>OX451738.1:1311609563-1312908459 GCA_948472305.1 Vicia faba | reverse complement strand
TAGCCATAAATGGGCCAAAGATACATGTACTTAAATGTGATACAGTCATCCCAAATAAAGACAGCAAAAGAAAAACAAACAAAACACTTGCATCAACTGGAACTAGCAGCAAGTTTGCCATCTCCACTGAACTTTAAGCATTGTCATCAGACTCAGAAGGTTCGGGCTTCTTCCTTTTCTTGTAAGCAATATCAGCATTCTTCTCTTTGTCCATGTCAACAACTGGGGCTTCATCATCCTTATCTTTGTCTGGTGTCTCAACATCCTTAGAGACATCTGGATTTGTTTCAGCATTTGAACTTTCTTGATTTAAAGGAACAGAAATGCCAGGAACTAAGTGGTTCTCATTCAGAATTCTTGTAACAAGTTTAGCTATTGCTTGACGTACATAGGCTGACCCTTCCCTATTTGCAATTTCAGAGGGAACAGAAGAAGAAGGATGAGAGGGATTACCAGAAGCAGTAGCTTGGGACCTTCCTGCATGCCTTGTTCTCAGCTCTTTTACCTTGGCGGGGTTAGTTTCCATTTCTCTAAGAGGAGCAATCTCCAGGACTTCAGAATCCAGGCATGATGAGATTGCCCTAGAATCTTGATCAGAGGAAGAAGATGAAATAGTCGTATTGGATGATGATGATGTTTGAGACATTTTGATAGTCTTAGAAGACCAATAGCAACTAGAGAGAAAATTCTGATTGAGTGATTGGGTTTTGATGCGGAGGCGAGAGGGGAAGGAGGTAAATAAGTGTCTATTCAAATTCTTAAATATTTTGAAGGAAATGGGAAAGCATATGTTTAACCCAATCAAAATAGACTTAGCAAAAATAACTCCTTCAACCCTTGTTTTAAGCAAAATTAATTGCTACAATTCCTCATGTTGGCAAATACCCAACTTGCCCCTCAAGTTTTCAAATTGATTTGCATCAAGTGCCTTTGTAAAAATGTCAGCCAGCTGTAGCTCAGTGGCAACATGTTCCAGTTTAATCGTCTTCTCTTCTACAAGGTCTCTGATAAAGTGATGTCTTATGTCAATATGTTTGGTCCTACTATGCTGAATAGGATTTTTGGAAATGTTGATTGTACTCAGATTGTCACAGTACAATTTCATAACATCTTGTGTGACATTATACTCAGTAAGCATTTGTTTCATCCAGATCATTTGAGAGCAACTACTACCAGCTGCAATGTATTCAGCTTCAGCAGTAGAGAGAGATACACAGTTCTGTTTCTTGCTGAACCAGGAAACCAGATTGTTTCCTAAGAAGAAACATCCACCAGAGGTGCTTTTTCTATCATCAGTACTTCCAGCCCAATCAGCATCACAATAACCAGTCAGAGTTGGTTCACAGCCATGAGAATATAACAAGCCATAGTTGTAAGTTCCACTCACATACTTCAAAATTCTCTTCACTTGGTTGATATGACTGACTTTAGGATCAGCTTGGTATCTTGCACAAACTCCAACTGCAAAAGCAATGTCAGGTCTGCTGGCAGTTAAGTACAACAAACTTCCTATCATGCTTCTGTACAGACTTTGGTCCACCTTAACCCCACTTGAATCTTTGGATAGCTTTAAATGAGTAGGTGCAGGAGTCCTTTTGTGACTGGCATTCTCCATACCAAACTTCTTTACAATGTTATTTGCATACTTGCTTTGAGATAGAAAGATTGAGTCCTCCATCTGTGAGACTTGCAGTCCAAGAAAATAAGTCAGTTCTCCCATGAGACTCATTTTAAATTCAGCCTGCATCTGGTCAGCAAAATGTTTAACCATTTGTTCTGACATTCCCCCAAACACTATGTCATCAACATATATTTGAGCTACCATTAACTTCCCTCCTTCAGTTTTGACAAAGAGGGTTTTATCCAATCCTCCTTTTCTGTATCCTTTGTCTGAGAGAAATTTTGTTAACCTGTCATACCATGCTCTAGGAGCTTGTTTCAGGCCATATAGAGCTTTCCTCAATTTGTAGACATGATCAAGGTGGTTTGGATCCACAAAGCCTTTAGGCTGTTCCACATAAGCTTCCTCATTCAAGTACCCATTTAGGAAGGCACTTTTCACATCCATCTGAAATAACTTGAACTTCAGGAGACAAGCAATTGACAATAGGAGTCTGATTGATTCCAGCCTGGCTACAGGAGCAAAGGTTTCATCAAAATCAACCCCTTCAACTTGAGTGTATCCTTGAGCAACAAGTCTTGCCTTATTCCTGATGACAACTCCTTCAGCATCTGATTTGTTCTTGAAAATCCATTTTGTGCCAATGATGTTTGTTCCTTCAGGTCTAGGAACTAGCTCCCAAACTTCATTTTGCTTGAATTGGTTCAATTCATCTTGCATTGCTCCAATCCAGTATTCATCAGTTAAAGCTTCCTTGACATTTCTTGGTTCAATTTTAGACACAAAGCAAGAGTTTGAGATGATTTCTCTAGATCTTGTAATGACTCCACTGTTGGGATCTCCTATGATGAGCTCTTTTGGATGATCCTTCTGAATTCTGATGGAAGGGATTTTGCTAGCTTCCTTTGATTCAGATTCTGCTATGGTGGTGTTGGGTAGATCATTCTGTTGAGTTGAAGTCTCAAAGAATGTCTCAACATTACAAGGGACATCTGTTTCCTCATGATTATCATCAATTATGACATTTATTGATTCCATCATGGCTTTGGTCCTGGAGTTGAATACCCTATAAGCTCTGTTGTTTGAGGAGTATCCTAGAAATATGCCTTCATCACTTTTAGGGTCCAGTTTTCTCCTTTGTTCACGATCTGCCAGAATATAGCATTTGCTACCAAATACATGGAAGTACTTCACAATTAGTTTTCTTCCTTTCCAGAGTTCATATATGGTGGATGAGGTTCCCTTTCTCAAGGTGACCCTGTTATGGACATAACAGGCTGTATTCATAGCTTCAGCCCAAAAATACATAGGAAGTCTTTTGGCATGTATCATTGCTCTGGCAGATTCCTGTATGGTCCTGTTTTTCCTTTCCACAACTCCATTTTGCTGAGGAGTTATAGGAGAAGAAAATTCATGACTAATTCCTTCTGAGGAACAGAACTCATCAAACTTGCTGTTTTCAAATTCCTTGCCATGATCACCTCTGATTCTAACAATACACCCTTCTTTTTCTCTTTGAATTCTTTTGCACAGTTCTTTAAAAACTTCAAATACATCAGATTTTTCCCTAATGAAGTTAATCCAGGTGAATCTGGAAAAATCATCCACAACAACATAGGCATATCTTTTTCCACCAAGACTTTCCACCTGCATTGGTCCCATCAGATCCATATGAAGAAGTTCTAGAACTTTAGAGGTGGTCAGATGTCTTGACTTTGGATGTGACATCCTAGTCTGCTTACCAACCTGACATTCACCACAAACTCTCCCTTCATCAATTTGCAGTCTTGGAATCCCTCTGACTGCCTCCATGGAGATAATCCTTTTCATTCCTCTTAGATGAAGGTGGCCAAGTTTTTGGTGCCAAAGTTTCACCTTTTTTTCTTCTTTGGAAATAGAACACACAGTGGAGAAATTAGTGTTCTCAGGCTCCCACAAGTAACAGTTGTCTTTAGATCTGACTCCTTTCATTACAACTTCTTGTTTTTCATTAATTACAAGACATTCAGATTTTGAGAAATTGACCTTGAATCCATGATCACACAATTGACTGATACTAATGAGATTAGTAGTCAGGCCTTTTACCAATAGTACTTCATTCAGATTTGGAACTCCAGGGCAGTCCAAATTACCAACTCCTTTGATTTCACCTCTAGCACCATCTCCAAAGGTCACATAACTAGTGGTGTGAGGTTTAACATTATTGAGAAGGTTCTTGATTCCAGTCATGTGCTTAGAACACCCACTGTCAAAGTACCAGTCTTCCTTTGCAGAGACTCTCAGGGAAGTGTGGGCTATCAGGGCAGTAGCCTTTTTCTTCCATTGAGGAGTATGTGGTACCCTTTTAGACTTAGGTTTAACACATGGGTTCTGATTAGGGTATCCATACAATCTGAAGCAGAAAGGCTTAATGTGACCATACCTCCCACAATGATGACATCTCTATCTTTGGTACCTTTTCTTCATATATCTCTGTTCCTGATGTTGAGAGTTGTGTTGAGACATTTGCTTTGACATTTGTTTATCAGGCCTGATCTTCTTGTCTGCACCAGATTTCTTTGCTGCCACAAATCCTAGACCAGACTTGTTTCCCACATTTTGTCCAACCTGAAGGATTTCTTCCAATTTGTCAGTTCCATTTGTCAGCATCTTGACAGATTTGGTCATCTGGTTCAGTTTTGAGTTCAGCATTTGAACTTCCCCTTCTAGATGACTTATAGTTTCAAGGTCTGCCCTTTTTTCAGCCTCCAACTTTATGATGAGTTTTGTTTGTTTCTCATTCTGCACACAGACTTCAGCACTTCTGATACACAATTTCTTGTAAGTATCAGCCAGTTTTTCAAATGTCACTTCCTCATCACTAGTGTCACTTTCAGAGGTACAAACACCAGTTAGTGCAGTAACTAGTTTGGCAGATTCTTCTTCAGAATTTCTTTCTGAATCACAATCAGACCAGGTAACAGTTATTCCTTTCTTTTGTTTCTTAAGAAAGGTAGGACATTCAGCTCGAATATGCCCATATCCTTCACAACCATGGCATTGAATTCCTCTGCCTTGATTTCCCTTCTCTTCTGACCTTGGTCTTCTGCTGGAATTGTCAATGTCAGAGGGGATGTTATGAAAATTAGACCTTGACTTTGGATCTATTCTTTTTATGAGTTTGTTAAATTGTCTTCCAAGCATGGCTATAGCTTCTGAAATATTTTCTTCTTCATCCTCCTTGTTTTCATCTTCATTGTTGGATACAAGTGTTATGCTCTTGTTCTTCTTGTCAACATTTTCAGTGATCCCCATCTCAAAAGTCTGAAGAGACCCAATGAGTTCATCCACTTTCAACTTGCTGATATCCTGGGCTTCCTCTATAGCAGTTACCTTCATTGCAAATCTTTTAGGCAAGGATCTGAGAATATTTCTCACCAGTTTTTCTTCTGATATCTTTTCTCCCAATGCTCCTGAGGTGTTGGCAATCTCCAAGATGTTCATGTGAAACTCATGAATGGTTTCATCTTCCATCATTTTTAGATTCTCAAACTTGGTAGTCAGCATCTGAAGCCTTGACATTTTTACTTTGGAAGTGCCCTCATGGGTAGTTTTGAGAGTGTCCCAAACTTCCTTGGCCAATTCATATTGATGTACTAGTCTGAATATGTTTCTATCAATTCCATTGAACAAGGCATTTAAAGCTTTGGAATTACCCAGGGCTAACTCATCTTCTTCTTTACTCCATTCTTCCTCAGGCTTCAGACTGATTGTCCCATCTTTCTCAGTTATGGTGGGATGGTTCCATCCTTTGTCAGCAGCTCTCCAGGCCTTTTTGTCCAGAGATTTTAAGAAGGCAATCATACGAGGTTTCCAGTAGTCATAATTTGATCCATCCAGAATGGGTGGTCTATTTCCAAAAACTCCTTCTTTGTCCATAGTGCCAGAAAGTGATATCCCTAGATCTCACCCAGTAATACAGGCAGGGTGCCTGCTCTGATGCCAATTGAAATTCTGGCTACAGATACTCAATGTCACAGTCAATGTTATGACACCGTATCTGACTTTCTATAAGACAGTAAATACAAAAACAGTAAAGAACATAGTCAATTGTTTACCCAGTTCAGTGTGAAACAACACCTACTATGGGGGCTACCAAGCCAGGGAGGAAATACACTATAAGAGATATTAATTCAGGAATAAACCAACCAGTTTATCTCCTTCACTTAAGACCTACCCAATGCAACTTCAATCTAAGTTCAACTTAAACCTGAGTTCCTACTCACTCCCCCTCAATCACAGCAGTGATACTTAAAACAATTGACTAATGAATTAATGAAGACACTCTTCAGAACATATACTTGATTATGCTTCACAGCTTTTTAATCAAGCAACACAAACACTCTTACTTCACAACTTTGAGTGATACATAAACCTAACTTGACTTTGCTTTAAAGCTTTAGTCAAGAGACACAAAACACTCTTGCTTCAAAGCTTTCAGTGATACAAAACCCTTACAATTAAAACCTATTCCAAGTCACTTATCACAGTGATACTTGCTTGGATTACAACAATTAAAACTATACAACTCCTAATTGATCTTCTGTCAAAAGGATAAATTCCAAACAGCAGTCCGGTTGAATATATAGCAGCTGTTTCTTCAGTTAGGGTTTCCACAAAAAGCTAGGGTTAATTCCGTTTGACCTTAAGACTTGGTCACAAGACTTTATCAATCAGGTTAGGGTTGAGCTAGGTTAACCCAAAGTCCACGTGAGATTTTGTTCTGGAAAGAATGAGTCATCTTCCTGAAAAATCTCAGAATTAACCAAACTGCATAACTGTTAGATCAGTACAGGATGTCTTAACATTTGTTATGACATCAGAATTCCTGTTTACTGATTTTGGTAGAAGGCAATAAATGTGATCTTTTTTGCAAAATGCTCAGATACACACTCATAAACAGCAGCACCTGTATGCCATTATTTTTCTGCAAAGGTACCTAATAAACCAGTACCTAATAAACCAAAATGTTATGACATCAGTCATGACATTCACACACCTGGTTTTACCAAAAATACATGCCAATAACTAAACACCTACAGAAACCTTAAAGGTGCGAGAATTTAAATTCTAAACTATTACAACATGATATAGGGACGTGGGTACAAATTTTAATAGAGGATTATTTTGCAAGAAATTAAACCCTAAATTATTACAACCAAATTGAATATCAAATGCAATCAAAATTTAAATGTACAATATTTAATTTAAACAAGATAAATAAATATTAAACAAGATGTATTATGCAAAAAGTTTTTATTTGTATGTAAAGTATTTTTTAATGGAAACAAATGTAAAAAAATAAATAAAATAAAAAGTTAATTTTAATTATTTTTAGGGTAAACCCTAATTTCATAAAGAAATGGTGTTATTTATTATTTATATACAAAAATGCATCAATATGTACAAAAATAAAAGTATATTGAAAAAAAGTATTTTTTAGTATAAAATATTAATAAAAATAAAATGTATTATTTTTGTGTTTTTTATTCTATGCTTTTAATAAAATAAAGTATATATGTATATAAGTGTGTAAAAAATAAAATAAATTATTTACAAAAATGTATATATTTCAAGAAAATATTTTCAAATGTGAATAAAAATAATAAATGAAAATAAAAGTATTTTTTACATTATTTTTAAGTTTAAACAAAATAATATGAAGTATTTAAATATTTTAATGTTAGAAATAATTAAAATAAATACCAAATAAATATAAAAATTTATGAAAATATTTTTTAGGCATTTTTATGTTTGGAAATAAAATAATAAAGTCAGAAATGAAATACAAATGCAAAAATAATAAATATACAAAGAAATGGGCCAGGGGGGTGTGAAACTGAAAATGGGAGTGTCAAAAGCAAGAAATAGCCAAGCCCAGCCCAGCTACTTCATCTTCTTCCTCTGTTCAAACAAAAACACGCGCCTTCTGTGTACAAACTGCTAACTCCTGGAAACGTGATCCTTTGACAAAACTCAAAACATGAAACTTGTAGAGCATCAAACAACGATTTCAACCATATAAAACATTAAATCTAACTCTCAAAGACCAGAGAGAATTTCTCTTGCCCTAATTTTTAACCTAGTTTTTTCAGAAAGTTCATGGATGAAATTCTCCCAGCACGATTAATATAAATGAAAACTAAGCACATGTATGGTTTCAGGGCAATGAATACAACATCTTTCATTCACAAACCTAAGTCTAAATGTTTCTAAATAGAGAGATAGAAGTTCATGAAATACCTGTTTCAGTTGAGTTCGAGCTGGACAATGCAGCAACTTTCAATAAGGCCTGAGGTTCTTTTGAGCTTGCTTGATGCCCCCTGAACCTTTCCCAATGCTTAGTTTGTTTTGAAGTAGCCTGGATCGCACTACAAAACTAAACCTGCAAAGCTTCCAAACAAAAATGGTGAACACTGTAAATGGAGTTACAATTGGCAATGGAGGTTTGGGATAGTTTGAGTGAGTTGAATGGAAGGTATTGGAACAAGTTTGAGGCAAAATGCACGAGGCAAAGTGAATATGGAAGTGATTCTGCAGGGCTTGCCCTGTTTTGCAAGAAAATTTGGTTTTTGAGTATGAGGAGGTTTGAGAGGTCAAGGGCTCGTGCTTCTGGCTTGCAAGGATGTGTGTAACTTGTTTCAAAACTTTGATTCAGTTTAATATATCATATGTGTAAGTTATGAGCTTTTGGCCATTTGACTTATTTTAAAAGCAGAGATGTGAAGTGACAAAGCTATGACCTGTACAGGCTAGTTACAAGCATGCTCAAGTTGGTGTACTATGCATGAGATTAGGGAACTGGTTTGCTGCAAGGAAAAAAAAGTCCAAGGCTCAAGAAAATGCAATTTGACATAAAATGGCCTTTATGAAAATGGAAGTATGACCTTTATGCTCAAAATAGAAATGTTCATTGTACAATGCTCTCTTGATCAGAATAACAATAATATCCAATGTATTTGCATTCAATTTTTGAGTGTAAATTGGTTTAGAGGCCTGTAATTATGTACTAAGCTAGTTTGGTCAGATTTGCAACTTGGTATGAACATGTATTGGCCATGGTTACAAAGTGAGTTTTTGCCAACTTCAAGCATTCGATTCTCCCTAACCACAAAGGTGTTTGAGGAGTTCTTAGACAATTTGGAAAGCTTGCAACATGTACTATAATCCAACTTTGAAATGCAACTTGAAACTCCAAGTGGAACTATGTGAAAAATGGCCAAGAAGATGGGTCAAAATCCTGCCCAAACTAGGGCAAAATTTCCCTAAGTTAAAAGTTTTAGGTACCCTTGTTCCAAATATCATAACTTGAGATCAAAGCTTCTTTTGAGAAAAATTTGTGAATAAAATTTGTAGACTTTGTGATGTAATAAAACTTTCATGTTGTAAGTTTTGTTTTAATCCATTTGCATCTTGGTGAAAATGTGGGACAAAGTTAGGAAAAATTAAGAAAATTTCATAACTTAGAAAATTTCTAAGTTATGAAATTTTTTCCATTTTAAACCCTAATTTGCAATTTTGGGTTTCTTGATGAAAAAGTTTCATAATTTGACATGTCTTGATGAAAAATGACTCTTGGCACTTGATTTTGACCAAAAAGTCAAAGTTTGACTTTTCATTGTACCGTCAAATCTTGATCAGTTGACTGAAAATTCATCTGTCAATCCCATGCATTTGAGATCTTTTGAACTTGTTGAATGGGTCAAGATAATGTAATTGAATCATTGAGTCCATGGTTGAGCTTGATTTTCCATTGGCTAGGTCAAACAATCAAAAAAAAAATTTGTACAGTCAAAACCCTAAAAATGACCATTTTGCCCTTTTGGTGATCTGATCAAATTTCTTCTGGAATTGTGAACCAAACTTGATCAAATGGTTCAAATGAGTTCAGAATGTTGATGTGGGTCAAGATTCATGAGGCTTGACTGTCAATTGGCCACAATTGACTTTTTCCCCAATACAGGTGATTTCTAGGTCAATTATCCAATTGACTGGGCAAAAATTTGATTCAAGGCTTGAAACTTAGTATAGACAAACTTGTGAGTCCAACAAGAAGTATGAAAGTCACTTTGGGAATTGTAGGTCAAAACATCTCTGTGCAAACTCAAACCCTAATTTAGGTCAACAGTGCAATGAGGTGTCTTGAGCAGAGCAAACCCTAACTTGATCTTGAGTTCCAAGAGTCTTGTGATGAGAAAATGTTGATGAAATGAGAGGGAAAATTTTGGGGTACAACAGAAAGCTTGGATAGTAGGGCTATGAGAAGTAACCTAGATAGTAGGGTTACTTCGAAACGAAAGCCTGGATAGTAGGGCTGGGAGAAGGAACCTGAATAGTAGGGTTACTTCGAAATGAAAGCCTGGATAGTAGGGCTATGAGAAGGAACCTGGATAGTAGGGTTACTTCGAAATGAAAGCTTGGATAGTAGGCTTCAAGAAGGAACCTGGATAGTAGGGTTACTTCGAAATGAAAGCCAGGATAGTATGGCTATGATAAGGAACCTGGATAGTAGGGTTACTTCGAAATGAAAGCCTGGATAGTAGGGCTATAAGAAGGAACCTGGATAGTAGATTTACTTCGAAATTAAAGCCTGGATATTAGGGATGCAAGTAGGAACCTAGATAGTAGGGTTACTTCGAAATGAAAGCTTGGATATTATGGCTATGAGAAGGAACTTGGATAGTAGGGTTACTTCGAAATGAAAGCCTGGATAGTAGGGCTATGAGAAGGAACCTGGATAGTAGGGTTACTTCGAAATTAAAGCCTGGGTAGTAGGGATGCTGAGAAGGAACCTGCATAGTAGGGTTACTTCGGAATAAAGCCTGGGTAGTAGGGCTGCTAAGAAGGAACCTGGGTAGTAGGTTTTCTTCGAAATAAAAGCCTGGGTAGTAGGGCTGTGAGAAAGGACCTAGATAGTAGGGTTACTTCGAAATGAAAGCCTGGGTAGTATGGCTGCCTCATTTGGTCACATAGATTCGTTGACCCGTTTGGTTTCGGGAACTGATTTTCCATTAGTTGTCTGCATATATGACATGTATAGCTTCATGGATTTAACCTTGAACTATTGGAATTGTTGATGATAACCATCTTTCCTGAAAAGGTACAGGATTGTTTATATGCGATGCATGAAATGCATTGTGCGATGATGTTCTCAAAATAAATGAGATTATGTTGTATGCACTATGTATGCACATGTCATGATGTATGAACATGAAATTCTATAGTGACATATCTGAGTCTGGGAAAATAAATCCCTGACTGCTGCTGGAGAGTACTGGAAATTGAATTCCTGACCATTGTAGAAAAAGTGGTTCTTCTACTTTCGCAGAGGATGGTGAATGGAGATGACTATGTTGTGGATTTACTCCTTTCTGTTTGTGAATATTCTTCCAGGGAAAGACTCTGCTTGAGAATAAATCTGCGGGGGAATAACTCTGTTTGAGAGAGGAGATGCTTTGTGGGAAGATTTTTCCGATTTGGAGAAATAAACTTCGCTGGGGGTGAACTTCCGTAATTTGGAAGAGGCAGTCATTTTTGTAATCTTTTTTTTTTGTGGATTTGTAATAACCTCTTTTTTTGGTTTTTGTTATCCCTTCTTTTGCCTGAACTATTTCTTTTATGATTACAGTCAGCGGGATTCCCCTGTTTTTTATTAAGTCTCCTTCATAGGTTTTGACTTAATGGGCTTTTATTTTGAGAGATAATGACTTCCTGCTTTAATGATATGCAGAACCATCACCATCTTCTGATTTGGAAGGACGTCTTCGAGGCCATTCATTGTATGCGAAGCGGAAGATTGCGACTAAATGTGCCTCTGAATTAACTGAGAAAACTACCCTGCCCCAGGTTATGATTAAGGGTTTTAATTTGTGTGAAAATAAAAACTCCTACTTCTTTGGCTCGAAGGGGTTGACTAGGGAATATCTTCCTTATAACTCCATTGTTTGGGATTTGAAACAACGCCCGTACATTGTCAGTGGGGTCTGTTCAAAAGCATATTGCAGAGATTGTGGTATCATTTTCGTCATCCTCCCTCTAAAGGCTTAGACCTTTTAATCAAGAGTTGAATTTCACAAAAGGATGTAAGAAAGCAGTTTTAAAATAGTGAATACAAATGAATTAATTCAAAACAGACATATGCAATGCATTGATAAAGTAACAGAGCTTGACATGAATAGATGTTCGAACAATCAAAAGAAAATTACAAATTGAAAATTCTAATGAACAAAATCCTCTTTGCCTGAACTTGTCACTTCAGATGGCGTGTCTTTGAGGGATGGCAGAAGAACTCAGCCTGACCATCTTGTGTAAACTCCAGCACCCCTTCATCAATCAAGTTTTAAGCTTCATATTTCAACCTCCAACCCTAAACCCTAAACCCTAAACCCTAAACCCTAAACCCTAAACCCTAAACCCTAAACCCTAAACCCTAAACCCTAAACCCTAAACCCTAAACCCTAAACCCTAAACCCTAAACCCTAAACCCTAAACCCTAAACCCAGTCGTCAGTATCATGCCCCGGGCTGTTGGAGTGGTATGCACACCTTGCATCAGGATTGTAGTTAGGGGACAAAGTCTTGGGATTCGGATGAAGTCCTATCAACGTAATTAGATTTATCCTCAACAGGTGTTGCAAAGCTTGAGACAGCGACATGTTGAGTTTGGTAAACTTCCTTTTGGGTATATTCGGCTTACTCTGATTAACCCGTTGTTTTTGGCGAGGTTGTTGTTGGACCCATGAGGTAGTATCAATTTGGAAAGGTCTACTCTTAACCAAACTAACCTCTTGTCTTCTTGGAGGTTGATCAATGACTTGGTCCCCATCCTCGACTGCTCACTTCATACAGTTGTATCCGTCTTAATGAAGTTTATTGATAATGGATCTCAACTCTTCTTGTCCCCAGGCTAGACCTTGGATAAGAGCCATATGCCCCAGCATCTGGGTTCTCATTGCTTCTACCTCAGCTTGCAGTTGTTCCAACCGTTCGTCCTTATTATCTTCAAAGCTTTTCTTGGCCAGGTCCCCAGCGAGGAGTGCTTTCAACTCTTCATGCCCCTTGGATAGATTTAGGAACATTTCCATGAATTGAGCCTCTTGAATTTGGAGATCTTTGTTGTCTTGTTTGAGATCCATTGCTGAAATAAACAGCGAGAACATGAGAGACATGTACTGGAGACTACCTGTTATGCAATAACATGTATGATATGCAAATATTTTCAAGGATCTCGCGGGGTAAATAAGAAAATATCAGAAGTTGAAATTTGCAGCTTTGATTGAAGAACTTTTTATCGTTGAGTGTCCTTCTACGAGACTCAAGCTCACCATATCAAGTGGGTCATAGCCCCTGAATCAAGTTATCGTGTTTTGGTCTTTTGACGATATTGGCTAGAGGAAAATAAATCCCCTTGCCCCTTGCTAGACATCTGGTTCATCATAACCTGCATCACAGGCCCTCGAGATCCTTGAAATGGTTAGTATGATATGACATGTTATGATGCTATGACGTGTATGTTATGCATCAAGAAAAAATGCAGGGTAAGAAACTAATTTATTGGAATTATACAAACAAGGTCCTACAAGGAATACAAACAAAGCCCTGCAATGAGTTCAAATTGTTAGGCAAAGAAAGCAAACAAGTCACACAAGTAGCCTTAGCTTTAGGCTTGCATGGATTCCATAGGTAAGTACCCTCTTAAATTTTAATTGGTTTCAAACCTATCTTAGAAAAGTAATCAAGTTCTAAGAATTCTCAATATCATTTATCATCCTTTATCGGGCATTATTTCAGCTCAGGCAATCTTTTCTTGCAGCCGAAATATCCCGATAGTCTGATCTCAATGAGTGTAGCATCGAGTATCAACTAATCCTCAGCTTTATACCGAGGCCGGCTATCTCACTACTTTCTAATGGCTAAGTTTGTTTAACTAAGGTTCTAAGGTTCGTTAGTGATTCACGGCACCATGCGGCGGCCTCGTATTCTCCTTGATTCAACACAAGGGATACCGATACCAACCAAAGTGTCACATTAACACAGCCATCACTTCAACCATATTGGTCTATGTCTTACAGTCTCCAGGATTTATTGTTGTTTTCCTAAAAAGTGTCCCAGACCCGGGTATAGGATCTTTACAAGAATACCCCAACAAACCCTCAAAGATAAAGCAGTCAAGGCAAACAAAGAAAGCAATTTAAAATGATCTAGACCCTAAGGTAAACCCCACTTTATAATTCTCCCCAGCAGAGTCGCCAGTTCTGTGATACGGTGGCAGAACCGACTGTTAATACTGGTTTGCATTTTTTGTTTGCAAATGTCGCGGTAAGCAAGAGTCGCCACCAACTTTTCTTTTATCCAACAAAAGGAAAGGGTGAAAAGAACAGAAAAAGACCTTTTTTCGAGATTTCTAAGTAAGGGGGTAGATTATGGAAAGGGAAGGTGTTAGCACCCTTTCCATCCATGGTTTTCCATGGGCTCTTAGGTATTTGCTCATTTGTTAAAATTACTTGTGTTTGTGTGTTTTGAAAAGCTTTGAAAATGCCTTAGTGCGGCGATTCGCTTTGTGATAACTCTTGTATCAGTCCTCAAGAGTGTTGACAAGGCGAATGTTTTTGAAAGTGTTTTGAAATACTTTTGTGTAGGTGCAAAAAGTTGTTTTGAGCAAGCATCTAAGAACTTATCTACTTATACTAGAAAAGGTCGTTCTTTTCCTCCTAACCTTTAGACAGTGATATCCTACTATTAGTGAGTAGGTAGCCCTATCGTTTGATGTGTGAGGGACAAGCACGGGTCATCGTTATGGTCATAGAAGGCAACATATAGGGATACCTTAGTAATTCGAAGGGACTGTCATCATATAGACAACATCGAGGGACAAGATCATTTCTCGTAGGCAACTCGAGGGACGTTAAAGGACTATGATCTTTATGATGACTTTTAGATTTAGGGACTTTTGCTAAGATATCCCTACGTTTGAGGGACATGACCATTGTTTTCCGAGGCAACCAAGTGGGGAGTACCCTAGGGATGCAAGTGTGCAACAGATTCAGTTCGATTGTTTATCTTGAAATTAGGGTTTTCTATCGTTCATTTTTATCTTTCCATACAATCCTATTAATCTAAGCATTGCATAAAATATAGCAGCTGAAGGTAAAGGCGGGAATGTAAACTTAGGCTATTACAGAGCTTTGGGGCAGTTACATAATAATGAAGAGTGCGGAAAAGAAATCTTAAAACTATTACATCCCGGAAGCAATTACATGATAATGATTAAAAAAAATGCGGGAAAAATAAAGCTACATTATTACAGTTGAACGCGCCTTATACACTTAATCTAGGAAAATAAAAATAAGATGAAAATAGGAAAGAAAATATTTTGGTGATTTTTAATGAAAAAAATGAATTATAATAATTAATTAAATAAACCTAAAAACCTAATTAATTTTAATTAATAAAAATGTTAATTTTGAAAAAAAGTTAATTAAAATACCTAAATCCTAATTAGTTCGAATAAAAAAAGGTTAATCTTGAAGAAAAAAAATTAATTAAAAAAACCTAATTAATTTTAATTAAAAAGGTTTAATTTTGAAAAAAGTTAATTAAAAAAACCTGAAAACCTAATTAATTTTAATTAAAAATGGTTAATTTTGAAAAAAATGGTTAATTAAAAAAACCTAAAACCTAATTAATTTTAATTAAAAAAAAGTTTAAAAAAAAGTTTGTGTGTAATGATTAACAAGAAAGAATTAAGTTTGTAAAAAAATAGATAGGGGAAGAAACATCAATGAAAATATGGTTAGAAAATAAAAATAATGCAAATGTCAGGGGTGGGTGTTGACCCAAAAATTAATTTAAAACCTAAAGTTCAAGTAAAAAACATAAAATTAATTATTCGAGTTTATTATGAAAAATCAAAGGTTTGTGAAAAATGTTAAGTTTTATGAAAAAGGTTTTAAACAGAAAGAATGAAAATAGGTAAAAGGATAAATAGAATAGAAGAAAACCAAAACCAATAGGGGTGGGTGTTGAACCCACGCCCTTAACCTTCTCAGGATGTCTACCTCGTCATGCATTGGTAGTTGTTCTATTTTGACCTCAATGTTTTGTAATAACCCTCCATGGGACCATTACGATGGTCCAAACCTGTAATATTGAATCTCATGAACACATTAAGAAAATTAGTATACCATGAAATACAAAGAAAAATATATGAAATTTTATAATGTTAAAACCGATATGGCATGTATGAATGCTTCTACACTCTTTTAATCATGGAGATCAGACCAGCCTTACCCTTACTGGAGAAGTAGTGAAACTAGTGAGATGGGGGTTTGTAACGAGGATTTTAAGGTTTTTAGGGTTCTTGAAGGAATTTTATATTTTGACAGGGTTGTGGCAAAGGTTTTTTTTTGTTTCCTATTTATGTTAAAAGAATGAGATTATATAATGGAAATTAGAGCAAAGATATGGGCTTTGAATGTGCAATTGGGCCTCCAATAACCACAAGCAATAGTGCGGATTTTTATTCACTTGAGTCTGTCACGTTCTAGGATAAATCACAAGGACTTAAATGCAATTTTTGAAGTTGAAATGTAAAAAAAATGTAGCCGACACGGATAACTAACTCCTGTCCGAAATAGGCTCAATCGGATAAAAGGTGAATTAGTTATAAATTTTGGAAGTTTTGCCTCAGACAAACTTATTTTGGGCTCTAGTGTCAATTCTGACACGTTCTTCAATAAACAACTGGTATTGATCAGAGCAGAACCCTATCTTGACTTTGGAAGAAAAGTTTTAGATCTCTGAATCAGTGACCTTGTGTAAAAATATGGACCCGATCCGATAAAAATTGACCGAGTTATAAATTTTCGAAATTTTGACCCAGATGAAATAATATTCAGCATTCAGGATTTTCGGCGCGTCACGCGCACTCTGGGAATAAAACGAAGGCCTTTTGGCTACCGGTCGAACTCGATACCTCCTGTGAAAACGTAGCCAACTCAATTTGTGAAATTTTGGCGCCGGAACCAGCTCGATATGATGAAAATCAACAAAGTTATCATTTTCTGAACATGACATAAATAAACTTCTGTCACAAATTTTTTGTACGAAAATACTTGATAAATCCGCATTTTTGAAGACCTTCTGATCGAAATTGGCTTCCAGCCATGAGAGATGAAAACATAGATGACGTCAAGGCGGAATTTTGGCCACTAGAGTGGGTTCAAAACGAGCCAAGATCTTCAAGTTATGAATTTTTTAGTGCGTAAAAACTTCACTTTCAGCACACTTTTTCACCACATTTCTTCGAGAAAAATTGCACATTCGGAGACCTTCTTTAAAGAATTGGCTCTCGAGCCGAACCTGAATTTGAGAATGTGTTATCAGGGGTATCTTGGCGAAAGAACACCTGAGTACGACGCGTTGGATTGGACTTGTGAATCTTTGAACCCCGAATCACTGCGAAACGGCGAATCGATCTTCAATACGAAAAATACTCTGAGAACATCCGTTGGCAAAATAAACATCACTTGTAACCTGACGAAGCTTGCTAAATATACCTTGATCCCATAATCATAGAACAAATGATATGCGTATATGTAATAGTGAAATGTAAGCCAAACAGGTCGAAATAAAGAGGGTAAATTTTGGGGTACAACAGATAGCACTACAAAATTCAAAGTTTTCTCATTTATGGATGGATTTTATGGGTATAATCAAATAATGATGGCTCCTGAGGACATGGAAAAAATAACGTTTATCACACCCTGGGGAACATTTTGTTACAGAGTGATGCCCTTCGGGTTGAAGAACGCTGGTACAACGTACCAGAGGGCTATGACAACCCTATTCCATGATATGATGCACAAGGAAATTGAGGTATATGTTGATGATATGTTGCTAAATCTCACACTAAAGAAGGGTATGTAAAAGATTTGTTGAAGTTGTTTCAGCATTTGAGGAAGTATCATCAACGCTTGAATCCAAATAAATGTACCTTCGGTGTTTGGTCAGGGAAATTGTTGGGTTTCATTGTTAGCCAGAGAGGGATTGAAGTTGACCCTGATAAAGTCAAAGCAATTCAAGAAATTCCAGCACCGAGAACTGAAAAGCAAGTCAGAGGGTTCCTCGGGCGTTTAAACTATATTTCTAGATTCATTTCCCACATGACTGCAACGTGTGAACCGATCTTTAAGTTGTTAAATAAAGATCAAGGTTGTGTGTGGATAGATGAATTCCAAAGGGCATTTGAAAGTATTAAAGAATATCTACTTGAACCTCCAATCTTGCTCCCTCCTATTGAAGGAAGACCATTGATTATGTATCTGACAGTGTTAGATAATTCCATGGGTTGTATTATGGGACAACAAGATGACACGGGGAAGAAAGAGTATGCCATTTATTATCTCAGTAAAAAGTTTATTGATTGAGAGTCGCGGTATTCCATGCTGGAAAAAACATGTTGTGCTCTGGCCTGGGCGGCAAAACGTTTGCGGCAGTATATGTTGAATCACACTACTTGGTTGATCTCCAAAATGGATTCAATCAAGTACATTTTTGAAAATCCTGCTCTTACTGGGAGAATTTCCTGTTGGCAGATGTTGTTATCTGAATATGACATCGAATACCGCACTCAAAAAGCTATTAAAAGCAGCGTGTTCGCAGGTTATCTTGCTCACCAACCAGTTGATGATTATCAGTCTGGGATGTATGATTTCCCCGATGAGGATGTGATGTTTCTGAAAGTGAAAGATTGTGATGAACCATTTCCTGAGGAAGGTACTGATCCTGAATCTTGCTGGAGCATAGTATTTGATGGAGCTGTGAATGCTTATGGTAAAGGAATTGGGGTTTTGATTGTCACTCCACATGGATCACACATTCCTTTTACTGCAAGGTTGACATTTGATTGTACTAATAATATGGCAGAATATGAGGCTTGCATCATGGGTCTCGAGGAAGCTATTGATCTCAGAATTAAAATTCTAGATGTGTATGGCGATTCAGCTTTGGTAACAAATCAGATTAAAGGAGAGTGGGATACTCGTCACCTCGACTTGATCCCTTACAAAGATTATGCTAGAAGATTGTTACCCTTCTTTAATAAATTTTAATTCCATCACATCCCCAGAGACGAAAATCAAATGGCAGATGCTCTGGCAACTCTGGATTCTATGTATAAAGTGAATACTTGGAATGATATACCTTGGATTATAGTTCGGCGACTGGATAGGCCCACTCATGTGTTTACAACAGAAGAGGTAACAGATGAGAAACCTTGGTATTACGATATCAAGCATTTTCTTCAGACTCAGGAATACCCGATTGGTGCTTCAAATAAAGATAGAAAGACATTGAGAAGATTGGATGGAAGTTTCTTCCTCAGTAAAAATGTGTTGTACAAGAGAAATTATGACATGGTCTTGCTCAGATGCGTGGATAGACACAAAAAAAATATGTTGATGCATGAGATTCATGAAGGATCATTTGGCATTCATGCCAATGGACATTCGATGGCTAAAAATATGCTAAAGGCGGGTTACTATTGGCTGGCAATGGAATCTGACTGTTACAGATTTGCAAAGAAGTGTCATAAATGTCAGATTTATGCGGACAAGATTCATGTGCCTCCGACACTTCTCAATGTTATTTCTTCCATGTGGCCTTTCTCTATGTTGGGTATTGACATGATTAGAATTATAGAACCAAAAGCTTTGAATGGACACCGTTTTATCTTGGTAGCAATTGATTACTTCACCAAATGGGTGGAAGTTGCTTCATATGCTAATGTTACTAAGCAGGTGGTTGTGCGCTTCATTAAGAATAATCTCATATGTCGATATGGTGTGTCGAGCAGAATCATCCCCGACAATGGCTCGAATCTTAATAACAAAATGATAACAGAACTTTGTGAAGAATTCAAGATTATCCATCATAATTCATCTCCGTACAAGCCGAAGATGAATGGGGTTGTTGAAGCTGCTAATAAGAATATCAAGAAGATCATCCAGAAAACGGTTGTTACTTATAAAGATTGGCATGAAATGCTCCCTTTTGTTTTACATGGATATCAGACATCTGTTCGCACTTCAACAGGAGCAACTCTGTTATCCCTTATATATGGAATGGAAGCGGTGCTCCCAATCAAGGTTGAGATTCCCTCTTTGTGTGTGATAATGGAAATCAAGTTGTCAGAGGCTGAATGAGTCTAGAACAGGTTTTACCAATTGAATTTGATCGAAGAGAAGAGAATGACGGCTTTGTTTCATGGGCAGTTATATCAGAAGATAATGAATAAAGCTTTTGATAAGAAGGTCAAACCTCGTGAATTCAGAGAAGGCGACCTCATGCTCAGGAATATCATGTCATTTAACGCTGATTCTAGGGACATGAGGACTCCCAATTTTGAAGGCCCATATGTTGTCAAGAAAGCCTTCTTTGGCGGTGCATTAATTCTTAAAACTATGGATGGCGAGGAGTTCCCACGTCCCATGAATTCTGATACAGTCAAGAAATACTTCGCCTAAAGAAATCAAAGAACAGCTCGCTAAGTTGAAAACCCGAGAGGGGGCCTAAAGAAATCAAAGAACAGCTCACTAAGTTGAAAACCCGAAATGGTGGCTTAGGCAAAAAGGAGTGTCTCGGTAGGCCAAAAACACGAAAGGGCGGTCTAGGAAAAAATTAGAGACATAAACAGAATAAAATTTCCCGCTAAGTTGAAAACCCGCAAGGACAGCTTAGGAAAAAGTTAGGGACTTTCTTGGCAAGTAACTACATCAGACAAAACTTGATCATTGAAGCAACAATCTTCTTGGATCATCACTTCAACGAAAGTTGCTGCTCAGAATTTCAAAGTTGATAGAGGGAATAGTGGTCATTGTATCTCAATGTATCTTTTCCATTATGTATTACCATTTTCCGAACTTTGTAATCATCTATGGAGTCTCTCCATTCGCAGACTACCATTCTATCAATAAAATTTGAGCTTTTACCCAATTCTTTGTATTTCTTATTTTTTTTATTTAGCTTATAAAGACTCCATTTATTATTGATAATAATTTTCAAAGCAAAAATATTAAATAACAAAATTATTTTTCAAAAAGAATTTACAACTTACTTTTACTTTAGATTTTGTGAATCAAGAGGAAAACAAAAGTGGTGATCCCAGGAATGGACGAACTCCAATAATTTTGGGAAGTTTTGTTTCCCCCCAGGAAGGTTTTCTCAGGTCGTTTTCGCTGGTATACGCGTGATTTTTGTATATTGAAGACGACAATAATTGGCGTAAGGTGCAGTATTAGGTTGTGATCCCATTGTCCCCAGTCAAGTCTTAGTTCATTTTTGATTTTGGGTTTACATGGTCTGAGGCCTCTATCCCAAATTCCCCAGCGAAGTCTTCCCTCATACGACAAAAGGTCTTTTTCCCTTGGTGTGCTGAGATGGAACTATTTGCAAAATGACGCTCTTTCTGCAGTATTGGCATTATTATTGGTATTTATTTCCCAGGCAATTAGTTCAGGGCAGTATATTTTCTAAGAAGTGTTGAGATAGTTGTCAACCCTTTGGGTTTTCACCCGCCAAGTGTTGGGTTTGATTTATAATCCCCATGAGTTTGACCTCTTTATATAATGTTGACTTCTTGATTCCCTAAGAAGGCTATCCCAGGGCATCTTTTGTTTTAATAAGTTTGCATGATATGGAGACTCAATCCAAGATTCCCCAATGAAGGCTTCGCTATTTGATAAAATTCTTTTCTCCCCGTGCACGCTAATTTGGACTCATTTGCAAAGCATCTCCCTTTCGGCAGTACTTGCATTTTGTTTGATTTCCCGGTAATCAGGTAAGGGCAATGTTTTATTTAAGAAGTGTTGAGGCATTTGTCAGTTTTTTGGGTTTTCACCTGCCAAGTGTTGGGTTTGATTTAAAATCCCTATAATTTTGATTTCTTGCTGTTATGTTTGGCTTCTTAACTCTCCAAGTTGTTATCCTCATGAGGTTTCATACTTTTTCCCCAGAGAAGTTGGTGCAATACTTACTCTTAATATTGAAGAACGTATCTTGGTTTCCCCTCTTCGATATGGTGTTAGCCTCCCCAATGAAGTCAGCATGAGGTCCCCAGTTGATATCTCGATGGTGAGGCATTATCTCCCCTAGTGAAGTTTGTATGATGTTCTCCCCAATGAAGTCAGCTCAAAATCCTCAGTTGATGTTTTGACGATATGGTTTCCATCTTCCTTATTTGAAGTCAGTATTGCAATCCCCAGTAGAAGTGCGGACAATGAAACATTTGTTTCCCCTTTGAAGTCTGTGTGCTATTCCCCGGTGAAGCCTGGAGAAGGATGTTATATCCCTGTATCTGTACAGTTTTGTCGCTATGATTTGTTTACTTCCAGATTATGTTCCTTCCCAGTGAAGTTAAGTCACGAAATAGGATTTTGTTTCCTCGTTTGGTGCTTATTTTTCTTATGGAATGTTCATCTTGGATGTGATTTAGCCGAGTGTTGATTTTTCCCGAGTTGGTTTTTCCTGGTTATTCCTAGTGTTATATGTCTGTTTTGTCAGCATATACATGATAACACTCATACATTCATACATACATAATGCATAGTTAAATTTAGAAAATCATTGCTCATTCACATTCGTTAATATTTTGTTGACATATTACCTTGTTTTGCAGAGTTGTGTTGTCCTCTCTCCAATAGAGTGTCGGTCTTAAGCAGAAAGTGTATATTCTTTCAATTTCCCCACTGAGTTATCCCTCGTGGAAGATTTTTTTCTTTAGCCTTCCTGTACAGCTCTTTGTCTAGATAGATTAGGTTTCCCTCTTGAGTTTATTTCTCAAAGGATGTATTTTAGTTGATTGTTTCACTCCAGTTTATTTCTGGTTTGAATCTTTGTTTCCCAGTAATATTATTACTTTGGATTTCTGCAAGCTTCAAGCATTGGTTTGAGAACGTGCATTTATTTTGCACAAGAAGACTTTATCTCCTCAGCAGGAATATGTTGGCATTTCCCCAGGAAGTCATGATTCATTCCCCAGGAAGTCATATTTCTTTCCCCAAGAAGCCATATTGCTTTCCCCAGGAAGTCATATTTCTTTCCCCATGAAGCCATATTGCTTTCCCCAGAAAGTCATTTTTACAATCCTTCCTATAACAACAAGTAGCAGGTCTCTTTATTTGAGCAACTTGTACTTCCTCATAAGAGTCGACGTTACCTTTTTGTTATCTACTTTATGAGTGGATAGTTTGCAGTTCGTTGTAAAATTACTCCAGTGGATGGAAAGTCTTTTCGATATGACAGGGACAATTCATAGTGAAATCTTTGTAAGTGGTAGTCTCTTTATTTGAGCAGCTTATATATTACCCTTTCCAGGCGGAATTCCTTGGTTAAAGAAGAAGTTGAGACCCGTTCTAGGTGAAACGCCTTGATTTTGGGGAAACTAGTTATTTCTTTTCTACCTTCAGTGAACGTTGGTAGTTCACCATTAGTGAACGTTGGTGATTGTTATCTTTTTTCTACCTTCAGTGAACGTTGGTAGTTCACCGTCAATGAATGTCGGTGCTATGATATTTCTTTTCTCCCTACCTTCAGTGAAAGTTGGTAGTTCACCATCAGTGAATGTTGGTGATTGTTATCTTTTTGCTACCTTTAGTGAATGTTGGTAGTTCACCGTCAGTGAACGTCGGTGCTATGATATTTCTTTTCTCTCTACCTTCAGTTAAAGTTGGTAGTTCACCATCAGTGAATGTTGGTGATTGTTATCTTTTTTCTACCTTCAGTGAACATTGGTAGTTCACCATCAGTTAACATCGGTGCTATGATATTTCTTTTCTCTCTACCTTCAATGAAAGTTGGTAGTTCAACATCAGTGAATGTTGGTGATTGTTATCTTTTTGCTACCTTCAGTGAACGTTGGTAGTTCACCTTCAGTGAACGTTGATGCTATGATGTTTCTTTTCTCTCTACCTTCAGTGAAAGTTGGTAGTTCACCATCAGTGAATGTTGGTGATTGTCATATTTTTGCTACCTTTAGTGAACGTTGGTAGTTCACCGTCAGTGAACATCGGGGTTATGATATTTATTTTCTCTCTACCTTCAGTGAAGTTGGCAGTTCACCATCAGTGAATGTTGGTGATTGTTATCTTTTTTCTACCTTCAGTGAACATTGGTAATTCACTGTCAGTGAACATTGGTGCTATGATATTTCTTTTCTATCTACCTTCAGTGAAAGTTGGTAGTTCACCATCAGTGAACGTTGGTGATTTTTATCTTTTTGCTACCTTCAGTGAACGTTGGTAGTTCACCATTAGTGAACGTCGGTGCTATGATATTTCTTTTCTCTCTACCTTCAGTGAAAGTTGGTAGTTCATCCTCGGTGAACGTCTATGTTTGTATCTCTACCTTTAGTGAATGTTGGCAGCTCACCGTCAGTGAATGTCGGTGTTGTTATTATTTTCTCTTTCTACCTTCAGTGAATGTTGGTAGTTTCACCTTCAGAAAAAGTTGGTGTATCCTTTGGTCTTTTACCATCCTCTATGAGTCATTATCTTTTTGATCTTCTACCTCTGACTATTAAGTTTGGTAGTTCACAGTTGGTTGTCAATCACTTTTATCCTGTACTATCTCCTCTTTAGCTGAGTTGATGCTACCTTATCTCTTCTTTGGGTGTTACATCAATAGACTCAGGTCTTTCTGATTCACCAGTGATTTATTTTCCTGGTCGGGTTTCTCTTTTGATCCTCATTTCCTTTGTTACATCCCCAGTGGTGTTTTGCGTCCCTTTGAAGTTGTTCATATGCATTCATACTCATAAGCATTGCATGGCAACTTAGGGCCAAAAATAGGGTTTGTTTTATATTTAAGTATCTTCGATCACGTCGACACGAAGATTTTTAACCTTCGTATCTCCGGATAGAAGAAACTTAAATAAGGGCAGTTGTTGTTCCCCAATTTTTCCCCTAAGATCCCTTCATCATACCATATTGATTCAATCACAACAAGATCACATTAGGGCTTTTGGTTCTCCTCCCTATCTTTAGCTTTGCTCTTTGAGGAATCACCAAGCACCTTGACTTGTTTTTCTTTTGTGATCCTGCATTTTTTGTTTTGACTTTCCTTTTAATTAATAAAGTGCAATGTTGGTTTGTATTACTTGTTAACAATGTAGGTAAAGACAATATGACTTAGCAAGTTGATCCTTGGGTTCATGAGTTTATTTCCATTCCCTAGTCAATAAATCTTGAGAGATTCAAACCTCACTATTGAAGTTGTTTTGAAAGAAATGGCATGGCAAGGTTTATTTTGGTTCACCATATTTCAAAGTTATCAAGATTGATTCAATAGTACAAGGGATTGATTGAAGAAGTTGTCATGGTTGGACAAGGCCTTGTTACCATTGGTCACAAGTGCATATTTCTCTAAATTCTCAAGATACAGAAGTGGTTTTGGTTTCTATGAGTTCTTATTATCATCCTCAACAACTTCTATCTACACAGCAAAAGTGTTGGTACAAGAAGGTTGTTTAAAATTGTCAAAGTTCCTCAAAGCATTTTCTTGATCTAGGATCTATGGTTTTGAACTTCAAAGAAGTATATCTTGCTCATCTTTTGGTATTTTTGAGTGATTCAAAAACATTCTTCTCTTCAAAGGGTTATTAACAAATCACTTTAAAATTTTCAATGAGTTTTCATGTGGAAGAAACTTGATGATGAAGAAAGATTACAAGTCCTCCAGATGAACCCTTAACTTCCCATGTGTGACTTCAAATTATCATAACTTGGTCAATTTTTATCACCTTGAACCCACTCCTTTTCCATAATGATCTTGAGGATGTTAACTTTATTTCTTCTTTTATGTGCAAAGTGAGAAAATGGATGTAGGATGCCTTAAGGATACAAAAGATTATAGGTCATTTCATGATTTTTTTCCAACTTCAACAATTCATAACTCACTCAATTTTTTGAGATTTTGAATGATTCAAGTTTCAAACTGTCATTCAAGAGGCCTATTTCATGCCATCTTTTTTGGTCAAGATCAAATTCCAAGAGGAAGGTCGTGTTTGGATGCAAAACATTATAGTTCACTTTTGAAGAAAAAATTGAAATATTTCTAAGTATGGAAAGTCAACTTCGTTTTCCCAACTTTGACTCACATCAACTTTCAGCTCAAACATCCATTTGATTCCATTCTTTTCCCATTGCAAAGCTTGTAATATCATCTTTATAAAGCATCAAGAACCATGCCCTAAGACCCCTTGAGCTTAGAACTCCATTGTTTCAAAAGTGGTAACATGGAATTGAAGTTTCATCGCAAGTCAGAATTTGAATTTCATGTTACAACTTCTAACCCTCAAATTAGCACACGTTTTGGGTATAAACATGATTAGCCAACTTTC
Organism: Vicia faba; assembly: GCA_948472305.1. NCBI lineage: Eukaryota > Viridiplantae > Streptophyta > Magnoliopsida > Fabales > Fabaceae > Vicia > Vicia faba. The sequence goes on along the minus strand of OX451738.1, from coordinate 1,312,882,406 downwards.
CCAAGTGGATTAGTGCATTAAAACGCGCGTTTTGGATGAGTTTTGACAAAAGAGAAGTCACACTTTCTTCATGATGCAGACCCACACGAATTCCCTCCAAATTGCATCATCCACCCTTTCTTTTGATCCCATTTTATTCTCCTATAAATACATGAGATATCCCGTTCATTTTCTCAAGCTTGAACAGACAAAATCACCCTGTCAAACTCACTCCATAACTCACTTTTCTGCAACTTCGAAATCATTGGTCAAGCCTTTTTCAATCAATTTTTTCTATCAATTCACCTTTCTTGATCTTCCCTGAAGCTAACAGAAGAAGAATTGAGCCTTGAAACCTTCTGAATTAATCTGACCAAGTCCATTTACATAGCTCTGCAACCGAACTTCAATAGGTAGATTTCTCCATCAATTCTTCCAAACTTTGATATCATTGTGAAGCTCTCATTGCCCTGGTTCTAGTTGCAACACATTCTTTTAACTGGAAACATGTTTTGGCCATGCATTTTCAAATTCCTTTTCAAAACTTTCCTTCCGAATTGCTTGAGCTACAATTTATATAAATATTTCGCGAAGGTGTGGTTGTCTTCGTCTTGATGAGACGAAGCGAATGGAACTGGTCTCGTGCTCTAATTTTACAATTTGAACAAGCTCAATTTGAGACTGGCTGGAGCATGAAGATGACCAACGTGTCATCCTTCAACCAGTGAAACAACGCCATTTGGAATTTTTGAATATCTGATTTAATTAATGATCATGTGTGTTATTCGCTAATGACCATGATATGCACAGTGCGTCTGATCCATTGGATCAGCTGACGCGTTTTGACTCTCATCTATTAGTCTACATTTTTTTGACTTTATTTTATTTTCTGATTTTTATATTTAAATTGTTTTAAACTTCAAAAAATCATAGAAAAATCATTTTAAGTCCAAAAAAATCTGAAAAAATTATGGAATTTTTTTTTGATTTTTCTCTTTCTGATTTTTATTTTTTTACAATTTTATTTTGTGTTTTGATATTTTTTATAAATTTTCACTTTATTTGAATTTTTTTAGATGTTTAAAAATACTTTTATGCATTTTTAAATTCTAATAATAATATGGAATGATCCAATGATATTGTGACAAATATTGGTGACCTCATTTATTTTTTATTTCTAACTTTGTTATTTTTTTTATCATTTTTTGGTTTATTTTACTCATTTCTTTTAATTTTAAAAATAGTTTCTGACTTTAAAAAATTACCAAAAATTTTATAAAAATATTTGAGTCTATTTCTGATTTTTCTATGACCTTATTTCTTTTTATGAATCAATTTGAATATAGTTGATATTTTTTTCTCCTTTATATTCATTTTTATTCATTTTTAAACCCTTTTCAACATATATATTAAATGTAATATTATTTTGTGATTATTTTCTGGCTGGTCTTGGGTTGAATTTTTAATCATGAGCTTTGTTAACATCATTGGATCCATGGTGTTGAGTCTAACTCCATAAAAATTGATGAATGATTTTAATAATAGTTTGATTAAATTTTAATTCAAATATAGTTTATATATTCTTTCCCACCCTTCTTCATATCATCCCTTTCTTATTGCACTAAGTGTTATTGGAGCATGATCTCTATATCATATCTCAAAACAAATGGTGCATAGATTGTTATTGACCGGTCTCAAAATAGGTGCGACTTTTACGATTGCTTAACATAACACTAAATTTTGTCCCGATTCGAATAAATGATCATTCGTGGCCCAAACCTATGTTTGCAATCCCAAGAGTGTTAATTTGATCTCTTTGATCCAATAACTTTGAGATTCATTTTGTGTAGGCTTTGGTTCTACCAATCCTCTAATGGATCTACATCACTTTTGGTCAACGCAGATCACTTAAACATCGTTGATCATTAAATGTTACTTTTGAGGATTCCAAAATGGATGATATACTTGACATAAAGCAAATGTAATTCATTGTGTAGAGGATTTGGTTCTACCAATCCCCTAATGATTTCCAAATGTAAGTTTCAAGATGGTCATCCAACTAACCACTAATTACTAATAATTGACTTTATTTTGTGTTTTTATTTTATGCTCTTTTATTTTATGCACCATTTACTTTAGCATTTACATTTCATGTTATTTTTCATCTTTGCTCACTTGGGCATTTACTTTCTTGTCATTTTCATTTTGCTCACTTGAGCTTTTCTTTTTTTAAGACACCTAATAATCAACATGAACCATAAAAAACTTTAATGATACTTGGACTATTTGGTTACTATCCTTGGCATTATGGAGTATTGAACTTCTTGGACTTAGGATTAGAAACCTTGGCTTATGTTGGAGACCATGTGACATTAATTGATATTTTGTCTAGAGTGTTTGAGGTTTACCTCAAGACATTGGGTTGTTTGTTTGTTTTGTGTGCAGGTTATTGTAATTACATACTTTGTTTGTAATCTAGAATTCACCTGTATACAACCGTTACTCTGCCCAATTTTTTGTGAAGACTTAATACACTTGAAGTTTAGTTCTCTCAAGAGGTCTAGCATCTTTTCTTGCTTGGTTTCAATCCAAATAACTGGAATTCTATCTTGACTCATAATGTCAAGTATTGGCTTCTTATTGGTTAGATAGTTCTGATACTTAGCTATTACCTTATGCTTTAGGATAGTCTCTTCTTCTCCTCCCATCTTCTTTAATTTCAAAAATCTTCTCCCTCCTTTTGAAAACTCTTCTTATTTTTTAAACTTGAACAACTTTCATAATAAACTTGGACCTAGGTCCATGCATTTTCAAAACCTTTTCATAAATAAATTTTAATCAATTTAATAATACCTTGAAATTTTTTGTGAGAAGACTAAAAGTCAATCAATCTCATTTCAAACCATTATGCCACTTTGGCTTTTTTACTTTAACACTTTTCTCAAAAGATTGGACTCTTGTCAATCCTTGTAGTGATGCAAATAACTATACTTCTACAATATGTAGTGAAGTGAGATATTTTCCATTTGGATGTTGAGTGAGGCATTGTTGATTTTAAAATCCAAGTCATATCCTCCACTTTGATATGATGCAAATTCTCCTTTCTCATGATTGTGGGTAGTAAGTATGTTTTCCACACGGACAATGACAATGATGTCTTATCTCTTAAAATCAACCAACACACTTATGGTTTTTAAAATTTTTAAAAGGTGAACTACGTATACCCTGATCCCCTATTGCATGAAAGGTGGTACGTAGGCACTAAAGGTTTTGCAACCGCGGCGGGAGCAAAAATCATAAAAAATATATATATTATTTTCTCACCTCTACCATCTATTTTATATACAACATTTTATAGCCAAAATATACAAATTTTTACAAAGAGGTTCATGCAGAGTACCGTAGATGTTTAAGGTGCTAATACCTTCCCTTTTCATAACCAACCCCCTTACCTTGAATCTTTCCCTATCTTTTTGGGTTATTCGCTATTTTCCCATTCCTTTGGAAATAATAAAGCGCAGTGGCGGTTTTTATTTTGATCTCTATAAGTCTAGTCAATCCAATGGCTTAGTCTTAAATATTTCTACTGCTACAACTGGCAGCATTAGCAATCTCAAGAATGTTCATATGGAAGTCATTAATACTTTCATCATCCTTCATTCTCAGATTTTCAAATCTGGTGGTGAGCAACTGAAGTCTTGACATCTTCACTTTGGATGTGCCTTCATGGGTAGATTGAAGAATCCCCCAGGCATCCTTAGCTACTTCACATGTGTTTACTAATCTAAAAATGTTCTTATCAATTCCATTGAATATAGCATTCAAGACTTTAGAATTTCAAAGAGAAATTTCACCTTCTTCTTTAGACCAATCTTCTTCTGGCTTTAACTTAGAAGTAGGTTCTCCATTTTCTCCCAATTTGACAGGGTGTTTCCATCCTTTTAAGACAACTTTCCAAGCCCTATTATCCAGAGACTTTAGAAAGGCCAACATACGTGGTTTCCAATAGTCATAATTGCTTCCATCTAGGATGGGTGGTCTACTCACAAATCCTCCTTCCGTGTCTATAGTACCAGAAAGTATCTTCCCTAGATCTCACCCAGATATAGAGCAGGATGCCTGCTCTATTACCAATTGAAATTCTGGTATCAGATATGAGAAATCGGAGGATATGTCACGACACAAATAACTGAGGACAGTATAAAATGCAACAATATTAAAAGCCGTAAAAACATAAGGGATTATTAACCCAGATCGGTGTACAACAACACCTACTCTATGGGCTACCAAGTCAGGGACAAGTCCACTAAATAGTATCAATTCATAGACCCTCATTAAACAACAAGTTTACGATCTAACCACTTAATCACTATTCGTGCTATACTTATACCTAAGAAACACCTAGGTATGAGGCCCTCCTCAAATCCCTTCAATCACTAACAGTGAAGAACAACATAAATATTAAGTTTTAAGGACTTTAATCATTCAATACTTAAAAGCTTATGAATGATCCATAATTAACAACTCAAGAATTAAGCCAATACTTAGAGTGTATTACAATTTAAAAGACTTATACTTCTAAAAAAAGAGTATATTCTTCTTTTAAAAGTTGCAGCCTGATGAATAAGGATGCAAGTCCTTATAAAGGCGCAGCAGTGAGCTTGGGCTGGAAAAAAAATATTCCAATCCTATGAATATTAACATGAAAACAAAGCAAGATATAATTTTTGTACCCCAAAATTTACCCTCCTTTTTCTTAAGATATTTCCCACAAATATATTCAATGATTCAAGCTTGCACAAGTATTGACTAGATCAAGCCATCTCCTCAACACTGATGCCTCAAATTATGCTTTGAGTTTGCACAAAGACAATTGGACTTCTAATATTTCAAATGACTTTCATGGATCATTATGGACCCTCAAGATTTCTCCTGTCAAGTTTCAAGTCTTGGATCACAAAATTGCTCAGTCAATTGATCAGATGGCCTAAAAATTAGTTGTATTAGAAAAAAGTCAATTACGGTTAACCTACAGTCAAATTTTAATATTTTTGACCAATATCAACATTTTGAAGTCATATGTATCATTTGATCAATATTGGATCATAATTCTCCAAGAAAATTGTTTAAATCATCATAAGGGCAAAATGGTCAAAATTAGGGTTTTGACTGAGAATGACCAATATTTGACTTTTGACCTAGTACATAACTTATTGGTTCGAAACATGATCCCATCAAGGATTCAAGTACATCATTTTGGCCTAATTTAATGTTTCAATTCATCTCCCGAGATTAATAGATTGATAGATGAAATTTGGTCAACTGATGAAAATAGTCAATTGTATACTGAAAAGTCAAACTTTGACTTTTTGATCAAATTTTAGTTTCATAGATCACATTTTATCAAGACATTCAAAAATATGAAATTTGATCATCAAGAAATCAAGAAGGTGAAAAGTCATTTTAAAAAGTCAAACTTTGCAAGATTTAGATATTTTTCTAAGTGTTTTCATACATGTTAATTTCATTACTTCATGACATTTTTTCACCATAATTCAAGTTGTTACAAGTTTTCAATTAAACAACAAGGCTGCATTTTTAAGTTAAAAATTTGAAAGTTACAAATCTTAAGCTTTGTCTTGTTTGAACTTTTCCCTTTGACTCAATCTTCAAACTTTGCCATTATGTTGTCCATAAATATGTTTGTCTTTGTTACAAGCTGCATAAATCTGTCCACAAAACCAAACCTACATCATGCTACATATCCTACTGTCTAAAACCTGGATAGTAATGCCTAGAAAACTGTCAAAACCTGCTCCAAAACCTGCAATACCGCCTTGCAAAATATGCATCATATCAATCCCATATTTGCACAAAATTAGCATATAAGAGCTGCATCTAAAAAGCAATGAAACAGTGTACCCAAACAGTTCAAAAACTTATCTATTTCCCTCCCAAATTTCAGTCAACTTCATCTATAAATAAGTTGTTTCACGACACACAAAGAGAGAGGTTTTTGGAGAGAAAGGAGGGAATAGAAAAAAGAAGATTTGGAAAAACCTAACAGAATCTTTGTAAACTCTACTCATCTACTTTCCTTCACACAAAAAAAACTGAGAAACAAAAAAAAACCTCAACCCATTGTTCAACCTTGCAAGTTTTCCCTAAACCAACTATCCAAACACTTCATATACATCATATAGAGTTTGTTCAAACACAAGAATAATTTTTGTAATACCATTATCATCACCTTTCAAATGCAAACAAAAACAGTATTTTGCAACTTGACTGGGTTAGAGCAATTTTGGAACTTTGCAGCACAGAGTAAGGTCTGGAGAACCTTCAAAAAGGTTCAAAGGAGCTTGACCAATCACTACTTTGCACCAGGAGACATTTGTACGTGTTCCAAAGTTTTCTCTTCCAGAGGTAAACTTTTTCCTAACTGTGATATCTTTATCCATACATCATTTTCTTTTTGTGTTCAAAACATATATAAAAAAGGATAGATCAAAAGAAGAAAACTCAGCGAAAAATCCAAGACATGGGGCTAACATGGGTACCCGTGTCACACGATATGGCCCGTGTCAACTCAGCTGTTTGAAAACCTAACAAAAAATGTAGGATAGTGTGCTGACACGGTTGCCTGTGTCATAGGACACGACCCATGTCAGATCTACTAGAACTGGAAGCATGCAAAAAAGGAGGACAGAGGGCCAACACGGGTGCCCATGTCACACGACACGACCTATGTTGGGTCTATTGGAACTAAAAACGTGACAAATTGGCAAGACAAGGTCTTGACACGGGTGCCCGTGTCAAAGGACACGGCCCATGTCAGCTCAGTTGGGACAGAGAAGAAACATGCATGGGTTATTGCAGGGCCCTGACACGGGTGGCTGTGTCACAGGACACGGCCCGTGTCAGACCAGACATCAAAAATCTTGATTTTTTTTAACTTTTTGTTATTATTTTCATTCAATTTGGTTGTAAATAGGAATTAGGATTTTACTTTTCCCGCATTTTTATTACATGTATCATTGTCCCCTACAGTGATGTAATAGCGTAGGATTTTAATTTCCGCAATTTATCGCTTTTAATATAATTTTTAGTAATTAGGATGTGTATGGAAAGATAAAATCAATCTTAAAGAACCCTGATTTTAAGACAAAAAATGTATGCAATCAAAACACAATTCCTACATGCACCTCTAGGGTAACCCATACTTGTTGCCTACGAATAAACAATCATGTCCCTCGAATATGGGACTCTTTAGCAAAGAGCCTCGATAAAAAGATCGTGGTCCCTCGATGACCCTTCGACATTGCCTTTGGTAAAAGATCTTAGTCCCTTACGAAAATTGCTAAAGTGTCTCATAAGTTGCCTTCTATGACTGTACGATGACTCACGCCCATCCCTTTACATCCAATGATAGGGCTTCTTATCAATCAATGGTAAGGTCACAATATCTAAAGGAAGAGGAAATGAATAAAGACTTTCTGAGTAGGTAGAACATTCTTAGTCGCTTGCTCACAACCATTTTCAAAACATCTTTCAAAATACACCAACACTTTCCATGAAAATATTTTCAAAAGTCAACACTTTATATACATTCTTATAGAGATGAGAATCATTACAAAGTTCGACTAAGAAAAGGCACTTTTCAAAAATACTTTCAAAAACAATCACAAACACATTTCAAATAAAGCATTTTCAAAGTGAGTAGAAACTAAGAGCTCGTAGATAACTACGGATGATAAGGGTGCTAACACCTTCCCTTTTCATAACCTACCCCCGAACTCAAGAAAATTCTCAAAAGGTCTTTCCTGTTCTTTTCACCCTTTCCTTTATTAGATAAAAGAAAAGTTGGTTGCGACTCTTTCTATCTACAACAATTGCGATAAAATGCAAAACACCCAAGTCAGTTCTCCCACCGTATTACATAACTAGCGACTCTGCTGGGGAGAGAAAAATGGGGTTTACCTTAGAGCTAGATCACCTTTAAATGATTTCATTGTTTGATTTGTTTGCTTTAAATTTATGGGTCCTCTTTTGGGTTTGTATTGATCCTCTACCCGGATCTGGGAACATCATTAGGTAGTAAAATTATAGAGACTGTACGGGGTAGACCGATATGGTTGAGACAATAGCTATGTTAGTGTGACACATTTGTGGGTACCGGTATCCCTTATGGCGAATTAAGAAGAATACGGGGCCTTTGTGTGGTGTCATGAAACACTAACGAACCTTAAAACATTTAATTAAACAACTTGGCCATTAGGAACTAGTGAGATAGCCGGCTCTAGTGCAGTCCGAAGTTGGTTGATAATTGATACTATGCTCATTGAGATCGTACTTTTGGGATATTTCGGTCGCCAAAAAAGAGGCTTGGGCTGAAATAATGCCCAATGAAGAAAGATCAATGATATTGAGATTCCCTAGAACCCGGTTACTTTCTAGGACAGGTTGAACCAACTAAACTTCAAGAGGGTACTTACCTATGAACCTCATGCAAGCCTAAACCTAAGGACTTGTTTTCTTTGTGTGTATGTGTTTACTCGTACATAACATCATGACATCATACCATTGCATTTGCACTAACCATTTCAAGGACTTTTGGATTTATCTTTGTGTTGTTTTGTAGGACATGGCTTCCATGCGAAGAAATACTATCCGAATCAACCTTGTGAAAGTGCCTCCTCAACTTATGGAATTAGCATCAAGGGTTCCCAATTATTCTTCATTTACCAATAAGTATGGTCGTCTCATCAACTTGGTTACCACAAACTTTGAAGAGGATATGGTACATGTGCTTTTCCAATTCTTTGATCCTAAGCACCATTACTTCACATTTCCTGATTACCAACTAGTGCCTACCATGGAAAAAATTTCTCAACTCTTGGGGATGCCTATTCTTGATCAAATACCCTTCACTGCTATTGAGAAATACCCAAACCTGAGGAGATTTCTCAAGCTTTACATTTTCAACGGTCCGGCGTTGTGGCAAATTGGGAAACAATAACTGGTGTTAAAGGGTTTCTAGCCAAGTTTCTATTTGAGAAGGCTCAACAATTTTGGGAGGCTCTGGATTTCCAAGCTTTTGAAGAAGTGTTGGATCTTCTAATCTATGGGATGGTATTGTTTTCTAACCCAAACCAACTCATAGATGTGAATATGGTCAAAGTTTTTCTATCTCGTAACCTGGTGCCTACCTTACTCGGAGATGTTTTGCACTCTCTTCATACTCGCACCATGAAGAGAAGCGGGATTCTTATGTGTTGTACTCCTTTGTTGGCTAGGTGGTTTATTTCGCACATTCCTCGATCTGTTTTGAATAACGAGCAAGGCATGAGATGGTATAGTAGGTTGATGTGACTCTCTCATTCGGATATTCATTGGTGTTCTTGATCTTTGGAGGATGTTACCATTATTGATCGCTATGGGGAATTCCCTAATGTCCCTCTCCTTGGAATTAGGGGAGGTATTACTTATAATCCTTGCTTAGCTCTATGACAGTTTGGGTATTCTCGGAGGGATTATCCTCATGACGCGCTTGTCCAAGGTATTATGTTCGACTATGAGAACGATGTCCAAGGTTACCGTCAAAGATTTGTACGAGCTTGAGGCATGGTGAACAAATTTGATAGCAAAAATTTGGGGCATAAGAACTCCATTCCTTTGGAGCCTTATCTCAAGTGGGTGCGAGCTCACACTCAAAACCTCATGATTCCATATGAGGCCATCCTACCTATCATCATGGAGCCTGTTGCCGAAGGAGATGTTCCCTATACTATTCTTCATCCTGGCATGCCTACTACTCTCAAGGAGTTGCAAAGATCATGGATTTAACTCAAAGGGGATATAGATACATTTGAATCCCAGTTCTACTCAAGCGAGAGGAAACTATTGAAGCTCACGAGCCAACTTCATGAGGACCAAAACTTGAATGCCTACATCACTCCAAAAAGAAATCGCCCATGGGAGACTTGAGCCATTTTGTTGTACTTAGTTCATTTTGTTTCTTTTTGCTTATTGTAATCCCAAGAGGCATCTTGTAACTGTTTGAACTTATTAATGCAATTAATGTTTATTCCCTCATATCTAAACAAATTTAAATCTTAAAGGTCCTTGAAAAAATTTACATTCGCATCACATGCATCATAACATAAGCAGGTTTTTCGACACACGTTTCCTCATCTTTCTACTGTTTATTTTAGTAAGATGGATCTCGGGCAGACTGTGAAAGACTTGCAGACACAAAATTCTTAATTTCAAGAAACCTTGCTCACCTTGGCCAAAGGGCAGTAAGAACTAATGTCACTGCTGGTTACGAAGAAGAAAACAAAGAAGAAAGCCTTAATCAACATGTGGAAGAGACTCAAGGGCCCCGTTCGGCAAGTTCAAGTGGAAGAAGACTCCTCCGAGGAGGAGGAGAATTAGAATAAAGATGCAAGGAGCACCCGTGTTAGGGGTGGTAACAATCCGACCTCTGAGGACGAGGATTATTTTGACGAGCAATATCCACCGGCTGAAGACAAGTATAAGCAACTAGAAGATAGGTTGAAGTTTGTGGAAATTCAAGCCGTGCTTGGCTTGGATTTTGGTGATCTGGGTTTGGTTCTTGGGGTAGTTATTTCCCATAAATTTAAGATTTCACTCTTCGCTAAGTACGGTGGTGTTTCGTGCCCAAAGCTTCACTTGAGATCTTACGTCCGAAAAATCCAACTGCATACCACTGATAAGAAGTTATGGGTTCACTTCTTTCAAGAGAGTCTGTCTAGGACTCAATTAGAGTTGTTTTATCAATTAGAAGGTTCTAACATTCATACTTGGGAAGATCTGGCCACTGCTTTTTACCGTCAATATCAGTACAACACTGATTTGGCACAAACTAGGGTCCAGTTACAAGGAATGACCATGGGTTCCGATGAAGGTTTAAAAGAATATGTGCAGAAGTGGAGAGAACTGGCAGGTAGGGTGCATCGACCGTTGACTGATAAGGATTTGGTGGATATGTTCATGGGAACATTGACTGGACCATTTTTAACCTTGTTAGTTGGGAGCTCATCAACTGGTTTCACTGAGTTAATCTTGACTGGTGAAAGGGTCGAGAGTGGTATTAAAAGTAAAAAGATACCCATGAATTCTGCCTCTACATAAAACATTGTGAAGAAACCGTTAATCAGCAAATAGGAAACTAATTACATATATGGGTCAAGGGGCCATGTCAAGAAGGACCATCGTCAATCTGTAAATGCAGTTCTAATCTCCAACCCAACCTCTACTCAAAGACAACAACAAGTCAACCACCAAAGGCCTGATATTCTGAGAAGACAATTCATAAAGATCAACATGTCACTTATAAAGCCCTACAACACCTGTTGAAGGCTAATTTGGTAACATTACGTGATCCCCCTTCAAATCCCAATGTTTCATCACCAAAGTACAACTCGAACGCCAAATGCGCTTATCACTCCAATAGCCCTGGGCATGACAATGACCATTATTGGGGGTTAAAATGCATAATCTACAACCTCATTGACAATAATACCATTGAGTTTGATCCTCCTACAACTATGAATGTAATCATCGCACCAATGCCAAATCACGACAAAGGTGTCAATGCAATTGAAGATACTGCTTTTGTTTCCTCGGTTGAAGATTTGACTACTCCACTGGCCATTGTTAAAGAAAATTTGCTTAAAGTTGGGATCTTCCTTGTGTGATACGGTGGGAGAACTGACTTGAGGGTTTTGCGTTTGATTGCAAATGTTGCGGTTAGCAAGATTCGCCACCGACTTTTCTTTTATTCAAAAGGAAAGGTGAAAAAAGCACAGGAAAGACCTTTGAGATTATTTCTTGAGTTCGGGGGGTAGATTATGAAAAGGGAAGGTATTAGCATCCTTTTCATCCATGGTTTTCCATGGGCTCTTAGTTACTTGATAGATCAATTGCTTTTGTTTGAAATTATGCTTTGTGTGGTTTTTGAAAGTATTTTGCAAAGAGGTCATTGTTTAGGCAATCTCTGTAATGATTCTCGTTCGTAAGAATGTATACAAAGATGTTGATCTTTTGAAAATGTTTTCAAGTTTGTATGATGTTTTGAAATGTGTCGGTGTTTGTTTTTGAAAATAGCAAGGATGTTTTGTTTGAAATTGAGCAAGTAATTAGGAGCATTCTACCTATTCAAAAAATATTTCTCGTTCATTTCCTTTTCCTTTGACATTGTTATCTTACCATTTATTTGGTAAGTAACCCTATCTTTGGACGTAAACAGGACGAGTGTGGGTCATCGTATAGTCATAGAAGGAAATCTATGGATGTTTTAGCAATGTTTTTTAGGGACTAGATCGTTTACCGAAGGTAACATCGAGGGTCATCGAGGGACTACGTTCTTTTATCAAGGGTCTTTGCTAAAACGCCCATGTTCGAGGGACATGACTATTTTTCCTAAGTTACAAATGGGGATTGCAAATAAAATTAAATCCTAAGTTACTATTACAACCATATTGAATGGATAAGAATGTACAAGAAAATGTGAAATGAACTTGTTTTGTTTCAGAAAAGAGCTAAGTTTTGTTTAGGAAAATATTTTTTGATCTTTTTGTTTTAAGAAATAAAACAAAGCATGTAAAATGTAAAATGTTTTTGGTGTTTTTGATTAGAGAAATAAGAAGTGATAGCAAAAATATTAAGGAAAAAGAAAATAGAATCAGCGCATTACTGATTAAAAGAGATCAGAAGTTCTAACTCATGTGTGTTGCAAAATCAGAAATCATATTAGTAGAAATAGGTAAAGTCAGAAGTTCTGGGTTTGTTGGGATCAAAGAAGATTTCATAAGTTCTAATATCACTGGCAGAACTTAGTCTCCCTCTCCATGCTAGTCAGAACATCAGCAACTTAGTCATTTCTCAATAGAACAGAAGATGTGCATATAACAGTTATGGCAGGTTTCACAGTGTTTCAGAAACAAGAGATATCAAAACCATAAATCAGAAGTCAGCATGAATTTGCTAATCCTAATTTCCTTAAGTTATGAACTAATTTACTCCCTACTTAGGCATACAAATACGTGAAACCTCATAATACGTACAACATCAGAATCATGATGCCTACATTGTATTTTTGAACATGCAAATCTGACAATGACTAAGTAATTTGATGAGAGTCAGCAGAAGCTTACCTTGCAGCTGGAAAATACTATGTGAGCTGGAGTCTGGTTCTAAACTCTGGTGATGTTCTGAACAACTTCTTCATGTACTCAGCAGGCTGGAAGCTTTCAACTTGGGCAATGAATGACTAGAAAAAAAATCTGGAACAACCAATAGGTAAAGTTCTGACTTCTTGAGGTGGATATGGATGGAGAGTGTGTTACAGTCTGAACACAGAAGTTAGGATAGCTTATAATATGTGAATCAGAAACTGTATAGACGGTTTTGGTCAAGAAACACTTGAGAAAAAGGGAGTTTGAATGCAAGAAATCAAATTTAACAGGTTTTGTATTTTGTGTTTGCAGTTTTGGATTCTTAGAATTTTAGCAGGGGTTCAAGGCTTTTTCTTTCTCAATTTTTCGACCCTTTTACAGTTGCCAATAAGGTCTAATTTATAGGCAAAGGTTTAGTAGTTTGGAGAGGTCAAGGGGCACCACCATCATAAGCTGGGCGCTGACTTGCTCTTGAAGTAATTTCAAATAGGTAGGGTGGTCAGCAGTTTTAGTAGTGCCTAAGCTGGACTTTTTAGGCAGGAATTAAGGAAAAGTAACCTCAAAATCAAAAGCAACGTATGGGCCCAGCACACTTTTGTACAAAAGTTTGCTTTTCCAAGACAGTAAATGTACTTCTATGCCACACGTGGGGAAATCCTTTGGATAAAGACTCAAAAGTGGTTGTGAGCATTAAATGATGATGAGATTGATCAAACCATAAATCCTGCAATGTGATATTCTGCATCATTGCTTAATTCTAAATCAGAAGTTCAGCTTCAGCATAACTTAGAATACACATCTAACTTCTGATCTTTGTATCTCCTTGCTCTAGCATGTTCTGAAGGAGCTCTCAGACTTTCTAGGAAGCTTGCAACATGCTTTGTAAACCTTTTTTGAACTACCCTTGCAAACTATGACTGAATCTTTGTGAAAACTGGCCCAGAAGTTGTAACCAAACTCTATCTTGGAACTATCCAGAATTTGTTGAGTGCTTCAGTTTCATGGACGTGTCTTTGAGGAGTCATAACTTGAAATCCCAGCATTTCTAGGAGAAGTTTTGTTCTGTAATGTTTCAGATCTTGTTTGAGTCCATAACTCTTGTGTTAGAAGTTAATCCAAAATCAGCTTGCATCATGGTGATAATCTGATCAGAAGTTTTGAGCTTGTCATATTTCTTAAACACTTAGAAAAAATTCTAAGTATTTAGAAATTTGACTTTTCCAAAAGCAACTTTGACTTTTGACTTTCTTAATGAAACAAACTTCATATTTTAACATGTCTTGCTGAAATATGATTCTTGAAACTTGATTTTGATCCAAAAGTCAAAGTTTGACTTTTTTAGTGTGCAAATGACAATTTTGCCCCTGTGAATGACTTTCTTTAAAAATTTGTAATTCAAAGCTTGAAATTGGATGGAAGCAAATCTGAGGGTTCAGGGTGATCCTTTGATAAATGAGAGGGAAAATTTTGGGGTACAACAGTTGCCCCTGTTCAATCTTCTTAAACCTGAAGAGTTAGACTGGAGGATCTGCCATTCGTGACTTGAAGGTGGAAGATGATTGAACACTTGAGTGCCCATAAATTTGCACTCGATGATGTTGTGGTTGATTGTATAGGGAATGGGCTTAAAGATGCCATTTAGAGAAATGATGGACAGTCATTGGAGATGGGCTTATAGATGCCATCCAGAGGTGATTGTATCTGGACTGTATTTGAGTGACAGAATGACATCTATATCTTGATTGTATTTGAATGGGTGACAATGACATCCAAATGTGGATCATATCTGAACTGTATCTGAAAGTTGAATCTGAATTAGTATTAGAATGGCATCCGCGTCTGGAGCATATCGGAACTATATCTGAAAGCTGAGTCTGAATGAGTATCAGAATGGCATCCGTGTCTGGAGCATATCTGAACTGTATCCGAAATCTATCTTTAAATGAGTATCAGGATGGCATCCGTATCTGGTGCGTATCTGAACTGTATCAAAAGTTGAGTCTGAATGAGTATCAGAATGGCATCTGTGTCTGGAGCGTATCTGAACTGTATCCAAAAGCTGTCTTTGAATGAGTATCAGAATGGCATATGTATCTGGTGTGTATATTAACTGTATCAAACGTTGAGTCTGAATGAGTATCAGAATGGAATCCGTGTCTGGAGCGTATCTGAACTGTATCAAAAAACTTAATCTGAATGAGTATCAGGATGGCATCCGTGTCTGGCACGTATCTAAACTTTATCTAAAAGTTGTCTTTGAATGAGTATCGGGATGGCATCCGTATCTGGTGCGTATCTGAACTGTATCAAAAGTTGAGTCTAAATGAGTGTCAGAATGGCATCTGCGTTATGAGCGTATCTGAAAACTTAATCTGAATGAGTATCAGGATGGCATTTGTGTCTGGCGCGTATCTGAACTGTATCTAAAAGTTTTCTTTAAATGAGTATCAGGATGGCGTCTGTATCTGGTGCGTATCTGAATTGTATCAAAATTTGAGTCTAAATGAGTGTCAGAATGGCATCTGTGTCATGAGCGTATCTGAAAACTTTGAACATTGTTAATGGTAGTTGTTAACCTTATCTCGAAAAGGGTAAAATGTTAGCTAAAATGCAAAGTCATGTTGTATGAAATGCATAGTATAATGTGTTTGTATTATCAATGTTTATGATATATGGATGCAATGTATGCGTATGTGAGCCGATTCTGAGGTACTGCTATTGGATTGGGGAAAATAAATCTATGTCCGCTGCTGATGATATGGAGTATAAGTCTTCATGTTGTGAAGTTGAAGTGCTGATGAATTTCTCCTTAGAGAAATAAACTATGTTGTAAGGGGAATGTCGTGTACTATTTGTAAAACCCTATTGGAGAATCCTGAGAAATTTGACGACTTCTACTGGGGATTTGATAGTTGGGAGCTTTGTTCCACTGGGGATTAAACTGCATACTACGGGGACTTACAGAAATAGCATGGAGAGACTTCACTATCCCTTAAAGTCGATCAGTGATTGTCTTTCTATTTTGTTTATTTGTAAACAATAATTATGTTCAAATGCATATGTTCAAAAATGAATCATTTGGACGTTTTTGTAAACAAAACACAAAAATAAAGAAAAACAGATTATTTTGCACTTTCAAAGGGATATCTTTGTATTGACTTTGAGTAAGTATTTGTACAATGAAACAAACATTCTAGTAAGAGAATGATGTCGTAAAAAAATGAAAATTTTGATACAAAGAAAAGATAGCTATGTGCAATAATCCCATGGAGGTCCCATTCTGCTACAGCCTTTATATCTCCAAACATCTAGTTTGTTTGTTGCCTTGTCCGAAGCTGATTGAATTGATCAGAACCTTTGAGTTTGTCAGTTAATGCCAAAGGTTGTCCATAAAGTGATCCAACGGGACATAGTCATACACTTTAATTCCCTAACTTTTGTCTGGACCTCCCTTTCGATTTTCAGTCCACCGAGATACCCTTTTATGCCCAAGCCGCCCTTTCGGGTTTTCAACTTGTCGGGTGTACAGATTTTTTTGTTTTATCCCTAATTTTTGCCCGAACCTTTTTGGTTCACCGGGATGCTCTTGTTTTTCCTAGGTTTGTCAACCTAGCGGGTCTCTCATGCATAGTATCTTTTGACTATGTCCGCGTTCGCAGGGTGCGGCAAGTCATCACCATCCATGGTGGTCAAGATCATTGCGCCACCAGAGAATATGTTTTTGACTATAAATGGTCCTTCGTATGTAGGAGTCCATTTTCCCCTGGGATCACCTTGCGGAAATATGATGCGTTTGATCACCAGATCTCCAACTTGATACACTTGGCGTTTGACCTTTTTGTTGAAAGCCTTGATTATCCGTTTTTGATACATTTGACCATGGCAGACAACAGTGAGCCTTTTCTCATCAATCAAGTTTAGTTGATCAAGTCGAGTCTGGATCCAATCGTCTTCATTCAGCCCTGCATCCTTCATAGTTCTCATAGAGGGGATATGGACCTCAATAGACAAGACAACCTCCATGCCGTATACCATAGAATAAGGTGTTGCTTCGGTTGATGTGCGAGTTATGGTATGATACCTGTGGAGAGCGAACGGTAGCATCTCATGCCAGTCTTTGTATGTGACTGTCATTTTCTGTATGATCTTTTTAATGTTCTTATTCGCGACTTCGACAACACCATTCATCTTTGGCCGGTAAGGGGAAGAATTGTGATGTTGGATCTTGAATTGCTCGCACAAGGCGGTGATCATAGTATTATTCAAGTTCGTACCATTGTTTAAAATGATCTTCTCCAGGATACCATAACGACATATGAGATTATGCTTGATGAATCGGGCGACAACATTCTTGGTGATGGAAGCGAAAGAAGCTGCCTCAACCCACTTTGTAAAATAGTTAATGGCCACTAAGATGAAGCAGTGTCCATTGGAGGCTGTTGGCTTGAATTCCCCGATCATATCGATGCCCCACATAGAAAAGGTCCAAGGAGCCGTCAAGACATTTAGAGGAACCGGGGGTACGTGCACCTTGTCAGCATAGATCTAACACTTATGGCAAGTTCGAGAGTGTTGATAACAATCTGCTTCCATGGTAGACCAGTTATAGTGTGTCCGTAGGATTTTCTTTACCATCGTATACCCACTGGAATAGGTGCTAAAAGTGCCTTCATGTAACTCAGCCATGATCCTTTCAGCTTCAACCTTGTCTACGCACCGAAGTAACACAGAGTCATGGTTGCGTTTGTAAAGAATGCCATTACTAAGGAAGAATTTAACATAGAATCTCCTTAAAAACTTCTTATCATTGACTGAAGCTCCTTCTGGATATTCTTGAGCCTCGAGATACCTCTTGACATTGTGAAACCAAGGCTGGTCCACTACTTCTTCAGTATTAATCTCGTGACAGTGTGTTGGTTCATCCCTTTGTTCAATGGTGATCTAGGGAGACTCGTTATCCCATTTAAGTTTAAACATCGATGACATTGTGGCTAGTGCGTCGGCTAGCTGATTTTCTTCTCGCGGGAAATGCTCGAAGGTAATCTTTTCAAAATGTGGGAGTAATGTCAAAACATGTTATTTGTAAGGGATAAGGTTAGGGTGTTTGGTGTCCCATTCCCCTTTGATCTGGCTAATAACCAAAGTTGAATCTCCAAATACATTCAAAGATTTGATCCCCAAGTCTATGGCATCTTTGAGACTAAAGATGCATGCTTCGTATTCCTCCATGTTATTTGTACAATTGAAGCAGAGTCTTGCCATAAAAGGAGTATGACACCCTTCCGGAGATATGAGTACATCACCAATAGCATTTCCGAGTGCGTTAGATGCCCCATCAAAAACTAGGGTCCATCGGGATCCTTGTTCAGGTCTGTCATATGGCCTGAGTTCTTCACGGTTGTTTACCATCATGATATCTTCATCTAGGAATTCGAACTTCATGGACTGGTAGTATTCTACAGCTTGGTGAGCAAGGTGATCAGTTAATACACTTCCCTTTATTGCTTTCTGGGTATTATACTGTATGTCATATTTTGTCAGGATCATCTGCCATCTCGCTATTCTCCCAGAGAGAGCAGGCTTCTCAAAGATGTATTTTATCGGATCCATTTTAGATATCAACAAGGTAGTATGAGTCAGCATGTACTGTCTTAGCCGGCGAGCAGCCCATGCCAGAGTGCAGCAAGTTTTCTCGAGCAGTGAATATCTTGTTTCACAGTCGGTAAAATTTTTGCTCAGGTAATAAATAGCATGCTCTTTTCTGCCAGACTCGCCGTGCTGCCCAGCACACACCACATTGAATTTTCTAAAACAGTTAGATACATGATCAATGGTCTTCCCTCGACTGGTGGCATTAAAATATGAGGCTCTTGCAAGTATTCTTTGATTTTGTCGAAAGCAGTTTGGCATTCATCATTCCATTTGACTACTTGATCTTTCTTCAATAGTTTGAAGATTGGCTCATAAGTAGCTGTCAGGTGAGAAATGAATATGGTAATGTAGTTTAAATGTCCCAAGAATCCTCTAACTTCCTTCTCAGTACGAGGAGAAGGCATCTCTTGTATCGCTTTTACCTTGGCAGGATCTACTTTAATACCCTTGTTGCTGACGACAAAGCCTAGGATTTTACCAGACCTTACTCCAAATGTGCATTTATTTGGGTTCAACCTCAGCTTGTACTTCTTTAGCCTCTCAAACAATTTTTGTAAATGATCAAGATGCTCTTCTACTGTTTGAGATCTAACTATCATGTCATCCACATAGACCTCTATTATGTGATGTATCATGTCGTGAAATAAAGCTACCATGGCACGCTGATAGGTTGCCCCAGCATTCTTCAGTCCGAATGACATCACCTTGTAGAAGAATTTTCCCCACTGTGTGACAAATGTTGTTTTCTCCATGTATCAGGCGCCATTTTGATTTGGTTGTAACCTGAGAGACCATTCATGAAGGAAAACACTTTGTGTTGTGCAGTATTGTAAACTAGGATGTCAATGTGAGGAAGTGGGAAATTATCCTTAGGGCTTGCCCAATTTAAATCTCTGTAGTCCATGCACATTCGCACATTGTCGTCCTTTTTGGGAACGGGAATAACATTGGTAACCCATTGTGGATAGGAGGTGAAGGCCAATAATCCAGCATTGAATTGCTTCATGACTTCAGCTTTAATCTTCTCTGACATATTTGGTCGCATTCAATGGACCTTTAATTTTACTGGTGGACAATCCTCTTTTGTAGGCAGACAATGTACCACAATATCTGCATCAAGTCCTGGCATGTCTTCATACGACCAGGCAAAGACCTCAACATACTCGCGTAGCAACTGAATCAGTCGCTCCTTGACACTGGGTTCCAGGTTGGCACCTACTTTTACCTCTCTTTTGTCTTCTTCGGTACCTAGGTTGATGGTGTCCACGGATTCCTCGTGAGGCTGAATGGTTCTCTCTTCTTGCAATAGTAATCTTGCAAGTTCCCCTGGTACTTTGCAATCTTCCTCACCTTCGTCTTGGGCTTGGTAGATTAGATTTTTAGAGCCACAGAAGGCCATAGCAGAACCATTATCCATGGGATCCCGAATGGATGTAGACCTGCATTGTGAGTGTGAGTGTGTGTAAGGGTATAATTATCTTTGAAAGAAGAATGCAAAAAGAAAAATAATGAGCGCAAAGTTTGTATGCAAAACATCCATGATTCATTGATGTCATATAGAAATGAGATAATAACCCTTACAAATGGACTATTATGCCTCGGGTAAGACACAAGGTTTTAAGAGTCTGAATTGTTTTAATGTTACAGATCCAACATAATGTAAAGACAAATTACTGTGGGATAAAAGTGATCGGGACAAAATCTCTAGCCTCCCAATTATTGAGCCCTCCACCGACAATTGGGAAGATCCAATCCTCCAGGATGCAGCCATCTTCATCATCCTCTACCGCGTTGACTTCACGGTTGCTGATCTTCAGGGGCGGTCCTCCAGCACGAGCGCCACGTACATCCTTATGAGCACTTGAAGTGAAACCCAGGCCAAACTTGTCAGACTTGTATGGGATATCTGGGAGTTGTCCCCAGATAGCGCATCCCCTTCTTCTATCACTACCTTTGCATCCTTCAAAGGTGACATCCTAAGTGGAGGCCTTATGATCTTGGAAACAGCCTTAGTCACTGCCACATCTTGCGGGACCTCTTCAAAGTGTTGAAATGGAGTTTCAATAAATTCACCATCTAATTTCACATATCTGAAGTAATTGAGATGGTTGATCATATACTCTTCTTCTCCATGAACAGTGATAATCTTCCCTTGAATCAGATACTTTATCATTTGGTGCAACGTAGAAGTAACAACGCCAGCATTGTGGATCCATGGTCGGCCTAGCAAGCAGGAGTATGAAGGGCGGATGTCCATTACATAAAAAGTTGAATCAAACGTTTGGGTTCCAACTTTTATGGGGATATCCACTTCCCCATGAACCATCCTTTTCGAGCCGTCAAAACCCCTTACTACTATGTTTCTTGGCTTCAATGTCAATCCCTCACAGTCAAGCCTATCAAGATCTTTTTTTAGGCAAAACGTTCAGAGAAGATCCAATATCCACCAACACATGAGCCAAGGTTGTGCCGCTACATTCAACTGAGACATGAAATACCTCATTATGCTTCCTTCCTCTTGGCGTTAAATCTGCATTCGAAAAACCTAGACCATTATTTGCAGTCAAGCAGGCTACATAGTTTTGAAACTGATCGACAGATGTCTCTTGGGGTACATGGACAGTTTCCAGGAATTTTACCAAGGCTTTTGCATGCGCCTCGAAACATAGTAGTAAAGCTAGAATGGAAATTTTAGACGGAGTTTGTCCCAGTTGCTCAACTACATCGTAGTCGTTTCTTTTTATGATTTTTAGAATTTCCTCCATCTCTTTCCGGGAGGTCTCAGGGATAGCCAGTGATTGTGCCTTCGTCCGGACAGGCTCAATAAGAATACTTTTACCTCGAGTCTCAGTTGACTCGGCAGTAGGAATGTCAGTAGGAGTGATAACAGGGGTTGTAACAGCTTTGTCAATTGGATTATTAGTAGAGATGATTGTAGGACTGGGAATAGCCTTCGGAGGAGAAACAATAACAGGAATGATTACGGGTCCAGAAACTGCTTTTAGGGGAGCAATTTATGGATAGAATATCCTTTCGCTTCGGGTAATCTTGCTAGTCCCGGTAATGTTACTGATATCGGAGTTATCTTTCTCAGAACTTGAATCTTCGAAAGTTGGCCAATCTTGCTTGATACCGTGGTAGTAGACATCCCCTCCCTAATTCCATGGTACGATTTTGTCTGACAAATACGGGACTGGTCCAGGCATTGTAATTATCAAAGGAGCTACTTTTGGAACTGATGTAATTCTAACGGGTCTTTTGGTGGAGACCCTGGAAGAATTATCGGATATGGTTACGATGGAAACATCATTAAGAGGAACAGGTGGAACAAAAGTATTTTCAAACAAAATCTCCTTGTTATCTATTAGGCACTGAATGCCTGCTTTCAACATAGGACAACTGGTTAGTGAGGACAAAGAGAAATGACAGCCTTTATCACAGCCTGGGAATACACCGGCAATCAACAAATTCTTTTTGATAATCAGGAGTGGGGTCACTAGTTCATCAACTGAAGTAACAAACATATCTTCCTCAATAGCATGGGCATTATGGCCATGTTTGGGCATAGGGGCATAAATGACATTGGTCTTTTCCGGTGCATCGAATTCAATCTCTTTGGCTTCAAGGAGGTCTTGTACTTTGTTCTTTAAAGCCCAACAGTTGTTAGTGTCATGGCCTGGACTCTCAGAATGGTATGCGCAACGGTTATTAGGATGATAGTAAAGAGATGTTGTGTTAGGGTTCTTTGGAGCTTCTTTCAAAGTCACCAGGTTGGTTCTTAGCAATTGTGGCAATACTTGAGATAAGGTCATGTTAATTCTGGTGAATTGTCTGACTAGTCTTTCCATCCTTGGTTGGTTATTCCTTTGCTGATCAAGCGCAGGTTTAGGAATCATAACAGCTCCCACCATTGGACGGAGTTCGACCCTACGTTGATTTCTCTGAGGATAAATAGCAACCACTTCCTTCTTTCCGATTAATGGTTTCCTTATAGCAACAAAGGATGTATCTTTTTGAATCTTTCCACTTTTTATTCTGGCTTCTATCCCTTCTCTGGTCAATATTAGTTCAGTAAAACCTTTTTATAAACTCCCAATTAGGTGATTGAAGAAGGGACCGGACAAGGTGCCCAAAAACATGTCTACTAATTCTCTTTCAGATAGAGGAGGTTGAAATCTTCCTGCCAAATCTCTCTATTTTTGCGCATATTCTTTGAAGCCTTCATTTGAAACCATGGCCATACTCTGGAGTTGAGTACGGGTAGGCGCAAGATCAGCATTATATTAATATTGTTTGTAAAAGGATGCAGCAAGATCTTCCCAGTTATGAACATTGGATCTTTCTAACTGATAAAACCAATCAAGTTGAGTTCCAGACAGGCTGTCTTGGAAGAAATGTACCCATAAATATTTGTTGGTGGTATGGGGCTGGATTTTCCTCACATAGGACCGGAGATGCATTTTTGGGCATGAAACTCTGTCATATTTGGCGAACACATGTGCTTTGAATTTTGGAGGAATGACAATTCCCGATACTAAACCCAATTCCCCAAATTCCAAGACAGGAACTTTTTGGATTTCCATTGCACTCAACCTCTCTTCGAGATGTTTATACTTGTCATCAGCTGGAGGGTATTGTTCTTCAGAATAGTCTTCTTCTTCCTCTTCCTTTTCTGATTCTGACGAGACAACTATTTCCTTTCCTTTCCCATCTTGATTGTCTCTCTCACCGGATGTCGTTGTAAAGTCTAGGGTCCTTCTTGTCTGCCCATGAAATCTTCTTCCCATGTTTAGAACTTTGATTATCTTCTTTGTCTTCTTTTTCTTTTCCTCAACCAACAAAGTCTTCAACTCTTCTTGACCTTTGTCCAGAGTTAAGAATAACTGTTGAAACTGTGCATTCTGAGCTTGGAGATCCTTCACCGTTTGCTCGAGATCCATCTTGCTGAAATAAACAATAGATAGATGAGGGTACTTGTTGCAAGAAACCTGCTTATGTTATGATGAATGGTAAATGCATATGCAATGTTTTCAAGGATTTTAAGATTCAAATTTGTTTTAGACAGAGAGGAAACGCACGTTATATTAAAGCTTTCGAGTACATCAATGCCTTCTTGGGCAAAATGATACAAAAAACTCTAAGATATAAAGGAAGTCTGCATCCTTTTTGGTGCAATGTAGGTATTCAGAGTCTGCTCCTCATTAAGTAGCCTAGTGAGTTCCAAAACCTTCTTCTCTCTTGCATAGAATTGGGCTTCGAAAGTATCTCGCTCTCCCTTGAGTTGTATCTAATCTCTTTGTAGGTATTCAAGAGAGGTGGGTATGTCAGGATGGAGGATAGTGTATGGAACATCTCCTTCTATGACAGGCTCAATGATTACCGGGAGAATGGAGGGATAAGGCATCATAAGACTCTGAGCACGAGTTCGTACCCATTTAAGGTAAGGCTCAAGAGGGATGGAATTTTTATGCCCCAAAGTCTTGCTATCTACCGTGTTTAACATCTTCCAAGCTCGGATAAATATCTGGCGAAGACCTTGATCGTCGTTGTCGTAGTCAAATACCAAACCTTGAATCAACATCTCGTACGGGCCATCCCTTCGGGCGTAACCAAACTGTCTTAAGGCTAAGCAGGGGTTATAGGTGATACCTCCCCTAATGCCAAGTAAAGGGATATTAGGAAATTCTCCACAACAGTCGACAATAGTAATATTATCTATGGATCGGGAACACCAATGAATGTTTGAATGTTTGAGTGTTGTCAACCTTTGTGACCACCTTGAGCCTTGCTCATTCTTCAATACGGATTGGGGAAGATGCGAAATAAACCATCTTGCCAAGAGGGGAGTGCAACACATAAGGACACCTCTTTTCCTCATTGTGCGACTGTGAAAAAAGTGTAGGATATCCCCTAACAATGTAGGCACCGGGTTGTGGGATATGAAGATTTTAACGGTATTCACATCTATGAGTTGATCAGGGTTTGGAAACAAAACCATCCCATATATGAGGAGAGCCACAATTTCCTCAAAAGCTTGCAGGTCCAAAGAATTCCAACAGTTTTGGGCTTTCTCGAACAAGAACTTTGCTAGGAAACTTTTGACACCACTCCTTGTTTCCCAATGAGTTGTGACATCAGATGAATGCAAGTGTAGAGCTTGAGCAATCTATTTTGGGTTTGGATCTCTTTCCGTACCATTGAAAGGTAGTTGATTGAGAATGGGAATTCTCAAGAGTCGGGAGAATTCTTCCAAAGTAGGCACAAGTTGATAGTCGGGAAATGTGAAGCAATAGTGTAAAGGATCAAAGAACTGAAAGAGCACCTTCATCATGTCCTCATCTGTGTTGGAGGTGACCAAGTTGAGTAGGCGACCATGTCTCTTGGTGAATGGAGAGTTTTCAGGAATCCTTGAAGTTAGCTCCTTAAGTTGTGGAGGTATCCTTACAAGGTTGACTTGAATAGTTTTCCTACGAATAGAATCCATATCCTACAAAATAAGAACAAAGATGAATCCCAAAATCCTTGAAATGGTTAGTGAATGTGTATGATGTTATGTTGTTCATGATGTTATGTACAAGTATGTATATACAAACAAAACAAACAAGTCCCTAGGTTTAGGCTTGCATGGAGTTTTATAGGTAAGTACCCTCTTGAAGTTTAGTTGGCTCAACCTGTCCTAGTAATAGTAACCGGGTTCTAAGGGATCTTAATATCACTGGTTTGTTTCCTTGGTCATTGTTTCAGCACAAGCCTCTTTAATGGCGACCGAAATGTCCCAAGAAACCAAACCTCAATGAGTGTAGTATCGAGTATCTAACAACTTTGAACTGCACCAAAGCCGGTTATCTCACTACATCCTAAAGGCTAAGTTGGTCAAGTAAAGGTTCTAGAAGTTCATTAGTGCTTTGTGACATCACTCAGCGGCCCCGTATTCTCTTTGATTAACTCAAAGGCTACTGGTACCCACAAATATGTCGCACTAACATAGCTATTGCTTAGACCATGTCGGTATACCCCGCACAGTTTCCACAACATATTGCTACTTACCTATAATGTATCCCAAATCCGAGTAGAGGATTCAAACCCAAACAAAGAACCATAATATAAAGCATACAAGTCAAACAATGCAAGCAAGTAAATGTGATCTAACCCTAAGGTAAACCCACTTTTAGAATAATCCCCAGCAGAGTTGCCAGTTTTGTGATACGGTGGGAGAACTGACTTGGGTGTTTTTGCATTTGATCGCAAATGTTGCAGTTAGCAAGAGTCGCCACCGACTTTTCTTTTATCCAAAAGGAAAGGTGAAAAAGCACAGGAAAGACCTTTGATATTGTTTCTTGAGTTGGGGGGTAGATTATGAAAAGGGAAGGTATTAGCACCCTTTTCATCCATGGTTTTCCATGGGCTCTTAGTTACTTGCTAGATCACTTGCTTTTTGTTTGAAAATTATGCTTAGTGTGGTTTTTGAAAGTATTTTGTAAAGATGCCCTTGTTTAGGCAATCTTTGTAATGATTCTCATTCTTAAGAATGTGTACAAAGATGTTTAATCTTTTGAAAATATTTTCAAGTTTTGTAAGATGTTTTGAAAGTGTAAGTGTTTGTTTGGAAAAGAAGAACTAATGTCACTGCTGGTTACGAAGAAGAAAACAAAGAAGAAAATTGTAATCGACATGGGGAAGAGACTCAAGGGCCCCGTCTGGTAGGTTCAAGTGGAAGAAGACTCCTTCGAGGAGGATGAGAATTAGAATGAAGATGCAAGGAGCACCCGTGTTGGGGGTGGTAACAATCCGACCTCTGAGGACGAGGATTATTTCGATGAGCAATATCTACCGGCTGAAGACAATTATAAGCAACTAGAAGATAGGTTAAAGGTTGTGGAAATTCAAGCCGTGCCTGGCTTGGATTTTGGTGATTTGGGTTTGGTTCCTGGGGTAGTTATTCCCCATAAATTTAAGATTCCACTCTTCACTAAGTACGATGGTTTTTCGTGCCCAAAGCTTCACTTGAGATCTTACGTCCGAAAAATCCAACTGCATACCACTGATAAGAAGTTATGGGTGCACTTCTTTCAAGAGTGTCTGTCTAAGACTCAATTGGAATGGTTTTATAAATTAGAAGGTTCTAACATTCATACTTGGGAAGATATGGCCACTACTTTTTACCGTCAATATCATTACAACACTAATTTGGCACCAACTAGGGTCCAGATACAAGGAATGACCATGGGTTCCGATGAAGGTTTTAAAGAATATGCGCAAAAGTGGAGAGACCTGGCAGGTAGGGTGCAATCACGATTGACTGATAAGGAGCTGGTGGATATGTTCATGGGAACATTGACTGGACCATTTTTAACCTTGTTAGTTGGGAGCTCATCAACTGGTTTCACTGAGTTAATCATGACTGGTGAAAGGGTCGAGAGCAGTATTAAAAGTGGAAAGATACCCATGACTTCTGCCTCTACATCAAACATTGTGAAGAAACTTGTGATAGGGTGGCAGAACCGACTATTTTGGAAAATGCTGGTTTGCGTTTTGCATTTTTGTTTGCAAAATGTCGCGGTAAGCAAGAGTCACCACCGACTTTTATTTTATCCAACTGGAAAGGACAAAAGCATAGAAAAATTCCTTTTTTCGAGATTTTGAGTACGGGGGGTAGATTATAGAAAGGGAAGGTGTTAGCGCCCTTTCTATCCATTGTTTTCCATGGGCTCTTAGGTACTAGCTCATCTTTGAAAATTGCTTGTGTGTGTTTGTTTTGAAATTTTTTTGTTTTACTTCGTTTTAACCCTTGTTTCTGTCCTCAAGAGTGTTACGAATTGTTTTGAAAACTTAGTTTGAAAAGTTTGTTTGAAAGTGCATGGTGTAAAAAGTTTGATTTTGAGCAAGTACCTACTAGCATCTACCTACTCGAAAAAGGATTGTTTCTATTCTCATTTCCTTTAGACAGCGTTATCCCACTATTAAGGAGTAGGTAGCACCGTCGTTGGAGTTGTAAGGGTCAATTCGAAAGGGACGTACAATCACTAAAGCAATGTTAGAACGTCTTAGTAATAACCATAATGTCTTAAGATCCTATTCGAGGCCAAATTTCCGAGGCAACCTTTCCGAGGAAACATTTTCGAACGGGACATTTGATCCTTATTAGACATGAGGGCAACCACTAAAATATCCTATACTTAATGATCGTTTATCGAAGGCAACCGAAGTGAGAGTATACCTTAGGAGTGCGCATGTACAAGTGATTTGATTTCAGTTATTATCTTTGCACATTAGGGTTTTCTAGCCATTTTAAATTGTCATGCAATCTTGCCATACAATCCTATTAACATACATCTAACAGTTAATATTTGCGAGAATTAAAATGCGAGAAATAAAACTACGCTATTACAAGGCTTCGGGGGAGGGATTAATTACATAGCCAAAAAAATTCCCGTAAAACGACAAATAAAAGAAAATCCTAGATTAAACTATTACATACCGTAAGCAGTTACATTAATATTTTAAAAATGAATAAACGCGCGTGATGAATCGAGAACGAGAAAATTAGGATTTTGACTCCACCTAAATCTAATTAAAAGAAAAATCATTTTTTGTGGTTTTTGATTATTTTGAAAAAATAAAGTTTAATTCAATAAATAAAAAAAACTAATTACTAATTAATTTAAGATAAGAAAAATAATTAAATTAACCTATTTTTGTATTTTTTTTATTTTATGAAAGAAATAAAAATTAAATCAAAAGCAAAACCCTAATTTGTCTAATTGATTTTAAATATATGACAAAGTTAGAATTAATTCTAAATTAAATTAAAACTAATATTAAATTAAATTTGATGAAATAAAAAAAAAAACTAAATCTAAATTTGTGAAATTGATTTTATGATTTTTTGTGAAAAAAAAAGGAAATTATTTGTGTTAGAAAACAATTTAAACAAATTAAATTAAATAAGAAAAATTAGAAAAGAAATAGAATGGGCCTGGGTGGTTTTCAAAAAAAAGGGGGTGTTGATGGCAAATATCGGGCCCAAAAAGTGTCGGGCCCGTTTGACTTCCAGATCCTGTGTGTACGCTTGACCTACGCACATTGTGGACCCTCAAGTGGGAAACCTTGGATCCGGCATACTGAAGATCTACTGGCTGGGCAATGATGATGCATGGTAGGCTCATTGTATGCACGTATACCTGATTATGCAAGAAAAAATAACATGAAACAATGTTGGGACCTGGGGATCGAACCCAGGCCCTTAGGCAATATCACCATGCGCGCTTGCCATCTGAACTAGCCATGTTAATTGTACAAATAACAACAATCAATTATTATATTATAAAAAACAAAAAGTGAATTCTTAAAATATGCGCAATTTGGATGGGCCTGTCACCGCCTGCCACGCCATCATCGTCCTCATGGCTTCTGTCGTTTTAGGTGAAGAACTTTTACCTACGGAAAAATGGGTGTAGGTACAGCCCTGTGCTTCTCCATAATCCTGTGCAAGCATGATAAATCACAACTAATGGTACCAACCTGCTCGTTGCAACCTCACGAGTATTATGGTACCATTATTAATGGCCAATTGTCCCTGTATTAAGAATCCCTACAAATGAACCACGAACCCTAATCATGGCATCTT
Organism: Vicia faba; assembly: GCA_948472305.1. NCBI lineage: Eukaryota > Viridiplantae > Streptophyta > Magnoliopsida > Fabales > Fabaceae > Vicia > Vicia faba. The sequence continues at coordinate 1,312,852,946 of OX451738.1, read as the reverse complement.
GGTGTATAGTCAGTAAAAACGCAATTAGGTATAATCAATAGCTTGCAAATAACTTAAGGATCAAGAATATATTAATGAATCGTGCTAAATGTGCCAGAATTATGATATTCGAATTCAAGAAAGTATGGAAATCGTGTGATACTTGCAGTGCGTTTCAAGGCGTGGAGAAGCTTGCTAATGATTGAAATAGGATCCTAGGATGTCCAGCAAACGTTTGGGATGGTTATAATGCTTTGAATTGATCTGAAACGTGGAAATCAGTTTGCCACTTTTCTTCAATTTTTTGAAACTTGCTCTCTCTTTTACACGCCTCCAATCTCTTTATTTTTGATCTGCAAATGTTCCTTATGTACCCTAGAACAAATTAGGGTTGCAAACTTGTATTAAATCTTTTCCAATTAAGATCATTCATTCATGATTTGATCCTTTGTGCAAATCTTTCTAAATCAAGCAAAAATGCAATCTTTTGTGTCCATATGAGCCTTACAAGATTTGGTCTCACTTCCAACTGTATAATAGACCTAAACATGCACAAAATCTCAAGATTTGATTAGTTTTTAATTTTTTCATTATTTTATTTTGATTTTATTTGATTTAATTGAAATAAAATCAAAATAAATGACAAAAACAAAAGAATTAAAAATGGGGAGGATCATTGGTCGTGGGTCACATTACAAATTCAATGCAAGCATAAAAAGTTGGGCCCATTTGACATAAAATGCAATTTTGGGCACATTTGACTTTTGGCAATTTTGCAAAAAGGGTCAAATTTGCCAATGCATAACTCTCTAAATTTTGACCCTAGAGATGTGCTCTTGTACTTTTTAGAAAGCTTAAGATGTCCTCTAAGCAACCCTTTTGGTCTCATCTCAATTGAGTCTTCCATGTTCATGTATGAAGCTTTGGCCCAAAAGGTGTTTTTGTTGACTCTCCAAAATGACCTATAATGTCCAAATTCATATCTTCTTATGAGTACATTTTTTGAACTTGGGAGATGCATATGGATTATAGGTAATCACATAATCTTCTAAATGAGATTTGGATGGATCATTTTTGATAAATTATGAGAAAGTTATGCTTGGTCAAAGTTGAGTTGACTTTTCCATCAAAACCCTAATTTAGCAACTTTTGGGTTTTGATGAATTGTGAGCAATCCTTGAAGAATCATTATCAACCCTTGATGAAATGATGAATAATACTTCAAAATGAGAATGTTGACCAAAAATCTTGAAGTTTGACTGTATGTGGGCCATAGTTGACTTTTGCCCTAACATAGTCGATTTTCAGGCCTTTGAGCAATTGACTAAGAAAAATTCCTCTGCAAGGCTTGAAACTTGACATGAATGATATTGAGAACATATTAGGATAATGGTGAGCATTTGGGACCCTTTGGATCCAAACATCTTGATGCAAACTGAAACCCTAATTTGAGGTAGACTGCCTTAGGAGAGAATTTGTCTAGTCAACCCTTGGACTTCCTTGAGCAATTTGAAGACCTCATTTGACATGTATTGAGAAATATGGGAGGGCAAATTTTGGGGTACAACAGCTGCCCCTGTTCAATCTTCTCAAACCTGAGGATGTAGATTGGCTTGTCTGCCTTTCGTGATCCGAAGGTGGAAGATGATTGGACACTAGAGTGCCCAGAAATTTGAACTCACATGAAGTGGTGCTGGTCTGGCGATATCTGGAATGGGCTTATAGATGCCATTTGGAGGTTGATGTCGGAAGATGGGCTTAAAGATGCCATCCTAAGAAGTGTCGATCGCATAAGAGATTCTTTTGCGAGAGCCCGTATACCTGTTGTTGAGGAGGACTTCGCTGGGGAACGTTGGTCTCTATCTTAAGGGGAATAGAATTTTAGGAGCTTCAGTCGTCCGTTATTATACTGGGGAATCATCTCTTAGTTGAGGAGGTGAAAATGAACTGTTATCTGGTCGTGCTCCAGGCTTCACGGTGATTTGCTGAGGAAAATAAGACTGACTGTTATCTGGTCGTGCTCCAGGCTTCACAACGACTTACTGGGGGGATGAGATTGTTATTTGGTCATCTTCCAGGTTTTTCAATTTCTCACTTCTTATTTGGTCGTGCTCCAGGCTTCATAAGGAATCAAGTGGTTATCCGGTCGCATCTGGGCTTCAACTTGAGTTTGAGGCATACTAATATCTGGTCGATTTCCAGGCTTCATAGTAATTGGCTGAGTAAACTGCTATTTGGTCGAATTCCAAGCTTCGCAGTACCTTAGACTGTTATCTGGTTGTGTCCCAGGCTTCAGTATCCTTTGCCGCTATCTGGTCGTGATTCAGGCTTCACAGCGTCTTATACCATTATCTGGTCGATTCCAGGCTTCATGGTATCTTTTATTGCTATTTGGTCGATTTCCAGGCTTCATAATAACTTGCTGAGGGTTAAGCTATTTTCCGGTCGCTTTCCGGGCTTCGTAGCTTGTATTTAAGACATACCACTATCTGGTCGATTCCAGACTTCGTAGTATTTTGGAGAGGTCAAGATATTATCCGATCGATTTCTAGGCTTCATAGCTTGAACTTGGAATAGAAATCTTAGTATTGATTTGACTGAACCAGAGAAAACTTATGAGAACTTGATTGTATCCTTCCCTGAAAGGTAAAGAGTTATCCGTATGTAATGTCATGATGTATGAAATGTATTGATTAATGATGTTCTCAAAATAAATGAGATTGTGTCGTATGATGCGTATGCGCATGCCATGATGTATGGATATGCAATGTTTTTATGATATTCTCCGGTTGGGGAGAATAAATCCTGGACTGCCGCTGGAGAGTATAAGGAGTTAAGTTCCTTGTTCTCGCTGGGGATAGTGACCGAAGATGTTTAGCCGGAGACTTGCGTCCGTTCTGCTTGCGAATATTCCGCCGGGAGAGAATCTTTGGGGAAGAAAGATATTCTTCTGAATGATCTGCTGATTTGGAGAAACCACTCCGCTGGGGATGAACTACCGTTGCTGGTGATAATGAACTCTGTCGGGGATTAAATTTCTACTTGTGTAAGAAATAAACTCAGCTGATAGTGAACTTCTATTGTTGGTGATAGATAAACTCTGCTTGGGGAGAATTTTGCCGACTTATTTGCGATTATGAACCTTAGCTGGTGGAGCTAATGCCATTGTCTTTGGACACTTCCTACTCAGCGGGGAATGTATGTACCTTCAGTCATATTCTCAAGCCGACTCTATCCCTGTACCTGGTGGGTAGAGCAACTGTAAGGTTTGGACATTTCTTGTTTGCCCTTTGTGATACGGTGGGAGAACTGACTTGATTTTTTGCGTTTGTATTCGCACTTGTTCGGTTGAGCAAGAGTCGCCACCGACTTTTTATTTTATCCTAAAGGAAAGGTTAAAAAGCATAGAAAAAAACCTTTTTGAGATGTTTCGTGGTTTCGGGGGGTAGATTATGAAAAGGGAAGGTATTAGCACCCTTTTCATCCATGGTTATCCATGGGCTCTTAGTTACTTGGTTTTTTAGATCACTTGCCTTGATTTTTTGATTGCTTGAAATTGTGGTGTATGTGTGTGTTTTGAAAATGTTTTTGAAATAGACGCCTTTGTTGCGGCAACCAACGTAATTGACTCGTGTTTGAGTGTTTTACAAAAGTGTGTATCCTTTTGAAAAGATGTTTCAAATGTTTTTGGAAGTTTGTTTGAAAGTGTGTATGAAGTGTGGTTTTTGAAAAGGAGGCAAGTGTTTTTTGCAAGTTGATCTCAAGTAGCTAAGAGTTTTGTCTACCCCTATTGTACTCAAAAGGTTTTCTCTATGTTTTCAACCCCTTTTTAACAATTTTGTTCCACCATTGAATTTGGTGGACAATCTTGCGTTTAGGATGTTTAACGGGACGGGCACGGGTCATCGTATGGACCATGAATGCAATGGTGCCAAGTGTCTTTGGCAATTTGCTTGAAGGGACTTGTTCATTTTGATAGGAGACTTTCGAAAGCGTCATCGAGGGACTTATGATCATTTGAATTTGTTTTGCCAAAGAAACTCGACGTGCAAGCATGGCCCATTTTGGAAGGCAACATGTGGGATTACCCTAGGGGGTGCAAGTGTGATTGTGTATTGATTTCATGCATTTTTCTTTGTATTAGGTTATCTAGCGTTCGATTTTATGTACATACAAACCCTAGGTCTAACCATGGTATAATTCAAAAGCGATAAATTGCGAGAATTTTAAAATCTACGCTATTACAAATGGTATCCGGGAGTGGGGATACAAATTCACAAATTGGGATGAGACTTAAATAATTACAACCACATCGAATTGCGATCAAATGTAATCAATGTAATGTATAGCAAAGTGTAAGAATATCAAATGTATAATGTATCAAATGTGAAATGTATGGTGTAAGTGTACATGTATTTTATTTACAAGTGCGAGATGTGAATTTAAATGTATTATTAAGTATGGTTTACTTAATAAAAAGAATTAGATGTTTTCTTTATTTAATTTGTAATCTTGTATTTTCTTTAATATGTACAAAAAGTATTTTACTTAAAAGAAAGAAAAATGTTTTAAATTTAAATTATATTATGTATATTAAAAAATGTATTTTAATTGATTATGTACAAATTATTAACTAAAAAATTTTTTAAGTTAAATAAATAAAAAAAGAGTTTTAATTAAAAGAACATATTGTGTTCAAGATTATAATTATGTTATAAAAAGTATCATTAATAAAAACTTTGATGTAAAAAAAAGTATGTTAGTTAGTATATATATATATATATATAAAAAAAATGATAAGTAAAAGAGGCTTGAAAGAGTCAAAACGGGCTTTAGGGCTTTTTGGGTCCAAATCTGATCAAAACAGAAGCAAAAAGGGGGGTGACAATTGGGAGAACGTTTGGGCTTAGGTGTAGAAAGGGCAAGGCCCAAATGTTCATAACTTTTGTTTAGGGTTTCTCAGAATTGTTTCATTTGGGTTATCTTAGGGTTTGCAACACAGAGGCGCGACGCCCTTCTTCTTCGTCTTCACTTCGTGTTCCTCGCGTTTTCATCTCTGAGCTTCTTTCTCCTTCTGGCCACCGATATCACCACCCTTCCTCTTCCCTCCATGGAGCATCCGGGCAACAGTTAACGGGTAAATTTCATATTTCAATCATGTTTGAGGTTTTCGTTTTGCATGTTATGATTTCGTATTCTAATGCTTATTATCGTGTTTCGGCTGAGGCATGAAAAGAAAAGGAAGAAAATTGCACTACCTCTTGGAGACGGAGGAGGAAAGGGTTGTGAGGTGTTGTGGCGGCCAAGACGGCGGAGGAAACGGTGACGCGCGCTAGCTTGCTTTGACCCTGGTATTTTGTACTTTGTCTTTAAGTTTGATGATGATAATGCCTGAGAACTTTCCGTCACTTCTTCCTCCTTCTTGCTCGTTTATGTTGCCTTGTATGCTTGCTTAGTATGCTGTATGCTTTTTGATGATGAACCCCTCTTGGTTCTGATAACTTTGCTTGAACTGGATCCTGTTTCACTTCTTTTCCTCTTCCTTCTGGTTGCCTCTAGTTGCCTTGTGTTGCTTGCCTATGAAGAGATTTCTCTGAGGCCTGATTTTTCTCTTCCTCTTTGTTGCCTTCTGTATGCTTCAGTATGATTGGTATGTTGGTTATTGATGATGTATGCTTGAATACTGGTTTTGGCCTGGTTTTCAGGTTGAGGATGATTGGTGAGTTTCTGTTGGATAGGTTAGACAGGTTTAATGGTTTGTTTGTTTTGGATATGGCTTTGGCTTACTGGTTTTCAGGTTTGACAGTTTGATGGTTTGTTTGTTTTGGATATGGCTTTGGCTTACCGGTTTTCAGGTTTGACAGGTTGATGGTTTGTTGGTGATGGCTTATGCAGATTTGTGCTTTTTGACAGCGGGTAAGGTTTTTGGGAGGCTATGCTTCAAGTTAGGCTTAGCAGGTCGTGTGTTTACTGGTTTTTACTTGGCATGGCTGTTGGTTTAAGGTTATGCTGGTTCTTGAGGCTTGAAACAGGTTGAAGGTTTTAATAAGTTTTTGGATGGAGGTTTTTGCTTCAGGTTATGTGTTTTTTGATCTTTTGGCAGGTATGCTGCTGTATATTTGTTTTGTGATCCTCTCTTTCTTAGACTGTGTTGCCTTTCATATATGTTTAGGCCTTTTTTTTTGGCGCCTATGATTTTTGAATGCGTCCAGATTTGATATCTCTTCTTGGTCAAGCTGATGGGCAGGTTTGCAGGGTTTTAAAATGGAAAGATAATTATGTTACTCTTTGTTGACAGTTTTGTTTGCATTATAATTCTTTCATACTTCTGCCTTCTGCTTCACTGTTTTATTGCAGTTTCTGATTTTATATTTCTTTATGCCTAAAGCCAAAAACCAGTAAGCCTGAACTTCTCCTCTCTTCTTCTCTCTCCTGACAAATTTTAAACATTCAATATGGTTTACATTTGTCTTTTTTTCTGAAAAAGCAAATGGCTGAAAATGATGAAATGGAAATAGGTTGCTTGCATAAGTAGCTTAGTCCTGCATATTTTATCTCTTGTCCATATTGCCTGCTTCTTTTGTGACAGTTTTGGCATCTTGGGTATTTTGATATCTTGAGATATCTTTTGGCAGCTTGTTGACTTTGGACTTAGTTTGCTTTTGGACTTAAACTTGCATATGCTGTCTTGCTTTGAACTATGCAGTTTCTTTTGACAAACTTTGAATTGTGCAATTTTTACTTTGTGCATTCATTTGTAGTTGCAAGCTTTCCATCCTTCTTTGTGAACCGGGAGAAATCCCGTGATTTGCAAAGAGGGTAAAACTGATTCCGGCCGTTTGCTTTTAATGATGAACCCAAACTTTAATTGTCTGCTTTTTAAATATTTATCTGCTTCTGACATCTTTTTTCTTTCCTTTGCAGATAAAAATTAAATGGAGAGGAATAGCAAAAGATGGAGGATGAAGAATTGAAGACTTAGAAAAATATTAGGATAGTTTTATTCAAATTTAAATAAATGTAATATTATTATTGTAAACATTTTGTAAACAAAACAATTATACAAATTACTTAAAGATAAATAAAAAATCCTTTTATTTGATTAATTCTTTATTATCTCCAATTGTTTATTTATTATTTAAAATTCTTTAAATTATAATAATGGAAAATAAATTCCCATCATTTAAATTCAGAATAATAAATAATTAAATAAACATTGTTTCGGCCTTGATCAATTAAACTTGGCGCTTCCAAAAATCCAAAGCAAAGCACAGTCAAACACAACAACTGCCCAAACGTATTTCCTTTTACTGATTTTAACCAAACACTGCAAATTCAATCCCAATGCATCTTTTCACTGATTAAGCCAAACAATGCGAATTCAAACCAAATGTCTCAGCCCATATCTCAGAATAAACTTGAAAAAAGCACTGTAGAATTAGTCTTTCTAAAAATCTGTGCACAAAAACCTAGTTCCTGATTAAATGCCAAAGAAGTGTTCGCCTGATCGAAGCTGAACCAAAATCAACCAAATCCCTAAGCAAACTGTGTGAACTGTTCTAGAGCCATGAAAACCAATGAAAACCCTAATTTTGTCTGACTGACGAGAAAAGTCTGTTTGACCGATTCTTGAGCCAGTTTGAAAAATTAGGAAACGCCTGAAGCTATGATTTCTTGAGGAAAAATGCAAGGGCAAATTTTGGGGTACAACAGTTGCCCCTGTTCAATCTTCTTGGACCTGAAGAGTTAGATTGGAAAGTTTTCCTTTCGCGACTCGAAGGTAAAAGGAGATTGGACACTAGAGTGCCCAGAAATTTGCACTTGGTGACGTGACGGTAGAGGGAATGGGCTTAAAGATGCCATTTGGTGATGGGCTTAAAGATGCCATCGGGTGACTGCTGGTAGGAGGATGGGCTTATAGATGCCATCTGGAAATGGGCTTAAAGATGCCATTTAGAAATGTTTGTAGGAGGATGGGCTTATAGATGCCATCTGGAAATGTGAAAGAACCTTGTCGGGAATGGGCTTATAGATGCCATTTGGAAGTGTTGATCGCGTAAGAGATTCCTTAGCAAGAACTTGTGTACTTTGAGAAAGGAAGATGTTTCCTGGCTTGTTACAGGCGTTGATCTTCATACTCTTCATGCAAATATGCCCTAGCTGGATACAGGTGTCGAATCTACAATTGGTTGCTCACAGATGTGCCCTAGCTAGATACAGGAATCGAATCTTCAAACTCTTCAGACGTGCTCTGGGTGGATACAGGAATCAAATCTGGAATTAGTCGTCAATAGATATGCCCTGGCTGGATACAGGAATAGAATCTTCAAACTCTTCAGACGTGCCCTGGCTGGATACAGGAATCGAATCTGGAATTAGTCGTCAACAGATATGCCCTGGCTGGATACAGGAATCAAATCTTCAAACTCTTCATACGTGCCCTGGCTGGATACAGGAATCGAATCTGGAATTAGTCGTCAACAGATATGCCCTGGCTGGATACAGGAATCGAATCTTCAAACTCTTCAGACGTGCCCTGGCTGGATACAGGAATCGAATCTGGAATTAGTCGTCAATAGATATGCCCTGGCTGGATACAGGAATCGAATCTTCAAACTCTTCAGACGTGCCCTGGCTGGATACAGGAATCGAATCTGGAATTAGTCGTCAACAGATATGCCCTGGCTGGATACAGGAATCGAATCTTCAAACTCTTCATACGTGCCCTGGCTGGATACAGGAATCGAATCTGGAATTAGTCGTCAACAGATATGCCCTGGCTGGATACAGGAATCGAATCTTCAAACTCTTCAGACGTGCCCTGGCTGGATACAGGAATCGAATCTGGAATTAGTCGTCAACAGATATGCCCTGGCTGGATACAGGAATTAAATCTTCAAACTCTTCAAACGTGCCCTGGCTGGATACAGGAATCGAATCTGGAATTAGTCGTTAACAGATATGCCCTGGCTGGATATAGGAATCGAATCTTCAAACTCTTCAGACGTGCCCTGGCTAGATATAGGAATCGAATCTGGAATTAGTCGTCAACAGATATGCCCTGGCTGGATACAGGAATCGAATCTTCAAACTCTTCAGACGTGCCCTGGCTGGATACAGGAATCGAATCTGGAATTAGTCGTTAACAGATATGCCCTGGCTGGATACAAGAATCGAATCTTCAAACTCTTCAGACGTGTCCTGGCTGGATACAGGAATCGAATCTGGAATCAATCACTCACAGATGTGCCCTGGCTAGATACAGGAATCGAATCTGGATTCGTGATATTTGATAGTAATCATCTTTTGGATTGATCTTTTTCCTGAAAAGGCAAAATATCAATGGTATGCAATATCATGATGTATGAAATGCGTGATGTTCTCAAAATAAATGAGATTGTATGTTCATGATGCGTATGTGCATGCTATAATGTATGAAGATGTGATGTTTATGAATGTATTTTTGTCTAGGAAAATAAATCCTTGACGAATGCCTAGAAGTTAACTCCTGGGCTGATATTGAAGAGTAGAGCTCTTCGTTTCCGCTGGGGATGATAATTGCAAGTATAAACCGGTAGGATAAGATGACTCCGTTGGTGAATAAACTTGCTGGAGAGATTACTCTGCAGGAATTTCTTTGCGGGGAGAGATATTTTGCTGAGATTTTGACGATAACTCCGCTGGGGATTCCGTTGTTGAGCTCTGTTGGAAGATTTGATGAACTCCGCTGGGGGATAGGAAGAACTTTGTCGGGGAAGATCTTTCCGTGGTTATTGGCTGAGGATAAACCAGTTATATCCTGGTGGGGAAATATCCTTTGAATAAAGTCGGGGAGACGCGTTCGTGCTCTGCAGGGGTAAGCTTCCATAATCTACTGGGGATAAGCTTCCTACTGGGGAGATGGTTCAACTCTCCTGGGGAGACTTTTGGACTGCACTGGGGAAGTGGCTCCACTGGGATGTCTGTATTCCGCCGGGGGAACAAATCTTATATTAAGACTGCCGGGGATGCTGAAAACTCTGCGGGGAGTATGTTTATTTCTGCTTGGGAAAAGAGTTTAGGAGTCTCGGCTGTCCGTTGCTCTACCAAGAATTCGAAGTTGAAACTGATATTGGGTCGGGTCCAGATTTCACAGTAACTTGCTGGAGACTGCAGAGTAGTCTATTGGAGAAGAGGAGTTGTGGTCCTTTGAATTGTAGTAGTCTAAGAGGCAACCTCAGGCTGGAGAATCCTGATGTTGTTGGGGAAATAAACCCTGTTGTCGATCTGCTGGAGAGGTGACATCTTCTCGAGGACGCTTGAATTTCTTTTCAGAAAGATTTCGGAGAGGTTTCATCACTGCCCCTAGCACCGGATGCTTTGTGATATTTCCAGGAAACTTGGACTGTTCCAAACCCTTGAGATTGACATTCGAATGCCCCAAGTGATGGTGGCGGAGACTTGCCCCAGGTTAACTCTGCAATTGAGAGATTTCTTGAAATCTTGACTAGACTGCCCCAGGTTAACTGAACTTTGAAAGTTCTGTTGAAACCTTGACTGGACTGCCCTAGGTGTGCTGGATAGTGACATGTCGTGCCCCCTGTTGATAGGAGATTTGTCGTTGGAAGTGTCATCCTTTTGAAGTGATTTTGTTCACCGAGAGAGTTTTCGTTCCTCCGAACATTCGCTGTATGAATTTCTTTGCTGTCAAACAAATAGGCAAATGCGAACAGTGATATTCAAGCAATGCAAAGTTTATGTTTGTCTCTAAGTTTTTGAAAAATGCGTTTTTTAGCAGAAAACTTTTTATAAGACAAGTCAACACAAGATTTTAGAGCAAAGCCTTACAGGAGTCAGGATACCTTTTGTAACAGTATGCTTTCGAATTAACTCGATTCAATTAGGACTTTTGAAGGGTTGTAACGTGGCTAGGTTCACGGTTTAAGAAACAAAGGATAAAGGCTCAAAGTATATTTGTACCCACCCGCTCTTTGTGATGTTCTTCAACCCTAAGTTCAGTTAATTGTGCGTCGCACTCTGTTTGAGTTTGGAACGACTTTTTGGGTGATGGTTCACCAATTAAATTTGGAAGACAACCATCATCTCCTTTTTCTTTTGCAACATTTTTCATGTTGTTGAGGATTTGTAATGACCTCACTATTTTGATTTTGATTTGTTATCCCTAACTTTTGCCTGACTGTCTCTGTTTTCGAGATCACAGTCAGTGGGATGCCCCAGGTTTCTTAAGCCTCCTTTACAGGTTTTAGCTTAGCGGGTTTTTTCTCTTTTGAGAGATTGACTGCCTATGTGATGGGGAACCACCCTGTCTTTTGATTCCAAAGGAATGCTTTTTCTTTTTTGACGTTGTTCGTTGTGTTACGAACTGAGAGTTTGCGACTTCAATGCGCATTTTCTTTTGAATTAATTGAGATACTACCCTGCCCCAGGTTTATATCAAAGGTTTTGATTGTTTAGAACAGAAAAATCCTACTTCTATGGCTCAAAGGGGTTGACTAGGGATTATCTTCGTTATAACTCCAGTGTTTGAGAATTGAAAGAAATGCCTGTACATCATCAACAAGGTCTGTTCAAAAGCATATTGTATGAGATTATGGTATTGTTTCGTCATCCTCCCTCTAAAGGCTTGCAGCTTTTTATCAAGAGTCAAATATCATAAAGAAAAGCCTAAGAGTAGTGAAAACGAATGGATGAATTCAAGACAAACATATGCAATGCATTAATGAAATAGAGTTTGACATCAAAGGATAATTGTTCGAATAGCAAAAGAAATTACAACTTGAAAGTTAAATGAACAAAAGTTTCTCAGTTCGAGCTTCGTCACTTCAAGTGGAGGTACCCTTAACGGAAGATCTTCACCTTGCCATCTGGCATGAATTTCAGCACTCCATTGTCAATCAGATCCTGAGTTTTGTTTTTCAAGGCCCAGCAGTCTTCGGTGTCATGTCCAGGACCATAGGAGTGGTAGGCACACCTCCTATTGGGATGATAGGTAGGAGCAGAAAGATTGGGGTTCGGATGAGGAACCCTCAATGTAACTAGCCCTGCCCTTAACAAGTGTTGTAGCACCTGAGCTAACGACATGCCAAACCTTGTAAACTGTCTCCTAGGTGCAACCTTCTTAAGCTGATTCTTTTGGGTTTGCGACCCCGAAGCAAGTTGAGGAGCTTTTCCCTTGCCTTCTTGTCTCAAAGGGGGTCGAATGATGACTTGATCTTCAACCTCAAATGTTTGGCCCACTTGATCGTCCCGAAGTAGCTTGTTGACGAGAACCCTGAGCTCTTCTTGTCCTCGAGCCAGATTTTGGATAAGAGCCATCTGACTCGCCAGTTGATCCTTCAGTATGGCTACCTCAAATTGTGGCCCCAACCAGTCGTCCCTGCCGTCCTCCGGAAGTCCCATGATCATATCATTGATTAGGACCGCCTTGACCTCTTCTAGTCCCTTGGATAGGTTCAATAACATCTCTTGAAGTTGAGCGTTTTGAGCCTGGAGGTCCTTGATAGTCTGCTCTATAGCCATCTCTTACTGAAATAAACAGTATGAGAGTAAGGAAACCTGAAAAAGGAAAAATTGTCAAGATGCAATGCATGATATGTGGATGCATACTTTCAAGGATCTCTTGGGGTAAACACAAGAGAATGTTAGAGGTTGAACTTTGCTCTTGGATTAGAGAACTTGGTATCGGTGGATGTCTTCCCACGAGAATCAAGCTCACCATGTCAAGTGGGTCATAGCCCCCGATTCAAGTTGTTGCACTTGATCTTTGATGGCATTTGATTAGAGGAGAAAACCTCTTGCCCTTTGGTAGACGTCTGGTTCAACGTAACCCTGCATCAAAAGAACCCTCGAGATCCTTGAAATGGTTATTGAAAATGCTATGGTATGATGTTATGATGCTATGTACATGTATGTAAAAGCAAATGAGTGTATATGCAAGCAAACATCTTCACACAGAGCAAACAAGTCCTTAGGTTTAGGCTTGCATGAAGTTCAGGTACTACTCTCTTTAAGTTTCGTTGGTTAAAACCTGTCCTATCAAAAGTAACCGGGTTCTAGAGGATCTCAAATCCTTGACTACCCTCAATCGGTCATAACTCCAGCATCGCAATCTTTTCTTGCGGCCAGAACCATCGCGAGAGTTTAGCCTCAATGAGTGTAGCATACTGCTACTGTTCTATGGCCGAGTTTGGTCAATTTAGGGTTCTAAGGTCGGTTGGTGCTTAATGACTCCTTAGAAGACCCATATTCTCCTCGTTTCAACACAAGGGATATCGGTACAGACCAAGGCGCCACACCAACGTAGCCACTGCTTCACCCATGTCGGTCTACGCCGGACAGGTCCCTAATAGATTATGCTACCTAAAAGGGTATTCCCCAGATCCGGGTTAGGATCTATGAAACTCTGATGCAAATCCCACAGATATAAAAGCAAACAAAGCAATCAATTGAAAACAAAGGTGATCTAAACCTTAAGGTAACCCCACTTTTGAAAAATCCCCAGCAGAGTCGCCAGTTCTGTGATACAGTGGGAGAACTGACTTGAGTTTTTGTGTTTGTATTCGCACTTGTTCGGTTGAGCAAGAGTCGCCACCGACTTTTTATTTTATCCTAAAGGAAAGGTTAAAAAGCACAGAAAAAAACCTTTTTGAGATGTTTCGTGGGTTCGGGGGGTAGATTATGAAAAGGGAAGGTATTAGCACCCTTTTCATCCATGGTTATCCATGGGCTCTTAGTTACTTGGTTTTTTAGATCACTTGCCTTGAAGATTTGATTGCTTGAAATTGTGGTGTATGTGTGTGTTTTGAAAATGTTTTTGAAATAGACGCCTTTGTTGCGGCAACCAATGTAATTGACTCGTGTTTGAGTGTTTTACAAAAGTGTGTATCCTTTCGAAAAGATGTTTCAAATGTTTTTGGAAGTTTGTTTGAAAGTGTGTATGAAGTGTGGTTTTTGAAAAGGAGGCAAGTGTTTTTTGCAAGTTGATCTCAAGTAGCTAAGAGTTTTGTCTACCCCTATTGTACTCAAAAGGTTTTCTCTATGTTTTCAACCCATTTTTAACAATTTTGTTCCACCATTGAATTTGGTGGACAATCTTGCATTTAGGATGTTTAACGGGACGGGCACGGGTCATCGTATGGACCATGAATGCAATGGTGCCAAGTGTCTTTGGCAATTTGCTTGAAGGGACTTGATCATTTTGATAGGTGACTTTCGAAAGCGTCATCGAGGGACTTATGATCATTTGAATTTGTTTTGCCAAAGAAACTCGACGTGCAAGCATGGCCCATTTTGGAAGGCAACATGTGGGATTACCCTAGGGGGTGCAAGTGTGATTGTGTATTGATTTCATGCATTTGTCTTTGTATTAGGTTATCTAGCATTCGATTTTATGTACATACAAACCCTAGGTCTAACCATGGTATAATTCAAAAGCGATAAATTGCGAGAATTTTAAAATCTACGCTATTACAAATGGTATCCGGGAGTGGGGGTACAAATTCACAAATGGGGATGAGACTTAAATAATTACAACCACATCGAATTGCGATCAAATGTAATCAATGTAATGTATAGCAAAGTGTAAGAATATCAAATGTATAATGTATCAAATGTGAAATGTATGGTGTAAGTGTACATGTATTCTATTTACAAGTGCGAGATGTGAATTTAAATGTATTATTAAGTATGGTTTACTTAATAAAAAGAATTAGATGTTTTCTTTATTTAATTTGTAATCTTGTATTTTCTTTAATATGTACAAAAAGTATTTTACTTAAAAGAAAGAAAAATGTTTTAAATTTAAATTATATTATGTATATTAAAAAATGTATTTTAATTGATTATGTACAAATTATTAACTAAAAAATGTTTTAAGTTAAATAAATAAAAAAAGAGTTTTAATTAAAAGAACATATTGTGTTCAAGATTATAATTATGTTATAAAAAGTATCATTAATAAAAACTTTGATGTAAAAAAAAAGTATGTTAGTTAGTATATATATATAAAAAAAATGATAAGTAAAAGAGGCTTGAAAGAGTCAAAACGGGCTTTAGGGCTTTTTGGGTCCAAATCTGATCAAAACAGAAGCAAAAAGGGGGGTGACAATTGGGAGAACGTTTGGGCTTAGGTGTAGAAAGGGCAAGGCCCAAATGTTCATAACTTTTGTTTAGGGTTTCTCAGAATTGTTTCATTTGGGTTATCTTAAGGTTTGCAACACAGAGGCGCGGCACCCTTCTTCTTCGTCTTCACTTCGTGTTCCTCGCGTTTTCATCTCTGAGCTTCTTTCTCCTTCTGGCCACCGGTATCACCACCCTTCCTCTTCCCTCCATGGAGCATCCGGGCAACAGTTAACGGGTAAATTTCGTATTTCAATCTTGTTTGAGGTTTTCGTTTTGCAAGTTATGATTTCGTATTCTACTGCTTATTATCGTGTTTCTGCTGAGGCATGAAAAGAAAAGGAAGAAAATTGCACTACCTCTTGGAGACGGAGGAGGAAAGGGTTGTGAGGTGCTGTGGCGGCCAAGACGGTGGAGGAAACGGTGACGCGCGCTAGCTTGCTTTGACCCTGGTATTTTGTACTTTGTCTTTAAGTTTGATGATGATAATGCCTGAGAACTTTCCGTCACTTCTTCCTCCTTCTTGCTCGTTTCTGTTGCCTTGTATGCTTGCTTATTATGCTGTATGCTTTTTGATGATGAACCCCTCTTGGTTCTGAGAACTTTGCTTGAACTGGATCCTGTTTCACTTCTTTTCCTCTTCCTTCTGGTTGCCTCTAGTTGCCTTGTGTTGCTTGCCTATGAAGAGATTTCTCTGAGGCCTGATTTTTCTCTTCCTCTTTGTTGCCTTATGTATGCTTCAGTATGATTGGTATGTTGGTTATTGATGTTGTATGCTTGAATACTGGTTTTGGCCTGGTTTTCAGGTTGAGGATGATTGGTGAGTTTCTGTTGGATAGGTTAAACAGGTTTAATGGTTTGTTTGTTTTGGATATGGCTTTGGCTTACTGGTTTTCAGGTTTGACAGGTTGATGGTTTGTTTTTTTTGGATATGGCTTTGGCTTACCGGTTTTCAGGTTTGACAGGTTGATGGTTTGTTGGTGATGGCTTATGCAGATTTGTGCTTTTTGACAGGGGGTAAGGTTTTTGGGAGGCTATGCTTCAAGTTAGGCTTAGCAGGTCGTGTGTTTACTGGTTTTTACTTGGCATGGCTGTTGGTTTAAGGTTATGCTGGTTCTTGAGGCTTGAAACAGGTTGAAGGTTTTAATAAGTTTTTGGATGGAGGTTTTTGTTTCAGGTTATGTGTTTTTTGATCTTTTGGCAGGTATGCTGCTGTATATTTGTTTTGTGATCCTCTCTTTCTTGGACTGTGTTGCCTTTCATATATGTTTAGGCCTTTTTTTTTGGCGCCTATGATTTTTGAATGCTTCCAGATTTGATATCTCTTCTTGGTCAAGCTGATGGGCAGGTTTGCAGGGTTTTAAAATGGAAAGATAATTATGTTACTCTTTGTTGACAGTTTTGTTTGCATTATAATTCTTTCATACTTCTGCCTTCTGCTTCACTATTTTATTGCAGTTTCTGATTTTATATTTCTTTATGCCTAAAGCCAAAAACCAGTAAGCCTGAACTTCTCCTCTCTTCTTCTCTCTCCTGACAAATTTAAAACATTCAATATGGTTTACATTTGTCTTTTTTTCTGAAAAAGCAAATGGCTGAAAATGATGAAATGGAAATAGGTTGCTTGCATAAGTAGCTTAGTCCTGCATATTTTATCTCTTGTCCATATTGCCTGCTTCTTTTGTGACAGTTTTGGCATCTTGGGTATTTTGATATCTTGAGATATCTTTTGGCAGCTTGTTGACTTTGGACTTAGTTTGCTTTTGGACTTAAACTTGCATATGTTGTCTTGCTTTGAACTATGCAGTTTCTTTTGACAAACTTTGAATTGTGCAATTTTTACTTTGTGCATTCATTTGTAGTTGCAAGCATTCCATCCTTCTTTGTGAACCGGGAGAAATCCCGTGATTTGCAAAGAGGGTAAAACTGATTCCGGCCGTTTGCTTTTAATGATGAACCCAAACTTTAATTGTCTGCTTTTTAAATATTTATCTGCTTCTGACTTCTTTTTTCTTTCCTTTGCAGATAAAAATTAAATGGAGAGGAATAGCAAAAGATGGAGGATGAAGAATTGAAGACTTAGAAAAATATTAGGATAGTTTTATTCAAATTTAAATAAATGTAATATTATTATTGTAAACATTTTGTAAACAAAACAATTATACAAATTACTTAAAGATAAATAAAAAACCCTTTTATTTGATTAATTCTTTATTATCTCCAATTGTTTATTTATTATTTAAAATTCTTTAAATTATAATAATGGAAAATAAATTCCCATCATTTAAATTCAGAATAATAAATAATTAAATAAACATTGTTTCGGCCTTGATCAATTAAACTTGGCGCTTCCAAAAATCCAAAGCAAAGCACAGTCAAACACAACAACTGCCCAAACGTATTTCCTTTTACTGATTTTAACCAAACACTGCAAATTCAATCCCAATGCATCTTTTCACTGATTAATCCAAACAATGCGAATTCAAACCAAATGTCTTAGCCCATATCTCAGAATAAACTTGAAAAGCACTGTAGAATTAGTCTTTCTAAAAATCTGTGCACAAAAACCTAGTTCCTCATTAAATGCCAAAGAAGTGTTCGCCTGATCGAAGCTGAACCAAAATCAACCAAATCCCTAAGCAAACTGTGTGAACTGTTCTAGAGCCATGAAAACCAATGAAAACCCTAATTTTGTCTGACTGACGAGAAAAGTCTTTTTGACCGATTCTTGAGCCAGTTTGAAAAATCAGGAAACGCCTGAAGCTGTGATTTCTTAAGGAAAAATGCAAGGGCAAATTTTGGGGTACAACACCCTTGTTCCTGGAATTACGAGTAATCATCTTTTGTTTTTCATGTAAACACTTATGAGCAACAACTATTTTCAAATGCATATATAAAAAATGAATCATTGGACGTTTTTTGCAAAACAAAATAGAAAAAAGAAAAGACAAGTTTGAAATTTCTTGTGAAAATGAATTGTATTAATTTTTGAAGTTGGCCTATAATAGGCGTTTTGTACATGAGGATGACGTCCTAGTAACAGAACGCCGCTGAAGGATAGAATTTACATCATTTGTGAAAAGGAAAGAAACACAGCTATATGAAACAATCCCACTGGGTTCCAACTCTGCTATTGCCTTTATATCTTCGAGCGTCTCATCACTTTGCTACTTGGTCGAAGGTAGATTAGATTGCTTGATGTCGTTCGAACTTGATAGTCGATGCGGAAGTATGGTCGCAAGATGATCCAATGAGACATAGTGTTACGCTTCAATCCCTAATTTTTTCCTGGACCGCTGTTGGCTCCTAAATTCGACCCCCTTGTTTGTTATCAATATAGACCATTAATTATGATTCAGATGAATTTCCTACATAAGAAGGCTTCGACCAGCTGATCCTGTCAAAGGCTCATCAGAGAATGACAAGGTACTTAGAGAATTTCCTTTAAGTTGGAATCTTGTCGTCTTCGACGTCGAAGGAACCTCTCGACAAAGGTACCTGATGCCCAGGGTCGAACGGTTTGAGATTTGAATGCTTGGAGGGAAAACGGTTCCCAGCAGTTACCAAGTGCAACGTGCCGAGATCAGGAGCGTCGAATGCTGTGAGCGTGCCATGTGGCGTCATCTCGAAGCGACGTAACTGCCCAACGGTTACTTAGGATTTGTTTTAGTATAAATACTAGTTATTCACGTAGTTTTCAGGTGTCTTCATCATTTTATACAAGTCACTCATCTAGATTCAAGTACCCAGTGTGAGCGAAAGAATCGTTGAGAATGTATGTGTGAAACACCATTTAAATTAATCAAAGTCTTTTATATTCAAGCACTTTATTGCTTTTCATTTACTCATCTCCGTCGAAGCCTTTTATTTAACGCTTTTATTTATTCTATCAAGCTTTTCTTCATGCAATTTACTTAAAGTGTCTTTACTTTACCGGCATTAATCACCATTAGGATTAGTCAAACTCCAGAAAATCAACCATGTCTTAGGATCAATCTAAACGATCCTGCGAGTCACCAAATAAGTAACCTTTTAGAAGATCAGCGGTTGTTTACCAATTTCCAAGGTAAACAAATTGGCACACCCGGTGGGACCTTGTGTTGATTTTTAAGTTTAACCGTTTTATACAAAATATCCTCCTTTTTCGAGAGTATTGCATGTTATTGAGAAGTGGTAGAATATACACCAACGATACCAATACTAGGAGAAGAAGTGAAGCGATGGCGAATCCGCCAAACAATGGTGAAATCCCACAAACAAACGTGGGAACAACGGTCATCCCAACCATAAGTGAAATGGTAACCGCTGGTTCAACACCAGCAGTAACGGTCACACAAACGGGGCCATTACCTCCATTTACTGGCCCCAGAATGCCTTTGGGAACTCCCCCACCAAGGGGAAACCAAGGAACTAGGCCTTATGTTCCCCCATGTTTTTCGACAGTCGGTCTAAATCGAGAACCACTCTATGGCATGCCAACTTCTGAATTGGCTAGCCTGACAAATGTTGCGTCCACTTTTTCAGACCTTTTAGTGAGCGCCTCTTCGCCACTCTAAGGTTATAGAGTTGGTATGGCAAACAGGGGTAGGACCCAACTCTTAGGAGGAACGTCCCAAGTAATGCATGGCCTTACGAATGCCTCGACAGTAGTCTTGAGGCAGCAAATGGACGAAAGCAACCACGATATGGTTCAAATGTTGGCACAAACTTTAAGCACAGTGCTAAATCCTCTAATACAAAATACCACCCAGTCGAATCAGCAAATGACAACGCAAATGGCGCGTCTGGCCGACTTTTTTGGGGTACCCCAACCTATTCGACAGCCCCAAAGGGCACAGATGAGGGGAAACCAAGGTATACTTCTAGAGGAAGAAACCACTATTAACCAAGTCCAGCAGCCTGTCGAAGAAAACCTTAGGATGCGAATGGAACAACCCGGGGTCGAAGAACCTAGAGTCATAGCCCCGGAAGTAAGGATAGTCAATAGAAACCAAAATGCTGACGAAGTAGTTCAGCAGATCCAATACCAGAATATTGGTTTGGAAAATAACTTGACAGCCATGATCGAAAGAATCATGATGCAAAATGGGATGAATACGGGCTTCCGTAGGCCAAACTTTACATCCCCACTGTCAGAATATGTGTTACAAACAGACTTACCTCCTAGATGCAAAGTCCCTAAGTTCACTAAATTTTCAGGGGACACGACAGAATCCACTGTCGAACATGTGGCGAGATACTTGATCGAAGCAGGAGAGATTTCAAACAATGAAAACCTAAGGATTAAGTATTTCCCAAGTTCCCTAACAAAGAACGCGTTCACTTGGTTCACAACTCTACTCCCAATTCGATCCACCATTGGACCCAGTTGGAGAGATTGTTCCATGAGCAATTCTACATGGGACAAACCAAGATAAGCCTGAAAGAATTGGCCAATGTAAAGAGGCGATTCACTGAACCTATAGACGAATATCTAAATAGGTTTAGGTTGCTCAAAGCAATATGCTTTACGCAAGTGCCAGAACATGTGTTAGTCGAAATAGTCGCAGGAGGTCTAGATTATTCCATTAGGAAGAAATTAGACACTCAATACTTGGGAGACATGGCCCAATTGGCCGATAGGGTTCGACAGGTAGAACGCCTTAAAGCTGAAAAAGCCAGGGCGACAAAAACTCATAAAAGAGAAAGGATAGCATATGTCGAAATGGACGATGAAGATCTAGAAACATTCGACGAACCTATAACCGTCGAAGAAAGTGAGGTCGATTTAGCGGAGTTAAAACAAGGGCCACCATACTCTTGCAAACTACTAGTCCCCTCAAGTGGAAAAAAACCCCACTGGTCCTGAAAGGGCCAACGATAGGTTCCCTAAAAAGACTTACAGTTTTGATATTACAAAATGTGATGAAATTTTTGACTTACTTGTAAAAGATGGCCAAATGATAATACCCCCAGGGGTAAAAGTGCCTCCTCTTGATCAAAGAAGGAAAAGAGGCTTTTGTAAATATCATAATTTTCTGGGCCATAAAACATCTCAATGTTTTCTTTTTAGGGATCTCGTACAAAATGCTATCGAAGAAGGGAGGTTGAAATTCGCCGATAAGACCCCCATGACTGTGGACTCTAAGCCTTTGCAGGCTGAAGCCCATTATGCTGAACCTTCAGAGGTGAATGTGATCGAGGCATCCAGAATTCAGGTGAAAAGGCCAGGAATAACTATGGTCGAAGTCACCAAGGATCATATCAACATGCCAATCTTTGGCAGTTTTTCTGGGAATCTTTCTAGAAAAACAATCGAAGCAGTCCAAAAAGCTGCTGAATGCCCAAGACTGGAGACAGGTGGAGCCTCAAAATCTGGAGCTAAACCCAGTTCCTACTTGGCTGCAGTCCAAGGCTAGACAGAAGACCTGGAGGCCCAGATGAAGCAGATGACTCTTGCTACCAAAGACACCATGATTGTCAACATGGTCGAAATCTCTGAATCGAAAGCTTCAGAGGAGGCCATTAGGCAAGAGCAAGCAAACAAAATGGCTTTCCCTCGGGAAAACGAAAATCTGGCAGATTTCCTGCAAAGATGCCAGAAGAAGAAGTCAGAAGTGATGATGTGTCCTCGATGCAGCTCGATTTTCGACAAGAAAGCTGCTGAACACATCCAAGGTGTAAGAGCAGCAAACAGAAGAAGGGAAGGTGTTGGTGTTCGACATGACCCCATAAGAACCTACCAAAAGGGTTCAAATCAAGAAAAAAAAAGGCCACTGACTTTCAGGCCTCCAACCAATGTGCCAGTTGATACGTGGCATAAAACATCGGGTCGAAAGAGACCGAGTGAAGAAAGGTGGCACTCCTTCGAATTGCCAAGAGGTTCATCTTTGACACACAAGAAAGAACCTCAGGTTGTTGCCTCCAAAGTGACCCAGGTATCAAGTAACTACAAGGGAAAGAATCCCATGTCTCGATCCCAATGGAGAAGATACCAGAGGCGGCGAAATGCTGAGAGGGAAGCTATCAACGAACCAAAGCCAGAATCAAGTTCAAATGTCCCTCAGCGAAAGCAGAGAAAGCCTCTGGAGAGGCAACCAGTGACCAATAGACTGGTATGGCCTAACCAGGGCGAAGTTGATGACGAAGATGGCTCTGAGTCTGATGACACCCTAGATATCATGGTGAACATAGTCTCAGTTTTGCCAAGAGAGTTCAACCGCTAGATGAAGGTCGAATCGAACGACTGGGAAGTCGAACAAGAAATGGCCAAGCATAGGCCAGTATGCTACTTCGTTATGGATAATGGTCGTACCGAAGAGAAAAATGGTTTCTTCAAACCACCTACTGAGGCGATGAAAAATCACCTCAAGCCATTATTCACAAGGGCAAAACTCGAAGAAGCCACCGTAAATAAGATCTTGGTGGACTGTGGGGCAACCATCAACATCATCCCTCACTTCATGCTGAGAAAAATAGGCAAGAGTGATGAAAACATCAAGCCTCATAACATGGTCCTGTCGAATTATGAAGGCGGAATAGGGACCACTATGGGTGTGATCCAACTAGACCTCAAAGTAGGATCCATCCTTCGACCAACTATGTTTATGGTCATATCGGCCAAACCAAATTATAATCTTTTGTTGGGCCGAGAATGGATACATGGTGTTGGAGAAGTACCATCATCAATGCACCAAAGGTTAATACTATGGCGTCCTGATGGAATGGTCGAAAATATAGAAGCGGGTCAGAGCTATTACTTGGGAGAAGTAAATCACCTGGGGAGAGCTGACTTCGACAAAAATTTGGCTCACATTGGGCCATGCCCAGCACCTGACTTCGACATGGCGCCAGCGCCAAATGCTTTTTGTTCCTTGTACCTGCACCCTGAGCATGGTTTTCAATGGGACAGAGAAGACTTGTCCCACATTGATTTCAGTGGGCTAACTGACATCCAGCCAACTGGTTGGGGAAGTGAATTCAGTGATAATGACTGAGTCACAATCATTGCAGCGAATTTCGGCTTATGTAGCCGAAACAAGGATGATAGAGGCTCTCGAAGCCGAAGTAAAATATATGGCCACTCAGGCCAATGATCAAGAGCTATCTTCTGCAGGTCCTGGAAAGGATTTCGACCCAGAACCTCCTGATATCATGACAGAAGGAATGCAGGAGCAAAGGCTCGACGCCATCTATGATGATGAGCCTTTGGGATTCGAAAAGGACCCCCTGGCGAACAACATCAAAATGTTAGCACAGGATCCTTTAGAAGAAATCAACTTGGGCGAAGGGTTGGAGAAAAAGCCAACTTACATCAGCGCCAAAATAGACCCAGAGCTCAGGTTTGAAGTGATCCAATTGTTAAAGGAGTTCAAGGACTACTTTGCATGGGATTACGACGAGATGCCTGGTCTCGACAGAGGATTGGTAGAACTACAGTTGCCAATCAAACTTGGGAAGAAGCCAGTCAAGCAAAGTCCAAGACGCTTCGCTCCAGAAATACTGTCGAAGATCAAAATAGAAGTTGAAAGACTGCTGAAGTGCAAATTCATACGAGCTATGAGGAAGAACCATATAGACCACCTTCGACAATCATTTGAAAGAATGAGAGAACATGGTCTGAAAATGAACCCTTTGAAGTTTGCGTTCTGTGTAAAAGCTGGAGATTTCTTGGGCTTCTTCATCCACAAGAAAGGAATCGAAATCAACCAGAACAAGACGAAGGCAGTCTTAGAAGCGAAAGCGCCAACGAACAAGAAGGAACTGTAATCTTTGTTGGGCAGGATAAATTTCTTAAGGAGATTCATATCTAACCTAAGTGGAAAAGCTCAAGCCTTCTCACCCTTACTTCGATTGAATAAGGAAAGATTCGAGTGGGGGCAAGAGCAACAAGAAGCCTTCAACAAGATCAAAGGGTATCTTACCAACCCACCTATTTTGGTGCCTCCTTGCAGCAACATGAGTATGAGATTGTACATAGCTGCATCCGACCGAACTTTGGGAAGCATGTTAGCCCAAGAAGATGAAAATGGAGTCGAAAGACCCATTTACTATCTTAGCACAGTTTTGAACGATGCAGAAACTAGATATAGCGAAGTTGAAAAATTATGTCTATGTCTTTATTTCTCTTGTACAAAGCTCAAACAATATATAAAACCAGTTGATGTGTATGTTTCATCTCATTTTGATGTTTTCAAATACATGTTGTTGAAACCCATCTTGCACAGCCGAATTGGCAAGTGGGCGCTAGCATTAACTGAGTATTCATTGACCTTTATGCCTCTTAGGGCAGTAAAAAGGCAAGTGGTAGCAGACTTTATAGTCGACCACTCAATTCAGGTTGAAAATATAAATTACATGGAGATAGAGCCTTGGAAATTCTACTTCGATGGTTCCAGCCATAAAGATGGAACATGAGTAGGGGTCTTGATTATTTCTCCAGAAAAAATTCCAACAACATTCAAGTACAAGATAGCAGGTACTTGTTCGAACAATGAGGCTGAGTATGAAGCTCTAATTACCGGCCTTGAGATATTGTTGGAATTGGGGGCAACTCGAGTCGAAATAATGGGAGACTCACAGTTAGTCATTAAGCAAGTCACAAAAGAGTATAAATGCATAAGAGAAAATCTTATTATGTACTTTGTGATAGCAAATCGTTTATTGAAAAAATTCGAAGTGGTTAACATTCGACACATACCTAGATTGGAAAATCAAGTAGCCAATGATTTGGCACAGATTGCGTCTGGGTACAAAATTTCAAAAACGAGATTACAAAGAGCAATCAAAGTTCGAGAAAAAATAAAAGCAACCAGCCTGTCTCCAACAGATTTGAAATCGACAAGACTAGGGTATGCTGATCAAAGGAACTTTGAAATATCGTTCATAGACAATTTGTCAGAGCAAGATTGGAGGAAACCCATTGTAGATTATCTACAAAATCCAGCAGCTTTGACAGAACGAAAAATAAAATATAGGGCGTTGAGTTACGTACTCATGGGTAATGAGTTATTTAAAAAGACGCCTGAAGGGGTATTGCTAAAGTGCTTAAGCGAAACTGAAGCATACATAGCCCTTTCGACTACGCACGCTGGAGCATGTGGGGCTCACTAAGTAGGCCATAAGATGAAATGGTTGTTGTTTCGACAAGGACTATACTGGCCCACTATCTTGAAAGATTGTGTTGAGTTCGCGAAGGGTTGCCAGGGATGTCAAGCCCATACGGGCATCCAACATGTACCAGCAAGCGAACTTCACTCAATAGTGAAACCTTGGCCTTTTAGAGGATGGGCGTTGGATCTTATTGGAGAGATTCGACCAGCATCATCAAAGAGCCAGAAGTATATACTGGTAGGCATTGATTATTTCACTAAATGGATCGAAGTTATCCCTTTAGTCAATGCAGACCAAGAAAATGTCATTGAATTTATTAAAAAGAACATTATCTACAGATTTGGAATCCCTGAGACTGTAACAACTGATCAAGGATCAGTGTTTAATGGTCGAAAGATGCAGGAATTCGCTCAAGAAACAAGCTTTAGACTCCTAACATCAACACCTTATTATGCACAGGCAAATGGTCAAGTCGAAGCAGCGAATAAAATAGTGATCGGCCTGATAAAAAAGCATGTAGGGAAGAAGCCAAAAAATTGGCATAAGACGTTAGACCAGATCTTGTGGGCCTGTCGAACGTCCCCAAAAGAAGCCACAGGTACAACACCATATCGGCTAACTTTCGGTCATGATGCAGTACTGCCAGCAGAAATTTGTCTTCAATTAGCAAGGGTTCAGAGACATCAAGATATTCCCTCTGAGGTTTATTTGGATATGATGTTAGACGAACTAGTAGATTTAGACGAGGAAAGACTACGCGCTCTCGACCTACTGAGAATTTAGAAGAAAAGAGTGGAAGACTCTTACAATAAAAAAGTAAAACCTAAGGCATTCTCGCCTGGAGAATTAGTTTGGAAGGTGATTCTCCCCATGGATCGAAGATATCGAAGCATGGGAAAATGGTTACCCAAGTGGGAAGGACTGTTTAGAATTATCCAAATTTTTTCTGGTGGAGCTTATGAGGTTGAAGAGTTAGGCGAAGATAAAAGACTCTTGAGAGTAAACGGCAAATATTTGAAAAAAATATAAACCTATGCTCCAAGAGATCAAAATAAATAACAGTTAATGACCAAGTTAACCATAAAGAGCCAAAATGGAAAATAATATATTAATTAACCAAAATGGTTGCATTGTATTACAAATATTATAGTACATGGTCAATGAGGTGCTGAGCAAATTAGAAAGGGATGGAAGCTTTAAGTCGAAGATATTTGGCTTGCTGCAACTCCAGCCGTTTGTTACACAAGGCAGTCGCCTGAGAAAGTTTGGCAATCTGGTCGTCAAAGGCTTGGGCCCTTCCAGCGAACTCTAAGCCTCGGGTAACTTCATCTTGGCTCTCTGCGTCCGAAACAGTAGAAAGGAGTTCCTCTTTGCGCTTGGTGTTAGCATTTAACTTGGCCTCCAACTCTTCGATCTGCGCCCTTATAGAGGCGTTATCTTGATCTATGGCGTCGATTTCCTGCTGCTTGGATGTCTTCTGTTTCGACAATTCTGCAATTTGAGAAGTTGATTCAGCTACTTCGGTCCAAGCAGAAGAACTCTTGCCGTGTAGTGTTTCGAGTTGGCTGTTGAATCCCCTTCGACGTTTATAGTCCGCAGAGACTTGGTCAATGATGGAGTATAACTCCAAGATGAAGCTGGAAACTTCTGGAGAAACAGCAAGCAAATCAACTGCACCCAGAACAGCTCCCAGACAAGACGGGGCAGTAGGATCTCCCTCCAAAGCCTTCATTAGATCCTTTTTGAAGAACTGAGCCTTGACCTTCTTCAAAACCTCATCAAGAGGAGAAGTCGAAATGGACTTCCCTGATGCAGTAGAAGCATCATGACTAGGGTCAGATGAATTCTCCCTACTCTCAATGATGGTATTCAGGTAGCCAATTGGATCAGTTTACTTCAAAAGGGCCATGTCTTCTTTAGACCTGGGCTTTGTCGAGGTGGTCGTTCCTACAACAGTGGTGGATTGGGGCTGAGTTTGTTCAGTAGCGTCAGCATCAACATGACCCTCTTCACCATGTTGCTCCTCTGTCTCATTGACCACTTGAGCTTCCTCTTGCTGGTGTTCCTCTGTTTCAGCAAGGACTTCATCATCCACCAGTTCCTCCTCTCGTTGTCTACTATGGTCAGTAGAGTCTTGTGGCTCTAAAGTTTGATTTGTTTCGTTAGCAGAACTGACGAAGGAGGAAGGATGGTGAATGGGTTCCCCCGCGCTATTTACAAAGGAACCGGAACCCTCTCCAGGATGCCCAATTGGTGCTGAAGTTCCAGCGGTCTCCTGAAAATAGAAGAGGAAAAATATTCTGGTTTAGAGAGATACACAATCAAACGTGATCGTTGACACCTAAGTTAAAAGTTGTCGGAGGCACTACATGTAGAGGAACTTCAGCCCCAGGGCTAGAGTTATCACTCTCAACGGGTTTGCTGAGCAAGACGTCCAGCTCCTCCTCCGTGGGCTCTTCGATGATCATAGGAGGTGGGCTGGATTTTTTCCCTGCGACCTTGATTTTGATCGTAGGTCGAGGCTCAGGAGCAGGGGCAGCCTTCTTCACCTTTCTCCGTTTGAGAGGAACAGGGGGAGATTCATCCTCGTCGCCACTCGCAGATTCGACCGTTAATGCAGGTCGTTTCTTAGGCGCAGGTTCCTGAAACCCCCAAATGGAGTTGATTTAGAGCGCAACATTGAAAACCAGGATGTTAAAACCAGCAGGAAACAAGAAAAATTTGGTTACCTGTGCTGGAGGTTTTGTAGAGGGACCTCCACCCTGATGGCTGTCTGTGGCTTTCTTTGCCACAGGTTTTCGAACAACTGAAAGAAGACACGTTCACAAGTTATAATTGACAAGTTATAAGTCGAAATGGAAAGACAAATATAATTCGAAGAGTGAACGTACATTTCTTTATTTTGTCGAGAACCAAAACGAAGGACTTCTGGAGTTCGTTCGCAAAATCCTTTTCATCGAAGAATTCTTCGACATAATAACTCTTCCACCAGTCTTCAAAAGATGGTGAACAGAGGAAGTTGAGTTGGTAGTCGAACAATGAAAGTACAGTCCGACCATCGTACCTACCAATGTGCTTGGTAGAAGCATCCTCAGTGTAATCATTACAAAAGTACAACACTGATTTCTCCCTAGGGTAAATGGGAGAAGGAAGCGATTGGATAATGCCAAACTGTCGAGAGACAAGATTTGGCCGATAAGCAATCAGGCTTAGATGATTCTTTGAACTCTTGAAGCGCAATGGAATTATCCTGGGAGTGAGAAATGCTTCCCACGGTGTTGTGTGATCTTCAAGGTGAGGATCCTCTGATGACTTGGGATGGGACCTGGTGAACCACCCTGGACCAAACTTTCGACGGCCGAAAGGAGCCATGGTCGAGGTAAATTCCTTCCTCCCTGCAAACATCTGAACGAAGTTTGCAAAGGTCTTTTGGAGTTCCAGCCCATCCTCAGTGGGAGTCAGTAAAGCCATCCTGGTACCTTCGATACGCCTTCTGGCTATCTCAGGAGCCTGTTCGTTTATTTGAGACTTCTGGGGTAGAAAAGACTCAAAAGTGGCGTTTAGCCATAGTTGTAGTAGCCAGAAGGGTCCAGCGAGCAGCAAGCTGGCTCTATTTTCTATTACCTTTAATAGAGTCGCCCCACTGCTTATCGACTCATATAGGTTCGCCAGTATTAATTCGGCCAAACAGATGTTTTGACCGTGATGAAGCTGAGTAGCAAGGGTGACCATTTTCTTCGTCACCTGTAGAGATTTCGTGCAGAACACGAAGCGTGACAGCCAAAGGGCTAGAAACGCAATGTGCTCCACGTCCGTCGCCACAGCCGTCGATTTGTCATGATAGTGGTTGGTGTAGGTGGTGTAAGTGGGTTTGGTGGCTGAAAACCCAATCTGGTCTTCAGACATTTCCTCTAGGTCAAAGTAATCCCCAGTTGGTCGAAGACCAGTAATGGCAACCACGTCGAAGAGAGTGGGTGTTACCATTCCACAAGGCAGGTGGAAGGTGAAGTGAGTATAGTCCCAAAATAGCAAAGAAGCTACCAGCATTTCAGGAGAATAATTGAGACCAGTCTTTGATAGCATGACTAGGTCATAAATCCCTATGTTCTTCCAAATCGAAGCCTGGCTTTTCTCCATCTTGTCGAGCCAAGCGTTGTATTCTGGTGTAAGGCTAGGGCTAGACCTAAAAGCCCTAACCCCTCTGTTGAAGAAACGAAGATCTATCTTTTCTTTTGCAGGATCTTCGTTATCGTCTGTCGCCTTTTTGGAGCACCCAATGGGCTTGAGTGCCTCATGCACGGGGAATAAACCCTTGATCTTCGTTGGGTCAGCGATGCATGCAGATAGAGGACCAGACATGGCGAAAACCTGGTTGGAATATCCAACAGGAATCAGCAGTTGAGAAGAGTAATTCTCACGCTCAGCATCTCCCATGGGTTCGGGAACCCTTCGCATTCCCATGGAGCTAACTGTTGGAGCGGTTGAAAAGATTGTCGGTTTAGCAGTTTTAGAGGGAGTGTTAGAACTGGGGACATTGGAAGAACGAGAACCTGAAGCCATTTTTTGGTTTGAGATGAAGATGGATGAAGAACAAAGGTTCTTGCAGAAATTTTTGTTCGACTTAAGGCTTGGATGAAGGAAAGCGTAAAGAGTCCCACGAGGGGCACTTAGTGCTATTTATAGTGATTGGAAAATCACAAGACTCAAGGTCATTTAATGTCTCAGACAAGAGTGGGGCACGTGGCGCTCATTTGGTGATGTAGCCGTTCTGCAGAACGGAAGCAGTGCAGCGTGCATCCTCGATTTCGGGGAATCGTCATGATGACAATCTGTGAAAGGACATTGGGCGTGCAAAACGCCTTACTGAAGTGACGTCTTAGGAACAGGTGGAATAATGTCTTTTTGAGATTGTCAGTTGGTTGGTAGGAGGCGAAAAGCGCACAAACTAATCTGTGGCTAAGAGTGAAGGACAGGTGTCGAGTGGAATCTCAAAGAATGCCTTTTTCTTTTCAGCGTCGAAATAAGACATTCTTGGGGGGCAATTTGTTGGCTCCTAAATTTGACACCCTTGTTTGTTATCAATATAGACCATTAATTATGAGTCAGAAGAATTTCCTACATAAGAAGGCTTCGACCAGCTGATCCTGTCGAAGGCTCATCAGAGAATGACAAGGTACTTAGAGAATTTCCTTTAAGTGGGAATCTTTTCGTCTTCGACGTCGAAGGAACCTCTCGACAAAGGTACCTGATGCCCAGGGTCGAACGGTTTGAGATTTGAATGCTTGGAGGGAAAACAGTTCCCAGCAGTTACCAAGTGCAACGTGCCGAGATCAGGAGCGTCGAATGCTGTGAGCGTGCCATGTGGCGTCATCTCGAAGCGACGTAACTGCCCAACGGTTACTTAGGATTTGTTTTAGTATAAATACTAGTTGTTCACGTAGTTTTCAGGTGTGTTCATCATTTTATACAAGTCACTCATCTAGATTCAAGTACCCAGTGTGAGCGAAAGAATCGTTGAGAATGTATGTGTGAAACACCATTTAAATTAATCAAAGTCTTTTATATTCAGGCACTTTATTGCTTTTCATTTACTCATCTCCGTCGAAGCCTTTTATTTAACGCTTTTATTTATTCTATCAAGCTTTTCTTCATGCAATTTACTTAAAGTGTCTTTACTTTACCGACATTAATCACCATTAGGATTAGTCAAACTCCAGAAAATCAACCATGTCTTAGGATCAATCTGATCGATCCTGCGAGTCACCAAATAAGTAACCTTTTGGAAGATCATCGGTTGTTTACCAATTTCCACGGTAAATAACCGCCCTTTCGGGTTTTCAGTCCACCGGGATACCCTTTTTTGTCCAAGCTACCTTTTCAGGTTTTCGACTTGCCGGGTGTACAGTTTTTTTTCATTTTCATCCCTTACTTTTGCCCGAACCCTTTTGGTTCGTCGGGAAGCCCTTATTTTTGCCTAGGCAAGTCAACCTAGCGGGTCTTTGATTAGGTGTAGTATTTTTTCACTATGTCTGCATTAACGGGGTGAGGAAGGTCGTCACCATCCATGGTGGTTAGAATCATAGCTCCTCCCAAGAAAATATTCTTAACCACAGATGGCCCTTCGTACGTGGGGGTCCATTTGCCCCTGGGATCACCTTGCGGTAGTAAGATGCGTTTGATCACTAGATCTCCGACCAGATATTCCTGATGTATGACTTTATTGTTAAAAGTCTTGATCATTCGCTTTTGATACATCTGACCATGATAAATAGCAATAAGTCTCTTTTCATCGATTAAGTTCAGCTGATCAAGTCGGGTCTGGATCCATTCGTCTTCGCTTAAACCTGCATCCTTCATGATCCGGAGAGAAGGTATTTGGACTTCGATGGGTAGGACTGCCTCCATGCCATACACCAAAGAGTATGGTGGTGCCCCTGTCAGAGTCTGTGCTGAGGTACGGTACCCATGAAGAGCGAATGGTAACATCTCATGTCAATCTTTGTATGTCACCGTCATCTTCTGCACAATCTTCTTGATGTTCTTGTTAGCCACTTCAACAACTCCATTCATCTTTGGACGGTAGGGAGAAGAGTTATGATGCTGAATCTTGAACTGTTTGCGGAGCTCAGTGATCATTGTATCGTTGATATTTGTACCATTGTCTGTAATGATTCTCTTCGATACACCATATCGACAGATCAGATTGTGTCGGATATATCGCGCCACGACGTTCTTGGTTATTGTAGCAAAGGAAGCTTCCTCAACCCACTTCGTAAAATAATTAATAGCTACCAGAATGAAACAATGTCCGTTGGACGCAGTAGGTCTGATCTCACGTATCATATCGATGCCCCACATTGCAAAAGTCCAAGGAGATGTCAAAACATTTAGGGGAACTGGAGGTAAGTGTACCTTATCAGCATAGACTTGGCACTTATGACAAGTCCGAGAGTGCTGATAACAATCAGCTTCCATTATGGACCAGTAATATCAAGCCCGTAGGATCTTCTTTGCCATGGTATGTCCACTGGAATGAGTTCCGAAGGTACCTTTATGTAGCTCTGCCATGATCCTTTCTGCCTCGCTTTTGTCCATACATTGCAATAAGGTTGAATCATGGTTACGCTTATAGAGAATTCCATTACTGATGAAGAACTTTGCAGCAAACCTTCTCAAAAACTTCTTATCATTAACAGATGCACCTTTGAGGTATTCTTGAGTCTCAAGATACCTCTTTACCTCGTGAAACCAAGGTTTATCTGCTACCTCTTCAGTCTCAATGTCACAGCAATGCGCGGGTTTTTCCAACCTCTCGATGGTAATCTGGGGAGCTTCATTGTCCCATCTTACTTTGAACATAGAATACATAGTAGCTAGCGCGTCCGCTAACTGGTTCTCTTCTCTTGGGAAGTATTCAAAGGTTATCTCCTCAAAGTGTGGAAGCAACGTCAATACATACTCTTTGTAAGGAATAAGATTTGGGTGCTTCGTATCCCACTCGCCTTTGATCTGACTGATTGCTAGAGCAAAATCTCCGAATACACTCAAGAACTTAATCCTTAGGTCAATAGCAGCTTGAAGACCCATGATGCATGCTTCATACTATGCCATATTGTTGGTGCAGTTAAAACATAATCGGGCGGTGAATGGAGTATGACAGCCCTCAGGAGATATAATCACCACGCCAATGCCGCTACCTAACGCGTTTGAGGCTCCATCAAAATACATAGACCATCAAGATCCTTCCTCAGGTCCTTCATCCGGTCCAGGTTCTTCACAGTTGGTCACCAACATGATGTTCTCATCTGGGAACTCGAAATTCATGGACTGGTAGTCATCCACGACCTGATGCGCCAAATGCTCCACCAATACACTCCCCTTGATTGCTTTTTGGGTGGTGTATTGGATGTCATACTCGGTTAAGATCATCTTCCATCTTGCTATTCTTCTGGACAAGGCAGGCTTTTCGAAGATATACTTAATTGGATCCATTTTTGATATCAATAGGGTAGTGTGAGTCAGCATATACTTTCTCAGTTGGCGAGAAGCCCATGCCAAAGTGCAGCAAGTTTTCTCGAGCAATGAGTATCAGGTCTCACAGTCAGTAAACTTTTTGCTAAGGTAGTAAATAGCGTGCTCTTTTCGGCCAAACTCGTCATGCTGCCCCAGCACGCACCCTATTGAATTGTCCAGTACTGTCAAGTATAAGATCAAGGGTCTTCCTTCAACTGGAGGCATCAGAATAGGTGGCTCTTGGAGGTATTCCTTGATTATTTTGAAAGAGGTATGACACTCATCATTCCATTTTACCACTTGATCTTTCTTCAGCAGCTTGAAGATTGGCTCACAAGTAGCAGTCAGATGTGAAATGAATCTTGCAATGTAATTTAGACGTCCCAAAAAGCCTTTAACTTCCTTTTCTGTACGGGGAGCCGGCATCTCCTGTATGGATTTTACCTTGGCAGGGTCCACCTGAATACCCTTATCACTGACGACGAAACCCAGCAGCTTACCAGACCTTACCCCGAAGGTGCACTTGTTTGGGTTTAACCTCAACTTGTACATCTTCAACCTGTCGAACAGTTTCTGGAGATGGTCAAGGTGTTCTTCCTCAGTCTGGGATCTTGCGATCATGTCATCAACGTAAACCTCAATCTCATGGTGAATCATGTCGTGGAACAAAGCGACCATGGCACGCTGATACGTTGCCCTGACATTCTTAAACCCAAAAGGCATTACCTTGTAGCAAAAGGTGCCCCACTGTGTAACGAAGGTTGTCTTCTCCATGTCTTTAGGAGCCATCTTAATCTGATTGTAACCAGAAAAACCATCCATAAAGGAGAATATCTTATGCTGCACAGTGTTATCGACCAGAACATCAATATGAGGAAGTGGGAAATCATCCTTGGGGCTCGCCCTATTCAGATCTCTATAGTCCACACACATTCGTACCTTACCATCCTTCTTAGGTACTGGAACAACGTTGGCAACCCACTGTGGGTAAGAAGTAGCAGCTAGAAATCCTGCGTCAAATTGTTTCAATACCCTCAGCTTTGATTTTCTCAGATATCTCGGGCGCATACGGCAAACTTTCTGCTTTACCGGAGGACAATCTTCTTTGGTTGGTAGGCGGTGTACCACAATATCAGTGTCCAAACCAGGCATATCTTCATAGAACCAAGCGAAGATCTCAACATAGTCGTGTAGCATCTGTATCAACCGTTGCTTGACACTAGGCTCCAGATTCGCACCTACCTTAACTTCTTTCCTGTCTCCCTTGGTACCCAAATTTACTGATTCAACTGACTCTTCATGAGGTTGTATGGCCCTCTCTTCCTGCAGTAACAGTCTAGAAAGTTCTCTAGGCACCTCACAATCATCCTCACCTTCGTCCTTGGCTTGGTTGATCGGATTTTCAAAGTCATAATTGGCAGTAGCAGAGTCGTTGTCAATGGGATCCAGAGTGGATATGGATCTACATTATGATACGTGAGTGTGTGTAAGAGAATATTTGTTTGTGATAAAGATAGAAAAAAGAAAAACAAGGAGCGCAAAATTTGTAATGCAAGAAACGTCCAATGCTTTATTAATGATATATGAAAATGACAGATAATAAGCCCTCACAAACAAAGCCAAGGTGCCTCGAGCAAGGCACCGGGCCGTAAAGTTTCAAACTGTCTATTACAACTCTTAAAACAAAAGTAAATTACTGTGGAATAAAATAAACAGGTATGAAGTCCTTCGCCGTCCAGTTGTTTAGTCCTCCATTGGTTGTAGGGTAGATCCAGCTGTCAACATCCGGGTTCTAATCATCAGCATCTTCTGTGGCGGAGACAACCTCAATAGCATTGATTCCCGAGTCATGCTTGGGCATGGGGGCAGTTATGACGTTGGGCTTCTCCGGAGCGTCAAACTCAATCTCTTTGGCTTTGATCAAGTCTTGCACCTTGTTTTTCAAGGCCCAACAGTTGTTTGTATCATGACCTGGACCTTCGGAATGATAGGCGCAGAGGGTGTTCGGGTTATAGTGAGGAGATGTGGTGTTGGGGTTCTTCGGGGCCTCCCTCAGAGTTACCAGATTGGTCTTCAATAATTGTGGTAGAATTTGAGACAAGGTCATATTGAGCCAAGTGTACTCTCTCTGCGGTCTTTCAACCCTTTGTTTATTGTTTCATTGTGGAGCAACGGTGGGTCTTAATATCACTACCGCATTTACTGCTTGACGGTGTTCAGGTCTGCTTTGGCCCCTCGAGCCATAGACTGCACTAGCTTCTTCCTTACCGGTGAAAGGCTTTTTCACTTCACTTGATGAAGTATCCTTATGTATCTTACCACTTCGGATACCAGCTTCTCCTCTATCTCCAGTCAAGATTAACTCAGTAAACCCAGATGATGAACTACCGATGAGATGATTGAAAAATGGACCAGATAGCGTCCCTAGAAACATGTCAACCAACTCCCTATCAGACAAAGGGGGTTGGACTCTTCCAGCCAAATCTCTCCACTTTTGAGAATAGTCCTTAAAACCTTCACTTGCACTCATAGACATACCCTGAAGCTGAGTACGAGTGTGAGCAAGGTCGGCGTTATACTGATACTGCTTGTAGAAAGCAGCAGCAAGGTCTTCCCAGTTTCAGACATTAGCTCCTTCCAATTGATAAAACCATAGTAGCTGAGTCCCTGACAGACTATCTTGAAATAAATGCACCCACAAATTTGTATCAGCAGTGTGATGTTGGATTTTCCTGACATACGAACGGAGATGGAGCTTTGGACAGGATACTCCATCATACTTGGCAAAAACAAGAGCTTTGAACTTATGAGGGATCACTACTCCTGATACGAGTCCCAGCTCTCGAAAATCCAAACCAGGGATCTTCTGAATCTCCATTGCACTCAGACGGTCTTCTAACTACTTGTACCTATCCTCGGCAGGAGGATATTACTCCTCATCATAATCTGTATCATCATCAGAGATTGCAGGGCTGGGGCCCTTTTCTTCTTCTTGGTTCTCCCTTTCCTTGGATGAAGAGGTCAGATCAGCTTCCTGTTTCAACCTATCCCCAAACCTTTTTCCCATATTCAGAAGAACGACCTTCTTCTTCTTCTTCTTATTCTCTTTCAGAATGAGAGCTTTTAGATCCTCTTGCCCTTTGGCCAGACTCAAGAACATCTCTTGGAATTGGGCGTTTTGTGCCTGGATATCTTTGATGGCTTGATCAGAAGACATTTCATGCTGAAATAAACAATGAAGAAGATGAGAAACCTGTAATGGTACCTGTAATAGTGTGCATGATAATGGGATGCCTATGTCATGATTTCAAAGACTTTGGGAAATTTAAATTTTCAAACCAAAAGTAAACAAACTTTATTAGATTAACTTGTAAAAAGGTTCAACAATTACTTTAAGGCGTTACAAAGAAATAAATGAAAAACAAATTTAAAATTAGAAAAGCAAAATCAAAAATCCCATGGACGCTTCCTCTTTGTGCTGACGTAGTCATTGATCGTTCTTTCTTCTTCGAGCTTCCTGGTGAGTTTCAAAATCTTCCTTTCTTTCTCATGGTACTTCTCCCGGTAAGTATCCCTCTCCTCTTTCAGCTGAATCCAAGACCTCTGCAATGCCCCAGGATCAATGGGCATATAAGGATACATAACTGTGTAAGCAATGCCTTCTTCATTAGTAGGCTCCACAATCATTGGAAATACGGCTTCATAAGGAATCCCAAGTGTTGTACCCCAAAATTTTCCCTCCCATATTTCTCAAAACATTGCAAGAAAAATCTCCAAGTTGCTCAAAGTAGTCCAAGAGTTGGTCAGACAAGTTCTCTCCTAAGAGAGTCTACCCCAAATTAGGGTTTTGTGTTGCATCAAGATCCTTGAGTCCAAGTGACCCCAAGTGCTCACCAATGTCCTAATATGTTCTCAAGATTATCCATGTCAAATTTCAAGCGTTACAGAGGAAGTTTGCTCAGTCAATTGCTCAAAGGTCCAAAACTCGATCGTGCTAGGGCAAAAGTCAACTATGACCTACATATAGTCAAACTTCAAGATTGTTTTGTCAAAACTCTCATTTTTAAGTATATTTCATCATTTGATCAAGGGTTGATCATGATTCATCAAGGATTACTCACAATTCATCAAGATTCAAAAGTTGCTAAATTAGGGTTTTGCAGGAAAAGTCAACTCAGCTTTGACCATGCATAACTTTCTCATACTTTATGAGAAATGACCCATACAAGGCTCATTTTTAAGAGGATGCAATTACCTACAATCCATCTTCATACCCCAAGATCAAAATATCCACTCACAAGAAGTTATGAATTTGAACATTATAGGTCATTTTGAAAAGTCAACAAAAACACCTTTTTTGTCAAAGCTTCTAACTTGAGCATGGATTATCAAAACTAGATGAGACCGAAAGAGTTGATTAGAGGACATCTCAAGCTTTCTAAAAAGTCACAGAACACCTCGAAAAGTTCAAAATTGAAGAAGTTATGCATTGTTGAAGTTGGACTTTTTTGCAAAATTGCCAAAAGTCAGCTATGCCCAAAACTTCAAATTTTGCCAAATGGGCCCATTCTTTTTCACTTGTTTTGAGTTGGCGTTGTAGTCCACGTGCTCTAGCCTTGCCCATGTGTCCATATCATATTTTTATTAATTATTTTGATTTTTATTTGGATTAATTTGAATTAAATCAAAATAAATCAAATAAAATCAAAAACATTGAAAACTAAAGATCTTGTGATCATTTCAGGTCTTGTTACACAACTATCACCCTTCCAAACTCGTATCAAGCCATGTGGGTACAAAAAGATTGCAAATGAGCCAATTTTGGAAAGCTTTAATGAAGAATAAAATCAAATATCAAAATCATCAATGGAGGAAGATTTGGACAGCAAAATTAACCCTAATGTATTGTGCATTACATAAGGAAGCGAGGCAAGCAAGAATAAGGGTTGGAGATCAGTTCTAGAGACAGAACAAAATTTGCAAAAACAAGAAAAAGTTTGAGATCGAAACAGGACATAGAGGAATCCTCAAGGCTTGGAAAGTATCTCAATCGTTTCCTGGAAACCTCCACAAGCGAAACCAATCAAAACCACGCGTTTTCAAGCTTCCTAGAGCACTGTAAGTCATCCACGGATTCACTATGTTATTGATTTCGTATTTTTGAATTTAGGCATAGTTAGCATGAATTGATAGCATATTCTAAATCTACACATCAATTGCAAGCTTTTGGTATTACTTGATTTCGTTTATCTGACCTATATTATGATCCACAATTGCTAGGGTTTCGTTCCTTTTTTTGGGGTTTTTCGTTTCAGGTACAATCAGCCCTAATAATGGCCATGGTTGCATTCAGGAGGGTGAGACGAATTCAACCATGGTCTTAGAAACCATTTTCATGGCCTGTATGGGATTTTTGAGTAAGTACGATTTGTAGTGACGGCCAGCATCCTTAGCTGTAAGTTTTACAGAGTTTTAGCAACGGATGGAGGAAGGAGATGATGCGTTGTCACCCCTCTGTTGGCCTGTTTAAATTCTGCGCCAAAATTCCACTAACGCATTTGTTTTCTTATATTATTGTTATTTTGTATTTTGTTAACAAATAGAACAACATATCCCAGCGGTCACCACGTTAGCATTAAGACATTCAGAGGCTAGAGGTCAGAGGTTCGATCCCTGCCTCCAGCACTTGTTATTTTTCCAATTTCTTTCAGGTGATCATGTGCGCGCATAGGCCAGATTTCCACCATGGACATTCACCATCAAAGCGCCAGATAGCCAGATGGCCAGATCTGGTGGCCAGTGTTGAAGGAGCACCAAAGGGCCAGGTCAACGCACATGCAGTGAATCAGGAAAGTCAAATGGATCAGCCACAAATGGGCCAGCCAATTGCTTTCTAAACCCACCAAACAGGCCCATTTTCACTATTTTTCTCATATTTTGTTTATTTGTTTTAAATAATTTATTTTATTTTATTTAAATACTAACCAATAACATAATTTCTTTTTTATTAAAAAACGCAAAAAAAATATTTTTTTTATCCAATTAAATTTTAGACTTTTATTTTTTTATTAATAAATATGAACTAATTTAATTAGGATATTAATTAGGCAACTTTAATTTATTTTTTAAATAAATAAAATCAATTAGAATTAATTAGGTTTTCACTTTAGTTTAATTATTTTATTTTCTTTCTTAAATTAACAAAAACTCAAAAAAAACATGTCATTAATTATTTTTCCCATTTAATTAATTAATTTAATAATTAATTTAGTATTTAATTTTAGGATTAATTTCTTTTCTTAAAAATAAAAACAACAAAAAACATTTTCTTTAACCAAAAGGGTCAAAACCCTAATCTCGCATTCGATTCAATTTCACCTCGCGCGATTTATTTGTCCTTATTTAATTATTGATGTATCTGCTCCCGGTTTGTAATAGTTTTAAATAGGACATTTTATTTATTTTTCTGCTTTTTATCTTCAAAGGGTTGTTTTTTGGCGATGTAAATACCCGACGCCTTGTAATAATTAGTTTAAATTTAGCACCTTTAATTTCTGCAAACTATACAATTGTTAGATGTTTGATAATAGGGTTTGCATGACAAGAATGAATGCTTAATCTTAAAATCAAATTAGATCACCCTTAACATGTGCAAAGATAAAAATAACTGAAAGCAACACACTCGCACATGCGCACTCCTAGGGTACATCCCACTTGGTTGCCTTCGTAAAACGGTCATTGAGTATAGGTCGTTTTAGAGGTCGTCCTCTTGTCTAAAAGATCATAGTTGCCTCGAAATGGTGGCCTCGGATATTGTTGCCTCAAAGAAATGATCTAAGACATTAGGGTTACCGCTAAGGCATCCTAACATTACTTTAGTCATTGTATGTCCCTCTTTCGAATTGACCCTCAAACTCCAACGACGGTGCTACCCACTCACTAATAGTGGGATAGAATTGTCTAAAGGAAATTAGCATAGAACGATTCCTTTTTCAAGTTGGTAGATTAGTTCTTAGATACTTGCTCATCCAAAACAAAACTTTTTCACACTTACACTTTTACAAACAAGTTTTCAAAACACTTCATTACACTCTTGAGGACAGAAGCAAGAGCTAAATCGAAGTTAAAAACAAAAACTTTTTCAAACCCACAAGCACAAAGAAATTTTTTTTGAAAACAATGAGCAAGTACCTAAGAGCCCGTGGATAACCACGAATAGAAAGGGTGCTAATACCTTCCCTTTCTACAATCTACCCCCTGAACCCGAGAAAAATCTCGAAAAAGGAATTTTTCTGTGCTTTTTTCCTTTCCTTGTTGGATAAAATAAAATTTGGTGGCGACTCTTGATTACCGCGACATTTTGCAAAAACAAACGCAAAACACAAACCAGCATTCCAAAAAACAGTCAGTTCTTCCCACCGTATCACAGAACTGGCGACTCTGTTGGGGATAATAAGTGGGGTGTACCTTAGGAATAGTTCATATTATTTTCAATTGTTTGATCTGTATGCTTTGTCTTTATAGGTTTGAATCGGAGTTACTATAGATCCTAACCCGGATCTGGGGGATACCTTTTAGGTAAGTAGCAATAGACTGTAAGGGAACTGTACGGCATAGACCGATACGGTTGAAGCAGTAGCTACGTTGGTGTGGCACTTTAGTTTGTACCGATATCCCTTGTGGTAGAACAAGGAGAATATGGCTCTTCTAAGGGGTCATTAAGCACCAACTGACCATAGAACCTATAATTGACCAACTTGGCCATAGAACAGTTGCAGTATGCTACACTCATTGAGACCAAACTCTCGCGATGATTCCGGCCGCAAGAAAAGGTTGCTAAATTGGAATTATGACCGATTGAGGGTGGTCAGTGATATTGAGATCCTCTAGAACCTGGTTACTATTTCTAGGACAGGTTTGAACCAACTGAACTGAAAGAGGGTAGTACCTAAACTCCTTTCTAGCCTGAAATCTAAGGGCAATCTGTGTGACTTGTTTGCTCTTACCATGTTTGATATCTATGAATACCTGTGATGTGTTTCTATCATTACATCATGCATCATGACATTGCATGCATATTGCATTGGACTAACCATTTCAAAGACCAATGGGATTCATCTTTGTTCTCTTTTGCAGATCATGGCATCTATGCGTAGAAACACTATTCGGATCAACTTTGTACAAATTCCTACTCAGCTTAAGGATTTGGTTTCCAAGGTTCCTGACACTTCCTCTTTTGAAAGAAGACATGGGCACCTCCTCAGTCTAGTCACCTCCAAGCTGGATGAACAGATGATGAGCGTCTTATTCTAGTTCTTTGATCCATTGTACCATTGCTTCACTTTTCTGGACTACCAGTTGGTCCCTACCTTGGAAGAGTTCTCTGATCTACTTGGTATATCCATTCTAGAGCAGACCCCATTTACAGGTTGGGAGATAGACCTTAAGCCAGAGGATGTTGCTACAGCCCTACATCTGACAAAGGCTGAGGTAATGTCTAATTAGGAAACTCGGAGTGGGACAAAAGGCTTCTTGGCTAAGTTCTTGGTTGATCAGGCTATTCAGTTATGGGACAGTTTAGACTTTCAGGCTTTCGAAGACATTCTGGCTCTTCTCATTTATGGTATGGTTCTGTTTCCAAATTCAGATTCCTTTGTTGATGTGAATGCGGTGAAGATTTTCATGTCCCGTAATCCAGTGCCCACTCTCTTGGGAGATATTCTGCATACTCTCTATGCCCGTACTGCTCGGAAGCGGGGAACCCTTATGTGTTGTGCACCATTGCTGGCGAGGTGGTTTATTTCTCACCTCCCAAAACCAGTTTTGAAGAACAAGGAAGGCATGGGTTGGACCTATAGAATTATGTCCCTGGCTCATACGGACATCATTTGGACTACCAAAGACATGGAAGATGTAGCTATTATTGATCGTTGTGGGGAGTACCCCAATGTTCCATTGTTGGGAATCAGAGGAGGGATCACCTATAACCCTTGTTTGGCCCTACGACAGTTTGGGCGAGCTAGGAGGGAAGGACCTCATGAGTTGCTACTTTCGAGCATTGTCTTTGACTTCCAAGGGGATAGTGAGGGGCATCGTCGCAGGTTCATACGAGCTTGGGACAGGGTGCACAGGTCTGATCCGCATGAGCTAGGGATAAAGACTTCTCTTCCGATGGAACCATATCTCCAGTGGGTTCGTACACGTGCTCAAAAGCTGGGAATGCCGTACGAAGCTGTCTTGCCTGTGA
Organism: Vicia faba; assembly: GCA_948472305.1. Classification (NCBI taxonomy): domain Eukaryota; kingdom Viridiplantae; phylum Streptophyta; class Magnoliopsida; order Fabales; family Fabaceae; genus Vicia; species Vicia faba. The sequence goes on along the minus strand of OX451738.1, from coordinate 1,312,810,498 downwards.
TAGTTGAACATGCTGATGAAGAAGGGGTTCCCCCTACCATCATCCATCCTCATATGCCCACTGACATTGGGGCACTAAAAAGGTCTTGGATCCAGATAAGGGAAGAAAGGGATACTTATAGAGAGAAGTATCATGAGCAGGAGCAGAAGATTCTGAAGCTTACAAGGCAGCTGGAGAATGAGCGGGTCTTTAATGACTATTTCAGCACCAAAGGAAAACGACCATGGGAGCGCTGATGTCTTTTGCTGTTTCTAGTTTTGATTTACTTTTCAGTATTTCTTTTTGTAACGCCTTAAAGGCATCTATTAAACATTGTTTCAAGTTTGTACTCTAATAAAAGTGTGTTTCATTTTGGTTTACGAATTTGAATCCCTAAAGTCTTTGAAATAATATCATATGCATTCCATTCCCATGCACCTCATTACAGGTACGAGTACAGGTCTCTCATATTCTCACTGTTTATTTCAGCAATGGCTTTCCAACCAGACAACCAAGATCTTCAAACTCAAGAAGCTCAGTTCAGGGACGTATTCCTAAACCTATCCAAGGGGCAGGAAGAGTTGAAAACACTCCTCATCGGGAACTTGGTCAAGAAAAGTCCTGAAGACAATAAGGACGAACAGCTGGAACAATTGCTAGCTGAGTTAGGTGCCATGAAAACCCAGATGCTGGGGCAGATGGCTCTTATCCAAGGCTTAGCTCGGGAACAAGAAAAGCTGAGAACCATTATCAGCCAGCTTCGTCAAGACAAATACAATAGCATGAAGCAAACAGTCGAGGTCGGGGACCAAGTCATTGATCAGCCTCCAAGAAGACAAGAATTTGGTATGGTGAAGAATGGACCTCTCCAAGTTGCTACTACCTCACGGGTCCAACAACGGGTTAATCAGAGGCTGTTTACCAAGCTCAACATGCCACTGTCCCAAGCTTTGCAACACCTGTTGAGATTAAATTTGGTGACGTCGGTAGGACCTCATCTGAATCCTAAGACTTCTTTACCCAGCTACAATCCTGATGCAAGGTGTGCATACCATTCTAACAGCCCAGGGCATGATACTGACGACTGTTGGAAGCTGAAGTACAAAATTCAAAACCTGATTGATGAAGGAGCATTAGAATTCATACAAGATGGTCAGGCTGAGTTCTTCTACCATCCCTCCAAGGCTCACCATTTGAAGTAACAAGTCCTGAGACGAGAAGACTTTTTGTTCATTAGAATTTTCAATTTGTAATTTTCTTTTGATTGTTCAAATATTTATTCATGTCAAACTTTGTTACTTTATCAATGCATCGCATATGTCTGTTTTGAATCAATCCATTCGTATTCACTATATTCAAATTGCTTTCATTTTTGTGATGATCAACTCTCGATTAAAAATTCTAAGCCTTTAGAGGGAGGATGACAAAAATGATACCAAAATCTCTACAGTATGCTTTTGAACAGACCCCGCTGACGATGTACATGCATTGTTTCAAATCCTAAACAGTGGGGTTATAAGGAAGATAATCCCTCGTCAAACCCTTTGAGCCAAAACAAGTAGGAGTTTTTCTTTTTACACAAATTAAAACCCTTAATCATAACCTGGGGCAGGATAGTTTTCTCAGTTAATCCAGGTGCACAATGAATGGCATCAAAGACGTCCTTCTAGAACAAGAGACGGTGATGGTTTCTTATAATCGTCAGGACATACAGTCATTATCTCTCAGAAATAAAAGCCCATTAAGTCAAAACCTATGAAGGAGACTTATAAAACTGGGGCATCCCGCTGACTGTAATCACAAAAGAAACAGTTCAGGCAAAAGACAGGGATAAAGAAATATAAAAAAAAGAGGTTGCTACAAATCCTCAACAAAAAGAAGATTACAAAAATGACTGCTTGTTCAAAATAATCTGACAGTATCCGAACCATCACCAGAATATCAAGGACAATATTCCAGACTCAAACGAGATCTAAATGCACAATTAGCTGAGTTTAGGATCGAAGAACATTACGAAGAATGGGTGGGTACAAATAAAATTTGAGCCTTTATCCTTTGTTTCTTAAACTGTGAACCAGACCACGTTATAACCCTTAAAAGTCCTAGCTGAAGCATGGGTTAGTTCGAAAGCATACTATTACAAAAGGTATCCTTACTCTTGTAGGGCTTGCTGTAAATCCTGAGTTGACATCACACTTTACAAAAATTCGCTTGTTTTATTGAAAACTGCATTTCAAAGAACTTCAAAACATACATAAGCTTTACATTCTTAAAATAACATTGTTTGCATATGGCTATTTGTTCAACAACAGAGAAATTCGCACGATGAATATCTAGTGAACAAAAAAACCTTCTCAATAAAAAAGATCATCTCAAGTGGGAAAACACTTCCAACCAAGGGGCACGGCATGATCATTGTCCATCATCTGGGGCATTGGACATAAATTCCAGCAACGAATCTTGCATGATCAAACGAACATCTTCTGGTAGTATAGAAACACAACACTACTGACAGTGACAACTCCCTACACCTTGAGAGCGTGGACATAGTCAAAAAATACCGCGCATGAATAAAGACCCGCTAGGTCGACGGGCCTAGGCAAAAATAAGGGCTTCCTGGCGAACCAAAAGGGTTCGAGCAAAAAATAGGGATGAAAATGAAAAAATCTGTACACCCGGCAAGTCGAAAACCTGAAAAGGCGGCTTGGGAAAAAAGGGTATCCCGGTGGATTGAAAACCCGAAAGGGCGGTCCAGGAAAAAATTAGGGATCAAAACGTACGACTACGTCCCGTCATCTCATCACTTACCTACCAGAAGAAGACTTGTCACTTCAATCGAAAGTTACCAAGCACCTCATAGGTTGGGATAATACTTGACCACAAGGCCTCCGCAGGCACCTTCTCCCACAGATACAGGGGCAGAAAAGTCTCGATGCAAAGCCATCGTCATATCCTCAGCATGCATCCCAGTAACATTCACTCCCCGCAGAGTAAAAGAAAGACAGTAGAGTTAACTCTCCCCAGCTTAGGCTCGCAATCGCGAATGAATCGGCAATATTCTCCCCAAGCAGAGCTTATCTACCATCAGCGCTAAAAAGTCTTATTATCTCCGGCGGAGTATAAAATATCACCAATGGAGTTTGAAATTTTCCCCAGCGCAGTATGAAAAGCTTCCCCAGTGGAGTGTGGAGAATCATCCCCAGTAAACTTTGGAAGATTGTCCCTAGTAGAGCCTAAAAGGTTATCCCCAGTGAAGTCGCAACTGAAAAATCATCCCCAGCGGAGTTCATGCCTTTCTCAAACAGAAACTCAAATCCCCAATAGGACTCAGTATCGCCAGCAACGGTAATTCATCCCCAGCGGAATTTATCAACGGGATCCTCAGTAGAACATCTCTTCCCCACAGAGTAATCTTCTCGTCAGTTTATTCCCCAGCAGAGTTATCCTCTCTTGCAGGTTTATTCTCACAATTATCTTCATTCGTTGTCCCCAGCGGAAACAAAGAATTCAACTCTTTTCTCCAGCAGCTATCCGAGATTTATTTCCCCAGCTAAAAACATTACATATCCATACATCATGACACATGCATATATGCATCATACAGCACAAACTCATTTATTTTGAGAACATCATTGCTTGATATATATCATGCATTACATACAACTAACCTTTACCTTTCAGGAAAGATACGGTTGAATTCTCATAAAATTCAAAGCTATGAAGCTTTTACCTCTGTCGAAGTACGAACAAGTTCTTAAATCTCAGCAGAGATGTTTTCTCAGTTGAAGTACAGGCAAGTTCCTAAATCTCGACAAAGATGTTCCTCCGTTGAATTATAGACGAGTTCCTAAATCTCAGCAGAGAAGTTTTCTCGGTTGAATTACGGGCAAGTTCTTAAATCTCGACGAAGATGTTTCCCTAGTTGAATTACAGACGAGTTCTTAAATCTCAGCAGAGATGTTTTCTCAGTTGAAGTACAGGCGAGTTCCTAAATCTTGACATAAAGTGTTCCTCCATTTAATTACAGACGAATTCCTAAATCTCAGCAGAGAAGTTTTCTCAGTTGAATTACGGGCGAGTTCTTAAATCTCGACGAAGATGTTTCCCCCCAGTTGAATTACGGACAAGTTCTTAAATCTCAACAGAGATGTTTTCTCAGTTGAAGTACAGGCGAGTTCCTAAATCTCGACATAAAGTGTTCCTCCGTTGAATCATAGACGAGTTCCTAAATCTCAGCAGAGAAGTTTTCTCAGTTGAATTATGGGCGGGTTCTTAAATCTCGGCGAAGATGTTTCCCCCAAGTTGAATTACGGACAAGTTCTTAAATCTCAGCAGAGATGTTTTCTCAGTTGAATTACAGGGGAGTTCCTAAATCTCGACAAGGTTGTTCCTCCGTTGAATTACAGACAAGTTCCTAAATCTCAGCAGAGAAGTTTTCTCAGTTGAATTACGGGCGTGTTCTTAAATCTCGATGAAGATGTTTCCCCAAGTCGAATTACTGACAAGTTCTTAAATCTCAACAAAGATGTTTTTCTCAGTTGAATTATAGACAAGGTCCTAAATCTCGACAAAGTTCCTCCGTTGAATTACAGACGAGTTCCTAAATCTCTGGAAGAGAAGTTTTCTCAGTTGAATTATGGGTGAGTTCTTAAATCTCGACGAAGATGTTTCCCCAAGTCGAATTACTGACAAGTTCTTAAATCTCAGCAGAGATGTTTTCTCTGTTGAAGTACAGACAGGTTCCTAAATCTTAGCAGAGAAGTTTTCTCAGTTGAATTTCAGGCGAGTTCTTAAATCTCAACGAAGATGTTTCCCCAAGTCGAATTACTGACAAGTTCTTAAATCTCAGCAGAGATGTTTTTCTCTGTTGAATTACAGGCAAGTTCCTAAATCTCGACACCTCAGTTGAATTACGGGCAAGTTCTTAAATCTCGACACTTCAGTTGAAGTACAGACGAGTTCCTTTCTGTCAACAAAGATTAGACTCCCCCAGCAGAATCTTCCACGACAAACAGGTATAAAAGCTCTCGCTAAGGAATCTCTTATACAATCGACACTCCTTCAGATGGCATCGTTAAGCCCATTCCCTCGTTAGCAATCTCCAAATGGCATCTATAATCCCATTCCCAACATCACAAGGCAGATACCACTTCAGGCGAGTGCAAATTTCTGGGCACTCTAGTGTTCAATCATCTTCCACCTTCGGATCACGAAAGGCATGAAAGCCAATCTACATCCTCAGGTTTAAGAAGATTGAATAGGGGAAGCTGTTGTACCCCAAAATTTTCCCTCCCATATTTCTCAAAACATTGCAATAAAAATCTCCAAGTTGCTCAAAGTAGTCCAAGAGTTGGTCAGACAAGCTCTCTCGTAAGGCAGTCTACCCCAAATTAGGGTTTTGTGTTGCATCAAGATCCTTGAGTCCAAGTGACCCCAAGTGCTCACCAATGTCCTAATATGTTCTCAAGATTATCCATGTCAAATTTAAAGCCTTGCAGAGGAAGTTTGCTCAGTCAATTGCTCAAAGGTCCAAAAGTCGATTGTGTTAGGGCAAAAGTCAACTGTGACCTACATATAGTCAAACTTCAAGATTTTTTGTCAACATTCTAATTTTGAAGTATATTTCATCATTTGATCAAGGGTTGATCATGATTCATCAAGGATTGATCACAATTCATCAAGATTCAAAAGTTGCTAAATTAGGGTTTTGTAGGAAAAGTCAACTCAGATTTGACCAAGCATAACTTTCTCATACTTTATGAGAAATGACCCATACAAAGCACATTTTGAAGAGGATGCAATTCCCTACAATACATCTTCATACCCCAAGATCAAAATATGCACTCACAAGAAGTTATGAATTTGAACATTATAGGTCATTTTGAAAAGTCAACAAAAACACCTTTTTTGTCAAAGCTTCTAACTTGAGCATGGATTATCAAAACGAGATGAGACCGAAAGAGTTGATTAGAGGACATCTAAAGCTTTCTAAAAAGTCACAGAACACCTCCAAAATTTCAAAATTGAAGAAGTTATGCATTGTTGAAGTTGGACTTTTTTGCAAAATTGCCAAAAATCAACTATGCTCAAAACTTCAAATTTTGCCAAATGGGCCCATTCTTTTTCACTTGTTTTGAGTTGGCATTGTAGTCCACGTGCTCTAGCCTTGCCCATGTGTCCATATCATATTTTTATTAATTATTTTGATTTTTATTTGGATTAATTTGAATTAAATCAAAATAAATCAAATAAAATCAAAAAAATTGAAAACTAAAGATCTTGTGATCATTTCAGGTCTTGTTACACAACTAGCACCCTTTCAAACTCGTATCAAGCCATGTGGGTACAAAAAGATTGCAAATGAGCCAATTTTGGGAAGCTTTAATGGAGAATAAAATCAAATATCAAAATCATCAATGGAGGAAGATTTGGATAGCAAAATTAACCCTAATGTTTGTGCATTACATAAGGAAGCGAGACAGGCAAGAATAAGGGTTGGAGATCAGTTCTAGAGGCAGAACAAAATTTTCAAAAACAAGAAAAAGTTTGAGATCGAAACAGGACATAGAGGCATCCTCGAGGCTTGGAAAGTATCTCAATCGTTTCCTGGAAACCTCCACAAGCGAAACCAATCAAAACCACGTGTTTTCAAACTTCCTAGTGCACTGTAAGTCGTCCACGTATTCACTATGTTCTTGATTTTGTATTTTTGAATTTAGGCATAGTTAGCATGAATTGATAGCATATTCTGAATCTACACATCAATTGCAAGCTTTTGGTATTACTTGATTTCGTTTATCTGACCTATATTATGATCCACCATTGCTAGGGTTTCATTCCTTTTTTGGGGGTTTTCGTTTCAGGTACAATCAGCCCTAATAATGGCCATGGTTGCATTCAGAAGGGTGAGACGAATTCAGCCATGGTCTTAGAAACCATTTTCATGGCCTGTAGGGGATTTTTGAGTAAGAACGATTTTGTAGTGACGGCCAGCGTCCGTAGCTGTAAGTTTTACAGAGTTTTAGCAACGGATGGAGGAAGGGGATGATGCATTGTCACCCCTCTGTTGGCCTGTTTGAATTTCGTGCCAAAATTCCACTAACACATTTGTTTTCTTATATTATTGTTATTTTGTATTTTGTTAACAAATAGAACAGCATAGCCCAGCGGTCACCACGCTAGCGTTAAGACATTCAGAGGCTGGAGGTCAGGGGTTCGATCCCTGCCTCCACACTTGTTATTTTTCCAATTTATTTCAGGTGATCATGTGCGCGCATAGGCCAGATTTCCACCATGGACATTCACCATCAAAGCGCCAGATGGCCAGATCTGGTGGCCAGTGTTGAACGAGCACCAAAGGGCCAGGTCAACGCGCATGCAGTGAATCAGGAAAGTCAAATGGATCAGCCACAAATGGGCCAGCCAATTGCTTTCTACACCCTCCAAACAGGCCCATTTTCACTCTTTTTCTCATATTTTGTTTATTTTTTTTAAATACTTTATTTTATTTAATTTAAATACTAACCAATAACATAATTTCTTTTTTATTAAAAAACACAAAAAAAATATTTTTTTTATCCAATTAAATTTTAGACTTTTATTTTTTTATTAATAAATATTAACTAATTTAATTAGGATATTAATTACGCAACTTTAATTTATTTTGTAAATAAATAAAATCAATTAGAATTAATTAGGTTTTAACTTTAGTTTAATTATTTTATTTTCTTTCTTAAATTAAAAAAAACTCAAAAAAAAAACATTTCATTAATTATTTTTCCCATTTAATTAATTAATTTAGTATTTAATTTTAGGATTAATTTCTTTTCTTAAAAATAAAAACAACAAAAAACATTTTCTTTAACCAAAAGGGTCAAAACCCTAATCTCGCATTCGATTCAATTTCACCTCGCGCGATTTATTTGTCCTTATTTAATTATTGATGTATCTGCTCCCGGCTTGTAATAGTTTTAAATAGGACATTTTATTTATTTTTCTGCTTTTTATTTTCAAAGGGTTGTTTTTTTGGCGATGTAAATACCCGACGCCTTGTAATAATTAGTTTAAATTCCACACCTTTAATTTCTGCAAACTATACAACTGTTAGATGTTTGATAATATGGTTTGCATGACAAGAATGAATGCTTAATCTTAAAATCAAATTAGATCTCCCTTAACATGTGCAAAGATAAAAATAACTAAAAGCAACACACTCGCACATGCCCACTCCCGGGGTACACCCCACTTGGTTTCCTTCGTAAAATGGTCATTGAGTATAGATCGATTTAGAGGTCGTCCTCTTTTCTAAAAGATCATAGTTGCCTTGAAATGGTTGCCTCGGATATTGTTGCCTCAAACAAATGATCTAAGACATTAGGGTTACCACTAAGGCGTCCTAACATTGATTTAGTGATCGTATGTCCCTCTTTCGAATTGACCTTCAAACTCCAAAAACGGTGCTACCCACTCACTAATAGTGGGATAGCATTGTCTAAAGGAAATTAGCATAGAACGATTCCTTTTTCGAGTAGGTAGATTAGTTCTTAGATACTTGCTCATCCAAAACAAAACTTTTTCTCACTTACACTTTTACAAACAGGTTTTTAAAACACTTCATTACACTCTTGAGGACAGAAGCAAGAGTTAAATCGAAGTTAAAAACAAAAACTTTTTCAAACCCACAAGCACAAAGAAAATAATTTTGAAAACAATGAGCAAGTACCTAAGATCCCGTGGATAACCACGGATAGAAAGGGTGCTAATACCTTCCCTTTCTATAATCTATCCCCCGAACCCGAGAAACATCTCGAAAAAGGAATTTTTCTGTGCTTTTTTCCTTTCCTTGTTGGATAAAATAAAAGTCGGTTGCGACTCTTGCTTACCGTGACATTTTGCGAAAACAAACGTAAAACGTAAACCAGCATTCCAAAAAATAGTCAGTTCTTCCCACCGTATCACACCAAGATTCTGGGCACGAGCTCGGACCCATTGGAAGTAAGGCTGCATAGGAAGGGACGTCCTTGGTCCCAGCTCTTGTGGGTCAGATTTGTTCACCATTCCCTAAGCTCGTATAAACCTCTGGCGATGCTCGTCAACATCTTCCTTGTAGTCAAATGCAATATCTGTAAGAAGTAACTCATGGGGACCGTCTCTCCGAGCACGACCAAACTGTCGCAAAGCTAGACAAGGATTGTAGGTTATTCCCCCTCTAATTCTAAGCAATGGGACATTAGGGTATCCCCCACAACTATCAATGACAACAGTGCTTTCCATAACCCGGGAGCTCCAAAGAATGTTTGTATGGGCAAGTGACATTATTTTGTAGGAAGAACCAAAACCTTCTTCATTTTTCAGCACAGACTTAGGGAGGTGCAAAATAAACCACCTAGACAGTCACGGCATGCAACACATAAGAGTCCCTCTTCTTTGCACGGTACGAGTGTAGAGGGAATGCAAGATATCACCCAGTAGAGTAGGCATAGGATTGCGAGAAAGGAAACTCTTAACCATATTCACATCTATAAAGGAATCTGGATTCGGGAAGAGGACCAAACCATAGATAATGAGAGCCAAGATATCTTCGAAAGCCTGAAAATCCAAATTATCCAGAATAGTTGAGCTTGATCTATCAGAAACTTGGATAAGAAACCTTTAACCCATCTTCGTGTTTCCCAATTGGATACTACATCAGCCCTTTTTAGATGCAGATCTGAAGCAATGTCTTCTGGCCTAGGAGTCACTTCCATAACTGTGAAGGGCATCTGCTCAAGGATGGATATGCCTAATAAGTGAGAAAAATCTTCCAAAGTGGGAACCAGCTGATAATCTGGGAAGGTGAAGCAATGATGCACAGGATCGAAGAATTGGAAAAGCACACTCATCATCTGCTCATCAAACTTTGGAGTGACCAGGCTAAGAAGCTAACCATGTCTCTTAATGAATGAAGAAGTCTGGGAAACTCTTGAGGCTAACTCTTTGAGTTGAGCAGGTATTTGCACAAAGTTAACTCAGATGGTGTTTCTGCGCACGGAAGTCATAATCTGTAAAATAGGACAAAGATAAATCCCCCCGGTCTTTGAAATGGTTAGTATAATGAAGTATGTATGTTATGTTATAATGCATGATGTTATGATGAAAACAACAGGTATAGCAGATAAGAGGCATGGCAAAGGCAAACAAGTCACACAAAATCCCTTAAGTTTAAGGCTTGCACGGGGTCAAAGGTATTACCCTCTTAAAGTTCAGTTGGTTTCAACCTATCCTAGAAAAAGTAATCGGGTTCTAGAGGTTCTCAATATCACTGACCATTCTCCATTGGTCATGGTTTCAGCTCACGCAATCTTTTCTTGCGGCCGGAACTATTTCGAGAGTATGGTCTCAATGAGTGTAGTATCGAGTATCAACCATTTCTCAGCTTTACACCGAGCCCGGCTATCTCACTACTTCCTAATGGCCAAGTTGGTCGATTAAAGGTTCTAAGGTCAGTTGATGCTTAACGACACACATATCCGCCCCGTATTCTCCTCGTTTCTCCACTAGGGATACCGGTACCAACCAATGTGCCACATCAATGTAGCTACTGCTTCAACCGTATCGGTCTACGCCGTACAGTTCCCTCACAGTTTATTTCTACTTACCTAAAAGGTGTCCCCAAATCCGAGTTAGGATCTATAGTAACTCCCAAACAAAACCCTTAAAAGTAAAGCAACCAAAACAAACAAGAGAAGAAATTTATGATGAACTAATTCCTAAGGTATACCCCACTTATAAATCCCCAGCAGAGTCTCCAGTTCTGTGATACGGTGGCAGAACCGACTGTTTTAGAAAATGATGGTTTTCGTTTTGCGTTTTGTGTTTGTGTTCGCAAAATGTTGCAGTAAGCAAGAGTCTCCACCGACTTTTATTTTATCCAACTGGAAAGGACAAAAGCACAGAAAAATTCCTTTTTTCGAGATTTTGAGTACGGGGGTAGATTATAGAAAGGGAAGGTGTTAGCACCCTTTCTATCCATGGTTTTCCATGGACTCTTAGGTACTAGCTCATCTTTGAAAATTGCTTATGTGTGTTTGTTTTGAAAAGTTTTTGTTTTACTTTGTTTTAACCCTTGTTTCTGTCCTCAAGAGTGTTACGAAGTGTTTTGAAAACTTAGTTTGAAAAGTTTGTTTGAAAGTTCATGGTGTAAAAAGTTTGATTTTGAGCAAGTACCTACTAGCATTTACCTACTCGAAAAAGGATTGTTTCTATTCTCATTTCCTTTAGACAGCGCTATCCCACTTTTAAGGAGTAGGTAGCACCGTCGTTGGAGTTGTAAGGGTCAATTCGAAAGGGACGTACGATCACTAAAGCAATGTTAGGACGTCTTAGTAATAACCCTAATGTCTTAAGATCGTATTCAAGGCCAAATTTCCGAGGCAACGCTTCCGAGGCAACATTTTTGAACGGGACATTTGATCCTTGTTAGACATGAGGGCAACCACTAAAATACCCTATACTTAATGATTGTTTACCGAAGGCAACCAAAGTGAGAGTATACCCTAGGAGTGCGCATGTGCGAGTGATTTGATTTCAGTTATTATCTTTACACATTAGGGTTTTCTAGCCATTTTAAATTGCCATGCAATCTTGTCATACAATCCTATTAACATACATCTAACAGTTAATATTTGCGAGAATTAAAATGCGAGAAATAAAACTATGCTATTACAAGGCTTCGGGAAAGGGATTAATTACATAGCCAAAAAAACCCGTAAAACGACAAATAAAAGAAAATCCTAGATTAAACTATTACATACCGTAAGCAGATACATTAATATTGTAAAAATAAATAAACGCGCGTGATGAATCGAGGACGAGAAAATTAGGGTTTTGACCCCACCTAAATCTAATTAAAAGAAAATTCATTTTTTGTGGTTTTTGATTATTTTGAAAAAATAAAGTTTAATTGAATAAATAAATAAAACTAACTACTAATTAATTTAAATTAAGAAAAATAATTAAATTAACCTATTTTTGTATTTTTTTTATTTTATGCAAGAAATAAAAATTAAATCAAAAGCAAAACCCTAATTTGTCTAATTGATTTTAAATATATGAAAAAGTTAGAATTAATCCTAAATTAAATTAAAACTAATATTAAATTAAATTTGATGAAATAAAAAAAACTAAATCTAAATTTGTGAAATTGATTTTATGATTTTTTGTGAAAAAAAAGGAAATTATTTGTGTTAGAAAACAATTTAAACAAATTAAATTAAATAAGAAAAATTAGAAAAGAAATAGAATGGGCCTGGGTGGTTTTCCAAAAAAAGGGGGTGTTGATGGCAAATCTGGGCCCAAAAAGTGTCTGGCCCGTTTGACTTTTCAGATCCTGTGTATACGCTTGACCTACGCACATGGTGGACCCTCAGGTGGGAAACCTTGGATCTGGCATACTGGAGATCTACTGGTTGGGCGCTGATGATGCATGGTAGGCTCATTGTATGCACGTATACCTGATTATGCAAGAAAAAATAACATGAAACAATGTTGGGACCTGGGGATCGAACCCAGGCCCTTAGGCAATATCACCCTGCGCGCTTGCCATATGAACTAGCCATGTTAATTATACAAATAACATCAATCAATTATTATATTATAAAAAATAAAAAGTGAATTCTTAAAACACGCGCAATTTGAATGGGCCAGTTACCGCCTGCCACGCCATCATCGTCCTCATGGCTTCTGTCGTTTTAGGTCAAGAACTTTTACCTACGGAAAAATGGCCGTAGGTACAGCCCTGTGCTTCTCCAAAATCCTGTGCAAGCATGATAAATCACAACTAATGGTACCAACCTGCTCATTGCAACCTCACGAGCATTATGTTACCATTATTAATGGCCAATTGTCCCTGTATTAAGAATCCCTAAAAATGAACCACAGACCCTAACCATGGCATCTTCGTGTATAGTCAGTAAAAACATAATTGGGTATAATCAAATGCTTGTAAATAACTCAAGGATCAAGAATATATCAATGAATCATGCTAAATATGCCAGAATTATGATATTCAAATTCAATAAAGTATGGAAATTGTGTGACACTTACAGTGCGTTTCAAGGCGTGGAGAAGCTTGCTAATGATTGAAATAGGATCCTAGGATGTCCAGCAAACATTTGGGATGGTTAGAATGCTTTGAATTAATCTGAAACGTGGAAATCAGTTTGCCACTTTTCTTCAATTTTTTGAAACTTGCTCTCTCTTTTCCACGCCTCCAATCTCTTTATTTTTGATCTGCAAATGTTCCTTATGTACCCTAGAACGAATTAGGGTTGCAAACTTGTATCAAATCTTTTCCAATTAAGATCATTGATTCATGATTTGATCCTTTGTGCAAATCTTTCCAAATCAAGCAAAAATGTAATCTTTTGTGTCCATATGAGCCTTACAAGATTTGATCTCACTTCCAGCTGTATAATAGACCTAAACATGCATAAAATCTCAAGATTTGATTAGTTTTTGATTTTTTCATTATTTTATTTTGATTTTATTTAATTTAATTGAAATAAAATCAAAATAAATGACAAAAACAAAATAATGACAAATGGGGAGGATCATGGGTCGTGGGTCACATTACAAATTCAGTGCAAGCATAAAAAGTTGGGCCCATTTGACAAAAAATGCAATTTTGGGAACATTTGACTTTTGGCAATTTTCAAAAAGGGTCAACTTTGTCAATGCATAACTCTCTAAATTTTGACCCTAGAGATGTGTTCTTGGACTTTTTAGAAATATTAAGATGTCCTCTAAGCAACCCTTTTGGTCTCATCTCAATTTAGTCTTCCATGTTCATGTATCAAGCTTTGACCCAAAAGGTGTTTTTGTTGACTTTCCAAAATGACCTATAATGTCCAAATTCATATCTTCTTGTGAGTACATATTTTGAACTTGGGAACTGAAGATTGATTGTAGGGAATTGCATCCTATTAAAAATGAGCTTTGGATGGATGATTTTTGATAAAGTATGAAAACGTTATGCTTGGTCAAAGTTGAGTTGACTTTTCCTACAAAACCCTAATTTAGAAACTTTTAGGTTTTGATGAATTGTGAGCAATCCTTGAGGAATCATGATCAACCCTTGATAAAATGATGAATAATACTTCAAAATGATAATGTTTACCAAAAATATTGAAGTTTGACTATATGTGGGTCACAGTTGACTTTTGCCCTAACACAGTCGATTTTCAGGCCTTTGAGCAATTGACTGAGCAAACTTCCTCTGCAAGGCTTGAAACTTGACATGAATGATTTTGAGAACATATTAGGACAATGGTGATCATTTGGGCCCCTTTGGATCCAAACACCTTCATTCAAATTGAAACCCTAATTTGAGCTAGACTGCCTTAGGAGAGAATTTGTCTGGTCAACCCTTGGACTTCCTTGAGCAATTTGAAGACCTCATTTGACATGTATTGAGAAATATGGGAGGGAAAATTTTGGGGTACAACAAAACCGTTCATAAACAAATAGGAAACAAATGAAATATATGGGTCAAGGGGCCATGTCAAGAAGGACCATCGTCAATCTGTAAATGCAGTTCTGATCTCCACCCCAACCTCTACTCAAAGACAACAACAAGTCAACCACCAAAGGCCTGATATTCTGAGAAGACAATTCAAAAAGATCAACATGTCACTATATCAAGCCCTACAACACCTTTTGAAGTCTAATTTGGTAACATTGCGTGATCCCCCTTCAAATCCCAATGTTTCATCACCAAAGTACAACTCGAACGCCAAATGCGCTTATCACTCCAATAGCCCTGGGCATGACACTGACCATTGTTGGGGGTTAAAATGCATAATCTAAGATCTCATTGACAATAAGACCATTTAGTTTGATCCTCCTACAACTCTGAATGTGATCATCGCACCAATGCCAAATCACAGCAAAGGTGTCAATGCAATTAAAGATACTGCTTTTGTTTCCTCTGTTAAAGATTTGACTACTCCACTGACCATTGTTAAAGAAAATTTTCTGAAAGTTGGGATCTTCCTTGTGTGATACAGTGGGAGAACTGACTTGAGGGTTTTGCGTTTGATCGCAAATATTACGGTTAGGAAGAGTCGCCACCGACTTTTCTTTTATCCAAAAGGAAAGGTGAAAAAAGCACAGGAAAGACCTTTGAGATTGTTTCTTGATTTCGGGGGGTAGATTATGAAAAGGGAAGGTATTAGCACCCTTTTCATCCATGGTTTTCCATGGGATCTTACTTACTTGCTAGATCACTTGCTTTTGTTGGAAATTTTGATTTGTGTGGTTTTTGAAAGTATTTTGCAAAGAGGCCTTGTTTAGGCAATCTTTGTAATGATTCTCGTTCGTAAGAATGTATACAAAGATGTTGATCTTTTGAAAATGTTTTCAAGTTTGTAAGATGTTTTGAAATGTGTAGGTGTTTGTTTTTGAAAATAGCAAGGATGTTTTGTTTGAAATTGAGCAAGTAATTAGGAGCATTCTACCTACTCAAAAAATCTTTCTCGTTCATTTCCTTTTCCTTTGACATTGTTATCTTACCATTGATTTGGTAAGTAACCCTATCTTTGGACGTAAACGGGAAGGGTGTGGGTCATCGTATAGTCATAGAAGGCAATCTATGGATGTTTTAGCAATGTTTTTTAGGGACTAGATCGTCTACCGAAGGCAACATCGAGGGTCATCAAGGGACTACAATCTTTTATCGAGGGTCTTTGTAAAACGCCCATGTTCGAGGGACATGACTATTTTTACGATAGGCAACAAGTAAGATTGCCCTAAGGTGTGCATATGTGCAAGGTGTGTCTGATTGCATGCATTTTAGTCTTTGATTTTTAGGTTGTCTATTTGTTGTTTTTATCTTGCCATACACACCCTAATTACTAGCAATATATGAAAGCAATAAAAAGTGAAGAAAGTAAATATCCTACGCTATTACAATTGTTAGGGGGATGGGGTGTACAGATTTACAAATGGGGATTGAAAATAAAATTAAATCCTAACTTACTATTGCAACCATATTGAATGGATAAGAATGTACAAGAAAATGTGAAATGAACTTGTTTTGTTTCAGAAAAGAAATAAGTTTTGTTTAAGAAAATATTTTTTGATCTTTTTGTTTTAAGAAATAAAATAAAGCATGTAAAATGTAAAATGTTTTTGGTGTTTTTGATTAGTGAAATAAGAAGTGATAGCAACAATAGTAAGGAAAAAGAAAATAGAACCAGCGCATTACTGACTAAAAGAGATCAGAAGTTCTGACTATGGCGTGCTGTAAAAACAGAAATCATATTAGTAGAAATAGGTAAAGTCATAAGTTCTGGGTCCGCTGGGAACAAAGAAGATTTCAGAAGTTCTGATATCACTGGCAGAACTTAGTCTCCCTCTCCATGCTAGTCATAATATCTGCAACTTAGTCATTTCTCAACAGAACAGAAGATACGCATATAATAGTTATGGCGGGTTTCATAGTGTTTCAGAAACAAGAAATATCAGAACTATAAATCAGAAGCCAGCATGAATTTGATAATCCTAATTTCCTTAAGAAGTTTTGAACTAATTTACTCCCTACTTAGACATACAAATACGTGAAACCTCATAATTCGTACAACATCAGAATCATGATGTCTACATTGAATTTTTGAACATGCAAATCTGACAATGCCTAAGTAATATGATGAGAGTCAGCAGAAGCTTACCTTGCAGCTGGAAAATACTCTGTCAGCTGGAGTCTGGTTCTGAACTCTGGTGATGTTCTGAACAGTTTATTCATGTACTCAGCAGGCTAGAAGCTTTCAACTTGGGCAATGAATGATTTGGAAAAAAATCTGGAACAGCCAAGGGGTAAAGTTCTGATTCTTGAGGTGGATGTGGATGGAGAGTGTGTTACAGTCTGAACACAGAAGTTAGGATAGCTTCTAATATGTGAATCATAAACTGCATGGATGGTTTTGGTCAAGAAACACTTGAGAAAAAGGGAGTTTGAATGCAAGAAATCAAAAGTTAACAGGTTTTGTATTTTGTGTTTGCAGTTTTGGATTCTTGAAATTTTAGCAGGGGTTCAAGGCTTTTTCTTTCTCAATTTTTCGACCCTTTCACAGTTGCCAATAAGTTATAATTTATAGGCAAAGGTTTAGTAGTTTGGAGAGGTCAAGGGGCACCACCATCATAAGCTGGGCGCTGACTTTCTCTTGAAGTAATTTCAAATAGGTAGGGTGGTCAACAGTTTTAGTAGCGCCTAAGCTGGATTTTTTAAGCAGGAATTAAGGAAAAGTAACCTCAAAAGCAAAAGCAACGTATGGGCCCAACACACTTTTGTACAAAAGTTTACTTTTCCAAGACAGTAAAGGTACTTCTATGCCACACGTGGGGAAATCCTTTGGATAAAGACTCAAAAGTGGCTGTGAGCATTAAATAATGATGAGATTGATCAAACCAGAAATCCTACAATGTGAGACTCTGCATCATTGCTTAATTCTGAATTAGAAGTTCAGCTTCAGCGTAACTTAGAATACACATCTAACTTCTGATCTTTGTATCTCCTTGCTCCAGCATGTTCTGAAGGAGCTCTCAGACTTTCCAGGAAGCTTGCAACACGCTTTGTAAACCTTTTCTGAACTACCCTTGAAAACTCTGACTGAATCTTTGTGAAAACTGGCCTAGAAGTTGTAACCAAACTCTGTCTTGGAACTGTCCAGAATTTGCTGAGTGCTTCAGTTTCATGGACGTGTCTTTGAGGAGTCATAACTTGAAATCCCAACATTTTTAGGAGAAGTTTTGTTCTGTAATGCTTCAAATCTTGTTTGAGCCCATAACTCTTGTGTTAGAAGTTAATCAAGAATCAGCTTGCATCATGGTGATAATCTGATCAGAAGTTCTGAGCTTGTCATATTTCTTAAACACTTAGAAAAAATTCTAAGTATTTAGAAATTTGACTTTTCCAATAGCAAATTTAACTTTTGACTTTCTTAATGAAACAAACTTCATATTTTGACATGTCTTGCTGAAATATGATTCTTGAAACTTGATTTTAATCCAAAAGTCAAAGTTTGACTTTTTTAGTGTGCAAATGACCATTTTGCCCTTGTGAATGACTTTCTTGAAAAATTTATAATTCAAAGCTCGAAATTGAATGGAAGCAAACCTGAGGGTTCAGGGTGATCCTTTGAGAAATGAGAGGGCAAATTTTGGGGTATAACACCCTGGTTGTCTCGAAGATTATTATTGTTGTGCCAAATAAGTTAATGGATGCGAATGGCTGAAAAAGGGTGTCCAACACCTAATAGATAGCCATGATATTTTATTCGAAAGAACTCCATCCGTAAAAGGTTTGACTGAAGTTATACCTCAAAAAGCTGAAGAAATATCCATGATCACCATATGTAACAAACCTATTAGGATCACTTCAAAAGGTCCTATTAGGATTTCTAATGAACCAAAGATCGCTCCACTGATAATTACCACACCGGGGCCAATCCCCTATTATTCGGATAAAGTGGTACTCTGGAATTATGGGGCTGAAGTATACTACCATGACCTTAAACAAGACTCCTGGAATGATGAAGACAAGACTAATGACATTACTAACATTATTGGCTCTAGCAAGGTGACGAGCATGGTGAGAATCTTCTCTCCTAACATTTCACTTCCAACCACCACAGATACACTTGTTCGTGTTACTGTTGATAAACCTAGTACTGATGCTAGGGGCAAAGAGAAGATGATTGACCCTGCCATGATGGAGGCGCCTGCCAAGGACGTTACTACTGAGGAACCCTCCACCCAAGAGATGGAGGAGATTTTGAAGATCATAAGGAAGAGTGATTATAAGATAGTTGAGCAGTTAGGGAAAAACCCCTTAAAGATTTCTATGTTATCTTTATTACTATGTTCTAATGTGCATGCGCAAGCATTGATAAATTTTTTGAATGTTCCTCAAGAGACTACAGCCGATCAGTTTGAAAATTATGTGGCGAGTTTGACTGCCGATAATGGATTGGGGTTCTCTGATGCGGATCTGACTCCAATCGAAAGAAACCACGACAAGGCTTTGTATGTCTCTATCGAATACTGTTGTACCCCAAAATTTGCCCTCCTCTTTTTCACAAGAAATCACAGCTTCGGGCTTTTCCTGATTTTTCAGATTGGCTTAAGAATCGATCAAACAGACTTTTCTTATCAGTCAGACAAAATTAGGGTTTTCATTGATTTTGAATCAGTCAAGCAGATTATTAGGGTTCTTATTGATTTGGTTGAGTTTGGCTCAGGGTTTGATCAAGCAGACATTTCTTTAACAGTAAATTCAGAATTAGGGTTTGCACGAGCATTCTTGGAAGAATTTGAATCCACAACATTTCATTTGACTGTCACATGGTTTTGACGCTTGTTCAAGATTCCTGTTTGTTTCTCAAAGTCTAAACATCTGGGATAGAAGCTGAGGCTTCTGATTGAAAGTTTGAAATGTTGGTTCAATCAGTGAAGTGAAAGGCGTATGGACGTTTGTTGGTTTGATTGTGCAATGCTTTTGGTTATTTGGAATGCCGGACGTATTGTTGGTTAACGCAAGGCTGTGAAACTGCGATGTTTGTTGATTATTTATAATTTCTAAGTTAAAGTAGTTGGGATGCATTTCCAATTATTATAATTCAAGAAATTTAAATGATTAAATAAACAAGTGCAGAAGAATTAAAGAATTATCTGACAAAAGATTTTTTATTCATTTTCAATTGTTGTTACAAGTGTTATTTGAATACAGTAAATTTATTTACAGTGTTACAATGACGTTTATTACAATGATTAAAAATAAATTAAATCTACATCCTAAGTTTCTTGAAGTCTTCATCTTCTACCACTGCGTCCCTTGCCCCAACTGGTATTTACCTGCAAAGACAGAAAAGGAGAAGTCAATAACAGTTAAATTGGAAAAGCATTTTAGACAGATAAATAAAAGTTCATCATTAAAGGTTGTTGGCTGGAATCAGTTTGTTTTGATTTTCATCATATTTTTCTCATCCTCTTTTCAAAACACAAGAAAATTTCTCTTCTTGGTTCACAAAGAGGAAAGTAAAATTGTTTGCAAGCATATGAATTAATTAAATACAAGGCAACATATTAAACAAAATGCACAAAGCTGCATAAATTCAAACTGTCCAAGAGGCAAACCAAACTGTCAAAAAGGCAAACCAAACTGTCAAAGAGGCAAACCAAACTGTCAGCCAAGTTGCACAATCAAGCTGTCAATAAAATTGTCAAGAAAGATGTCAAAACAGAAAAGCTGTCAACAAGTACACAAAAGGCAATAGAGAAAATCTGGAAGATAAGAAGATATGCAGAGGAAAACCAAAGATGCAAGCAACTTGTAAAAACCTTTTCATCACTTTCCAGCCAACACCTTTTCAGAAAGGAGATATTCTAAAGCAATAAAATATGCTTTCTGGAGAGAGAAAAAGAGAGTAAAAGAAGGCTTACAGTTTTTGGGCAGGCTTAGAGGACAAATAAATATAACAAGATTTCAGTTCAGAAGGGCAGGAGAGCACAAAGAGAAAAAAACCTACAAACTGCTTGTAAAGCACAAGCAAGCCTCCCTCAAAAACAAAAACCTTCAGACCTGCTTAAATAATTCAAGCCTGTACCAGTTACCAAACACAGAACCTTACCAAAACCTTCCAACTTACAAACTGCACAAGCTTGCCTCAAAACAACCTTCAAGCCAAAAACCTGTCAAACTGCTCAAGCCTGTAACCTCCAAACAGCCTTCAAGCCTGCCTGTACCAAACTTCAAGCAAACTTAAAAGAAGAACAAAACCTTCAAACCAAATCCTAAAAAACTGTTACAGAAGTAAGCATCCAAACAAGCCTAAAAAACCTGTTACAGAGGCAAACATTCAAGCCAAAGCCTAAAAACCTGTTACAGAAGCAAGCCTTTCAAAGCCTGTACCCCAAACAAGCCTAATAAGCAACTCAGAAGCAAGCATTCAAGCCAAAGCGCCTCAGAACTAAAGTTCATCATAGGCCAAAACACCAACTCAGATACAAAATCCAAGAGAAAAAGAAGAAGTCAGAAGTGAAATAATAGCCAACAAGCAATCTCAGAATTATCATCATCATTGACAAGAAGAAAGAGGAAGATTGTAAAGTAACATCAAAATCATCAACATCAGAACAACAAGGTTCATCAACATCAATAATCAAATATCCAAACAACAACAACATCATTTTCAGAAACAGTGTCATCACTAAACATCCAAAGCAAAAGATACGGAATACCAGACAAGCCAGCAAGCTTTCATCACCGCGTCCCTCCGCCTCGGCCACCTGAGAAGCGCCTCCATTCCAAACTCCTCTCCAACAACAAACCCTAAAGGTATTGTCCCCCTTCCTTTTTTACACCTCACATATACAAATAACACAGAAAATCAACAACATGTAAAAGATAGAACATGCAAGATTGAAATCCAAAAAACCCTAAAAAATGTTCAGAAGGAAAAATCATTACCTTTTCTTTATCACTTCCTGAACGACCATGGAGAGAGGGAAGTGGAGGTGGCGCCTGGTAGCCTGAGGCAAGGAGACAAGCATCAGAAGCCAAGGTCTAGAATGATGAAGAGACGAAGAAGAAAGGAGAGGAGTGGCGCCGTTCCAAACTGAAACCTTATTCTGAATAGCAAACAAATGAACCCTAACAAGAAAACCCTTGGCACAAATCATTGGGCCTGCCCCACACACGAACCCTAAAAGCCCAATACAAACTGGCGCATACCCCCTTTTCTTTTGATCTGTTTGTTTTTTTTCATTTGGGCCAAGAACAACCCCCCCCCCCCCCCCCCCCCCTAAGCCCATTTAATTCCTTTTTATTCATTTTTTTTAGGTTTACAAATCAATATTTTTTTTATCACCTTATTTTCTTTTCATATAACCTAATTCTTAAGTCATTCTTGTTAAATAAAAATAATATACTAATTTTTTTATATTACATTTTTATTAACAATACTTTTTTTATTACACTTGGAATACATAAATAATAGAATTAATTAAATTAAATAGTTCTTTCTTTTATTTATAATTAACAAAAACACAAAAATAATAATAATACTTAATTTGCATTAGGTTAACATTTTGATCATTTGTAAATAACCATATGCATTGCATAATACTTTTATTTCTCTTTGATTCTTATACCTTGCTATATTTTTTACATTGAGAATGTGACGATTCGATTTGGTTGTAAATAATATTTGGACACTACTATTCTGATGAGACTCATCCCCATTTGTAAACATTTGTACCCCCATCCCCGGATACTTATTTGTAATAGCTTAGACTTTAAATTCCCGCAATTTATCGCTTTCTATATACTGTATAGTAATTAGGGTTTGTATGCGAAGATTCAAAATCAACCGCTAGATAACCTAACACAAAGATAAATGCATGAAGATCAATACACAATTCACACTTGCACCTCTAGGGTAACCTCGCTTGTTGCCTCGGAAAAATGCAATCATGTCCCTCGAGTATGAGACACTCTAGCAAATGTCCCTCCGATAAACAAAGATCGTAGTCCCTCGATGACCCTCGATGTTGCCTTCGATAAAATGATCTCGTCCCTTACAAAATTGCTAGAGCGTATCACAAGTTTCCTTCAATGATTGTATACAATGACCCGCGCCCGTCCCGTTAACATCCTAACGCAAGGTTGTTCACCAAACACAATGGTGAAACAACACTGTTAAAAGGGTTAAAAACATAAGAAAGATCTTTGAGTAAAATAGGGTAGACAAACTCTTAGTTACTTGATCAAAAATATTGTGAAATATCCTTGCCATTTTTCAAACACACATCACTACACAAACTTCAAAAACAATTTCCAAACAACATTCAAAAACATTGAAACATCTTTTCAAAAAGACATACACCTTTGTATATACTCAAACAAGAGTCATTACAAAGGTTGCCTAGACAAGGCATCTTTTTCAAAACATTTTCAAAACCACACACACAAAGCACCATTTCAAACAATTGAAAAGCGAAGGCAAGTGATCTAAAACAAGTAACTAAGAGCCCATGGATAACCATGGATGAAAAGGGTGCTAGCATCTTCCCTTTTCATAATCTACCCCCCGAACCCACGAAAACATCTCAAAGGTCTTTCCTGTGCTTTTTGACCTTTCCTTAGCATAAAATAAAAAGTCGGTGGCGACTCTTGCTAAACCGAACAAGTGCGAAAACAAACGCAAAACCTCAAGTCAGTTCTCCCACCGTATCACAGAACTGGCGACTCTGCTGGGGAATCATTTCTAAAAGTGGGGTTACCTTAGGGTTTTAGATCACCTATACATGCTTGCTTTGATTGCTTTGATTGCTTTACTTTTTGGGTTCCTTGCTTGGGTTTGTTTTAAAATCCTACACCCGGATTTGGGGGCACCTTTTTAGGTAAATAACAATAAACTGTGAGGGAACTGTGCGGGGTATACCGACATGGTTGAAGCAGTAGCTATGTTAGTGTGACATATTTGTGAGTATCGGTAGCCCTTGAGTAGTCAAGGAGAATACGGGGCCACTGAGTGATGTCATGAAGCACTAACGAACTCTAGAACCTTACTTGACCATCTTGGCCTTTTTAGGGGTAGTGAGATGACCGACTTTGGTGCAGTCCGAAGTTGGTAGATACTCGATACTACACTCATTGAGGATTGTTTTCTTGGAATATTTTGGTCGCCAGTAAGTGGCTAAACCAAAACAATGAACATAGAAAATAATACAGTGATATTGAGCTCCTTAGAACCCGGTTTCTATTTTAGGACAGGATGAGCCAACAAACTTCAAGAGGGTACTTACCTAAGAACCCCATGCAAGCCTAAACCTAAGGACTTGTTTGCTTTGTGTGAATATGAATACATGTATATACACTTACTTGCTTTTGCATACATGTACATAACATCATAACATCATACCATAGCATTTTCAATAACCATTTCAAGGATCTCGAGGGTCTTTTGATGCAGGGTCACGTTGAACCAGACGTCTACCAAAGGGTAAGAGGGTTCTCCTCTAAACAAACGCCATCAAAGATCAAGTGCAACAACTTGAATCAGGGGCTATGACCCACTTGACATGGTGAGCTTGATTCTCGTGGAAAGACATCCACCTTTACAAGGTTCTCCAATCAAGAAATGTTGATCGAAGTTCAACCTCTAACATTTTCTTGTGTTTACCCCGAGAGATTCTTGAAAACATTGCATACATATGTCATGCATATCATTGCATAACAGGTTTCTCCCATACATGTCTCCTTATCTTCCTACTGTTTATTTCAGTAAGATGGATATGGAACAAATGGTGAAAGATCTCCAAGCTCAAAACGCTCAATTCCAACAAATGCTTCTGGCTATGGGTAAAGGGCAAGAGGATCTGAAAGCTCTCCTTCTCAAAGACAAGAAGAAGAAGTCCAAGAAGGCAGCGGGCATCCTGAACTTGAGAAGAAGACCTGAAACCCTAGATCTTTCAACTCCACCCAGCATAAGGGTCAGTCTTGAAGAAGACCACAATTTGGAGATCAATGGTGTTGAAGCTGACTACTCCGAGGAACAATATCCTCCCGTTGATGACAAGTACAAACAGTTGGAGGATCGCCTCAGTGTTATGGAGATTCAACAGATACCTGGCTTGGATTTAGGAGACATGGGTTTAGTTTCTGGATTGGTCATCCCGCCAAAGTTCAAGGTCCCTACTTTGGCCCTGTACGATGGAGTCTCTTGCCCTAAGATGCACTTAAAGTCTTATGTCCGCAAGATTCAACCATACACAACTGATCCAAAGCTTTGGATCCATTTCTTCCAAGAAAGCCTGGTAGGGACTCAACTCGAGTGGTTCTATCAATTGGAGAGTTCTCGCATCCACACTTGGGAGGACTTAGTTGTTGCTTTTTATAAGCAGTATCAGTACAATGCTGATCTTGCACCAACTCGGGTGCAATTGCAGAACATGACCATGGGTTCTGACGAGAGCTTCAAAGGATATGCCCAAAAGTGGAGAGATCTGGCTGGTAGGGTGCAACCCCCTTTAACTGACAGAGAGCTGATTAACATCTTCATGGGAACTTTGACAGGGCCTTTCTTCAATCACTTAATTGGAAGCTCCTCCGCCGGATTCACCGAGCTAATACTGACCGGCGAAAGGGTCGAAGCTGGCATCAAAAGTGGGAAGATTCAAGAAGCTACACCTTCTGATGATCAGAAAAAGCCTTTTAATGGGAAGAAAGAGTCCAATGCAATGACTGGTCAAAAGAGTCGTCATGATCAACATGTAGGGGCAATCCTGATCTCTAATCCCACGCCTGTTCAACAAAGACAGAGCAATAGGCGTAGGGTAAGATATCAAGAAAGGAAGTATACTAACATCAACATGCCTTTGTCTCAAGCGTTACAACATTTGCTGAAGTTGAAGTTAATCACGCTAAAGGATCCTCCTCAAAATCCTGATACTTCCTCTTCCAAGTATAACCCGAGTGTGAGATGTTCCTACCATTCTAACAGTCCTGGGCATGACACCGACAGCTGTTGGACTTTGAAGAACAAGATTCAAGACTTGATTGATGCCAAGGAGATCAAGTTTGACCCTCCGGAGACCCCAAATGTGATCACTGCTCCTATGCCAAATCATTGAGAATGTCTTTGTTTCATTTGAATTTTCAAGTTGTAATTTCTTTTGTTATTCAAACAATTAACTGTTGATGTCAAGCTCTGTTTCATTAATGCATTGCATATGTTTGTCTTGAATTCATCCATTCGTTTTCACTATTCTTAAACTATGCTTCTTGCTTTCTTTATGATATTTAACTCTTGATAAAAAGCTACAAGCCTTTAGAGGGAGGATGACGAAACAATGCCATAATCTCATACAGTATGCTTTTGAACAGACCTTGCTGACAATGTACAGGCGTTTCTTTCAAATCCTAAACACTGGAGTTATAAGGAAGATAATCCCTAGTCAACACCTTCGAGCCAGAGAAATAGGATTTTTCTGTTTTAAACACAAATTGAAACCTTTGATTTAAACCTGGGGCAGGGTAGTCTCTCAGTTAATCCAAAAAAGGATGTGCATTGAAGTCGCAAACTCTCAGTTTGTAATACAACGAACGACATCAAAAAAGAAAAGCATTCCTCTGGAATCAAAATACAGCGATGGTTCCTTACCTCATAGGCAGTCAATCTCCCAAAAGAAAAAAGGCCACTGAGCCAAAACATATAAAGGAGGCTTAAGAAAGCTGGGGCATCCCGCTGACTGTAATCTCGAAAACAGGAACAGTCAGGCAAAAGTTAGGGATAACAAATCAAAAGAACGAGGTCATTACAAATCCTCAATAACATGAAAAATGTTGCAAAAAAGGAGATGATGACTGCCTTCTAAAATCCAACTTGTGTGAACCATCACCAAAACGTCGTTCCAGACTCATTTGGAGTTCAAAAGCACAATTAACTGAGTTTAGGATTGAAGAACATCGCGAAGAGCGGGTGGGTACAAATACACTTTGAGCCTTTATCCTTTGTTTCTTAAACCGTGAACCAAGCCACATTACAACCCTTCAAAAGTTCTAATTGAAGCGTGGGTTAGTTCGAAAGCATACTGTTACAAAAGGTATCCTGACTCCTGTAAGGCTTTGCCCTAAATCTTGTGTTGAATTTGTCTTATAAAAAGTTTTCTGCTAAAAAACGCATTTTTCAAAACTTCGAGACAAGCATAAACTTTGCATTATTTGAATATCGTTGTTTGCACATGGTTATTTGTTTGACAACAAAGAAATTCATACAGCGAATGTTCGGAGGAACGAAAACTCTCTCAGTGAGTAAAAATCACTTCAAGTGGGATGACACTTCCGTTACAAAAATCCCATATCAACAAAAGGGGATTTTATTTGGTATTGTCCATTTAACCTGGGGCAGTCCAGTCAAGATTTCAACAAATCTTTCAAATTTCAGTTAACCTGGGGCAGTCCAGTCAAGATTTCAACAAATCTCTCAATTACAGATTAACCTGGGGCAAGTCTCTGTCACCATCACTTGGGGAATTTAAACGAAAATCTCATCAAAGGGTTACGTGCAGTCCAAGTGTCCTGGAAATATCACAAGCATCTCATACTAGGGGCAGTGATGAAACCTCTCCGAAATCTTTCTGAAAAGAAATTCAGGTGTCCTCGAGAAGTTCATCACCTCTCTAAGCAGACCTGCAGTCATGGGTTTATTTCCCCAACACTTGTCAAGGATTTATTCTCCAAAATAAAATTACATTTCAACAACATTCTTAACATATGCAGATTGATCGACAGATAAAAGTCATCACCTTTTGGAGTAGCAGTCGTCAGAGATTCCTTCATCATCCTGCTGAGGTTGTAGTTATCCAAGATTCCTTCATCATCCTGCTGAGGTTGTACTCATCCAAGATTCCTTCATCATCCTGCTGAGGTTGTACTCATCCAAGATTCCTTCATCATCCCGCTGAGGTTGTAGTCATCCAAGATTTCTTCATCATCCTGCTGAGGTTGTAGTCATCCAAGATTCCTTCATCATCCTACTGAGGTTGTAGTCATCCAAGATTCCTTTATCATCCTGCTGAGGTTGTAGTCATCCAAGATTCCTTCATCATCCCGCTGAGGTTGTAGTCATCCAAGATTCTTTCATCATCCTGCTGAGGTTGTAGTCATCCAAGATTCCTTCATCATCCTGCTGAGGTTGTAGTCATCAAAGATTCCTTCATCATCCTGCTGAGGTTGTAGTCGTCCAAGATTCCTTCATCATCCTGCTGAGGTTGTAGTCATCCAGAGATTCCTTCATCATCCTGCTGAGGTTGTAGTCGTCCAGAGATTCCTTCATTATCCTGCTGAGGTTGTAGTCGTCCAAGATTCTTCATCATCCTGCTGAGGTTGTAGTCGTTCAATATTCCTTCATCATCCTGCTGAGGTTGTAGTCATCCAAGATTCCTTCATCATCCTGCTGAGGTTGTAGTCGTCCAAAGATTCCTTCATCATCCTGTTGAGGTTGTAGTCATCCAAGATTCCTTCATCATCCTGCTGAGGTTGTAGTCATCCAAGATTCCTTCATCATCCTGCTGAGGTTGTAGTCGTCCAAGATTCCTTCATCATCCTGCTGAGGTTGTAGTCGTCCAGAGATTCCTTCATCATCCTGCTGAGGTTATAGTCGTCCAGAGATTCCTTCACCATCCTGTTGAGGTTGTAGTCGTCCAAGATTCCTTCATCATCCTGCTGAGGTTGTAGTCGTTCAAGATTCCTTCATCATCCTGCTAAGGATGTAGTCGTCCAGAGATTCCTTCATCATCCTGCTGAGGTTGTAGTCATCCAAGATTCCTTCATCATCCTGATGAGGTTGTAGTCATCCAAGATTCCTTCATCATCCTACTGAGGTTGTAGTCATCCAAGATTCCTTCATCATCCCGCTGAGGTTGTAGTCATCCAAGATTCCTTCATCATCCTGCTGAGGTTGTAGTCATCCAAGATTCCTTCATCATCCTGCTGAGGTTGTAGTCATCCAAGATTCCTTCATCATCCTGCTGAGGTTGTAGTCGTCCAAGATTCCTTCATCATCCTGCTGAGGTTGTAGTCATCCAGAGATTCCTTCATCATCCTGTTGAGGTTGTAGTCGTCCATAGATTCCTTCATCATCCTGCTGAGGTTGTAGTCGTCCAAGATTCCTTCATCATCCTGCCGAGGTTGTAGTCGTTCAAGATTCCTTCATCATCCTGCTGAGGTTGTAGTCATCCAAGATTCCTTTATCATCCTACTGAGGTATTAGTCGTCCAGAGATTCCTTCATCATCCTGCTGAGTTTGTAGTCATCTAAGATTCCTTCATCATCCTGCTGTGGTTGTAGTCATCCAAGATTCCTTCATCATCCTGCTGAGGTTGTAGTCGTCCAAGATTCCTTCATCATCCGTTTGAGGTTGTAGTCGTCCAGAGATTCCTTCATCATCCTGCTCAGGTTGTAGTCGTCCAGAGATTCCTTCATCATCCTGCTGAGGTTGTAGTCGTCCAAGATTCCTTCATCATCCTGTTGAGGTTGTAGTCGTTCAAGATTCCTTCATCATCCTGCTGAGGTTGTAGTCGTCCAGAGATTCCTTCATCATCCTGCTGAGGTTGTAGTCCTCCAAGATTCCTTCATCATCCTGCTGAGGTTGTAGTCATCCAAGATTCCTTCATCTTCCTGCTGAGGTTGTAGTCGTCCAATATTCCTTCATCATCCTGCTGAGGTTGTAGTCGTTCAAGATTCCTTCATCATCCTGTTGAGGTTGTAGTCATCCAAGATTCCTTCATCATCCTGCTGAGGTTGTAGTCGTCCAAGATTCCTTCATCATCCTGCTGAGGTTGTAGTCGTTCAAGATTCCTTCATCATCCTGCTGAGGTTGTAGTCGTCCAGAGATTCCTTCATCATCCTACTGAGGTTGTAGTCATCCAAGATTCCTTCATCATCCTGCTGAGGTTGTAGTCGTCCAGAGATTCCTTTATCATCCTGCTGAGGTTGTAGTCATCCAAGATTCCTTCATCATCCTACTGAGGTTGTAGTCATCCAAGATTCCTTCATCATCCTGTTGAGGTTGTAGTCATCCAAGATTCCTTCATCATCCTGCTGAGGTTGCGGTCATCATCAAAAATTCCTTCATCACCTGTTGGAAGTACAGCCACCAACAGAATAACGGACAACTGAAGCTCCTAAAAATCTGTTTCTCTAAAAAAAAATCAAGATTCTCATCTTTGACTCTCCACACAAATTCCCCAAGCAGAATAAAGTCTCCCATTATCAGTTCCTCACAGAATATTCAGATGTTCCCCGGTGAAGATCTCCCCAAGACAGGAATCCCCAGTAGATTGGCATACAACCCAAACTCCTGATTCCCCAACAGCGGTCCCAGGACTCCTCATTTTCAATGATCAAAGGATTTTCAATCCCCAGCGGTAGTCAAGGATTTATTTTCCCCGACAGCGGTCAAAGATTTTATTATCTCCAGCTATCCAGGATTTATCTTCCTCAGCAAGAGAGCTACTCAGCTTACATGCGCATTCATTACATTCAGATATCATAAACATTGATATAACATATATATTGCATCATACATTTCATGCAACATAACTTTGTGTTTAGCTAACATTTTATCCTGTCCAGGATAAGAATAAAAGGCTATCATTAACAATTATTCAGATACAGTTTCAGATACACTCCAGACACGGAAGTCATTCTGCTACTCATACAGATCTCAAATTCAGATGCAGTTTTACACGAACTCATCATCAAGCAACCCTACACCGGTTCCTTCTCAATTTCAGATGGCATCTCTAAGCCCATCCCCCGACAAGATTTTGTCACATCTCCCGATGGCATCTTTAAGCCCATCTCCAAATGGCATCTTTAAGCCCATTCCCTCAAACTACGCTTTAACGAGTGCAAATTTTTCGGGCACTCTAGTGTCAAATATCCTTTTACCTTCGAGTCACGAACGGCAAAACTGCCAATCTAACTCTTCAGGTTCAAGAAGATTGAACAGGGGCAACTGTTGTACCCCAAAATTTGCCCTCCTCTTTTTCACAAGAAATCACAGCTTCGGGCTTTTCTTGATTTTTCAGATTGGCTTAAGAATCGGTCAAACAGACTTTTCTTATCAGTCAGACAAAATTAGGGTTTTCATTGATTTTGAATCAGTCAAGCAGATTATTAGGGTTCTTATTGATTTGGTTGAGTTTGGCTCAGGATTTGATCAAGCAGACATTTCTTTGACAGTAAATCCAGAATTAGGGTTTGCACGAGCATTCTCAGAAGAATTTGAATCCACAACATTTCATTTAACTGTCACATGGTTTTGACGCTTGTTCAAGATTCCTGTTTGTTTCTCAAAGTCTAAACATCTGGGATAGAAGCTGAGGCTTCTGATTGAAAGTTTGAAGTGTTGGTTCAATCACTGAAGTGAAAGGCGTATGGACGTTTGTTGGTTTGATTGTGCAATGCTTTTGGTTATTTGGAATGTCGGACGTATTGTTGGTTAACGCAAGGCTGTGAAACTGCGACGTTTGTTGATTATTTATAATTTCTAAGTTAAAGTAGTTGGGATGCATTTCCAATTATTATAATTCAAGAAATTTAAATGATTAAATAAACAAGTGCAGAAGAATTAAAGAATTATCTGACAAAAGATTTTTTATTCATTTTCAATTGTTGTTACAAGTGTTATTTGAATACAGTAAATTTATTTACAGTGTTACAATGAAGTTTATTACAATGATTAAAAATAAATTAAATCTACATCCTAAGTTTCTTGAAGTCTTCATCTTCTACCGCTGCGTCCCTTGCCCCAACTGGTATTTACCTGCAAAGACAGAAAAGGAGAAGTCAATAACAGTTAAATTGGAAAAGCATTTTAGACAGATAAATAAAAGTTCATCATTAAAGGTTGTTGGTCGGAATCAGTTTGTTTTGATTTTCATCATATTTTGCTCATCCTCTTTGCAAAACACAAGAAAATTTCTCTTCTTGGTTCACAAAGAGGAAAGTAAAATTGTTTGTAAGCATATGAATTAATTAAATACAAGCCAGCATATTAAAAAAAATGCACAAAGCTGCATAAATTCAAACTGTCCAAGAGGCAAACCAAACTGTCAAAAAGGCAAACCAAACTGTCAAAGAGGCAAACCAAACTGTCAGCCAAGTTGCACAATCAAGCTATCAACAAAATTGTCAAGAAAGATATCAAAACAGAAAAGCTGTCAACAAGTACACAAAAGGCAATGCAGAAAATCTGGAAGATAAGAAGATATGCAGAGGAAAACCAAAGATGCAAGCAACTTGTAAAAACCTTTTCATCACTTTCCAGCCAACACCTTTTCAGAAAGGAGATATTCTAAAGCAATAAAATATGCTTTCTAGAGAGAGAAAAAGAGAGTAAAAGCAGGCTTACAGTTTTTGGGCAGGCTTAGAGGACAAATAAATATAACAAGATTTCAGTTCAGAAGGGCAGGAGAACACAAAGAGCAAAAAACCTACAAACTGCTTGTAAAGCACAAGCAAGCCTCCCTCAAAAACTAAAACCTTCAGACCTGCTTAAAACATTCAAGCCTGTACCAGTTACCAAACACAGAACCTTACCAAAACCTTCCAACTTACAAACTACACAAGCTTGCCTCAAAACAGCCTTCAAGCCAAAAACCTGTCAAACTGCTCAAGCCTGTAACCTCCAAACAGCCTTCAAGCCTGCCTGTACCAAACTTCAAGCAAACTTAAAAGAAGAACAAAACCTTCAAACCAAATCCTAAAAAACTGTTACAGAAGCAAGCATCCAAACAAGCCTAAAAAACCTGTTACAGAGGCAAACATTCAAGCCAAAGCCTAAAAAACGGTTACAGAAGAAAGCCTTTCAAAGCCTGTACCCCAAACAAGCCTAATAAGCAACTCAGAAGCAAGCATTCAAGCCAAAGCGCCTCAGAACCAAAGTTCATCATAGGCCAAAACACCAACTCAGATACCAAAGCCAAGAGAAAAAGAAGAAGTCAGAAGTGAAATAATAGCCAACAAGCAATCTCAGAATTATCATCATCATTGACAAGAAGAAAGAGGAAGATTGTAAAGTAACATCAAAATTATCAACATCAGAACAACAAGGTTCATCAACATCAATAATCAAATATCCAAACAACAACAACAGCGTTTTCAGAAACAATGTCATCATTAAACATCCAAAGCAAAAGATACGGAATACCAGACAAGCCAGCAAGCTTTCATCACCGCGTCCCTCCGCCTAGGCCACCTGAGAAGCGCCTCCATTCCAAACTCCTCTCCAACAACAAACCCTAAAGGTATTGTCCCCCCTTCCTTTTTTACACCTCACATATACAAATAACACAGAAAATCAATAACATGTAAAAGATAGAACATGCAAGATTGAAATCCAAAAAACCCTAAAAAAAGTTCAGAAGGAAAAATCATTACCTTTTCTTTATCACTGCCCGAACGACCATGGAGAGAGGGAAGTGGAGGTGGCGCCTGGTAGCCTGAGGCAAGGAGACAAGCATCAGAAGCCATGGTCGAGAATGATGAAGAGACGAAGAAGAAAGGAGAGGAGCGGCCCCGTTCCAAACTGAAACCTTGTTCTGAATAGCAAACAAATGAACCCTAACAAGAAAACCCTTGTCACAAATCATTGGGCCTTCCCCACACACGAACCCTAAAAGCCCAATACAAACTGGCGCATACCCCCTTTTCTTTTGATCTGTTTGTTTTTTTTCATTTGGGCCAAAAACAAACCCCCCCTAAGCCCATTAATTCCTTTTTATTCATTTTTTTTAGGTTTACAAATCAATATTTTTTTTATCACCTTATTTTCTTTTCATATAACTTAATTCTTAAGTCATTCTTGTTAAATAAAAATAATATACTAATTTTTTTATATTACATTTTTATTAACAATACTTTTTTATTACACTTGGAATACATAAATAATAGAATTAATTAAATTAAATAGTTCTTTCTTTTATTTATAATTAACAAAAACACAAAAATAATAATAATACTTAATTTGCATTAGGTTAACATTTTGATCATTTGTAAATAACCATATGCATTGCACAATACTTTTATTTCTCTTTGATTCTTATACCTTGCTATATTTTTTACATTGAGAATGTGACGATTCGATTTGGTTGTAAATAATATTTGGACACTACTATTCTGATGAGACTCATCCCCATTTGTAAACATTTGTACCCCCATCCCCGGATACTTATTTGTAATAGCTTAGACTTTAAATTCCCGCAATTTATCGCTTTCTATATACTGTATAGTAATTAGGGTTTGTATGCGAAGATTCAAAATCAACATCTAGATAACCTAACTCAAAGATAAATGCATGAAGATCAATACACAATTCACACTTGCACCTCTAGGGTAACCTCGTTTGTTGCCTCGGAAAAATGCAATCATGTCCCTCGAGTATGAGACACTCTAGCAAATGTCCCTCCGATAAACAAAGATCGTAGTCCCTCGATGACCCTCGATGTTGCCTTCGATAGAACGATCTCGTCCCTTACAAAATTGCTAGAGCGTCTCACAAGTTGCCTTCAATGATTGTATACAATGACCCGCGCCCGTCCCGTTAACATCATAACGCAAGGTTGTTCACCAAACACAATGGTGAAACAACACTGTTAAAAGGGTTAAAAACATAAGAAAGATCTTTGAGTAAAATAGGGTAGACAAACTCTTAGTTACTTGATCAAAAATCTTGCGAAATATCCTTGCCATTTTTCAAACACACATCACTACACAAACTTCAAAAACAATTTCCAAACAACTTTCAAAAACATTGAAACATCTTTTCAAAAAGACATACACCTTTCTATATACTCAAACAAGAGTCATTACAAAGGTTGCCTAAACAAGGCATCTTTTTCAAAACATTTTCAAAACCACACACACAAAGCACCATTTCAAACAATTGAAAAGCGAAGGCAAGAGATCTAAAACAAGTAACTAAGAGCCTGATCGGGACTTTATAAGTCTGTCGGGATACTAACTGCAAGTATACAGTTCAATCGTTCTAGTTTTAAAAGATTATCGAACCCACAGAGACTGTGTATCAATCGCATACGATCTAATGCTACAGTTTTGTCTAACTAAGCGATGAATATTCGATATTTGGGGGAGACAGTTTAGTTTTAAAAGTAATAGTACTAATTATACCGGTATGTGATAATCGGACTTAGGGAATTCGATGAATCGCTTGGCCTATAAAGTATTTCGGTAAAAACTAATTGTTTAAAAACCTGAGACATACACTCTCGTGTTTATGAAATAAGTCATGCTACTAAACCTAGTGGATGCACTTTAAATTTAATAACACTTTTTGAAAATAATTTGAATTTAATTAATTTATTAAAACACTCTCGTGTATTTAAAAATCAATGCTTCGTTACCACTATCTGGGTTGAACCACAGCTCTCGCATGCAGGTTCTTGCCTTAATTAATTTCCCACTCTCGTGGCAAAATCGTGTTAATTAACCTCTCACTCTCGTGACAAGGATAGTTAAATTAATATTGGAAATTGGAAACCAGAAATTGTTTTATAAATATTTTTGGCCAAGGTATCATTGAATTCTTTCAGTTCTTACGGTCACATACCGGTATTAATAATTTAGCCAGACATAATTAACTTAGCAGCAATAAAGTTTAAAATATAATTCATGGCATTAAATGGCATATTGTAGAAACTAAATAAATAATTATTGCAATATAAAAAACCTGGAATTACAGATGCTATAGTAATCTTGAAGTAATACAGTAATCCAAATCTTCGAGCTTGACTTGCGGTAGAAATTCGTGTTAATTCTTGTAAGAAGAATTAACACTTAAAAATAGAAACTAAAGCTTGAATGAAAATTACAAGGAATTGAAAGCAGAATTGCAAAACAAACAAACTGGAAATAACTGTAGAAATAAAATAAATATTTGCTGAGTAAAATTCTTCGACCCTTGGACTGTGCCTTGGTACTCATATATATAGCAGGAAAAATCAGCAGTTTAATTTTGAATTCTTGATGAAGTCTTCGTGGAGAAATTCTAGGAGCAGTAATAGTTGTGGCAATAAAATAGGAGATTCAGTAGAAACAGGGAGAAGTATTATGCCCTTCACGCCCACGTCTTTAAGCCATGCGTAACGTCCTACTTTACGCGCGTGACGGTCGTCACAGGTCGGTGACCGTCTTCACACGCTAAAGTGGTGCCTTACGCTCGTCAGGTGAGTGTGACGAGCGTTTCCTTATGTTGAGGGGTGTTATGCCCGTCACAGGGGCGTGACGACCGTCACCTATCCAGAAGTCCACACTTTGTATTTTTTTTATTCTTTTTCTCTTTGTTTTTCGTCTAGCTTTCTTCATGTTGTCCTTTTTCATCGGTTGAGTCGACAAGTGTCATACCTGCAAAAAGACAAATAATCTCGGAATAATCGAGGGTTAGATGACTTAATGGAATATAAAATCGGTAAAAAGTATGTTAATTATACGATATGTTTTCTCGTTATCAAATTCCCCCATACTTAAACCTTTGCTTGTCCTGAAGCAAATAGTCATTCGAAAGGTCGGACAAGTTTTCTGGTAAGCGCATAAGCATGACATACCCTTGGATTTTTAAAGTGGTTTTGGGAAATCCTCGTTGGTTCGGCCAATACTTGAGTAAAACACTAAAGATACTCTAATGACGCAAGCAATAAGCTTACTCGTAGACTTCCATTTTAAACGAGCTATCCAACATTTCCGTTATAATTCTGCCCGGAGTTCCTCGTATCTATTTCACCCGGTTTCGTTCTGGCGCAATCACATTAAGCCCTTTGCCTTAGCACGCACGTAGTGGAGTAACCGGTTAGTGACTTTGATCCTTTAGCACGGGGTCTGGTACATGAATGTGGCAACCCTACATATTTTATCCAAATTGGAGGTTGTGGGGGATCGGGCCGTAGCACGCCCTACCGAGTTCAGAATGAGATACCTCTGAACCAACCAACACTGGATTCCTTCATTATTTGCTCAGCTCTTGTATGTGCCCGTATATTTTGGTACACAAGTTTTCTTTTCTTTTAGCAGCGAGATAGGAAGGATATTTTTAGAATCAGGCATCAAACACTTATATTCATCGATTCTCCACGTGGTTTGTGTCAAGACGGTGCTGACTGCTAGTATAAACTACTAGGGGTTACTTCTAGAACTTGAAACTCTAGATATCGGTATAATGGTTATTGAAACGGATCGCGTAAGCAGGAAGTCCACGGTGACAGAACCGTATCGATCTTGTTATGTCGTTTTCGGCTTCCTCAACTGGGATTTCATTAAAGCAGGTATGTCGGGCTAATGCGAAAATAAAAAATTTTCGGTATGGCAAAGTAAAGCGAAGAATTTGAATCGAGATATATCGCAAGAATTTACTAGTTTTATTAATGATTGAAAGGTACCTCTCCCACACAAAATCCGACATTGTCCTCAATGTTGCGATATATATGCGGGGAAGTACAATTACAAAAACAAAAAGGAAAAGAAATGAAACAGAAAAATAACAAATTACAAAGAAATTAAAGAAAGACAAACTACTGGTGACCACGTCCTCTGCTCCTGGTGCGAGAGCGTCTGGTAGGAGTGGCTTCAGCGTCGGTGTCTTGGAAGCCATAGGTGTTCATATCTATCCTCAAGGCGTTAAGCTCTGACAACGCCTCATCTAACCTCTCATTCATATTTCGCTGCCCAGTCAAGATCTGAGCGTTTTGGGCGCACAGAGACTCAAACTACTCAGCTTGCCTCCTTTCAAGCGCCGCATTCATTTGATTTTGCATGTGGAGGGCGCGGAGGATGTCTTCGAGATTGATAGGAGGAGATGCGGATGAGGATCCAGGGATATCGTGGACAGGCGGAGCACTATCCAACTCTTCTTGTATATCGTCTGCGACGGCTGCAGCTTGGTCTTCGTGGGCAGGTGCAGGCTCTGCGGGAACTTCAGGGTCGAACAACCAGTTTGCTCGGTTACTTGGATCGATTCGGTCCCTGTTTGGCAAAATGATATTCTGATAGACGATATTCCTAATTACGGGGTGGAATATGCCGTCTTCCCGCTCGTAGATGAGGTGTGAGGCTTTGCAGTGGTCCAAGGTTAGCAAAGTCGGTGCCATAGAAGGCAAGGTTGCAAGAGCAGCACCATAATTCAGACCAATGGCAATAGAAGTAACCAGCCCTCCGAAATAGAAAGGTTTTCCACCTCTAGCACAAATAGAGTGGATGTGAGCAAGTAGGAACGGGGCAACATTTATCTTTTTCCCAGTGAACGCACAATGTAGAAAGAAGAGCTCCTTGGAGTTGAGCTTATGGTTGATGTCTCGGGCGAAGATGGTGTTACTAAGAATGCGATGAAAGTAGCGGATGGCCGGATTGTGGATGTGGGTAGCATTGAGGTGGTCATAGGACCCGGCACGGATGTTCGTTAAGTTGTGCCACAAGTTGAAAGCCTCCTCATTAAAACTATCCGGTACCCGAAAATGAGCACCTTCGTCCGAACAAAATCCCATAAGCCTCGCGATGTCGGATTGAGGCAATTGATGCTCAACGCCGAACATGCGAAATTTTGCCACGCCTGATAGTTGGTTTGTGACACCCGGCGGAGTGAGGTAAGCGAACGAACTCAAGAACTCAAGAGTAAGAGTTTCGTAGATTGGTCTTGGTTCGCGGAAGAGGTTCCACAAATCCACGCCTTGTAGTAATCGGCGGACACTGTCGAGTAGTCCCAAACTCCGTAGGCAGTCGATGTCGACGTACCTTGTGGGTTGGAGACCTCGACGTTGGAATTTTTGATACTTTGCTCGTTGATTCTCCCCAGGTTCGCCGATTCTAAAATTGATAACTTGAGCGTTTGGGTTGTTTGCCATGGTGATAAAGGATTTGATTTGGGAATGTGAGAATGGGAGATTGTAAGGATGTTAATTTGGTGTTGGGAGTTTAGAAATTGGAAGTAAAATGGAGTGAATAGGTGGTTTTTCGTGTGGTGTGGTGATAATGGAGAAGGGAAAAATGGGTTTATAAGGAAGAAGGTTGGAACGGTTCTCTGTAACAGCCGTTGGTTTCTGTCTGTGTGACGGTCGTCACAGGGTTGTGACGGTCGTAACGCAGACAGAGTCTTAAATGAAAGATTTGTTACAGGACCGTTGGAGAGTGATGAGTTTATTATTTTCTTGGTAATTGGAATTTTGTTTTAAAGAATTTATATATATTTTTTTGGTTTATTTGAAATGTTTGTTTTAATTAATTATTTTAAGTAATTAAAGTTTTAAATCTAACGAAAATAGACAGTAAATAACAGTAAATAACAACAGTAAATAAAACATAGACAGTAAACAGTAAACAGTAAATTAAATTAAAATAAACTTCAATTTAATAAATGCATAACAAATTGTTTCAAAGTAAAAAAAATAAAAATAATGATAATGTTGAAATAATAACTAAACTAAAAAAGATCCCTCCCACACAGAAATTTACAGTGTCCTCACTGTACGTAAAAATACAAGAGAGAAGGAAAGGAGATAACGATGGCAATCTAGCCACGGGGAGGTGGAAACAAATGCTGATGCATATAATCCAACTGATCAGTCACCAAGTCCATGAAGGTAATGAAATCCACCCTAAGGGAAGTCAGCTCGCCCTGCATGTCCGTAATGGCCGCATGTAGGGAGTCCAGGGTAACAGCAGGTGGAGGTGGAGTAGTCTCAGGAGCCGGAGGCGCGGTCTCGGTGGAAGTAGCCTCCTGTTCCCAAGGATCAGGGAGATCATGGTAGCCTGGCGGTGTAGCAGGATCTTCTTCAGCATTAACATTGTTTGGAACCTCATAAATGTCAACTGTAGATGGTGAAGAGGGTGGTGAAGCAGGGTAGTGAAGATCAAACAGCCAGCTATCCCGGTTGTGCACACTGGTTCTTGGGTCTGGCAGCTTAAAATGATGGACGATCTGATGATTAACTAGCAAGTCAAATGAATCTGGTCCAAGGTTTCCAATCATGCTAGTGTTGAAACAAAAAGCAATGTCCATCGGCTTTATGCCATAAAGTGGAGCAGAACCGAGCATAGGCCGGCGGAGTCCGATGGCATTAGACAGCATGGTAACTAACCCACCCAACAAGATAGGTGCATTTGGAGTTTTGATGATCCGCTCCATATTGGCGAGCATATAAGCTGTGTCGTTCACCGGACGGTTTTGAGATGCACAATACATGATAAACAGCTCATCGCGGGATACAGAGGTGACATTTTGCTGTTTGCCGAAGATAGTGTGGGCTATGATCTTGTGGAAATACCTGATAGCCGGGTTATGAATGCATTTAGAGTACAGATCTGACGGCTCAGGATGGTTAACACCAGCTATGCTTCCCCAGAAAAAGTCAAGCTCATATACGGGCAAAAGGTTCTCCTGTGTCATACTGATAACATCGGGTCCAAAAGGGAACCCAAGAAGCTGGCTAAACTCTCGCAGGTTGTAAGTGTAATCCATGTTAAACATTCTAAATGTAATCAACCCACGGTTGAATCCCATTCCATGATTTGGAATGAAACTCAAGGTGCTGAGAAACTCCAGAGTCAGCCTTTTGTAGGTACAGAACCTTCGACGGATAGGAGCGGTGTCCCAACCAATCTGGTGCAGGAGGTACATGACACTCTCGCGAATGCCAAGGGGAGCCATAGCATGATCATCTGCATATATAGTAGGACACATCTCCCGGTCACCCAGATCTGCAAACCTTCTTCTCTGGTGTCGGCTTCGCAATTTGACATTCATGAAGTTAGCACAATCCATAGCGCGAGATGTGAAAGAAAAAGAATTACCCCCCTGAAAATATTTGAAAAATGTTTGAAAGAAAAGGAAATTAAGTAAGTATTTTCGGGTTAGGAAATTGCCAAAGTTAAATTAAAAAGAAAAAGAAAGATGAAAGGGAGAAATAAAAATAGAAGAAAAATAGAAAGGAGTTAGAAATGCAATAATGAAAATATTTTAAAGATTAAGAAAAAGAAAAGAAAAATAAAAAACATATTAAAGTAGAAAAAATAATTAAAGTAAAAACATGGGTTGCCTCCCACGAAGAGCCTTTATTTTATGTCGATGGCTCGACATTAAATACCTATTCAGTTAGGTAAAGGGGTAGGCGGCTCACTTAACTGAAGATAAGCCGAGAAGTCGATATTTTCGATGTTAAAATAGTGCTTTAAGCGTTGGCCATTAACAATGAATGGTTCGATAGAACTACCTTTAATTTCTATCGCCCCACTTGGGAAAACTTTGCTAATTTCGAACGGTCTAGACCATCTGGAACGTAATTTTCCCGGGAAAAGTTTTAGTCTAGAGTTGAATAGAAGTACGATGTCTCCTTCCTTAAAGTCTTTCTGTGAGATACGCTTATTGTGCCATGTTTTTGTTCGTTCTTTATAGATTTTAGCATTTTCATAAGCGTCTAAACGTAATTCTTCCAGTTCATGGATATCTAACACTCGTTTCTCGCCAGCACTCTTATAGTTGAAGTTAAGGGTTTTTATCGCCCAATAAGCTTTATGTTCTAATTCTACTGGTAAATGACAAGATTTTCCATAAACTAACTTGAACGGCATTGTTCCGATAGGAGTTTTGAAAGCTGTCCGATATGCCCAAAGAGCATCGTTGAGCTTGGAGGACCAGTCTTTTCTGGATAGGGCTACGGTTTTCTCAAGTATCTGTTTGATCTCCCTATTTGATACTTCCACTTGTCCACTTGTTTGAGGATGGTATGGTGTGGCTATGCGATGTTTAACGCCGTATTTGGAAAGTAACCTTTCGAAAATTCTGGAGATAAAATGTGAGCCACCATCGCTGATCACTAGTCTTGGTACACCGAATCGTGGGAAGATAATATTCTTGAATAGTTTTAGTACTACGCGTGTATCGTTTGTGGGTGCGGCGATGGCTTCAATCCATTTTGATACATAGTCGACGGCTACCAAAATATATTTATTTCCAAATGTTGCGGGGAAAGGTCCCATGAAATCAATTCCCCACACATTGAAAACTTCTACTTCGAGG
This sequence comes from Vicia faba, assembly GCA_948472305.1. Taxonomy (NCBI): domain Eukaryota; kingdom Viridiplantae; phylum Streptophyta; class Magnoliopsida; order Fabales; family Fabaceae; genus Vicia; species Vicia faba. Next base: position 1,312,768,898 of record OX451738.1, on the reverse strand, counting down.
ATTACTTTTTGCGGCATTTCGTCACGTCTAGATATATTTCCTGTGCGTTGACATCTATCGCAGTTCATAATTGCTACGTGGACGTCTTTCCATAAGGTAGGCCAAAAGAAGCCAGCTTGAAGTATTTTTTCACAGGTTTTCGATGTACTAGCGTGTCCACCATAAGGGGGGGAATGACAATGGGAAATGACGTCGTTTATTTCATCATTAGGAACGCAGCGACGGTAGATACCATTGGCGCCTCTTTTAAAGAGTAGTGGTTCATCCCAAAAATAGTGTTTAAGGTCATGGAAAAATTTCTTCCTCTGTTGGTACGTCAAATCAGGTGGTAAAACACCGGCAGCTAAATAGTTGACGAAGTCAGCGTACCATGGTAATGCGGTATTAGTACAAATGGATTTTACTACCGCAGTTGTGAAAGTTTCATTGTGTGGATCTAAATTGTCGGTAGGGTTTGTCTCTAGCTTGGAAATGAGGCGTTCATAAGGGAAATCTTCGTTTATGGGAACGCTCTCGGTTTGGATTCCATCTAATCTTAATAAATGGTCAGCTACCACGTTTTCAGTTCCTCTTTTGTCTTTTATTTCTAAGTCAAACTCTTGTAGGAGTAAGATCTATCTGAGTAATCGCGGTTTGGCGTCCTTCTTGCTTAGTAGGTATCGAATCGCAGCATGATCCGTATAAATAATGATTTTAGCGCCTACTAAGTAGGAATGAAATTTGTCCAATGCGAATACTACAGCTAAGAGTTCCTTCTCCGTAGTGGCGTAATTCATTTGTGCGGGATCAAGCGTTCTGCTTGCGTAGTAGATAGCGTGGAGCTTCTTTTCTTTTCGTTGTCCTAGGACTGCGCCTACAGCATAATTGCTCGCACCGCACATTATCTCAAATGGTAAATTCCAATCAGGAGGTTGCATAATAGGTGTCGAGATTAAAGCCTCTTTTAGTGTCTCGAATGCGTTCAAGCATTTATCGTTGAAAATAAACTCAGCCTCTTTCATTAATAACTCAGTAAGTGGCTTGGTGATTTTAGAGAAATCTTTTATGAAACATCGGTAGAAACCCGCGTGTCCTAGAAAACTTCGTATTTCTCTAATTGTTTTGGGTGGTTGAAGGTTTTTTATAATGTCGATCTTTGCTTTGTCAACTTCAATCCCCCTGTTTGATACAATGTGACCCAACACAATTCCTTGTCTCACCATGAAGTGACATTTTTCCCAGTTGAGCACTAGGTTGACATTAACACAGTGTTTCAGTACTAATTCAAGATTTGTTAAACATTCGTCGAAACTCTCTCCACAGACAGAGAAATCGTCCATGAATACTTCCATGATTCCGTCTAAGAAATCTGCGAAGATCACCATCATGCATTGTTGGAAAGTTACAGGTGTATTACATAGTCCAAATGGCATTCTCCGGTATGCAAAGGTACCATAAGGACATGTGAACGTAGTTTTCTCTTAATCGTCAGGATGAATGGGAATTTGAAAGAATCCTGAATATCCATCAAGATAGCAGAAATGGGAATGTTTTGCTAAACGCTCGAGCATTTGATCAATGAATGGTAATGGGAAATGGTCTTTGCGCGTAGCTTTGTTTAGTTTCCTGTAATCGATACACATTCTCCATCCTGTTTGCGTACGCTGTGCTACCGATTCGCCTTTTGTATTTGTTATAACTGTAACACCTCCTTTCTTAGGAACCACATGAACTGGACTGACCCAGTTGCTATCTGATATTGGGTATATGATGCCTGCCTCTAGTAGTTTTTGCACTTCCTTCTTAATGACTTCACTTTGGATAGGATTTATTCGTCTCTGATGTTCTCTAGAGGTCTTGCAGTCCTCCTCCAGCATAATGCGGTGCATACAGAGAGAAGGGCTTATTCCTTTGAGATCTGAGATATTATAGCCTAACGCGGTTGGATATTTCCTTAACACACTAAGAAGTTTTTCGGTTTCGATCTCTCCTAATTCGGCATTGACTATAACTGGTCGTTCGAGTTCTTTATCTAAGAATTCATACCTAAGATCTTCAGGTAGTGTTTTAAGTTCTATACCGGGTTTCTTATTAGTTGAGTCAGGATCGGGTGTTAAGGGTAAACATTCGCTTAGGTTGGCATCTAAGTGTTCTTGTTTCCAGTCTTCGTTCTTGAGGATAGTTGGTGTCTGAATTTTCAGCATCTCAGAGTAGGTATCCTCTTGGCATTCAAGTTCTTTGACACATTCATCAATGATATCTAGGAGACAACATGAGTCATCTATAGCAGGGGCTTTAAAGAATTGGGAAAGAATGAATTCTACTTTTTCTTCTCCTACCTCGAAGGTAAGTTTTCCTTTCTTGACATCAATGATGGCTCCTGCAGTAGCTAAAAATGGTCTTCCTAGTATGATGGTAATGTTTGAATCCTCCTTGATGTCCATTATTATAAAGTCAGTCGGTATGTAAAATTGTCCTATTCGGACAGGAATGTTCTCCAGCATACCAACAGGAAATTTGACTGATATATCGGCTAGTTGTAAGGACATCTTGGTAGGTCTCATGTAGCCTAATTTGAGCTTTTCGCAAATAGATAAGGGCATTAGACTGACACTGGCTCCTAAATCGCATAGAGCTTTGTCTATGACAGATTTTCCAATTACACATGGTATGGAGAAACTACCAGGATCTTTTAGCTTCGGAGGCATGTTATTTTGAATTATGGCGCTACATTCGGCAGTTAGCATAACGGTTTCGTTCTCAACGATTTTTTTCTTATTAGCCAATATTTCTTTTAGGAATTTAGCATATGACGGCATTTGGGTTATAACTTCTGTAAAAGGAATAGTGACGTTTAGTTGTTTCAGAAGTTCTACAAATTTCTTGAATTGTCCCTCGTTCTTGGATTTTGCAAGTCTTTGAGGGTTTGGAATTGGTGGTTTGTATGGTGGTGGAGGCACATAAGGTTTTTCTGAGGCCTCTTTGTTCTCATTCGCGTCTTCCTCTACATTTTCAGATTGGTCTTTCGACTTCTCTATTTCTTTCTCAGGTTTTTGATACATGGTCGGATTTTGTAGTCTAGGATCTACCGGTCCATCAAGGGCTGTCCCACTTCGTAATGTAATAGCATTTGCATGTCCTTTAGGATTTGGCTGTGGCTGTCTAGGAAACGTACCAGCAGGTGGGGCAGAACTAGCTTGGTGTTGTGCTACTTGGGAGATTTGGGTTTCTAACATTTTGTTGTGAGTAGCTAGGGCATCTACCTTGTTCGCTAATAGCTTCAATTGTTCACCGGTGTGAACATTTTGATTGAGGAATTCTTTGTTTTGTTGGGCTTGATTAGCGATAAAATTTTCCATTAGGATTTCAAGGTTAGATTTCTTAGGAATGTTAGGAACATTACCGGCGGGTTTTTGATAACCTGGAGGTACAGCAGGTGCTTGGCCAGGTGCATATAAAGCGTTATTGCTCTTGTACGAGAAGTTAGGATGGTTCTTCCAACCAGGATTGTAGGTATTGGCATAAGGATTTCCTTGAGCGTAATTTACCTGATCAGCCGTTATTCCTGCTAAGATTTGACATTTGGTTCCAACATGACCAGGTACTCCACAAACTTCGCAGCTTGGGGTAACTGCAGCTACGGTAGCTGCAGGAGGTAAGGTCAAGCTTTCTATCTTTTGGGTAAGAGCATCTACCTTAGCATTAACTTTATCTAGGCTACTAACCTCGTACATCCCGCCTTTGGCTTGAGTCTTCTCCACAGATGTTCTTTCTCCTCCCCACTGATAGTAGTTTTGAGCCATGTTTTCAATGAGTTGGTTAGCTTCGTCATAAGGCTTGTCCATCAGTGTACCACCTGCGGCGGCATCTATAGATAGTGTTGTGTTGTACAAGAGTCCATTATAAAACGTGTGGATTATCAGCCATTTTTCTAGTCCGTGATGTGGGAACATTCGCATCATATCTTTGTAGCTCTCCCATGCATCGAATAGTGATTCAGTATCCTTCTGCCTAAATCCGTTGATTTGGGCTCTTAGTGCATCGGTTTTGCTTGGGGGAAAGTATTGTGCTAAGAATACGATCTTCAGTCCTTCCCACGTAGTGACGGAATTTGATGGCAAGGATTTCAACCAAGCCCAAGCTCTATCTCTTAGTGAGAAAGGGAAAAGACGTAATCTAATAGCATCTTTACTAACACCATTTGCTATAACTGTGTCGGCAAATTGAACGAATTTTGTAAGGTGTTCATTCGGATCCTCAGAAGGATCTCCAGAGAATTGGCGTTGTTGGATAGCTGATATCAATGACGGCTTTAACTCGAAATCGTTTCGGTTTATTGCTGGAGCAGCAATGCTGTTATGGGGCTCTTGTTGTGATGGAGCTGCGTACTCCTTCAGTGGACGGGTCCTTTGTTCTTCGGCCATGTCTAATTCTGGATTGGTTTCGGTTTCAGAGGAAGAATTAGAATCAGTTTCAGAATCAATCTTGATTTCTGGTTTAGGTAAGGGAATAGCGTGATTTAAACAGTAATCCCTGACTGCACGTCTTACGGAAAGAATGCGTTCAGGTTCGTCCGTCGGTTTGTCAAGTGGTTCTCCTTGTGAGCGAGTCCTTGGCATACAAATCGATAAAGGGTGTCTGTTGCTTAGTCTAAACGCGCAATAGAAGAATCGTAATTAATTGACTACCAGTCCCCAGCAACGGCGCCAAAAACTTGATCGGGACTTTATAAGTCTGTCGGGATACTAACTGCAAGTATACAGTTCAGTCGTTCTAGTTTTAAAAGATTATCGAACCCACAGAGACTGTGTATCAATCACATACGATCTAATGCTACAGTTTTGTCTAACTAAGCGATGAATATTCTATATTTGGGGGAGACAGTTTAGTTTTAAAAGTAATAGTACTAATTATACTGGTATGTGAGAATCGGACTTAGGGAATTCGATGAATCGCTTGGCCTATAAAGTATTTCGGTAAAAACTAATTGTTTAAAAACCTGAGACATACACTCTCGTGTTTATGAAATAAGTCATGCTACTAAACCTAGTGGATGCACTTTAAATTTAATAACACTTTTTGAAAACAATTTGAATTTAATTAATTTATTAAAACACTCTCGTGTATTTAAAAATCAATGCTTCGTTACCACTATCTGGGTTGAACCCCAGCTCTCGCATGCAGGTTCTTGCCTTAATTAATTTCCCACTCTCGTGGCAAAATCGTGTTAATTAACCTCTCACTCTCGTGACAAGGATAGTTAAATTAATATTGGAAATTGGAAACCAGAAATTGTTTTATAAATATTTTTGGCCAAGGTATCATTGAATTCTTTCGGTTCTTACGGTCACATACCGGTATTAATAATTTAGCCAGACATAATTAACTTAGCAGCAATAAAGTTTAAAATATAATTCATGGCATTAAATGGCATATTGTAGAAACTAAATAAATAATAATTGCAATATAAAAAACCTGGAATTACAGATGCTATAGTAATCTTGGAGTAATACAGTAATCCAAATCTTCGAGCTTGACTTGCGGTAGAAATTCGTGTTAATTCTTGTAAGAAGAATTAACACTTAAAAATAGAAACTAAAGCTTGAATGAAAATTACAAGGAATTGAAAGCAAAATTGCAAAACAGCCAAACTGGAAATAACTGTAGAAATAAAATAAATATTTGCTGAGTAAAATTCTTCGACCCTTGGACTGTGCCTTGGTACTCATATATATAGCAGGAAAAATCAGCAGTTTAATTTTGAATTCTTGATGAAGTCTTCGTGGAGAAATTCTAGGAGCAGTAATAGTTGTGGCAATAAAATAGGAGATTCAGTAGAAACAGGGAGAAGTATTATGCCCTTCACGCCCTCGTCTTTAAGCCATGTGTAACGTCCTCCTTTACGCGCGTGACGGTCGTCACAGGTGGGTGACGGTCGTCACACGCTGAAGTGGTGCCTTACGCTCGTCAGGTGAGTGTGACGAGCGTTTCCTTATGTTGAGGGGTGTTATGCCCGTCACAGGGGCGTGACGACCGTCACCTATCCAGAAGTCCACACTTTGTATTTTTTTATTCTTTTTCTCCTTGTTTTTCGTCTAGCTTTCTTCATGTTGTCATTTTTCATCGGTTTGAGTCGACAAGTGTCATACCTGCAAAAAGACAAATAATCTCGGAATAATCGAGGGTTAGACGACTTAATGGAATATAAAATCGGTAAAAAGTATGTTAATTATACGATATGTTTTCTCTTTATCAGAGCCCATGGATAACCATGGATGAAAAGGGTGCTAGCACCTTCCCTTTTCATAATCTACCCCCCGAACCCACGAAAACATCTCAAAGGTCTTTCCTGTGCTTTTTGACCTTTCCTTAGCATAAAATAAAAAGTCGGTGGTGACTCTTGCTAAACCGAACAAGTGCGAAAACAAACGCAAAACCTCAAGTCATTTCTCCCACCGTATCACAGAACTGCCGACTCTGTTGGGGAATCATTTCTAAAAGTGGGGTTACCTTAGAGTTTTAGATCACCTATACATGCTTGCTTTGATTGCTTTGATTGCTTTACTTTTTGGGTTCTTTGCTTGGGTTTGTTTTAAAATCCTACACCCGGATTTGGGGGCACCTTTTTAGGTAAATAACAATAAACTGTGAGGGAACTGTGCGGGGTATACCGACATGGTTGAAGCAGTAGCTATGTTAGTGTGACATATTTGTGAGTACCGGTAGCCCTTGAGTAGTCAAGGAGAATACGGGGCCGCTGAGTGATGTCATGAAGCACTAACGAACTCTAGAACCTTACTTGACCATCTTGGCCTTTTTAGGGGTAGTGAGATGACCGACTTTGGTGCAGTCTGAAGTTGGTAGATACTCGATACTACACTCATTGAGGATTGTTTTCTTGGAATATTTTGGTCGCCAGTAAGTGGCTAAACCAAAACAATGAACATAGAAAATAATCCAGTGATATTGAGCTCCTTAGAACCCGGTTTCTATTTTAGGACATGATGAGCCAACTAACTTCAAGAGGGTACTTACCTAAGAACCCCATGCAAGCCTAAACCTAAGGACTTGTTTGCTTTTTGTGAATATGATTACCTGTATATACACTTACTTGCTTTTGCATACATGTACATAACATCATAACATCATACCATATCATTTTCAATAACCATTTCAAGGATCTCGAGGGTCTTTTGATGCAGGGTCACGTTGAACCATACGTCTAACAAAGGGTAAGAGGGTTCTCCTCTAAACAATCGCCATCAAAGATCAAGTGCAACAACTTGAATCAGTGGCTATGACCCACTTGACATGGTGAGCTTGATTCTCGTGGAAAGACATCCACCGTTACAAGGTTCTCCAATCAGGAAATGTTGATCGAAGTTCAACCTCTAACATTTTCTTGTGTTTACCCCGAGAGATTCTTGAAAACATTGCATACATATGTCATGCATATCATTGCATAACAGGTTTCTCCCATACAGGTCTCCTTATCTTCCTACTGTTTATTTCAGTAAGATGGATATGGAACAAACGGTGAAAGATCTCCAAGCTCAAAACGCTCAATTCCAACAAATGCTTCTGGCTATGGGTAAAGGGCAAGAGGATATGCAAGCTCTCCTTCTCAAAGACAAGAAGAAGAAGTCCAAGAAGGCAGCGGGCATCCTGAACTTGAGAAGAAGATCTGAAACCCTAGATCTTTCAACTCCACCCACCATAGGGGTCAGTCTTGAAGAAGACCATAATTTGGAGATCAATGGTGTTGAAGCTGACTACTCCGAGGAACAATATCCTCCCGCTGATGACAAGTACAAACAGTTGGAGGATCGCCTCAGTGCTATAGAGATTCAACAGATACCTGGATTGGATTTAGGAGACATGGGTTTAGTTTCTGGATTGGTCATCCCGCCAAAGTTCAAGGTCCCTACTTTGGCCCTGTACGATGGAGTCTCTTGCCCTAAGATGCACTTAAAGTCTTATGTCCGCAAGATTCAACCATACACAACTGATTCAAAGCTTTGGATCCATTTCTTCCAAGAAAGCCTGGTAGGGACTCAACTCGAGTGGTTCTATCAATTGGAGAGTTCTCGCATCCACACCTAGGAGGACTTAGTTGTTGCTTTTTATAAGCAGTATCAGTACAATGCTGATCTTGCACCAACTCGCATGCAATTGCAGAACATGACCATGGGTTCTGACGAGAGCTTCAAAAGATATACCCAAAAGGGGAGAGATCTGGCTGGTAGGGTGCAACCCCATTTAACTGACAGAGAGCTGATTGACATCTTCATGGGAACTTTGACAGGGCCTTTCTTCAATCACTTAATTGGAAGCTCCTCCACCGGATTCACCGAGCTAATACTGACCGGCGAAAGGGTCGAAGCTGGCATCAAAAGTGGGAAGATTCAAGAAGCTACACCTTCTGATGATCATAAAAAGCCTTTTAATGGGAAGAAAGAGTCCAATGCAGTGACTGGTCAAAAGAGTCGTCATGATCAATATGTAGGGGCAATCCTGATCGCTGATCCCACGCCTGTTCAACAAAGACAGAGCAATAGGCGTAGGGTAAGATATCAAGAAAGGAAGTATACTAACATCAAAATGCCTTTGTCTCAAGCATTACAACATTTGTTGAAGTTGAAGTTAATCACGCTAAAGGATCCTCCTCAAAATCCTGATACTTCCTCTTTCAAGTATAACGCGAGTGTGAGATGTGCCTACCATTCTAACAGTCCTGGGCATGACACCGACAGCTGTTGGACTTCGAAGAACAAGATTCAAGACTTGATTGATGCCAAGGAGATCAAGTTTGACCCTCCGGAGACCCCAAATGTGATCAATGCTCCTATGCCAAATCATTCAGAATGTCTTTGTTTCATTTGAATTTTCAAGTTGTAATTTCTTTTGTTATTCAAAGAATTAACTGTTGATGTCAAGCTCTGTTTCATTAATGCATTGCATATGTTTGTCTTGAATTCATCCATTCGTTTTCACTATTCTTAAACTATGCTTCCTGCTTTCTTTATGATATTTAACTCTTGATAAAAAGCTACAAGCCTTTAGAGGAAGGATGACGAAACAATGCCATAATCTCATACAGTATGCTTTTGAACAGACCTTGCTGACAATGTACAGGCGTTTCTTTCAAATCCTAAACACTGGAGTTATAAGGAAGATAATCCCTAGTCAACCCCTTCGAGCCAGAGAAGTAGGATTTTTCTGTTTTAAACACAAATTGAAACCTTTGATTTAAACCTGGGGCAGGGTAGTCTCTCAGTTAATCCAAAAAAGGATGTGCATTGAAGTCGCAAACTCTCAGTTTGTAATACAACGAACGACATCAAAAAAGAAAAGCATTCCTCTGGAATCAAAATACAGCGATGGTTCCTTACCTCATAGGCAGTCAATCTCTCAAAAGAAAAAATCCCACTGAGCCAAAACATATAAAGGAGGCTTAAGAAAGCTGGGGCATCCCGCTGACTGTAATCTCGAAAACAGGAACAGTCAGGCAAAAGTTAGGGATAACAAATCAAAAGAACGAGGTCATTACAAATCCTCAATAACATGAAAAACAATGCAAACAAGGAGATGATGACTGCCTTCCAAAATCCAACTTGTGTGAACCATCACCAAAACGTCGTTCCAGACTCATTTGGAGTTCAAACGCACAATTAACTGAGTTTAGGATTGAAGAACATCGCGAAGAGCGGGTGGGTACAAATACACTTTGAGCCTTTATCCTTTGTTTCTTAAACCGTGAACCAAGCCACGTTACAACCCTTCAAAAGTCCTAATTGAAGCGTGGGTTAGTTCGAAAGCATACTGTTACAAAAGGTATCCTGACTCCTGTAAGGCTTTGCCCTAAATCTTGTGTTGAATTTGTCTTATAAAAAGTTTTCTGCTAAAAAACGCATTTTTCAAAACTTCGAGACAAGCATAAACTTTGCATTATTTAAATATCGTTGTTTGCACATGGTTATTTGTTTGACAGCAAAGAAATTCATACAGCGAATGTTCGGAGGAACAAAAACTCTCTCAATGAGTAAAAATCACTTCAAGTGGGATGACACTTCCGTTACAAAAATCTCATATCAATAAAAGAGGATTTTATTTGGTATTGTCCATTTAACCTGGGGTAGTCCAGTCAAGATTTCAACAAATCTTTCAAAGTTCAGTTAACCTGGGGCAGTCCAGTCAAGATTTCAACAAATCTCTCAATTACAGATAAACCTGGGGCAAGTCTCCATCACCATCACTTGGGGCATTTAAACGTCAATCTCATCAAAGGGTTACGTGCAGTCCAAGTGTCCTGGAAATATCACAAGCATCTCACACTAGGGGCAGTGATGAAACCTCTCCGAAATCTTTCTGAAAAGAAATTCAGGTGTCCTCGAGAAGTTCATCACCTCTCTAAGCAGACCTGCAGTCATGGGTTTATTTCCCCAACACTTGTTAAGGATTTATTCTCCAAAACAAAATTACCTTTCAACAACATTCTTAACATATGCAGATTGATCGACAGATAAAAGTCATCACCTTTTGGAGTAGCAGTCGTCAGAGATTCCTTCATCATCCTGCTGAGGTTGTAGTCATCCAAGATTCCTTCATCATCCCGCTGAGGTTGTAGTCATCCAAGATTCTTTCATCATCCTGCTGAGGTTGTAGTCATCCAAGATTCCTTCATCATCCTGCTAAGGTTGTAGTCATCCAAGATTCCTTTATCATCCTGCTGAGGTTGTAGTCGTCCAAGATTCCTTCATCATCCTGCTGAGGTTGTAGTCATCCAGAGATTCCTTCATCATCCTGCTGAGGTTGTAGTCGTCCAGAGATTCCTTCATTATCCTGCTGAGGTTGTAGTCGTCCAAGATTCCTTCATCATCCTGTTGAGGTTGTAGTCGTTCAAGATTCCTTCATCATCCTGCTAAGGTTGTAGTCATCCAAGATTCCTTCATCATCCTGCTGAGGTTGTAGTCATCCAGAGATTCCTTCATCATCCCGCTGAGGTTGTAGTCATCCAAGATTCCTTCATCATCCTGTTGAGGTTGTAGTCATCCAAGATTCCTTCATAATCCTACTGAGGTTTTAGTCGTCCAAGATTCCTTCATCATCCTGCTGAGGTTGTAGTCGTCCAGAGATTCCTTCATCATCCTGCTGAGGTTATAGTCGTCCAGAGATTCCTTCATCATCCTGCTGAGGTTGTAGTCATCCAAGATTCCTTCATCATCCTGCTGAGGTTGTAGTCGTTCAAGATTCCTTCATCATCCTGCTGAGGCTGTAGTCGTCCAGAGATTCCTTCATCATCCTTCTGAGGTTGTAGTCATCCAAGATTCCTTCATCATCCTAATGAGGTTGTAGTCATCCAAGATTCCTTCATCATCCTGTTGAGGTTGTAGTCATCCAAGATTCCTTCATCATCCCGCTGAGGTTGTAGTCATCCAAGATTCCTTCATCATCCTGCTGAGGTTGTAGTCATCTAAGATTCCTTCATCATCCTGCTGAGGTTGTAGTCATCCAAGATTCCTTCATCATCCTGCTGAGGTTGTAGTCATCCAAGATTCCTTCATCATCCTGCTGAGGTTGTAGTCATCCAGAGATTCCTTCATCATCCTGCTGAGGTTGTAGTCGTCCAGAGATTCCTTCATCATCCTGCTGAGGTTTTAGTCGTCCAAGATACCTTCAGGATCCTGCTGAGGTTGTAGTCGTTCAAGATTCCTTCATCATCCTGCTGAGGTTGTAGTCATCCAAGATTCCTTCATCATCCTGCTGAGGTTGTAGTCGTCCAGAGATTCCTTCATCATCCTGTTGAGGTTGTAGTCATCCAAGATTCCTTCATCATCCTGTTGAGGTTGTAGTCATCCAAGATTCCTTCATCATCCTGCTGAGGTTGTAGTCGTCCAGAGATTCCGTCATCATCCTGCTGAGGTTGTAGTCGTCCTGAGATTCCTTCATCATCCTGCTGAGGTTGTAGTCGTCCAAGATTCCTTCATCATCCTGCTGAGGTTGTAGTCGTTCAAGATTCCTTCATCATCCTGCTGAGGTTGTAGTCATCCAGAGATTCCTTCATCATCCTGCTGAGGTTGTAGTCATCCAAGATTCCTTCATCATCCTGCTGAGGTTGTAGTCATCCAAGATTCCTTCATCATCCTGCTGAGGTTGTAGTCGTTCAAGATTCCTTCATCATCCTGCTGAGGCTGTAGTCGTCCAGAGATTCCTTCATCATCCTGCTGAGGTTGTAGTCATCCAAGATTCCTTCATCATCCTAATGAGGTTGTAGTCGTCCAAGATTCCTTCATCATCCTGTTGAGGTTGTAGTCGTTCAAGATTCCTTCATCATCCTGCTAAGGTTGTAGTCATCCAAGATTCCTTCATCATCCTGCTGAGGTTGTAGTCATCCAGAGATTCCTTCATCATCCCGCTGAGGTTGTAGTCATCCAAGATTCCTTCATCATCCTGTTGAGGTTGTAGTCATCCAAGATTCCTTCATAATCCTACTGAGGTTTTAGTCGTCCAAGATTCCTTCATCATCCTGCTGAGGTTGTAGTCGTCCAGAGATTCCTTCATCATCCTGCTGAGGTTATAGTCGTCCAGAGATTCCTTCATCATCCTGCTGAGGTTGTAGTCATCCAAGATTCCTTCATCATCCTGCTGAGGTTGTAGTCGTTCAAGATTCCTTCATCATCCTGCTGAGGCTGTAGTCGTCCAGAGATTCCTTCATCATCCTTCTGAGGTTGTAGTCATCCAAGATTCCTTCATCATCCTAATGAGGTTGTAGTCATCCAAGATTCCTTCATCATCCTGTTGAGGTTGTAGTCATCCAAGATTCCTTCATCATCCCGCTGAGGTTGTAGTCATCCAAGATTCCTTCATCATCCTGCTGAGGTTGTAGTCATCTAAGATTCCTTCATCATCCTGCTGAGGTTGTAGTCATCCAAGATTCCTTCATCATCCTGCTGAGGTTGTAGTCATCCAAGATTCCTTCATCATCCTGCTGAGGTTGTAGTCATCCAGAGATTCCTTCGTCATCCTGCTGAGGTTGTAGTCGTCCAGAGATTCCTTCATCATCCTGCTGAGGTTTTAGTCGTCCAAGATACCTTCAGGATCATGCTGAGGTTGTAGTCGTTCAAGATTCCTTCATCATCCTGCTGAGGTTGTAGTCATCCAAGATTCCTTCATCATCCTGCTGAGGTTGTAGTCGTCCAGAGATTCCTTCATCATCCTGTTGAGGTTGTAGTCATCCAAGATTCCTTCATCATCCTGTTGAGGTTGTAGTCATCCAAGATTCCTTCATCATCCTGCTGAGGTTGTAGTCGTCCAGAGATTCCGTCATCATCCTGCTGAGGTTGTAGTCGTCCTGAGATTCCTTCATCATCCTGCTGAGGTTGTAGTCGTCCAAGATTCCTTCATCATCCTGCTGAGGTTGTAGTCGTTCAAGATTCCTTCATCATCCTGCTGAGGTTGTAGTCATCCAGAGATTCCTTCATCATCCTGCTGAGGTTGTAGTCATCCAAGATTCCTTCATCATCCTGCTGAGGTTGTAGTCATCCAAGATTCCTTCATCATCCTGCTGAGGTTGTAGTCGTTCAAGATTCCTTCATCATCCTGCTGAGGCTGTAGTCGTCCAGAGATTCCTTCATCATCCTGCTGAGGTTGTAGTCATCCAAGATTCCTTCATCATCCTAATGAGGTTGTAGTCATCCAAGATTCCTTCATCATCCTGCTGAGGTTGTAGTCATCCAAGATTCCTTCATCATCCCGCTGAGGTTGTAGTCGTCCAGAGATTCCTTCATCATCCTGCTGAGGTTGTAGTCATCCAAGATTCCTTCATCATCCTGCTGAGGTTGTAGTCGTCCAGAGATTCCTTCATCATCCTGCTAAGGTTGTAGTCATCCAAGATTCCTTCATCATCCTGCTGAGGTTATAGTCATCCAGAGATTCCTTCATCATCCTGTTGAGGTTGTAGTCGTCCAGAGATTCCTTCATCATCCTGCTGAGGTTGTAGTCGTCCAAGATACCTTCATCATCCTGCTGAGGTTGTAGTCGTTCAAGATTCCTTCATCATCCTGCTGAGGTTGTAGTCATCCAAGATTCCTTCATCATCCTGCTGAGGTTGTAGTCGTCCAGAGATTCCTTCATCATCCTGCTGAGGTTGTAGTCATCCAAGATTCCTTCATCATCCTGCTGAGGTTGTAGTCATCCAAGATTCCTTCATCATCCTGCTGAGGTTGTAGTCGTCCAAGATTCCTTCATCATCCTGCTGAGGTTGTAGTCGTCCAGAGATTCCTTCATCATCCTGCTGAGGTTGTAGTCGTCCTGAGATTCCTTCATCATCCTGCTGAGGTTGTAGTCGTCCAAGATTCCTTCATCATCCTGCTGAGGTTGTAGTCGTTCAAGATTCCTTCATAATCCTGCTGAGGTTGTAGTCGTCCAGAGATTCCTTCATCATCCTGCTGAGGTTGTAGTCATCCAAGATTCCTTCATCATCCTGCTGAGGTTGTAGTTATCCAAGATTCATTCATCATCCTGCTGAGGTTGTAGTCGTTCAAGATTCCTTCATCATCCTGCTAAGGCTGTAGTCGTCCAGAGATTCCTTCATCATCCTGCTGAGGTTGTAGTCATCCAAGATTCCTTCATCATCCTAATGAGGTTGTAGTCATCCAAGATTCCTTCATCATCTTGCTGAGGTTGTAGTCATCCAAGATTCCTTCATCATCCCGCTGAGGTTGTAGTTGTCCAGAGATTCCTTCATCATCCTGCTGAGGTTGTAGTCATCCAAGATTCCTTCATCATCCTGCTGAGGTTGTAGTCGTCCAGAGATTCCTTCATCATCCTGCTGAGGTTGTAGTCATCCAAGATTCCTTCATCATCCTGCTGAGGTTGTTGTCATCCAGAGATTCCTTCATCATCCTGCTGAGGTTGTAGTCGTCCAGAGATTCCTTCATCATCCTGCTGAGGTTGTAGTCGTCCAAGATACCTTCATCATCCTGCTGAGGTTGTAGTCGTTCAAGATTCCTTCATCATCCTGCTGAGGTTGTAGTCATCCAAGATTCCTTCATCATCCTGCTGAGGTTGTAGTCGTCCAGAGATTCCTTCATCATCCTGCTGAGGTTGTAGTCATCCAAGATTCCTTCATCATCTTGCTGAGGTTGTAGTCATCCAGAGATTCCTTCATCATCCTGTTGAGGTTGTAGTCGTCCAGAGATTCCTTCATCATCCTGCTGAGGTTGTAGTCGTCCAAGATACCTTCATCATCCTGCTGAGGTTGTAGTCGTTCAAGATTCCTTCATCATCCTGCTGAGGTTGTAGTCATCCAAGATTCCTTCATCATCCTGCTGAGGTTGTAGTCGTCCAGAGATTCCTTCATCATCCTGCTGAGGTTGTAGTCATCCAAGATTCCTTCATCATCCTGCTGAGGTTGTAGTCATCCAAGATTCCTTCATCATCCTGCTGAGGTTGTAGTCGTCCAAGATTCCTTCATCATCCTGCTGAGGTTGTAGTCGTCCAGAGATTCCTTCATCATCCTGCTGAGGTTGTAGTCGTCCTGAGATTCCTTCATCATCCTGCTGAGGTTGTAGTCGTCCAAGATTCCTTCATCATCCTGCTGAGGTTGTAGTCGTTCAAGATTCCTTCATAATCCTGCTGAGGTTGTAGTCGTCCAGAGATTCCTTCATCATCCTGCTGAGGTTGTAGTCATCCAAGATTCCTTCATCATCCTGCTGAGGTTGTAGTTATCCAAGATTCATTCATCATCCTGCTGAGGTTGTAGTCGTTCAAGATTCCTTCATCATCCTGCTAAGGCTGTAGTCGTCCAGAGATTCCTTCATCATCCTGCTGAGGTTGTAGTCATCCAAGATTCCTTCATCATCCTAATGAGGTTGTAGTCATCCAAGATTCCTTCATCATCTTGCTGAGGTTGTAGTCATCCAAGATTCCTTCATCATCCCGCTGAGGTTGTAGTTGTCCAGAGATTCCTTCATCATCCTGCTGAGGTTGTAGTCATCCAAGATTCCTTCATCATCCTGCTGAGGTTGTAGTCGTCCAGAGATTCCTTCATCATCCTGCTGAGGTTGTAGTCATCCAAGATTCCTTCATCATCCTGCTGAGGTTGTTGTCATCCAGAGATTCCTTCATCATCCTGCTGAGGTTGTAGTCGTCCAGAGATTCCTTCATCATCCTGCTGAGGTTGTAGTCGTCCAAGATACCTTCATCATCCTGCTGAGGTTGTAGTCGTTCAAGATTCCTTCATCATCCTGCTGAGGTTGTAGTCATCCAAGATTCCTTCATCATCCTGCTGAGGTTGTAGTCGTCCAGAGATTCCTTCATCATCCTGCTGAGGTTGTAGTCATCCAAGATTCCTTCATCATCTTGCTGAGGTTGTAGTCATCCAAGATTCCTTCATCATCCTGCTGAGGTTGTAGTCGTTTAAGATTCCTTCATCATCCTGCTGAGGTTGTAGTCGTCCAGAGATTCCTTCATCATCATGCTGAGGTTGTAGTCGTCCTGAGATTCCTTCATCATCCTGCTGAGGTTGTAGTCGTCCAAGATTCCTTCATCATCCTGCTGAGGTTGTAGTCGTTCAAGATTCCTTCATCATCCTGCTGAGGTTGTAGTCGTCCAGAGATTCCTTCATCATCCTGCTGAGGTTGTAGTCATCCAAGATTCCTTCATCATCCTTCTGAGGTTGTAGTCATCCAAGATTCCTTCATCATCCTGCTGAGGTTGTAGTCGTCCAAGATTCCTTCATCATCCTGCTGAGGTTGTAGTCGTTCAAGATTCCTTCATCATCCTGCTGATGTTGTAGTCATCCAAGATTCCTTCATCATCCTGCTGAGGTTGTAGTCGTCCAAGATTCCTTCATCATCCTGCTGAGGTTGTAGTCGTGCAAGATTCCTTCATCATCCTGCTGAGGTTGTAGTCGTCCAGAGATTCCTTCATCATCCTGCTGAGGTTGTAGTCATCCAAGATTCCTTCATCATCCTGTTGAGGTTGTAGTCGTCCAGAGATTCCTTCATCATCCTGCTGAGGTTGTAGTCATCCAAGATTCCTTCATCATCCTGCTGAGGTTGTAGTCATCCAAGACTCCTTCATCATCCCGCTGAGGTTGCGGTCATCATCAAAAATTCCTTTATCACCTGTTGGAAGTACAGCCACCAACAGAATAACGGACAACTGAAGCTCTTAAAAATCTGTTTCTCTCAAAAAAAAAATCAAGATTCTCATCTTTGACTCTCCACACAAATTCCCCAAGCAGAATGAAGTCTCTCATTCTCAGTTCCTCACAGAATATTCAGATGTTCCCCGGTGAAGATCTCCCCAAGACAGGAATCCCCAGTAGATTGGCATACAACCCAAACTCCTGATTCCCCAACAGCCGTCCCAGGACTCCTCATTTTCAATGATCAAAGGATTTTCAATCCCCAGCGGCAGTCAAGGATTTATTTTCCCCGACAGCGGTGAAATATTTTATTATCTCCAGCTATCCAGGATTTGTCTTCCTCAGCAAGACAGCTACTCAGCTTACATGCGCATTCATTACATTCAGATATCATAAACATTGATATAACATATATATTGCATCATACATTTCATGCAACATAACTTTGTGTTTAGCTAACATTTTATCCTGTCGAGGATAAGAATAAAAGGCTATCATTAACAATTATTCAGATACAGTTTCAGATACACTCCAGACACAGAAGTCATTCTGCTACTCATACAGATCTCAAATTCAGATGCAGTTTTACACGGACTCATCATCAGGCAACCCTACACCGGTTCCTTCTCAATTCCAGATGGCATCTCTAAGCCCATCCCCCGACAAGATTCTGTCACATCTCCAGATGGCATCTTTAAGCCCATCTCTAAATTGCATCTTTAAGCCCATTCCCTCATACTACGCTTTAACGAGTGCAAATTTTTCGGGCACTCTAGTGTCCAATCTCCTTTTACCTTCGAGTCACGAACGGCAAAACTGCCAATCTAACTCTTCAAGTTCAAGAAGATTGAACAGGGGCAACTGTTGTACCCCAAAATTTGCCCTCCTCTGTTTCACAAGAAATCACAGCTTCGGGCTTTTCCTGATTTTTCAGATTGGCTTAAGAATCGGTCAAACAGACTTTTCTTATCAGTTAGACAAAATTAGGGTTTTCATTGATTTTGAATCAGTCAAGCAGATTATTAGGGTTCTTATTGATTTGGTTGAGTTTGGCTCAGGTTTTGATCAAGCAGACATTTCTTTGACAGTAAATCCAGAATTAGGGTTTGCACGAGCATTCTCAGAAGAATTTGAATCCACAACATTTCATTTGACTGTCACATGGTTTTGACGCTTGTTCAAGATTCCTGTTTGTTTCTCAAAGTCTAAACATCTTGGATAGAAGCTGAGGCTTCTGATTGAAAGTTTGAAGTGTTGGTTCAATTAGTGAAGTGAAAGGCGTATGGACATTTGTTGGTTTGATTGTGCAATGCTTTTGGTTATTTGGAATGCCGGACGTATTGTTGGTTAACGCAAGGCTGTGAAACTGCGACGTTTGTTGATTATTTATAATTTCTAAGTTAAAGTAGTTGGGATGCATTTCCAATTATTATAATTCAAGAAATTTAAATGATTAAATAAACAAGTGCAGAAGAATTAAAGAATTATCTGACAAAAGATTTTTTATTCATTTTCAATTGTTGTTACAAGTGTTATTTGAATACAGTAAATTTATTTACAGTGTTACAATGACGTTTATTACAATGATTAAAAATAAATTAAATCTACATCCTAAGTTTCTTGAAGTCTTCATCTTCTACTACTGCGTCCCTTGCCCCAACTGGTATTTACCTGCAAAGACAGAAAAGGAGAAGTCAATAACAGTTAAATTGGAAAAGCATTTTAGACAGATAAATAAAAGTTCATCATTAAAGGTTGTTGGCCGGAATCAGTTTGTTTTGATTTTCATCATATTTTGCTCATCCTCTTTGCAAAACACAAGAAAATTTCTCTTCTTGGATCACAAAGAGGAAAGTAAAATTGTTTGCAAGCATATGAATTAATTAAATACAAGGCAGCATATTAAACAAAATGCACAAAGCTGCATAATTTCAAATTGTCCAAGAGGCAAACCAAACTGTCAAAAAGGAAAACCAATTTGTCAAAGAGGCAAACCAAACTAGGCAAACCAAACTGTCAGCCAAGTTGCACAATCAAACTGTCAAGAAAGATATCAAAACAGAAAAGCTGTCAACAAGTACACAAAAGGCAATGCAGAAAATCTGGAAGATAAGATGATATGCAGAGGAAAACCAAAGATGCAAGCAACTTGTAAAAACCTTTTCATCACTTTCCAGCCAACACCTTTTCAGAAAGGAGATATTCTAAAGCAATAAAATATGCTTTCTGGAGAGAGAAAAAGAGAGTAAAAGCAGGCTTATAGTTTTTGGGCAGGCTTAGAGGACAAATAAATATAACAAGATTTCAGTTCAGAAGGGCAGGAGAGCACAAAGAGAAAAAACCCTACAAACTGTTTGTAAAGCACAAGCAAGCCTCCCTCAAAAACAAAAACCTTCAGACCTGCTTAAAACATTCAAGCCTGTACCAGTTACCAAACACAGAACCTTACCAAAACCTTCCAACTTACAAACTGCACAAGCTTGCCTCAAAACAACCTTCAAGCCAAAAACCTGTCAAACTGCTCAACCCTGTAACCTCCAAATAGCCTTCAAGACTGCCTGTACCAAACTTCAAGCAAACTTAAACGAAGAATAAAACCTTCAAACCAAAGCCTAAAAAACTGTTACAGAAGCAAGCATCCAAACAAGCCTAAAAAACCTGTTACAGAGGCAAACATTCAAGCCAAAGCCTAAAAACCTGTTACAGAAGCAAGCCTTTCAAAGCCTGTACCTAAAACAAGCCTAATAAGCAACTCAGAAGCAAGCATTCAAGCCAAAGCGCCTCAGAACCAAAGTTCATCATAGGCCAAAACACCAACTCAGATACCAAAGCCAAGAGAAAAAGAAGAAGTTAGAAGTGAAATAATAGCCAACAAGAAATCTCAGAATTATCATCATCATTGACAAGAAGAAAGAGAAAGATTGTAAAGTAACATCAAAATCATCAACATCAGAACAACAAGGTTCATCAACATCAATAATCAAATATACAAACAACAACAACAGCGTTTTCAGAAACAGTGTCATCACTAAACATCCAAAGCAAAAGAAACAGAATACCAGACAAGCCAGCAAGCTTTCATCACCGCGTCCCTCCGCCTCGGCCACCTGAGAAGCGCCTCCATTCCAAACTCCTCTCCAACAACAAACCCTAAAGGTATTTTTCCCCCTTCCTTTTTTACACCTCACATATACAAATAACACAGAAAATCAATAACATGTAAAAGATAGAACATGCAAGATTGAAATCCAAAAAACCCTAAAAAATGTTCAGAAGGAAAAATCATTACCTTTTCTTTATCACTTCCTGAACGACCATGGAGAGAGGGAAGTGGAGGTGGCGCCTGGTAGCCTGAGGCAAGGAGACAAGCATCAGAAGCCATGGTCGAGAATGATGAAGAGACGAAGAAGAAAGGAGAGGAGCGGCGCCGTTCCAAACTGAAACCTTGTTCTGAATAGCAAACAAATGAACCCTAACAAGAAAACCCTTGTCACAAATCATTGGGCCTGCCCCACACACGAACCCTAAAAGCCCAATACAAACTGGCGCATACCCCCTTTTCTTTTGATCTGTTTGTTTTTTTTTCATTTGGGCCAAGAACAAACCCCCCCTAAGCCCATTTAATTCCTTTTTATTCATTTTTTTAGGTTTACAAATCAATATTTTTTTATCACCTTATTTTCTTTTCATATAACTTAATTCTTAAGTCATTCTTGTTAAATAAAAATAATATACTAATTTTTTTATATTACATTTTTATTAACAATACTTTTTTTATTACACTTGGAATACATAAATAATAGAATTAATTAAATTAAATAGTTCTTTCTTTTATTTATAATTAACAAAAACACAAAAATAATAATAATACTTAATTTGCATTAGGTTAACATTTTGATCATTTGTAAATAACCATATGCATTGCACAATACTTTTATTTCTCTTTGATTCTTATACTTGCTATATTTTTTACATTGAGAATGTGACGATTCGATTTGGTTGTAAATAATATTTGGACACTACTATTCTGATGAGACTCATCCCCATTTGTAAACATTTGTACCCCCATCCCCGGATACTTATTTGTAATAGCTTATACTTTAAATTCCCGTAATTTATCACTTTCTATATACTGTATAGTAATTAGGGTTTGTATGCGAAGATTCAAAATCAACTGCTAGATAACCTAACACAAAGATAAATGAATGAAGATCAATACACAATTCACACTTGCACCTCTAGGGTAACCTCGCTTGTTGCCTCGGAAAAATGCAATCATGTCCCTCGAGTATGAGACACTCTAGCAAATGTCCCTCCGATAAACAAAGATCGTAGTCCCTCGATGACCCTCGATGTTGCCTTCGATAAAATGATCTTGTCCCTTACAAAATTGCTAGAGCGTCTCACAAGTTGCCTTCAATGATTGTATACAATGACCCGCGCCCGTCCCATTAACATCCTAACGCAAGGTTGTTCACCAAACACAATGGTGAAACAAAACTTTTAAAAGGGTTAAAAACATAAGAAAGATCTTTGAGTAAAATAGGGTAGACAAACTCTTAGTTACTTGATCAAAAATCTTGCAAAATATCCTTGCCATTTTTCAAACACACATCACTACACAAACTTCAAAAACAATTTCCAAACAACTTTCAAAAACATTGAAACATATTTTCAAAAAGACATACACCTTTGTATATACTCAAACAAGAGTCATTACAAAGGTTTCCTAGACAAGGCATCTTTTTCAAAACATTTTCGAAACCACACACACAAAGCACCATTTCAAACAATTGAAAAGCGAAGGCAAGTGATCTAAAACAAGTAACTAAGAGCCCATGGATAACCATGGATGAAAAGGGTGCTAGCACCTTCCCTTTTAATAATCTACCCCCCGAACCCACGAAAACATCTCAAAGGTCTTTCCTGTGCTTTTTGACCTTTCCTTAGGATAAAATAAAAAGTCGGTGGCGACTCTTGCTAAACCGAACAAGTGTGAAAACAAACGCAAAACCTCAAGTCAGTTCTCCCACTGTATCACAAATACAAAGGAACCACTATGGCCCATGTATTGGTGGATAATGGATCCTCTCTGAATATCCTACCCAGAGGTGCCCTAGATCGGTTGGATTGTGAAGGTTGGGTGTTAAAACCAAGTGACATAGTGGTAAGGGCTTTTGATGGATCTAAGAGGATGGCTCATGGAGAGGTTGACCTCCCCATCAAGGTTGGTTCTCAAACTTTCAATTTAACTTTCTACGTGATGGACATCCGTCCTGGCTACTCTTGCTTACTTAGACGTCCCTAGTTAAGAACAGGAAAAAGACATCTATTGTTTTAGTATAAATCGACCAAAGATTTACTCTGATATTTCTTCTAATTTCTACCAATAATCACTCTGTATGGAATCTGTAAGCCCATCTCCGACGAAGTCTTTATCACCTCTCTAAATTTCATCTTTAAGCCCATTCTCGACACGATACACTAACACATCATCAAGTGCAAATTTTTGGGCACTCTAGTGTTTAATTATCTTCCACCTTCAACTCACGAATGGCAGACCCACTAATCTAACTCTTCAGGTTTAAGAAGATTGAACAGGGGAAATTGTTGTACCCCAAAATTTTCCCTCCCTTTTCTCAAGATATTTCCCACAAAGATCTTCAATGATTCAAGCTTGCACAAGTATTGACTAGATCAAGCCATCTCCTTAACACTGATGCCTCAAATTAGGGTTTGAGTTTGCACAAAGACAGATAGACTTCTAATATTTCAAATGACTTTCATGGATCATTATGGACCCTCAAGATTTCTCCTATCAAGTTTCATGTCTTATATCACAAAATTGCTCAGTCAATTGATCAGATGGCCTAAAAATCAATTGTATTGGGAAAACATCAATTATGGTCAGCCTATAGTCAAATTTTAAGATTTTTGACCAATATCAACATTTTGAAGTCATATGTATCATTTGATCAAGATTGGATCATAATTCTCCAATAAAATTGTTTAAATCATCAAAAGGGCAAAATGGTCAAAATTAGGGTTTTGATTGAGAATGACCAATCTTTGACTTTTAACATAGTACATGACTTATTGGTTCGAAACATGATCTCAAGGATTCAGGTACATCATTTTGACCTAATCGCATATTTCAATTCATCTCCCGAGATCAGTGGAATTATGGATGAAATTTTGATCAACTAATGAAAAAAGTCAATTGTACACTGAAAAGTCAAACTTTGACTTTTTGATCAAATTTTAGTTTCAAAGATCACATTTCATCAAGACATTTAAAAATATGAAATTTGATCATCAAGAAATCAAGAAGGTCAAAAGTCATTTTGAAAAGACAAACTTTGCAAGATTTAGAGATTTTTCTAAGTGTTTTCATACATGTTAATTTTATTACTTCATGACATCTTTTCACCACAATTCAAGATAATTCAAGTTGTTACAAGTTTTCAAGTAAACAACAAGGCTGCATTTTTATGTTAAAAAATTGCAAGTTATAAATCCTAAGCTTTGTCTTGTTTGAACTTTTCCCTTTGACTTAATCTTCAAACTTTGCCATTATGTTGTCCACAAATATGTCTTGTCTTTGTTTCAAGCTGCATAAATCTATCCACAAAACCAGACCTGCATCATGCTACATATCCTGTTTTCCAAAACCTGCATAGTAATGCCAAGAAAACTGTCAAAACCTACTCCAAAACCTGCAATGCTGCCATACAAAATCTGTATCATATCAATCCCATATTTGCACAAACTTAGCATATAAGATCTGCATCTAAAAAGCAATGAAATGGTGTACCCAAACACGGCCCGGCCTGTGTCAGCTTAGCTGTTTGAAAACCTAACAAAAAATGCAGGACAAGGTGCTAACACGGGTGTCCGTCTCACAGGACACGACCCGTATCAGATCTACCGGAACTGGAAGCGTGAAAAAAAGGAGGATATGGGGATGACACGGGTGCCCGTATAACACGACACGACCCGTGTTGGATCTAGTGGAACTAAAAACGTGACAAATTGGCAGGACAGGATCTTGATACCGTGCCACAGGACACGGTCCATATCAGCTCAGCTAGGACAGAAGAGAAAACATGTGTGGGTTATTACAGGGCCCTAACACGGGTGGCCGTGCCACAGGACACGACCCGTGTCAGACCAGACACCAAAAATCTTAATTTTTTTACTTTTTGCTATTATTTTCATTCAATTTGGTTGTAATAAGTAATTAGGATTTTACTTTTCCCGCATTTTTATTACTTGTATCCTCATCCCCTATAATGATGTAATAGTGTAGGATTTTAATTTCCGCAATTAATCTCTTTTAATATAATCGTTAGTAATTAGGATGTGTATGGTAAGATGAAATAAATCTTAGAGAACCCTAATTTTAAGACAAAAAATGCATGCAGTCAAAACACAATCCACACGCGCACCTCTAGGTTAACCCATACTTGTTGCCTACGAATAAACAGTCATGTCCCTCGAATATGGAACGCTTTAGCAAAGACCCTCGATAAAGAGATTGTGATCCCTCGATGACCCTTCGATGTTGCCTTCAGTAAAACGATCTTAGTCCCTTATGAAAATTTCTAAAGTGTCTCATAAGTTGCCTTCTATGACTGTACGATGATCCACGCCCGTCCCTTCACATCTAATGATAGGGCTTCTTATCAATCAATGGTAAGGTTGCAATATTTAAGGAAGAGGAAATGAACAAAGACTTTTTGAGTAGGTAGAACATTCTTAGTCGCTTGCTCACAACCATTTTCAAAACATCTTTCAAAATACACCAACACTTTCCATGAAATATTTTCAAAAGTCAACACTTTGTATACATTCTTATAGAGACGAGAATCATTACAAAGTTTTCCTAAACAAAGGAACTTTTCAAAAATACTTTCAAAAACAATCACAAACACATTTCAAACAAAGCATTTTCAAAGTGAGCTAGCAACTAAGATCCCGTAGATAACTACGGATGAAAAGGGTGCTAACACCTTCCCTTTTCATAACCTACCCCCCGAACTCAAGAAAATTCTTAAAAGGTATTTCCTGTTCTTTTCACCCTTTCCTTTATTGGACAAAAGAAAAGTAGGTGGCAACTCTTGCTATCCACAAAAATTGTGATAAAACGCAAAACACCCAAGTCATTTCTCCCACAGTATTACAAGAATCCATAAGGATAATGCAAATAGAAAAATATTCCTTCATATTTTTCACAAACTATGAGTCACAAATCCTGAATAATGGCGCGCATAAAAACAGGAAACAAATATGAAGTCATGTTCAAATCAGGAGGCAGATGTCAAGACATCTGCTTTTACATCATTAAAAACTAGTTTGCTTCAAATTTCAAGACATTTAGCAAAACATTATCAAGTCAGTGTTTTACCAAAATTGCTGCCAACAAACACTTACACTAAGATACATTTCAACAACATTCATGCATCATAACATATACATACAAAAAATCTGGCATAATCTCATTTATTTTGAGAACATCATTAAGCAATGCATGCATCATGACATTGCATACAACTAAATTCTTTACCTTTTTAGAAAAGATCAGTCAACAGATGAATTCCATCAACAATGAAAAGTTTCTTCACAAAAGACCTCTTCTCGTTTAGATTTATTTCTTCCAGTTAAATACAGGTGAATAAAAGACCTCTTCTGGTTTAGATTTATTTCTCCCAGTTAAAGACAGGCGAACATGATATGTCTTCTAGTTTAGATTTATTTCTCCCAATTAAAGACAGGCGAACAAAAGACCTCTTGTGGTTTAGATTTATTTCTTCCAGTTAAAGACATGCGAACAAAAGGCCTCTTCTGGTTTAGATTTATTTCTCCCAGTTAAAGACAGGTGAATGAAAGACATCTTTCGGTTTAGATTAATTTCTTCCAGTTAAAGACAGGCGAATAAAATACCTCTTCTGGTTTAGATTTATTTCTTCCAGTTAAAGACATGCGAACAAAAGACCTCTTCTAGTTTTGATATATTTCTTCCAGTTAAAGACAGGCGAACAAAAGACCTGTTCTGGTTTAGATTTATTTCTTCCAGTTAAAGACATGAGAATAAAAGACCTCTTATGGTTTAGATTTATTTCTTCGAGTTAAAGACAGGAGAACAAAAGACCTCTTCTGGTTTAGATTTATTTCTTCCAGTTAAAGACAGGCGAACAAAAGACCTCTTCTGGTTTAGATTTATTTCTACCATTTAAAGACAGACGAACAAAAGACTTCTTCTGGTTTAGATTCCAATTAAAGACGGGCGAACAAAAAACCTCTTGTAGTTTATATTTATTTCTTCCAGTTAAAGACAGGCAAACAAAATACCTCTCCTGGTCTAGATTTATTTCTTCCAGTTAAAGATAAGCGAACGAAAGACCTCTTCTGAGTTAGATTTATTTCTTCCAGATAAAAACAGGCGAAGGACATCTGTGATTTCAAGTATAAATTGACAAAAGATTTATTCGGGTACTTCTTCCAATATCTACCAATAGTCACCTTGGATGATATCTATAAGCCCATCTCCGATAACTCTTCATAACCTCCCCAAATGGCATCTTTAAGCCCATTTTCGACGCAATCAACTAACTACTTCCTACATCAGCGAGTGCAAATTTCTTGGCACTTTAGTGTTCAATCATCTTAGACCTTCAAGTCACGAATGGTGTACTCGCCAATATACCTCTTCAAGTTTAAGAAGATCGAACAGGGGCAGCTATTGTACCCCAAAATTCTCCCTCTCTTTCCTCAAGACATTTCCCACAAGATCTTCATTGGCTCAAGCTTGCACAAGTATTGACTAGGTCAAACCACCTTCGAAACATTGATGTCTCAAATTAGGGTTTTGATTTTCACAAGGACAACTGGACTGTTAATGCCTCAAATAACTTTCTGGGATCATTATATA
Source organism: Vicia faba (assembly GCA_948472305.1). Classification (NCBI taxonomy): domain Eukaryota; kingdom Viridiplantae; phylum Streptophyta; class Magnoliopsida; order Fabales; family Fabaceae; genus Vicia; species Vicia faba. The sequence goes on along the minus strand of OX451738.1, from coordinate 1,312,741,836 downwards.
CCTCTAATAATACTCATGTCAAGTTTCAAGTCTTGAATCACAATTTTACCCAATCAATTGACCAGATGACTGAAAGTCAACTGTATTGGGTAAAAAGTCAAATATGGTTAACTTACAGTAAAACTTAAATATTTTGGACCAATATCAACATTTTAAAGTCATATTCATCAATTGATCAAGTTTTATTACAATTCCTCAAGAAAAGTGTTCAATTCACCAAAAGGTCAAAATGGTCAAAATTAGGGTTTTGACTGTAATTGACTGATCAGTGACTTTTGACCTAATACATGATACAACAACTTAAAGCACAATCTCAAGGATTCAAATACAACATGTTTACCTAATCTCATGGCTCAAATCATATTGCAAAATCAATGTATTAATAGTTGAATTTTGGTCAACTGATGAAAAGTCAACTGATCCACCAAAAGTCAAACTTTGAATTTTTGATCAAATTTGAGTTTCAAAGATCACAACTCATTAAGAAATTCAAAAATATGAAGCTTGATCATCAAGAAATTAAGAAAGTCAAAATTCAATTTGAAAAGTCAAACTTTTCAAGACTTAGAATTTTTTCTAAGTGTTTTATACATGATAATTTCATTACTTCATGCCAATTTTCACCAAGATGCAAGATGATTCAAAGGAAACTTTCAACATGAGAGTTGTATATCTTGATGAGATATACAACTTTGTATTAGAGGGCTTAAATCCAAAAAATTCTTAGATTTTGAGTTATAGGTCCATGAAGTCATGCACTTTTTCTTAAACACTTAGTGAATTTTTGACCTAATTTAGGCAGATTTTTGTCCAACTTCTTGGCCATTTTTCACATAGTTCCAATTGTATTTTGCAAAAGTGGAAAACATGAAATTTGTAGATGATGTTTCAAGATTTCTAAAATGTCAAAGAAATTGAAGAGATCATTTTTGGGTTAATAGAATCGAAGAGGTGAAGTTGGGCTTCCAATCTTGTATTATAGGCCATTTTTGTGATGAATTCACAACCAAAAATCCAACCAAAGCTATAAGATCTCTCTTTTCAGGCTATGTTCTCTCCAAATCTATGCATAATCGAGCAATTACACAAGCCCTAAGTGTATTACACAAATATTTGAAGCTTTGTCCAAGTCTTGATACCATTTATGGTTAGAAAGGCAAAAGCAACATTTCCATTTGCATAAAGCTTCACTTTTCTAACCATTGTCTTCTTTCAAGCTTGAAATTTGTTCTAAAGATCACAACAAATCTCTTAACATCAGAAGCAACCCACAAAATCTACAAAGCATGGCTAAGTTCCTTGATTCACTCATTTCTCCCTCATGAAGCAACTTGTCTTTATGAATTTGAAAATGCATAACATGTGATTCTGATCATCTCAAGTCCTAAAACCTTTTCTCTATAAATAGAGGCATCATTTGCAAGCTAAACCACGGATGCAAGAGACTTAAAACTCACTCAAACTCCCTAGAACTTAGATTTGCATCCAAGCCTCCATAACTTGTCATTTATGGCCAAAAACTTCAATCTCATAATCAACTCGTGTGTTCTCCCTCTAAATCATTCTCAGAGCTTTTATACATCAAATATAATTCATCACAACACTTGTTACAGTTCTATAACTCCATTTTCATCTTCTTCCAAACTGAAAACCAGAAGCCCGCACATTGACTTCTATAAGGAGTTTCAGCCACTCTCAACTCAAGCTAAGCATTGCATTAGCTTCCTAGAGGTCCAAGAAAGCTAACCAGATCATTGCAGCACCTTGAAGTAAGCTCAAACTCAAAATATGAATTCCATTTTCAAGGTGAGTTTTCTGACTTTTGAACTCTTCGTATAAGCATCATTTGGCTTTCATTTTCAAAGATAAAATGTAGACAACATAGCCCTGAAATTGACCATATCCTTAGAATTCATTTATATTGCTTGAGTAGTGAGAATTTTGAAGATGAACTTTCTGGAAAAAAAATTGGTTTTTATTTGGTACCAGTAAAATTCTCATTCATCTTTGATTTATAGCTCATGAACTTTATATGGTTGAATTTGTATTGAAAAATGGAGCAAGTTTCATGTTTACATTTCCTGATTTGGTTGAGAAATGAGGAAGTTACAAATTCAAAAATGGTGATGAAGAGGCTGGCGCGAGGTTGAAGATAAAGTCACATTCAGGACTTGGTTTATTTTGAATTTAATGATTTTTGTTCTAATACCGGATGTACAAGTCACCCCAATGGCTGAGTACACGCGTATAAGGCTTTGGTATACAGGGACCTGGGTTCGAGCCCCAGTTGTACCCTTTTATTTTTCACTTAATTTGTTCTGGAAAATTCAGTGTTTTCTAGCTTGAGGCGCGCACCATACACCTCACATCTACATCACATAATTATCCTACCATCAAATCCAACACCCCAAGCGTGCATGACAATGATACACTCTCAAAGATTGGCCATACTGAATCATAAACAGGCACCTGGGCCTTCGTATCATGGGCCCTTCATTTTTTTGTTTTTACTTCCACACCCCCCTTTTTTACTGAAAACACCATGCAGGCCCAACTACCCTTTTTTTATTTTTGTTTGTTTATTTTCTGATTTCACAAAAAAAATCTTTTGGGCCTAAAATGAAAAACTTTTTTACTATCAAACCTCCCTCACTACTTTTTACACCCCCTGACTTCTAATTATTATTTTTTTATTTTATTTTTTATTTTTAATTTTAATCAAAAAATACAAAAAAAAATTATTTTATTAAATACTTTGACTAATTTTTATTTTATTTCTATTTTACTTGATTTTCCTTAAACTTAAAACCCTAAAAAACAATTCTTAACAAATTTAATTTCTTTTCTTAATTAAATTAATTTAGACTTAGTTTTATTTTAATTTTCTTTTTAATTGATTTAACTTAGAATTTAGGAGTTTAATTAATTAACTTCTTTCCATTCATTTTAGTTTAACTAATTAGGTTAAAACCTTTCACAAAAAAATCATGAAAAAACAATTTTCTTTTCTTGTATATTATCTTTATATTCTTGTAAATTTTATTTTAAATCATTCAATTTGGTTGTAATAGTAATTACGTTTTAATTTCTTTCAATCCCATTTGTAATTTGTATCCCAATCCCCTAAAATATTGTAATAGCGTAGGACTTTAAATCTCAATTTATCACTTTCAATATTATTGCTAGTAATTAGGATTTGTATGGCAAGACTTAAAATCAACAAGTAGACAACCCTAGTTCAAATACAAAAATGCATAAAAACAATACACTTTTCACACTTTCACCTCTAGGATAACCCATACTTTTTGCCTCGAATATAACAGTCATGTCCCTCGAACGTGGGATACTTTAGCAAAAACTCTCGAATACAAGATCGTAGTCCATCGATGACCCTTCAATATTGCCTTCGGTAAACGATATTAGACCCTTACAAAAAATTGCTAAGGTATCCTACAATGTTGCCTTCTATGACTGTATGATGACCCACGCTTGTCCCTTCACATCCAATGATATGGTTGCTTACTAACTAATAGTAAGATAACACTATCTAAAGGAGGAGGAAAAGAACAAAGAATTTTTAAGTAGGTAGAACACTCGTAGTTGCTTGCTCATAAACATTTCAAACAAAACATCTTTCAAACACACCAACACTTTCATGAAATATTTTCAAAAGTCAACACTCTGTATACATTCTTATAGAGACGAGAATCATTACAAAGTCGCCTAAACAAAGGCATTTTTCAAAAATACTTTCAAACAATCACAAACACATTTCAAAATAAAGCATTTCAAAGTGAGCTAGCAACTAAGAGCCTGTAGATAAATATGTATGAAAAGGGTACTAACACCTTCCCTTTTCATAACCTACCCCCCGAACTCAATAAAATTCTTAAAGGGTAGTTCATGTTCTTTTCACTATTTCCTTTATTGGATAAAAGAAAAGTGGGTGGCGACTCTTACTATCCGCAACAATTACGATAAAACACAAAACACCCAAGTCAGTTCTCCCATTATATTATAGTATGCCTTATAACTTTGTGCCAGAGAATTACAACCCTACGACTAAGGCTCCTTTGGTGAGTCAAGTTCCTCCAGTTCAACTCGGGATGTTCACTACTGTAATATCCCGGGCTCCTTGCATGGTGCTTCTGGCACTGATACCTCACTATCTTCTCTACACCCTCACTAGTAAAGTTTTTCCTTTCATGGGAGTCGAACCGTGTACCCTGAGGTTCAATTACATGTTCAATCCATTCCCACTACCAATTGAGATACGTAGCTCAATTGGTAGTGGGAATGGATTGAACATGTACTTAAACCCCAAGGTACAGGGTTTGATTCCCATGGAGGGCAAAAACTCTACTAGAGAGGGGATAGAGAAGATCGTGAGGTAGCAGTGTCAGGAGCACCTTCTGAGGGGCACGGGTTGTTACAATCGCTCATCTCGTTGTGCATATTGTTCCATGGGGAGAGGATCTTATTTACCATGCTACTCCTAGTGAAAATATGAATGTGTATGAGAGAATGTACGAGTTCCAGGATCAATTTTAGGAATTACAAAATGAGTTAAAAGTTATAAAAGGGAAAGAGTTGTTTGGTAAGAATTCTCGTGACTTGTGCTTGGTACCTAATGTCAAAATCCATGTAAAGTTCGAGGTTCCTGACTTTGAGAAGTACAAGGGTAACTCCTATACTGAGAGTCATCTAATTATGTATTGTCAAAAGATGTCTACTTATAATGACGATGACAAGTTGTTGATTCATTACTTCTAAGACAGTTTGATTGGTGCATCTTTGAAGTGGTATATGGGGCTGATAATGCTCATACCAGCTCTTTTAATAACCTTAAGGAGGCGTTCATACGTCAGTACATGTATAATATGGACATGGCTCCTTGTGATCGGTGGAAATAGAACTGACTGTTTTGGAATGTTGGTTCGCGTTTGCGTTTCGCAAAATGTCGCGGTAAGCAAGAGTCGCCACCGTCTTTTATTTTCTCCAACAAGGAAAGGACAAAAGCACAGAAAAATTCCTTTTCGAGATGTTTCTCGGGTTCGGGAGGTAGATTATAGAAAGGGAAGGTGTTAGAACCCTTTCTATCTGTGGTTATCCACGGGCTCTTAGGTACTTGCTCACTATGTTTTCAAAAATGTTTTGCTTTTCTTGTGTTTGTGGGTTTTGAAAAGAGTTCTGTTTGAAAACTTCGATTTAACTCTTGTATCTGTCCTCAAGAGTGTATGAAGTGTTGTTTGAAAACTTTTGTCAGAAAAGTGTAAGTGCGAAAAGTTATTTTTGTTTTGAAAGAGCAAGTACCTGAGAACCTCTACCTACTCAAAAGAAATTAAGTTGTGTAAATGTCCTTTAGACAGTACTATCCCACTATTGAGAAGTAGGTAGCACCGTCGTTGGAGTTTTTGGGTCAATTCGATTATAGGGACATGTGTGGTCACCAAAGCAATAGTAGGACGCCTTAGCGGTAACCATAATGTCTTAGATCATTTTTTATCGAGGCAACCGTTCCGAGGCAACTTTTGATCTTTAGACAGGAGGGCGACCTTTAAAACACCCTATACTCAATGACCACGTCGAGGCAACCAAGTGAGGCGTACCCTAGGAGTGGCATGTGCAAATGTGTCAGGTTTCAGTTATGTTATCTTTGTACATGTTACGGTGAGCTACAATTGATTTTAATTTTAAGGTAAGTCTTGTCATGCATAACCTAATTAACATACATCTAGCAGTTAATAGTTGCGGAACATAAATCTACGCTATTACAAGGCGTCGGGTATTTACATCGCCAAAAACAAACCCTTTGAAAAAGTAAATGCGGGAAATTAAATGAAAGCGATAAAAAGTCCTAATTAAAGCTATTACATCCTCGGAGAAAATACATAAATATGGATCAAAAATATGAACAAAATAAACATACGCGCGAGAGAAAATTGAATCGGAGAAGTCCTTAGGGTTTTCACCCTTTTTTGAGAAAGAAAGAGATTAAATTAAATTAAACCTAATTAATTAATAAAATAAAAAAGATGGTTTTTGAGTTTTTTAATGTTTTTAAGGAAATAAAATCAAAAGGATTAAAATTGTCAAAAGAAACCCTAATTCTATGTTGATTTTAAATTATTGAGAAAAAGTTAAAATTAACCCTAATTAAACTAAATTAATTTGTTAGTATTTATTTACAAAAATAACTAATTAAGGGTGAAATTAATTTAAATAATAATAATAAGAAAATATTATTTTTAGTTTTCTGAATTTTATTATGAAAAAAAGTTAATTTGGTTAATTAAATAATAATAATAATAATAATTAGTAATAAAATAATTAAATGTAAAATATGAAGAGAAAAAAGAAAATAAACCCAGGGGGGGTGCTGGCCCAATTAGGAGGTGATTCTGGAAATTTAAAGGCCCAACAAACTGCAAGCCCTTTTGACTTTGGTGATTGTCCATGCGTGCATTGACTGGGAGTACCATGGTCCTTCATCTTTGGCCACAGGATTTGAGCTTAAAGACACATGGCGTGCTGAGACGTGAAGCACATGGTGGAACGCTTTTTGAAACCTGCATGTGATTATGCAAAGAAAAAATAGAAACAAATATTTTGGGGGACATGGGATTCGAACCCAGGTTCCAACGCTCACATGCCCATGCCTTAACCACTCCACCACTTGCACGCTTTTGATAATATAATAACAAGTAAATATTATATTAAAAGATCAATCCATATGCTGTAACACAAAAAAACACGCGCGTGTTTTTAAACTATCCAACCATACGTTTACACGTCCTCGTCTTCTTCCTTGTACCTGCAAAAAGAACATTAGATAGCGGGGGTTTTTAACCCCCACAATATGCTTGCATGAAAAATAGCGATTAGAGCTATGGTACACATAAATATTTCGCGAGGGTTTGGTTTTGTTCGTTTGGTTCTCAGGATTCCAACCATGTGCCTTAGTAGTCTCAATTTTTCCTGGTTTAGGAATCCCCAATTTCTAAGCTTAGGAACCCTATAAATCGTCCATGGCATCTTTGGATTTAGGGAGTTTCAGTTCAATTAACTTATGCCATTAGCTTCATATAGTCCCTATTAACACAAACCAATCAAGAAAATATGTTAAATATGCATGAATTCAACAATACGATTTTGAAAAAAAGCTTCAAACTGTTAAACTGTAATGGATGATTCTTTGAGTTTTAGCACGTGAATTCAATTGAAAATTATCCCTGGGACCTCCTGCAATGTGTTAGAATCAATAAAAACCTTTGAATCGTCCTAGAATGCCAAAGTCAGTTTTGAGTTTTCTTGGAAGTTTTTCAATATGCTATGGCTTTTCTGCAGCTTTCTTGCCCGTGTATGAGACTAGGATTTCTTGCATATATATAGAGGAATGGAATTAGGTCAAAATCTTGAGCAAGAATCCATTGCAATGATGATTGAATATTTGATTGAAAATAAAATCTTTTTGCATTTTCATGATTGAACAAAGTTGCCAATTTTGGAGATTTTGCATCTTTGACTTGGTGCACGAAATTGCCAGCCTTTTTAGGTCATATTTGCATCACAAAAAGATTGAAAAACCAAATCTTTGTATTTTCCTACAATTTAAATTAATTAAATGAATTAATATCAATTAAAAATCCAATTAATTAATAAAAAATAAGAAAATAAATTTCATTAAGCTTGATGGGTCGTGCATAGGCCATGGATGAAGTTTCAAGAAGAGATTTGAGGCCCATTAGCAAAAATGAGGTGTTTTGAGCAAAGTTGACTTTTGCAAATTCATGAAAATTTCCCAACTTCTCCAATGCATATCTTGCTCAATTTTGATCATATGAACATGTTCTTGGACATTTTGGAAAGCTATTGAAGTCCTCTAACCAATGCCTTTGGTCCCATGTCATTTGTATTTACCAATCTCAAGTTATGGTCTTTGACTTAAAGTGCATTTTTGTTGACTTTTGAATTTGACCTATAATGTAGAAATTGATAACTTTTTGTGAGAGCATTTCTTGGACTTGGAGTGTGAAGATGGATTGTAGGAAATGTCATCTCCTTCAAAATGATAATTGGATGGGATTTTTCTGATGAACCATGAAAAAGTTATGCCCTGGTCAATACTCAGTTGACTTTTCTACTGTCCAAAAATAGTAACTTTTTGCACCTTGATGATTTTTGAGTTATCCTTGTGGAATCATGATCAATACTTGACAAATGATGATTGTGGACTCAAAATAATATGTTGACCAACAATTTTTACTTTTTACTGTGAAATGACCATTTTGACCTTGCAGTTGACTGTGGATCAAATGAGGCTTTTGACTGTGCAAATTGGCATTGTGAGTCTTGAAACTTGACATGTAGGTGCTTGAGAATGTTTATAGGCCCATGAGACTTGATTGAACCATTGAAAACCCCAAATTCCTTGAAAGAACTAAAACCCTAATTTCAGCTGGCTTAGGAGGTATTTGGATTGTGCAATCCTTGAGCAATTTGAGAATTATTCTTGTCAAATCTTGAGGAATATGGGAGGGCATATTTTGGGGTGCAACAGTTTCCCCTGTTCAATCTTCTTAAACCTGAGGATGTAGATTGGCTTGTATGCCTTTCGTGATCTGAAGGTGGAATATGATTGAACACTAGAGTGCCCAGAAATTTGCACTCGCATGGTGTTAGTATCAGCAATGTGATGTCGGGAATGGGCTTACAGATGCCATTTGGAAAGATGATGGATAGGAGGATGGGCTTATAGATGCCATCTAGAAATGTAATGGATAGTTGTGGAGATGGGCTTAAAGATGCAATCTGGAGATGTTTGTTGAATGGTAACTTGGTAGGTTGAAAGAAGGAACCTGTGTTGGGTTGCCTGATGATGAGTCCGTGTAAAAATGCATCTTGGAGGAGAAGGAACCGGTGTAGGGTTGCTTCATGATGGTCAAGTAGATAGTTGTCCTGTCTTGTCTCAGGTATTAATCTACAATCCGTCGTCCACAGATATTTCCTGGCTAATTACAGGTGTTGATCTGGAATTTGGAAAAGGTTGGCCGATGAGATAGTTTTCCTGTCTGGTTTCAGGTATTAATCTCTGACCTGAGAAAGAAAGATAGTTTTCCTGTCTGGTTTCAGGTATTACTCTTCAATCTCTTCGTGTAGATAATTTTCCTGGCTAGTTACAGGTATAGATCTACAATCAGTACATATAGGTGGTTTTCCTGTCTAGTTTCAGGTGTTAACCCATAATCAGTCGTCCACAAATATTTCCTGGCTAGTTACAGGTGTTGATCTGGAACTTAAGGGAGGTGGGTCGAGGAGATAGTTGTCCTGGCTGGTTTCAGGTATTAATCTCTGACCTGAGAAAGAAAGATAGTTTTCCTGGCTTGCTACAGGTATTAATCTTCAATCTCTTCATGTAGATACTTTCCTGGCTAGTTACAGGTATAGATCTACAATTAGTCGTTCACAGATATTTCCTGGCTAGTTACAGGTGTTGATCTGGAACTTGAAAAAGGTGGATGGGTTGTCTCTATTGACAGGTTGAGCTTCAGAAAAATCTTTAGGAATCGATTTAACTAGTTTTGTCTCCTTTGACTGGGTTAGCATTAGAAAAATCTTTAGGAATCGATTCAACTGGTTTTGTCTCCATTGATTGACTTGGCTTCAGAAAAATCTTTAGGAATCAATTTAACTGGTCTTGTCTCCATTGACTGACTGGCCTCAGAAAAATCTTTAGGAATCGATTTAACTGGTCTTGTCTCCATTGACGGTGTTCACATCAGAAAAATCTTTAGGAATCGATTTACCTGGTTTTGTCTCCATTGACCTGTTGAGCATCAGAAAAATCTTTAGGAATCTATTTAACCGGCTTTGTCTCCATTGACTGGCTTTGCCTCAGAAAAATCTTTAGGAGTCGATTTAACTGGTTTTTGACAAGGTCTTGGAATATCTTCAACTAGATCGGCATCAGAAAAATCTTTAGGAATTGACTTAACTGGACCAGAGAAGGCCTTTTACTGGATCGGCATCAGAAAAATCTTTAGGAATCGACTTAACTGGACCAGACAAGGTCTTGGAATATCTTCAACTGGATCGGTATCAGAAAAATCTTTAGGAATCGACTTAACTGGACCAGAGAAGGCCTTTTGATATGGCTGAGAATCTAACTGCATCTTTCCTGAAAGGTAAAGGTCAGTCATATGCAATGCATGAGATGGATCAAGCAATGATGTTCTCAACATAAATGAGATCGTATGATATGATGCGTATATGCATGTATCATGATGTATGAAAATGTGATGTTTTAGCTGGGAAAATAAATCCCGGATAGCTGCTGGAGAATAGTGTTGAGTCCTTCATTTCCACTGGGGATAGAAAGAAACTTCGTTGGGGATTCCGTTGATAAGCTTTGTTGGGGATTTTGATGATGAACTCCGCTGGGGATAGAAAGAACTTTGCTGAGGATGATCTTTCAGTTGCAACTTGCTGAGGATAACCCAGTTAGACTCTGGTGGGGAATAACCTTTGTACTCTGCAAGGGATAAGCTTCTAGAATCTACTGGGTAAGATGATTCAACTCTCTTGGGGAAGCTTTTAAGACTGTTCCAGGAAATGGTTCCACTGAGGGTATCTTGTATTCCGCCGGGGAACAATCTTATATTTCGTTGAGGAATATTAAGAATGTGGGGATGCTTGCTGGGGAATATCTTTATACTCCGCTGGAGAATATTAGGACCTTCTGGGGATACCCAACCTTTTTAGGGCTGATGGTAGACCAACTCTGCTTGGGGAGAGGATTGCTGATTTGCAAGTCTCAGTGGGGAGAGCTACCATTACCGTCTTACTCTGCGGGGAGTGAAGGTCTCTTGGTCATAGTCTTCAGCTGAATCTACCTTGTACCTGGTGGACAGAGCAGCTTGTACAGTTCGGACAATTTTTATTGCCCTAACTTCTGTGGGAGAAGGTACCTGTGGAGGCCTTGATAACTGCCGATTGACAAATCTTCTTCTGGTAGGCAAGTGACGAGATGACGGGACATAGTCGTACGCTTTGATCCCTAATTTTTGCCTGGACCGCCCTTTCGGGTTTTCAGTCCATCGGGATACCCTTTTTTGCCCAAGCCGCCTTTTCAGGTTTTCGACTTGCCGGGTGTACAGATTTTTTTCATTTTCATCCCTTATTTTTGCCCGAACCCTTTTGGTTCGGCGGGAAGCCCATATTTTTGCCTAGGCCAGTCGACCTAGCGGGTCTTTGATTATGCGTAGTATTTTTTCGACTATGTCCATGTTCTCAGGGCGCAGAGAGTTGTCACTGTCAGTAGTGTTGCATTGCCATACTACCAGAAGATCTTTGTTTGATCGTGCAAGATTCGTTGCTGGAATTCACGTCCAATGCCCCAATTGATTCAGATGGAGATTTGCCCCTGGCTGTTTGGCATCTTGAGAGATTCCTTGAATCTTGAATTGACTGCCCCAGATGATGGACAATGCTCATGTCGTGCCCCTGGATTGGAAGTGTTTTTCCACTTGATGACTCTTTTTATTGAGAAGGTTTTTGTTCACTAGATATTCGTCGTGTGAATTTTTCTGCTGTTTGAACAAATAGTCATATGCAAACAATGTTATTTTAAGAATGCAAAGCTTATGTCTGTCTTGAAGTTTTTTTTTTTTTTGAAAATGCAGTTTTCAATAAAACAAGTGAGTTTTTGTAAAATGTGATGTCAACTCAGGATTTTACAGCAAGCCCTACAGGAGTCAGGATACCTTTTGTAACAGTATGCTTTCGAACTAGCCCATGCTTCAGCTAGGACTTTTTAAGGGTTATAACGTGGCCTGGTTCACGGTTTAAGAAACAAAGGATAAAGGCTCAAATTTTATTTGTACCCACTCGTTCTTCGTGATGTTCTTCGATCCTAAACTCAGCTAATCGTGCATTAGATCTTGTTTGAGTCTTTGCTCTGATATACTAGTGATGGTTCGGATACTGACAATTTATTTTGAACAGGCAGTCATTTTATTGAGAGTTTGTAGGATCTCTTTTTGATTTTATTATCCCTGTCTTTAGCATGAACTGTTTCTTTCGTGATTACAGTCAGCGGGATGCCCCAGTTTTTTTGTAAGTCTCCTTCATAGGTTTTGACTTAATGGGCTTTTATTTCTGAGAGATAACGACTTCCTGTCCTTACAATTATAGGGAACCATCACTGTCTCTTGTTTCGGGAGGACTTCTTTGATGCCATTCATTGTGCACCTGGATCAAATGAGAAAACTACCCTACCCCAGGTTATAATTAAGGGTTTTAATTTGTGAAAAGAAAAACTCCAACTTCTTTGGCTCAAAGGGGTTGACTAGGGATTATCTTCCTTATAACTCCATTGTTTAGGATTTGAAACAATGCCTGTACTTCATCAGCGGGGTCTATTCAAAAGCATACTGTAAAGATCGTGGTATCGTTTTCGTCATCCTCCCTCAAAAGGCTTAGAATTTTTTAATCGAGAGTTTGAACATCACAAAAAGGAAATATGAAGCAAATTTAAGCATAGTGAAAACAATTAATTCAAAACAGACACGTGTAATGCATTAATGAAATAAAAGAGTTTGACATGATAATTGTTTGAATAAGCAAAGAAAAATACAACTTCAGAATTCAAATGAACAAAAGTGCTTTCAATCCTTGCCATGTTTTGGCAAGGGAGCAGTGATCACATTGGGAGTCTCGGGCGCTTCGAACTCAACCTCCTTTGCATCGATTAGGTCCTGAACCTTGTTCCTCAAAGTCCAACAATCATCTGTAGTATGCTCCGGGCTGTCAGAGTGATAAGCGCAGCGGGCGTTAGGATTGTACTTTGGGGATGTTGTGTTTTCAACCTTCGGAGCTTCTTTTATGGTCACCAGATTGGTTGTCAGTAGTTGCGGTAATATCTGGGACAAGGTCATACTGAGCCGAGTGAACTTCCTTCTAGGTCTCTCACCCCTTCGTTGGTTATGATGCTGAGGAGCAGCAGCAGGTTTTGAAATTACCACCGTGTTGACAGCTTGACGGCGTTCCGGTTTATTCTGTCTCCTCGAACCATAGACATCACTAGATTCTTTCTTGAAGGGTTTCTTCTCAGTGCTCGAGGAGGCACCTTTCTGTATTTTCTCAGACTTGATAACAGCTTCAATTCTCTCACCAGTCAAGATAAGATCTGTAAACCCGGCAGAAGAATTTCCAATCAAATGGTTGAAGAACGGACCAGACAGGGTCCCCAAGAACATATCCATAAGCTCACGGTCAGTTAAAGGTGGTTGCACCCTTCCAGCCAGGTCTCTCCATTTTTGAGCATACTCCTTAAATCCTTCACACGTCCCTAGTGACATACCCTGGAGTTGGGTACGCGTAGGAGCGAGGTAGGAATTATACTGATACTGCTTATAGAATGCAGTAGCCAAATCCTCCCAGTTACGAATACTGGCTCCATCCAGCTGATAGAACCATTCGAGTTGAGTCCCTGAAAGACTATCCTAGAAGAAATGGATCCACAAATTCTTGTCAGCGGTGTAAGGTTGGATCTACGACCGGAGGTGCAGCTTAGGACAGGAAGCTCCGTCGTATTTGGAAAAAGCCGGTGCCTTGAACTTATGGGGAATCGCCACCCCAGAGGATAAGCCTAGATCTCCAAAGTCCAACCCGGGCACATTCTGAATCTCCATAGCACTTAAGCGGTCCTCCAGTTGTTTGTACCTATCCTCAGCAGGAGGATACTGTTCATCATTATAATCCGTCTCGTTGTCGGAGACCACGGGACTAGGAACCCTTCTCTCTTGGGGACTGTCTTTCCCTACAGAGGAAGTAGTCAGATCAACCTCACTTTGTAGTCCATTCCCAAATCTGCGTCCAGTGTTGAACAAGACGATCCTCTTCTTCTTCTTCTTCAGAATCAGAGTCTTCAACTCCTGTTGACCCTGGGCTAGGCTCATAACCAACTCTTGGAACTGGGCATTCTGGGCCTGGAGGGCCTTGATAGCTTGTTCAGTAGTAGGTTCAGAAGACATGATGATTGCTGAAATAGACAGCGAAGAAGATAAGTGACATGTAAAAGGGTACCTGTTATGCATATGATGAAATGAAATGCGTATGATTTATGCATGCAATGTTTTCAAGGATATCGCGGGGTAAACAAAGAAACTTGTTAGAATTTGAATCTGGTAGCTTGATTGAAGGAACTTCATGTTGCTGAGAGTCCTTCTTCAAGAGTCAAAGCTCACCATATCGAGTGGGTCATAGCCCCTGACTCAAGTCATCATGTTTTGATCTCCAAACAACCTTGGCTAGAGGAAAATAAATCCCCTTTGCCCCTTGCTAGACAGTTGGTTCATCATGACCTGCATCGCAAACCCTCTAGATCCTTGAAATGGGTTAGTCCTTATGCAGGATGTATGCAATGTTATGATGTTATGATGTTATGATGTTATGATAAAGGCACACCACAAGTATTCACAAAAGGCAAACATGGTAAGGCACACAAGTCACACAAGAGCCCTTAGATTTCAGGCCAGCATGAAGTTTAGGTACTACCCTCTTTCAGTTTTAGTTGGTTAAGACCTGTCCTAAAAATAGTAACTGGGTTCTAGAGGATCTCAATATCACTGACTACCCTCAATCAGTCATAACTCCAGCTTAGCAACCTTTTCTTGCAGCCAGAACCATCGCGAGAGTTTAGTCTTAATGAGTGTAGCATACTGCTACTGTTCTATGGCCAAGTTGGTCAATTTAAGGTTCTAAGGTCAGTTGGTGCTTAACGACTCCTCAGAAGACCCATATTCTCCTCGTTCCAACATAAGGGATATCGGTACAGACCAAGGTGTCACACCAACGTAGCTACTGCTTCACCCGTGTCGGTCTACGTCGGACAGGTCCCTCACAGTTTATTGCTACTTACCTAAAGGGTATTCCCCAGATCCGGGTTAGGATCTATGAAACTCCAATACAAGCCCACAATATTAAAGCAAACAAGGCATACAATTGAAAACATAAGTGATCTAATCCTAAGGTACACCTCACTTTTTGATTCCCCAGCAGATTCACCAGTTCTGTGATCGGTGGAAATAGAACTGACTATTTTGGAATGCTGGTTCGCGTTTGCGTTTCGCAAAATGTCGCGGTAAGCAAGAGTCGCCACCGTCTTTTATTTTCTCCAACAAGGAAAGGACAAAAGCACAGAAAAATTCCTTTTCGGGATGTTTCTCGGGTTCGGGAGGTAGATTATAGAAAGGGAAGGTGTTAGCACCCTTTCTATCCGTGGTTATCCATGGGCTCTTAGGTACTTGCTCACTATGTTTTCAAAAATGTTTTGCTTTTCTTGTGTTTGTGGGTTTTGAAAAGAGTTTTGTTTGAAAACTTCGATTTAACTCTTGTATCTGTCCTCAAGAGTGTATGAAGTGTTCTTTGAAAACTTTTGTCAGAAAAGTGTAAGTGCGAAAAGTTATTTTTGTTTTGAAAGAGCAAGTACCTGAGAACCTCTACCTACTCAAAAGAAATTAAGTTGTGTAAATGTCCTTTAGACAGTACTATCCCACTATTGAGAAGTAGGTAGCACCGTCGTTGGAGTTTTTGGGTCAATTCGATTATAGGGACATGTGTGGTCACCAAAGCAATAGTAGGACACCTTAGCCATAACCCTAATGTCTTAGATCATTTTTTATCGAGGCAACCGTTCCGAGGCAACTTTTGACCTTTAGACAGGAGGGCGACCTCTAAAACACCCTATACTCAATGACCACGTCGAGGCAACCAAGTGAGGCGTACCCTAGGAGTGGCATGTGCAAATGTGTCAGGTTTCAGTTATGTTATCTTTGTACATGTTACGGTGAGCTACGATTGATTTTAATTTTAAGGTAAGTCTTGTCATGCATAACCTAATTAACATACATCTAGCAGTTAATAGTTGCGGAACATAAATCTACGCTATTACAAGGCGTCGGGTATTTACATCGCCAAAAACAAACCCTTTGAAAAAGTAAATACGGGAAATTAAATGAAAGCGATAAAAAGTCCTAATTAAAGCTATTACATCCTCGGAGCAAATACATAAATATGGATAAAAAATATGAACAAAATAAACATACGCCCGAGAGAAAACTGAATCGGAGAAGTCCTTAGGGTTTTGACCATTTTTTGAGAAAGAAAGAGATTAAATTAAATTAAACCTAATTAATTAATAAAATAAAAAAGATGTTTTTTGAGTTTTTTAATGTTTTTAAGGAAATAAAATCAAAAGGATTAAAATTGTCAAAAGAAACCCTAATTCTATGTTGATTTTAAATTATTGAGAAAAAGTTAAAATTAACCCTAATTAAACTAAATTAATTTGTTAGTATTTATTTACAAAAATAACTAATTAAGGGTGAAATTAATTTAAATAATAATAATAATAAAATATTATTTTTAGTTTTCTGAATTTTATTATGAAAAAAAGTTAATTTGGTTAATTAAATAATAATAATAATAATAATAATAATTAGTAATAAAATAATTAAATGTAAAATATGAAGAGAAAAAAGAAAATAAACCCAGGGGGGGTGCTGGCCCAATTAGGAGGTGATTCTGGAAATTTGAAGGCCCAACAAGCTGCAAGCCCTTTTGACTTTGGTGATTGTCCATGCGTGCATTGACTGGGAGTACCATGGTCCTTCATCTTTGGCCAAAGGATTTGAGCTTAAAGACACATGGCGTGCTGAGACGTGAAGCACATGGTGGAACGCTTTTTGAAACCTGCATGTGATTATGCAAAGAAAAAATAGAAACCAATATTTTGGGGGACCTGGGATTCGAACCCAGGTCCCAACGCTCACATGCACATGCCTTAACCACTCCACCACTTGCAAGCTTTTGATAATATAATAACAAGTAAATATTATATTAAAAGATCAATCCATATGCTGTAACACAAAAAAACACGCGCGCGTTTTTAAACTATCCAACCATACGTTAACACGTCCTCGTCTTCTTCCTTGTACCTGCAAAAAGAACATTATATAGCGGGGGTTTTTAACCCCCACAATATGCTTGCACGAAAAATAGCGATTAGAGCTATGGTACACATAAATATTTCGCGAGGGTTTGGTTTTGTTCGTTTGGTTCTCAGGATTCCAACCATGTGCCTTAGTAGTCTCAATTTTTCCTGGTTTAGGAATCCCCAATTTCAAAGCTTAGGAACCCTAGAAATCGTCCATGGCATCTTTGGATTTAGGGAGTTTCAGTTCAATTAACTTATGCCATTAGCTTCATATAGTCCCTATTAACACAAACCAATCAAGAAAATATGTTAAATATGCATGAATTCAACAATACGATTTTGAAAAAAAGCTTCAAACCGTGAAACTGTAATGGATGATTCTTTGAGTTTTAGCACGTGAATTCAATTGCAAATTATCCCTGGGACCTCCTGCAATGTGTTAGAATCAATAAAAACCTTTGAATCGTCCTAGAATGCCAAAGTCAGTTTTGAGTTTTCTTGGAAATTTTTCAATATGCTATGGCTTTTCTGCAGCTTTCATGCCCGTGTATGAGACTAGGATTTCTTGCATATATATAGAGGAATGGAATTAGGTCAAAATCTTGAGAAATAATCCATTGCAATGATGATTGAATATTTGATTGAAAATCAAATCTTTTTGCATTTTCATGATTGAACAAAGTTGCCAATTTTGGAGATTTTGCATATTTGACTTGGTGCACGAAATTTCCAGCCTTTTTAGGTCATATTTGCTTCACAAAAAGATTGAAAAACCAAATCTTTGTATTTTCCTACAATTTTAATTAATTAAATGAATTAATATCAATTAAAAATCCAATTAATTAATAAAAAATAAGAAAATAAATTTCATTAAGCTTGAAGGGTCGTTCATAGGCCATGGATGAAGTTTCAAGAAGAGATTTGAGGCCCATTAGCAAAAATGAGGTGTTTTGAGCAAAGTTGACTTTTGCAAATTCATGAAAATTTCCCAACTTCTCCAATGCATATCTTGCTACATTTTGATCATATGAACATGTTCTTGGACATTTTGGAAACTCTTGAAGTCCTCTAACCAATGCCTTTGTTACCATGTCATTTGGATTTACCAATCTCAAGTTATGGTCTTTGACTTAAAGTGCATTTTTGTTGACTTTTGAATTTGACCTATAATGTAGAAATTGATAACTTTTTGTGAGAGCATTTCTTGGACTTGGGGTGTGAAGATGGATTGTAGGAAATGTCATCCCCTTCAAAATGAGCATTGGATGGGATTTTTATGATGAACCATGAAAAAGTTATGCCCTGGTCAATATTCAGTTGACTTTTCTACTGTCCAAAAATAGTAACTTTTTGCACCTTGATGATTTTTGAGTTATCCTTGTGGAATCATTATCAAGACTTGATCAAATGATGATTGTGGACTCAAAATAAGACGTTGACCAACAATTTTGACTTTTGACTATGAAATGACCATTTTGCCCTTGCAGTTGACTGTGGATCAAATGAGGTTTTTGACTGTGCAAATTGGCATTGTGAGTCTTGAAACTTGACATGTAGGTGCTTGAGAATGTTTATAGGCCCATGAGACTTGATTGAACCATTGAAAACCCCAAATTCCTTGAAAGAACTAAAACCCTAATTTCAGCTGGCTTAGGAGGTATTTGGACTGTGCAATCCTTGAGCAATTTTAGAATTATTCTTGTCAAATCTTGAGGAATATGGGATGGCAAATTTTGGGGTACAATACTCTTGATCTTGATCAGCTTCGTGCCATGTCACAGAAGAATAAAGAATCATTCAAAGAGTACATTCAGAGGTAGCGTGAAGTTGCTGCTCAGATTAACCCTTCGATGAAGGAGAAGGAAATTACGAAGATGTTTCTCAAGAGTTTTAGTTCTTTCTATTATGAAAGGATGGTTCCTAGCGCTCCTAATGATTTCACTGGAATGTTTGGTATGGGAATCAGATTAGAAGAAGGTGCCAAAGAGGATTGTCTGACAAAGGAAACAAGTTCATCATATGGGATAAAGAAGTATGGAAACAATCCTAGAAGAAAAAAGAGGGGGAAACCAATGTTTTCTCAAGGAAAAGGGAAATGAAGACCCATAAATAGAAGTTATCAGAACCAATAGCAATAACAATATTATGAACTTCCTCATGTCACCATAGTAACTCTGGTAGATGGTCTAACTCCTACTGCTCAGACTTATTAACAACTTAATCAAAATCAGCAAGTTCATAGGAAGGTTCGATTTGACCTTATTCATATGACTTATACAAAATTGCATCCAGCTCTGTTGCAAAAGAGGTTGATTCAAACTAGATTTCCGTTAGCTGTTCCAAATCCACTTTCGTGGTGGTACAAACTTGAAGCTCATTGGGCTTATAGTCAGGGAGCACCGAGGCATGATCTTCAGACATGTTTCTCATTGAAAGTAGAAGTTCAAAAGCTCATCAAGAATGGTATGTTGAAGTTCTGAGATGTTGAGCCTAATGTGCAAGTTAATCCTCTACCAGAACATGATAGACCCTCAGTAAGTATGATAGAGGCTTGTCTAGGAGAGTATTTGATTTTTTTATGTTAATTTAGTGAAGACTTCTTTGGCTGATGTGCATGCTAAGTTATGCAAGTTTGGTTTGTTAAGAGATGGTCATACAGATTGCCAGTTGTGTTAGCATAATCTTGAAGGATGTGAATTAGTGAAGAAAGATATTCAGTGCTTGATGGACCAGGGTGTGTTACAAGTCAGTGCTAAGTGCAGGAAATATGAGGTATTTATGATTGTTCTTCTGCTTGATATTCCAGAACCTTTGGAAATTACTTACCATAGAAAGGAAAATGATATGACTCCTTTGATAATTTGTTTGCCACGATCGATTCCATATGAATCTAGTAAGGTTGTTCCTTGGAAGTATAATGCCACTATGATAGAAGATGGTGAAGAGGTAATGATTGAATCAGTTCGATCCGTTGAAAACATAGAAGATATTAGTAGAATGACTAGAGATGATTGTATGTTTGCTCCAGCACCTCTCTAAAAGGTTGGTTTTGTGTCAGCAAGTAAGAATGTGGATGGTAAAGATCACGTAGTTGTTTGTCAAGAACCCTTAGTTATTGGTCAGTCTAATAGACCAAAGAATAATTGTGATGTTGAAGAATTGCTAAGTTTAATTAAAAGAATTAACTACAAGGTGGTAGATAAACTCCTTCAGACTCTGTTGAAAATACCAGTGTTATATTTGTTGTTAAACTCTGAGGTCCATCAAAAATCTTCAATGATGGTGTTAGAACAAGCATATATAAATCATGATGTGACAGTGAATCAATTTGATGGTGTAGTAGGAAACATTAATGTTTGTAATACTTGTAGTTTCAGTGATGAAGAGTTACTACGGGAAGGTAGGAAACATAATTATGTTTTGCATATATCTACCAAATGTCAAAAGGACACCTTGTCTAATGTCTTAGTAGATTAAGGTTCTTCGCTCGACATTATTCCAAAAGTCACTTTGTCTAAGTTTGCTTATCAAGGTGCTCCCATGAGATACAGTGGGGTTGTATTTAAAGCTTTTGATGGGTCCAAGATGACAGTAATCAGTGAAGTAGATCTCCTAATGTTGATAGGTCCACATGTTTTCCAAGTAAATTTTAAGGGGATGGATATTTACCTGGTGTACAGTTTTTTATTGATAAGACCTTGGATACACGATGTTGGGGTAAAAACATCAACTCTCCATTAGAGACTCAAGTTTGTTAAGAATGAAAAGCTGGTAATCATTTATGTTGACCATGCTTTGCTAGCCAATCTCCTTTCTTACATTCGATATATAGATGCTGATGAGGAGGTCGTCGGGACTCAATTCCAAGCCCTTGATATATTCAATGTTGTTTGTGTGAAAAGTGGGCATCTATTGCTTCATTGAAAGATGCACAACAGGTTATGGAGAGCGGTCGATCAGAAGGTTGGAGACAAGTTGTTGAGCTTCCCGAGAATAAGAACAGAAATAGGTTAGGGTTCTCACCTTATAAGGCTGGAAGAGAATTGAAACATGGAGATACTATTAGACCTATCCAAGAGGTATTTCACAGTGTCGATTTTATTCACCTTAGAAATCAAGATGTTTCTGCCATTATTGAAGGTGATTCATATCCAGAATGGCCCTTCTTTGTGACGCGCTGAGAGACTAGTTCAGCTGCTCAAAATTGGACTGTTGTGGATGTTCCTAGTATTGTTCATTTGTCAAAGTAATTTGTTTTATCTTTTTCAAATAATTTATTTCACTTTGCCCAAGGTGAAATTGACTTTGTATAGGCTTCCTTTGTTTCAAATTTTAAGATCATTAATAAAAGACGTTTATTATCCAAAGTGTTTTTCTTTTTTGCATTTTTCTAGAAAGTGGTAACTAAAAAACCTGTTAAAAACAATTTGTTATTGCATATCACTTTCAAATCTACCAGTTTTCTAAAACAAAGCATAAATCATGTGCAAATTAATAAATGATAAACTCGTTGAAAATAATGACCTTGCAACCTCTCTCAACTTTGAATTCCCTGTATACAAAGCAGAAGAAAAGAGTGAGGAAGACAATGAGATTCCAGAAGAAATTACTCAGTTGCTTGAGCATGAAGAAAAGACCATTCAGCCATATAAAGAGTGTGTCGAGTCGATCAACTTAGGTTTTGAAGAGAACAAGAGAGAAGCCAAGATTGGGGCACTGCTTGTTAAAGATGTCAAGAAAAGGTTGGTAGAGTTGTTGAAAGAGTATGTCAATGTATTTGCTTTGTCATATCAAGATATGTCATGATTGGATATTAATATTGTAGAGTATAGACTGCCTCTTAAACCAAAATGTCTGTCAGTGAAGTAAAAGTTAAGAAGAACTCATCCAGATATGGCTGTCAAGATTCGAGAAGATGTGCAGAAATAGATTGATGCTAGTTTTCGTGTCACATCTATCTATCCTTAATGGGTGGCTAATATCGTGCCAGCTCCGAAGAAAGATCGAAAAAATAGAATATGTGTAGACTACAGATATTTGAATTAAGCGAGTCTAAAAGATGATTTTCCTCTGCTACATATTGACATATTGGTAGAAAATACATCTAAATTCAATGATTTCTTATTTATGGATGGATTTTTTGGGTATAATAAAATTAAAATGGCACTTCAGTACATGGAAAAAACAATGTTTATCACCCCTTGGGGAACATTCTATTATAGAGTGATGCCCTTCGTCTTGAAGAACGTTGGTGCCACATAACAGAGGGTTATGACTACCCTATTCCATGACATGATGTATAAGGAAATCGAGGTATATGTTGTTGATATGATTGCCAAGTCTAAGACTCAAGAAGATAATGTAGAATACTTGTTGAAATTGTTTCAACATTTGAGGAAGTATAGACTCCTCTTAAATCTAAACAAATGTATTTTCGGTGTTCGTTCCGGGAAGCTTTTGGGTTTCATTCTCAATCATAAAGGTATAGATGTGGATCTAAATAAGGTCAGGGCCATTCGGGACATGCCTGAACCTAGAACAGAAAATAAAGTCAGAGGATTTCTTGGACATTTGGATTATATTTCTAGGTTCATCTCTCAAATGACTGCCACTTGTAAGCCAATCTTTAAATTGCTTCGTAAAGATCAAAGTATTGTGTGAAGTGAAGATTGTCAAAAGTATTTTGATATTATTAAAGATTACTTTCTTTAGCCTCCTATTTTGATCTTTCCAGTGGAAGGAATGCCTCTAATTATGTATTTAACAGTCTTGGAAGGATCAATAGGTTGTATCCTCGGACAATAGGACGAGACATGTAGGAAATATTATGTTATTTATTACTTGAGTAAGAAATTCATAGATTGTGAATCCCGATATTCTTTGCTTGAGAAAACGTGTTGTGCTTTGGCATGGGCTATCTGATATCTCCGGTAGTATATGTTGAATCATACTACTTAGTTGATATCAAAAATTAATGGATCCTATCAAGTATATCTTTTAGAATCCTGCGTTGACGGGAAGAATTTCCTACTGGCAGATGTTGCTA
Organism: Vicia faba; assembly: GCA_948472305.1. Lineage (NCBI taxonomy): Eukaryota > Viridiplantae > Streptophyta > Magnoliopsida > Fabales > Fabaceae > Vicia > Vicia faba. The sequence goes on along the minus strand of OX451738.1, from coordinate 1,312,718,794 downwards.
TTAGAATATGACATTAAATGTCGTACTCAGAAAGCTATTAAAGGAAGTATACTAGTAGATCATTTGGCTCATCAACCAATTGAAGATTATCAACCCATTAAGTTTGGCTTTCCTAGTGAAGATGTTATGGCCATTAGAGTTAAAGGTTATGATGAACCAGGTCCTGAGAAAGGACCAGAGCCTGGTCCCAATGGAGCCTGGTATTTGAGGGAGTCTCTAATGCATATGATCATGGATTTAGGGCCATTATAATCACTCCTCGAGGTTCTCATATTCCTTTTACTGCAAGGATATATTTTGATAGTAAGAATAATATGGAAGAATATAAAGTGTGTATCATGGGCCTTGAAGAAGTTATTAATCTCAAGATTAAGATCCTCGATGTCTTTGGAGATTTAAATTTAGTTATCAATCAAATCAAAGGTGAATGGGAAACTCGTCATCCGGGTAGATCTCATACAAATGTTATGCTAGGCGGTTATTGCCTTTCTTTGATAAAGTCAATTTCCATCATATACCTCGAGAGGAAAATCAAGTGGAAGACATTTTAACCACATTTCCATCCATGTACCTAGTAAATTTACCCAATGAGGTATCTTTAATTATGACCAGACGTCTGGATAGACCTACTCGTGTGTTTGCAGCAGAAGAAGAAGTAGATGATAAACGGTAGTATCATGATATCAAGTGTTTCCTCCAGAGTAAAAAATACCTAGATGGGGCATCCAGTAAAGATAAGAAGACTTTGAGAAGATTGGCGTACAACTTATTTCTCAATGAAATGTGTTATACAAAAGAAATTACGACATGGTCTTACTCAGGTGTGTGGATAGACACGAAGTAGACATGTTAATGCAGGAAGTTCATGAAGGGTCCTTCGATACTCATGTCAATGGACATTCTATGGCTAAGAAGATGCTCAAATATGGTTACTATTGGTTGACAATGAAATTTAATTATTTTCAATTTGTCAAGAAGTATCATAAATGACAAATTTATGCGGATAAGGTGCATGTTCCTCTGACTCCACTCAATGTTACTTCGTCTCTGTGGCCATTCTCTTTGTGGGGAATTGACATGATTAGTGTGATTAAACCTAAAGCTTTATACAGACATTGTTTCATTCAGGTAGATATTGATTACTTAACCAAATGGTTCGAAGCGGTGTCTTACACTAACGTGACCAATTAAGTGGTGGTCTGGTTTATCAAGAATCAAATCATCTATCGATACGGTATTCCAAGCAAGATCATTACTGAAAATGGTTTAAACCTGGACAAAAAGATGATGAGAGAACTCTGTGAAAGCTTCAAGGTTTAAAATCACAACTCTTCGCCTTACAGACCCAAGACGAATGAGGATGTTGAAGCGATAAATAAGAATATCAAGAAAATATTGCAGAAGATGGTTGTGACCTACAAGGACTGGAAGGAGATGCTTCCTTTTTCTTTGCATGGATGTCAGACGTTTGTCTGCACTTCAACAGTGGAAACCCCTTTTTCCTTAGTTTATAGCATGGAAGAAGTGCTCCCCTTAGAAGTTGAGATCCCATCGATGCGAGTCTTGATGGAAGCCAAGTTGACAAAAGCTGAATGGTGTACGAATAAATATGACCAGTTAAATCTAATTGAAGAGAAGAGAATGACAGCCTCGTGGCATGGTCAGTTGTATCAGAAGAGGTTGAAGAAAGCATTTGATAAGAAGGTTTGATCTCGTGAATTTAGAGAAGGCCACCTCGTACTAAAAAGATCTTGTCTCCTCACAATGACTCCCGAGTCAAGTGGACTCCCAATTACGAAGGCCCATGTGTTATCAAGAAAGTCTTCTCTAGAGGTGCATTGGTTCTTAAAACTATGGATGGTAAGGTGCTCCCCCGTTCAGTGAATGTCGATGCAGTCAAGAAATACTTCTCCTAAATAATCAAAAGAACTGCTCGCTAAGTTGAAAATCTGAAAGGGAAGCTTAGGCAAAAATGAGTGTCTCGATGGACTAAAAACCTGAAAGGGAGGTCTAGGCAAGAATTAGAGACATAAATAGAAATAATTCATCTTGGTAGATTGAAAACCCTAAAGGGAAATCTAGGCAAAATTTAGAGATTTTATGGCAAGTAACTACAACAGGAAAATCTTGATCACGTGAAGTAGCATCATCATTGATTAGGAAGTCTCAGTTTAATTGCTCTCAACATAAGCTAGATTATGGGAATTCAAAGTTGTTAGGGAGAATAGTGATCATTGTATTTCAATTTAGCCTTTCCATTTATCATTTTCTAAACATTGTAATGATCTATGGGGTTACACCTTTTTTTGGACTACCATTCTATCAATAAAATCCTTATCTTTTGTCAATCAATTTAAATTCTTATATTTGTTTATTTTGCAAAATGTCATTTATTTTTTATAATAATTTTTGAAACAAAGGTTTAATAATAAAAATGTTTTTGAAAATTACAAAATATTTTCCTTTGACATTTGAATAAACTAAAATGAATGTTTGTGTTTGTTCAAAATTGATAAAGTCTTGAATTGCGTAACTCAGATTCCCTAGTGCAGTATTTCATGGGAATTTTCTTGTGGATCTCCTTGATTTGATAATCCTAATTTCTCCAAACAATTTTTGGCCGTATATTGAATTTTCTTCAGCCAATTTTTGTTGCAGTGTTGATTTGTGTTCTCCCATAACAAATCCATTAGAAGTTCCTACTATTGATTTCTGAAGACATGTTTTTCTCCAGCTGATCTTTTTGTCCCGAGGGAATCTTTGTTCCTCAAAGATTTTCCAGAAAACAAGATTTGTGGCATAGTCTCCATCTAGTTGAGATTTGGCCAAGTACCCAGTTAATCGAACTTTTAGTTCCCCAGCTTGTCCAGTGTGTTGTTTTCCAACATAAATATAACATTGTGTAATATGGTGGGAGAACTGACTTGGTTTTGCATTTTATCGCAGATGTTGTGGATAGAAAGAGTCGCCACTGGCATTTCTTTAATCTGGTAAAGGAAAGGGTGAAAAGAACAGGAAAGACCTTCGAGAATTTTCTGAGTTCGGGGGGTAGGTTATGAAAAGGGAATGTGTTAGCACCCTTTTCATCTGTAGTTATCTACGGGCTCTTAATCGCTTAGCTCACTTTGAAAATTTTCCTTTTGTGTGTGTTTGAAAATATTTTGGAAAATGCCTAAGTATGACAACTTTGTAATACTTCTTATATCAGTCAAGAATGCGTACAATAGTATTCTACCCTTACTCAAAAGTATGACAACTTTGAAAAGATTTTTTTTTTGTGAGCAAGCGATTAATAGTATTCTACCCTTACTCAAAAGTATTTTTGTGTTATTTTCCTCCTCCTTTAGATAGTGCTATCCTACCATTAGTTAGTAGGAATCCCTATCATTGGATGTGAACGGACAGGCGAGGGTCATCGTACAGTCATAATGGCAACTCGTAGGGGCACTTTAGCAATTTATCATAAGGGACTGAGATTGTTTACCGAAGGCAGCATCTTAAGGGTCATCGAGGGACTATGATCTATTTAACTGAGGGTCTTTGCTAAAGCGCCCCCACGTTCGAGGGACATGACTGCTTTTATTCGAAGGCAACAACTGGGATTACCCTAGAGGTGAGTGTCTGTAAAGTGACTCAATTACGATATTTGATCTTGATTAGGGTTATCTAGTGTTTGGTTTTAGATCTTTCCATACATGCCTAGTTACTATACAGTAATAAGGAAAGCGGTAAATTGCGGAAAGTAAAGATGCAGAAAGTAAATCTACATTATTACAGGGCTTTGGGAGTGGGGATACAAAACCATAAAATCGGGGGGAAAAGAAAGTAAACCCTAACTAACTATTACATACTCTAGCAGATACATAATTGGGAAAAATTAATTCGAAAGTAAATACGTGAAGATTGTAAAAGAGAAAAATGGAAAAATTGTTTTGGTGATTGCATAATGAAAAAGTTTTGATAATCATCCTAAAATATAATTGATTTTAATTAATCAAAAAAAGAAAGGTAATTTAAATTAATCAAAACCCTAAAATCTAAGTTGATTTTAATTAGTCGAGAAAACCTAAAAAATCAAGTTAGGATTAATTAGATAAAACCTAAAATTAAATTCAATTGATTAAATTTAAAAAAACCTAAAATAAAATTTAAAGCCTAAAATTAAATTAGGGTTTTGTTAAAAAATATTTTCTTTTAAAAAGGTTTTAAAGAAAAAAGGTGAAAAAGAGTGAGAAACATAGAATGACCAAAAGAGTATGGTTGGGTGTTGAACCCACGCCCTCAAGCATTCTCCACGCCTAGCATACCACCAGGCCAACATGCTGGTTGTGTCAAGGTAACAGGTTCAATGTATCATATATTAAACCTGCAAAAATAATGAAAAAAATGGAAAAACTGGGGATCGAACCCGTGACTTGGGAGAGGAGTGACTTAGCGCGTCGTTTCTACCTCTGGGTGGCTATACATCCGTTTATATAAATCAAACAATAAATATAAATATAAAACATGATTATGTTGACTGGAGAGGCGTCGGAGCCCTAGCTCCGGTTGTCCTCTTCCAATCAACCTGCAAAATAAACATTATTAGGAAGCCAATAATACCCTACCCCCTAGATCAAGGGTTGCAAATCCAATGAGAGTATTTTTGAAGGCTAAAATGCAAGGTATTAAGAGCTATGATGAAAACATGTGAAATCGGTGCTAGCATGGTGGTTCACGATTCAGTATGCATGGGATCATGGTGATGATCCAGACCTGTTCAAATGAACTTCAGAAACATGTTAGTAACACCAATATGATTTAAAACGATAAAAAAAATTAAGATATGAAATTCAAACAGTTATGCAATCGGATATGCATGTCATGGTGTTTTCACGCATTTTGGACCCTCAAAATAAATTCCAACCTTACTCTGCAGGATTGTTAGGAGTGAATGGAATGGAGATCTTGTAGTGAAACAGTTGGTAACAAGAGTTTTGAAATTCTAAGGTTCTTGAAAAAAGTTGATGGTTTTTGGAAAATTTATGGAAAGAGTTTTTCTTGCGGACTTGTATGAGAACTAATGAGATTATATAGGAGAAATTAGGTCAAAGTCATGTGGGCTTGGACCTTGTATAAAAAGATATGATTTTATCTTATTTATTTTATATTATTAATGAATAAATAAAAAATAATTAAAATTAAAAAAGGTCAAGGGGTGTAAGGATAAGGTTTGAGGTGTATTAAGAGTATAATATACGTTTGGACTCTTAAACCATGGCCCAATAGCCCAAAATATCAAGCTTGCTCAATTTGAACTTCATGCATTTGCTCAAAATTTCCCAACTTGCAATGCTCATAACTTACTCAATTTTTATCTTTTGAAGGTGATCCTAGACTTTTTGGAAAGCTCAGGATGTCCTATGAAACCTCTATGTTTATCATTTTTTCTTTTGAAGACCTTACCTTGATGTAAGTTACCTTTACAAAAAGTGTCTTTTTGTTGACTTTTGAAATGACCTGTAATGAATTAGCTTATATCTCTCAAATGATGCATTTTTTGGACTTGAGCTTAGAGAGACAGAGTTTTAGATAATTGAATTTTCTTAAAAATGGGATTTGGTTGGGGAAAAGTTGAGGAAGCATGTGAAAGTTATGCTTGGTCAAAGTTCAATTGACTTCTTCTAAGGAAACCCTAATTTGGCAACTTTTGACTTTTGATGACTTGAGGGCTTTTCTTGAGGAATCATGATCAACCCTTGATCAAATGATGAATGTGACTTCAGAATGTTGATGTTGACCAAAATTTTTGAAGTTTCACTGTATGTTGACCATGGTTGACTTTTACTCAATACATTTGATTTTCAGTAATCTGAGCCATTGACTGGACAAACTTGTGGTATGAAAACCACTTGAGACCTTTTAGACCCAATCTTCCTAGAGAAATACCAAACCCTAGTTGTGGATCCATTGCTTAGGAGGAGAATTTGTCTGATCAATTCTTGAGCCACCTTGAGCATTTGAGGACCTTTTGAGAATGTCTTGAAGAAAAATGAGAGGGAAAATTTTTGGGTACAATACATTACGTACACTAAAATATTCATAAAGTCATTACCATGCATAGCTGAAAGCATATTCATGCTCATTCACATTTCCTTGGGTCTAGTAAGACTTTCTTGTTGGTACCTTGGTGTCTCTTGTAGCGGTGAAAAATTTGAGACCAAATCATTGATTGACTTGACTAATTATAGTAAAGTCACCATCACGCTTTATTATTTCCAAGAGAATGATAAAAAAGCAAAATAAATATGCAATGAAAGAAGTAAAACTAAAAGCAAGTGCAATAAAAATATTAAAGGGTACGGAGTTGGTTATACAAAGGAAATGTACTAGAACTCTATATATATGCGGTACTCTGCAGGAACCTCTTATTCTATCTGTGTATTTTGGCTAAAAATGATTTATATAAAAAAAACTAATCTAAATTAATAACAACTAATAAGAGAATTAATGACTTAATAAAACATGGAGGGTGTAAAGCAGAATATAGGGTAAGCATGAAGTATTGGACACTAAAGCCTAATTAAAATGAGACCCAAGATGTTATTTTTGTTGTAGCTAGCTCCAAATAAAAAAAAGGCATTCGGGTCAGGGTATCAGTAGCCCACACGAATTCTAGACAACAAGAAAATGTTGATAGCAAACACTTAGGTGGAATGAATCAGAAACGGGTCGGGTCATGTGAGGATGCCCAAAAAGAATATCAGAGTTAATCTACGCTTGATTTCATCTTAATGATGCACTAGAATGAGTCTACACTCGACTTTGTCTAGAAGATACATTTGGAATGAGTCTATGCACGACTTTGTCCAAAAAGAATATTAGAGTGAATCTACGCTTGATTTCATCGGAACTAGAAGATGTATACGCCTGACTTCAACTAGAAGAGGTATTGGAAGGAGTTTATGCCTAACTTATTTTCCAAAAGAGTTTCAGAAAGAATCTGCGCTTGATTTCATCTGAACTAGAAAATGTCTACGCCCAACTTCAACTAGAAGAGGTGATTTTTAGAATTACTCTCTGGGGAAAGTGCTTAAGTAGCTACTTGTTAGGTTTAGTATCTGAGGGAAATGCTTGTCAGAATTCGGTCTCTGAAGGAAATTGTATGGTTATATAGATAGTTGCCTCATCCTGTTTTGGGAATTGATCTACAATCTGTTTTCACAGGTAATTGCCATGTCTTGTTTCAGGAATTAATCTCCGACCTGTTAGAAAATTGTTGATGATGTTCATCTATTTGTAGACTTTACCTGAAAAGATAAAGAGTTAGATGTATGTGATATCATGATGTATGAAATGCATTGCGTAATGATGTTCTCAAAATAAATGAGAGTGTGCTACAAGCCTTTCGTATGCATATGATATGATAAATGATGTATGAATGTGAGATGTCGTTGAAGTGCATTGGTAGCTTTGTATAACATTTTTTATTGGGAAAATAAATCCCGGACTGTTTCAGAGGATGAAGAAAGTGAATCTTCGGTCTTGTTTAGAACGTCTCTATTGGGAACTCCTGCTTTCTGTTTGAGAAAATTCCGCTGGGGGATGTTGATTTCTGCTTGGGGAGAAGAGTTCAAAAACATTGGATGTTCATCGCTTTATTGGGAAGTTTAATTCTTATATACCCTGACTGAGGATAAAAGAGATGGATAACCTTCTAAGGTACTGTCTGACCGAGTTTTCAATGTCGATGCCGACTCGTCTGGGAAGGATAAGGTTGAACGATATCTGGTCTGATTTCAGATTCTGTAGAAACTCTCTGGGGATGGCAATCTGGACTACAGTTTGCTGGAGAGAGAAGTTGTGTCGATGATTTACAGTAGTCAAAGGAATAGACTTAAGTTGGGGAGATTGTATTCTATTGGGGAAATGAACCGTATTCGGGAAATAAACCCTGTTGGAGAAATATTCTACTGAAGAAATGCTCTTATGAGGAGATATCCTACTGAGGAATAGAATTCTGCAGGGGAATTTTGTAGTGTTGGATAAATAAACTCAGTTAGAGAAGAGAATTCCTATGAGTTGCGCTGATGATATAATCTCTGATAAGGATTGAGATTCTGTGGGTTGGTGACATTGTCGGTGGAAAGATAGTACTCCTTTATTTGCTAGGGGGATCTACTGGTGAGTAAAATTAGGTTTAATCGGGGAATGTATCTTTATTAAAGATGAGCTTATGAAGAAGACTTTGTGGGGATAATCCCATGGAGATTGTTCTGTGGGAATTTTTGACGCCTCGAACGTTATCCCAACTCCTAAAGTCTAAAGTAAATGTTTATTAATGTTTTCATGCATATATTTGTTAACAGTCGTTGTACCCCAAAATTTTCTCTCTCATTTTATTCAACACATGCCCATTGAGGTCCCCAACTTTCCCTAGGATGACTAAGAATTGACTAGAAAAATTCTCCTCCTAAGACAATGAACCTCTAACTAGGGTTTCAGTTTTCATTAACATGTGTGAGCTCCAATGGTCTCAAATGTTTGACATGATCCTAATATGTCCTCAAGATTATCCATGCCAAATTTCATGCCTTGCACAACAAGTTTGCTCAGTCAATTGCTCAAGTATTGGAAAATCAACTAGGCTAGGTCAAAAGTCAAATGTGGCCCATGTACAGTCAAACTTCAAGATTTTTGGTCAACATCAACATTTTGAAGTGATATCCATCATTTTATCAAGGGTTGATCATCATTCCTCAAGAAATGCTCCTAATCCATCAAAAGTCAAAAATGGCAAATTGGGGTTTCTATAGGAAAAATCAATCAAACTTTGACCAAGCATAACTTTCTCATACTTTATCAGAAATTTTTCAACCAAAGCTCATTTTGAATAGAATCCAATTCCCTACAACTTCTCTTCAACCCTCAAGTCCAAGAAATACACCATTTGAAAGATACAAGTTCATACATTACATGTCCTTTTTAGAAAGTCAACAAAAGCCACTTTTTTCCAAGACCTTTTACATCAAGATAAAATCTTCAAATGCAAAATCTATAAAAAGAGGGATTGAAGTAGACATATTGAGATTTCCAAAAAGTCAAAGATCATCATCATGAGATAAATATTGATCAAGTTATGGCTTGCCCAAGTTGGGAAAATTTGGGAATTTTCAAGAATTATGTATTGAGCAAATTTGAAGTTTTAAGGCAAGGGCTCAATTTCTTGGACTTCAAGCATCTTCCTAAGTTTATAGAGGACCTATAAAATTAATATTACCATGCCTTACATTTTCTAACTGTTTTATTCATATTTATTTTAATTTATTTCAAATAAATATAAAATAAAATGTATAAAATAATTGGAAATGGGTTTTGAGCTTTGGGTTGATGTTTTTGACAGCCTAGGCCTATAAAATTTTGTGCAAAGGTGTCCGCATTCATTAAAATTCAAAAAGGACAAGATTCCATGTCTTTGCCAAAGTTACAAAACATCATTCATGGCTTTAAAAACACATGTTTATGGTTGTTATTACTTTTGTTCTCTTGTCTCCTCCATCCTCTCTATATAAAGGACACATTAGAAAGCTTCAAGACATGATATACAGCCTGGAAAAGCTCTACAAATTTTGCAAAAAATATCAAAGTTATAAAATTCGCATTTTAGGTTCCAGCCTTCCTCAGTCCAAACAAAAGATCTAAATACATTCTTGGAGGCTCCCTGAAGCTTTTGCAATCATTACCAAGTCCTGAAACATCACAAAACACCTCAGTAAGCTCCATTTTTATATTTTCTAACTTGTTTCATGTAGATCTGGTGCTCCTCGTAGCTAGATGTGCATTATACACCATCATACATATGTCGTCAGATGTCCAACTGATCAGATCTAGCGCACTCCATCTGTGGGCTCACCATATGCCATCAAGACCAATCCACATTGGATCCAGAAGCAAATATGGGCCTCTCCCTTCATGGGCCAGCGAATTCAACAACCACACCCCCACTTTTTTTTTACTATCTCAGGCCCATCTAGTTTTTTTTTTGTAATGTTTTAATTTATTTTATCTTCTTTACTTAATTAAGCAAATAATATAAAAAACTCACACAAAAAATTAGACTTAGATTTTTTTTAAATTAAAATAATAAATTGATTTAATTAATTAATTAATTAAATTTTAACTACTTTCTTATTTTAAAATGAACTAGCATTTAGGATTTAATTTATGTTTCAAATGTTTTCTTAATAAAAAATGCAAAAATATTAGAATTATATTAATTTCATTCAATATTTATTTTCTTAAATTAAATTTAGATTTCGTTTAATTGTTTTTCTTGAAATAAATAAAAATAAAACCAAAAAGATTTATCTTATTTACTTAGAATTTTTCTTAGGATTTTTAGACGTAATATTTATTTCGCACGCGTTATTTTTATTCTCGCATTTTATATAAATAATGTAACTCATTATGGGATGTAATAGTCTAGATTTAAAATTCTGCATTTTATTTTCTTGCATTTTTTTATGTAATTGTCCCAAAGTATTGTAATAGTCTAGGATTTAAATTTTCGTACTTTAAATTTCTGTAAATATTAACTATTAGTAAATAGGCGTGCATGATAAGACTGAAAATTAAAATGTTAGAAAACTTAATAATGCAAGATAATTAACTGAATTTAACACATGCACATGCACACCTCTAAGATATCTGCTGCTTTGGTTGCCTTTAAATAAAACATTCATGAGGCAGGAACGCTTTAGCAAAGACCCATAAATCAAAAGATCATAGTCCCTCGATGACCCTACAGTTGTCTTATCGGTAAATGATCTAGTCCCTAAACAAAATTGCTAAAGTGTCTCCACAAGTTGCCTTTGTGATTGTATCGTCCATTTCGAATATCCCTAATACATCCAGCAATAGGGCTACCTACTCACTAATAGTAGGATAGCACTGTCTAAAGGATAGGAGGAAAAGAACGACCCTTTTCGAGTATAAAAGTAGATATATGTTAAAAGTTTGCTCAAAAAACATTTTGCACTTACACAAATACTACTTTTCAAAAGCAATTTTTAAAACATCTGCTTTGTTAACACTCTTGAGGACTAATACAAGAGTTAAGCGCAAAGCAAATAACCGCACTAAGGTATTTTCCAAACATTTTCAAAACACACAAAGCACAAAGGTATTTCAAAACGAGAAAACCTCTAAGAGCCCGTAGAAAACTACGGATGGAAAGGTTGCTAACACATTCCCTTTCTATAATCTACCCCCCTTACTTAGAAAACTCTTGAAAATGTCTTTTTTTATTCTTTTCACCCTTTCCTTTATTAAATAAAAGAAAAGTCAGTGGCGACTCTTGCTTACTGCAACATTTGCGAACACAAACATAAAAACAATATTAAACAGTCAGTTCTGCCACCGTATCAAAGAACTGGCGACTCTGCTGGGAATTATAATAAAGTGGGGTTTACCTTAGGGTCTAGATCATTTTGCTTCTTTGTCTGTTTGTTTGCTTTAATTTTAAGGGTTTTTGTTTGGGTACTATAGATCCTACACCCGGATCTGGGGAAACCTTTTAGGTAAGTAGAAATACATCATGGAAATTGTATGGGGTATACCGACACGGTTGAAGTGATGGCTACGTTAATGCGACACTTTGGTTGTTACCGGTATCCCTTGAGTTAATCAAGGAGAATACGGGGTCGTTGCGTGGTGTCATGAAGCGTCAACTGACCTTAGAACCTTTAAATGAACAACTTGGCCATTAGGATGTAGTGAGATGGCCGTATTTGGTGTATTCCCAAAGTCGATAGATACTCGATATTACACTCATTGAGATTTGACTCCTGAGTTTTGTTTGGTTGCAAGTCAATTGCCTATCAAACGAAACTTATGGGAAAGATCAGGGATATTGAGATCCCTTAGAACCTGGTTACTATTTATAGGACATGTTGAACCAATCCAACTTCAAGAGGGTACTACCTTAAAACCCATGCAAGCCTTAAACCTAAGGCCTCTTGTGTGATTTGCTTGTGCTTGTTATATCTGTGATTTTTTAGCATAATCATGACATCATGACATGGCATATCATACTAACCATTTCAAGGATTTTCTAGGGCTTATCTTTGTCTTGTTTTGTAGGACATGACATCCACTCACAGGAACACTATCCAAATCAACCTTGTGAAAGTGCATCCTCAACTCAAGGAGTTAGCATCAAGGATTCCTGAAAGCTCTCCCTTCACTGAAAAACATGGTCGACTTCTCAACTTGGTCACTTCAAACCCTGATGAAGAAATGTTAAAGGTGCTTTCTCAGTTCTTTGACTTGTTGCATCACTGCTTCACTTTCCCTGATTACCAGTTAGTACCTACTATGGAGGATTTTTCTCATTTACTAGGGGTACCTATCCTTAATCAGCTACCGTTCAATGGTATGGAAAGAGACCCAAATCCTGAAGAGATTGCTCAAGCTCTATCTTTACAACGGTCTGATATAATGGAAAATTGGGAAACTAGAAGAGGTGTCCAAGGATTTCCATTCAAGTTTCTATTTGAGAAAGGTCACTATTTTTAGGATAACCTAGATTTATAAGATTTTGAAGAGGTGTTAGCCCTTCTCATCTATGGGATGGTACTATTCCCTAACACGGACCAACTCATAGATGTGAATGTAGTTAATATTTTTCTGTCTCATAATCCGGTACCTACATTACTTGGGGATATTCTACACTCTCTGCATACTCGTACTCTAAAGAGAAGAGGGACACTTCTGTGTTGCACTCCTCTTTTGGATAGGTGGTTTATTTCGCACCTACCCCGGTCTATTCTGAGAAATGAGCAGGGTATGAGGTGGTCTCATAGGTTGATTTCCCTTACACATTCAGATGTTCATTGGTGTTCGCGATCCTCAGAGAATTTTACCATCATTGATCGTTGTGGGGAATTCCCTAATATCCCTCGCTTAGGCATTAGGGTTAGGAATCACTTAAAATCCTTGTTTGGCGTTGCGACCGTTTGGTTATGCTATAAGTGATGGTCCTCATGACACGCTCATCCAAGGAATCACATTTGACTATGAGAATGATGTTTAGGGTTATCGTAAGAGGTTCATTCGGGCTTGGGGCATGATAAACAGAGTTGATAGCAAGACACTGGGGCACAAGAATTCTATCCCTCTTGAGCCTTACCTCAAATGGGTGCGAGCTCGTTCTCAATGTCTTATGATGCCTTACGCTGCCATCTTACCTGTGATTGTGGAGCCAATTATTGAAGGATACACTCCTTACGTGGTTCTGCATCCTAATATGCCAACTGATTTTGAGGAGCTACGAAAATCTTGGATCCAACTCAAAGAAGAATGGGATACCTTTGAAACCCAATTCTAGACCAGCGATAAGAAGGTTTTAGAGCTCACTTGGTTACTTCATGAGGAGAGGAGCATAAATTCCTACATTGCCCCAAAGAGCTTGCGCCTGTGTGAAGCTTGAAGTCTTCCTTTTTTGCTTGGAAATTTTATTGTTTCTTTGTTCCCTTTATGAGCCCAAGAGGTGTTATTGTAATCAATAAAATATCTTAATACAATTAATGTTTGTTCTCTTTCTGTTTAAGAAAATTTGAGTCTTAGAAATCCTTGAAAACATTGCATACATATATCATACATATCATTGCATAAGCAGGTTTCAAGGAAGGTTTCTCATCCTCTTCGTTGTTTATTTCAGCAATGGCTCTAAAACAAACAGTGAAGGATCTACAGACTCAGAATGCCCAGTTTTAACAGATGATCATGGCTCTGACCAAGAGGCAGGAAGAACTGAAAGCCATGCTTGTTAAAGACAAGACTAAGAAGCCAAGGAAGCCATCTGGTGTGGTGAACTTGGGAAGAAGGATCAGAGGACCAGTACGGTGAGCCTCTGAACTGGTAACTTTATCAAAGGAAGGAGACAATCAAGAGGAGGCAACGAGAGATGAAGACTCCAGTCCAAAAGAATCTGATGATGAATCTGACTATGAGGAGCAGTATCATCCTGCTGATGAAAAATACAAACACCTGGAGGATTTTCTGAATGCAATGGAGGTCCAGAAGGTATCGGTCTAGATTTTAAAGAGCCGAGTTTGGTCTCTGGGGTTGTCATCCCACAGAAGTTCAAGGTGCCAGTATTTGCCAAATATGATGGGGTTTCATGTACCAAGATGCACCTTCGATCTTATGTGAGGAAGATACAGCTTCACACTATTGACAAGGACTTATGGGTCCACTTCTTTCAGGATAGTCTGTCCGGAACTCAACTAGAATGGTTCTACCAGCTGGAAAGGTCCAACATTCGTAATTAGGAAGACCTGGCTGCTGCTTTCTACAAGAAGTATCAGTATAATATCGACCTTGCTCCCACCCGTACACAACTCCAAAGCATGTCCATGGGTTCGAGCGAGGGCTTTAAAGACTATGCTCAAAAGTGGCGGGACTTAGCAGGAAGAGTCCAACACCCCTTGTCTGATAGGGAGCTAGTGGATATGTTTCTGGGTACCCTGTCTGGTCCGTTTGTCAATCACCTGATTGGAAGCTCCCCAGCCGGCTTCACTGAATTGATTTTGACAGGAGAAAGAGTGAAAGCTGGGATTAGGAGTGGTAAGATTCAAAAAGATGCATCCTCCAGTGCAGTAAGGAAGCCATTTGCTGGGAAGAAAGAGGTCAGTGTTGTTTACAATCAAAGAAATCAGGGCAGAACTGAACGCCGTCTTGCGGTATGGGCTGTCATGATCTCTAAACCTGCACCTACTTAATAAAGGAATAATCAATAGAGAACAAAAAGGCCTGTAAGACAATTTACCCGGATAAACATGACTCTCTCTCAGGTTTTGCCGCAGTTATTGAAGTCCAATCTGGTAACTCTAAGGGAAGCTCCCAAGAATCCCAACACTACCTCTCCCCGCTACAATCTTAATGCTCGATGCGCCTACCACTCTGAGACTTCGAGGCATCACACGAACGAATGTTGGGCTTTGAAGAACAAGGTACAAGATCTGTTTGAGGCAAAGGAGATTGAATTCGGTGCTCTAGAAACTCCCAACATTATAACTGCACCCATGCCCAAGCATGGCTCGGGAATCAATGGTATTGATGTTGTCTCCGCCACAGAAGAAGCTGACAATGAGTATGATATGGATAGCTGGATCTTCCCTACTACCAACGGTGGACCCAGTAACTGGATGACAAAAGACTTTGTACCAATTACTTTTATTCAAAAGTAATTATCTTTCTTGTTTTTGGATATGTAATAAACAATATAAACTTTTTGGACACGTGTCTTACCCGGGGCACAATGGTTTATTTGTGAGGGTTATCATATTTCAATTTTTTATGGCATTAATAAAGCATTGGACGTTTATGCATACAAATTTTGCGCTCTCTGTTTTTTTTTCTTCTGCTTTTTACTTTGTCTACACAACTATGCTCTTACACACACCCACGTATCAAACTGCAGATCCATATCCACTCTGGATCCCATTGATAACAGTTTTGCTATTTTTGGTTATGACTTTGAAAATCTATCAACCAAGTCGAGGACAAAGGTGAGGAAGATTTTGAGGTACCCGGAGAACTTGCCATACTGTTACAACAGGAAGAAAGGGCTATACAGCCTCATGAAGAACCAGTTGAGACAGTGAATTTGGGCACGGAAGAGAACAGAAAAGAGGTCAAGATAGGTGAAAATTTGGAGCTTCGTGTCAAACAGCGTTTGATTCAGATGTTACATGATTATGGTGAGATCTTTGATTGGTCATATGAAGACATGCCAGGACTAGACACAGATATTGTGGCTCATCGTTTGCCAACTAAAGAAGATTTCCCTTCGGTAAAGCAAAAGGTTCGTCGTATGCGCCTCGAAATGTCAGAGAAGATCAAAGCATAGGTTATGAAACAGTTCAACAATGGGTTCTTAGATGTCACTTCTTATCCCCAATGGGTTGCTAACGTAGTCCCTGTGCCTAAAAAAGACTGCAAGGTACGGATGTGTGTGGACTACCAAGATTTGAACAGGGCCATCCCCAAGGATGACTTTCCTCTTCCCCACATTGACGTTCTGGTTGACAAGACCGCACAACATAAGATCTTTTCCTTCATGGACGTTTTCTCTGGTTACAATCAGATCAAGATGGCACCCGGAGACATGTATAAGACAACCTTCATCACACAATGGGGCACTTTCTGCTACAAAGTGATGCCGTTTGGGTTGAAGAATTTCGGGGCAACCTATCAGTGAGCCATGGTAGCTTTGTTCCATGACATGATTCACCATGAGATAGAGGTCTACGTTGATGACATGATAGCCAGCTCTCAAACTGAGGAAGAACACCTTGATCATCTACGAAATTTGTTTGATAGGTTGAAGACATACAAGCTGAGGTTAAATCCGAACAAGTGCACCTTCGGGGTAAGGTCTGGTAAACTGCTAGGTTTCATTGTCAGTGACATGGGAATTCATGTAGACCCTGCAAAAGTGAAGTCTATACAAGAGATGTCGTCTCCTCGCACTGAGAAGGAGGTCGGAGGCTTCTTAGGACGCCTAAATTACATTGCCAGGTTCATTTCCCATCTAATTGCTACTTGTGAGCCAATCTTCAAACTCCTGAAGAAAGATCAAGTGGCGAAGTGGAATGAAGAATTTCAAACTGCCTTCGAGAGAATCAATGAATATCTTCAAGAGCCTCCAATTCGGATGCCTCCGATTTAAGGAAGACCTTTGATAATGTACTTAACAGTATTAGATAATTTAATGGGGTGTGTGCTGGGGTAACATGACGAGTCCAGTCGAAAAGAGCACGAAATATACTACCTTAGCAAAAAGTTTACCGACTGTGAAACAAGGTACTCACTGCTCGAGAAAACTTGTTTTGCTTTGAAATGGGGTGCTCGCCGACTGAGACAGTATATGTTGACCCACACCACTTTGTTGATATCTAAGATGGATCTGATCAAGTACATCTTTGAGAAGCCCGCCCTCTCCGGAAGGATAGCAAGATGGAAAATGATCTTGACCGAATATGATATCTAATACACAACACATAAAGCAATCAAGGGGACTGTATTAGCTGATCATTTGGCTCATCAAGATGTGGATGACTACCAGTCCATGAATTTTGAGTTCCCGGACGAGAATATTATGCTAGTGACCGACTATGAAGAAACTGGACCGAATGAAGGACCTGAGGAAGGATCCCGATGGACTATGGTTTTTGATGGAGCTTCCAACGCGCTCGGCAATGGCATCGGCGCTGTAATCATATCTCCTGAGGGCTGTCATGCTCCTTTGACCGCCAGATTATGTTTCGACTGTACCAACAACATGGCGAAGTATGAAGCATGCATGATGGGTCTCAAAGCTGCTATTGACCTAAGGATCAAGCTCTTGAGTGTTTTTGGGGATTCATACTTGGTAATAAGTCAGATCAAAGGGGAGTGGGACACAAAACACCCTAATCTCATCCCTTACAAAGAACATGTGCTGAAGTTGCTTCCACACTTTGAAGAAGTAACCTTTGAACATTTTACACGAGAAGATAACCAGTTCGCGGACGCGCTAGCTACTATGTCATCTATGTTCAAGGTCAAGTGGGACAACGAGGCTCCTCGGATCACTATTGAGAGGTTGGATGAACCAGCATACTGCTATGAGATTGATACTGAAGAAGTAGCAGACAAACCTTGGTTTCATGAAGTGAAGAGGTATCTCGAGGCTCAAGAATATCCTGAGGGGGCATCTGTCAATGATAAGAAGTTTCTGAGAAGGTTCTCCGCAAAGTTCTTCCTCAGTAATGGGATCCTCTACAAGTGCAACCATGACTCTACTTTACTTCGTTGCATAGACAAAAGCGAAGCAGAGAGGATTATGATAGATCTACACGAAGGTACCTTTGGCACCCATTCTAGTGGACATACCATGGCTAAAAAGATCCTACGGGAAGGATACTATTGGTCCACTATGGAAGCAGACTGTTATCAGCATTCCCGAACTTGTGATAAATGTCAGATCTATGCTGATAAAGTACATGTACCTCCAGTTCCTTTGAATGTCTTGACGGCTCCCTGGCCCTTTGCAATGTGTGGTATTGACATCATTGGAGAGATTAGGCCTACCGCTTCTAATGGAAATAGCTTCATCCTAGTGTCCATTGATTACTTCACGAATTGCGTCGAGGTTGCCTCTTTTGCTACTGTTACCAAGAACGTTGTGGCACGGTTTATCAAGCATAACATGATTTGTCGGTATGGTGTGCCAGAGAGAATCATTACTGACAATGGTACAAATCTCAACAATACAATGATCACCGAACTCTGTAAACAATTCAAGATCCAACATCATAATTCTTCACCTTACTGGTCGAAGATGAATGATGCTGTAGAGGCTATTAACAAGAATATCAAGGAAATCATACAGAAGATGACGGTGACATATAAAGACTGGCATGAGATATTACCATTTGCTCTTCATGGTTACCGCACCTCAGCTCGTACATCAACAGGGGCAACACCTTATTGTCTGGTATATGGTATGGAAGTTATCCTACCTATTGAAGTCTAGATCCCTTCTCTGAGGATCATGAAGGATGCAGGTTTAAACGAAGATGATTGGATCCAGACTCGACTTGATCAACTGAATCTGATTGATGAGAAAAGGCTTACTGCTGTCTGTCATGGTCAAATGTATCAAAAGCGAATGATCAAGGCTTTTAACAAAAAGGTCAGACGTCAAGTGTATCAAGTGGGTGATCTGGTAATCAAACGCATCATACTGCCACAAGGTGATCCCAGGGGCAAATGGACTCCCATGTACGAAGGGCCATTTGTGATCAAAAGCATATTTTCCGGTGGAGCCATGATTCTGACCACCATGGATGGTGACGACCTTCCTCACCCTGTTAATACGGATATAGTGAAAAGATACTACGCATAAATAAAGACCCGCTAGGTTGACTGGCCTAGGAAAAAATAAGGGCATCCCGGCGAACCAAAAGGGTTCGGGAAAAAGTTAGGGATAAAAAAAAATTGTACACCCGGCAAGTCGAAAACCTAAAAAGGCGGCTTGGGAAAAAAGGGTATCCCGGTGGACTGAAAACCCGAAAGGGCGATCCAGGCAAAAATTAGGGATTTGAAGCGTGTCATTATGTCCCATTAGATCACCTTGCGACCAGACTTCAGTATCGACTACCAAGACTCAAACGGTATCGATCAATCCAGTCACCTTCAGACAAGTAGCAAAGTGATGAGATGCTCGAAGACATAGGGGAAATAGCGGAATTGGAACTCAATGGGATTATTACACATAGCTGTTTTCTCTTTGTACACTATTTTGTGTAGTTTTCATTTCTTACGACGGTGTTCTCCTACTACAATGTCAGTCTCTTTGTACAAAATACCTGTTATGAGAAAACTTCAAAAATCAATACAAATCATTTCTTTGAAAGTACACAGCTATTTGTTTTATTTTTCTATTTTGTTTTACAAAAACGTCCAATGACTTATTTTTGACATATGCATTTAAATATGATCACTGTTTACAAATACTTGCATAAAAAACAGAAAGACAGTTGCTAATAACTTTAAGAAACCGGGCAAAGTCTAAAAAATAATTTGCAGTCCCGACAGTTACTCCTTCCAGCATGGTACAGGGGCAGGGACAGTTTGAGACAAAGTCACCATTACATGCGACCCCGTAACGTCTATGTTCCCCCCAGAGCAGAAACAACCAAGTTTTGGTCTCCTTCTTCCCCAAGCAGGAACTACTTCTTCCGGTCAAGAGCTGAAATCTGTTTTCCCCAGCCGAGTTTTATAACTTCAAATAGTTTATAAAACCTCCTCTCGGGTAGAGTTTATTTCTTAAACTGCAGAAGTTCATTCCCCAACAGAACTTATCTCTCTACATCGACAAAATTTTCCAACAAAAAATTATCTTCTCCAGAGTTATTATCAAGCAGAGTCAATCCCCGACAGAATATCCTCCAACAGAAAGAGGAAATCCCCGACAAATCATATCCATTCATCATCCCCAGCGGAAATAAAGGATTCAGCTTCCCAATACTCTCCAACAGTAGTCTGGGATTTATTTTCCCAGACTGAGAAACATCGCAATAGCATCCCATATTCATACATCGTGGCATGCGCATACACATCACATACAGCCTAATCTCATTTATTTTGAGAACATCATCACAATTCATTTCATACATCATGACATTGCATATGACTAACTCTATACCTTTTTCAGGAAAAGATCAAATCTACAAACACCGTTGACTACTTATGTGAACCGGTAGTCTTCTCGAAAGCTACATATAACAAAGGGTTATCTCAGGATCTTCCTCAGAAAGATGCCCTCACAAGACCTTCTTTGGTTCAGTCAGATCGACACTAAGATCTCTCTGATTTCTATTCCAGTTGAAGATATTCCAAGACTTTTTTCAGGTTCAGTTGAATCGATGATAAGATTTTTCTGATTTCCATCCCAGTAAAAGTTAATTTAAGACCTTCTCTGGTTCAGTCAGATCGACACTAAGATCTCTATGATTTCTATTCCAATTGAAGATATTCCAAGACTTTTGTCTGGTTCAGTTGAATCGACCCTAAGATTCTTCTAATTTCCATTCCAGTCAAAGTTAATCCAAGACCTTTTCTGGTTCAATCAGATTGACACTAAGATCTCTCTGATTTCTATTCCAGTTGAAGATATTCAAGACTTTTGTCTAGTTCAGTTGAATTGATCCTAAGATTCTTCTGATTTCAATTCCAGTCAAAGTTAATTAAAGACCTTCTCTGGTTCAGTCAGATCGACACTAAGATCTCTCTGATTCCTATTCCAGTTGAAGATTATCCAAGACTTTTTTATGGTTCAGTTAAATCGACACTTATATTTTTCTGATTCTTATCGAGTCAAAGTTAATTCAAGATTTTCCTCTGGTTAAGTTAGATCGATACTAAGATCTCTCTGATTCCTATTCCAGTTGAAGATAATCCAAGACCTTTTTATGGTTCAGTTAAATCGACACTATGATTTTTTTGATTCTTATCCAGTCAAAGATAAACCAAGACCTATGTTGGTTCTGTTCGAATCGACCATTGATTTGTTACTGATTCTTTTCTGGTAGACCTTTTTCTGGTTCAGTTAAATCGACACTAAGATTTTTCTGATTCTTATCCAGTCAAAGATAAATCAATACCTCTGCTGGTTTAGTTCGAATCGACCATTGATTTATTACTGATTATTTCTCGGTAGATCCTTTTTCTGGTTCAGTTAAATCGACACTAAGATTTTTCTGATTTCTATTCCAGTTAGAGAAACTGCAAAGCCTGGAGTATGACCAGGTAACAGTTTAATCTCATTTCCCCAGTAAGTCAATCTGAAGCCTGGAATACGACCAGATAGCAGTTAGCCTTATTACCCTTAGCAAGTCACTATGAAGCTTGGATCCTAACTAGATAACAGTTCACTTCCGTCTCTTCAGTCAAGAGATGACTCCCCAGTAAAGTAATGGATAACTGAAGAAACTAAGCTCTATTTTCCAAGTCAAAGACTGACATTCCTCAGCGGGATCCTCCTCAGACATCAGGAATAGGAATCCCCACAAATAGAATTCTTATGAAGTCAGCATCTATTTTAGATGGCATCTTTAAGCCCATCTCCGGCAACTCTCCGTCATACTCCTTAGATGGCATCTTTAAGCCCATATCTGACAGTTTTCTGTCATCTTTTCCAAATGGCATTTGTAAGCCCATTCCTGATGTTATTCACCAACAATATCACTTCAGACGAGTGCAAATTTCTGGGCACTCTAGTGTTCAATCATCTTCCACCTTCAGACCACGAAAGGCAGACAAGCCAATCTACATCCTCAGGTCTAAGAAGATTGAAAGATGGAAATAGTAATCATATTCATATGAATATGTTCATTCAATTTAGTCATTGGACATTTTTGCAAACAAAACAAAAAAAGTAAAACAAAATTTTGATTTTTGAAATGGTATTTGTATTCATAGTGTGCCTATAAACAGGCGATTGTTGTACAAAGAGACAGAAGTCCTAGTAAGAGAAAATTTTCATGAAAAATGAAAAGAGTACAAAGTGAAAACAAAAAATATATAGCTATGTGTAAACGATCTCGTCGGGTTCCAACTCTGTTATTGCCCCTATTTCTTCGAGCATCTCATCCCTTGTTGTCGGGGGAAGTTGACTGAATTTATCTATACCATTCGAACTTAAAATTGATAATAAAGCTTGTTGTAAGTTATCCAATGGGACATAGTTGTACGCTTTAATCCCTAGTTTTTTCCTGGACCGCCCTTTCAGGTTTTCAGTCCACCGGGATACCCTTTGATGCCCAAGTCGCCTTTTCAGGTTTTCGACTTGCCGGGTGTACAGTCTTTTATATATATCCATGATTTTTCCCGAAACCTTTTGGTTCGCCGGGATGCCCTTATTTTTGCCTAGTGTAGATGTAGAAATGTTCAAGACTAAGCCATTGGATTGACTAGACTTTACACAAATCAAAAAATAAAAATTGCCATCGTGCTTTATTGTTTCCAAAGGAATGGGAAAAGAGCGAATAACGCAAAAAGAGGGGGAAAGATTCAAGGTAAGGGGGTTGGTTATGCAAAGGGAAGGTATTAGCACCCTAAACATCTACGTTACTCCGCAGGAACCTCTTTGTAAAATCTATATATTTTGGCTATAAAATAATGTGTTGTATATAAAATTGATGGTGGAGGTGAGAAGAGAAATATTTTTTATGATTTTTGCACCCGCCGCGGTTGCGAACCTTTAGTGCCTACGTACCACCTTTCGTGCAATAGGGGATCAGGGTACACGTAGTTCCTCTTTTAAAAAGTTTGAAACAAAAGTGTGTTGGTTAATTTTATGAGATAAGACATCATCGTCATTGTCCGTATGGAAAACATACTTACTACCCACAATCATGAGGAAGGAGAATTTGCATCATCTCAAAGTGGAGGATATGGCTTGGATTTTAAAATCAACAATGCCTCACTCAACACCCAAGTGGAAAATATCTCACTTCACTACATATTGTAGAAGTATAGTTGTTGCATCACTACAAGGATTGACAAGAGTCCAATATTTTTAGAAAAGTTTTAAAGTAGAAGCCAAGGTGGCAAAATAGTTTGAAATGAGATTATTTGACTTTTGGTCTTCTCACAAAAATGTCAAGGTATTATTAAATTGATTGGAATTTGTTTATGAAAATATTTTGAAAATGGATGGACCTAAGCCCAAGTTTATTATGAAAATGGTTTAAGTTTCAAAACAATAAGAGTTTTCAAAAGGAGGGAGAAAATTTTTGAAATTAAAGAAGATGGGAGGAGAAGAAGAGACTATCCTAAAGCATAAGGTAAAAGCTAAGGATAAGAACCATCTAACCAACAAGAAGCCAAAACATGATATTATGAGCCGAGATAGAATTCTAATTCTTTGGATTGAAACCAAGCAAGCAAAGATACTAGACCTATTCAAATGTATTAAGTCTTCACAAAAATTGGGCAGAGTAACGGCAGTATACGGGTGAATTCCAGATTATAAACAAAGAATGTAATCACAAAAACTTGCACACAAAAACAAACAAGCAACCCAATGTTTTGAGGTAAACCTCAAGAGCTCCAGACAAAATAATCAGATAAGATCACAAGGTCTCCAAGGTAGGCCAAGGTTTCTAATCCTAAGTCCAAGAAAAAGTCCACTGCTCCATAATGCCAAGGATAGTAACCAAATAGTCCAAGTACCATTAAGAGTTTTTTAGGGTTTAAGTTGATTATTAAGTATCTTAAGAAAATAAAACGAAAAACTCAAGTGAGCAAAATAAAAAGGACAAGAAAATAAATGCTCAAATGAGAAAAGATAAAAATGGCATGAAATGAAAATGCTAAAAGATAAATAGTGCATGAAGCGTAAAAGAATAAAAGCATAAAATAACATAAGTTAATAATTAGTGGTTAGTTGGATGACCATCTTGAAACTTGCATTTGGAACTCATTAGAGGATTGGTAGAACCAAAGCCTCCACACAACAAGTTGCATTTGCTTTTTGTCAAGTATATCATTCATTTGGAATTCTCATAAGTACCATTTAATGATCAACGATGTTTAAGTGATCCGCGTTGACCAAAGGTGTTGTAGATCCATTAGAGGATTGGTAGAACCAAAGCCTCCACACAATGAATCTCAAGGTTATTGGATCAAAGAGATCAAATTAACATACTTGGGCTTGCAATCATAAGTTTGGGCCACGAATGATCATTTATTCGAATTGGGACAAAAATTTAGCGCTATGTTAAGCAATCGTAAGTGGACTTATATAGAAGTCGCACCTATTTTGAGACCGGTCAATAGCAATCTATGCACCATTTGTTTTGAGACATGACATATAGGTTATGCTCCAACAACATTTAGTGCAATGAGAAGGGCATGAGATGAAGAGGATTAGGGCAAAAGATAAATAAACCACTTTTGGATTAAAAATTTAATCAAACTATTATTAAAATCATTCATCCATTTTTTGTGGAGTTAAACTCAACACCATGGATCCAATGATGTTAATAAAGTCATGATCAAAAAAATCAATCCAAGACAGCCAGAAAATAATCACAAAATAATAACATATTTAATATATACATTAAAAGGTTTAAAAGTGTTTTTTTTTAATGGAAAATGATGAGGAAAATATCAACTATATTCAAATTAATCAAGAAATGAAAAATAAGACTATAGAAAAATCATAAAAGAGGCCAAGTAATTTTATAAAATTTTTGGTAATTTTTAAAAGTCAGAAACTATTTTTAAGAATTAAAATAAATGGGTAAAATAAACAAAAATAGTAAAACATAGTAAAGTCAGAAACAAAAATAAAATAGGGTCACCAATACTTGTCACAATATCATTGGATCATTCCATAATTTTTTCAGAATTTAAAAATGTGTAAAAGTATTTTTAAACATTTTAAACAAATCAAATAAGTGTAAAATTCATAAAAAAATACCAAAACACAAAATTAAATTGTGAAAAAATAAAAGTCAGAAAGAGAATAATCAGAAATATTTTTCATAATTTTTTCAGATTTTTTGGACTAAAAATGAATTTTCTATGATTTTTTGAAATTTAAAAAAATTAAAATATAAAAATCAGAAAAAAAAGAAAATAAAAGAAAAAGATGTGGGCCATTGGATGAGAGTCAAAACACGTTAGTAATCAAATCCAAGGGATCTGGCGCGCTGTGCATATCATGGTCTTTAATGAATAATGTACAGAATCATTAATAAAATCATAATTTGAAAATAACAAATGTCACTTTCATTGGTTAGAAGATGACACGTTGGTCATCTTCAACCTCCATCCCTCACGAATTGCAGGTCTCTCAAACTGTAAAATCAGAAGCTCAGACCTATGTCATTCGCTTCGTCTCTTCAAGACGAAGACAACCACACCCTCGCACCAAATTTATATAAATTGTAGCTTAAGCAATTTGGAAAGAATGTTTTGAAAAGGGATTTTAAAATTCATGGTCAAAATGTGTTTCCAGTAAGAAGTAAGTGTTGCGACTAGAACCAGGGCAATGAGAGCAACACAATGATACCAAAGTTTTGAAGAATTGATGAAGGAATCTACCTATTGAAATTGAGTTGCAGAGCTCTGAAACTGGACTTCTAGGGAGCAATGTACGGCACGATTCTTGAATGTAATTATATGGTTATCTATAGGGAAGATCAAGGAAGGTGAATTTATGGAAAAATGGATTGAAAAAGGCTTGAGAATAGAATTTGAAGTAGCTGATTTCCGGGTTGTGAAACAAGTTTGGCAGGGTGATTCTGGCTATCTAAGCTTGGGAAATTGAATGGGGGATGACCCTTTATTTATAGGGAATCAAATGGAATGTTCAAGCATGTGAAGTGATGAAGTTTGGAGGGAAATCGTGTGAACCTGATGCACGAGCAAAGTGTGATCTAATTTGCAAACTCATCTAATCCTTGTGTTTCAAGGCTCTAATCCACTTTGGCAACTTGGTTAGACATGTTTAGATCACAAACGCGTGCTAATTTGATGTTTAAAAGCCAAAACATGAATTTCAAATTCTGACTTATGGAGAAACTTCAGTTCCAAGTTACCAAGTTCAATCCAATGGCATTTCTACCTCAAGGGGTCTTAGGGAAAAATTCTTGATGATTTGGAAAGATGAGGTAACAAGCTTTGTAATGGAATCAAATGGATGCTTGAGCTGAGAGGTACATGGAGTCAAAGTTGGAGAAAAAGAGTTGACTTTCCATACTTAGAAATATTTCAAATTCTTCTTTGAAAATGACCTATAATCTTTTGCATCCAAACATGGCCTTCCACTTAGAATTTGCTCTTGACCAAAAAAGATGGAATGAAGTAAATCTCTTGAATGACATATTTCAATTTGAACCACTCAGAATATCCAAAAATTGAGCAAGTTATGACTTGTTGAAGTTGGCCAAAAATCAAGAAATGACCTATAATCTTTTGCATTCTTAAGGAAACTTCTAACCATTTTCTCACTTTGTACATAAAAGAAGGAATGAAGTACACATATTTAGGATCATCATGAAAAAAGAATGGGAACAAGGTGATAAAAATTGACCAAGTCATGACCATTTGAAGTCACATATGGAAAATTGGAGATTCATCTGGATGACTTGTAATCTTTCCTCTTCACCAAGTTCCTTCCACATGAAAACTCCTTGGAACTTTTGAAGTTATTTATTGGTAACTCATTGAAGAGAAGAATGTTTTTGGAATCACTCAAGAATACTAAAAGATGAACAAGATATGCCCCTTTGAAGTCCAAAACCCTAGCCTCTAGATCAAGAGAATGCTTGGTGGAACTTTGCCAATTTTGAACAAACTTTTTTTGTGTCAATATTCTTCCTTTGTAAATAGAAATTGTTGAGAATGATGATGAGGACTCATGGCCACCAAAACCAATTCCAAATCAACTTCAAAACAAACTTCAATGGTGAGGTTTGAGTTCCTCAAGTTATTGACTAGGGCATGGAAATAAACTCATGAACCCATGAAGCTACTTGCTAAAACTCATTGCCTTTACCTACATTATTAACAAGTAAGACAAACCAATATTGGATTTTGTTAATTAGAGAGAAAACCAAAGCAAAATATCCATGATCACAAAAGAAAACAAGTTAAAGTGCTTGGCAACTCCTCAAAAGAGCAAAGCTAAGGATAGGGAGAAGAACCAAAAGCCTTAATGTGATATTGTTGTGATTGAAATAACATGGTATGATGAGGGAATCTTAAGGGAAAAAATTGGGGTATAAAAGCTGCCCTTATTTAAGTTTCTTCTATCCAGAGATACGAAGGTTAAAAATCTTCGTGTCGACGTGATCGAAGATACTTAAATACAAAAACAAACCTTATTTTTGGCCCTAAGATGCCATGCAAATGTTTATGCATATGAATGCATATGAACAGAACCAAAGAGACGCAAAGTAACATTGGGGATGCAACAAAAATGAAGAAACAAATGAGCAACCCAACCAGAAAAATAAATTACTGGTGAACCACAAGAATTGAATCAGAGAGGAAGATAACAAGCATCGACGTTCACTACCGATGTACTTCCGACGTTCACTGAAGGTAGAAAGAGAAAATATATCATACCACCGCCGTTCACTGACGATGAACTATCAACATTCACTGAAGATAGCAAAAAGATAACAAACACCAATGTTCACTGCCGATACACTACCAACATTCACTGAAGGTAGAAGGAGAAAAATATATCATATCACCGCCGTTCACTACCAATGAACTATCAACATTCACTGAAGATAGCAAAAAGATAACAAACACCAACGTTGACTGCCGATACACTAGCAACGTTCACTGAAGGTAGAAAGAGAAAAATATATCATATCACCGCCGTTCACTGACAATGAACTATCAACGTTCACTGAAGATAGAAAAAAGATAACAAACACCGATGTTCACTGCCGATACACTACCAACATTCACTGAAGGTAGAAGGAGAAAAATATATCAAGTTTCCCCGAGATTCTGGAATTTTGCCTAGAACGGGTCTCAACTTCTTCTTTAACCAAGGCAGTCCGCCTGGAAAGGGTAATATGTAAGCTGTCTCATACAAAAAGACCTCCACTCACTGTCAAGGGGAATTGCAAAGAGAAATGACTTCTTGGGGATAGCAATATGACTTCCTGGGAAATGAATTATGGCTTCCTGGGGAAATGCCAATATATTCCTGCTAAGGGGATAAAGTCTTCTTGTGCAAAATAAATGCACAAACCAAAACTCAAAGTTTTCAGAAATCCAAGATAAATGATATTGTCATGTAGCCACAAATCCAATTCGGAAATAAACTAGAACAAGACAGCCAATGCAAATACATTCTTTGAGAAATAAACTCAACAGGGAAAACCAAATCCAACCAAGCAAAGAGCGCTGCAGGAAAGGTCAGAACACAGTGTCAATGAATGATGACTTTTAGCAATGCATGATGTATGTATGAATGTATGGGTGCTTCGTTAATATTCCGGTAAAAAGGATACATAATAAGTGCAAAAAAACAAAATCGCCTCAGGTACTAACAACATTGGGCTAAACTTCAACCAAAAGGATCAAGCCAAGAAAGGTAAAAAAGTAACTGTGGAGACCAAACCCATTGCCTGCCTTAATTTCACTGAGGAGAAACATAATCCAGATGTAGCCAAATTAAACAAATATCGGGATAGAACACCCTTCTACCGGTTTCAACGGATAAAATAGTTTTCCAAAAGCAACATGCCTACTAGAGATTGCAAGACCAACCTCAAATAATGTAGACTGACGCCGAAACAACTAAACCTCACTAGGGGATTCAAGCCTACCTTCCTGAAGAAAAAACTGTGAATTGAAAATTTTCATCACGAACACTCATTCCAACAAGAGATGCCCTGGGACAACTTTCCTGGGAAATCAAGAAGTCAATATTAATGCCAAAATTGCAACAAGAATGACATCTCAGCACACTGATGGAATAAAACCTTTCACCATATGAGGGAAAACTCGTTGGGGAATCTGGGACGGAGACTTATGACCATGCAAACCCAAAAAGCGAATCAAGCCTTGACTGGGGATAATGGGATCATAAACCCCATATTGTACCTTGCACCCACTGAAATTGTCTCTAACTATCTGAGAAACACACAAGGATTGCGTACATACCAGCAAAATAACCTGAGAAATCCTTCATGAAGGGAGTAAATCTTCTTAAAACAACTGGAGTTTGTTCATTCTTGGGGTCACCCTTCTTCTTGTCATTATTTCATCACAAATCCCAAAGTAAATTGAATTGTAAAGATCTCTTCTCTTTTTTTTTTGAAAAGTCAATTTTGCTTTTTTAATCTTTTTGCTTTAACAGTTATTATCAGTAATAAATGATGTCTTTGCAAGCTAATAAAAACAAGAACACAAAGAAATGGGTAAAAGCTCGAATTTCATTAATAGAATGGTAGTCTGCGAATGGCGAGACTCCATGGATGATTACAAAGTTCGGGAAATGGTAATACATAATGGAAATGATACATTGAGATACAATGACCACTATCCCCCCTAACAAATTTTGAAATCCTGAGCAGCAGCTTTTTTTAAAGCATGGTGAGGGTCCAAGAAGATTGTTGCTTCAACGATCAAGTCTTGTCTGACATAGTTACTTGCCAAGAAAAAAAATCCCTAACTTTTGCCTAAGCTGCCCTTGCGGGTTTTCAACTTAGCGGGAAATTTATTCTGTTTATGTCTCTAATTTTTGCCTAGACTGCCCTTTCGGGTTTTCAGTCTACCAAGACGCTCCTTTTTGCCTAAGCCGCCCTTTCGAGTTTTCGACTTAGCGAGCTATTCTTTTATTTCTTTAGGCGAAGTATTTCTTGATTACGTCAGCATTCATGGGACGTGGGAACTCCTCGCCATCCATAGTTTCAAGAATTAATGCACCACCAAAGAAGGATTTCTTGACAACATACGGGCCTTCAAAATTGGGAGTCTACTTGCCCCTAGAATCAGTGTTAAAAGACATGATCTTCCTAAGCACGAGGTCGCCTTCTCTGAATTCACTAGGTTTGACCTTTTTATCAAAAGCTTTCTTCATTCTTTTCTGATATAACTTCCCATGACATAATGTTGTCATCCTCTTCTCTTCAATCAAATTCAATTGGTCAAACCTATTCTGGACCCATTCAGCCTCTGTCAACTTAGCTTCCATTATCACCCGTAACGAGGGAAACTCTACCTCGACAGGGAGTACAGCTTCCATTCCATACACCAGGGAGAACGAGGTTGCTCCTGTTGAAGTGCGAACATATGTTCGATATCCATGTAGAGAAAAAGGGAGCATTTCATGCCAATCCTTATAAGTGACAACCATTTTCTGGATAATTCTCTTGATATTCTTTTTAGCAGCTTCAACAGCCCCATTCATCTTTGGCCTGTACGAAGATGAATTGTGATGGACAATATTGAATTCTTCGCACAGTTCTGTCATCATCTTGTTGTTCAAATTCGAGCCAATGTCAGTGATGATTCTGCTTGGAACACCATACCGGTATATAAGATTATTTTTTATGAAACGCACAACCACCTGTTTGGTAACATTGGCATATGAAGCAGCCTCTACCCATTTGGTAAAGTAGTCAATTGCTACCAAGATGAAACGGTGTCCATTCGAAGCTTTGGGTTCTATCATCCCGATCATGTCAATACCCCACATAGATAAAGGCCATGGGGAGGAAATCACATTGAGAAGTATTGGAGGCACATGGATCTTATCTGCATAAATCTGGCATTTATGGCACTTCTTTGCAAATTTGTAACAGTCAGATTCCATTGTCAACCAATAGTAACCTGCCCTTAGCATCTTTTTAGCCATCGAATGTCCATTAGCATGAGTGCCAAATGAACCTTCATGGATCTCATGCATCAACATGTCCGCTTCGTGTCTATCCACGCATCTGAGCAAGACCATGTCATAATTTCTCTTGTATAACACATTTTCACTGAGGAAGAAACTTCCTGCCAATCTTCTCAGTGTCTTTCTATCTTTCCTCGATGCACCAATAGGGTATTCCTGAGTTTGAAGAAAATGCTTGATATCAAAATACCAAGGTTTCTCATATGCTACCTCCTCTGTTGCAAACACATGAGCGGGCCTATCCAGTCGTCGAACTGTAATTCGGGGTATATCATTCCAAGTATTCACTTGGTACATGGAAGCCAGAGTTGCCAGAGCATCCGCCATTTGATTTTCATCTCTAGGGATGTGATGGAATTCAACTTTATTGAAGAATGGTAATAATCTTCTAGCATAATCTTTGTAAGGGATCAAGCCAGGGTGACGAGTATCCCATTCTCCTTTAATCTGATTTATTACCAAAGCTGAATCACCATACACATCCAAAATTTTAATTCTGAGATCAATAGCTTCCTCAAGACCCATGATGCAAGCCTCATATTCTGCCATATTATTAGCGCAATCAAATGTTAACCTCGCAGTAAAAGGAATGTGTGATCCATGAGGAGTAACAATCATAACACCAATTCCTTTACCATAAGCATTCGCAGCTCCATCAAATATCATAGTCCAACGAGATTCAGGGTCGGGGCCCTCCTCAGGCAATGGTTCATCACAATCTTTCACTTTCAAGAACATCACATCTTCATCGGGGAATTCATATTCTGCAGATTGATGATCCTCCACCGGCTGGTGGGCAAGGTAATCTGATTACTTTTAAAAGCTTTTTGAGTGCGGTACTCGATATCATATTCAGATAACAACATCTGCCAGCGGGAAATTCTCCCAGTAAGAGCAGGCTTTTCAAAAATATAATTGATTGGATCCATTTTGGAGATCAACCAAGTGGTATGATTCAACATATACTGCCATAAACGCTTTGCTGCCCAGGCCAAAGCACAACATGTCTTTTCTAACATAGAATATCGCGACTCACAATCAATGAACTTTTTGCTGAGATGATAAATAGCGAACTCTTTCTTTCCCATTTCATCCTGTTGTCCCAGAATACAACCCATGGATTTATTTAACACCGTTAGATACATAATCAGAGGTCTTCCTTCTACGGGAGGGAGCAAGATAGGAGGTTCGAGTAGATAATCTTTAATACTTTCGAATGCCCTTTGGCAGCCATCCGTCCACACACAACTTTGATCTTTCTTTAACAACTTAAAGATCGGTTCACACGTTGCAGTCATGTGGGAAATAAATCTGGAGATATAATTCAAACGCCCGAGGAAACCCCTGACTTGCTTTTCAGTTCTTGGTGCTGACATTTCTTGAATTGCTTTGACTTTGTCAGGGTCAACTTCAATTCCTTTCTTGCTAGCAATAAAACCCAACAATTTCCCCGATCTAACTCCGAAGGTGCATTTATTTGGATTCAAGCAGAGACGATACTTCCTCAAACGCTGAAACAACTTCAACAAATCTTCTATATGCCCTTCTTCAGTTTGGGATTTTGCAATCATATTATCAACATATACTTCGATTTCTTTGTGCATCAGATCATGGAATAGGGTTTTCATAGCCCTCTGGTACGTTGCACCAGCGTTCTTCAACCCGAAAGGCATCACTCTATAATAGAATGTTCCCCAGGGTGTGATAAACGTTGTTTTTTCCATGTCCTCTGGAGCCATTCTTATTTGATAATACCCGGAAAATTCGTCCATGAACGAGAATACTTTGAATTTTGTTGTGCTATCCACTAACATGTCGATATGAGGTAATGGAAAATCATCTTTTGGAGTAGCTTTATTTAGATCTCTGTAATCTACACACATGCGGACTTTTCCGTCTTTTTTCGATACTGGGACAATATTGGAAATCCATTGAGGATACACTGACGTCACAAGAAAACCAGCATTAATCTTCTTTAGGACCTCCTCTTTGATCTTTACTGCCATATCCGGGTGGGTTCTTCTCAACTTTTGTTTAACAGGCGGACATTATGGCTTCAACGGTAAACGATGCTCGACAATGTTTGTATCTAGACCAAGCATTTCTTGATAAGACCAAGCAAAAATATCCACATATTCTTTCAGCAGCTCAATCAACCCGCTCTTTACATCAGGATGCAATGATGCTCCAATCTTGACTTCCTTCGGATCTTCTTCTGAACCTAAATTAATCACTTCCAAAGGCTCTTTATATGGCTGAATGGTATTTTCCTCATGCTCAAGCAACCGTGAGACCTCTTCTGGAATCTCATCATAATCTTCTTCTTCTTCAGCCCCAAACACAGGACATTCAAAGTTGGGAAAGGGTGAAGGGTCATTGTATTCAACAGGTTTTTTAATTAAACTGCACATGTGATTTATGATTGTTTTTAGAAACTGACACATATAACAAGTGATCATGCAGATTAATTTTCAATCATTATTTATTTTGAAAGGTTTTTTAATTTTATTTTATTAACATTTCCCAAGAAAAAGCATAAAATAAAAGACATAGTTTTGGAAGCAAAGACAACTTTTATTAATGATCTTAAAAGTCATAGCAAACAGATAAGCCCTACAACATTAGTACTTCCACCTTGGGCAGAGTGAAAGATTTTTCAAAAGAAAGAAACAGATTAACAAAACAAATTACTTTTAAACATGTATGCAAGAAGGAACATCAATGGTGACCCAGTTCCGAACTCGAACTCCATGCGTCACATGATTCGGTACTTCTTGCTCTGCTTCATCCTCTTCAACAACATTAATTCCAGAACTAATTGGATGGAGGTAGCCTCTATTGCGGAAAACATCATGATAATTGTTCACATAAGACTTTGACTTCAAACTTTCTCCTTTGCCATTCCTCGAAGAGAAACCCAAACCAGTTATGTTCTTGTTCACGGGTGGATCCACAAGTCGCCCCCAAACTGTATTATGACCATTGCGTACAACCTGTTGCGCGTCCTTCAGGGAAACCATAGAATTCTCATTCCTCCTTATGTTGTCAATGGATAGATCTTGGAACTGGGTTCCAACAACAGCCTCATCCGCTTCTAAAATACTGAAAGAGGATAGATGGGATATCAAAAACTCCTGCTCCCCATTTATGATCACTACCTTCCCTCCACGAATAAATTTTAGCTTCTGATGCAGAGTTGAAGTGACAGCCCCTACTTCGTGTATCCACGGCCGTCCTAGCAAACAGTTATACGCGGGAATAATGTCCATGACCTGGAAGGTTATCAGGAATAAATGTGGTCTTATATGGATGGGCAAGTCCACTTCACCGATGACAGATTTCCTCAACCCATCAAATGCCTTCACAATGATGCCACTCGGGCGCATAGGTGTTCCCTGATACTTTAACTTCATGAGGGTACTTCTTGGTATAACATTCAACACGGATCTGTTATCAATTAGCACATTGGACAGCGAGTCATTCTTGCAGTTCATAGATATGTGGAGGGCCAGGTTGTGATTCCTCCCTTCATCTGGTAACTCATCATCGCAGAAACTCAAGTTGTTACATGACGTAATGTTTCCAATTACGCTGCTGAATTGATCTAATGGCATGTCATTCTCCACAAAAGCCTGGTCTAGTACTCTCATCAGTGATTCTCTATGAGTAGAGGAGTTCATCAATAAAGCCAGGATAGATATCTTTGAAGGAGTCTGCAGTAGCTGATCTACAATTCTGTAGTCGCTCATCTTAATTATCTTCAAAATATCATCCACTTCTTTCTCTAATGTGGCCCCACTAGTCTCTCTTGTAGCTTTCTTAGGCTCATCATTCTCACCAATTTTCTTTCCAGCAACAAAATCTCTTCGTACAACTGGCGCAAACACACGACCGCTACGGGTCACCCTGCAATTATCAACTATATTTCCAACATCTGGAATTGGCTGGATGGGAACTTCCACCCCATCTTCTAAGATTGTAGCGTTGTATTTGTAAGGCACCGCCTTATCTGATTTATAGGGAACAGGACCTGGCAGACTAATTACCAATGGGGTAACAGTTGGTTTGCTATGGTACTCCACTTCAAGATGAGCGGGTGCACATAAATAAGGTACAATGACGTTTATCCC
Source organism: Vicia faba (assembly GCA_948472305.1). NCBI lineage: Eukaryota > Viridiplantae > Streptophyta > Magnoliopsida > Fabales > Fabaceae > Vicia > Vicia faba. The sequence goes on along the minus strand of OX451738.1, from coordinate 1,312,683,694 downwards.
TTCCTCAACACAACCAGACATCAAAAAGTCATCTCCGGCAAACAAATCTTCATCTGAATAGAAATACTCATCCGCAGAGGCATACTCTTCCTCTGACTCTTCTTCCATTAAACAAACTTTAACCATATCAATCTCATGATAATCATCCCTCTGACCTGTGATCTTGATAGTTCCATTGTATAACAGCAATTAAACACCCTCTCTCACAATAGAACATCCTTGGGGGTCTTGACAGCAAACTATGCAAGATCCATATTGGTGTTCCACCTTACCAGGAGTACGACAGAAGGTAGCATGCAACTGCACAAGATCCTCATTTAAATACTCCACATCAAAAATTCTGAATTCACCAGGACATCCAGAAACCATATTCACTTCCTCTTCATACTCTGCCCTAGGCCTGATTATATGGATTAAACCTTCATCCATCATCTCCTATAAATCAGCCTTTATCTTCTCGCAACCCTGTATGTCTGTACTGCAAACAGCACAACCGACATGGTCATGCGTATAGTAGCTGAATTCACAGAGGTATGCATGCATCTTCACCAAATCTCCTCTAACCAGATAATGTCAAAAATCTGGAAGTCACCTGGACAACCGGCCACCATATTCACAGCATTTACTCCCTCGTGCTTGGGTAGAGGTTTGTCTTTCACATTAGGTCCCATGTCTTTGAAAGATAAAATTCCAGACTTTAACAACCTTTGCACTTCATTTCTCAAAGGATAACAATTCTCAATACTATGCCCTAGTGCTCCCTGATGAAAGGCACACGTCTGGTCTGCTTTGTAATACCAAGGCAATGGTGATGGTACGGCGGGAGGTGGTCGTGTCTGGACTAACTTCTTCTGAATCAATGCCGGTAGTAGCTCTGCATAGCTCATGGGAATAGGGTCATAGTTCTCCCTTCTCTGATTATTCCCTTAGTTCCCCTGCTGGGACGGTCTTTGATAAGCAACGGTAGTCAGAGCGGCACTCATAACAGGAGTCACTGAGGTAACTTGTTGGTGACGCTGATAATTCCTTCTAGGAGTGTTTACCCTCCTCTCTTGTATAACAGCATTTGTATCCCCCTCTTTATTCTTAGTAAACCCATAAGATGGCTTCTTCACACCTCCGGATCCTTCATCCTTCACCAAACAACCTTCTCTTACAGCCTCTTTTAGGCGGACACCCATCCCTACCATCTCTGTAAAATCACTTGGGGCACTTGCTACCATTATTTCGTAGTAGAAAGCGCTTAGCGTCTTCAGAAAATTTTTAGTCATTTCCTTCTCCTCCATGGGAGGAATCACTTGGGCAGCCACTTCGCGCCATCTCTGCGAATACTCTTTGAACGATTCTATGTCTTTCTGAACCATGGACCTAAGCTGGTCACGATCGGGCGCCATGTCCATATTGTACTTGTATTGTTTAATGAATGCTTCTCCCAAATCATTAAAAGTATGGATGTTGGCGCTGTCCAAGCTCATATACCATTTCAATGCTGCGCCGGTCAGACTATCCTGGAAAAAGTGAATCAGCAGACGCTAATCATTAGTATGAGTAGACATTCTTCTCACGTACATCACCAAGTGAGCACGAGGGTAAGTGTTGCCCTTGTACTTCTCAAACTCCGGGACTTTGAACTTAGCAGGCATTTTAACATTCGGGACCAAACACAGCTCATTCACATTCTGCCCAAATAGCTCCTTTCCCCTAAGAGCCTTCATATCTCTTTGCATTCTATCAAACTAATCTTGGAAATCATCCATTCTGTCATAAAGATCCAAGTCCTCACTCGGCGGAGGGAAAGGACGACATACATCTTCATTAACAAACGGAACCAAATTCACCGAAGGAGGTGCAGCAGGAACAGTATGCACCACAGGAGGTGTCGGAGTAATAACAGTCTGAACCACTGGAGCATCTTAAGGACCAAGATTGAACCCTCCAGGTGAAAAATTCTCTGGCATTCCCCATGGATAACCCTGAGGCATACGGTTTTGAACAACAATTGGAGTAGCGGATACAGGAACAGTAGGAACTTCAGCATTTGCCCTTGTTGGTTGAGGTTGAACACTCGGTGGCTGATTCTGAGCAACCACCAGAGCTTCCATCAGAGTAGTCAAGTTGGCCAAGCCAGCCTTCAAAGCAGAAACTTCTTCGCGCAGCTCGCGATTCTCCTGTTCTAAGTTATCCATCTTCTTTTTGAAATTAGCCTGAGAGCTGTAGTGATGAGTCAGCTTGCTGAATGAAGTAAAGAAGCTGGGTAAGGCACCTGGATATGCAGAATAAATGTAAGAAATATGTGCAATATGATGCATGATATGCAATGCACATGATTTTATTTTTTCTTTATTACTTAATATTTCAAGGGATTTAATGTTTATAGACATATTGCAAACATCAAAATAATAACACATTTGAAATACTGAAAATTTTTATTATAATAACTTCAAAAGGGATTACAAGTTTCAATAATCCCAAGTACAAGGTGAAAATACAATCTAAAAATCCTGAGAGAAAGAAACTGATAGAGATCAATCTGTACACTGGCGCTTCCCTGTGAGCCTGGCAATCTGAGCCCTCAACCTCTGGTTTTCTTCTACGTGCCTGATGGCAATTTCCATCCAATCCTATGAAGCAGGAAGTGAGTGATCAACACCTTTTTGAGGCTTAGGATAAAATAAATCCCCTTGCCTCTCCATAGACTCTACCGCTTGACTCTCAAGGATCTCGATCAAATCGTCTTTCTCCTTCAGGTCTGCTCTGTAGGAACCCTCCAAAGTCTGGAACTTGATCTTCCAAGCATCCCTTTCTTGTTGCATCCTAACCAAAGCAAGCTGCAACTCTTCTAGATCATCTAATAAGGGAGGAGGGTCTTCACAAATAGGTCAGGCATGGGTGTCTCCCGAGTATACAACAACTTCAACTGAATGGCTCTCGATTGAACCCACTGAAGATATGGCTCCAAAGAAACAGCACCCCTAGGTCCCAAATCCTTCCTACTCTTCTTATGAACGTGACGCCAGGCCTTCACAATATTCTCCCTAGCTTCCATGTGGTCTTCTCCTTCCTTCAGAAAGAAACTACTCAAATGAATATTGTTCGGTTTGTCCCTCATCGGATAACCAAACTGTCGTCGTGCAAGAACAGGGTTATAGTTAATTCCTCCTTTTGTACCAAGAAGAGGTACATTGGGGAAACTACCACAACTATCAATAATCTCCACATCCTGATAAGCTCGATGATACCAATCAATATCCGAGTGAGTAAGTGCCATGATCTTAGGAGCCCAACGGGGTTCCTTCTTGACATCCCAAAAAACATCAGAATGAGGCATATGAGAGATGAACCACCGGTACAACAAAGGCGTGCAACAGATAATTATTCCCTCATGATAGGAACTCTGAAGATGAACAGAGTAATAAGCATCACCCAACAGTGTAGGAACCTGGTTTCCAATCATGAAAATCCTGATAGCGTTAATATCGACAAACTTGTTCGCATTAGGAAATAAGAATAATCCATAAGCAAGTAAAGTAAAGATGGCCTCAAAAGCAACTGTAATCTTCATTCTGGAAAAGTAACAAGCTTTCTCCAATAAGAACTGAGCTGGTAAACCTCTAACCCCTCCTTTGGTAGCCAGATGGGCTTCCACCTCAGACTTTCCCAGATGAATCAAAGCAGCTATCTCATGTGGTTTTGGCTCACCCTCCAAACCAGTAAAAGGAACATGATCGGTAATGGGTAAATCCAGTAGATAGGAATACTCCTCCAGTGTAGGCATCAACTGATAGTCGGGAAAAGTAAAGCAGTGATACACCGGATCATAGAACTGGACCAAAGTTGAGAGAGTACTGTTGTACCCCAAAATTTTCCCTCCCATATTTCTCAAAACATTTCAAGAAAGATCCCCAAGTTGCTCAAGGTAGTCCAAGGGTTGGCCAAACAAGCTCTCTCCTAAGGCAGTCTACCTCAAATTAGGGTTTCATGTTGCATCAATATACTTGAGTACAATGGATCCCAAATTCTCACCAATGTCCTAATATTTTATCAAGATCATCCATGTCAAGTTTCAAGCCTTGTAGAGGAAGTTTGCTCAGACAATTTCTCAAAGGCCTGAAAATCGACTATGCTAGGGCAAAAGTCAACTGTGGCCCACATACAGTCAAACTTCAATATTTTTAGTCAACATTCTCATTTTGAAGGATATTTCATTATTTGATCAAGGGTTGATCATGATTCATCAATTATTGCTCATAATTCATCAAGACTCAAAAGTTGCTAAATTAGGGTTTTGTAGGAAAAGTCAACTCAACTTTAACCAAGCATAACTTTCTCATACTTTATGAGAAATTACCCATCCAAAGCTCATTTTTAAGAGGATTACATTCCCTACAATCCATATTCATCTCCCATGTTCAAAATATGCACTCACAAGAAGTTATGAATTTGGACATTATAGGTCATTTTGGAAAGTCAACAAAAACACCTTTTTTTGTCAAAGCTTTATACATGAGCATGTAATATCAAATTGAGATGATACCAAAAGGGTTGCTTAGAGGACATCTCAAGATTTCTAAAAAGTCCAAGAACACCTCCAAATAGTCAAAATTGAGGAAGTTATGCATTGGTGAAGTTGACCATTTTTGCAAAATTGCCAAAAGTCAACTATGCCTAAAACTTCAAATTTTGCAAAATGGGCCCAATCTTTTTCACTTGTTTTGAGTTGGAAACATAGTCCACGAGCTCTAGCCCTTGCCACTTGTCATTATCATGTTTTTATTATTTATTTTGATTTTTATTTGATTTAAATCAATTTTAATCAAAATAAATCATATAAAATCCAAAACATTGAAAACACAAGATTTTGTGCTTGTTTCAGGTCATAAATTACAGCTAGAAAGTATTCAAATTCGTATCAAGACATGGTGTGTACAAAAAGATTGAAATAGGCCATTTTTGTAAAGATTTTTAAGGTGTATCAAATCATAATCAAATTCAATAATGGAAGAAGATTGAGTACAGCCTATCAACCCTAATCCCTTCCTTGATACATATAGAGTGCGTGCAGACTCAAAACTAGGTTAAAAGGAGGCGCAGCATCAAGAGCACAAACTTGAAAAATCAAGAAAAAGTGCAAGATCGAATTCAGTGTTCCAAGCATCCTCAAGGCCTTCCAGCTATCTCAATCGACTTCTGGGATTCTCATCAAGCCAAAGCCATTAAGAGCAAGCATTTTCAAGCCCTATATTGCGCTGTAAGTCAGTCACGACACCTCACTTTTCTTGAAATTGAATTCCATGATTTAGGCATTGATAGCATGAACTAATGGCATACTCATGATCCTTAAGACATATGCAAGCTTTCTGTGTTGTTTAATTTCATTTATATAGCCTGTATTGGAATGTGCCATTGTTAGGGTTTCATAGCTCGCTTTGGGGTTTTTGAATCCAGGCAAAATTAGGCCATGAAAGGGCCACCAATAAACTCAGCAGGACCAGACGAATCTAACCATGGCTTTGGTTTCTATTTATCATGTTTGTATTTGATTTTAAGAATGACAGGGGCTATAGCGACGGACAAACGTCCGTAGGTAAAAGTGTTCCACTTTTACCAACGGAACAAGGTCAGGGATGACCTGCGTGTCACATTCCTATTGGAGCATTCAAACTCTGGCGCGCATTTTTTGGCATCCTCCACTAATTCTTGTTTTTTTATATATTATTAATATTATTATTCATTATATGTACAACAAACAACAAGTGGTGCAGTGGTGAGTGTAGCATGGAAATTTCCTCGGGACCTGGGTTCGAGTCCCAGGTCCCCCAAATATTTCATGTTTTTTTTCCTTTCAGATTCAGATGCGCACCAAGAGCCAAGGTCCATCATGTGACCTCACAATCCAACTTGCTAAGTGGCTTGAGATCCAGATCTGATGGCCAGCAATGGAGGAGCGCCATGGAGCCTAGTCAACGCATGGCATGGAATTCTGAGGGTCAACGTGGACCTCTTTGTTATAGGCCCAGGAAGTTGCTTCTTATACCCCCAGAATTGCTTTTACAGGCCCAACTCCTTATCCTTTTTTTCTTTTATATTTTATTTTAATTTATTTATTTATCTTATTTACTAACCAATTAAATTATTTTCTTTTTTATCAAAAAATCACAAAAATATTATTTTTCACCAATTATATTTAAGCATATTTTTTATCAATAAATTAATTAATTTAATTAGGTTTGTTAATTCAGATAATTTTAATTATTTTTGTACATAATTAAAATTAATTAGAACAAATAGGTTTTATTTCTAATTTAATTATATTTTCTTTTTCCTAAAATAACCAAAAACATAAAAAATAGATCATGTAATTATTTTTATTAATTAATTTAATCACTAATCAATTTAGTATTTAATTTTAAAACCCAATTCTTTTCTTTAAGAAATATTAAAAACAACAAAAAAACATTTTCTCTTTTTAATTAGGATAGAAGGGTCAAAACCCTAGTTCGCATTCGATCTTAATTTTTCTCGCGCGCTTTATTTTATTATTTATCATATTGATGTAACTGCCTACAGTTTGTAATAGTTTAATTAGGACGCTTATTTTCATTTACCGCTTTACTTTTCAAGGGTTTGCTTTTGGCTATGTAAATACCCGAAGCCTTGTAATAGCTTAGTTTAATTTCCGCACTTTAAATTCCGCAAATATTAAACTGTTAGATGTATGATATAGGGATGCATGACAAGAATGTATGACTAATTTTAAAACAGTTAGATAACCCTAAATGTGTAAAGGTAATAAATTTGAAACTGAATCACTCGCACATGCACACTCCTAGGGTACACTCCCACTTAGTTGCCTTCTGTAAACGGTCATTGAGTATAGGATGCTTTAATGGTCGTCCTTTTGTCTAAGGATCAAAGTTGCCTCGGAAAGGTTGCCTCGGATATTGTTGCCTCGGATAATTGATCTAAGACTTTAGGGTTACTACTAAAATGTCCTAACATTGCTTTAGTGACCGTACGTCCCTCTTCGAATTGACCCTCAAACTCCAACAACGGTGCTACCTACTCACTAATAGTGGGATAGTGCTGTCTAAAGGAAACGAATACAGAACGATTCTTTTTTCGAGTAGGTAGATTAGTTCTTAAGTACTTGCTCAATCCAAACAAACTTTTTCACACTTACACTCCTTTACAAACAAAGTTTTCAAAAACACTTCATTACACTCTTGAAGACAGAAGCAAGAGTTAAATCGAAGTCAAAACATAAGCTTTTCAAATCACACAAAAACAAAGAAAACAATTTTTGAAAATGATGAGCAAGTACCTAAGAGCCCGTAGATAACTACGGATAGAAAGGGTGCTAATACCTTCCCTTTCTATAATCTACCGCCCGTACTCAGAAATATCTCGAAAAAGGAATTTTTCTGTGCTTTTTTCCTTTCCTTGTTGGATAAAATAAAAGACGGCGGCGACTCTTGCTTACCGCGACATTTTGCAAACACAAACGCAAAACGCAAACCAGCGATTCCTTAAAAAATAGGGAAACACGTCCCAGTTCTGGCCACCGTATCACATAACTGGAGACTCTGCTGGGGATTTAATAAGTGGGGTGTACCTTAGGATTAGTTCATCATATTGTTTTCAATTGTTTGATCTGATTGCTTTATCTTTGTGGTTTTTGAATCGGAGTTACTATAGATCCTAATCTGGATCTGGGGACACCTTTTAGGTAAGTAGCAATAGACTGTGAGGGAACTGTACGGTGTAGACCGATACGGTTCAAGCAATAGCTACGTTGGTGTGACACATTAGTTGGTACCGATATCCCTTGTGGAGGAACAAGGAGAGTATGGGGCTGCTAATGGGTCATTAAGCATCAACTGACCTTAGAACCTATAATTGACCAACTTGGCCATAAAAAAGTAGCAGAATCCTACACTCATTGAGACCATACTCTCGCGATGATTTCGGCCGCAAGAACAGATTGCTAAACTGGAATTATGACCGATCGAGGATGGTCAGTGATATTGAGAACCTCTAGAACCCGATTACTATTACTAGGACAGGTTGAACCAACTAAACTGCAAGAGGGTAGTACCTAAACTCCATGCCATCCTGAAATTTAAGGGATATTGTGTGACTTGTTTGCCCTTACCATGTTTGCTATCTGTGATACCTGTGGTGTGTTTTTATCATAACATCATGCATCATGACATCGCATGCATATTTCATTAGACTAACGATTTTAAAGACCGAGGGGATTCATCTTTGTTCTGTTTTACAGATCATGGCTTCTATGTGCAGAAATACCATTCGAATCAACTTCGTGCAGATCCCTTCTCAGCTTAGAGATTTGGTTTCAAAGGTTCCTGATACTTCTTCCTTTGTTAGAAGACATGGTCATCTCCTTAGTTTGGTCACTTCCAAGTTGGATGAGCAAATGATGAGCGTCTTGTTCCAGTTCTTTGACCCGTTGCATCATTGTATCACCTTTCCAGACTATCAGCTAGTCCCTACTTTGGAGGAGTTTTCTGATTTACTTGGAATATCTATTCTAGAGCAGACACCCTTTACAGGTTTGGAGATGGCTCCTAGGCCAGAGGATATTGCTTCAGCCCTCCATCTAACAATGGATGATGTAGTATCTAACTGGGAGACTCGGAGTGGGATGAAAGGTTTCTTGGCTAAGTTCTTGATTGATCAAGCCCAACAGTTCTGGGATAGTTTGGACTTTCAAGCATTTGAAGACATCCTGGCTCTCCTCATCTATGGCTTGGTTTTGTTCCCAAATTCAGATTCTTTTGTCGATGTGAACGCAGTCAAGATCTTCATGTCCTGTAACCCGGTGCCTACTCTCTTAGGTGATATTCTGCACGCTCTTTATACCCATACTGTTTGGAGAAGGGGAACTCTCATGTGCTGTGCACCGGTGCTGGCGGGGTGGTTTATTTCTCACCTCCCCAAATCTGTATTGAAGAATGAGGAAGGTATGGGTTGGGCTTACAGAATCATGTCCCTTGCTCATACGGACATCCTTTGGAGTACTAAAGATATGGAAAAGGTAGCTGTCATTGATCGGTGTGGGGAATACCCCAATGTTCCATTGCTGAGAATTAGAGGAGGAATAACCTATAATCCTTGTTTGGCCTTATGACAGTTTGGACGAGCTCGAAGGGACAGTCCTCATGAGTTGCTGCTTCCAGACATTGTCTTTGACTTCAAGGGGGATGTTGAGGGACATCGCCACAGATTTATACGAGCTTGGGATAGGGTGAACAGGTCTGATCCACATGAGCTGGGAATGAAGACTTCTCTCCCGATGCAACCGTATCTCCAGTAGGTTCGAGCCCGTGCTCAAAAGCTGGGGATTCCATACGAAGTTGTTTTGTCGGTGATTGTGGAGCGTACTGATGAAGAAGGTGTTCCTTATATGATCCTCCATCCTTATATGCCCACTGATATTGGGGCATCGAAGAGGTCTTGGATCCAGCTAAGGGAAGAAAGGGATACCTACAGAGAAAAGTATCATGAGCAGGAACAGAAGATCCTGAAGCTTACAAGACAGCTAGAGACTAAGAGGACAATCAACGATTATGTCAGCATGAAAGGAAAACGAACATGGGAATTCTGATGTCTTTTATTGTTTCTAGTTTATATTTTCTTTTCATTATTTCTTTTGTAACGCCTTAAAGGCATTTGTTAAACATTGTTACAAGTTTTATCTAATAAGAGTGTGTTTTATTTTGGTTTACAAATTTGAATCTCCCTAAGTCTTTGAAATCATTTCATATGCATTCCATTCCCATGCACCTCATTACAGGTACCCTTACAGGTTTCTTATCTTCTTCGATGTTTATTTCAGCACAACATGTCTTCTGAAACACCTACTGATCAAGCCATCAAGGCTCTTCAAGCTCAGAATGCTCAGTTCCAGGAAATGTTCATGAACTTAGCCAAGAATCAACAAGATTTGAAGACTCTTATCTTGAAGGACAAGAATAAGAAGAAGAAGAAGAAGAAGAAGAAGAAGAAGAAGAAGAAGAAGAAGAAGAAGGTGGTCCTCCTGAATATGGGTCACAGGTTTGGGAATAGGTTGAGACAAGAAGCTGATTTATCTCACTCATCTGGAGGGGGAGAGAATCAAGAAGAAAGGAAGGGTCCTAGCCTTGTGGTTTCTGACAATGACACTGACTTTGATAAAGACCAGTATCCTCCTGCTGAGGATAGGTATAAGCAACTTGAAGACCAGTTGAGCGCAATGGAGATCCAGAAAGTCCCTGGTCTGGACTTCGGAGATTTGGGTTTGGCATCTGGGGTGGTGATCCCACATAAGTTTAAAGCACCTGTCTTTGCTAAGTATGATGGGGTCTCCTGCCCGAAGTTACACCTCCGCTCGTATGTCAGAAAGATTCAACCATATACTGCTGATAGGAACCTTTGGGTTCAATTCTTTTAAGATAGTCTGTCAGGGACTCAACTTGAATGGTTCTATCAACTGGAAGGAACTAATGTCCGCAACTGGGAGGACCTTGCTGCTGCTTTTTACAAGCAATACCAGTATAATGCCGACCTTGCCCCCACACGTACTCAACTTCATGGTATGTCTATGGGTGCGAGCGAAGGTTTTAAGGACTACACTCAGAAGTGGAGAGATCTTGCTGGAAGAGTACAACCCTATCTGGCTGATATAGAGTTGGTGGATAAGTTTCTTGGGACTTTATCTGGTCTGTATTTCAATCATTTGATCGGTAGTTCATTGTCTGGGTTCACTGAATTTATTATGACTGGAGAGAGGGTTGAGGCCGGTATTAAAAGTGGCAAGATACAGAAAGGTGCTTCATCAAGTACAGAGAAGAAGCCTTTCAAAAAGGAATCTATTGCAGTTTACAGCTCGAGAAGCCAAAATCGACCTGGATGCCGCCAAGCAGTGAATGCGGTGGTAATATCAAGACCTATTGTTGCCCCACAGTGCAACAATCAACAAAGAGTGGAGAGACCTCAAAGGCAGTATACTCGGCTCAGTATGACTCTATCTCAAATTCTGCCGCAATTGTTAAAAACCAACTTGGTGATTCTGAAGGAGGCTCCAAAGAATCCCAGTACTACATCACCGTTGTTTAATCCGAACGCCCGCTGTGCTTATCACTCCGATAGCCCAGGGCATGATACCAATAACTGTTGGGCTTTGAAGAATAAATTGCATGATCTGATTAATGCTAAGGAAATTTAGTTTGAAGTGCCAGAAAATCCTAATGTCATGACTGCTCCTATGCCCAAGCATGGAGTGAATACTATGGATGATGACTCGTTTGTAACTTCCGTGAAATACATTTCTACTCCATTGATGACCATAAAGAAGAACTTATTGTTGGCTGGTTTGTTTCCAGGTTGTGGAGAAGGTTGCCACCTGTGTTCCATCCTACCTACTGGTTGCCATCTATTGAAGTCACGTGTCCAACGCTTGATGGATAACAAAGAAATCTTGTTCGAGAAAACTTTGGTTCCGTTGATTCCTGTTGAAGATGTTTCCATAATCACCATTTTCGCCAATTCTTCCAAGGCTTTCTCGAGAAATCCTGTTAGGATTACATCTGTTCCGAGAGTTGCTCCATTGATCATTACTGTTCCTGGACCTATCCCTTACACTTCGGATAAGGCTGTCCCATGGCATTATGGGGCCGATCTGTATTATCACGGGAGAAGGTTGAAGAGGATGATACTGATGTCAGCAATATTGTTGGGTCTAGCAAAATCACCCGAAGCGGAAGACTTTTCTCTCCTGAGATCTCCCCACCAATTGTTCAAAAGCCTGTTGTTATTCCGTCCACCAGTACATCTGCTACTGTCCCTATTCATGTTCCAATCATTACCCCTGTCGCCGATTCATCTGACACTCGGGGCAAAAAGATCACCGGTGAGCCTGCCCAGACGGAGGCACCAAAGAAGATTATTGTTGAAACCTCTAGGCAGGAGATAGAGGAAATTTTGAAGATCATTAAGAAAAGCGACTACAACGTAGTCGAACAGCTGGGGTAAACCCCGTCGAAGATCTCCATGTTGTCTTTATTGTTGTGCTTAGAAGCCCATGCTAAGGCTCTAATTGCTTTCCTGAAAACTGCGCATGTGCCGTAGGAGACATCTTTTGACCAGTTCAAAGACTGTGTGGCTTGTTTGACAGCTGACAATGGGTTGGGTTTCTCTGACGCATATTTGACTGCCAAAGGAAAGAATCCCAATTATGCTCTACATGTTTCAATCGAGTGCAGGGGCACTACTTTGGCCCACGTGCTGGTGGATATTGGGTCCTCGTTAAATGTTTTACCCAAGAAAGCGTTAGACCGGTTGGACTGTGAAGGGTTGGTGCTAAAGCCAAGTAATATTGTGGTTAGGGCCTTTGACGGGTCCAAAAGGATGGTGCACGGGGAGGTGGATGTCCCTGTTAAAGTCGGTTCCCATACTTTCGTATCTACATTCTATGTGGTGGAAATTCGACCATCTTATTCTTGTTTGCTGGATCGCCTGTGGATTCATAAAGCTGGGGCAGTAACTTCTACGCTCCATCAGATGTTAAAATATCCAGTGAAGGGGAAAATTGTTACAGTACGAGGAGAAGAGGAGTGCATGGTAAGCTACCTTAACTCTTTTCGATATGTGGATATGGATGGGGAGTTCATTGAAACCCCGTGTCAAAACTTTGAAGAAGTCCCCCAGACACTGGCGTCGACTGAAACTATTGCTGAAGATCCTCCAATGAAGATGGCTTCCCTCAAGGATGCCTGGGCTGGTATTGAGAAAGGTGGGTGTGCGAATTGGGGCCAACTCCCTGACTTTGCACACAAGACTGACACATTTTGTTTGGTTTTTACTGTAGAAGCTCAAAGGGCTGTTCGGCGTGCGCGGATTGGAAGGCCTCCCTTGCGTATCACAAATCTGGGAGTGAATGCAATTGAAGATGATGATGAAGAGTCTGAGTTTGAAAGCTGGATTTACCCGACTACTGACGGTGGATTAAGAAATTGGATGGCAAAGGACTTTGTGCCCATTTCTTTTATTACACAGTAATAAGACTTTTGTTTTGAGTTTTGTAACAAATAGTTTAAAACTTTACGGCCCGGTGCCTTGCCCGAGACACCGTGGCTTTGTTTGTGAGGGCTTAATATTTGTCATTTCCATATATCATCAATAAAAGCATTGGATGTTTTCTTGCATTACAAATTTTGCGCTCCTTGTCTTTCTTTTCTATCTTGAAAAACAGCTATTTGTCTTACACACACTCACATATACAGGTCCACATCCACTTTGGATCCCACTGATAACGACTTTGCTACTGCCAGTTATGACTTCGAAAGTCCGACCAACCAAGTTGAGGATGAAGGTGAGGATGGTTGCGAAGTGCCTGGGGAACTTGATAGACTGTTACTTCAGGAAGAGAGGGCCATACAGCCGCATGAAGAGTCAGTGGAAACGGAAAATTTGGATACAGAGGTAGACAAGAAAGAGGTCAAGATCGGTGCAAATCTGGAGTCTAGTGTTAAGCAATAGTTGATTCAGATGATACGTGACTATGTTGAGATCTTTTCCTGGTCTTATGAAGACATGCCTGGTTTGGATACTGATATGGTGGTTCACCGCCTGCCCACCAAGGAAGATTGTCCTCTAGTGAAACAGAAAGTTCGTCGAATGCTCCCAGAGATGTCTGAGAAAATCAAGGCTGAGATTATGAAACAGTTTGATGCCGGTTTTCTAGCAGTTACTTCTTACCCACAGTGGGTTGCCAATGTGGTCTCGGTGCCGAAGAAAGATGGTAAAGTCCGTATGTGTGTAGACTACAACGATTTAAATAGGGCGAGCCCCAAGGATGATTTCCCTCTGCCTCATATCGACGTTTTGGTTGACAACATCGCACAGCATAAGGTCTTCTCCTTTATGGATGGTTTTTCTTGTTACAATCAGATTAAGATGGCTCCCTAGGATATGGAGAAGACAACGTTCGTTAGACAGTGGGGTACCTTTTTCTACAAAGTCATGCCTTTCGGGTTGAAGAATGTTGGGGCAACATATCAGCGCACCATGGTCGCTTTGTTCCATGACATGATTCATCATAAGATTGAGGTATACGTTGATGACATGATTGCAAGATCTCAGACTGAAGAAGGACATCTTGACCACCTTCAGAAGCTATTTGACAGGTTGAAGTTGTACAAGTTGAGGTTAAACTCGAACAAGTTCACCTTCGGAGTGAGGTCTGGTAAGCTGCTGGGTTTTGTCGTAAGTGATAAAGGTATTCAAGTGGATCCTGCAAAGGTGAAGGCTATACAGGAAATGCCAGCTCCCCGAACAAAAAAATAATTCAAAGGCTTTTTGGGACTTTTGTACCCCAAAATTGTCCCTCTCATATTTCTCAAAACATTGCAAGAAAAATCTTTAAGTGGCTCAAGATTGCTCAAGAGTTGGACAGTCAAGCTATCTCCTAAGGCAGTCAACCCCAAATTAGGGTTTTGTGTTGCATCAAGATCCTTGAGTCCAAATGACCTCAAATTCTCCCTAATTTCCTAATATTCTCTCAAGATCATCCATGTCAAATTTCAAGCCTTGCAGAGGAAGTTTGCTCAGTCAATTGCTCAAAGGGTCCAAAAATCGACTGTGCTAGGGCAAAAGTCAACTGTGACCCAAATACAGTCAAACCTCAATATTTTTTGTCAACGTTCTCATTTTGAAGTATATTTCATCATTTGATAAAGGTTTGATCATGATTCATCAAGGATTGCTCAAAATTCATCAAGACTCAAAAGTTGTTAAATTAGGGTTTTGTAGGAAAAGTCAACTCAACTTTGACCAAGCATAACTTTCTCATACTTTATGCGAAATGAACCATCCAAAGCTCATTTTGAAGAGGATGCAATTTCCTACAATCCATATTCATACACCAAGATCATAAAATGCACTCACAAGAAGTTACAAATTTAGACATTATAGGTCATTTTTGAAAGTCAACAAAACACCTTTTTTGCCAAAGCTTATAACTTGATCATGGAATATCAAAATGAGATGAGACCAAAAGGGTTGGTTAGAGGACATCTCAAGCTTTCCTAAAAGTATAAGAACACTTCCAAAATTTCAAAATTGAAGAAGTTATGCATTGTTGAAGTTGGGCATTTTTGCAAAATTGCCAAAAGTCAACTATCCCCAAAACTTCAAATTTTGTCAAATGGGCCCATTCTTTTCCACTTGATTTGAGCTTGCATCATTGTCCATGTGTCCTAGCTTCAGCCTTGTATCCATTTATCAATTTTATTATTTTATTTGATTTTTTATTGAATTATTTCATTTTAAATCAAATTAAATCCAAATATTGATTGCTTGATATCTTTTTGGCTATTTCAGGACTGAATCATCATCATCAAGGGTATCAAACTCGTATCAAGCATTCCATGTGTAAAAAGATTGAGTTTTTGACAAATTTGGCAAGTTTTCAATGGTGAATCAAATCAAATCCCATGGCATTGATGTGGAAGGATTCAAAGCATATTTGTTAACCTAATGAATTCTATCATACATAAGGAGGCTAGAAGGCACGAAAACAAGGCGAGAGGCTGCAGAAAGAAGGAAAGCAAAACTTGCAAAATTCACAAAAAAGTGTGAAACCAAAATCCTATTTGGAGGCGTTTTAAGAAGCAAAGCTTGACACCAATCGATTGCTGGAGGTTCACTGAGTCAGAATCAATCCAAAGCAAGCTCTCATACACATCAAAACACGCTGTAAGTGTCCCGTTTCTTGGCCCTATTTTCAAAACCTTAACTCTCTATTCTTGCATCTTTCTGGCAAATCTTTGATATATTTGTGACTCTCATGAGATTTCTAAGCTTTTGGCAATATTTGATTTCATTTATATGGACTGTAATCTCATAATAGCATGGTTAGGGTTTCATGTTAGATTTTAGGGATTTGCGTTGCATGTAAAATTGGATCTCGTGATGGACATGGTTGCACTCAGGAGAGAGAAACGAACCTAACCATGTGTTTGGGGGTCATTTTTATGGCCTAGATTTAATTTTGGGATTGACCTGCGAATTTAGCTGCGGATCTAAATCCACAGGTAAATTTACAGGGGCTGGAGGTAGGGGACGGAGACGTGGCAGTTCCCCAATGGACCATTCAAATCTTCACGCACTTTTTTTATATTCTGGCATATTAACGTATTTTCCCATATTATGTTTTGTTCTTATATGATTAACAAAATGAAGCGAATGGCCTAGTGGAAAGGGGAGCTGGCAGTCACGTACAGGACCTGGGTTCGAATCCCAGGTCCCCCATATGCATTGTTATTTTTTTTCTTCAGGTAATCAAGTGTTGATCCCAGCGTATAGCCTACCATACTCCCTCACTCAATCAAACGACAGATGGCCCAAGGCCAGATCTGGTGATCCAGGATGATGGTCCATCATGGGACCAAGTCAAAAGGCGCACATGGAATCCAAAAAGTCCACCAGGCCAGCGTGTGATTGGGCCTTGGAATTGATATTCAGACCTCCAAATTAGGCCTAAACTTCCTATCTCTTTCTATTTCTTTTATTTAATTTTATTTGTTTTGTTATTTTTATTTAATCAATTAACCAATCAAATTTTTTTATAAAAATAAAACCAAAAAAATATTTTTCTTCATTAAAAACAAATTTTAATTTCTTATTAATAAATACTAATTATATTAATTTAGGTTTAATTAGGATAACTTTAATATATTTTGTAAATAATTAAATTAACTTAGAATTAATTAGGGTCTTACTAACATTGATTAATTTTATTTTATTTCTTTAAATACCAAAAAATCCAAAAATATTTATTTTCATTAATTTATTTATTTAATTTGATAATTAACTTAGATTAATTTCTTTCTTAATTCAAAAAAACAAACAAAAAAAATCTTTTCTTTAAATAACAAAGGGTCAAAACCCTAGAACTCGCACTCGATTTAATTTCTCGCACGCGACTTATTTTCTTTTATCATATTATTGTACTTGTTCCCGGAATGTAATAGATAATTAGGACTATTTTTATCGCTTTATTTATTTTCCGCATTTAAATTTCAAAGGGTTGCTTTTGGCGATGTAAATACCCGACGCCTTGTAATTTAATTTCCGCACTTTATTTTCCGCAATTTATAATTGTTAGATGTTTGATAATAGGTATGCATGACAAGAATGGATGTTTAACTTAAAATCAACTTAGATAACCATTAACATGTACAAAGATAAAATTGATTGAAAACGACACACTCGCACATGCGCACTCTTAGGGTACACCTCACTTGGTTGCCTTCGTAACGCGATCATTGAGTATAGGAAGTTTTAGAGGTCGCCCTCTTGTCCAAAGATCATAGTTGCCTCGAAACGGTTGCCTCGGATAAAATGATCTAAGACATTAGGGTTACCGCTAAGGCGTCCTAACATTGCTTTAGTGACCGCACGTCCCTAAAATCGAGTTGACGCTTAAAACTCCAACGATGATGCTACCTACTCATTCATTGTGGGATAGCATTGTCCAAAGGAAGATAGCATAGAACGATTCCTTTTTCGAGTAGGTAGATGGTTCTTAAGTACTTGCTCTTTCAAAAAACAAAAACATTTCACACTTACACTTTTCGAACAAAGTTTTTCCAAACACTTCATACGATCGAAGTTTTCAAACAAAAACTTTTTCAAACCCACAAGCACAAAGAAAGCAATTTTGAAAACAAATAAGCAAGTACCTAAGAGCCCGTGGATAACCATAGATAGAAAGGGTGCTAACACCTTCCCTTTCTATAATCTACCCCCCGAACCCGAGAAATATCTCGAAAAAGGAATTTTTCTGTGCTTTTTTCCTTTCCTTGTTAGATAAAATCAAAGTCGGTGGCAACTCTTGCTTACCGCGACATTTTGCGAAAACAAACGCAAAACGCAAACCAGCATTCCAAAAACAGTCAGTTCTTTCCCACTGTATCACAGAACTGGCGACTCTGCTGGGGACGCTTATAAGTGGGGTGTACCTTAGGATTAGATCATTGTGTTTTCAATTGTTTGCTTTGTATGCTTTATATTTGTGGGCTTGAATCGGAGTTACTATAGATCCTAACTTGGATCTGGGGATACCCTTTAGGTAAGTAGAAATAAACTGTGAGGGAACTGTACGGCGTAGACCGATACGGTTGAAGCAGTAGCTACGTTGGTGTGGCACTTTAGTTTGTACCGATATCCCTTGTGTTGGAACGAGGAGAATATGGGTCTTCTAAGGGGTCATTAAGCACCAACTGGCCTTAGAACCTTTAAATTGACCAACTTGGCCATAGAATAGTAGCAGTATGCTACACTCATTGAGACTAAACTCTCGGAATGATTCCGTCCGCAAGAAAAGGTTGCTAAACTGGAATTATGACCGATCGAGGATAGTCAGTGATATTGAGATCCTCTAGAACCCGGTTACTATTTCTAGGACAGATTTGAACCAACTGAACTGAAAGAGGGTAGTACCTAAGCTCCTTGCCAGCCTGAAATCTAAGGGCTCTCTGTGTGACTTATGTGCCTTTACCATGTTTTCTATTTGTGGGTACTTGTGGTGTGCTTTCTATCATGACATCATGACATCATAACATTGCATGCATCTTGCATTGGACTAACCTATTTCAAAGACAGGAGGGATTCATCTTTGTTCTATTTTGTAGGTCATGATACCCATGCGTAGGAACACCATCTGGATCAACTTTGTCCAGGTTCCCACTATGCTTAAAGAATTGATTGCAAAGATGTCAGATACTACCTCTTTCATCAGAAGACATGGGCATCTTCTTGGTTTGGTCACTTCTAAATTGGACGAGCAGATGATGAGTGTCTTGGTCCAATTATATGATCCATTGTACCATTGCTTTACTTTTCAGGACTACCAGTTGGTCCCCACATTAGAAGAGTTCTCTAATCTGCTTGGTATCCCTATCCGGGAGCATACCCCATTCACAAGTTGGGAAAAGATCCTTAGGACGGAAGAGATTGCTTTAGCCCTCCACCTGACAAAGGCTGAAGTGATGTCTAATTGGGAGACTAGAAGTGGAGCAAAGGGCTTTTTGACTAAGTTCTTAGTTGGTAAGGCTAATTATTTCTGGGATAGTCTAGACTTCCAAGCATTCGAAGATATTCTGGCTCTTCTGATATATGGCTTGGTATTGTTTCCGAACTATGACTCCTTTGTTGATGTGAATGCGGTAAAAATCTTCATCTCTGGTAATACTATACCCACTCTCTTGGGTGACATTCTTCATCAGCTTTATGCTCGTACTGCTCGGAAGCAAGGAACCCTGATGTGTTGTTCTTCATTGTTGGCAAGGTGGTTTATTTCTCACCTTCCCAAGTCAGTTTTGAAGAACAAAGAAGGCATGGGTTGGGCCTATATGGTTATGTCTCTCTCTCATAATGACATCATTTGGACTATCAAGGGTATGGACGAGGTGGCTATTATTGATCGATGTGGGGAGTACCCCAATGTTCCACTGATAGGAACCAATGGAGGGATCACTTATAATCCGTGCTTGGCCTTATGTCAGTTTGGGCGTGCTAGGAGGGAAGGTCCTCATGAATTGATGATGCCTAGTATCATCTTTGATTTTCAAGGGGATAGTGACAAGCAACGTCGCAGATTCATAAGGTCTTGGGATAGAGTTCACAGATCTGATCCCCACGAGCTGGGCCCAAAGACTTCACTTCCGATGGAGCCATATCTCAGATGGGTTCGTATCCGTGCCCAAAAGCTGGGAATGTCGTATGAAGTCGTCTTGCCTATCATTGTTGAAGTTGCTAATTAAGAGGGGGTTCTTCCGACCATCCTCCATCCTCATATGCCCACTAACATTGGGGCACTGAAAAGGTCTTGGATGCAGCTGAGAGAAGAGCGGGATACTTACCGAGAAAAGTATCACGAGCAAGAGCAGAAGATCCATAAGTTGACTAGGGAGTTGGAGAACGAGTGGATCCTCAATGACTATGTCCGAACCGACAAGAAGTGACCATGGGAGCACTGATTGTCCTTTGATTATTTCCTTTTCAGTTTTTATTTACTTTTCAGTATTTCCTTTCTTGTAACGCCTTAAGGGCATCTGTTGAACAATTTAAATTTCAAATTTTATCTAATAAAAAGTGTGTTTTCTTTCTTGTTTACGAATTTGAATCTCTCGACGTCTTTGAAATCATACCATGCGCATTTCATTACATGCACTTCATAACAGGTACCCTTACAGGTCTCTTATCTTCTTCGTTGTTTATTTCAGCATCATGTCTTCTGAACCATCAACTGAACAAGCAATCAAGGCTCTACAGGCTCAGAACGCCCAGTTCCAAGAGTTGTTCATGAATTTAGCTAAGGGTCAGCAAGATCTGAAGACCCTTATTCTGAAAGAGAAGAAGAAGAAGAAGAAGAAGAAGAAGAAGAAGAAGAAGAAGAAGAAGAAGAAGAAGAAGAAGAAGAAGAAGAAGACGGTCCTATTCAACATGGGTCGCAGATTCGGAAACAATTTGCGAGATGAAGTTGATTTGACCACCTCATCTGGAGGGAAATATAGCCAGGAAGAAAGGCGGCCTCTTAGCCCTGTGGTTTCAGACAATGAGATGGACTTCGACGAAGACCAGTATCCTCCGGCTGAGGATAGATACAAGCAACTGGAAGACCGGTTGAGTGCGATGGAGGTACAGAAAGTGCTTGGTCTGGACTTTGGTGATTTAG
The DNA here is from genome assembly GCA_948472305.1 of Vicia faba. Taxonomy (NCBI): domain Eukaryota; kingdom Viridiplantae; phylum Streptophyta; class Magnoliopsida; order Fabales; family Fabaceae; genus Vicia; species Vicia faba. The sequence goes on along the minus strand of OX451738.1, from coordinate 1,312,662,954 downwards.
GTCTGTCATCTGGGGTGGTGATTCCCCACAAGTTCAAAGCACCAGCCTTTGCTAAGTACGACGGAGTTTCTTGTCCGAAGCTGCACCTCCGGTCGTATTTAAGGAAGATTCAGCCGTACACCGCTGATAAGAACTTATGGATCCACTTCTTTCAAGACGGTCTCTCAGGGACTCAGCTTGAATGGTTTTACTAGCTCGAAGGAGCTAGTATCCGTAGTTGGGAAGATTTGGTTGCTGCTTTCTACAGGCAGTACCAATACAATTCCGACCTCGCTCCTACGCGTACCCAACTCCAGGGTATGTTAATGGGTGTGGGCGAAGGTTTCAAAGATTATGCTCAGAAGTGGAGGGACCTAGCTGGAAGAGTGCAACCACCCTTGGCTGATAGGGGCTAGTAGACATGTTTCTGGGGACCTTGTTTGGTCCGTATTTCAACCATCTAATTGGAAGTTCTTCATCCGGGTTCATGGAGCTGATTATGACCGGGGAAAGGATTAAGGCTGGTATTAAGTCTGGTAAAATACAGAAGGGTGCTCCATCAGACACCGAGAAGAAGCCTTTTAAGAAGGAGTCCAATGTTGTTTACAGTTTGAAAATCCATAATAGACCTGAACGCTGCTAAGCTGTTAATGCGGTTGTTATTTCAAGACCTGCTGGTGCTTCTCAGTGCAACAATCAGTCAAAGGCCGAGAAACCTCGAAGATAATTCACCCATCTCAACATGACCTTATCTCATATTCTGCCACAGTTATTAAAGACCAATCTGGTGGTTCCAAGGGAAGCCCCGCAGAATCCCAATACTGCATCACCTAAGTACAACCCTAATGCCCGTTGTGCTTTTAACTCTAATAGCCCGGGACATGATACAGATGATTGTTGGGCTTTGAAGAACAAAATACATGACTTAATTGATGCAAAGGAGATCGATTTCGGAACACCAGAGAAGCCTAAACATGATGCAGGAGTGAATGCTATTGGGGATGACGATGATGAAGAGTTTGATATTGACAGCTGGATATACCCAACTGCCGATGGTGGATTAAGCAACTGGACATCGAAGGATTCTATGCCCGTTTCTGTTATCATCCAGTAATGAGACTTTTGCTTTGAATCTGAAACAAACAATGTTTTAAACTTTATGGCCCGGTGTCTTACCCGGGGCACCGTGGCTTCATTTGTGAGGGCTTTATGTGTGTCATCTACATATATCATTAATAAAAGCATTGGACGTTTCTTGCATTTCAAATTTTGCGCTCCTTGTTTTTCTTTTATTTATATATTACAAAACAGCTATTTTACACACACTCACATATACAGGTCTACATCCACTCTGGATCTCACTGGTAACGACTCTGCTACTGCCAGTTATAACTTCAAAAGTCCGATCAACTTAGCCGAAGACGAAGGTGAAGATGATTCCAAAGTGCCTGGTGAACTTGCAAGACTATTACTTCAGGAAGAGAGGGCTATTCAGCCGCACGAAGAGCCCGTGGAATTAGTAAATCTAGGTACAGATATAGACAAGAAAGAGGTCAAGATCGATTCAAACCTGGAGCATAGTGTGAAATAACGGTTGATTCAGATGCTGCGAGACTATGTTGAGATCTTTTCCTGGTCTTACGAAGATATGCCAGGGTTCGATACCGATATTGTGGTTCACCGCCTACCTACCAAGGAAGACTGTCCTCCAGTGAAACAGAAAGTCCGCCAAATGCGCCCAGAGATGTCTGAGAAAATCAAGGCTGAAGTTATGAAACAGTTTGACGCCGGTTTTCTAGCAGTTACTTCTTACCCTTAGTGGGTGGCCAACGTGGTTCCTGTGCCGAAGAAGGATGGTAAGGTTCGAATGTGTGTTGACTATAGGGATCTGAACAGGGCAATCCCAAGGATGACTTCCCTCTACCTCATATCGACGTTCTGGTTGACAATACCGCACATCATAAGGTCTTTTCTTTATGGATGGTTTCTCCGGTTATAATCAGATTAAAATGACTCCCGAAGACATGGAGAAGACAACCTTTGTTACTCAGTGGGGTACCTTTTTCTACAAGGTCATGCCTTTTGGATTGAAAAATGTTGGGGCAACGTATCAGCGTGCCATGGTTGCCTTGTTTCATGACATGATCCATCATGAGATCGAGGTATACGTCGATGACATGATCGCAAGATCCCAAACTGACGAGGAACACCTGGACCACCTTCAGAAGCTATTTGACAGGTTGAAGTTGTACAAGCTGAGGTTAAACCCAAACAAGTGCACCTTCGGGGTGAGATCTGGTAAGCTGCTGGGTTTCGTCGTAAGTGATAAAGGTATTCAAGTGGACCCTGCAAAGGTGAAAGCCATACAGGAAATGCCAGCTCCCAGAACAGAGAAAGAAGTCAGAGGCTTTCCGGGACGACTGAACTACATTGCCTGATTCATCTCACACCTGACTGCTACTCGTGAGCCAATCTTCAAGTTATTGAAGAAAGATCAAGTGGTAAGATGGAACGATGAATGTCTGGCCGCATTGAAAGAATCAAAGAGTATCTCCAAGAGCCACCTATTCTGATGCCTCCAGTTGAAGGGAGACCTTTGATCTTATACTTGACAGTACTCGACAACTCAATGGGGTGTGTGCTGGGGCAGCATGACGAGTCCGGCCGAAAAGAGCATGCTATTTACTACCTTAGCAAAAAGTTTACCGACTGTGAGACCCGATACTCACTGCTCGAGAAGACTTGCTGCGCTTTGGCATGGGCTGCTCGTCGGTTGAGACAGTATATGTTAACTCACACTACTCTGTTGATATCAAAGATGGATCCAATCAAGTATATCTTCGAAAAGCCTGCCTTGTTCGGAAGAATAGCGAGATGGCAGATGATCTTGACTGAGTATGACATCCAGTACACGACCCAAAAGGCAATCAAGGGAAGTGTGTTGGCATACCATTTGGCACATCAGGCAGTGGATGATTATCAGTTTATGAACTTTGAATTCCCGGATGAGAATATCATGATAGTAACCGACTGCGAAGAACCTGGACCGGATGAAGGACCTGAGGAAGGATCCCAATGGTCTATGTACTTTGATGGAGCTTCGAACGCTTTGGGTAATGGCATTGGTGCCGTGATCATATCTCCTAAAGGCTCTCATACTCCGTTCACCGCCCGAATATGTTTCAACTGCACCAACAATATGGCGGAGTATGAAGCGTGCATCATGGGTCTTCGAGCAGCTATTGACCTAAGGATTAAGTTTTTGAGTGTCTTCGGAGATTCCGCTCTCGTGATCAGTCAGATCAAAGGCGAGTGGGATATGAAACACCCAAACCTTATTCCTTACAAGGAGTATGTGTTGACATTGCTTCCCCACTTCGAAGAGATAACCTTTGAACACTTACCTAGAGAGGAGAATCAGTTGGTGGATGCGCTAGTTACGATGTCTTCTATGTTCAAAGTCAATTGGGACAACGAGGCTCCCAGGATTATCATTGAAAGACTAGACGAACCTGCACATTATTGTGACATCGAGACTGAAGAGGTAGCAGATAAACCCTGGTTTCATGAAGGAAAGAGGTACCTTGAGGCTTAAGAATACCCCGAAGGTGCATCTGTTAACGACAAGAAGTTTCTGAGGAGGTTCACGGCGAAGTTCTTCATCAGCAATGGCATTCTTTACAAGCTTAACCATGATTCGACCTTACTGCGTTGTGTGGATAAGAATGAAGCAGAAAGGATCATGGCGGAGTTACATGAAGGTACTTTCGGAACTCATTCTAGTGGACATACCATGGCAAAGAAAATCCTTCGGGCAGGATATTTTTGGTCCACTATGGAAGCCGACTGTTATCAGCATTCTCGGACATGTCACAAGCGCCAAGTCTATGCTGATATGGTGCACATACCTCCAGTACCTCTGAACGTCTTGATAGCTCCGTGGCCTTTTGCAATGTGGGGCATTGATATGATCGGCGAGATCAGACCTACAGCGTCCAACGGGCATTGTTTCATCCTGGTAGTTATTGATTACTTTACGAAGTGGGTTGAAGCAGCTTCCTTTGCTACGGTAACCAAGAATGTCGTGGCACGGTTTATTCGGCACAATCTGATTTGTCGATATGGTGTACCAGAGAGGATCATTATGGACAATGGTACCAATCTCAATAATAAGATGATCACTGAGCTCTGCAAGCAATTCAAGATACAGCATCACAACTCTTCTCCTTACCGGCCGAAGATGAATGTGGTTGTAGAAGCGGCTAATAAGAACATTAAGAAGATTGTGCAGAAGATGACGGTGACATACAAAGACTGGAACAAGATGTTACCATTTGCTCTTCATGGGTATCGTGCCTCAGCACGGACGTCAACAGGGGAAACACCATATTCCTTGGTATATGGCATGGAGGCAGTGTTGCCCATTGAAGTTCAGATACCCTCTCTTCGGATTATGAAGGATGCAGGTTTGAGCGAAGACGACTGGATTCAGACCCGGCTTGATCAGCTGAACTTAATCGATGAAAAGAAACTTACTGCTATTTGTCATGGTCAGACGTATCAAAAGCGGATGATCAAGGCATTTAACAAGAAAGTTAGACGACAAGAGTATCAAGTCGGGGATCTGGTAATCAAGCGCATTATTCTACCTCAAGGAGATCCCAGGGGCAAATGGACCCCTACCTACGAAGGGTCATTTGTGGTTAAGAACATTTTCTCAAGAGGAGCTATGATTCTAACCACCATGGATAGTGACGACCTTCCTCACCTCGTCAATGCAGACATAGTGAAAAGATACTATGCATAATCAAAGACCCGCTAGGTTGACTGGCCTAGGAAAAAATAAGGGCTTTTCGGTGAACCAAAAGGGTTCAGGCAAAAATAACGGATGAAAATGAAAAAAATATATACACCCAGCAAGTCGAAAACCTGAAAAGGAGACTTGGGCAAAAAAGGGTATCCCGGTGGACTGAAAACCCGAAAGGGAAGTCCAGGAAAAAATTAGGGATCAAAGCGTAACACTATGTCTCATTGGATCACCTTGCATCCAGACTTCGGTATCGACTATCAAGCTCGGACGACACTAATCAATCTGATCTACCTTCAACCAAGTAGCAAAGTGATGATATGCTCGAGGACATAAAGGCAATAGCAGAATTGGAACCTAGTGGGATCATTCACATAGCTGTTTTGTTTAGTTTTTCACAAATTGTGTAAATTCTATTACTCGGCGGCGTTCTCTTACTCAGACGTTAGCCTCTTGTACAAAAACGCCTATTTACAGGTCAAACTTCAAAATTAATACAATTCATTTTCAAAGAAATTTCAAACTGTTTTTCTTTATCTGTTTTGATTTGCAAAGAACGTCTAATGTTCATTTTTGATATATGCATTTGACATTAATTGCTGCTCATGAATATTTACATGCGAAACAAAAGACGATTACGGGTAATATCAGAAACAGGGGCAATAAAAATTGTCCAAACTATACAGTTGCTCTGTCCACCAGGTACAACGATAGATTCAGCTGAAGAACATGGCTAAGACACCTTCACTCCTTGCAGAGTAAGACAGTAATGATAGCTCTCCCCAGCTGAGACTTGCAACTGTTAATGAATCGGTAATATCCTCCCCAAGCAGAGTTTATCTACCATCAGCACTAAAAAGGCTTGATATCCTCAGCAGTCTTAATATTCCCCAACGGAGTATAAGAATGCTCCCCGGCAGGGTACAAGATATCCCCAGTGGAGTTAAAATTTTCCCAGCGCGGTCTGAAAAAGCTTCCCCAACGGAGTTGGGAGAATCATCCCCAATAGACTCTGGAAGTTTATCCCCAGCGGAGTACAAAAATAAATCTCCCCAGCCGAGTTCAAAGGATCATTCCCAGCAAAAACTCAAAGGAGTATCCCCACAAGAGTCTAACAGGTTATCCCCAGCGAAGCCGCAACTGAAAGATCATCCCCAATGGAGTTCTTTCATTTCACAAACAGGAATTCAAAACCCCAACAGGATTCAGTATCACCAGCAACGGTAATTCGTCCCCAACGGAATTTATCGGTGGAATCCTCAGCAGAACATCTCTTCCCCACAGAGTAATCTCCTCATCAGTTTATTCCCCAATGGAGTTATCCTCTCCTGCAGGTTTATTCTCACAATTCTCTTTGTTCGCCATCCTCAGCGGAAACAAAGAATCCAGCTCTATTCTTCAGCAACTATCCGAGATTTATTTTCCCCAGCTAGAAACATTTCATTTCCATACATCATGATACATGCATATACGCATCATACCACACAATCTCATTTATTTTGAGAGCATCATTGCTTGATATATATCATGCATTTCATACATCATGACATTGCATATGACTAACTCTTTACCTTTTCAGGGAAAGATGAATCAATAAACACCGTTGACTACTTATATGACCTGGTAGTCCCTTAAAAAAAACTACATCTATTGAGGGTTGTTTCAGTAGATTCCTCAGAAAGATGTTGTTCCAAGACTTTTGTTTGGTTCAGTTAAATCGATTCTAAGATTTTTCTAATTCTTATCCAGTCAAAGTTAATCCAAGACCTTCTCTGGTTCAGTCAGATTGATGCTAAGATCTCCCTGATTCTTATTCCAGTTGAAGATATTCCAAGACTTTCGTCTGGTTCAGATAAATCAATTCTAAGATTTTTCTGATTCTTATCCAGTCAAAGTTAATCCAAGACCTTCTCTGGTTCAGTCAGATCGACGCTAAGATCTCCCTGATTCTTATTCCAGTTGAAGATATTACAAGACTTTGATCTGGTTCAGTTAAATTGATTCTAAGATTTTTCTGATTCTTATCTAGCCAAAGTCAATCCAAGACCTTCTCTGGTTCTGTCAGATCGACGCTAAGATCTCCCTGATTCTTATTCCAGTTGAAGATATTCCAAGACTTTTGTCTGGTTCAGTTAAATCGATTCTAAGATTTTTCTGATTCTTATCCAGTCAAAGTTAATCCAAGACCTTCTCTGGTTCAGTCAGATCGATGCTAAGATCTCCCTGATTCTTATTCCAGTTGAAGATATTCCAAGACTTTTGTCTGGTTCAGTTAAATCGATCCTAAGATTTTTCTGATTCTTATCCAGACAAAGTTAATCCAAGACCTTCTCTGGTTCAGTCAGATCGACGCTAAGATCTCCCTGATTCTTATTCCAGTTGAAGATATTCCAAGACTTTCGTCTGGTTCAGTTAAATCGATTCTAAGATTTTTCTGATTCTTATCCAGTCAAAGTTAATCCAAGACCTTCTCTGGTTCAGTCAGATCGATGCTAAGATCTCCCTGATTCTTATCCAAGTTGAAGATATTCCAAGACTTTTGTCTGGTTCAGTTAAATCGATTCTGAGATTTTTCTGATTCTTATCTAGCCAAAGTCAATCCAAGACCTTCTCTGGTTCAGTCAGATCGATGCTAAGATCTCCCTGATTCTTATTCCAGATGAAGATATTCCAAGACTTTTGTCTGGTTCAGTTAAATCGATTCTAAGATTTTTCTGATTCTTATCTATCCAAAGTCAATCCAAGACCTTCTCTGGTTCAGTCAGAACGACGCTAAGATCTCCCTGATTCTTATTCCAGTTGAAGATATTCCAAGACTTTCGTCTGGTTTAGTTAAATCGATCCTAAGATTTTTCTGATTCTTATCCAGTCAAAGTTAATCCAAGACCTTCTCTGGTTCAGTCAGATCGACGCTAATATCTCCCTGATTCTTATTCCAGTTGAAGATATTCCAAGACTTTCGTCTGGTTCAGTTAAATCGATTCTAATATTTTTCTGATTCTTATCCAGTCAAAGTTAATCTAAGACCTTCTCTGGTTCAGTCAGATCGATGCTAAGATCTCCCTGATTCTTATTCCAGTCGAAGTTCAGACCTTCTATCAACAGTCTCCAAATGGCACCTTTAAGCCCATTCCCGACATCACAAGATAATTACCACTTCATGCGAGTGCAAATTTCTGGGCACTCTAGTGTTCAATCATCTTCCACCTTCGGATCACGAAAGATACGAAAGCCAATCTAAATCTTCAGGTTTAAGAAAATTGAATAGGGGCAGCTGTTATACCCCAAAATTTTCCCTCCCATATTTCTCAAAACATTTCAAGAAAGATCCCCAAGTTGCTCAAGGTAGTCCAAGGGTTGGCCAGACAAGCTCTCTCCTAAGGCAGTCTACCTCAAATTAGGGTTTCATGTTACATCAAGATACTTTAGTCCAAGGGATCCCAAATTCTTACCAATGTCCTAATATGTTATCAAAATCATCCATGTCAAGTTTCAAGCCTTGCAGAGGAAGTTTTCTCAGACAAATGCTCAAAGGCCTGAAAATCGACTGTGCTAGGGCAAAAGTCAATTGTGGCCCACATACAGTAAAACTTCAAGATTTTTAGTCAACATTCTCATTTTGAAGGATATTTCATCATTTTATCAAGTGTTGATCATGATTCATCAAGGATTACTCATAATTCATCAAGACTCAAAAGTTGCTAAATTAGGGTTTTGTAGGAAAAGTCAACTCAACTTTGACCAAGCATAACTTTCTCATACTTTATGAAATATGACCCATCCAAATCTCATTTTGAATATGATGTCATTCCCTACAATCCATCTTCAGCTCCCAAGTTCAAAATATGCACTCACAAGAAGTTATGAATTTGGACATTATAGGTCATTTTGGAAAGTCAACAAAAACACCTTTTTTGTCAAAGCTTCATACATGAGCATGGATTATCAAATTGATATGAGACCAAACGGGTTGCTTAGAGGACATCTCAAGCTTTCTAAAAAGTCCAAGAACACCTACAAAGAGTCAAAATTGAGGAAGTTATGCATTGGTGAAGTTAACCCATTTTGCAAAATTGCCAAAAGTCAACTATGCCTAAAACTTCAAATTTTGCCAAATGGGCCCAATATTTTTCACTTGTTTTGAGTTGGCAACATAGTCCACGAGCTCTAGCCCTTTCCACTTGTCATTATCATGTTTTTATTATTTATTTTGATTTTTATTTGATTTAAATCAATTTTAATCAAAATAAATCATATGAAATCCAAAACATTGAAAACACAAGATTTTGTGCTTGTTTCAGGTCTTAAATTACAGCTAGCAAGTATTCAGATTCGTATCAAGGCATGGTGTGTACAAAAAGATTGAAATAGGCCATTTTTGGAAAGATTTTTAAGGTGTATCAAATCAAAATCAAATTCAATAATGGAAGAAGATTGAGTACAGCCTATCAACCCTAATCCCTTCCTTGATACATATAGAGTGCGTGCAGACTCAAAACTAGGTTAGAAGGAGGCGCAGCATCAAGAGCACAAACTTGAAAAATCAAGAAAAAGTGCAAGATCGAATTCAGTGTTCCAGGCATCCTCAAGGCCTTCCAGCTATCTCAATCGACTCCTGGGATTCTCATCAAGCCAAAGCCATTAAGAGCAAGCATTTTCAAGCCCTATATTGCTCTGTAAGTCAGTCACGACACCTCACTTTTCTTGAAATCGAATTCCATGATTTAGGCATTGATAGCATGAACTAATGGCATACTCATGATCCTTAAGACATATGCAAGCTTTCTGTGTTGTTTAATTTCATTTATATAGCCTGTATTGGAATGTGCCATTGTTAGGGTTTCATAGCTCGCTTTGGGGTTTTTGAATCCATGCAAAATTGGGCCATGAAAGGGCCACCAATAAACTCAACAGGACCAGACGAATCTAACCATGGCTTTGGTTTCTATTTATCATGTTTGTATTTGATTTTAAGAATGACAGGGGCTATAGTGACGAAAAAACGTCTATAGGCAAAAGTGTTCCACTTTTACCAACGGAACAAGGTCAGGGATGACCTGCGTGTCATATTCCTATTGGAGCATTCAAACTCTGGCGCGTGTTTTTTGGCATCCTTCACTAATTCTTGTTTTTTTATATATTATTATTATTCATTATACGTACAACAAACAACAAGTGGTGCAGTGGTGAGTGTAGCGTGGAAATTGCCTCAGGACCTGGGTTTGAATCCCAGGCCCCCTAAATATTTCATGTTTGTTTTCCTTTCAGATTCAGATGTGCACCAAGAGCCAAGGTCCATCATGTGACCTCACAATCTAACTTGCTAAGTGACTTGAGATCCATATCTGATGGCCAGCAATGGAGGAGCACCATGGAGCCTAGTCAACGCATGGCATGCAATGCTGAGGGTTAACATGGACCTCTCTGTTATGGGCCCGGGAAGTTGCTTCTCATACCCCCCAGAATTGCTTTTACAGGCCCAACTCCTTATCCTTTTTTTTCTTTTATATTTTATTTTAATTTATTTATTTCTCTTATTTACTAACCATTTAAATTATTTTCTTTTTTATCAAAAAATCACAAAAATATTATTTTTCACCAATTAGATTTAGGCATATTTTTTATCAATAAATTAATTAATTTAATTAGGTTTGTTAATTTAGATAATTTTAATTCTTTTTGTACATAATTAAAATTAATTAGAACAAATAGGTTTTATTTCTAATTTAATTATATTTTCTTTTTCCTAAAATAACCAAAAACATAAAAAAAATAGGTCATGTAATTATTTTTATTAATTAATTTAATCACTAATAAATTTATTATTTAATTTTAAAACCTAATTCTTTTCTTTAAAAAATACTAAAAACAACAAAAAAACATTTTCTCTTTTTAATTAGGATAGAAGGGTCAAAACCCTAGTTCGCATCCGATCTTAATTTTTTTCGCGCGCTTTATTTTATTATTATTTATCATATTGATGTAACTGCCTACAGTTTGTAATAGTTTAATTAGGATGCTTATTTTAATTACCGCTTTACTTTTCAAGGGTTTGTTTTTGGCTATATAAATACCCGAAGCCTTGTAATAGCTTAGTTTAATTTCTGCACTTTAAATTCCGCAAATATTAAACTGTTAGATGTATGATATAGGGATGCATGACAAGAATGTATGACTAATTTTAAAACAGTTAGATAACCCTAAATGTGTAAAGATAATAAATCTGAAACGGAATCACTCGCACATGCGCACTCCTAGGGTACACTCCCACTTGGTTGCCTTCGGTAAACGGTCATTGAGTATAGGATGCTTTAGTGGTCGTCCTTTTGTCTAAGGATCAAAGTTGCCTCGGAAAGGTTGCCTCGAATATTGTTGCCTCGGATAATTGATCTAAGACTTTAGGGTTACTACTAAAACGTCCTAACATTGCTTTAGTGACTGTACGTCCCTCTTCGAATTGACCCTCAAAACTCCAACGACGGTTCTACCTACTCACTAATAGTGGGATAATGCTGTCTAAAGGAAACGAATACAGAACGATTCTTTTTCAAGTAGATAGATTAGTTCTTAAGTACTTCCTCAATCCAAACAAACTTTTCACACTTACACTCCGTTACAAACAAAGTTTTCAAAAACACTTCATTACACTCTTGAAGACAGAAGCAAAAGTTAAATCGAAGTCAAAACAGAAGCTTTTCAAATCACACAAAAACAAAGAAAACAATTTTTGAAATTGATGAGCAAGTACCTAAGAGCCCGTAGATAACTACGGATAGAAAGGGTGCTAATACCTTCCCTTTCTATAATCTACCCCCGTGCTCCTAAATATCTCGAAAAAGGAATTTTTCTGGGCTTTTTTCCTTTCCTTGTTGGATAAAATAAAAGACGGTGGCGACTCTTGCTTACCGCGACATTTTGTGAACACAAACGCAAAACACAAACCAGCAATTCCTTAAAAAATAGGGAAACACGTTCCGGTTCTGGCCGCCGTATCACAATTACCCTCATTCATCTTCAGCTTCGTGAGAGGAATAATGGATCCATACTTCTTCTGAAAGTATACAGAACACTCGATCTCTGGAATTAGACTTATCAACTCATCTACCTTGGGATCCTTGAAACTGTATTTCCCGGTCTTTCTCTTTCCAGAATCCATGGTTAAAAGTACCTGAGACATTCACAAATAGTCAACCTTTAAATCCCTTGAAATATTGTTTTCTTCAAAAGATGCTTATGAGTGCATGGATGCATGATGCAACAATCACACACAAGATCACACATATAGGGTTCATAGGTTCAACGTCACGAGCATGAGGTCGAAGGTACTACCCATAAGGTGTTGGTCTAAAAAGTTATCACCTGCCGAACAAGGTTCTAGAGGTTCCTAGAGTCTACATTCTTCCTTCGGATATTACCAACTTCCCGATTAACTCGATAATTAGTAATATTCTTAAGAAAGACTCGTTCGAGCGTAGTATCGTGTGACAACTATTTCCGGATTACTCCGTCATAGCTTCCGCACTACACCTAAAAGGCCAAGATGGGTTTGGTATTCTACGGTCCTCAGTTTCAGCAGGCTCCCAGGTCGAAAGCAGTACGTCTTCTCGATTACTCGGTAAACGACACTACAGTCAAAGGGCCCTCCACTGAGTGGGGGATCTCATGCCTCCTTTTTTGGGATTACTCCCTTAAAGTTAACATGACTATACTGCCCGTCCTATCTTAAAGTTTTCCCAAGTCCGGGTATAGGACTCATGAGTAATCACCAAGCACCCTGAAAACCAGGAAAATCCAGACAAAAATATACACAAAAATATAACACATAAACAATAATAACACATATACAGATATAAACAAAAGATAGGCTCAACCCACTTAGGGATGGACCAGCAAGAGGTCAACCTTTCCCCAGTGAAGTCGCCATTTTTCTGTAGGGTAGAAATGTTCAAGACTAAGCCATTAGATTTACTAGACTTTATACAAATCAAAAAATAAAAATTGACACCGCGCTTTATTGTTTCCAAAGAAATGGGAAAAGAGCGAATAACCCAAAAAAAGGGGGAAAGATTCAAGGTAAGGGGTTGGTTATGCAAAGGAAAGGTCTTAGCACCATAAACATCTACGGTACTCCGCAGGAACCTCTTTGTAAAATATGTATATTTTGGCTATAAAAGAATGTGTTGTATATAAAATGGATGGTGGAGGTGAGAAGAGAAATATTTTTTATAATTTTTGCACCCGCCGCGGTTGCGAACCTTTAGTGCCTACGTACCACCTTTCGTGCAATAGGGGTTCAGGGTACACGTAGTTCCTCTTTTAAAAAGTTTGAAACAAAAGTGTGTTGGTTAATTTTATGAGATAAGACATCATCGTCATTGTCCGTATGGAAAACATACTTACTACCCACAATCATGAGGAAGGAGAATTTGCATCATCTCAAAGTGGAGGATATGGCTTGAATTTTAAAATCAGCAATGCCTCACTCAACACCCTAGTGGAAAATATCTCACTTCACTATATATTGTAGAAGTATAGTTGTTGCATCACTACAAGGATTGACAAGGTCCATATTTGGAGAAAAGTTTTAAAGTAGAAGCCAAAGTGGCAAAATAGTTTGAAATGAGATTATTTGACTTTTAGTCTTCTCACAAAAATGTCAAGGTATTATTAAATTGATTGGAATTTGTTTATGAAAATATTTTGAAAATGCATGGACCTAAGCCCAAGTTTATTATGAAAGTGGTTTAAGTTTCAAAACAAGAAGAGTTTTCAAAAGGAGGGAGAAGATTTTTGAAATTAAAGGAGATGGGAGGAGAAAAAGAGACTATCCTAAAGCATAAGATAAAAGTTAAGGATAAGAACCATCTAACCAACAAGAAGCTAAAACTTGATATTATGAGCTGTGATACGGTGGGAGAACTGACTTGAGGTTTTGTGTTTTTGTTCGCAAATGTTTCGGTTTAGCAAGAGTCACCACCGACTTTTATTTTATCCAAAAGGAAAGGTCAAAAAGCACAGGAAAGACCTCTGAGATGTTTTCTTGAGTTCGGGGGGTAGATTATGAAAATGGAAGGTGCTAGCACCCTTGTCATCCATGGTTTTCCATGGGCTCTTAGTTACTTGTTTAGATCACTTGCTTTGATTTTCCAATTGTTTGAAATGGTGCTTTATGTGGTTTTGAAAGTATTTTGAAAAGAGGCCTTTGTTTAGGAAATCTTTGTAATGATTCTTGTTTGTAAGAATGTATACAAAAATGTTTGTCTTTTGAAAAATGTTTCAATGTTTGAAAGTTGTTTGGAAATGTTTTGAAATTGTGTGTGTGTTTTTTGAAAATAGCAAGGATGGTTTGCAAATTGATCAAGTAACTAGAAGCATCTACCTACTCAAAAGTCTTTCCTACACAGTTTTATTCCTTTGACATTGTTGTTTTACCATTGTATTTGGTAAACAACCTTATCTTTGAATGTTAAACGGGACGAGCGTGGGTAATCGTATGACCATGATAACAATATTGTCAAGTATCTTAGCAAGTTTTAGGGACCAAGATCATTTATTTTTAGGCAACATTTTGATAGCGTCATCGAGGGACTATGATCTTTTGTTTTGTTTTGTTTTTCCAAGATACCTAGCATGCATACCATGGCCATTTTAAGGCAACAAAGTGGATGAAACCCTAGAGGTGTTTGTGTGTATTGTGTTGTCTTTTTTGTGCATTTTTTGTCTTGTATTAGGTCAGGCTATTTGTTTGATTTTTGGTCTTTGCATACAAAACCCTATTTTACTATCATGGTATATGAAAGCAATAAAATGCGTAAAGTAAATCTAAACTATTACAACAATATTATGGGGGGGGGGATACAAGTTTGAATGGGGATATTTGCACAAAATAAAACCCTAATTCAACTATTACAACCAAATTGAATTTATTGTACAAATAAATAAATGAATAAATATTTAAATATACAATAAAATGTAAATATGCAAAAATGTTTTTTGTATTGATTTTATGTATGAGAAATAAATTTATTTGTGTCTTAAAAATAAGAAAAATAAAATGATTATTTTTGAAAGGGTGAAAACCCTAATTTTTTATTTTAAAAGAAAATATGCCTTATATTATTTATTTGTTCATTTTTGTTCAAGAAAAATAATAATAATATATACAAAATGTTGAAAAATTGAATATTGTATGAAAATATTATTTTAAGTGTATAAATAATAAAAATAAAAATATATGATATTTTTATATTATTTACAAGTCTTATTTAGGAAAATAAGTTTTATAAACCTAATAAACTAATTTTATGTCCAAAAAATAATAAAAATAATAAAATGAAAATGCAAAAACTAAGAAAATATTTTTTGGGATTTTTTAATGTTCATAAAAAATATTAAAGTCAGAAATCACAAAAGAAATAAAAAATGCAAAATATAACAAATGGGCCAAGGGGGTGCAAAAAGAAGCAGGCCCAAGCCACTTCGTCCCTGACCTCTGGACATCAACTATGCGTGCGTTTGCCTTCAACCTGTATCTCTCACATACGTGCACAAAAACGAAATCTTGTAACATGAAACTTGTAGCATGTTAACTCACGATTCTAATGATATAAAAAATCTGACCTAACTTTAAAAGATCAAGGAGAATTTTGTCACCCCTAATTTCTGACCTAAAATTTTCAGCATGTTCATCATCCAAATACTCTTAGCTCAGTTAATATAAATACAAACTATGCATATGTACAGTTCAAGCAACTTAAAGACTACATTTTTGCTTCACAAACCTAAGCCTAAGGATGTCTAAATAGAGAGATAGAAACTTGACAAATACCTTGTTCAATTGAGTTTGGATATGGCAACGTAGCAACTTTGAGTGAGGCCTGAAGTACTTGTGAGCTTACTTGAAGTTCCCTCAACCTTTCCCAATGCTTAGTTGGCCTTGAAGTTGCTTGAAACTCCCTGTAGAAGTCAACCTGCAAACTCAGAAAATGGAAATGGTGAAGCTCGAAACAGGGGTTACAGTTTCTTGACAAAGGCCTGGACATCTTAGGTGTGATGTATGGAATGTGTTTGAAGTGGTTTCAAGAAAATCGCACGAGCAAATTCCAAGTTGGCAAGTGATTTACAGAGGTTGCCCTGTTTGGACAAAAAATGGTGATTTCTGTGTTTAAGGGTGTTTGAGAGGTTGGGAAATCGTGTTTAGGCTTGCAACAAAGTTCTGAGATTGGTTCAAATGATGCTTACACTTAGGTTTAACAGATGGATCAATTATCTTGACTTTTGCAAGTTTACTTGCTTTTGAAGAAAATTTGAGATGACAATGCCCAAGGCATGTACAGGCTAGCTCCTTAGCTGCACATAGTCGGTGAACTTTGCCTGATATTTGTGGACTTTGTTTGCAGCAAGAGATTAGGTCCATGGCTCAAGATAAACAAAGTTGCTAAAAGCATGCTTTATCAAAGTAGCATTGTTACCTTTATGCCATAAATGGAATAATTCAATGTACAAAGCTCCATAGCTCAGAACAAAGCCATTTTCCAATGTGTTTGCATTAAATTAATGAGTGTAGAAGGGATTAGGACCTGTAATACCAAGTACAAGCATGATTCAAACTGATTTGCAACTTGAACCATTGTGAAAAATGCCTTGGACAAAAGTGATAATTTTCCATTTTCATTCCTTCGATTCTCCCTAACCACAAATGATCTTGGAGGGTTCTTTGACATTTTGGAAAGCTTGTAACATTCTCTACAATCCATCTTTGAAATTCATTTTTAGATTCCTTTTGTAACTAGGTGAAAAGTTGCCATGAAGTTAGGTCAAAAATCTGCCTAAACTAGGGCAAAATTTCACTAAGTTAAAAAGTTTATGGACCCTCATTCACAAAAGCATAACTTGAGATTCAAGCATCTTTTTGGAAAACTTTGTGATTCAAAGTTGTATATTTTGTGGAGGACTACAACTTTCATGTTGGAAGTTTTCTTTGAATCCAATTGCATCATGGTGAAAAAGTTGGGAAAAGTTGGGGAAAAATAAGAAATTTTTATAACTTAGAAAATTTCTAAGTTATGAAAATTTTCAAACTTAAACCCTAATTTCCAAATTTAAGTTTCTGGGTGAACAAGTTTCATTTTTTGACACATCTTGATGAAAAAATGACCCTTGGCACTTGACTTTGACCAAAAAGTCAAAGTTTGACTTTTCAGTGTACAGTTGATTTTTGATCAGTTGACTGGAAAATTCATCTGTCAATCCAATACATTTGAGATCTTTTGAACCTTGTGATTAGGTCAGGATGATGCCATTGAGTCCTTTGAACCATTCTTGAACCCAATTGGTCATTGGCTAGGTTAAAAAACAGAAATTGCCCATTCTACAATCAAAACCCTAATTTTGACCATTTTGCCCTTTTGATGATCTGATCAAATTTCTTGAGGAGTTATGGTCCAAACTTGATCAAATGGTTCATATGAGTCTATAATGTTGATGTGGATCAAAAATTATGAGGTTTGACTGTAAATTGGCCATGGTTGACTTTTTCCCCAATACAGTTGATTTTTAGGTCAACTGTCCAATTGACTGGTCAAAAATGTGATTTAAGGCTTGAAACTTGGTATGAGAAATCTTAGAGGTCCAACATGAAGTATGAAAGTCACATGAGGCATGGATGGTCCAAAAATACTTGTGCAAACTCAAACCCTAATTTTAGGTCATCAATGCAAGGAGATGTCTTGAGCTGAGCAAACCCTAATCTGGTCTTGAGTCCAAGAAGTCTTCTAAGGAGAATCTTGATAAAATGAGAGGGAAAATTTTGGGGTACAACAGCTTCCCCTGTTCAATCTTCTTGAACCTGAAGAGTTAGATTGGCGAGTTTTGTCGTTCGTGACTCGAAGGTAAAAGATGATTGGACACTAGAGTGCCCGTAAATTTGCACTTGATGAAGTAGTTGAGGGAATGGGCTTTAAGATGCCATTTGGAGATATGGCAGAATCTTGTCGGAGATGGGTTTAAATATGCCTTCCAAGAATGTTTGTTGAATTGTAGGTTATAAGTCAAAAGAATGAGTATCAGAATGGTATCCATGTTTGGAACGTATCTGAACTGTATCTGGAGACTGAATTTGAATGAGCAATAGAATAGCATCTGTGTCTGGAGTGTATCCAAGCTGTATCTGAAGTTGAATCTGAATGAATAACAGAATGACTTCCGTGTATGGAGTGTATATGTATTGCATCTGAGTCTTGAAATCTAAATAAGCGACAGAATGACATCCGTGTCTGGAGCATCTCTGGGCTGGGGAAAAAGTCAAAATAAGTGACAAAATGACTTCTGTGTTTGGAGCGTTTCTGGAATGTATCTGAAGTTGAGATCTATACGAGTAGTAGAATGACTTTCGTGTATGGAGTGTATCTGAACTATAACTGGGATCTGAATAAGTGACATAATGACTTCCGTGTCTAGAGTGTATCTGGACTTGAAATTGATAGGTGAATCTGAATGGGAAATAGAATGGCTTCCGTATCTGGAGCATATCTAATATGTATCTTGACTTTGAATTCTGAATGAGTAATGGAATGAATTCCGTGTCTGGAGTGTATCCGTACTGTATTTGAATAAGAGATCTGAATGAGTAACAGAATGGCATCCGTGTCTGGAGTGTATCCGTACTGTATCTGAAATCTTTGAATATTTGTTAAAGATAGCTGTTAATCTTATCCTGAAAAGGGTAAAATGTAGTTGAAACACAAATTTATGTTGCATGAAATGTATGATCCAATAAAATGCGTTTTATCAATGTTTATGATATATGAGTGTAATGTATGCGCATGTAAGCTGATTTGCTGTATTGTTGAGGAAAATAAATCCTTGATGGCTGGAGATAATAAAATCTTTGGCGACTGGGGATAATGACTCCTTGACTGCTGCCGGTAGATTCAAAATCTTTGATTGCTGAGGATGAGAAATCCTTGGTGACTGTTGTGGGGATGTGAGAATCCTTCATATCTTGAAGTTGGAGTATTGAAAAAATCTGTTGTGAGAGTAATGTCAAACTCCTTGAGAAATATACTTGGGAAATCCAGAGAGTTTTGAAGACTTCTACTGGGGGCTAAATAATGGGAATCCTTACTCGGCTGGGGAATAGGGAAAAATCTGATGATTTCTGCGGGGAACTAAAAATGAGAATTTTCATTCTGTTGAGGAGTAATGAAAACTTTGGTGACATCATGCTGGGGAGTAATGAAGGCCCTGGAAACTTCACTGGGGAATCAAGAATGAGAATTTTCATTCTGTTGGGGAGTGAAAAAAAACTTTGTGGGGAAGAAGGCTTACTGCTGGAGAATAAGTTCAGGACTCTGAGGGAAAAAGCTTATTTCTGTTTGGAAAAAGTTCAGGAGTTTGGGTTGTATGCCACTTTACTGGGGAGTTATCCTATGTTGGGGATAAAAGTTAACTGTTATCTGGTTGACTTCCAGGCTTTAAAACAACTTGTTGGGGAATTTGGGGAAAGCCGAATGGTTCCCAATGGGGATTGATAGTTGGAAATTTGACTCGACTAGGGAAGAAGGTTTCATCTCCACTGAGGGTCTGTAGTTCAAAGTTTTTACTCCGCTGGGGATTGGGAGTTTGAAGTTTTAACTCTGATGGGAATTAAGGGTTTGAAATTATAACTTCGTTGGGGATATATATTTCAAGGTTTTAGCTCCGCTAGGGATCTAGATGATGTATTGCAGGGGATTTCTCTTGGAATAGTCTAAAGACGTTTTCCTATACTTTCAACCTGTCAGTAATTATTCTTTCTCATTTCGTTTATTTGTAAACATGTGATTATATTCAAATGCATATGCTTATTAATAAATCCTTGGACGTTTTCAAATAAAACACAAGTGTAAAAAAAAGAAGAAAAGGCAAATAGTTTTCTGCACTTTGAATTATCTTTGTATTAGCTTTGTGTAAGTATTTTGTACAAAGGAGACAAACATCCTAGTAAGAGAACGTTGTCATAAAAAATGAGAAAAAATTTATACAAAGAAAGATGGTTATGTGTAAAAATTCCATGGGGCTCCCATTCTACTATAGCCTTCGTAACTCTGAATATCTTGTCCATTCGCTGCTTTGTCCGAAGATGATTGAGTTGATCAGAAGCCCAGAGCTTGTCTGTGAAGAGATTGTCCTTAAAGTGATCTGACGAGACATAGTCATACGCTTTAATTCCCTAAATTTTGCCTGGACCTCCCTTTCGGGTTTTCAGTCCACCGGGAAACCCTTTTTTGCCCAAGTCGCCCTTTCGGGTTTTCAACTTGCCGGGTGTACATATTTTTTTGTTTTATCCCTAACTTTTTCCTGAACCGCCCTTTCGGGTTTTCGATTCACCGAGATGCCCTTTTTTGCCTATGTGTGTCAACCTAGCGGGTCATTTATGTGTAGTATCTTTTGACTATGTCTGCGTTCGCAGGGTGCGGAAGGTCGTCACCGTCCATGGTGGTTAATATCATTGCCCCACCAGAAAAGATGTTCTTGATCACAAATGGTCCTTCGTAGGTAGGAGTCCATTTTCCCCTGGGATCACTTTGCGGCGAGATGATCCATTTGATTACAAGATCCCCGACTTGATATGTCTGGCGTCTGACTTTCTTGTTGAAAGCCTTGATCATCAGTTTTTGATACGTCTGGCCGTGGCAAACAGCAGTAAGTCATTTTTCGTCAATCAAGTTAAGTTGATCAAGCCGGGTCTGAATCCAATCGTCTTCACTCAAACCAGCATCTTTCATGATTCTCAAAGAGGGAATCTGAACCTCGATAGGTAAAATAGCTCCCATGCCGTATACCAAAGAATAGGGTGTTGCCCCAGTTGATGTACGCGCCGTGGTACGGTACCCGTGGAGAGCAAACGGTAACATCTCATGCCAGTCCTTGTAGGTGACTATCATTTTTTGTATGATCTTTTTGATATTTTTGTTCGCAACTTCGACAGCACCGTTCATCTTTGGCCGATAGGGAGATAAATTGTGATGTTGAATCTGGAACTATTTGCACAAGGCGGTGATCATAGTGTTGTTAAGGTTCATACAGTTGTCGGTGATGATCCTTTCGGGGATGCCGTACCGGCAAATGAGGTTCTGTTTGATGAAGCGGGCAACAACATTCTTTGTGACGGATGCGAAGGAAGCTGCTTCGACCCACTTGGTAAAGTAATCAATGGCCACCAGGATGAAGGGTGTCCATTGGATGTTGTAGGCTTGATCTCTCCAATCATGTCGATTCCCCACATTACGAATGGCCAAGGAGCTGTTAAGACATTGAGAGGAACTGGAGGTATATGTACCTTGTCCGCATAGATTTGACATTTGTGACAAGTTTTGGAATGTTGATGGCAGTCAACTTCCATGGTGGACCAGTAGTAGCCTTCCCGTAGAATCTTCTTAGCCATTGTATGCCCACTAGAGTGGGTGCCAAAGGTACCATTGTGCAGTTCAGCCATGATCTGTTCAGCTTCAATCTTCTCCACACAACGGAGCAGAATGCAATCATGATTGTGCTTGTACAGGATACCATTGCTCAGGAAGAACTTGGCAGAGAACCTCCTCAAGAACTTTTTGTCATTGACTGAAGCTCCTTCAGGGTATTCTTGAGCCTCGAGATACCTTTTGACTTTGTGAAACCAAGGTCGGTCCACTACTTCTTCGGTATTAATCTCGTGACAATGTGCAGGTTCGTCTATCCGTTCAATGGTGATCTGGGGAGCCTCATTATCCTAGTTAAGTTTAAACATGGATGACATTGTAGCTAGAGCGTCTGCTAGCTGATTTTCTTCTCGCGGGAAGTGCTCGAAGGTAATCTGCTCGAAATGAGGTAGCAATGTCAAGACGTGTTCTTTATAAGGGATGAGGTTGGGATGCTTAGTGTCTCACTCTCCTTTGATCTGACTAATGACCAAAGCTAAGTCTCCAAACACAATCAAAGATTTGATTCCCAAGTCTATTGCAGCCTTGAGACCAAAGATGCAAGCTTCATACTTGGCCATGTTGTTGGTACAGTTAAAGCAAAGTCTGGCGGTGAAAGGAGTATGGTAACCTTCTGGAGAAATGAGTACCGCGGCGATACCATTGCCAAGTGCATTAGAGGAACCATCAAAGTACAGGGTCCATAAGGATCCTTGTTTAGGTCCGTCATATGGTCTGAGATCTTCAATGTTGTCCAATGTCATAATGTCTTCGTCAGGGAAGTCGAACCTCATGGATAGGTAATCTTTGACAGCTTGATGAGCCAGATGGTCAGCTAGCACACTTCCCTTTATAGCTTTTTGGGTTGTGTACTGTATATCGTATTCTGTCAGGATCATCTGCCATCTAGCTATCCTTCCAGACAAAGCAGGCTTTTCGAAGATGTACTTGATCGGATCCATCTTAGATATCAACAGAGTGGTATGAGTCAACATATACTGCCTTAGCCGGCGAGCAGCCCATACCAAAGCGCAACAAGTTTTCTCGAGCAATGAGTATCGGGTCTCACAGTCGGTAAAATTTTTGCTTAGGTAATAAATGGCATGCTCTTTTCGGCCAGACTCGTCATGTTGGCCCAGTACGCACCCCATTGAATTCTTTAGGACGGTCAGATACATGTTTAGCGGTCTTCCTTCGACGGGAGGCATCAATATAGGAGGTTCTAGCAAATACTCCATGATTTTATCGAAAGCAACTTGACAGTCATCATTCCATTTAACTACCTGATCTTTCTTCAACAGCTTGAAGATTGGCTCACAGGTACGTGTTAGGTGAGAAATGAACCTAACAATTTAGTTTAGGCGTCCCAAGAAACCTCTGACCTCCTTCTCCGTGCGAGGGGAAGGCATTTCTTGTATAGCTTTGACTTTGGCAAGATCAACCTCGATGCCTTTGTTGCTGACGATGAAACCCAAGAGTTTACTGGATCGGACTCCGAAAGTGCACTTGTTAGGGTTCAGTCTGAGCTTGTACTCCTTCAACCTGACAAACAGCTTTTGCAAGTGGTCGAGGTGTTCTTCTTCCGTTTGTGATCGGGCTATCATGGCATCTACGTAGACTTCAATCTCATGATGTATCATGTCATGAAACAAAGCTACCATGGCGCGTTGATAGGTTGCCCCGGCATTCTTCAGTCTGAATGGCATCACTTTATAGCAGAACGTACCCCACTGTGTAACAAAAGTAGTTTTCTCCATGTCTTCAGGTGCCATTTCGATCTGGTTGTAACCTGAGAATCCGTCCATGAAAGAAAATACCTTGTGCTGAGCAGTGTTGTCAACCAAGATGTCGATGTGCGGTAGTGGAAAGTCATCTTTAGGGCTAGCCCTGTTTAAGTCTCTGTAATCCATGCATATTCTCACTTTGCCGTCCTTCTTAGGCACGGGCACAATGTTAGCAACCCATTGTGGATAGGAGGTAACAGCAAGAAATCCCGCATTGAATTGCTTCATAACTTCTGCTTTGATCTTTTCTGACATGTCGGGCCTCATGCGGTGGACTTTCTGTTTAACTGGTGGACAATCTTCTCTTGTAGGGAGACGGTGAACCACAATATTTGTACCGAGTCCCGGCATGTCTTCGTAAGACCAGGCGAAGATCTCAACATATTCATTCAACAGCTGAATTAAGCGCTCTTTGACACTTGGCTCTAGGTTGGCACCCACTCTAACTTCTTTTCTGTCTTCCTCAGTACCCAAGTTGATTGTCTCTAACAACTCCTCATGAGCCAGAATTGCTCTTTCTTCCTGTTGTAGCAGTCTAGCCAATTCTCCCAACACCTCACAATCTTCCTCGCCTTCGTATTCGGCATGGTAGACCAGATCTTCAGAGTCACTGAAGGCCATAGCATAATTGTTACCCATGGAATCCAGAATGGAAGGGTACCTGCATTTGTGAGTGTGGGTGTGTGTAAGGGATAGCCATCTTTAAACAAATAAAATGTAAAAAGAAAGACAATGAACACAAAAGTTTATATGTGAAAACATCCATGATTCATTAAAATGGCATATGAAGATGAAAAATCAAACCCTTACAAATGGACCTATGTGCCTCGGGTAAGGCACAAGGTTAAAAGTGTACGAATTGTTTAGAGAATTATTACAAACCAACAGAAGTATTTGAAAGATAAATTACTACGGTATGAAAGTAATCGAAACAAAGTCTTTTGCTTCCCAGTTGCACAGTCCTCCTTCAACAGTTGGGAAAATCCAGTCTTCCAGGCTGCTCTCCTCTTCACTATCCTCTAAAGCATTGACTCCATGATGGGTGATCTTCACTGGTGGCCCTCCAGCACGGGCGCGGCGTACAGTCTTTTAAGCAGAAGCAGTGAACCCCAAGCCGAATTTATCTGATTTGAAAGGAAAGTCTGGAAGCTGCCCCCAGATTGTGCTTCCTCCTTCTTCAATCACAACCTTTGCATATTTGAGAGACGACATCCGAGGCGGAGGTCTTGTAATCATGGTTACAGAAAGCACTGTCTTGGTTGCCACAATCTCCTGAGCTACCTCTTCAAAATGCTGAAAAGGGGTTTCGATGAATTCGCCATCCAATTCTACATAGCAGAAAGAATTTAGATGGCTTATCATGTATTCCTCTTCGCCATGAACAGTTATGATTTTCCCCTGGACAGGGTACTTGAGCATTTGATGCAGAGTAGAAGTGACGGCTCCAGCATTGTGAATCCAGGGTCTTCCCAACAAGCAAGAATAGGAAGGACGGATGTCCATCACATAGAATGTGGAGTTGAAGGTTTCAGTTCCTACTTTAATCGGGATGTCCACCTCCCCGTGGACCATCCTTTTAGAACCATTAAAGGCTCTGACAATTATATTGCTGGGCTTCAGGGTTAGGCCTTCACAGTCCAATCTATCCAAGGCTTTCTTCGGCAAGACATTTAAAGATGATCCAGTATCAACCAAAACATGAGCTAGGGCGGTTCCCCTACACTCCACCGAGACATGTAGTGCATCATTATGTTTTCTCCCTTTGGATGTTAAATCAGCATCGGAGAATCCTAGACCATTGTCAGCTGTTAAGCTAGCTACACATTCCTGGAATTGATCCGTAGAGGTTTCATGTGGCACGTCGGCCGTCTTCAAGAATCTGATCAAAGCTTTAGCATGAGCCTCTGAACAGAGCAGCAGGGCCAACATAGAGATCTTTGAAGGGGTTTTCCCCAGTTGTTCCATAACATTATAATCGCTTTTCTTGATTATTTTCAAAATCTATTCCATTTCTTTCTGAGAGGTTTCAGGAATGACCAATGGCTGAGCCCTCGTCCTGACGGGCTCTTCTTGGATCCCTTTCCCTCTATCATCAACAGCAGCAGAGGGGACAACCACAGGAGTTACAACTTCTTCAATAATCGGGGTTCTTGCAGATATGTTGACCGGTACAGGAGTAACCTTAGGAGCAGCTGAGGGTCCAAAGATTTCCTTTGGAGAGGCAATCTCTAGAGAGAAAATTCTTCCACTGCGGGTGATTTTTCTCGTTCCGGCAATGTTTCTAATGTCGGAAGTCTCTTCATCAGAACTTTCTTCAGTTGATTCAATTTGTTTAATACTGTGGTAGTAGATTTCTCCACCATAGTTCCACGGTATTGATTTGTTGGACTTGTACGGGACGGGCTCGGGCATAGTTATCTTCAAAGGTACAGTCTTTGGAGCGGATGTAATCTTAACAGGTCTTTTGGAGACCTTGGAAAGATTGGCGGATATGGTTATTATTGAAACATCATTGACACGAGTCGGTGTAACAGGAGTCTTTTCAAAAAGGATTTCTTGGTTATCCATTAGGCGTTGGATGCCTAACTTCAACAATGGAAAGTCGGTTGGTAAGGATGAACAAAGGCAGCAATCTTCTTTAAAACCTAGGAAAATCCCATCTTTCAGCAAATTCAACTTGATTATCGGTAGCGGAGTTATTAAATCATCAACCGTGGCAACAAATGGATCCTCTTCAACAGCATGAGCATTGTGGCCATGCTTTGGCATTGGAGCAGAGATTACATT
Organism: Vicia faba; assembly: GCA_948472305.1. Classification (NCBI taxonomy): domain Eukaryota; kingdom Viridiplantae; phylum Streptophyta; class Magnoliopsida; order Fabales; family Fabaceae; genus Vicia; species Vicia faba. The sequence goes on along the minus strand of OX451738.1, from coordinate 1,312,637,158 downwards.
CGGCTTTTCAGGGGCGTCGAATTCAACTTCTTTAGCGTTTATCAAATCCTGAATCTTATTCTTGAGGGCCCAATAATTGTTGGTGTCGTGCCCCAGGCTATCTGAATGATAAGCTCACTTGGCATTCGAATGGTAGTACGGAGAAGCAGTATTCGGGTTCTTCGGGGCCTCTTTCAAGGTTGCAAGGTTTAACTTCAAGAGATGGGGTAAGACTTGAGCAGGAGTCATGTTTATCTTGGTGAATTGCCTTACAGGCCTTTCCACCCTTTGCTGGTTGGTTCTGGGTTGATTGTTTCTGGGCTGATCAGCTGCAGACTTCTGAATCATTACGGCCCCCACCGCTGGCCGACGCTCAACTCTTCCTTGACCTCTTTGGGAGTAGACAGCTGATACTTCTTTCTTTGCTGGAAAAGTCTTTTTGATGGCAGTGGAAGCAGATGCATCTTTTTGAATTATCCCGCTTTTTATGCCGGCTTCAACTCTCTCACCAGTTAGAATCAACTCAGTGAACCCCGCAGAAGAACTTCCAATCAAGTGATTAAATAAAGGCCCTGACAGATTTCCTAAGTACATGTCTACTAGCTCCCTCTCAGATAGAGGTGGATGTACTCGTCCCGCCAAGTCTCTCCATTTCTGGGCATACTCCTTGAAGCCTTCATTGGAGACCATGCCCATACTCTGTAATTAAGTACGGGTTGGTGCTAAGTCCGCATTGTATTAATACTGCTTGTAGAAGGCAGAAGCTAAATCTTCCCAATTATGCACATCAGACATCTCTAACTGGTAGAAACAATCCAACTGTGTCCCCGACAAGCTGTCCTGGAAAAAGTTGACCCACACGTCTTTGTCAGAAGAATGTGGTTGAATTTTCCTGACATAAGATCGTAGGTGCATCTTGGGACAAGAAAACCCATCGTACTTAGCAAATAATGGCACTTTAAACTTCGGAGGGATAACTATTCCAGACACCAAACCTAACTCTTCAAAGTCCAGTCCAGGCACTCTCTGTATCTCCATGGCAGCTAGACGCTCTTCCAGATTTTTGTATTTGTCATCTGCAGGAGGGTACTGTTGTTCTGAGTAGTCCTCATCCTCCTCTTCTTCAGCCTCCGAATCTGAAGGCACTGCAGTCTCTTTACCCTTTCTCTCCCCTTCCTTAGAAGTTGATGGAAAATCTAGGACCCTTCTGGCTTGACCTTCAAATCTTCTGCCCAAGCTAGCCACACCAACTCTTTTTTTTCTTCTTTTTCTCTTTTTCCTTCTCTAGCAGAGTTTTGAGCTCCTCTTGCCCCTTGGCCAAGGTCAGGAGTAGCTGTTGGAATTGTGAATTCTGAGCTTGCAAATCTTTGACCGTTTGTTCAATATCCATCTTGCTGAAATAAACAGCAGAGAGATGAGGAAACTTGGTGTGAAGACCTGTTTATGCATATGATGAATGATATTTATTCATGTAATTCATTCAAGGATTCAAAAATTCAAATTTGTTTTAAACAAAAAAGAAACACACGTCATATTAATAAGATAGAATTTTTAGTACATCAATGCCCCATGGGCAAAATAATGCAAAATTCTAAGGTAAAAAGACATTGTGCATCCTCTTTGATGCAATGTAGGTGTTGAGAGTCTGCTCTTCGTGAAGTTGACGAGTAAGTTCCAAAACCTTCTTCTCGCTGGCGTAGAATTGGGCTTCAAAAGTATCGTGTTCTCCCTGGAGCTGTATCCAACTCCTTTGCAGGTCTTCGAGTGATGTTGGCATGTCAGGATGTAGGAGGGTGTATGGAACCTCTCCTTCCATAACAGGCTCTATAATCACAGGGAGAATGTGAGGGTAACGCATCATAAGACTTTGGGCGCGGGTTCGTACCCACTTGAGGTAAGGCTCAAGGGGGATGGAATTATTGTGTCCCAAGGTCTTACTGTCTACCTTGTTGGGCATCCTCCAAGCTCGGATAAACCTTTGTCGAAGTCCTTGATCGTCGTTGTCGAAGTCAAAAACCAAGTCTGGAATCAGTATGTCATGTGGGCCATCCCTTCGGGCATACCCAAACTGTCTCAGAGCCAAGCAGGGGTTGTAGGTAATTCCTCCCCTAATGCCAAGTAGAGGGACATTAGGGAATTCCCCACAATGGTCGATGATGATAACATTTTCTCTAGACCGAGAACACCAATGAATATCAGAATGTATAAGAGTCATCAATCGTTGTGACCACTTCAAACCTTGCTCATTCTTCAAGACCGACTGGGGAAGGTGAGAAATAAACCACCTTGCTATAAGAGGATTACAACACATGAGAACACCTATTTTCCTCATTGTTCGAGTGTGAAAAGAGTGTAGGATGTCCCCAAGTAAAGTAGGCACAGGATTTTGAGACATGAAAATTTTGACAGCATTCACATCTATAAGCTAGTCAGGTTTTGGGAACAAGACCAACCCATAGATTAGAAGAGCTACAATCTCCTCAAAAGCTTGTAAGTCCAGAGAATTCCAGCAGTCTTGGGCCTTCTCAAACAGAAACTTTTCCAAGAAACCCTTGACACCACTTTTGGTTTCCCAATGACTTGTGACATCAGATGGTTGCAAGTGCAGGGCTTGAGCAACATCTTCAGGCTTTGGATCTCTTTCCGTACCGTTGAAAGGTAGTTTATGGAGAATAGGAATCCTCAATAGTTGCGAAAATTCCTCCAAAGTAGGCACCAGCTGGTAATCAGGAAATGCGAAGCAGTGGTGTAGGGGGTCAAAGAACTGGAAGAGAACTTTCACCATGTCTTCCTCGGTACTGGAGTTGACCAAGTTGAGAAGTCGACCATGTCTTTCAGTGAATGGAGAATACTCTGGAATCTTGGAAGCAAGCTCCTTGAGTGGAGGAGGAATTCTCACAAGGTTGACTTGGATTGTTTTCATGCGAAGTGAATCCATAACCTACAAAACAGGAACAAAGATGAATATCCAAAATCCTTGAAATGGTTAGTGGATGAATATGATGCTTCATGATGTTCATGATGTTATGCACAAGTATATATGTACAAGCAAGTCACGGAAGTTCCTAGTTTAGGCTTGCATGGGGTTTCATAGGTAAGTACCATCTTGAAGTTTAGTTGGCTCAACCTGTCCTAGTAAATAGTAACCGGGTTCTAAGGAGCTCAATATCACTGGATTATTTTCTGTGTTTATTGTTTCAGTTTAGCCACTTTACTGGTGACCTAAATATTGCAAAAAAACAACCCTTAATGAGTGTAGAATCGAGTATCTACCAACTTCGGACTGCACCAAAGCCGGTCATCTCACTACATCCTAAAAGGCCAAGTTGGTCAAGTAAAAGTTCTAAAATTCCATTAGTGCTTCATGACATCACTCAGCGGCCCCGTATTCTCTTTGATTGACTCAAAGGCTATCGGTACCCACAAATATGTCGCACTAATATAGCTATTGCTTAGACCATGTCGGTATACCCCGCACAGTTTCCACAACGTATTGCTATTTACCTATGAATGTTTCCTAAATCCGGGTAGAGGATTCAAACCCAAACAATAAAACCAAAGTGCAAAGCAAACAAGTCAAGCAAGATAAGCATTTAAAGGTGATCTAAAACCCTAAGGTAAACCTAATTTTAGAATTATCACCAGCAGAGTCGCTAGTTCTGTGATACGGTGGTAGAACTGACTTGAGGTTTTGCGTTTGTGTTCGCAAATGTTTCGGTTTAGCAAGAGTCGCCAACGACTTTTATTTTATCCAAAAGGAAAGGTCAAAAAGCACATGAAAGACCTTTGAGATGTTTTCTTGAGTTCGGGGGCTAGATTATGAAAAGGTAAGGTGCTAGCACCCTTTTCATCCATGGTTTTCCATGGGCTCTTAGTTACTTGTTTAGATCACTTGCTTTGCTTTTCCAATTTTTTGAAATGGTGTTTTGTGTGGTTTTGAAAGTATTTTGAAAAGAGGCCTTTGTTTAGGAAATCTTTGTAATGATTCTTGTTTGTAAGAATGTATATAAATATGTTTGTCTTTTGAAAAATGTTTCAATGTTTGAAAGTTGTTTGGAAATGTTTTGAAATTGTGTGTGTGTTTTTTGAAAATAGCAAGGATGGTTTGCAAATTGATCAAGTAACTAGAAGCATCTACCTACTCAAAAGTCTTTCCTACACATTTTTATTCCTTTGACATTGTTGTTTTACCATTTTATTTGGTAAACAACCTTATCTTTGGATGTTAAACGGGACGGGCGTGGGTCATCGTATGACCATGATAACAATATTTCCAAGTATCTTAGCAAGTTTTAGGGACCAAGTTCATTTATTTTTAGGCAACATTTTGATAGCGTCATCGAGGGACTATGATCTTTTGTTTTGTTTTGTTTTGCCAAGATACCTAGCATGCATACCATGGCCATTTTAAGGCAACAAAGTGGATGAAACACTAGAGGTGTTTGTGTGCACTGTGTTGTCTATTTCGTGCATTTTTTTTGTATTGTATTAGGTCATACTATTTGTTTGATTTTTGGTCTTTGCATACAAAACCCTAATTTACTATCATGGTATATGAATGCAATAAAATGCGTAAAGTAAATCTAAACTATTACAACAATATTATGGGGGGGATACAAGTTTGAATGGGGATATTTGCACAAAATAAAACCCTAATTCAACTATTACAACCAAGTTGAATTTATTGTACAAATAAATAAATGAATAAATATTTAAATATACAATAAAATATAAATATGCAAAAATGTTTTTTGTATTGATATTATGTATGAGAAATAAATTTATTTATGTCTTAAAAATAAGAAAAATAAAATGATTATTTTTGAAAGGGTGAAACCCCTAATTTTTTGTTTTAAAAGAAAATATGCCTTATATTATTTATTTGTTCATTTTTGTTCAAGAAAAATAATAATAATATATACAAAAAGTTGAAAAATTGAATATTGTATGAAAATATTATTTTAAGTGTATAAATAATAAAAATAAAAATATATGATATTTTTATATTATTTACAAGTCTTATTTAGGAAAATAAGTTTTATAAACCTAATAAACTAATTTTATGCCCAAAAAATAATAAAAATAATAAAATAAAAATGTAAAAATTAAGAAAATATTTTTTGGGATTTTTTAATGTTCATAAAAAATATTAAAGTCAGAAATCACAAAAGAAATAAAAAAATATGCAAAATATAACAAATGGGCCAAGGGGGTGCAAAAAGTAAAAGGGGGTGCAAAAAGAAGCAGGCCCGAGCGCCAGGCCCAAGCCACTTCGTCCCTGACCTCTGGACAACAACTATGCGCGCGTTTGCCTTCAACATGTATCTCTCACATACGTGCACAAAAATGAAATCTTGCAACATGAAACTTGTAGCATGTTAACTCTCGATTCTAATGATATAAAAAACATGACCTAACTCTAAAAGATCAAAGAGAATTGTGTCACCCCTAATTTCTGACCTAAAATTTTCAGCATGTTCATCATCTTAATACTCTTAGCTCAGTTAAAATAAATACAAACTATACATATGTACAGTTCAAGCAACTTAAAGACTACAGTTTTGCTTCACAAACCTAAGCCTAAGGATGTCTAAATAGAGAGATAGAAACTTGACAAATACCTTGTTCAGTTGAGTTTGGATATGGCAATGTAGCAACTTTGAGTGAGGCCTGAAGTACTTGTGAGCTTGCTTGAAGTTCCCTCAACCTTTCCCAATGCTTAGCTGGCCTTGAAGTTGCTTGAAACTCCCTATAAAAGTCAACCTGCAAACTCAGAAAATGGAAATGGTGAAGCTTTAAACAGGGGTTACAGTTGCTTGACAAAGGCCTGGACAGCTTAGGTGTGATGTATGGAATGTGTTTGAAGTGGTTTCAAGCAAAACATACGAGCAAATTCCATGTTGGCAAGTGATTTGTAGAGGTTGCCCTGTTTGGGCAGAAAATGGTGATTTATGTGTTTAAGGGTGTTTGAGAGGTTAGGCAATCGTGTTTAGGCTTGCAACAAAGTTCTGAGATTGGTTCAAATGATGCTTAGACTTGGCTTTAACAGATGGATCAGTTATCTTGACTTTTGCAAGTTTACTTGCTTTTGAAGAAAATTTGAGATGACAATGCCCAAGGCCTGTACAGGCTAGCTCCTTAGCTGCACATAGTCGGTGAACTTTGCCTGATATTTGTGGACTTTGTTTGCAGCAAGAGATTAGGTCCATGGCTCAATATAAACAAAGTTGCTAAAAGCATGCTTTATCAAAGTAGCATAGTTACCTTTATGCCATAAATGGAATAATTCAATGTACAAAGCTCCATAGCTCAGAACAAAGCCATTTTCCAATGTGTTTGCATTAAATTAATGAGTGTAGAAGGGATTAGGACCTGTAATACCAAGTACAAGCATGATTCAAACTGATTTGCAACTTGAACCATTGTGAAAAATGCCTTGGACAAAAGTGATAATTTTCCATTTTCATTCCTTCGATTCTCCCTAACCACAAATGATCTTGGAGAGTTCTTTGACATTTTGGAAAGCTTGTAACATTCTCTACAATCCATCTTTGAAATGCATTTTGATATTCCTCTTGGAACTAGGTGAAAAGTTGCCATGAAGTTAGGTCAAAAATCTGCCTAAACTAGGGCAAAATTTCACTAAGTTAAAAAGTTTATGGACCCTTATTCACAAAATCATAACTTGAGATCCAAGAATCTTTTGGGAAAACTTTGTGAATAAAAGTTGTATATTTTGTGGTTTAATACAACTTTCATGTTGGAAGTTTTCTTTGAATCCAATTGCATCATGGTGAAAAAGTTGGGAAAAGTTGGGAAAAAATAAGAAAGTTTTATAACTTAGAAAATTTCTAAGTTTTGAAATTTTTCAAACTTAAACCCTAATTTACAAATTTAAGTTTCTTGGTGAAAAAGTTTCATGTTTTGACACATCTTGATGAAAAAATGACCCTTGGCACTTGACTTTGACCAAAAAGTCAAAGTTTGACTTTTCAGTGTACAGTTGATTTTTGATTAGTCGACTGGAAAATTCATCTGTCAATCCAATGCATTTGAGATCTTTTGAACCTTGTGATTAGGTAAGGATGATTCCATTGAGTCCTTGAAACCATGATTGAACCCAATTGGTCATTGGCTAGGTTAAAAAATAGAAATTGCCCATTCTACAGTCAAAACCCTAATTTTGACCATTTTGCCCTTTTGATGATCTGATCAAATTTCTTGAGGAGTTGTGGTCCAAACTTGATCAAATGGTTCATATGAGTCTATAATGTTGATTTGGATAAACAATTATGAGGTTTGACTGTAAATTGGCCATGGTTGACTTTTTCCCCAATACAGTTGATTTTTAGGTCAACTGTCCAATTGACTGGTCAAAAATGTGATTTAAGGCTTGAAACTTGGTATGAGCAATCTTAGAGGTCCAACATGAAGTATGAAAGTCACATGAGGTATGGATGGTCCAAAAATCCTTGTGCAAACTCAAATCCTAATTTCAGGTCATCAGTGCAAGGAGATGTCTTGAGCTGAGCAAACCTTGATCTGGTCTTGAGTCCAAGAAGTCTTATGAGGAAAATCTTGATAAATTGAGAGGGCAAATTTTGGGGTACAACATGAGCCAAGATATAATTCCCATTCTTTGGATTGAAACCAAGCAAGCAAAGATACTAGACCTCTTCAAATGCATTAAGTCTTCACAAAAATTGGGCAGAGTAACGGCGGTATACGGGTGAATTCCAGATTATAAACAAAGGATGTAATCACAAAAACCTACTCCCAAAAACAAACAAGCAACCCAATGTCTTGAGGTAAACCTCAAGATCTCCGGACAAAATAATCAGATAAGATCACAAGGTCTCCAAGGTAGGCCAAGGTTTCTAATCCTAAGTCCAAGAAAAAGTTCATTGCTCCATAATGCCATAGATAGTAACCAAATAGTTCAAGTACCATTAAGAGTTATTTAGGGTTTAAGTTTATTATTAAGTATCTTAAGAAAAGAAAAATAAAAACTCAAGTGAGCAAAATAAAAAGGACAAGAAAATAAATGCTCAAATGAGCAAAGAAAAAAATGGAATGATATGAAAATGCTAAAAGATAAATAGTGCATAAAGCATAAAAGAATAAAAGCATAAAATAACACAAGTTAATAATTAGTGGTTAGTTGGATGACCATCTTGAAAATTGCATTTGGAACTTATTAAAGGGTTGGTAGAACCAAAGCCTCCACACAACAAGTTGCATTTGCTTTTTATCAAGTATATCATCCATTTGGAATTCTCATAAGTTCCATTTAATGATCAACGATGTTTAAGTGATCCGCATTGACCAAAGGTGTTGTAGATCAATTAGAGGATTGGTAGAACCAAATCCTCCACACAATGAATCTCAAGGTTATTGGATCAAAGAGATCAAATTAACATACTTGGGCTTACAATCATAAGTTTGGGCCACGAATGATTATTTATTCGAATTGGGACAAAAATTTAGCGCTATGTTAAGCAATCGTAAGTGGACTTATATAGAAGTCACACCTATTTTGAGGTCGGTCAATAGCAATCTATGCATCATTTATTTTGAGACATGAAATATAGGTCATGCTCCAACAACATTTAGTGCAATGAGAAGGGGATGAGATGAAGAGGATTAGGGCAAAAGATAAATAAACCACTTTTGGATTAAAAATTTAATCAAACTATTATTCAAATCATTCATCCATTTTTTGTGGAGTTAAACTCAACACCATAGATCCAATGATGTTAAGAAAGTCATGATCAAAAAAATCAACCCAAGACAGCCAGAAAATAATCACAAAATAATAACATATTTAATATATACATTAAAAGGTTTAAAAGTGTTTTTTTTAAATGGAAAATGATGAGGAAAAGATCAACTATATTCAAATTAATCAAGAAATGAAAAATAAGACTATAGAAAAATCAGAAAAGAGGCCAAGTAATTTTATAAAATTTTTGGTAATTTTTAAAATTCATAAATTATTTTTAAGAATTAAAATAAATGGGAAAAATAAACAAAAATAGTAAAAAATAGTAAAGTCAGAAACAAAAATTAAATAGGGTCACCAATACTTGTCACAATATGATTGGATCATTCCATAATTTTTTCATAATTTAAAAATGTGTAAAAGTATTTTTAAACATTTTAAACAAATCAAATAAGTGTAAAATTCATAAAAAATACCAAAACACAAAATTAAATTGTGAAAAAATAAAAATCAGAAAGAGAATAATCAAAAATATTTTTCATAATTTTTTCATATTTTTTGGACTAAAAATGAATTTTATATGATTTTTTTGAAATTTAAAACAATTAAAATATAAAAATCAGAAAAAAGAAAATAAAAGAAAAATATGTGGGCCATTGGAGAGAGTCAAAACGCGTTAGTAATCAAATCCAAGGGATCTAGCGCGTTGTGCGTTTCATGGTCTTTAATGAATAATGTACAGAATCATTAATAAAATCAGAATTTAAAAATAACAAATGACACGCTTTCATTGGTTAGAAGATGACACATTGGTCATCTTCAAGCTCCAGCCCTCACGAATTGCAGGTCTCTCAAACTGTAAAATCAGAAGCTCAGACCTATGTCATTCGCTTCGTCTCTTCAAGACGAAGACAACCACACCCTCGCGCCAAATTTATATAAATTGTAGCTTAAGCAATTTGGAAAGAAATTTTTGAAAAGGGATTTGAAAATTCATGGTCAAAACGTGTTTCCAGTAAGAAGTAAGTGTTGCGACTAGAACCAGGGCAATGAGAGCAACACAATGATACCAAAGTTTTGAAGAATTGATGAAGTAATCTACCTATTGAAATTGAGTTGTAGAGCTCTGATATTGGACTTCTATGGAGCAATGTAGGGCACGATTCTTGAATGTAATTATATGGTTAGCTTCAGGGAAGATCAAGGAAGGTGAATTGATGGAAAATGGATTGAAAAAGGCTTGAGAATAGAATTCGAAGTAGCTGATTTCTGGGTTGTGAAGCAAGTTTGGCAGGGTGATTCTGGCTATCTAAGCTTTGGAAATTGAATGGGGGATGACCCTCTATTTATAGGGAATCAAATGGAATGTTCAAGCGTGTGAAATGATGAAGTTTGGAGGGAAATCGTGTGAACCTGATGCACGAGCAAAGTGTGATCTGATTTGCATCAAAACACATCTAATCCTAGCGTTTCAAGGCTCTAATCCACTTTGGCAACTTGGTTAAACATGTTTAGATCACAAACGCGTGCTAATTTGATGTTTAAAAGCAAAAACATGAATTTTAAATTCTGACTTATGGAGAAACTTCAGTTCCAAGTTACCAAGTTCAATCCAATGGCATTTCTACCTCAAGGGGTCTTAGGGAAAAATTCTTGATGCTTTGGAAATATGAGGTAACAAGCTTTGTAATGGAAAAAGAATGGAATCAAATGGATGCTTGAGCTGAGAGTTACATGGATTCAAAGTTGGAGAAAAAGAGTTGACTTTCCATACATAGAAATATTTCAAATTCTTCTTTGAAAATGACCTATAATCTTTTGCATCCAAACATGGCCTTCCACTTAGAATTTTCTCTTGACCAAAAAATATGGAATGAAGTAAATATCTTGAATGAAATTTTGCAATTTGAACCACTCAAAATCTCCAAAAATTGAGCAAGTTATGACTTGTTAAAGTTAGCCAAAAATCAAGAAATGACCTATAATCTTTTGCATTCTTAAGGCAACTTCCAACCATTTTCTCACTTTGCAGATAAAAGAAGGAATGAAGTACACATATTTAGGATCATCATGAAAAAATAATGGGCTCAAGGTGATAAAAATTGACCAAGTCATGACCATTTGAAGTCACATATGGAAAATTGGGGATTCATCTAGATGACTTGTAATCTTTCCTCTTCACCAAGTTCCTTCCACATGAAAACTCCTTGGAACTTTTGAAGTGATTTATTGGTAACTCATTGAAGAGAAGAATGTTTTTTGAATCACTCAAGAATACCAAAAGATGAACAAGATATGCCCCCTTTGAAGTCCAGAACCCTAGCCTCTAGATCAAGAGAATGCTTGGTGGAACTTTGCCAATTTTGAACAATCTTTTTTTGTGCCAATATTCTTCCTTTGTAAATAGAAATTGTTGAGAATTATGAGGAGGACTCATGGCAACCCAAACAAATTCCAAACCAACTTCACAACAAACTTCAATGGTGAGGTTTGAGTTCCTCAAGTTATTGACTAGGGCATGGAAATAAACTCATGAACCCATGAAGCAACTTGCTAAAACTCATTGCCTTTACCTACATTATTAAAAAGTAAGACAAACCAATATTGCATGTTGTTAATTAGAGAGAAAACCAAAGCAAAATATCCATGATCACAAAAGAAAACAAGTTAAGGTGCTTGGCAACTCCTCAAAAGAGCAAAGCTAAGGATAGGGAGAAGAACCAAAAGCCTTAATGTGATCTTGTTGTGATTGAAATAATATGGTATGATGAGGGAATCTTAGGGGAGGAAATTGGGGTATAACATCTAGGCCAGTCAATCTAGCGGGTCGTTTTCATGCGTAGTATCTTTTAACTATCTCTGCATTCACAGGGTGTGGAAGATCTTCCCTGTCCATGGTGGTAAGTATCATAGCACCGCCCAAAAATATCTTCTTGACCACAAATGGCCCTTCGCAGGTGGGAGCCCATTTTCCCCTGGGATCACCCTACGGTAGGATGATACGCTTTATTACCAAGTCACCAGCCTCATATACTTGTTGCTTGATCTTCTTATTGAAGGCTTTGATCATACGCTTCTGATACATTTGACCACGACAAACATTTGTAAGCCTCTTCTCTTCAATCAAATTAAGCTGGTCCAGCCTAGTCTAAATCCATTCATCTTTGTCTAAACCTACATCTTTCATAATTCTCAGAGAAGGAATTTGAACTTCGACAGGTAAGACAACTTCCATACCCTAAACTTGAGAGAACAGGGTTACCCCAGTTGATATCTGAGATGAAGTGTGATAACTGTGAAGAGCAAATGGTAAAATCTCGTGCCAATCTTTATATGCCACCCTCATCTTCTAAATAATCTTCTTAATATTCTTATTGGCGGCTTCCACTGTGCCATTCATCTTCGGCCGATATAGAGAAGAGTTGTGATGCTTGATCTTGAACTGCATGCAGAGTTATGCGATCATAGTATTGTTCAGATTAGTACCATTGTATGTGATAATCCTTTCGGGGATTCCATACCGACATATAAGGTTATGTTTAATGAATCGAGCAACAACATTCTTGGTAACCAAGGCAAACGAGTCTGCTCCAACCCACTTTGTGAAGTAATCAATGGCAACAAGGATGGAGTGTCTGTTAGAAGCAGTAGGCTTGATCTCTCCAATCATATCAATGCCCCACATTGCAAATGTTCAAGGAGAAGTCAAAACATTCAGAGGTACTTGAGGCACATGTACTTTGTCAGCATAGATCTGGCACTTGTGACAAGTTCTTGAGTGGTGATGGTAGTCAGTTTCCAAAGTCGGCCAATAGTAACCCGCTCTCAGAATCTTCTTAGCCATAGTATGCCCGCTGGAATGAGTACCAAAGATACCTTCGTGCATATCTTCCATGATCTTCTCCAGCTCTTTCTTGTCCACACAACGAAGGAGAGTCGAATAATGGTTGCGCCTGTAAAAATTGCGTTGCTTAGGAAGAACTTAGCTTAAAACCTCTATAGGAATTTCTTGTTGTTGATAGATTCCCTCTCGGGGTACTCTTAAGCCTTAAGGTATCTTTTCACTTCATGAAACCAAGGCTTCTCTTCTACTCCGTCAGTGTCAACTTCATAGTAATGCGCCAGTTCACCTAGCCATTCAATGGTAATTATGGGAGCCCTGTTGTCCATCTGACCTTGAACATAGATGACATGGTTGCTAATGCGTCTGCCAACTTATTCTCTTCTCTTGGGATGTGCTCAAAAGTGATTTCCTCGAAGTACAAAATTAAGGTCAGCACATGTTCTCTATAAGGAATGAGATTCAGATGCTTCGTATCCCATTCTCCCTTGATTTGACTGATTACCAAGGATGAGTCCCCGTATACGCTTAAGAACTTGATTCTCAGGTCAATAGCAGCTTTAATACCCATGATGCATGCTTCGTATTCGACCATGTTGTTGGTACAGTCAAAGCATAATTTTACAGTGAAGGGCGTATGGAAACCCTGAGGAGAGATAATTACAGAACCAACTCCATTGCCAAGTGCATTATAGGCTCAGTCGAAAACCATAGTCCATCAGGATCCTGGATCAGGTCCTTCATACGGTTCAGGTTCTTCACAATTTGTAACTAGCATAATTTTCTCATCTAGGAATCTGAAATTCATAGATTGGTAGTTGTCCACGGCTTGATGAGCCAAATGATCTACCAGTACACTCCCTTTGATTGCTTTCTGAGTGGTGTACTGAATGCCATATTCTGTCAGGACCATTTGCCATCAAAATATCCTTCCGGAGAGAGCGGGTTTCTCGAATATGTACTTTACAGGATCCATTTTAGAGATCAATAGAGTAGTATGAGTCAACATATATTGTCTTAGTCAGCAAGCAGCACATGCCAAAGTGCATCAAGTTTTCTCGAGCAGTGAGTATTTTGTTTCACAGTCAGTAAACTTTTTGCTAAGGCAATATATTGCATGCTCTTTTCGACCATACTCGTCATGCTGGCCCAATACACACCCCATGGAATTCTCTAACACTGTTAAATACATGATCAAAGGTCTTCCTTCAACTGGTGACATCAGTATTGGAGGTTCTTGTAGGTACTCCTTGATTTTATCAGAGGCTATTTGGGAATCATCATTCCACTTCACTACCTGATCTTTCTTCAGTAACTTGAAGATCGGTTCACAAGTAGCGGTCAAATGAGAAATAAATCTGGCAATATAATTCAGTCGTCCCAAGAAACCTCTAACTCCCTTCTAAGTGCGTGGAACGGGTATTTCTTGAATAGCTTTGACTATAGCAGGATCTACCTCAATCCCTTTACCGCTGACAATAAAACCCAAGAGCTTACCAGATCTCACCCCAAATATGCACTTGTTTGGATTCAATCCCAGCTTGTATTTCTTCAGCCTCTCAAACAACCTGTGTAGTTGGTCAAGATGTTCTTCTTCAGTCTGAGATTTGGCTATAATATCATCGATGTAGACCTTTATCTCGTGATGAATCATTCGTGGAACAAAGCTACCATGGCACACTGATATGTGGCGCCAGCGTTCTTCAACCCAAAAGGCATCACCTTGTAACAGAAAGTTCCCCACTGTGCGACAAAAGTAGTCTTCTCCATGTCTCCAGGTGCCATATTGATCTGATTATATCCCGAGAAACCATCCATGAAGAAGAATACCTTGTGCTGAGCGGTGTTGTCGACCAAAACATCAATATGTGGAAGTGGGAAGTCATCTTTAGGACTCACCCTGTTCAGATCCCTGTAGTCTACACACATGCGTACTTTGTCGTCTTTCTTCAGTACCGGAACCATATTTGGAGCCCATTAAGGATAGGATGTCACTGATAAGAACCATGCATTGAATTGTTTCATAACTTCGGCTTTAATCTTTTCTGATACCTCGAGCGCATGCGATGAACTTTTTGCTTTATCGAAGCACAACCCTCTTTCATCGCCAGACGGTGAACCACAATATCGGTATAGAGCCCTGGCATGTCTTCGTATGAACAAGCAAAGATATCAACATATTCATGCAACATATGTATTAACCTGTTCTTGACACTGTCCTATAAGTTGGTACCTATCTTGACTTCTTTTCTGTCTGTTTCAGAACCCAAGTTTACCACTTCAACTGGCCCTTCACGTGGTTGAATAGCTTTATCTATTTGCACTAAAAGTCTGGCAAGTTCTCCTGGTATCTCACAATCTTCCTCACCTTCGTCCTCGACTTGGTAGATCGAATTTTCAAAGTCATAAGTGGCAGTAGCAGAATCGTTATAACAGGATCCAGAATGGATATGGATCTGCAATGTATTGTGTGAGTGTGTGTAAGAACACATAACTATTTGAAAGTGATAAAGTTAAAAAGAAAGACAGGGAGTACAAAATTTGAATGCAAAACGTCTGATTCTTTATTAAATGAAAATATGTTTATGAAATGACAACCCTTAACAAATGAACCGTTGTGCCTCGGGTAAGGCACAAGGCTTAAAGTCATTGTTCAAATATTACAAAGCCAAAGCTTGAAAGCAATAAAAAACAGAAATGTAGCTATTACTCTTGACTAAAGGAGATAGAGATAACATCTTCCGCCTTCCAGTTGTTAAGCCCTTTGCCAATGGTAGGAAAGATCCAACTGTCAAGGTCATAATCACTGTCAGCATCTTCTATAGCATTGACTTTATTGTTGCTGATGCGAAATGGTGGCCTTCCAGCACAAGCGCGGTGAACAGCCCTCTGTAGTGAAACCCAAACTAAACTTGTTAGATTTATGGGGAATGTTAGGAAGCTGACCCCATATAGTACAACCACATTCTTCTATGGTAGCTTTAACATCTTTCAAGAAAACCATTTTGGGTGGTCCTCCGATAATCTTGGGAATGGCCGATACATCCTCAATTGAGGCGGGAGGGATGACCTCAAGTGTCTGACAGGGAGTTTCGATGAATTTGTTGTCCATCTCTATGTACCGGAAAGAGTTTAAATGGCTAACCATATACTATTCTTCACCATAGATTGTGACAATCTTACCGTTCACAGGATACTTTAACTTCTGGTGCAGGGTAGAGGTAACAATGCCTACCCCATGGATCCAGGGGTGCCCCAGTAAGTAAGAATAAGTTGGTCGAATATCCATTACACAGAAGGTAGATTCAAAGATCTGCAAACCTACCTTGATCAGAAGATCCGCTTCTCTGTGTACCATGCTTTTTGATCTGTCAAAGGCTCGAACTATAATATCACTGGGTTTCAGTATAACCCCTTCACAATCAAGTCTGTCTAGAGCACCTTTCAGTAGCACATTCAATGAAGAGCCGGTATTAACCAATACATGAGCCAAAGTAGTACCCCATACATTCAATGGAGACATACAAGGCTTTATTATGGTTTCTTCCCTTAGGAGTCATATCAACATCAAAGAAACTTAATCCATTGTCAGTCGTTAAGCTAGTAACATAACTTCCAAATTGATCGGCAGAAATCTCTTATGATACGTGAGCAGTCTTCAAAATTTTTACTAAAGCCTGTGCATGGACTTTAGAACACAGTAAGAATAACATGGAGATTTTGGATGGGTATGCCCGAGCTGTTCAACAATTTTGTAGTCACTCTTGCGGATAATCTTCAATACCTCTTCCAACTCTTGTCTAGAGGTATCTTCAACTGTATCTTCTTTAGGCGCCTCCATCTGGGCAGGCTTAGTTACTTTCTCTTTGCCCCAAGCATCAACAGTTGATTTGGTAATTTTAACAGGTGTAGCAGTAGTCTTTGGGGAGATTTCCAGGGAGAAAACCCTTTCGCTTATAGTAACCTTACTGGTTCCAGCAATATTGTCAATGTCGGGATCAACAACTTCAGTAACTTCATCTTCAATAGACGGTAGTTCTTGCTTGACGCCATGGTAGTATACGTCGGATCCTTAGTTCCAAGGAATAACTTTATTCGAATAATATGGGATAGGTTCAGGTGTAGTGATTATCAGGGGAGCAACTTTCAGATTGGCAGTAATCCTTACAGGACCTTTGGAGGTGATCCTGACAGGAGGTCTGAATATTACGGATAAGTCTTGAAACAGGTTCTCAGTAGACGGAACCTTCTCGATCAGAATTATATGATTGTCCATTAGATGTTGAATGCCTTCCTTTAGCAACTTGCAGCCATTTAGTTGGATTGTGCAGCAGTAACATTTTTTAACACAGCCCGAAAATAAACCGTCATGTAACAGATTCTTCTTGATAATTGGTAGAGGAGTCACCAATTCACTTACAGTAGCAACATAAAGAACATCATCAATAGCACTTATGCCTTTGTCATGCTTTGGCATTGGTGTAGTAATCACATTAGGGGTCTTCAGAGGATCAAACTCAATTTCCTTTTTGTCAATCATGTCCCAAATTTTGTTTTTCAGGGTCCAGCAGTTGTTGGTGTCGAGCCCAGGGCGGTTAGAATGGTAGGCGCATTTCATATTCAGATTGTACTTAGGATATGAGGTGTTGGGGTTCTGATGAGGATCCCTTAGTGTAATCAGTTTCGCTTTTAGTAAATATTGTAATGCCTGAGACAATGGCATATTAATCTTGGTAAACTACCTTCCTGAAACGTCTGACATACGCCCATTGCCCTGTTATTATTGTTGAACAGGTGCAGAATTAGAAATTAGTACTGCTCTCACAGACTGATTGCGATTATTTTTACCACGACCCTTCTGGCCATAAATAATATTGGTCTCCTTCTTACCACTGAATGTCTTATTTACATCACTTGAAGACACAACCACTTGAGTTTTATCGCTCTTAATACCACTTTTAACTCGTTCCCTAGTTAGAATCGGCTCAGTGAAACTAGATGAAGAACTCCCAATCAGATGATTAAAGAATGGGCCCGTCAGAGTTCCCATGAACATATCAACCAATTCCCTATCAGATAAGGGAGGTTACACTCTTCTAGATAAATCTCTCCATTTTTGGGCATACTCTTTAAACCCTTCATTCAAACCTATAGTCATGTTTTATAGTTGCACGCGAGTTAGTGCAAGGTCAGCATTATATTGATACTACTTGTAAAAAGCAGCAGCCAAGTCTACCCAAGTACAAATGGTGGTTCCCTCCAGCTGATAGAACCAATCGAGTTGTGTACCAGACAAACTTTCTTAAAAGAAGTGAACCCATAACTTTATGTCAGCAGTATAGGGTTGGATCTTTTGAACATAAGATCGCAAATAAAGTTTTGGACAAGACACACCATCATATTTAGCAAAAGCATGGACTTTGAACTTGTGAGGGATAAATACCCCTGAAATAAGACCCAGCTCTCGGAAATCCAATCCAGGAACTTTATGGATTTCCATGGACTTGAGGCGATCTTTCACCTGCTTGTATATGTCGTCAGCAGGAGGATAATGTTCATAAGAATAGTTTTCACCCTTAAAACATTTACCAAAACCAAGTTTGATTCCACCTTCATCCCTGACACTTCTACCATCCTCCTCTTGGTTGTCATCTTCATTAGAGGTGATATCAGCAGTTTGAATTGGTTTAGCAGGACCTTTGAATCTTCTTCCCATGTTGAGGATAACAATTGGCTTCTGAGTCTTCTTCTTTTTGGTGATGAGTGCCATCATATCTTTCTGCCCTTGAGCTAGGTTTAGGAGGGTATCTTAGAAATGGGCGTTCTGAGTTTGGAGTTCCCTAACAGTTTGTTTAAAAGCCATCTTTTACTGAAATAAACAGCAAGAAGATGAGAAAACTTGTCTAGAAAGTACCTGTTATATGATGATATGCATGATATTTAAATGCAAGTGCAATGTTTACAAGGATCGTTGCGAGATTTAAATTTGTTTAAACAAAAGGAAACAAAAGAAATTTTAGTAACAAGCTCAAATTACAATTTCTTTTAATAAAAAGAGTTACAAAATAGCAAAAATATGAATTCAAGTCTCCCATGTACGCTTTCTCTTTGTGTTGACATATACATTAAGGCATTGTTCTTCGTGGAGTTATTTTAATAACTCTAGTACTTTCTTCTCACTAGCGTAGAACTGAGCCTCGAAGGTATCTCTTTCTTCCTTGAGCTGGATCCAGAACTTTTGTAGCTCTTTGAAGTCGGTAGGCATATCGGGATGGAGAACGGTATGAGAAACATCCCCTTCAACAACATGCTCTACGATCACTGGTAGGATAGCAGGATATGGCATTTTAAGATTCTGAGCACGAGACCGCACCCATTTGAGGTAAGGCTCTAGAGGAATAGAATTCTTGTGTCCTAAAGTCTTGCTATCAATCTTGTTGACTGTGTCCTAAGCACATATAAACCTTTTATGGTCATTTTAAGGATCATTCTCATAGTCAAACCTAATACCCTGGATGAACATCTCATGAGGACGGTCCCTTCGAGCATAACCAAACTGACGCAGAGCTAGAAAAGCGTTGTAAGTGATGCCCCTCTTATACCAAGGAGTGGTACATTAGGGAATTCCCCATAAAGATCAATAATAGTGACATCTACCTGAGATCAAGAACACCAATGGGTATCTGTATGAGTGAGTAACATCAATCTTTGAGACCACCTCAAACCTTGTTAGTTCTTTATCACCGGTCGGGGCAGGTGCGAAATAAACCACTTGGATAGTAAAGGTATGCAACACATAATAGTTTCTTTCCTCTTTATAGTACGAGTGTGGAGGGAATGCATGACATCTCCAAGCAAAGTAGGCACCGGATTATGGGTGAGAAATATTTTGATAGCATTCCAATCTATGAATTGGTCCAGATTAGGTAATAGTACCAACCCATAGATAAGCAAAGCCAACATATCCTCAAAAGAATGGAGGTTCATGGCATCTAGAAATCCATGAGCCTTCTTTATCATAAATTTAGGATAGAAACCCTTGACTTCATTCCTTGTTTCCCAATTAGATACAATGTCTGGTCGTTTTAGATGTAGAGCTACTGCAATGTCTTCAGGTTTCGGAACATGCACTAAACTGGTGAAAGGTATCTGATCAAGAATATGCATTTCGATCAACTTAGAGAATTCTTCCATTGTGGGTACTGTAATACGGTGGGAGAACTGACTTGGTTGTTTTGCGTCTGATCGTAATTGTTGTGGATAGCAAGAGTCACCACCTACTTTTCTTTTATCCAATAAAGGAAAGGTTGAAAAGAACAAGAAAGACTTTTAGAGATGGTTTCTTGAGTTCGGGGGATAGGTTGTGAGAAGAGGAGGTGTTAGCACCCTTTTCATCCAGAGTTATCTACGGGCTCTTAGTTGCTTGCTAGATCACATGCTTTTGTTTGAAAATGTGCTTGTGGTGTGGGTTTGAAAATATTTTTAAAACGTCTTTGTAATGATTATCGTTTCTATAAGAACGCGTATAAAGTGTTGGGTTTGAAAATAGTTCAAAGATATGTTTATTGTGGAAGATGTTTTTTGAAAGTGATTTTGAAAAGTGCCTTTGTAATGATTCTCGTCTCTATAAGAATGCGTACAAAGTGTTTTGACTTTTGAAAATATTTCAATTGAAAGTGTTGGTGTGAAAATGGTTTTTTAGTTGTGAGCAAGCAAGCAACTACGAGCGTCCTACCTACTCGAAAGGTTTATGTTCTTTTCCTCCTCCTTTAGATGTCTCTACCTTACCATTGATTGATAAGAAGCCCCATCATTGGACATGAATGGACGGGCGTGGGTCGTTTGTATAGTCGTAGAAGGCAACCTATGGTAAATTTTAGCAATTTCCGTTAGGGACTAGATCGTTTACCGAAGGCAACATCGAGGGACTACGATCTTTTATCGAGGGTCTTTGCTAAAACGCCCATATTCGAGGGACATGACTATTTTCCGAGGCAACAAGTGATATTACCCTAGAGGTGCATGTGTGGAAATAGTGTGTTTGATTGCATGCATTTAGTCTTGAATTTAGATTGTCTACTTGTTAATTTTAACTTGCCATACATAACCTAATTACTAGCATTTTATGAAAGCAATAAAAATGCGGAAAATAAATGTCCTACACTATTACATGTTTTAGGGATGGGTGTTGTTGTACCCCAAAATTTGCCCTCTCATTTATCAATATTTTCCTCACAAGATCTTCTTGGACTCAAGACAAGATTAGGGTTTGGTCAGCTCAAGACATCACCTTGCACTGATAGCCTGAAATTAGGGTTTGAGTTTGCACAAGGATTTTTGGACCATCAATGCTTCATGTGACTTTCATACACCATCTTGGACCCCTAAGATTACTCATTCCAAGTTTCAAGCCTTGAATCACATTTTTGCCCAGTCAATTGGACAGTTAACCTAAAAATCAGTTGTATTAGGGAAAAAGTCAACCATGGCCAATTTACAGTCAAACTTCATAATTTTTGATCCACAACAACATTCTAGGCTCCTATGAACCATTTGAGAAAGTTTGGACCACAACTCCTCAAGAAATTTGATCAAATCATCAAAAGGGCAAAATGGTCAAAATTAGGGTTTTGACTGAGAAAGAGCAATTTATGATTTTTAACCTAGCCAATGACCAATTGGGTTCAAACATGATTTCAAGGACTCAATAGAATCATCTTGACCTAATCACATAGTTCAAAAGATCTCAAATGCATAGGATGGACAGATGAATTTTGCAGTCAACTGTACACTGAAAAGTCAAACTTTGACTTTTTGGTCAAAATCAAGTGCCAAGGGTCATAATTCATCAAGATATGTCAAAATGTGAAAATTGTTGATCAAGAAACCTAAAATTTGAAAATTAGGGTTTTAATTTGAAATTTTTCATAACTTAGAATTTTTCTAAGTATGGAAAATTTCTTATTTTTTCCCAAATTTCCACAACTTTTTCACCATGATGCAATTGTATTCAAAGAAAACTTCCAACATGAAAGTTGTAGTCCTCAATAAAATATACAACTTTTATTCACAAAGTTTTCCCAAAAGATTCTTCTATCTCAAGTTATGAATTTGTGAATAGGGATCCATAAACTTTTTAACTTAGTGAAATTTTGCCCTAGTTTAGGCAGGTTTTTGACCTAACTTCATGGCACCTTTTCACCTAGTTCCAAGAGGTATCTTAAGTTTCATTTCAAAGATGGATTGTAGATCATGTTACAAGCTTTCCAAAAAGTCCAAGAACTCTCCAAGATCATTTGTGGTAAGGGAGAATCGAAGAAGAGAAAATGGCATTTTATCACTTTTGTTCAAACCATTTTCACAATGCACCAACTTGCAAATCAGATCCTATCATGCTTGTACCTTGCACTACAGGTCCTAATCCCTTCTACACTCCATAATTAAATGCTAGCCCAGTGGTTAATGGCTTTATTTTGACCTTTAGAGCATTGTACAAGAGTTTAATCCATAAATGGCCAAAAGTGTACATTGCCATTTTCATAAAGCTAGCTTTTCCAACTTTATCAGCCTTGAGCCTTGGACTTGTTCCTTGAGTACAGGCATTTTCCATGGATCACAAGAAATGTTTACCAACTATTATCATCCCTAGAACTAGCAAGTACAGCATTTTGGCTTAAGTCATTTCAACTTTCTTCAAATACAAGAAAAGTGGCGAAAGTCAAGAGAACTTGTGCATCTGATAAAGAGAAGACTTGGCTTCATTCTAAACAACTTCACAAACTTGTTACAAGAAGAAAACACTAATACACAACATTCAAAACTCTCCCAAACAGAAAAAATCACATTTCTGCCCAAAACAGGGCAGCTTCTGCAAAACACTTGCCAACTGAAAATTTGCTCGTGCGTTTTGCTTTGTAACACTTCAAACATCTTCCCTACATCACATCCAAACTATCCAAGTCCTTGTCCTGGTTCTGTAAGCCCTATTTCAGACATCACCATTCTCACTTTGGAAGGTTGCAGCTTGACTTCTACGGGGAGTTTCAAGCATCCTCAAGGCAAGCTGAGCATTGGAAAAGCTTGAGGGAACTTCAAGGAAGCTCACACGATCTTCAGGCCTCACTCAAAGTCCCCACATTGCCATATCCAAACTCAGCGGAACAAGGTATTTTTCAAATCTCTATCTCTTTATTTATGCATCCTTAAGTCCCGATTTGTGAAGCAAAAATGTAGTCCTTAACTTGCTAAAGTTGTACATATGCATAGTTGTCATTTATATTAACTGAGTAGTGAGAATTTGAAGCTTGAAGTTCATGAAAAAATTAGGTCAGGAATTAGGGCCACTGAAATTCTCCCTGGTCTTTTAGAGTTAGGTCACAAACTTTATATCATTGGAATCGTGAGATCATAAGCTACATTTTTTGTGTTATAAGTTTTTGATTTTATGCAAGCTAGAGCAAGATACAGGTTTGAACTCAGAAACGCGCGCGCAAGAAGCCAAGGACAGGGATGAAGATGATGTTCTGGGCCTTGGCGCCTTTGGGCCTCCTGTTTTGCTTCCCATACCCCCATGACTACTATTTGCACCCCCTGACTTATTTTCATATAGTTTTGCATTTTTCTTGCATATTTTATATTTTTGTTTTGCATTTATTTATTTTCTGAACATTAAAAATCACAAAAATTATTTTCTTAATTTTTTGCAATTTTATTTTATTTTTATTATTTTTTTTCCACATATAAAAATAGTTTTATACAAATAAATAGAACTTTATTTTCTTAATTAACTTGTAAATAATTTAAAAATATCATACATTTTTATTTTTATCATTCATACACAAAAAATATTATTTTTATACATATTTTAATTTTTAATATTTGTATATAATTTTATTTATTTTTTCTTGTACATAAATAGACAAAATAAATAATATAGAACATATTTTTTCTTTTAATTTAAAAAGCTAGGGTTTCCCCTTTCAAAAAAATAACAATATTATTTTTTCTTATTTTTAGGACTTAAATAATTTTATTTTTTCATATATAAAATTAATACAAAACATTTTTGCATAAATACATTTTATTGCACATTTAAATACTTGTTTATTTATTTATTTTGCAATAATTCAATTGGGTTGTAATAGTTATTTTAGAGTTTATTTTGTGCAAATATCCCCATTCAAAAACTCGTATCCTCCCTCCCATAATAATTGTTGTAATAGCTTAGATTTATTTTACGTAATTTATCGCATTTATGCCATGTTTAGTAAAACTAGGGTTTTGTATGATAAGACAAAATCAAACAAATAGAATGACCTTATTCAAGACAAACAAAAGCATGTAAAATGACAACACATTGCACACAAGCACCCCTAGGGTTTCATCCACTTGGTTGCCTAAACAAATGGCCATGGTATGCATGCTAGGTATCTTGGCAAAACAATACAAACAAATAAGATCATAGTCCCTCGATGACGCTATCAAAAGGTTGCCTAAAACAAAATGATCTTGGTCCCTCAAAATGGTAAAGATACTTGGAAACATTGTTATCATGGTCATACGATGACCCATGCTCGTCCCGTTTAACATCCAAAGATAGGGTTGTTTACCAAAGCAATGGTAAATCAACAATGTCAAAGGAATAAAATTATACAAGAAAGATTTTTGAGTAGGTAGAATGCTTCTAGTTACTTGATCAATTTGCAAAACAATCCTTGCTATTTTCAAAACAAACACACACATTTCAAAACATTTCCAAACAACTTTCAAAACATTGAAACATTTTTCAAAAGACAAACATCTTTGTATACATTCTTACGAACGAGAATCATTACAAAGATTGCCTAAACGATGGCCTCTTTTCAAAATACTTTCAAAACCATACAAAACACCATTTCAAACAATTGCAAAAGCAAAGCAAGTGATCTAAGAAAGTAACTAAGAGCCCATGGAAAACCATGGATGAAAAGGGTGCTAGCACCTTCCCTTTTCATAATCTACCCCACGAACTCAAGAAAAAATCTCAAAGGTCTTTCCTGTGCTTTTTTACCTTTCCTTTTGGATAAAATAAAATTCGGTGGCGACTCTTGCTAAACCGAAACATTTGCGACGAAACGCAAAACCTCAAGTCAGTTCTCCCACCGTATCACAGAACTGGCGACTCTGCTGGGGAAGAATATAAAAGTGGGGTTACCTTAGGGCTTAGATCACCTTTATTTGCTTACAATTGCTTGACTTGTTTGCTTTACGCTTTGGTTCTATTGTTTGGGTTTGAATCCTCTACCCAGATTTGGGAAACATTCATAGGTAAATAGCAATACGTTGTGGAAACTGTGCGGGGTATACCGACACGGTCTAAGAAATAGTTATGTTAGTGTGACATATTTGTGGGTACCAGTAGCCTTTGAGTCAATCAAAGAGAATACAGGGCCGCTGAGTGATGTCATGAAGCACTAACGAACTTCTAGAACCTTTACTTGACCAACTTGGCCTTTTAGGATGTAGTGAGATGACCGGCTTTGGTGCAGTCTGAAGTTGGTAGATACTCGATACTACACTCATTGAGGGTTGGTTCCTTGGAATATTTCAGTCGCCAGTAAAGAGGCTAAACTGAAACTATGAACACAGGAAACAATCCAGTGATATTGAGCTCCTTAGAACCCGGTTACTATTTTCTAGGACAGGTTGAGCCAACTAAACTTCAAGAGGGTACTTACCTATGAAACCCCATGCACGCCTAAACTAAGAACTTGTGTGATTTGCTTGTACATATATACTTGTGCATAAACATCATGGACATCATGAAGCATCATATGCATCCACTAACCATTTCAAGGATTTTGGAAATTCATCTTTGTTCCTGTTTTGTAGGTTATGGATTCACTTCGCAGGAAAACTATCCAAATCAACCTTGTAAGAATTCCTACACAACTCAAGGAGCTAGCTTCAAGGATTCCTGAGAACTCTCCATTCACCGAAAGACATGGTCGCCTTCTCAACCTAGTCACTTCCAACACAGAGGAAGACATGATGAAAGTTCTTTTCCAGTTATTTGATCATTTGCATCACTGCTTCACATTTCCTGACTACCAGCTTGTGCCCACTTTGGAGGAATTTTCTCAACTCTTGAGGATCCCTATTCTCACTCAACTACCTTTCAATGGTACGGAAAGAGATCCAAAACCAGAAGAGATTGCTCAAGCCCTGCACTTGCACTTATCTGATGTCACAACACATTGGGAAACTAGAAGTGGTGTCAAAGGCTTCTTGGCAAAGTTCTTGTTTGAGAAGGCCCAAAGCTGCTGGAATTCATTGGACTTACAAGCTTTTGAGGATATTATAGCCCTTCTCATCTATGGGGTGGTCTTGTTCCCTAACCCTGATCAACTCATAGATGTGAGTACTGTCAAAATCTTCATGGCTCGCAACCCGGTGCCTACATTGCTTGGAGATATCTTACACTCTTTTCACACTCGTACAATGAGGAAGAGAGGTGTACTCATGTGTTGCACTCCTTTACTGGCAAGATGGTTTATTTCTCACCTTCCCCAATCAATTTTGAAGAATGAGCAAGGTTTGAGGTGGTCATAACGGTTGATGACCCTTACACATTCAGATGTTCATTGGTGTTCTCGATCCAAAGAGAATGTTATTATCGTCGACCGTTATGGGGAATTCCCTAATGTCCCTCTACTTGGCTTTAGGGGAGGCATCACCTACAACCCCTGCTTGGCTCTGAGACAGTTTGGTTATGCCCGATGGGATGGCCCACATGACATGCTAATTCCAGACTTGGTTTTTGACTTCGACAACGACGATCAAGGACTTCGACAAAGGTTTATCCGAGCTTGGAGGATGCCAAACAAGGTAGACAGTAAGACCTTGAGACACAACAATTCCATCCCTCTTGAGCCTTACCTCAAGTGGGTACGAAACCGCGCCCAAAGTCTTATGATGCCTTACCCTCCATTCTCCCAGTGATTATAGAGCCTGTTATGGAAGGAGAGGTTCCGTACACCCTCCTACATCCTGACATGCCAACATCACTCGAAGATCTGCAAAGGAGTTGGATATAGCTCAAGGGAGAACGCGATACTTTTGAAGCCCAATTCTACGCAAGCGAGAAGAAGGTTTTAGAAATCACTCGGTTACTCCATGAAGAGCAGACTCTCAAAACCTACATTGCACCGAAGAGGATACGCAATGTCTTTTTATCTTAGAATTTTGTACTATTTTTCCCTAGGGGCATTGATGTAAACAAATTCTATTTTATTAATATAATGTTTGTTCCTTTTTGTTTGAAACAAAATTGAATTTTTGAATCCTTGAAAGCATTACATGAATACATATCATTCATCATATGCATAAATAGGTCTTCGCAAGAAGTTTCCTCATCCCTCTGTTGTTTATTTCAGCAAAATGGATCTTGAACAAACGGTTAAAGACTTGCAAGCTCAGAATTCACAATTTCAACAACTACTCTTGACCTTAGCCAAGGGGCAGGAGGAGCTCAAGACTCTGCTAGAGAAAGAAAAAGATAAAAAGAAGAAGAAGTGAGCCGGTGTGGTTATCATGGGCAGAAGGTTTGGAGGACAAGCCAGACAGACCTTAGAATTTCCATCAACCTCTGAGGAAGGAGAGAGAAAAGGTAAAGAGACTGCAGTACCTTATGAATCTGAAGCTGAAGAAGAGGAATAAGAGGACTACTCTGAACAACAGTACCCTCCGTCCGATGACAAATACAAAAATCTGGAAGAGCGTCTAGCTGCTATGGAGATACAGAGAGTACCGGGGTTGGACTTTGAAGAGATAGGGTTGGTGTCTGGAATAGTAATCCTCCTAAGTTTAAAGTGCCACTATTCACCAAGTATGATGGGTTGTCTTGTCCTAAGATTCACCTACGATCTTATGTCAGGAAAATTCAGCCACATTCTGCTAACAAAGATTTATGGGTCCACTTTTTCCAGGACAGTTTGTCAGGAACACAGCTTGATTGGTTCTACCAGTTGGAGAGGTCTGATGTGCATAATTAGGAAGACTTGGCAGCTGCCTTCTATAAACAGTATCAATACAACTCCGACTTGACACCAACCCGTACTCAACTCTAGAGTATGGCCATGGTGTCCAATGAGGGCTTCAAATACTACGCCCAAAAGTGGAGGGATTTGGTCGGAAGGGTGCAACCACCTTTATCTGAAAGAGAGTTAGTGGACATGTTCTTGGGGACTCTGTCAGGTCCTTTATTTAATCACCTGATTGGAAGCTCCTCTGCAGGTTTCACTGAGTTGATTCTAACTGGCGAGAGGATAGAAGCCGGTATTAGAAGCGGGAAAATTCAGAAAGATGCGTCTACCTCTGCTGCTGCCAAAAAACCCTTCACTGGAAAGAAGGAAGTGTCTGCTGTCTATGCACAGAGAAATTAGGGAAGAACTGAGCGACGACCAATAGTGGGGGCCGTTATGATTCAAAAGTATGCATCAAACCAGCCAAGAAACAACCAGCCGAGAAATAACCAGCAAAGGGTGGAAAGGCCTGAAAGGAAATTCACCAAGATAAACATGACTCCTGCTCAAGTCCTACCACATCTCCTGAAGTTGAATCTAGGAATGTTGAAAGAGGCCCCTAAATATCCCAATACTTCATCTCCACACTACCACCCGAATTCCAGGTGCGCTTACCATTCGGAAAGTCCAGGGAACGACACCAACAACTGTTGGGCTCTAAAAAACAAGATTCAAGATCTGATTGATGCAAAGGAAGTTGAATTTAAAGATCCTGAAAAGCCGAATGTTATCTCCGCTCCAATGCCTAGGCATGGACACAATGCCAGTGTTGTGGAACAAGATCTGTTTGTTTCTATTGTGGATGAACTGTTAACTCCTCTCCTAACCATCAAGTTGAATTTGTTGAAAGTTGTGGTGTTCCCAGGTTGTGACCAAGATTGCCATACTTGCCTGTCCTCATCATTTGACTGCCCTCTGTTGAAGAAAGGGATCCAACAACTAATTGATAACCAGGAAATTTTGTTTGAGAAAGCTCTTATTTCACCCATTCCAGTTCCAGAAGTTTCAATAATAACCATATACGTCAATCCTTCCAGGGTTCCTAAAAAACCCGTTAGGATTGCATCCGCTCCTATGACTACTCCGTTGAAGATAACAATGCATGGGCCTGCCCCATACAAATCAGATAAAATAGTACCATGGAACTATGGTGGAGAAATATACTATCATGGTGTCAAGCAGATTGAACAGACTACCGAAGACGAGAGCTCTGAAGAAGACAATTCTGACATCAGTAACATTGCTGGCACAAGCAAAATTACTCGTAGTGGAAGAATTTTCTCTACAGAGATTGCGCCACCAAAGGCAGTCTCTGGACCCATTGTTGTTCCGAAGATTAAAGTTGTACCAGTGATTACACCTGCAAGTCTACCCTCCAACAATGACAATGTAATTCCTATCCCTACTTCCGCTGCTAAGAATAAAGGAAAGAATGTTCAAGAGGAGCCTGTCTTGACGAAGGCTCAGTCACTAGTCATTCCTGAGACATCCAAGAAAGAGATGGAAGAAATCCTGAGGATTATTAAGAAAAGTGATTATGATGTTGTTGAACAACTAGGGCAGACCCCCTCCAAAATCTCTATGTTAGCCCTGTTGTTGTGCTCTGAGGCACATGCTAAAGCTTTGGTCAAGTTTCTGAAGACAGCGCATGTACCGCAAGAGACTTCGGCTGATCAATTCCAAGAGTGTGTAGCCAGTCTAACAGCTGACAATGGCCTGGGTTTCTCCGATGCCGACTTGACCTCCAAAGGGAGAAAACATAACGATGCACTACATGTCTCGGTGGAGTGTAGGGGAACCACCTTAGCTCATGTTTTGGTTGATACTGGATCATCTCTAAATGTCTTGCCAAAGAAAGCCTTGGATAGATTGGATTATGAAGGCCTAACCTTGAAACCCAATAATATAATTGTGAGAGCATTTGACGGCTCTAAGAGGATGGTCCACGGGGAGGTGGACATCCCGATCAAGGTGGGTACCCAGACGTTCAATTCAACATTCTACGTGATGGACATCCGTCCTTCATACTCTTACCTGTTGGGACACCCCTGGATTCACAATGTCGGAGCTGTCACTTCCACCTTGCACCAGATGCTCAAGTACCCCGTCCAAGGGAAAATCATAATTGTCCACGGGGAAGAGGAATATATGATTAATCATCTAAATTCCTTCTGTTATGTGGAGTTAGATGGTGAGTTCATAGAGACCCCTTTCCAACATTTTGAAGAAGTCTTTGAAGAAATAGCGGCGACCAAGGCGGTATCTTCAACTCCAGTGATCATAAGACCTCCACCTCGGATGTCTTCTCTAAAAGATGCAAGGGCAGTAGTGGAAGAAGGCGGATCCACTATCTGGGGGCAGCTTCCAGACTTTCCTTTCAAATCAGACAAGTTCGGCCTGGGGTTTACTTCGACAGGTCAGAAAGCTGTTCGCCGCGCCCGTGCCGGAGGGCCACCTATGAAGATCAGCCACCAAGGGGTTAACGCATTAGAGGACACTGATGAAGATGGAAGCCTGGAAGACTGGATTTTTCCTACTGTTGGCAGAGGATTATGCAATTGGGAAGCAAAAGACTTTATTCTGATTACTTTCATACCACAGTAATTTATCTTTTCCATTTCTGTTGGATCTATAATAATTCACAAATAATTCGTACTTTGTCAACCTTGTGTCTTACCCGAGGAACAACGGTCCATTTGTAAGGGTCTTTATTTCATTTTCATATGTCATTTTAATGAATCATGGACGCTTTTCATATTTAAACCTTTTTCTACTCATTGTCTTTCTTTTACATTTTGTTGTTTTAAGATGGTTATACCCTTACACACACGCACACTCACAAATGCAGGTACCTTTCCACTCTGGAACCCATGGGTAACGATACTGCTATAGCCTTTAGTGACTCTGAAGATCTGGTCTACCAAGCCGAATACGAAGGTGAGGAAGATTGTAAGGTGCCAGGGGAATTGGCCAGATTATTGCAACAAGAGGAAAGAGTTAGTCTGCCTCATGAGGAGCTGTTGAATACAATCAACTTGGGCACTGAAGAAGACAGAAAGGAAATCAGAGTGGGTGCTAACCTAGAGTCGAGTGTCAAGGAGCGCCTAATTCGGATGTTGCATGAATATGTTGAGATCTTTGCCTGGTCATACGAAGACATTCCGGGACTCGATACAGACATTGTGGTACACCGTCTACCCACAAGAGAAAATTGTCCACCAGTTAAACAGAAAGTCCGCCGCATGAGACCTGACATGTCTGAGAAGATCAAAGTAGAAGTTATGAAGCAGTTCAATGCTGGATTTCTTGTTGTTACTTCATATCCACAATGGGTTACTAACATTGTGCTCGTGCCTAAGAAGGACGGCAAGGTGAGAATGTGCGTGGATTATAGAGATTTAAACAGGGCCAGCCCTAAAGATGACTTTCCACTTCCGCACATCGACATCCTGGTTGACAATACAGCTCAGCACAAAGTGTTTTCTTTCATGGACGGATTCTCAGGTTATAACCAGATCAAAATGGCACCTGAGGACATGGAGAAAACTACATTTGTTACACAATGGGGTACGTTCTGCTACAAAGTGATGCCATTCGGACTGAAGAATGTCGGGGCAACCTATCAACGCATCATGGTAGCTTTGTTTCATGACATGATACATCATGAGATAGAGGTCTACGTAGAAGACATGATAGCCCGATCACAAACTAAAGAAGAACACCTTGATCACTTACAAAAGTTGTTTGTCAGGTTGAAGGAGTACAAGCTAAGGTTAAACCCGAACAAGTGCACATTCGGAGTCCGGTCCGGTAAGCTCTTAGGTTTCATTGTCAGTAACAAAGGCATCGAGATTGATCCTACCAAAGTCAAAGCTATACAAGAGATGTCTGCTCCTCGCACTGAGAAGGGGGTCAGAGGTTTCTTAGGATGCCTAAACTACATTGCTAGGTTCATTTCTCACCTGACATCTACTTGTGAACCAATCTTCAAGCTATTTAAGAAAGATCAGGTAGTTAGATGGAATGATGACTGTCAAATTGCTTTCGATAAAATCAAGGAGTATTTACAAGAGCCTCCTGTCTTGATGCCGCCCGTCGAAGGAAGACCGCAAATCATGTATCTGACCGTTTTGGATAACTCAATGGGGTGCGTACTGGGGCAGCATGACGATTCTGGCTGAAAAGAGCATGCCATTTATTACCTTAGCAAAAGTTTACCGACTGTGAAACCAGATATTCACTGCTTGAGAAAACTTGTTGCACTTTGGTATGGGCTGCTCGCCGGCTAAGGCAGTAAATGTTGACTCATACCACTCTACTGATATCTAAGATGGATCCGATAAAATACATCTTCGAGAAGCCTGCTTTGTCTGGAAGGATAGCTAGATGGCAGATGATCCTGACAGAATACGATATACAGTACACGACCCAAAAAGCCATAAAGGGGAGTGTGCTAGCCAATCATCTGGCTCATCAAGCTGTAGAAGATTATCAATCCATGAAGTTTTACTTCCCTGACGAAGACATCATGACATTGGACAACATTGAGGACTTCAGACCATATAAAGGACCTGAACAAGGATCCCGGTGGACCCTGTACTTTGATGGGGCATCCAATGCGCTTGGTAACGGTATCGGTGTTGTGCTTATATCTCCAGAAGGTTGCCATACTCCTTTCACAGCCAGACTTTGTTTCAACTGTATGAACAACATGGCAGAGTATGAAGCTTGCATATTTGGACTCAAGGCTTCCATAGACTTGGGAATCAAATCTTTAGTTGTGTTTGGGGACTCAGCTTTGGTCATCAGTCAGATCAAAGGAGAGTGGGACACTAAGCATCCGAACCTCATCCCTTATAAAGAACATGTCTTGACATTGTTACCACATTTCGAGCAGATTACCTTCGAGCACTTCCCGCGAGAAGAAAATCAGCTAGCAGATGCTCTAGCTACAATTTCATCCATGTTTAAACTTAACCGGTATAATGAATCTCCCCAAATCACCATTGAACGGATGGACGAACCTGCACACTGTCACGAGATTAATACCGAAGAAGTAGTGGACCAGCCATGGTTTCATGAAGTCAAAAGGTATCTCGAGGCTCAGGAATATCCTGAAGGAGCTTCAGTCAATGACAAAAAGTTCTTAAGGAGATTCTCAGCTAAGTTCTTCCTAAGCAATAGCATCCTGTACAAGCGCAATCATGATTCTGTTCTGCTCTGTTGTGTGGACAAAGCTGAAGCTGAAAAGATCATGGCTGAATTGCATGAAGGTACCTTCGGAACTCACTCTAGCGGGCATACAATGGCTAAGAAGATTCTATGGGCAGGCTATTACTGGTCTACCATGGAAACTGGCTGCTATCAACACTCTCAGACATGCCACAAATGTCAAATCTATGCAGATAAGGTGCACGTGCCTCCTATTCCTCTAAATGTCTTAACAGCTCCTTGGCCATTCGCTATGTGGGGAATCGACATGATTGGAGAGATCAAGCCTACAGCATCCAATGGACACCGTTTCATTCTAGTGGCCATTGACTACTTCACCAAGTGGGTTGAAGCAGCTTCCTTCGCATCTGTTACTAAGAATGTTGTTACCCGTTTCATCAAGCAGAACCTTATTTGTCGGTACGGTATCCCCGAAAGGATCATCGTTGATAACGGTACAAACCTTAACAATACTATAATCACCGCCATGTGCGAGCAGTTCAAGATTCAACATCACAATTCATCTCCCTATCGGCCAAAGATGAATGGTGCAGTCGAAGCTGCGAACAAAAATATCAAGAAGATCATAAAAAAGATGACAGTCACCTAAAAGGACTGGCATGAAATGTTACCGTTTGCTCTCCACGGGTACCATACCACGGCACGCACATCAACTGGGGAAACACCTTTTTCTTTGGTATATGGCATGGAAGTTGTCCTACCTATCGAGGTTCAGATTACCTCCTTGAGAATCATGAAAGATGTTGGTTTGAGTGAAGACGATTGGATTCAAACCCGGCTTGATCAACTGAACTTAATTGACGAGAAGAGACTTATTGCTGTTTGCCACAGTCAGACGTATCAAAAACGAATGATCAAAGCTTTCAACAAGAAGGTCAGACGACAAGTGTATCAAGTTGGAGATCTAGTGATCAAGCGCATCATCTTGCCACAAAGTGATCCCAGGGGCAAATGGACTCCTACCTACGAAGGACCATTTGTGATCAAGAACATCTTTTCTGGTGGGGCAATGATCTTAACCACCATGGATGGCGATGACCTGCCGCACCATACGAACACAGACATAGTAAAAAGATACTACGCATAAATGACCCGCTAGGTTGACACACCTACGCAAAAAAAGGGCATCTCGATGAATCGAAAACCCGAAAGGGCGGTTCAGGCAAAAATTAGGGATAAAAATTAAAAAAATCTATACACCCGACAAGTTGAAAACCTGAAAGGGCGACTTGGGAAAAAAAGGGCATCCCGGTGAATCGAAAACCCGAAAGGGCGGTTCAGGCAAAAGTTAGGGAATTAAAGCGTATGACTATGTCTCGTCGGATCACTTTAAGAACAATCTCTTCACTGACAAACCTGGAGCTTCTGATCAATCCAATCATCTTTGGACGAAGCAACCAATGGACAAGATATTCGGAGACACGAAGGCTATAGCAGAATGGGAACCCCATGGGATTTTTTACATATAGCTATCTTTTCTTTGTATAAATTTTTCTTACTTTTATGACCCCATCCTCTTACCAGGATGTCTATCTCCTTTGTACAAAAATACTTACTCAAAGTTAATACAAAGATATCTCTTCAAAGTACAGAAAACTATTTGTCCTTTTCTTTTTACATTTTTGTTTTATTTGCAAAAACTTCCAATGATTCATTGATGAACATATGCATTTGAACATAATTATTGTTTACAAATAAACAGGTTTAAAAAGAACAATTACTGACGGGATGAAAGGATAGGAAAACGTCTTTAGGCTATTCCAGGAGCAATCCCTACAGTACATCATCTAGATCCCCAGAGGAGCTAAAATTCCAAACCCTTAATCCCCATAAGAGTTAAAACTTCAAACTCCCAATCCCCAGCGGAGCCAAAACTTTGAACTACAAATCCTCAGCAGAGATGAAACCTTCTTCCTCAGTCGAGCCAAAATTTCCAACTATCAATCCCCAGCGAAAACTAACCAGTTTCTTCAAATCCCCCAGCAAGTTATCTTGAAGTCTGAAAAGCAACCAGATAACAGTTAACTTTTGTTTCTCCCCAACCTAGGATAATTCCCCAATAGAGTGGAATACAACCCAAACTCTTGAACTTACTCCCCAGCAGTAAGCCTTCTTCCCCACAGAGTTTTTATTGCTCCCCAGTGAAGTCGCCAGAATGAAGGTTCTCATTCTTAACTCCCTGCAGAAGTCATCAGAGTTTTCTCTATTCCTCAGTAGAACAAGGATTCCCTTTGTATAATCCCCAGTAGATGTCATTAAAGTTCTCTGGATTCTCCAAGCAGATTCCTCAGGCAGTACATAGCATTACTTCCCCAAGCAGACTTTTGTCAATACTTCAAGACATGAAGGATCCCTATATCCCCGGGAAAGTCATCAAGGATTTTTAATCCCCAACAGTCTCCAAGGATCTCTCATCCTCGGCAATCAAAGATTTTGAATCTCCAGCAGTGGTCAAGGATTCATTTTCCCCGGCAGCAGTCAAGGAGTTATTATCCCCAGCCGCCAAAGATTTCTTATCCTCAACTGTCAAGGATTTATTTTCCTCAGCAAAACATCTAATCAACTTACATGCGCATACATTACATCCATATATCATAAACATAGATAAAGCACATTTATTGCATCATACATTACATGCAACATAACTTTGTATTTCAGCTAACATTTTACCCTTTTCAGGATAAGATTAACAGCTTTCATTAACAATGATCAAAGATTTCAGATACAGTACAGATACACTCCAGACACGGAAGTTATTCTGATACTTATTCAGATTTCAAGTCAAGATACAGTGCAGATACACTCTAGACACGGTTGTCATTCTGTCACTTATTCAGATTACAGTGCGGATACACTCCAGACATGGAAGTCATTTTGTCACTTATTCAGATTACAGTGCGGATACACTCTAGACACGAAGGTCATTCTGTCACTTATTCAGATTACCGTACGGATACACTCCAGACACGGAAGTCATTTTGCCACTCCTTCAAATTCAGACTTCAGATACAGTCCAGATACGCCCAAGACACGGTTTCCATTCTGTCACTTATTTAGATTTTCCCCAGCTTAGATACGCTCCATACACGGATGCCATTCTGTCGCTTATTCAGATTTCAGAGTCAGATAAAATACAGATACACTCCAAACACGGAAGTCATTCTATTATTCATTCAGATTCAAGCTCGGATTCTCTCCATACACAGACGCTATTCCATTGCTCGTACAGATTCAGTCTCCAGATACAGTTCAGATACGTTCCAGATATGGACACCATTCTGATACTCATCCTCTTGACTTACAATAAACATTCTTGGATGGCATCTACAAGCCCATCTCCAACAAGATTATATCGCCTCTCCAAATGGAATCTTTAAGTCCATTCCCTCAACTACACTTTGACGAGTGCAAAATTACAGGCACTCTAGTGTCCAATCATCTTTTACCTTCGAGTCACGAACGGCAAAACTCGCCAATCTAACTCTTCAGGTTCAAGAAGATTGAACAGGGGCAGCTGTTGTACCCCAAAATTTTCCCTCTCATTTATCAAGATTTTCCTCACAAGATCTTCTTGGACTCAAGACAAGATTAGGGTTTGGTCAGCTCAAGACATCACCTTGCACTGATAGCCTGAAATTAAGGTTTGAGTTTGCACAAGGATTTTTGGACCATCAATGCTTCATGTGACTTTAATACACCATCTTGGACCCCTAAGATTACACATTCCAAGTTTCAAGCCTTGAATCACATTTTTGCCCAGTCAATTGGATAATTGACCTAAAAATCGGTTGTATTGGGGGAAAAAGTCAACCATGGCCAATTTACAATCAAACTTCATAATTTTTTATCCACAACAACATTCTAGGCCCCTATGAACCATTTGATCAAGTTTGGACCACAACTCCTCAAGAAATTTGATGAAATCATCAAAAGGGCAAAATGGTCAAAATTAGGGTTTTGACTGAGAAAGGGCAATTTCATATTTTTAACCTACCCAATGACCAATTGGTTTAAACATGATTTCAAGGACTCAATAGCATCATCTTGACCTAATCACATAGTTCAAAAGATCTCAAATGCATAGGATGGACAGATGAATTTTGCAGTCAACTGTACACTGAAAAGTCAAACTTTGACTTTTTGGTCAAAATCAAGTGCCAAGGGTCATAATTCATCAAGATATGTCAAAATGTGAAACTTGTTGATCAATAAACCTAAAATTTGCAAATTAGGGTTTTAATTTGAAATTTTTCATAACTTAGAATTTTTCTAAGTACGGAAAATTTCTTATTTTTTCCCAACTTTCCACAACTTTTTCACCATGATGCAATTGTATTCAAAGAAAACTTCCAACATGAAAGTTGTAGTCCTCCATGAAATATACAACTTTGATTCACAAAGTTTTCCCAAAAGATGCGTGTATCTCAAGTTATGAATTTGTGAATATGGATCCATAAACTTTTTAACTTAGTGAAATTTTGCCCTAGTTTAGGCAGGTCTTTGACCTAAATCCATGGCAACTTTTCACCTAGTTAAAAGAGGTATCTCAAGTTTCATTTCAAATATTGATTGTAGAGCATGTTACAAGCTTTCCAAAATGTCAAAGAACTCTCCAAGATCATTTGTGGTTAGGGAGAATCGAAGAAGAGAAAATGGCATTTTATCACTTTTGTTCAAGCCATTTTCACAATGCACCAACTTGCAAATCAGATCCTAGCATGCTTGTACCTTGCACTACAGGTCCTAATCCCTTCTACACTCCAAATTAAATTCTAGCTCAGTTGTTAATGGATTTATTTTGACATTTAGAGCATTATACAAGAGTTTAATCCATAAATGGCCAAAAGTGTACATTGCCATTTTCATAAAGCTAGCTTTTCCAACTTTATCAGCCTTGAGCCTTGGACTTGTTCCTTGAGTACAGGAATTTTCCATGGATCACAAGCAAGCTTTACCAACTATTATCATCCCTAGAACTAGCAAGTATAGCATTTTGGCTTAAGTCATTTCAACTTTCTTCAAATACAAGAAAAGTGGCAAAAGTCAAGAGAACTTGTGCATCTGATAAAGAGAAGACTTGGCTTCATTCTAAACAACTTCACAAACTTGTTACAAGCAGAAAACACTAATACATTCAAAACTCTTCCAAACAGAAAAAACCACATTTCTGCCCAAAACAGGGCAGCTTCTGCAAAACACTTACCAACTTAAAATTTGTTCGTGCGTTTTGCTTTGTAACACTTTAAACATCTTCCCTACATCACATCCAAACTATCCAAGTCCTTGTCCTGGTTCTGTAAGCCCTATTTCAGACATCACCATTCTCACTTTGGAAGGTTGCAGCTTGACTTCTACGGGGAGTTTCAAGCATCCTCAAGGCAAGCTGAGCATTGGAAAAGCTTGAGGGAACTTCAAGGAAGCTCACACGATCTTCAGGCCTCACTCAAAGTCCCCACATTGCCATATCCAAACTCAGCGGAACAAGGTATTTTTCAAATCTCTATCTCTTTATTTAGGCATCCTTAAGTCCCGATTTGTGAAGCAAAAATATAGTCCTGAACTTGCTAAAGCTGTACATATGCATAGTTGTCATTTATATTAACTGAGTAGTGAGAATTTGAAGCTTGAAGTTCATGAAAAAATTAGGTCAGGAATTAGGGCCACTGAAATTCTCCCTGGTCTTTTAGAGTTAGGTCACAAACTTTATATCATTGGAATCGTGAGATCATAAGCTACATTTTTTGTGTTATAAGTTTTTGATTTTATGCAAGCTAGAGCAAGATACAGGTTTGAACTCAGAAACGCGCGCGCAGGAAGCCAAGGACAGGGATGAAGATTATGTTCTGGGCCTTGGCGCCTTTGGGCCTCCTGTTTTGCTTCCCATACCCCCCCTGATTACTATTTGCAACCCCTGGCCTATTTTCATATATTTTTTCATTTTTCTTGCATATTTTATATTTTTGACTTGTATTTATTTTTTTTCTGAACATTAAAAATCACAAAAATTATTTTCTTAATTTTTTGCAATTTTATTTTATTTTTATTATTTTTATTCCACATATAAAAATAGTTTTATACAAATAAATAGAACTTTATTTTCTTAATTAACTTGTAAATAATTTAAAAATATCATACATTTTTATTTTTATCATTCATACACATAAAATATTATTTTTATACATATTTTAATTTTTAATATTTGTAAATAATTTTATTTATTTTTTCTTGTACATAAATAGACAAAATAAATAATATAGAACATATTTTTTCTTTTAATTTAAAAAACTAGGGTTTCCCCTTTCAAAAAAATAACAATATTATTTTTTCTTATTTTTAGAACTTAAATAATTTTATTTTTTCATATATAAAATTAATACAAAACATTTTTGCATAAATACATTTTATTGCACATTTAAATACTTGTTTATTTATTTATTTTGCAATAATTCAATTGGGTTGTAATAGTTATTTTAGGGTTTATTTTGTGCAAATATCCCCATTCAAAAACTTGTATCCCCCCTCCCATAATAATTGTTGTAATAGTTTAGATTTATTTTACGCAATTTATCGCATTTATGCCATGTTTAGTAAAACTAGGGTTTTGTATGATAAGACAAAATCAAAAAAATAGAATGACCTAATTCAAGACAAACAAAAGCATGTAAAATGACAACACATTGCACACAAGCACCCCTAGGGTTTTATCCACTTGGTTTCCTAAACAAATGGCCATGGTATGCATGCTAGGTATCTTGACAAAACAATACAAACAAATAAGATCATAGTCCCTCGATGACGCTATCAAAAGGTTGCCTAAAACAAAATGATCTTGGTCCCTCAAATGCTAAAGATACTTGGCAACATTGCTATCATGGTCATACGATAACCCATGCCCGTCCCGTTTAACATCCAAAGATAGGGTTGTTTACCAAAGCAATGGTAAATCAACAATGTCAAAGGAATAAAAATATACAAGAAAGACTTTTGAGTAGGTAGAATGCTTCTAGTTACTTGATCAATTTGCAAAACAATCCTTGCTAATTTCAAAACAAACACACACATTTCAAAACATTTCCAAACAACTTTCAAAACATTGAAACATTTTTCAAAAGACAAACATCTTTGTATACATTCTTATGAACGAGAATCATTACAAAGATTGCCTAAACGATGGCCTCTTTTCAAAATACTTTCAAAACCACACAAATCACCATTTCAAACAATTGCAAAAGCAAAGCAGGTGATCTAAGCAAGTAACTAAGAGCCCATGGAAAACTATGGATGAAAAGGGTGCTAGCACCTTCCCTTTTCAAAATCTATCCCCCGAACTCAAGAAAAAATATCAAAGGTCTTTCCTGTGCTTTTTAACCTTTCCTGTTGGATAAAATAAAAGTCGGTGGCGACTCTTGCTAAACCGAAACATTTGCGACGAAACACAAAACCTCAAGTCAGTTGTCCCACCGTATCACAGGTGTTGTACCCCAAAATTTGTCCTCTCATTCCTAAAGGCATTACTCACAAGGATTCTCAAAGTTCAAGCTTGCACAAGTACAATTGGAGGAACCTGTTAAAAAGAGAAAAACAGATAAAAATAATCTTTTCCACAAAATTGGAGAAAAATAAGTTTTCTTTGATTTCCCTTGCTTCGATTGGATTTTTGGTCCCCTTCAAGTTTACTTTGATTCACAAGGCTTCGATTGGACTTTGGTCTCCTTCAGGCCTTCTTTGATTTCCCTTATTTTGTTTGGACTTTAGTCTCTTTCAAGACTGCTTCGATTGGACTAGGACTTCTTTCATGCCTCTTTGATTCATAAGATAGTAGCATCATTTGTGCCTCTTTAGAATCTGGACATTTTGGTCTCCTACATGCACCTTTTGTTTGGGCATGTGGTTCCTTCAGTACAAGCTACTAGTCATACCCTTTGTTTGGGTACATTAATCCTTCAGCATAAGGTTTTGGTAAAACCTTTCGTTTGGGCATTTGGCTCCCTCCATGCTTGCTTCGTTTGGGCACATGAATCTTTCAGTACAAGCTACTGGCCACACCTTTCGTTTGGGAATGTTGGTTCCCTTCATGCAAGCGCCGTTTGAACATGGATATTTTGCATGTTGGCATGAAGTCACGAGGCAGGGACCCCCTATGTATACTCTTTTATTTGGTCACATGTGACCCCTGGAAGGCAAGCCTTCGATTGGACAAGATCCACCTTCACACAAAGCTTTGATTGGAGTTTTGATTTCCTTCGAATCAGCATCTTTTGAATCCAACTCTAGATCCTTCGAAGCAAGTTTGAGCAAATCTCATAGCCTTACCCTACTTTCCAGGCTACGTTTCTTCCAAATCTTTACATAATCATAAGCTTGTACAAAGGATAGAAGCTTTGTCTATTGGATAATACTATTCTTGGTTAAAATATCAAAAGCTACGTACCATTTTTTTCATAGAGAGTACTTTTATCATAAAAGCAGCTTCCAACCTGATTCATGTCTGAACGAAAAGCAGTGCCAGAAGCACAAGTCCAATCTTCTTCCAGCAGGCCCCCACTTCTACTGGAAATGTGGGAACAACGAAAAGGGACTGACTTGTTTCACCCTTAACCAAACCATGGTTTGTCATCATACAAACCTGGTTACTTCAAACATGACCATTCTTTTCTCTATAAATAGAGGAACATTTGCAAAGAAAAGGAGGACTTTTTGGCCAGAGGAACAAATCTCCAAAATTTTCTCAAACACAATAAAGCTCTCAAACACTCAAACACTTGTGAAAACAAAAACCCAGAATCTAGCAATTTACCTCTTTCGATTCTGGAATGTCCCACACACTTTTGTTCCCCTTCGAATCCAGCAAGAAAGAACACTACACATGTCCTCCTCCTTCGAAGCCAGAAATAACAAACACCACCCTTACACCTCCTGACCTTCGAATCTAGTCAAAGGAACACCACACCTGTTTCTTTCTTTCGAATCCAGGAGCATTTAGTTCAGCAACCTAAAGGTCCAGCACACCCTCCAGCCTCCAGCAAGGTAAGTTGTTCCAAACCTTGAGCTTTTCATTTCTTGTATAACATGTGAATAAGATTTTCTTTCATTTCAAGCATGTACATATCATTATTCTTTTCGTTTCCACCCATTTAAAATATTTTCAGAGCTAACCCTTTTGTTTTGCTTCTTGTTTACCTAAACATGCATTAAGTATTAAAACTGGTTGTAAGGCAATGTTAGCATGGCCTTAGGCCATGTTGCTATTTAGGAGTTCAAACAAAATAAATAGGAAACAGGAAGAAGGAAACGAAGCTTTTGGCTTCTACCCTATTCTCCAGGTCAAACGAAAGAGGCAACCAGAAGGCATGCCTACACTGATTCCAAGCCCAAACGAAAAGCATGTCTACACTGATTCCAGGACTCAGTCGAAAGGCACAACATGCTGACCCCCAGGCCTCGGTCGAAAGCCACACCTTCACCCCTCCCAGGCTAGACCGAAAGAAGCCAATGAGAGAAGAATCGAAGCATGCTGCTTCCTGGATCGAAAAGGCTTATTTTCCCTTCTTTATTTTGTTTTTGTCTTTACATTTTCTTGCTATTAAATATGGTTGTAATAGTGTAGGATACTTATTTTCTACATTTTTATTGCTTTATATAAATTTTAGTAATTAGGATGTATGGCAAGATAAAACAAACAAGTAGACAACCCAAAAATCAAAGACTAAAGGCATGCAATCAAACACACTATCCACACATGCACTCTTAGGGTTAACTCCACTTGTTGCCTAAAAATGGTCATGTTATGCATGTGAGACATCTTAGAAAATACAATCAAAATACAAGATCATATTCCCTCGATGACGCTTCGAATGTTGCCTTACAAATGATCTTAGTCCCTCTAGAGAAATGCTAAGATATCTCACAACATTGCTATCATGACTATACGATGACCCACGCCTGTCCCTTCACATCCAATGATGGGGCTTCTTACCAAATCAATGGTAACATAGCAATATCTAAAGGAGGAATAAAATAACATTTAAGACCTTTTGAGTAGGTAGGTTTTTCCTAGTTGCTCGCTTGCTCACAACAAAAACATTATATACACCAACACTTTCATTTTAAAACATTTTCAAAAGACAACGCTTTGTATGCATTCTTATAGAGACGAGAACCATTACAAAGATACCTTTTCAAAATCACTTTCAAAAACACATTACACAAACACTTCTTTGAACTATTTTTCAAACAACACTTTGTATGCATTCTTATAGAAACGAGAATCATTACAAAGGCACGTTTTCAAAATACTTTCAAAACCCACACTACAAGCACACTTTCAAACAAAAAGCAAGTGATCTAGCAAGCAACTAAGAGCCCATAGATAACTATGGATGAAAAGGGTGCTAATACCTTCCCTTTTCATAATCTACCCCCCAAACTCAAGAAAATAATATCGAAAGGTATTTCCTATTCTTTTCAGCCTTTCCTTATTGGATAAAAGAAAAGTCGGTGGCAACTCTTGCTATCCGCAACAATTGCAATTAAACGCAAACACCCAAGGCAGTTCTCCCACCGAGTTACATAACTGGAGACTCTGATGGGGAATACTTTAAAAGTGGGGTTACCTTAGGGCTAGATCACCTTTACTTGCTTTCCTTGTTTGACTTGCTTGCTTTACATTATGGTTCCTTGTTTAGGTTTATTTTGATCCTCTACCCGGATCTGGGGCACCTTTTAGGTAAGTAGCAATAAGTTGTGGAAACTGTGCAGGGTATACCGACATGGTTTAAGAAATAGCTATATTAGTGTGACACATTTGTTGGTACCGATAGCCCTGGAGTAGTCAA
The DNA here is from genome assembly GCA_948472305.1 of Vicia faba. Taxonomy (NCBI): domain Eukaryota; kingdom Viridiplantae; phylum Streptophyta; class Magnoliopsida; order Fabales; family Fabaceae; genus Vicia; species Vicia faba. The sequence goes on along the minus strand of OX451738.1, from coordinate 1,312,593,487 downwards.
GGAGAATACGGGGCCGCTGTGTGGTGTCATGAAGCACTAACTGACTTTAGAACCTTTATTTGACCAACTTGGCCATTAGGAAGTATTGAGATAGCCGGCTTTGGTGCAGTCCAAAGTTGGTTGATACTCGATACTACGCTCATTAAGATCGGACTTTCGGGATATTTCGATCGCCATTAAAGAGGCTTGCGCTGAAACAATGCCCGATGAAGAAATATCAGTGATATTGAGATCCCCTAGAACCCGGTTACTATTACTAGGACAGGTTGAGCCAATTAAACTTCAAGAGGGTACTTACCTATCAAACTCCATGCAAGCCTAAACCTAAGGACTTGTCTGCTTTATGTGTATATGACTATTTGTACATAACAATTTGCTTACTTTGCATACTTGTACATAACATCATAACATCATACCATAGCATTTTCAATAACCATTTCAAGGATCTCAAGGGTCTATGATGCAGGTTCATGTTGAACCAGACGCATATCAAGGGGCAAGAGGATTCATTCTCTAATCAAACGCCGTCAAGACCAAAGCACGGTAACTTGAGTCAAGGGGTATGACCCACTTGACATGGTGAGCTTGATTCTCGTGGAAGGAGATCCACCGATACGAAGTTCCCCAATAAAATTTGTTAATTAAAGTTCAACTTCTAAACATCTTCTTGTGTTTACCCCGTGAGATCCTTGAAAATATGCATCCACATACCATGCATCATATCATAACAGGTTTCTCCCATCCAGGTCCCCTTATCTTCTTATTGTTTATTTCAGTAGAGATGGCCCTAGAACAGACCATCAAGAGCATTCAGATTCAAAATGCTCAACTTTAAGAGATGTTCTTGAACCTATCCAAGGGACAAGAAGAGGTGAAGGCGCTCCTCACCAGGGGCATGATCATGGGAAATCCTGGGAACGAAAAAGATGACCAGTTGGAGCGGCTACAAACTGAGATAGCCATAATGAAGGTCCAAATGATGGGACAATCGGTGGTCCAGATGGCTCTCGTCCAAAACTTAGCTTGGGGATAAGAAGAGCTGAGGACCCTCGTCAACAAGCTCCATCAAGATGGATGCAACCGTTTGAAACCAACAGTCGAGGTTAAGGATCAAGTCATTAATCAGTCCTCGAAGATACAAGAGGTTGGTTTGGTGGAGAGTAGACCTTTCCAATTTTCTACCGCGTCACTAGCCCAACAACCACCTTGTCAATAAGGACAGGATAATTAGAGTAAACGGGTCCCATCCGGTAGGAAATTTACCAAACTCGACATGCCAATATCGCAAGTCTTACAACACTTGCTGGAGCTGAATTTGGTCACGTTGAGAGATCCTCCTCGAAATCCAAATACCTTCGCTCCTATATATCATCCTAATGCAAGATGTGCGTACCATTCCAATAGTCCTGGACATGATACGAATAGTTGTTGGGCTTTGAAAAATAAGATTCAAGACTTGATCGACAAAGGGGTGCTGGAGTTCACACAAGATGGTCAGACTGAATTCTTCTTTCGTCCTTCAAAGGCTCACCATCTGAATTGACAAGTTCAGACAAGAAGGCTTTTATTCATTACAGTTTTCAAGTTGTAATTTTCTTTTGATTGTTCGAACATTTGTTCAATGTCAAACTCTGTTTCATTAATGCATTGCATATGTTTGTCTTAAATTGATCCATTCGTTTTCACTATATTTAAACTATGTTGTTTACTCCCTTTATATTCAACTCTTGTTTTAAAAGTTGCAAGCCTTTAGAGGGAGGATGACGAAAACAATGCCTTAATCTCATATAGTATGCTTTTGGACAGACCTTGCTGACGATGTACAGGCGTTCTTTCAAATCCTAAACACTGGAGTTATAAGGAAGATAATCCCTAGTCAAACCCTTTGAGCCAAAGAAGTAGGAGTTTCCTTTTTACACAAATTGAAACCTTTAATCAAAACCTGGGGCAGGGTAGTCTCTCAGTTAATTCAAATGCGCGCTCAGTCGCAAACTTTCACTTTGTAATACAACGAATGACATCAAAAACATTCCTCTGGAATCAAAAGACGGTGATGGTTCCCTATCACATAGGCAGTCATTATCTCTCAAAATAAAAGCCCACTAAGTCAAAACCTATGAAGGAGACTTAAGAAAAACCGGGGCATCCTGCTGACTGTAATCTCAAAAAAGGAACAGTCATGCAAAAGTCAGGGATAATAAAAAAAAGGGAGGTCGCTGCAAATCCTCAACAACATGAAAAATGTTGCAAAAATGACTGCCTTCCGATAAACTAAACTTATCTGAACCATCACCAAGACGTCATTTCAGACTCAATTGGAGTTCAAATGCACAATTAACTGAGTTTAGGACTGAAGAACATCATGAAGAACAGGTTGGTACAAATAAAATTTGAGCCTTTATCCTCTGTTTCTTAAACCGTGAAGCAAGCCACGTTACAACCCTTCAAAATTCCTAATTGAAGCATGGGTTAATTCAAAAGCATATTCTTACAAAAGGTATCCTGACTCCTATAAGGTTTACTCCAAATCCTGAGTTAAATTCATATTCTTACAAAAATTCTTTTATCTGCTAAAACGCATTTTCAAAACTTCAAGACAAGCATGAACTTTGCATTATTTTGAATACCGGTGTTTGCATATGGCTATTTGTCTGATAGCGAAGAAATTTGCACGACGAATATCCAGTGAACAAAAAAACCTCTCAATAAACAAAATCACTTCAAGTGGGATGAAACTCCCAATGACAGATCTCCTGTAAGCAAGGGGCATCAGCATGATCACTGTCCAACACACCTGGGGCAGTCCAGTCAAGATTCCAAAAAATCTCTCAAGAAACGCTGAATATAACAGGGGTAGGTCTCCTTCTGAATCACTTAGGGCATTGGACATAAGTTCCAGCAATGAATCATGTACAATCAAACAAACATCTCCTGGCAGTATGGAAACACCTGCTACCAGGGGCAGTGACAAATCTCCCCCAGAATCATGTTCATAGGATGACCCCCAGCCAGGGTTTTGATCTCTGAAAACTTCTCCCAAACTGAGTCGACCTCAAGAATCCTCGAGAATTTCTACCAAAAGAAGACACCTCTCCAACAGACTGGCGATAGGGTTTATTTCCCCAACAAACTACAGATTCCCCATATTGAGTTTGCCTCTCAGACTATTACAAATCAAGGGACTACAACTCCTCTTCCCCAGTAGACTTTTCTACAATCCCCAGTAAGTTAATGCAAAGCTTGGAACCCGACCAGATAACAACTTAACTTCACTCTCCCAAAAAATTTTCTACGAAGCCTGGAATCCGACCAGATAACAGTTAATTTAATCTTCCTCTGTAAGTCGCTGCGAAGCCTGGATTTCGACCAGACAACAGCTAACTTTTGATTCTCTCTGGTCATGAATAACTCCCCGGTAGAGCAACAGACAACTGAGACTCCTAAACTCTTTTCCCCAAGCGGAAATCAACGTCCTCCACACAATTTTCTTCTCAAGCAAAGTCAACTTCCCCAGCGGAGTTCTCCTTAATCAACAAAACAGGAATCCCCAGTGGAAACATTAGCAGAAAAATTCTAAAGACAAGGTCTGGAAAGGTGTGCATACTCTTCATCCCCAACGGCCGTCCGGGATTCAGCTTCCCAAAACTCCCCAACATTTGTCAAGGATTTATTTTCCAAGACGAAATTACATTCTAACAACATTTCATGCATCATATTTACATATATGATAAACGCATACAGCATAATCTCATTTATGTTGAAAAAACATCATTACGCCCTGCATTTCATACATCATGACATTGCATAAGGCTAACTCTTTACCTTTTCAGGAAAGACTAAACAATAGATAATTATCATCAATAATTTTCAACAGTTCCAGATTAATACTTGTAACAAGCCAGGAAAACTATCTGAGAACAACTGATTATAGATTAATACATGTAACAAGCCAGGAAAGCTATCTACATGAGAAGATTGAAGATTAATACATGTAACAAGCCAGGAAAACTATCTTTCTAAGGTCAGATATTAATACCTGAAACCAGACAGGACAATCATCTCAACGACCAACAAAAAGAGTTCCATGTTAATACCTATAACAAGCCAGGAAAACTACCTGAGAATAACTGATTATAGATTAATACTTGTAACAAGCCAGGAAAGCTATCTACATGATCATATTGAAGATTAATACCTGTAACAAGCCAGGAAAATTATCTTTCTTTCTGAGGTCAGATATTAATACCTGAAACCAAACAGGACAATTATCTCAACGACCAACAAAAAAGAGTTCCAAATTAATACCTGTAACAAGCCAGGAAAACTATCTGAGAATAACTTATTGTAGATTAATACCTGTAAAAAGCCAGGAAAGATATCTACATGAGCAGATTGAATATTAATACCTGTAACAAGCCAGGAAAACTATCTTTCTTTCTGAGGTCAGAGATTAATACTTGAAACAAGACAGGACAGCTATCTACTCGACCAGCTAAAGTAACCCTACCCATGTTCCTTCTCACTTCAGATGAAGTTTTACACTGACTCATCATGAAGTAACCCTACCCAGGTTCCTTCTCATTTCCAGATGAAGTTTTACACAGGCTCATCATGAAGAAACCCTACCCAGGTTCCTTCTCATTTCTAGATGAAGTTTTACACGGACTCATCATGAAGCAACCCTACCCAGGTTCCTTCTCATTTCCAGATGAAGTTTTACACAGACTCATCGTGAAGTAACCCTACCTAGGTTCCTTCTCATTCTAGATGAAGTTTTACACTGACTCATTATGAAGTAACCATACCCAGGTTCCTTCTTATTTCCAGATGAATTTTTACAGACTCATCATGAAGTAACCCTACCCAGGTTCCTTCTAATTTCCAGATGCAGTTTTACACTGACTCATCGTGAAGTAACCCTACCCAGATGCAGTTTCACATGGACTCATCCTGAAGCACTCCCTACCCAGGATCCTTCTCTCAAACTCTAGGTGAAGTTTCACATGGATTCATCCTGAAGCAGCCCTACCCAGGCTTCCCTCTCATATGTCTCCTAAAAATATCCCTACACAGGCCCATCACAAATAAACAATCAAAGACCTCTTCTGGTTAGATTTAGTTCTTCCAGATTAAAAATAGGCAAAAGACATCTACTATTTCTATATAAATCAACCAAAAGATTTATCCTGATACCTTTCAGTCACTATGGATATCATCTATAAGCCCATCTCCAACAACTTTCCATCATTTCTCCAAATGGCATCTTTAAGCATATTCCTAACACAGTCAACTAACATATCATCGAGTGCAAATTTCTGGGCACTTTAGTGTTCAATCATCTTCCACCTTCAAGTCACGAATGGAAGGATTTCCAGTCTAACTCTTCAGGTTTAAGAAGATTGAACAGGGGCAGCTCAAGGCATTTCTCACAAGGATTCTCAAAGTTCAAGCTTGCACAAGTACAATTGGAGGAAACTGTTAAAAAGAGAAAAAACAGATAAGAAATAATCTTTTCAATAAAATTGGAGAAAAATAAGTTTTCTTCGATTTCCCTTGCTTCGATTGGATTTTTGGTCCCCTGCAAGTTTACTTTGATTCACAAGGCTTTGATTGGACTTTGGTCTCCTTCAAGCCTTCTTTGATTTCCCTTGTTTCGTTTGGACTTTAGTCTCTTTCAAGACTGCTTCGATTGGACTAGGACTTCTTTCATGCCTCTTTTGATTCATAAGACAGTAGCATCCTTTGTGCCTCTTTCGAATCTGGACATTTTGGCCTCCTACATGCACCTTTCGTTTGGGCATGTGGTTTCTTCAGTACAAGCTACTGGTCACACCCTTCGTTTGGGCACATGAATCCTTCAGCATAAGGTTTTGGTCAAACCTTTCATTTGGGCATTTGAATCCCTCCATGCTTGCTTCATTTGGGAACATGAATCTTTCAGTACAAGCTACTGGCAACACCTTTCATTTGGGCATGTTCGTTCCCTTCATGCAAGCTTCATTTGAACATAGATCTTTTGCATGTTGGCATGAAGTCACAAGGCAGGGACCCCCTATGTACACTCTTTCGTTTGGCCATATGTGACCCCTAGCAGGCAAGCCTTCGATTGGACAAGAGCCACCTTCACACAAAGCTTCAATTGGAGTTTTAGTTTCCTTCGAGTCAGCATCTTTCGAATCCAACTCTGGATCCTTCGAAGCAAGTTTGAGCAAATCTCATAGCCTTACCCTACTTGTCAGGCTACGTTGCTTCCAAATCTTTACATAATCAGAAGCTTGTACAAAGGATAGAAGCTTTGTCTATTAGATAATACTATTCTTGGTTAAAACAGCAAAAGCTACGTGTAGCGATAAAAAATGTAGCGGGGTAAATCAGAGATCGAATTATTAATTAATTCGTCTCACAAAAGCAAGAGTCGCCACCGCGCTTTATTATTTCCAAGGGAAAAGGGAGAAGAGCGAAATAAAACCCTGAAATATGCAATGTAAAATAATAATTTAAAAGTAATTAAAATACAAGGCGTTTTTGAAAAGAGGTCTAGAGTTTGGGGGTTGGTTATACAATGGGAAGGTATTAGCACCCAATGTATCTATAGTATTCTATAGGAACCTTTTGAAATATCTGGTTTTTTTTTTGTTAAAATTGTTTGTTTGATTAAAATGGTTCATTTGGCTAAAAAATAGGTGTGGGCGGGAGTTTGAAGATACGACGACCTAACGTCGAAGTTTTGACTTAAAAGGTGTGAGTTTTGAAAAATTGAATATTTGGGAAAATTATCTTAAGTTTTTAACGAAATAATAAATGGAGGATGAATGAGGGTATTCGCACGATGTTTTTTTATGACATGAAGTCGACAAAAAATTAAACAATTCCCTTGGATTTTGCAAGCAACATGAAGATTAAAACTAAAAGTATAAACACTCCAAGATTTAAAAAAAAACCAAGAGAGAAGCCATGGAATTAAATTGAAATTATCACAAACTCAACCAACATGTATCATGGGAGGAACATCATAAGGGGCAATAAATTCAAAGAGATAACTTACAAACTTAACAATAAAAGACTAGTTAAAAAACTAACAAAATTAACTAAAATGTTGCCCAAACTAAAAATGAAATATCAAGATTTAAATAAATTATAAAACTAAACTAATTAATTAGGTTATAAACTGAAAACGAAATAAAGGTCCAGCATGGGATTGAAATCGAAATCGAACAACGCTTCTTTCGAACTCTCTTTCGAACTCTCTTTTTTTCTCTCTTTCGAACTCTCTCTTTTTCTCTCTTCGATCTCTCTTTCGAACTCTCTCTTAGATCTCTCTTTCGAACTCTCTCTCCCTCTAAATCGAAATCGAACACTCTGCTCCCTCTTTCGAACTCTCTCTCTCCTAAATCGAAATCGAACAACCTGCTCCCTCTTTCGAACTCTTTCTCCCTCTAAATCGAAATCGAACACTCTGCTCACTCTTTCGAACTCTCACTCCCTCGAAATCGAAATCGAACACTCTGCTCCCTCTTTCGAACTCTTTCTCTTCTAAATAGAAATCGAACACCCCGCTCCCTCTTTCGAACTCTTACTCTTCTAAATCAAAATCGAACAACCTGTTCCCTCTTTCGAACTCTTTCTCCCTCTAAATCGAAATCGAACACTCTGCTCCCTCTTTCGAACTCTCTCTCTCTCTAAATCAAAATCGAACAACCACACTGCTTCTGGTTTCGAACTCTTTCTCCCCCTAAATTGAAATCGAACACTCTGCTTCTGGTTTCGAACTCTTTCTCCCCTAAATCGAAATCAAACAACAACACTGCTTCTGGTTTTGAACTCCTTCTCCCCCTAAATCGAAATCGAACAATAACACTACTTCTGGTTTTTTTCATGCAGTTAAACATCAAATCAACAAGGCGACAAATATTCATGGTAAGAGAAACAACAATAACAATCTCAGGGGTTCTGGTTTATTGAAACATCAACAACAAAAAATGCAGCAACGATAACTAGTTCACAGCATACATCATTATAACAAGCATAGCAACAGATTTTGAGAAAAAAGTAGGGAGACTTACAGGATCAGAGCAAGTCTGATGATTTCGATTTTTGACGATGAAATAATAAAGAAATCCAGAGATAAGGTAATATGCTCTTTTAATTCCTTCTGCTCTTCTGAAAATCTTGTTGGAAAATCTTGTAATAGAATTGATTTCTTCTGAAACTATAGAGAATAAATGTTGCTTGTAGTATGGAATGAAGGTTTGAGCTTGTGGTGTGAGGGTTGTTTATGTTGTATGGTTATATAAAAGGTTGAATAAGGAAGGTTGAAGCCATGATTAAAAGAAGTTAGCGGTTATTGGTGTAAATCGCATAAGTTGCAGGCCATGGATCTTGTGAGTGTTTTATGATGGTGGAATGAGGAAGAGATGTTACGGTTTATGGTTTTTTTCGAAAGTGGCTTGCTGTTTGTACAGGCTTTGGTGGTTTTTGATGCAGGTTTGTGCTTCTGCCAGTTTTGTGTTTTTTCTCTTTGTGAATTGCCTTCTTTTTCTCGCTCACCCCCTATTTCGATTGCATATCTGCCTGTTTTATAATGAATAAGAATGAGGTTTTGGGAGGGAAACTTTGGTGAGTTTGAACATATGGAATACCCTGTTTTCGAAACTTTTTGATGCAGTTTCTTGCCCTCCTATTTTGGTGTAATGTTTGTCTTGACATAGTGCAGATTTTGGACTGGTGTTCACAGGTTTTTGGACTGGTGTTCACAGGTTTTTGGACTGAAAATTGGGCAGCAGTAACACAGCAGAATTTGGACTGATTTGCAGCATATGGACAGATTTATAATTTTTGAGTTTTTTTCAAATAAAGTGATGCAAAAATATAAATTATATGTAACTAAGATTTTTTTGATAATTTTAAATTAACATAAAGAACTTGCAAAATAAAATAAAAGAATGTGAAATTACTATTTTTTTGAGATTTTTTACTAAATTAAATCTAAAAGACTATAATTTTAACTTAAATTATACAAGAACAAAAAACTAAATGAAACTTAAGGAAACTAATTTTTTTATATTTTGAATAAAACGTAAATAAAATGAAGATAGCATGAACTAAATATTTTTTAGGATTTTCTTTTTATGAAAAATAAGAATAAAAGAAAGATGATAAAAAATGAAAAAAAAATCATGATTTAATAAAGTCAAGCAAAACCAGTTAAATTTCACTAAATTCACAACAATTTCTAACGTTTCTATTTTTTGGTGGATTTTCAAAGCATAATCATCTCTTGACTTGTAAAGAAAAGTTGTAGTTGTTGCAAAGGAGAATCATATGTAAAAGAACCACTAAAAAAATATCGAAATTTGAAGAAGTTATGGATTTTTGAAATCTGACTCGAGAATTGGCAAAAATAGGTCGATTCGCTTGTGAACGCTTGTTATGTAATATTGCAGATGGGAGGTGGTATCTTAGGTCAAAATTTGGGGTATGACAGCTGCCCCTATTTAAGTTTCTTCTATCTGGAGATATGAAGATTAAAATCTTCGTCTCGACGAGATTGAAGGTACTTAAATACATAATACGCAATTTTTTCCCTAAGATACCGCCATTATGTTTGTGATATGAATGTAATATTTAAATTCACAGAGAATGATATTGTATGAGATAAGATAATGCTGGAGAAACCAAACACCAACAAACCACAGGAACATATATTATACACTACTGGGGAAATGAGCCATCGACTTCAAATGATAGACTCTTTACGGCGAATAAAAATTTGAGAGAATACGACCTCTGACCCTAACAATGAAGGCATCTTGCATAGGCCACAAAAACAGATTATTGACCCAAAATAACAGTGAGTTCACAACTCAAGGTCAAAGATAGACAAAAGATGTACCAAATTTGTTGATAATGGATTACCTACTTCTGAAGGTAAAGATTCATAACAAACTTCTCTGCGAGATTTCCGGAGAGATACCAATTAATGCTGAAATAAAAATATGGTTTTAGATACACAAACTGCTCAAATAAAGAAGCTACCATTTGCTGTCTTCAAAGATGTCAATAACATACAAGCTGCTCAAATAAAGAAGCCGCCACTTGTTGTCTTCCAAAAACACTATGACATACAAGCTGCTCAAATAAAGAAGTTGCCACTTGCTGTCTTCCAAAAAATAATATGACATACAAGCTGCTCAAATAAAGAAGCTGCCACTTGCTGTCTTCCAAAAATACTATGACCTACAAGCTGCTCAAATAAAGAAGCTGCCACTTGTTGTCTTCCAAAAATAACCAATAACATACAAGCTGCTCAAATAAAGAAGTCGCCACTTGCTGTATTCTAGAAAAATAATAACGTACAAGTTGCTCATGAAGAGACTGCCGCTTGCCGTTTTCCAAAAATAATAACGTACAAGTTGCTCATGAAGAGACTGTCGCTTGCCGTTTTACGCGAAGAAGATAACGCACAAGTTGCTCATGAAGAGACTGCCGCTTGCCATTTTCCGAAGAAAAATAACATACAAGCTGCTCATGAAGAGACCGCCACTTGCCGTTTTCCGAAGAATAATAACGTACAAGCTGCTCATGAAGAGACGGCCACTTTCCGTTTTCTGAAGAATAATTCAGAAGAAAATTGCGATAACACTGTCAGAGAATAAAATCTTCGTCAAAGGGAACCATGGATAGATCCTTCCCGAGGAGATCAAATACTTAAATATGCAAAATAAATGCACCATTCATCTAGGTTTCCTAGCTTGGAGAAAATCACGAGATAGCCTATGTAAGAGACAACAACTCCCTCCAGGAATAAACCAGAGAGAAAACAGTCAAACAAGACTCCACCCAATGAGAAAATAACTTGATTGGGGATTCATCCTATCCAGAAATGGACAAGGAAGACTAAATCAAAAAATCATCCACGAGGATTAGCTCAGTTGAGGAATTTAGAAAGGAAGCACATTTTCTGCCTAAGCTAACATTCTACTTGGAAAGAACATGTACATTGTCTTAATAAACATAAACAAGGTATACGACCCAAAATCAACGGCACATGTGAATATGCATGTGTGATATAAGTGTAAATGAATGAATGAATGTTATGCTAACGAAACAGGCAGACGGAATATCTTGAAGATGATAAGATATCACGAAATAATAGATACTCGGCCAATCTTAAAAAGACGGAAAATAACTAGAACTGGAACTACAAAGCAACGTCAGAGCGCATCACGCTACAAGGCTCAAATCTTCTGGGGAGAAAAGTATTCGAATCCAATCTTCTAACACCAATGGACTACCGGCATGAGACAAAGCGTACCACACTTCAGAAATCTGCTCAAATAAAGATAACAAAAACAACGCTTAACTGGAAAAGTTGGGGAGTCACCAAACTTAGTACCACTAGAAACAAAAGTTTACACAACCAACACCTCGTGACGATTTTGAAAGAAAACATGTCCATCATGCAAGGATAAATTACTGTATTGTTTTGCATTTCATGGCTTGACCATCTTCGGAACAACTGTTAATATTCCTTTCATTATTCACGACACATTTTTAAAATAAGAATACTTTAAATAACTTTGTTTCAAATATTGCCGTAAAATTAAAAATTTTGCCCACAAAAGGTAAATGCTCAAATTTCATTAATAAGATAGTAGTTCGCTAACAACGCGACTCCAACGGTTTACAAAAGTTTAGGAAATAGTACATGAAAGAAAGGGTTACACAAAAACAATGATCACTATTCTCCCTAACAACTTTGAATTCCGAAATGTGCTCAAATGCCACAGCCGGTCTAACCAAAAGCCTGCCTAAGCCGCCCCTTCGGGTTTTCAACTTAGCGAACTGTCAACTCAAAACTAGGCGAAATACTTCTTGACTGCATCAGCGTTCACGGAGCGCGGGAGCTCTTCACTGTCCATATTTGTGAGAATCATGGCACCTCCAGAGAAAACTTTCTTAATGACATACGGTCCTTCATAATTCAGAGCCCACTTGCCCCTAGAATCAGGTTGGAAAGATAATATCTTTTTGAGCACAAGGTCACCTTCTCTGAACTCGCGTGGTCGAACCTTCTTATCAAAAGCCTTCTTCATTCTCTGCTGATATAATTGACCGTGGCACAACGCTGTCAATCTCTTTTCTTCAATTAAATTCAACTGATCATATCTACTTTGACACCATTCAGCCTCAGAAAGTTTAGCTTCCATCAAAACTCTCATAGACAGAATCTCAACCTCCACGGGGAGTACTGCTTCCATACCATAAACTAGGGAAAATGGGGTTGCACTTGTTGAAGTTCGAACTGAAGTTCGGTATCCATGTAAAGCAAACGGAAGCATTTCATGCCAATCTCTATAAGTTACCACCATCTTCTGGACAATCTTTTTGATGTTCTTGTTAGCAGCTTCAACTGCCCCATTCATCTTCGGCCTGTAAGGAGAAGAATTATGATGTTCAATCTTGAACTCTTCACAAAGCTCTCTCATCATCTTGTTATTCAAATTTGAGCCATTATCAGTGATGATCTTGCTCGGGATGCTGTATCGACAAATGATCCGATTCTTGATAAATCTGACTACCACCTGTCTGGTTACATTAGCATAAGATGTTGCTTCCACCCATTTAGTAAAATAATCGATCGCTACCAAGATGAAACGATGACCATTTGAAGCTTTGGGTTCAATCATTCCAATCATATCAATGCCCCATGTAGAGAAAGGCCAAGGTGAAGAGATAACATTGAGGAGGGTCGGTGGCACATGTATCTTGTCCGCATAAATCTGGCATTTATGACATTTCTTCACATATTTGCAGCAATCAGATTCCATTGTCATCCAATAGTAACCAGCTCTCAACATCTTCTTAGCCATTGCATGTCCGTTGGCATGAGTGCCAAAGGATCCTTCATGTACTTCTTGCATTAACATGTCTGCTTCATGTCTGTCTACACATCTGAGCAAGACCATATCATAATTCCTCTTATACAATACTTCTTCATTGAGGAAGAAACTGCTTGCCAATCTCCTCAACGTCTTCCTATCTTTATTGGATGCCCCGGGCGGGTACTCTTGAGTTTGAAGAACATGTTTAATGTCATAGAACCATGGTTTGTCGTCGGTGACCTCTTCTACTGAGAACACATGAGCAGGTCTATCGAGGTGCATAACTCCGATTGTAGGCACATCGTTCCAACCATTCACTTGAAACATTAAAGACAAAGTAGCTAAAGTATCAGCCATTTGGTTTTCATCTCTAGGGATATGATGTAACTCTACTTTGTTGAAGAAGGTTAACAATCTCCTAGCATAATCTCTGTAAGGGATCAAACCAGGATGACGAGTCTCCCATTCTCCTTTGATTTGATTAATTACCAATGCCGAGTCTCCGTAAATATCAAGAATCTTAATCCTTAGATCCACTGCTTCTTCGAGACCCATAATACATGCCTCATATTCAGCCATATTATTCGTACAGTCGAACTTCAATCTCGCCGTGAACGGGATATGAGTACCTCGGGGAGTGACGATGATTGCCCCAATTCCATTTCCATAAGAGTTCATAGCTCCGTCAAATATCAAACCCCAACGGGATTCGGGATCAGGTCCTTCTTCAGGTAACGGCTCTTCACAATCTTTGGCTTTCAAGTACATAACATCTTCATCCGGGAAGTCAAACTTGATGGATTGATAATCTTCAATTGGTTGGTGATCCAAATGATCGGCTAAAATACTCCCTTTGATTGCTTTCTGAGTGTGATACTCAATGTCATATTCAGATAACAACATCTGCAGCGGGCTATTCTTCCAGATGAGGCGGGCTTCTCAAAGATATACTTGATCGGGTCCATTTTGGAGATCAACCAAGTGGTGTGGTTAATCATATACTGGCGCAGACGCCGAGCAGCCCAAGCTAAAGCACAACAGGTTTTCTCTAGCATTGAGTATCGAGACTCACAATCTGTGAATTTCTTACTCAGGTAATATATGGCATGTTCCTTTCTTCCAGTCTCATCTTGTTGACCAAGCACACATCCCATGGAATCTTCCAATATAGTCAGGTACATAATCAAAGGTCTTCCTTCCACTGGAGGAATCAATATGGGAGGTTCAAGTAAATATTCTTTGATGCTATCAAAAGCTCTCTAACAATCTTCTGTCCACACACATCCTTGGTTCTTTCGGAGAAGCTTGAAAATTGGCCCGCAGGTAGCCGTCATATGAGATATAAATCTAGAAATATAGTTCAGTCTCCCAAGGAATCCTCTTACTTGTTTTTCCGTCTTGGGTGCGGGCATTTCCCGAATAGCTTTGACTTTATCAAGATCTACCTCAATACCTTTCTGACTGACAATGAAACCCAGAAGTCTTCCAGAACGAACACCAAAAGTGCACTTGTTGGGATTCAGACGGAGTTTATACTTTCTCAAACGCTGGAATAACTTCAATAAATGTTCCAAATGATCTTCTTCAGTTTGCGATTTGGAAATCATGTCATCTACATACACTTTTATCTCTTTATGCATCATATCATGGAACAAAGCAGTCATGGCCCTTTGGTATGTTGCACCAGCATTCTTCAAACCAAACGGCATTACCCGATAACAAAATGTTCCCCAAGGTGTAATGAAAGTTGTCTTCTCCATATCTTCTGGTGCCATCTTGATTTGATTATAACCAGAGAAACTATCCATGAAAGAAAAGACTTTGAACTTTGCAGTATTGTCGACCAATACATCAATGTGTGGTAATGGAAAATCATCCTTTGGGCTAGCTCTATTCAGATCTCTATAATCTACACACATCCGAACTTTGCCATCCTTCTTAGCAACAGGCACTATATTGGCTAACCATTGAGGATAGACCGATGTAACAAGGAAACCTGCATTAATTTGTTTTTGAACTTCTTCTTTGATCTTGTCAGCCATATCGGGATGAGTCCTTCTCAACTTCTGCTTAATCGGCAGACATTCAGGTCTCAACGGAAAACGATGCTCCACAATATGGTTATCCAAACCTGGCATGTCTTGGTAGGACCAAGCAAACACGTCAACATACTCTCTGAGAAGCTCCAACATTTTCTTTTTGACCTCTGGGATAAGCAATGCTCCGACCTTAACTTCCTTCTTATCTTCTTCATCACCCAAATTGATCATCTCTATAGGCTCTGCAAATGGCTGAATAGTCTTTTCATCATGCTCAAGTAAACGGGAAATTTCATCAGGGATCTCTTCACTATCTTCTTCCTCGGCTCCGAACACAGGGAATTCAAAGTTGGGAGGGGGCATAGGATCATTGTTTTCAATGGTTAAGTCATGGATTAATCTACACATATGATTATGCTTTATTTTAGAAATCGATTAATATGAATGTTGTACAGGTAAAACAAAAGATTATTATATCTTCCTATTACTACCAATTAATTTTCATTACTATTTTCCAGAAAAAGTGAAAAGTAAAACAGTAGTGGACAAAATAACGTTTTTATTCATGATTGGAAATACTTGAAACAAAGAGCCCAAACATTTTCTCTTTTGCCTTGGGCAGAGCAAAAGGATTTATTTTCAACATAGCCCGACACAAATACTCTTCGCCTTGGGCAGAGCGGAAAAAAAATTTTCAAAAATAAAACAAAACATTACTCAGAAATGTGCATCACAACAGGAACATCAACAGCAATCCAGTTCTGGCAAACCACTCCATGCGTTACAAAATCGGGTAAATCCTCTTCAGAATCGTCTCCTACTATAGCATCAATTTCAGGAGGTGTCGGATGGATAAAACTTGCGCTTCAGAAAACCTCTTGTATCGGACGGATAACTGTTTCCTGCTTGACTCTTGTAGACACGGGACGAAAACCAAGACCTTCTCCAGACTTGTTCTCAGGCAAAGTCAACACCTGGCCCCAACCTTCAGCTG
The DNA here is from genome assembly GCA_948472305.1 of Vicia faba. Taxonomy (NCBI): domain Eukaryota; kingdom Viridiplantae; phylum Streptophyta; class Magnoliopsida; order Fabales; family Fabaceae; genus Vicia; species Vicia faba. Next base: position 1,312,577,570 of record OX451738.1, on the reverse strand, counting down.
AACCACTTTCAACCACTCGTCGCGCATCCTCAAAAAAAGAAATAGATGTCCCTTGCTTCTTCACTTCATTATTAGCAACAGATAGAGCTTGGAATTGGGTTCCAACATCTTCATCGGCATCAATAAAAGAGAAAGATGATGAATGGCTTACCACCATAGCCTACTCTCCACCAATCGTTACCAGCTTTCCATGCCTTACAAACTTCAATCTCTGATGGAGCGTGGAAGTGACTGCCCCTGCATCATGGATCCATGGACGACCCAATAGGCAACTGTAGGCGGCACGAATATCCATTACCTGAAAAGTGATTTGAAAAGTATGAGGACCAATTATGATAGGAAGATCCACTTCACCAATGACAGTCTTCCTAGAACCATCAAACGCTTTGAAAATTACCCCACTAGGTCTCATGGGAGCACCTTGATATGAGAGTCGAGATAATGTAGTTTTGGGCATTACATTTAACGACGAACCTGTATCCACCAGCACACTTGATAAAGTATCATTTCCACAACTTATTGAGATATGCAAAGCCATATTATGGTTTCTTCCCTCCTCCGGAAGCTCTTCATCACTGAAACCAAAATTGTTACACGAAGTAATATTTCCCACAATTCCATCAAATTGGTTAACCGTCACATCATGATCTACGAATGCTTGGTCCAAGACCTTCATCAAAGCTTCTCTATGGGCACCAGAATCTCTCAGTAAAGCAAGCAAAGAAATCTTGGAAGGAGTTTGCAATAGTTGGTCCACAATCTTGTATTCACTTCTCTTGATGAGCTTCAGAATCTCATCATCATCGGGGTGTGGGATAGGTTCAATGGATCGGCCTACCTCAACCCTGGGTTCAACATTTCTCGCTAGAATTTTTGCCGGTATGGGCCTTCTGACTTGAACTTCTGGTCTTTTCAAAGGTACTGCTGCAAAGACACGTCCGCTTCTCGTAACTCTGCTCACATCAGCGATGTTAACAAAAGATGGCATTGTTGGTATAGGGACTTCTACCCCATTCTCAATCATTGTGGCATTATACTTGTACGGTATAGCTTGGTCTGAGTTGTAAGGCACAGGACCAGATGGATAAATGATCAAAGGAGCAACAGGTGCAGTCTGACTGTCGTAAACGATCTCTACTGGTTCGGGCAAGTTGAATTGTGGTATTATAACATTCACTTCATCCACCGGATCTCTGTCATGTGTAATAGTGATAACCCTTTGGTCTAACAATTTTTGAATGTCCTCCTTCACAATAGGGCAATCAACTTCTCTTGAACAAAATTCACAAACATCATAATCATGATGATGCCTAAAAAAGGCAAGTCTTCTTAAGCTTTGATGTAACCTGATCAACGAATCTCTTATGTGTTCAACTTGAAAAACTCGAAACTTTCCCGGACAACCTTCCACCATATTCACTGATGCTGCTCCATGTCGAGGCAAAGGATTATCTCTAACATTCGGGTTAACATCCTTGAAAGACAAGATACCGTTCTTAATCAACCTCTGCACGTCCGCCTTTAGAGCAAAGCAATTTTCGATGTTGTGCCCCGGTGACCCTTGATGATACTCACAAAACTGGTCCGCCTTGTACCACGGAGAAGTACTATTTGGTGCGACAGGAGGAGGCTTCGTCGTTATAAGGTTTTTTTTTATCAAAGTGGGGAACAACTCAGTGTAAGTCATGGGAATGGCATCAAATTGTGGTTTCCTTGGTGAACGATTCTGGTTATTAAATTGATAAGCCTGTTGTCGAGGCTGCTGTTGAAATGGTCGTTGCTGAGTTGGTGGGGTTTGATGAGTTGGGGTCACCAATGTTGGGCGGACAGCCGGAGTGACTGTCGCAACATGTGAATAACCTATCCTTGGTCTCCCAGGGAAAATTACACTGACATCTTGTTCTTTCCTTTTAGGGAAAACACTTCCAAACTTCTTGATACTGCTAGATGGACTTCCTTCCTTAACCAAACGTCCTTCACAAATCCCTTCTTCCAACCGCATGCCCATACTTACCATTTCGGTGAAGTCACTGGGTGCGCTGGCAATCATTCTTTCATAATAAAAGGAACCTAAAGTCTTCAGGAATATCTTTGTCATTTCTTTCTCCTCAAGAGGGGGATAAATCTGAGCAGTAATCTCGCGCCACCTCTGGGCGTATTCTTTAAAGGACTCTCTGTCTCTTTGGGACATCGCCCGGAGTTGATCTCTGTCCGGCACCATGTCGACGTTGTACTTATACTGGCGAACAAAAGCTTCACTAAGATCATTGAAATTACGGATCCGAATGCTGTCCAAAGCCATATACCACTTTAGAGCGGCACCAGTCAAACTGTCTTGAAAGTAGTGAATTAACAAGTTATGATCATCAGAATATGTAGACATCTTTCTTACATACATAGTTAAATGACTCCGCGGACACGAATCACCTTTATACCTTTCAAAGTCCGGCACTTTGAATTTGGCTGGAATCTTTACATTTGGAACTAAACACAGATCATGAGCATTCTTTCCAAACAAATCTTTCCCCTTTAACACTCTGATCTCCCTCTACATCTTTTGAAACTGGTCTTGAAATTCCTCCATTCTATCGAAAAGACCCAGACTTTCAGCAGGCTCGACATGATAAGCAGGTTCATTCATGTATGGCATAGAATGAACCACAGGAGCGACAGTTGTCATCACTGGTTGAGGGAAAGGTGCCACAGACGGGATTACAGGCGGCATAGTAGTTGTCTCCGGTTGAGGAAAAGACACAGTAGGTTGAACCAAAGGATGTACGACAGGCTGATACCCTTCCGGCACAAAGTTATAAGGCATTCCCCACAGAAAACCTTTTGGCATCTGATGTTGAAGCGGAGAGTTGATTTGAGTCACAGATGTTGGAACGGTGACAATCTCAGAAACCACAGTAGTTGAAGTCTGAATCTCAGCAGCTGCAGTCGATGGCCGGTTCTGAGCAGCCATCAAACTTTCCACCAGCGCAGTTAGTTTCTCCATACCGACATGAAGGGTAGCGACCTCCTCACGAAGCTCATGGTTTTCCTGTTCTAGATCTTCCATCTTCCTCTGACGATTGGCTCGGGTATCGTACCGATGAGACAGCTTGACAATCTACCAGAGTGGAAAAAGAAACAAGGATAAGACTCTAGAAAACATGTGAAGTGGAATGTTTGATGATGCATGATATGCGATGTAAATGATCGTTCATTTTGATAGCTTTTTTTCAAGGAACTTCAATAATTTTGCACACATCAATGGTAGAGGAATTTGGAACAACAAAACTCATTTCATTAATCAAAAGCGGTAAATTACAACAGCGGTAAATTACAACTTACAACTTTGGAACAACAAAACAATAAATTACAACTTTGGGACAACAACCCAATAATAAAAGCAGTAAATTACAACTTTGGAACATGAAGCCCATAATAAAGCAGTAAATTACAACTTTGGAACATGAAGCCCTTTTACAGAGTTTTACAAAATAACATCAGTAAAAATAAAACTAAGAACTAAAGATCACTCAGAATTAACTTCGAGTGTTTCTTCTTCCAAACTCCATAATAATAGTACCTGAGATATCTGCAAAAATCATTCTTAAGTTCCTTGAAAAACAAGTTTTTTTTAAAAAAATGTTGATGGATGCATGGATGAATGATAATGCAACAGCTACACACAAGTTCACAAATATGGGGTTCAAAGGTTCAACGTTTCGTGCATGGAGTCAAAGGTAAAGCCCACCCCAAGGTATGTACTAACGGTTTAATCGCACCTGTAAGACAAGGTTCTAAGAGTTCCCGGAGTCTACATTCCTCCTTCGGATATTACCAACGTCTTGATTACTCAATAATTAGCAATATTCTCAAGAGAAACTCATCCAAGCGTAGCATCGCGTAACAACTACTTTCGGATTACTCTGTTATAATCTCCGCGCTACACCTAAAAGGCCAAGATGGGTTAGGGTTCTACGGTTCTCAGCTTCTCTGGATCCCAGGTCGAAAATAATAATGTCTTCCCGATTACTCGGTAAACAAATATTACGTTCAAAAGGGCCTTCCACTGAGTGGGGGATCTCATGCCTCCTTCTTCGGGAATACTCCCTCAAAGTTAACATGACTATACCGCCCGTCCTATCCTTAAGTGTAACTTAATCCGGGTATAGGATTCGTCCTTTGCAAAAAACCCAAAAAACCCCAATATAAACACATAATCAAACAAATCAAATAATAATAAAACAAACTAGGCTTAACCCACTTAGGGATGGACCAGCAAGAGGTCAATCTTTCCCCAGCAGAGTCGCCAATTCTATAGCGATAAAAAATGTAGCGGGGTAAATCGGAGATCAAATTATTAATTAATTCGTCTCACAAAAGCAAGAGTCGCCATCGCGCTTTATTATTTCCAAGGGAAAAGGGAAAAGAGCAAAATAAAACCCTAAAATATGCAATGTAAAATAATACTTTAAAAGTAATGAAAATACAAGGCGTTTTTGAAAAGAGGTCTAGAGTTCGAGGGTTGGTTATACAATGGGAAGGTATTAGCAACAAATGTATCTATAGTATTCTATAGGAACCTTTTGAAATATCTGTTTTTTTTTGTTAAAATTGTTTGTTTGATTAAAATGGTTCATTTGGCTAAAAAATAGGTGTGGGCGGGAGTTTGAAGATACGACGACCTAACGTCGAAGTTTTGACTTAAAAGGTGTGAGTTTTGAAAAATTGAATATTTGGGAAAATTATCTTAAGTTTTTAACGGAATAATAAATGGAGGATGAATGAGGGTATTCGCACGATGTTTTTTGATGACATGAAGTCGACAAAAAATTAAACAATCCCCTTGGATTTTGCAAGCAACATGAAGATTAAAACTAAAAGTATAAACACTCCAAGATTTTAAAAGAAAACCAAGAGAGAAGCCATGGAATTAAATCGAAATTATCACAAACTCAACCAACATGTATCATGGGAGGAACATCATAAGGGGAAATAAATTCAAAGAGATAACTTACAAACTTAACAATAAAAGACTAGTTAAAAAACTAACAAAATTAACTAAAATGTTGACCAAACTAAAAATGAAATATCAAGATTTAAATAAATTATAAAACTAAACTAATTAATTGGATTATAAACTGAAAACGAGATAAAGGTCCAGCATGGGATTGAAATCGAAATCGAACAACGCTTCTTTCGAACTCTCTTTTTTTCTCTCTTTCGAACTATTTTTTTTTCTCTCTTCGATCTCTCTTTCGAACTCTCTCTTCGATCTCTCTTTCGAACTCTCTCTCCCTCTAAATCGAAATCAAACACTCTGCTCCCTCTTTCGAACTCTCTCTCTCCTAAATCGAAATCGAACAACCTGCTCCCTCTTTCGAACTCTTTCTCCCTCTAAATCGAAATCGAACACTCTGCTCACTCTTTCGAACTCTCTCTCCCTCTAAATCGAAATCGAACACTCTGCTCCCTCTTTCGAACTCTTTCTCTTCTAAATCGAAATTGAACACCCTGCTCCCTCTTTCTAACTCTTACTCTTCTAAATCGAAATCGAACAACCTGCTCCCTCTTTCGAACTCTTTCTCCCTCTAAATCGAAATCGAACACTCTGCTCCCTCTTTCGAACTCTCTCTCTAAATCAAAATCGAACAACCACACTGCTTCTGGTTTCGAACTCTTTCTCCCCCTAAATCGAAATCGAACACTCTGCTTCTGGTTTCGAACTCTTTCTCCCCTAAATCGAAATCGAACAACAACACTGCTTCTGGTTTCGAACTCCTTCTCCCCCTAAATCGAAATCGAACAACAACACTACTTCTGGTTTTTTTCATGCAGTTAAACATCAAATCAACAAGGCGACAAATAATCATGGTAAGAGAAACAACAATAACAATCTCAGGAGTTCTGGTTTATTGAAACATCAACAACAAAAAATGCAGCAACAATAACTAGTTCACAACATACATCATTATAACAAGCATAGCAACAGATTTTGAGAAAAAAGTAGGGAGACTTACAGGATCAGAGCAAGTCTGATGATTTTGATTTTTGACGATGAAATAATAAAGAAATCCAGAGATGAGGTAATATGCTCTTTTAATTCCTTCTGCTCTTCTGAAAATCTTGTTGGAAAATCTTGTAATAGAATTGATTTCTTCTGAAACTATAGAGAATAAATGTTGCTTGTTGTATGGAATGAAGGTTTGAGCTTATGGTGTGAGGGCTGTTTATGTTGTATGGTTATATAAAAGGTTGAATAAGGAAGGTTGAAGCCATGATTAAAAGAAGTTAGCGGTTATTGGTGTAAATCGCATAAGTTGCAGGCCATGGATCTTGTGAGTGTTTTATGATGGTGGAATGAGGAAGAGATGTTACGGTTTGTGGTTTTTTTCGAAAGTGGCTTGCTGTTTGTACAGGCTTTGGTGGTTTTTGATGCAGGTTTATGCTTCTGCCAGTTTTGTGTTTTTTCTCTTTGTGAATTGCCTTCTTTTTCTCGCTCACCCCCTATTTCGATTGCATATTTGCCTGTTTTATAATGAATAAGAATGAGGTTTTGGGAGGGAAACTTTGGTGAGTTTGAACATATGGAATACCCTGTTTTCGACACTTTTTGATGAAGTCTCTTGCCCTCCTATTTTGGTGTAATGTTTGTCTTGACATAGTTCAGATTTTGGACTGGTGTTCACAGGTTTTTGGACTGGTGTTCACAGGTTTTTGGACTGAAAATTGGGCAGCAGTAACACAACAGAATTTGGACTAATTTGCAGCATATGGACAGATTTATAATTTTTGAGTTTTTTTCAAATAAAGTGATGCAAAAATATAAATTATATGTAACTAAGATTTTTTTGATAATTTTAAATTAACATAAAGAACTTGCAAAATAAAATAAAAGAATGTGAAATTACTATTTTTTTGAGATTTTTTACTAAATTAAATCTAAAAGACTGTAATTTTAACTTAAATGATACAAGAACAAAAAATTAAATGAAACTTAAGGAAACTAATTTTTTTATATTTTGAATAAAACGTAAATAAAATGAAGATAGCATGAACTAAATATTTTTTAGGATTTTCTTTTTATGAAAAATAAGAATAAAAGAAAGATGATAAAAAATGAAAAAAAAATCATGATTTAATAAAGTCAAGCAAAACCAGTTAAATTTCACTAAATTCATAACAATTTCTAACGTTTCTATTTTTTGGTGGATTTTCAAAGCATAATCATCTCTTGACTTGTAAAGAAAAGTTGTAGTTGTTGCAAAGGAGAATAATATGTAAAAGAACCACTAAAAAAATGTCGAAATTTGAAGAAGTTATGAATTTTTGAAATCTGACTCGAGAATTAGCAAAAATAAGTCGAATCGCTTGTGAACGCTTGCTATGTGTTGTACCCCAAAATTTTCCCTCCCATATTCTTCAAGATTTGTTAAGAATCATCTTCAAATGGTTCAAATTTGCTCAAAGGATTAGACAGTCAAACCACCTCCTAAACCAGCTGAAATTAGGGTTTTGGTTCTTTCAAGGAATTTGGGGTTTTCAATGGTTCAATCAAGTACCATAGGCCTATACATATTCTCAAGTACCTACATGCCAAGTTTCTGGACTCACAGTGCCAATTTGCACAGTCAAAAGCTCCATTTGACCTACAGTCAACTACAGGGGCAAAATGGTCATTTTGCAGTCAAAAGTCAAAAAATTTGGTCAACATCTTATTTTGAGGTCACAATCATCATTTGATCAAGTCTTGATCATGATTCCACAAGGATAACTCAAAAATCATCAAGATGCAAAAAGTTACTATTTTTGGACAGTAGAAAAGTCAACTGTATCTTGACCAGGGCATAACTTTTTCATGGTTCATTAGAAAAATCCCATCCAATGCTCATTTTGAAGGGGATGACATTTCCTACAATCCATCTTCACACTCCAAGTCCAAGAAATGCTCTCATAAAAAGTTATCAATTTCTACATTATAGGTCAAATTCAAAAGTCAACAAAAATGCACCTTAAGTCAAAGGCCATAATTTGAGATTGGTAAATACAAATGACATGGGACTAAAGACATTGGTTAGAGGACTTAAAGACCTTTCCAAAATGTCCAAGAACATGTTCATATGATCAAAATTGAGCAAGATATGCATTGGAGAAGTTGGGAAATTTTTGTGAATTTGCAAAAGTCAACTTTGCTCAAAACACCTTATTTTTGCTAAAGGGCCTCAAATTTCTTCTTGAAACTTCATCCATGGCCTATGCACGACCCATCAAGCTTATTGGAATTTATTTTCTTATTTTTTATTAATTAATTGTATTTTTTAATCAATATTAATTCATTTAATTAATTTAAATTGTAGGAAAATACAAAGATTTGATTTTTCAATCTTTTTGAAGCAAATATGGTCAAGATATGCTGGCAATTTCGTGTGCAAATCAAAGATATCAAAAACTCCAAAATTGGCAACTTTCTTCAATCATGAAAATGCAAAAAGATTTGATTTTCAATCAAATATTCAATCATCATTCCAATGGATTTTTGTGCAAGATTCTGACCTAATTCCATTCCTCTATAAATGTACAAGCTAACCCTAATGCCATACACGGGAGAGAAGCTGCAGAAAAGCCATAGCCATATTGAAAAATTTCCAAGACAAACTTGAAACTGATTTCTATATTCCAGGGCGATTCAAAGCCTTTTATTGATTCTAACACATTGCAGGAGGTCCCAGGGATAATTTGCAATTGAATTCACGTGCTAAAACTCAAAGAATCATTCATTCCAGAACCACGGTTTACGTTTTTTTCTCAAAATCATATTGTTGAATTCATACATAATTAACATGTTTTATTGATTGTGTTGCATTGCCAGAGGCCATACCAAGCTCATGGAACCATTTAATTGAATTATAATGCATAGAATTACAAGATGCCATGGACGAATTTTAGGGTTCATAAGTTTTGAAATTGGGGATTCCTAAACCAGGAAAAATTAAGACCCCTAAGGCATATGGTTAGATTCGTTGAACCAAGATGAACAAGACTGACTATTCGCGAAATATTTATATTAATCACAGCCCTAGTCGCTATTTTTCGCCACTGTAGTTTGTGGGGGTTAAAAACCTCCGCTATCTAACATTGTTTTTGCAGGTTCAGCGAGGAAGATGATGATGTGTTGATACATCATTGGTCAGTTTAAAAAAGGGCGCGCGTGTTTTGGTTTTTACAGCATAGGGTTTAATTATTTAATATAATGATTACTTGTTATTTTATTAACGAATGGAACGCGTTGGTTGGAGTGGTTAAGGCAAGCATCCAATGAGCTTTGGGACCTGGGTTCGAATCCCAGGTCCCCCAAAACAATTATTTGTTCTTTTTCTTCACAAGATCACATGCAGGTTGCAAAAGAAGGTTTACCATGTACCTCCAAACATCAACGCGCCATGTGGCTGCAGGCATAGATCCAATGGCCATGAGATGATGGTCACCATACTCCCAGTCAACCATGCGCATGGACAATCTCAATAGTCAAACGGATTGGCAGCAAATGGGCTTCAAAATTCCAGAACTTACCTCCATATGGGGCCAGCACCCCCCTGGTTCATTCATGCTTTTTTTTCTTTTCTTTTATAATTTCCATTTAATTATTTTAACTATTTTACTAATTATTATTATTATTATTTAATTAACCCAAATTAATTATTTTCATAATAAAATCAGAAAACCTAAAATATAATATTTTCATAATTATTTATTAATTTCACCTCTAATTTATTATTTTTGTAAATAAATATAATTAATTAATTTAGTCTTTTAATTAGTTTAATTTCAATACTTTTTTCACAATAAATAAAATCAACATAGAATTAGGGTTTTCTTGACAATTTTAATTTCTTTCCATTTATTTCCTAAAAAAACATAAAAAACTAAAAATACTTTTTTTTCTTTTAATTAATTAATTAATTAGTTTTAGGTTTAATTTAATTAATTGCAAAATAATAACAAACTCATTCTTTCTCAAAAAGGGTCAAAACCCTAAGGACTTCTCCGATTCAATTTCTTTTCGCGCATACTGATTTTTGATCATATTTATGTAATTGCTCCGAGGATGTAATAGCGTAATTAGGACCTTTTATCGCTTTTCCTTTAATTTTCCGCAATTTACTTTTCAAGGGTTATTTTTGGCGATGTAAATACCCGACGCCTTGTAATAGCGTAGATTTATTTTCTGCACAATTATTAATTGCTAGATGTATGTTAATTAGGCTATGCATGATAAGACTTGTTCTCAAAATAAAATCAAAACGTAGCTCACCATAACATGTGCAAAGATAACTTAACTGAAACTTGACACACTCGCACATGCCACTCCTAGGGTACGCCTCACTTGGTTGCCTCGACGTGGTCATTGAGTATAGGGTGTTTTAGAGGTCGCCCTCCTGTCTAAAGATCAAAGTTGCCTCGAAACGGTTGCCTCGGATAAAAATGACCTAGGACATTAGGGTTACCGCTAAGGCGTCCTACTATTGCTTTGGTGACCACATGTCCCTATAATTGAATTGACCCGAAAAACTCCAACAACGGTGCTACCTACTTCTCAATTGTGGGATAGTACTGTCTAAAGGACATTTACACGGCTTAATTTCTTTTGAGTAGGTAGAGGTTCTCAGGTACTTGCTCTTTCAAAACAAAAATACTTTTTGCACCTACACTTTTCTGATAAAAGTTTTCAAACAACACTTCATACACTCTTGAGGACAGATACAAGAGTTAAATCGAAGTTTTCAAACAAACTTTTTCAAAACCCACAAACACAAGAAAAGCAAACATTTTGAAAACATAGTGAGCAAGTACCTAAGAGCCCGTGGATAACCACGGATAGAAAGGGTGCTAACACCTTCCCTTTCTATAATCTACCTCCCGAACCCGAGAAACATCTCGAAAAGGAATTTTGCTGTGCTTTTGTCCTTTCCTTGTTGGAGAAAATAAAAGACGGTGGCGACTCTTGCTTACCGCGACATTTCGCGAACCAGCATTCCAAAACAGTCAATTCTATTTCCACCGATCACACTATGTAATAATGCAGATGGGAGGTGGTATCTTAGGTCAAAATTTGGGGTATGACACTACGTACCATTTTTTTCATAGAGAGTACTTTTATCATAAAAGTAGCTTCCAACCTGATTCATGTCTGAATGAAAAGCAGTGCCAGAAGCACAAGTCCAATCTTCTGCCAGCAGGCCTGCACTTGTACTGGAAACGTGGCAACAACGAAAAAGGACTGACTTGTTTCACCCTTAACCAAACCATGGTTTGTCATCATACAAACCTGGTTACTTCAAACATCACCATTCTTTTCTCTATAAATAGAGGAACATTTGCAAAGAAAATGAGGACTTTTTGGCCAGAGGAACGAATCTCCAAAATTTTCTCAAACACTCAAACACTTGTGAAAACAAAAACCCAAAATCTAACATTTACCTCTTTCGATTCTGGAAAGTCCCACATATTTTTGTTCCCCTTGGAATCCAACAAGAAAGAACACTACACATGTTCTCCTCCTTCGAACCCAGAAATAACAAACACCACCCTTACACCTCCTGACCTTTGAATCCAGTCAAAGGAACACAACACCTATTTCTTTCCTTTGAATCTAGGAGCATTTAGTTCAGCCACCTAAAGGTCCAGCACACCCTCCAGCCTCCAGCAAGGTAAGTTGTTCCAAACCTTGAGCTTTTCATTTCTTGTATAACATGTGAATAAGCTTTTCTTTCGTTTTAAGCATGTACATATCATTGTTATTTTCGTTTCCACCCTTTTAACATGTTTTTAGAGCTAAACCTTTAGTTTTGATTCTTGTTTACCTAAACATGCATTAAGTATTAAAATTGGTTATAAGGCAATGCTAGCATGGCCTTAGGCCATGTTGCTATTTAGGAATTCAAATGAAAGAAACAGGAAATAGGAAGAAGGAAACGAAGCTTCTGGCTTCTACCCCATTCTCCAGGTCAAATGAAAGAGGCAACCAGAAGGCATGCCTACACTGATTCCAGGCCCAGACGAAAAGCATATCTAAATTGATTACAGGCCTTAGTCGAAAGGCACAACATGCTGAGCCCCAGGACTTAGTTGAAAGCCACGCCTTCACCCCTCCCAGGCCAGATCAAAAGAAGCCAGGGAGAGCAGAATTGGAGGATGCAGCTTCCTGGATCAAAAAGGCTTATTTTACCTTCTTTATTTTGTTTTTGTATTTACATTTTCTTGCTATTCAATATGGTCGTAATAGTGTAGGATATTTATTTTCTGCATTTTTATTGCTTTATATAAATTTTAGTAATTAGGATGTATGGCAAGATAAAACCAACAAGTAGACAACCCAAAAATCAAAGACTAAAGGCATGCAATCAAACACACTATCCACACATGCACTCCTAGGGTTAACTCCACTTGTTGCCTAAAAATGGTCATGTTATGCATGTGAGACGTCTTAGAAAATACAATCAAAATACAAGATCATAGTCCATCGATGACGCTTCGAATATTGCCTTACAAATGATCTTAGTCCCACGAGAGAAATGCTAAGATATCTCACAACATTGCTATCATGACTATACGATGACCTACGCCTGTCCCTTCACATCCAATGATGGGGCTTCTTACCAAATCAATGGTAACATAGCAACATCTAAAGGAGGAATAAAATAACATTTAAGACCTTTTGAGTAGGTAGGTTTTTCCTAGTTGCTCGCTTGCTCACAACAAAAACATTATATACACCAACACTTTCATTTTAAAACATTTTCAAAAGACAACGCTTTGTATGCATTCTTATAGAGACGAGAACCATTACAAAGATACCTTTTCAAAATCACTTTCAAAAACATATTACACAAACACTTCTTTGAACTATTTTTCAAACAACACTTTGTATGCATTCTTATAGAAACGAGAATCATTACAAAGGCACGTTTTCAAAATACTTTCAAAACCCACACTACAAGCACACTTTCAAACAAAAAGCAAGTGATCTAGCAAGCAACTAAGAGCCCATAGATAACTATGGATGAAAGGGTGCTAATACCTTCCCTTTTCATAATCTACCCCCCAAACTCAAGAAAATAATATCGAAAGGTATTTCCTATTCTTTTCAGCCTTTCCTTATTGGATAAAAGAAAAGTCGGTGGCAACTCTTGCTATCCACAACAATTGCGATTAAACGCAAACACCCAAGGCAGTTCTCTCACCGAGTTATAATGGGGTATACATATTTACAAATGGGGATTAAAAATCAATAAAAGTCCTGATTATTACAACCATATTGAATAGCAAAATGTAAATATATAGCAAATATAAGGATAAAAATAATGTAAAAGAGAGAAAAGAAAGACATCTTGGGTCAAAGGATGTGTCTTTCGATTTCACACATTTTTCCTTCTTTCAATTGGGCCTGCCACCAGTGTTGCGTCCTTCGATTCACACTCCATGTCCTTTCGTTTGGGCCTGCAAATCAGTGTGTCTCGAAGTCTGTAACATTCGATTCATACAACTTTGTTTTTTGTTTACCACTGTGAAACAGTAAGGGGCGAAGCCTAAGGCTTCGATTCACACAAACTTTTCCTTTCATTTGGGTATGTAAAGGTTAATTCTAACATATATTTGGACTAGAAAAGCAAACAAACAAAAAGGGAAGAAATGAAAAATAAGTTAAAGAGGTTATTTACATGCTTGAAACGAAAGGGTCAAGGTCGGGAAGACTTACCTTGCTTGAAGCTGGAATGTGGGTGTTGGACTTGAGTTGCTTCCCTAGGAGCTTCTGGATTCGAAGGGGGAGAAACAAATGTTGTGTTTCTTTGACTGGATTCGAAACCAAGAAGAGTGGAGTTGTGTTTGTTTGTTTCTGGATTCGAAGGAAAAAGAAACAAGTGTTGTGTTTCTTTAGTTTTGGATTCGAAGGACTATAAACAAGGGTGTGGTCTTTTGATTCGGGGTTGAGAGTGTGTTAAGTGTTTGATGATTTTTTTCACACCACCAAAGTTTTTCCAGCTACCAAAAATCCACCCCTTAGCTTGTAAATGGTTTCTCTATTTATAGAGAAAAGGTTAGAGATGTTGGAGTAACCAGGTTGGTAAGATGACAAACCATAGTTTGGTTAAAAATGAAAGAATCAAGTTTTATGGATTTTCATAGTTCCCAAGTTCAAGTACAAGTGGGGGCTTGATGTTTGTTGGGGGCAGGAGATTGGACTTATGCTTTTGGCACTGCTTATGTTCAGATAAAATCAGGTTCGAAGCTCAAAAAACTAACTTTGTGATTAAAGTAATCTTTATGAAAAAAAGGATAGGTAGCTTTTTGCCATTTCATCCAAAAATGGGATAATTCAATGGATAAATCTTCGAACTTTTGTGTAATGTATCAAAAGTTTGTGTAAGCCTCTGATTATGTAAAGATTTGGAAGCAATATAGTCTGACAAGTGAGATTTGGAGGATAAGGCTATGATATTTGATCAATGTTCTTCAATCAAGCTTGCTCGAAGGATTCAGAGTTGGATTCGAAGTATATTTCTTCGAAGGAAACCAATACTCCAATCTAAGCTTTGTGTGAAGGTAGCCCTTATCCAATCAACGCTTGCATGCAGGAGGTCATTGCTTTGTGAATCAAAGTAAGCATGTAAGAGTCCATTACTGAAACGGAGATTGCATGAAGAGTCGCTGTCAAATTGAAGGCTTGCATGAAGATCCATTTGCTTTGTGGGCGCTAGCATGAAGGGAAGCCATTGGTTATGAATTAAAGGCAAGCACAGAGGAAGTCATTTACTTGTGGGTCGAAAGCAAGCATAGAGGAGGCACTTGTCTTGTGGATCAAAAGCAGGCATGAATGGTGTACTGTTTGTGAATCAAAATAAGCATGCAGGAGGCTGCAACTTTTATGAATCAAAGAAAGCATGCAAGAGGCCATTGCTCAAGCGAAGCTTGCATGAAGAGCCATTGTCCAATCGAAGGTTGCATGCAGGAAGCCACGACTTGGTCGAAGCTTGCATGCAAGAGGCTGCTGCTTGGTGAATCAAAGCAAACCTGCAGGAGGTCATTGCCTTCTGAATCAATGCTAGTTGATTCAAAGGGAAACATCGCCCAGTCGAAGCTAACTGGGAAGAAGGAGTTTAGTCAAAGCTAGCATGAAAGAAGGAGTTCAGTCGAAGCTAGCATAAAGGGAACCCCTGCTTTGTGAATAGAAGAAAACATGTAGGAGGTCATTTCCTTATGAATCAAAGCCAATCAGTAGAAGGCCAATGATTTCTGAATCGAAGCAAAAAAAAAGAAGGAAATAATTGCTTAATCGAAGCTTATGGATCAGAGCTTGCTCGAAGGAAGCTAGATGCTCAACCGAAGCCCATGAATCCTGCTTCTTCAAAGGAAGCCAGATGCCCAATCGAAGCCACTGAATCCATCTTGCTTGAAGGAAGCCAGATGCTCAATCGAATCCCATGAATCCAGCTTGCTCGAAGGAAGCCAGATGCTCAATTGAAACCTCTGAATCGAAGCAAACTTGCTCTTCTTCAATTTGATGTTTTGAAAGCCCAATTAAAAATCCAATTTTACTTGTGCAAACTTGAACTTTTGAAAATCCTTGTAAGGAAATGTCTTGAGAAAAGAGAGGGCAAATTTTGGGGTATAACAGTTGCCCCTGTTCAATCTTCTTAAACCTGAAAAGCGAGTATGGCACGTTGTCATTCGTAGCTTGAAGGTAGAAGATGATTGACACTAGAGTGCCCAGAAATTTGCACTTGATGATGTATTAGTTGATTGTGTAGGGAATGGGCTTAAAGATGCCATTTAGAGAGATGATGGAGAGTTGTCGAATATGGGCTTATAGATGCCATTCAAAGGTGATTATTGGTAGGAATTGGAATAAGTATCAGAATAAATCTCTGGTCAAATTAAACTGAACCAGAAGAAGTGCCTACTGGAAAAGTATCAGAATAAATCTTTGGTCGATTTAAACTGAACCAGCAGATGTTTGCGTTCGTCTTTAACTGGAAAAGAATCAGAATAAATCTTTGGTTGATTTAAACTGAACCAGAAAAAGTGTCTACTGGAAAAGTATCAGAATAAATCTTTGGTCGATTTAAACTGAACCAGTAGATGTCGATGTCGTCTTTAACTGGAAAAGAATCAGAATAAATCTTTGGTCGATTTAAACTGAATCATAAAAAGTGTCTACTGGAAAAGTATCAGGATAAATCTTTAGTCGATTTAAACTGAACCAGCAGATGTCTGGGTCGTCTTTAACAGTAAAAGAATCAGAATAAATCTTTGGTCGATTTAAATTGAACCAAAAAAAGTGTCTACTGGAAAAGTATCAGGATAAATCTTTGGTCGATTTAAACTGAACCAGCAGATGTCTGCATTGTCTTTAACTGGAAAAAAATCAGAATAAATCTTTGGTCGATTTAAACTGAACCAGAAAAAGTGTCTACTAGAAAAGTATCAGGATAAATCTTTGGTCAATTTAAACTGAACCAGCAGGCATTTGCGTTGTCTATAACTGGAAAAGAATCTGAATAAATCTTTGGTCGATTTAAACTGAACCAGGAAAAGTGTCTACTGGAAAAGTATCAGAATAAATCTTTGGTTGATTTAAACTGAACCAGCAGATGTTTGTGTCGTCTTTAACTGGAAAAGAATCAGAATAAATCTTCGATTGATTTAAACTGAACCAGAAGATGTTTGTCTCGTATTTAACTGGAAAAGAATCAAAATAAATCTTTGGTCGATTTAAACTGAATCATAAAAAGTGTATACTAGAAAAGTATTAGAATAAGTCTAGTCGATTTAAACTGAACCAACAAATGTCTGTGTCATCTTTAACTGGAAAAGAATTAGAATAAATCTTCAGTCGATTTAAACTGAACCAAAAAAAGTTTCTACTAGAAAAGTATCAGGATAAATCTTTGTTCAATTTAAACTGAACTAGCAGATGTCTGCGTTGTCTTTAATTGGAAAAGAATCAGAGTAGATCATTGGTTGATTTAAACTGAACCGGAAAAAGTGTCTATTGGAAAAGTATCATAATAAATATTTGGTTGATTTAAACTGAACTAGCAGGTGTCTAAAGGAAGTGTTTTCCATGTAGATAGTCACCCCGTCCTATTTCAGGAATTGATCTTTATCTGAGCAGAGAGAAAAAAGGAAGATAGTTTCCATGTCCTGCTTCAAGAGTTAAACTTTAATCTGCACATGTAGATAGTTGTCCTGTCTTATTTCAGGTATTAATCTGGAACTTGCTTTGGTCGTAGAGATAGTTGCCCTGTCTTGTTTCGGGAATTAATCTCTGACCTTTTGAAAATGGTTTGGTATTTTCCAAAGAGGACTTTTGCTGATTGACTTTTCCCTGCAAGGAAGAGGGTTAGTTGCATGCAGGTGTATGCATGGTTTGATGGTGTTCTCAAAATAAATGAGATTATGCTATATGCATTTATCATGTATGTAATATGATGCATGAAATGTGAAATGTTGTTGGGATGTATCTTTGTCTTGGAAAATAAATCCTTGATAAATGCTGGGGAGTTTTGGGAAGTTAAATCTCGGACTGCCGTTGGGGATGAAGAGTATGTACACCTTCAGACCTTGTTTTAGAATGTTTCTACTGGGGACTCCTGTTTTATTGTTTGAGGAGAACTCCGCTGGGGAATATTGATTTTGTTTGAGGGAAAACTCTATGGAGAGTGTTGATTTCCGCTTCGGGAAAAGAGTTCAGGATTTTTAGTTGCTCGTTGCTCTACTGGGGAGTTATCTCTTGATTGGAGAGAATGGAAGTTAACAACTTGTTGGGGATAAAGGAGTTAATTGTTATCTGATCGGCTTCCAGGCTTTGCAGCAACTCACTGGGGATAGTGGTAAACTCCACTGGGGAAAATGAGCTTTATTGATGACTTCACTGAGGATTAGGAGTTGTGGTCCCTTAATTTGTTAAAGTCTGAGAGGCAAACTCAAGCTTGGGAATATGAGGTTTGTTGGGGAAATAAACCTTGTTTAAAGAGAATATTTGACAAACTGCTGGAGAGGCGTTTTCTTTTGGCAGAACTCCTCGAGGATTCTTCTTGAGACCAACTCAGCTAGGAAGAAGGTTTTCCGGAGATTGAAACTTTGTCTGGGGATTTCCTGGATCCAACTTTGTGGGGATATCCATGAATTTGGCCTTGAGGGGTTTGTACCCTTATCTGTGAAGATTATTCTGTGGGGATAACCTTATAGAGATGACTTTGTGGGGACTTGACTAGGGATCACCCAATGAAAAGGACTTTGTGGGAACTTGTTACTGCCCCTAGTAGTAAATGTTATAGTACTTCCAGAAAATGTCTGCTTGGCGGTACGTAGCCATTTGCTGGAATTCATATTCAATGCCCCAAGTGATCCAGATATAGACCTACCCCTGGTTATTCAGCATTTCTTGAGACATTTCTTGGAATCTCGACTTGACTGCCCTAGACGAGTTGGACAGAGGCACGTCATGCCCCCTTGCTTATAGGAGATTTGTCATTGGAAGTGTCTTCCCACTTGAAGTGATTCTGTTTCTTGAGAATTTTTGTTCACTGGATATTTGTCGTGTGAATTTCTCCGCTGTCAAACAATTAGCCATATGCAAACAGTGATATTCAAACAATGCAAAGTTTATGCTTGTCTTAAAGTTTTGAAAATGCAGTTTTAAATAAAGAGTTTTGTAAGAGTGTGAGATCAACTCAAGATTTGCAGTAAGCCTTACAAGAGTCAGGATACCTTTTATAACGGTATGCTTTCGAACTAACACATGCTTCAATTAGGACTTTTAACGGGTTGTAGTGTGGTCCGGTTCACAGATTAAGAAACAAAGGATAAGGCTCAAAGTGCATTTGTACCCGCTCTCTCTTCATGATGTTCTTCAACCCTAAACTCAGTTAATTGTGCGTTTGAACTCCAATTGAGTCTGGAATGACGTTTTGGTGATGGTTTGGACAAGTTAAGTTTGTTGGAAGGCCGTCATTTTTTGCAACATTTTTTATGTTGTCGAGGATTTGTAGTGACCTCTTTTTTTATTTATTATCCCTAATTTTTTCCTGATTGTTCTTGTTTTGAGATTACAGCCAGCGGGATGCCCCCGTTTTTTTTCTTAAGTCTCCTTCATAGGTTTTGACTTAGTGGGATTTTCTCTTGGGAGATAATGACTGCCTATTTTATAGGGAACCATCACCGTCTTTGGATTCAGCAGGATGTTCTTGATGTCATTCGTTGTTTATGAAGTGAAAGTTTGCGATTGAACGCACACTTGAATTAACTAAGAGACATCCCTGCCCCAGGTTTTGATTAAGGGTTTCAATTTGTGTGAAAAATGAAACTCCTACTTCTTTGGCTAAAATGGGTTGACTAGGGATTATCTTCCTTATAACTTCAGTGTTTAGGGATTGAAAGAACGCATGCACATCGTCAGCAAGGTTTTCCCTCTAAAGGCTTGCAACTTTTAAAACAAGAGTTGAATATCATAAAGGGGGTAAAAAGCATAGTTTAAATAGAGTGAAAATGAATGGATTAATTCAATACAAACATATGCAATGCATTAATGAAACAAATTTTAACATTAATAGATAAGTGTTCGAACAAGCAAAAGAAATTACAATTGAAAATTCGAAAAAACAAAAGTTTCTCCGACTATATTGGTCACTTCAGATGGTGTGCCTTTGAGGGGTGACAGAAGAACTCCAGTTGACCATCTTGTATGAATTCCAACGCTCCCTCGTTGACCAGGTTTTGAATTTTGTACTTCAACGCCCAACAATCGTTTGTATCATGCCCAGAACTATCGGAATGATAGGCACACCTTGCATCAGGATTGTAGTTAAAAGAAGAAGTTTTGGGGTTTGGATGAGGTCCTATAGACGTAATCAGATTCATCCCTAACATGTGTTGCAATGCTTGAGACGGTGGCATGTTGATTTTGGTAAACTGTCTCTCGGGCTCATTTTGCCTTTGATCATTTCCATGTTGGTGTTGGCGAGGTCGTTATTGAAATCATGATGTGGTAGAACTTTGGAAAGGTCTATTCTCTACCAAACCAACTTATTGTCTCTTCTAGGGCTAATTAATGACTTGATCCCCAACCTCGACTGCTCGTTTCATACGGTTCCATATGTCTTGATGAAGCTTGTTGTCGAGGGCTCTCAACTCTTCTTATCCCTAAGCCAAGTTTTGGATAAGAGACATCTGACCCACCATCTTTCCCATCATTTGGATCTTCATTGTGGCTATCTTAGTTTGTAGCCTTTCCAACTGGTCATCCTTATTGTCCCCAGGGCTCTTCATGGCCATGTCCCTAGTGAGGAGTGCTTTCACTTCTTCTTGCCCCTTGGATAGGTTCAAGAACATTTCTTGAAGCTGAGCATTTTGAGTCTGAATTTCCTTGATAATCCGTTCTAGAGCCATCTCTTGCTAAAATAAATAGTAAGCGGATGAGAAACTCGTGTGGAGAAAAACCCCTCATGATGACATATATGATATGTGGATGAAATGTTTTCAAGGATCTCGTGGGGTAAATACAAGAAGATGTTTCGATTTGAACTTTGGTCACAGCTTTGATTGGTGAACTTCATATCGGTGGATGTCCTTCCATGAGAATCAAGCTCGCCATGTCAAGTGGGTCATAGCCCTTGACTCTTGTTGCCGTGCTTTGGTCTTTGAAGGCGTTTGATTAGAGTAGAATAAATCCTCTTGCCTCTTGATAGACGTCTGGTTCAACATGACCATGCATCATAGGCCTTTGAGATCCTTGAAATGGTTATTGAAAATACTATGGTATGATGTCATGATGTTACGTACAGGTATGCAAAGCAAACAAGTCGTTATGTATAAATAATCATATACATACAAAGCAGACAAGTCCTAAGGTTTAGGCTTGCATAGAGTTTATAGGTAAGTACCCTCTTGAAGTTTAGTTGGCTCAACCTGTCCTAGTAATAGTAATCGGGTTCTAGGGAGTCTCATATCACTGACCTTTCTTTTAGGCATTGTTCTAGCACAAGCACCAAAGTATTACGGCCAGAATATCCCAAAAGTCCAATCTCAATGAGTGTAGCATCGAGTATCAATCTCAATGAGTTAGCGCTTAATGACACTATAAGGAAGCCTAATGTTATCCTTGACTGACTCAAAGAACATTAGTACAATCCATAGTGTCACACTAACATAGCTATCACTTTGTCCATATCGGTCTACACCTTACAACCTCCATGATTTATTGTTACTTACCTAAAAAGGTATCCCAGATCCGGGTGTAGGATCTTTAACAAAAACCCAAACAAAGACCCAAAAATGTAAAGCAAGCAAGTCAAACAAGGAAATCAAGTAAATGTGATCTAACTCTAAGGTAACCCCGCTTTTAAGTGATTCCCCAGCAGAGTCGCCAGTACTGTAATACGGTGGGAGAACTGACTTGGTTGTTTTGCGTTTAATCGCAATTGTTGCAGATAGAAAGAGTCGCCACTGACTTTTCTTTTACCCAATAAAAGAAAGGTTGAAAAGAATAGGAAATACCTTTAGAGATGGTTTCTTGAGTTCGAGGGGTAGTGTGATACGGTGGCAGAACCAACTGTTATACTGGTTTGTGTTTCGTGTTTTTTATTTGCAAAATGTCGCGGTAAGCAAGAGTCGCCACCGACTTTTATTTCATCCAATCATGGAAAAGGAAAAAGAACAGAAAAAATCATTTTTCGAGATATTCTGAGTATGGGGGGTAGATTATAGAAAGGGAAAGTCTTAGCACCCTTTCTATCTGTGGTTTTCCACAGGCTCTTAGGTACTTTGCTCATTTTGAAATTGCTTGTGTGTGTTCTTGTTTTGAAAATGTTTTACTTTGTGATAACCCTTGTATTAGTCCTCAAGGATGTGATGAAGTAGTTTTGATAATTGTTTTGAAAGGTGTTTGTGCAAAAAGTTTTGTTTGAGCAAGTAATTAAAAGTTAATCTACCTACTCGAAAAAAGATTGTTCATTCTCGTTTCCTTTAGACAGTGCTATCCTACTATTAAGGAGTACGTAGCCCCGTCGTTGGAGTTTGTAAGGGACGTTCGAAAGGGACAAGTACAGTCACCTAAGAAATGGGTTGGAAACGTTAGTAGTAACCCTAGAGTCTTAAGATCTTTCCGAGACAACATTTCTGAGGCAACATTCGAACGGGACATTTGATCTTTTAGACAGGAGGGCAACCACTAAAATCTCCTATGCTTAAATGACTATTTTACCGAAGGAAACCGAAGTGAGGCAAACCCTAGGAGTGAATATGTGCATGTGAATTATTTCAATTAATTAGTCTTTGCACATTTGGTTATCTACCGTTTTAATTTTCAAGCATTCTTCCCATACAATCCTATTAACCATGCATCTAACAGTTAAATATTTGCAAGAATTTAAAGTGCGAGAGAATAAACCTAGCTATTACAAGGCTTTGGCAGTTATATAATTATCTCGACTATAAATAAAAATGCGGAAATTAAAACCCTAATTAAAATCTATTACAACCTCGAAACAATTACATAAATAATAATCGGAACGGTAATTAAAACGCGCGCCGAATTAAATGTGAAGAATTAATTAAGAGACTTAAAATCTAATTAAAAAAAATATTTGGTTATTTTTTGGAGAAAAATTAATTATTTACAACCCTAATTTCTAATTAGTTTTAATTATAAAAATAAATTGTAATTAACCTAAATTATTTTAAATTAATTAATTAAAGAAAACGAAACATTTAAAAAAAATTATGTTTTGTGATTTTTTTATTTGATAAAAACAATTTAATTGCCAATTAAACCTAATTCGTCTAATTAATTTTAATTAAAACAAATAATCAAATAAAACTAATTAACCTAATTTATTTTCAAAAATATTAATTTGAATAAATAAGACATAATATTGTATTTTTTGTGATTTTTTAGTTTAATAAAAAAATATTTTTTGTGTTAATTAAAAAAAGAAAACAATTAAAGAAAATAATTAAAGAAATTAAAAAAATAATAGAAAGAAGAACAAACTGGGCCTGTGTTGAATGTCCCAGGGGGGTGCAACGTTGAAACTGCTTTTGGGCCTAAGGTTGATGGCCCAATCTTTGTGCTAGATCCCATGTGTTGATCCTCTGATGGTGCAACATGGTCCCTCAATGGTAGGCGTTAGGTCTAATTGATGATGAATCCACTGGATGGATGATGGAGGCGCATGGAAGGTGTTTAGACAAATGGAGCACCAGATCTTGTAGGGGAAAGTAAAACAAAGGAAATTGTTGGGACCTGGGATCGAACCCAGGTCCTTATACTTACCACCAACGCACCTCACCACTGGGCCAACTGTCTTTTTTGTTAATATTATAAGAACAAATCATAATATACAAACAACGTGGTTAACTGAAAAAATGCGCGGGAGATTTAAATGACCCAATGGTTGGTTGCCACATATCGTCTTCTCCAGGGATCCGTCGCTTTACATATTCACCCTATACCCACGGACAACGCTTATAGCCATAACCCTGTAAAACTCAAAAACTCACAAAAATGCAATATAAATAAGATTAAAAGCCAAGGTTCAACTGGTTATGATGTCATGGTCATCATGGTACCTTATTCATGGCCTAATTTTACCTGTAGCCAAAAACCCTAAAACACATGTGGAAACCCTAACAATGGCAAGCACAAATATAGGCTTCAAAAATGCAATTAAACTATTCAGTCAGCTTGCAAACATGTCAAAAATCACAAATATGTCAATCAAATGTACTAATAATGCAGGAATTATGGTAATCGATTCTGAAAAAAATTGCAAATCGTGTGAGTTACAGCTTGCGTTTCTTGATGCTTCAGACCTTGCAAACGATTGGGATGGCTTCCTGAGACGTCCAACAATTGATTGGAAGTGCTAGGATGGCTTGAGATGGCCTATGGAGTGAAAACCTATTCACACTTTTCTTTGAATTTTTTGAATTTTCTCTGCCTCTTTCACGACTGCTAACCCCTGTCTTATGCCTTGTACATGTTCATTATATATCCTAGAACAAATTAGGGTTATAAAACTGGCTTGTATCTTTGCAATTATGGAAGATTTGATTTGATTTCCATGTCATATGTAAACTTTATATATTGAGCCAAGTCATCCCTTTCTTGTACCAATCATGCTTGATTCGATTTGGCCTTGATATTTCAGCATATTTTGATTGAAAACCTGTCAAAAAATCATATCAAAACAGATCTTTGATATTATTTACCAATTATTTGATTTAATTCAATTTTTAATTAATAAAAAATCACAATAAAAATGAAAAATGAAGCAAATAACATGTGGATGGATATTTGGGTCGTGGATCATGCTACAAGTGAGGTGCAATCATGAAATGCTAGGCCCATTTAGTAAAAAAATGCACTTTTGAGCATATTTGACTTTTGGCAATTTTGCAAAAAGGGTTAACTTTGACAAGGCATATCTCTTCCAATTTTAATCCTAGAGAGGTGTTCTTGGACTTTTTAGAAATCTTAGGATGTCCCCTAAGCAACCCTTTTAGTCTCATCTCAATTGAGTCTTCCATGTTCATGTAAGAAGCTTTGACCCAAAAGGTGTTTTTTGTTGACTTTTCAAAAGGACCCATAATGTAGAAATTCATATCTTTTTATGAGTGCCTATTTTGAACTTGTGGGCTGAAGATGAGGTGTAGGGAATTGCATCCTCTTAAAAATGAGCCTTGGATGGAAAATTTCTGATAAAGCATGTGGAAGTTATGCTTGGTCAAAGTTTGGTTGACTTTTCCTGAGAAACCCTAATTTAGCAACTTTTGGGTTTTGATGAATTTAGGGAATTCCTTGAATAATCATGATCAACCCTTGATAAAATGATGAATATCACTTCAAAATGTTGATGTTGACCAAAAATCTTGAAGTTTGATTGTATGTGGGCCACAGTTGACTTTTGACCTAATATAGTCGATTCTCAAGCATCTTAGCAGTTGACTGAGCAAACTTCTTGTGCAATGCTTGAAACTTGACATGGAGGGTCTTGAGAACACATTAGTACCATGGAGATAATATGAGGTCTTTGGAGTCCACCTATCTTGATGAAAATGGAAACCCTAATTTGAGACACATTGCCTTAGGAGAGAGTTTGTCTGGTCAACTCTTGGGAAACTTGAGCAAATTGAGGATCTCTATGGGCATGTGTTGAGTAAAATAAGAGGAAAAATTTTGGGGTACAAAAGCTTCCCCTGTTCAATCTTCTTAAACCTGAGGATGTATATTGGCTCGCCTTCCTTTCGTGATCTGAAGGTGGAAGATGATTGAACACTAGAGTGCCCAGAAATTTGCACTCGTATGAAGTGATACTTGATTTGTGATATCGAGAATGGGTTTATAGATGCCATTTGGAAGTTTCTACAGAATTGTCGGAGATGGGCTTAAAGATGCCATCCAAGGTGTGACGGAGTGCCGTCAGAGATGGGCTTAAAGATGCCATCCAAGGTGTGACGGAGTACCATCGAAGATGGGCTTAAAGATGCCATCTAGAGTATGTTGATTTCCTGAGACATTCCTTCAATGAGATTTCATGTTCCTATTGTTGATGAGGAATCTGCTGAGGAATGTTGGTATCTGTCTTGGGAGAAATAGAATTTTAGGAGCTTCAGTTGTCCGTTACTCTACTGGGGGAATAACTCTTGCTTGAGGAAGCGGAAGTGAACTGCATATTTGGTCAAGGTACAAGCTGCACCACGACTTACTGGGGAAATGCGAAACAATCGTGTTTGATCAGGTCCAGGTCTTACAGTGTTATGGACTGCTGTCTGGAGGTAAGAGAAAAGAAACTTGGATGGTAAGGTTATAAGAAGGAACCTGGGTAGTAGGGTTACTTCGAAATGAAATCCTGGATAGTAGGGCTGTAAGAAGGAACCTGGATAGTAGGGTTACTTCGATATGAAATCCTGGATAGTAGAGCTATGTGAAGGAACCTGGATAGTAGGGTTACTTCAATATGAAAGCATGGATAGTAGGGCTATAAAAAGGAACCTGGATAGTAGGGTTACTTTGATATGAAAGCCTGGATAATAGGGTTGTGAGAAGGAACCTGGATAGTAGGGTTACTTCTATATGAAAACCTGGATAGTAGGGTTGTGAGAAGGAACCTGGATAGTAGGGTTACTTTGATATGAAAGCCTGGATAGTAGGGTTGTGAGAAGGAACCTGGATAGTAGGGTTACTTCGATATGAAAGCCTGGATAGTATGGCTGTAAGAAGGAACCTGGATAGTAGGGTTACTTCGATATGAAAGCCTGGATAGTAGGGCTATGAAAAGTAACCTGGATAGTAGGGTTACTTCGAAATGAAAACCTGGATAGTAGGGTTGTGAGAGGGAACCTGGGTCGTAGGGTTACTTCGATATGTAAGCCTGGATAGTAGGTCTGTGAGAAGGAACCTGGATAGTAGGGTTACTTCAAAATGAAAGCCTGGATAATAGGGCTATGAGAAGGAACCTGGATAGTAGGGTTACTTCAAAATGAAAGCCTGGATAGTAGGGCTATGAGAAGGAACCTGGATAGTAGGGTTACTTCGAAATGAAAGCCTGGATAGTAGGGCTATGAGAGGGAACCTGGTTCGTAGGGCTACTTTGATATGAAAGCCTGGATAGTAGGGTTGTGAGAAGGAACCTGGGTAGTAGGGTTACTTCGATATGAAAGCCTAGATAGTAGAGTTGTGAGAAGGAACCTGGATAGTAGGGTTACTTCAATATGAAAGCCTGGATATTAGGGCTATGAGAAGGAACCTGGATAGTAGGGTTACTTCGAAATGAAAGCTTAGATAGTAGGGCTGTGAGAGGGAACCTGGGTCGTAGGGTTACTTCGATATGAAATCCTGGATAGTAGGGTTGTGAGAAGGAACCTGGATAGTAGGGTTACTTCGAAATGAAAGCCTGGATAGTAGGGCTATGAGAAGGAACCTGGATAGTAGGGTTACTTCAAAATGAAAGCCTGGATAGTAGGGATATGATAAGGAACCTGGATAGTAGGGTTACTTTGAAATGAAAGCCTGGATAGTAGGGTTGTGAGAAGGAACCTGGATAGTAGGGTTACTTCGAAATGAAAGCCTAGATAGTAGGGCTGAGAGAAGGAACCTGGATAATAGGGTTACTTCGATATGAAAGCCTGGATTGTATGGTTGTGAGAAGGAACCTGGATCGTAGGGTTACTTCGAAATGAAAGCCTGGATAGTAGGGATGTGAGAAGGAACCTGGATAGTAGGGTTACTTCGATATGAAAGCCTGGATAGTAGGGTTGTGAGAAGGAACCTGGATAGTAGGGTTACTTCGATATGAAAGCCTGGATAGTAGGGTTGTGAGAAGGAACCTGGATAGTAAGGTTACTTCGATATGAAAGCCTGGATAGTAGGGTTGTGAGAAGGAACCTGGATAGTAGGGTTACTTCTATATGAAATTCTGGATTAGTTAACTCGTTTGGTTTCGGAAAGTGAGTTTCCATTAGTCGTCTGCATATGTGACTTGCATAACTGCTGGATTTGTTGAAGCTAAATGTCTTTTCCTGAAAAGATATCAGGGTTAGTTATATGTGATGCATGAAATGCAGGGTGAGATGATGTTCTCAAAATAAATGAGATTATGTTGTATATGATATGTATGTCATGATGTATGTTCATGAAATGCTCGCGTCTGGGAAAATAAATCCCTGACAGTTGTTGGAGATTTGTAAATATTCTATCGGGAGGAGATGCTGCTTGAGAATAAACTATGCGGGGAATGAACTTAGAAAATGCATTTTTGTTAGCTGAAGTGATGAACTCTGTCGGGGATTGAGCCTCTATATCTGGAGAAATAAACTCTGCTTGGGGGATGAATTTGACTTACTCGCCCGCGATTATGAACCTCGGCTGGGGTGGTTACGTCCTATTTCAGGAAAGCTGACATCAAATTCCTTTGGATACTTTTACTCTGTGGGGAGTGTATGTACCAATAATTATGTTCCCAAGATGGCTCTATCCCGGTACCTGCTGGGCAGAGTAACTGCAGGGTTTGGCACTTCTTGTTTTTGCCCTTGTTTCGGGAATTACGAGTAATTGTCTTTTGTTTCTCATGTAAATATTTATGAGCAGCAATCATTTTCAAATGCATATATCAAAAATAAGTCATTGGACGTTCTTGCAAAATAAAACAGAAAAAGAAAAAATAGATTGAAGTTTCTTGTGAAAATGATTTGTATTGATTTTTGAAGTTGGCCTGTAATAGGCGTTTTTGTACAAAGAGGCTGACGCTCTAGTAAGAGAACACCGCCAAAAAATAGAAACTATACAATTTGTGTAAAAGAAAGAAAAACATCTATGTGAAACAACCCCATTGGGTTCCAACTCTACTATTGCCTTTATATCTTTACGCGTCTAATCACTTTGCTTCCTGGATGAAGGTTGATCAGATTGGTTGGCGCCGTCCGAGCTTGATAATCAATGTTGAAGTCTGTTCGCAAGATGATCCATTGAGACATAGCGATGCGCTTCATATCCCTAACTTTTGCCTGGACCGTCCTTCCGGGTTTTCAGTCCACCGGGATACCCCTTTTTTCCCAAGCCGCCCTTTCGGGTTTTCGACTTGCCGGGTGTACAGATTCTTTTCATTTTCATCCCTTACTTTTTCCCGAACCCTTTTGGTTCGCTGGGAAGCCCTTATTTTTGCCTTGGCCAGTTAACCTATTGGGTCTTTTAGTTAGGCGTAGTATATTTTCACTATGTCTGCATTGACATGGTGAGGAAGGTCGTCACCATCCATGGTGGTTAGAATCATAGCTCCTCCCGAGAAAATGTTCTTAACCACAAATGGCCCTTCGTATGTGGGGGTCTATTTTCCCCTGGAATCACCTTGCGGCAGTATGATGCGTTTGATCACTAGATCCCCGACTTGATATTCTTGACGCCTGACTTTCTTGTTAAAAGCCTTGATCATTCGCTTTTGATACGTCTGACCATGGCAGATAGCAGTAAGTCTCTTTTCATCGATTAGATTTAACTGATCAAGTCGGGTTTGGATCCATCTGTCTTCATTCAAACCCGTATCCTTCATAATCCTGAGAGAAGGTATCTAGACTTTGATGGGTAGGACTGCCTCTATGCCATATACCAGAGAATAGGGGGTTGCCCCTGTCGACGTCTGTGTTGAGGTACGGTACCCATGAAGAGCGAATGGTAAAATCTCATGCCAATCTTTATATGTCACCATCATCTTCTGCACAATATTCTTGATGTTCTTGTTAGCTGCTTCAACAGCACCATTCATCTTTGGCCGGTAGGGGGAAGAATTATTATGTTGTATCTTAAACTGTTTACAGAGCTCGGTGATCATTGTGTTGTTGAGATTCGTACCATTGTCAATAATAATTCTCTCTGGCACACCATATCGACAGATCAGATTGTGTCGAATAAACCGTGCCACAACGTTCTTGGTTACTGTAGCGAAGGAAGCTGCCTCAACCCACTTCATGATGTAATCAATGGCTACTAAGATGAAGCGATGTCCATTAGAAGCGGTGGGCCTGATTTCTATGATCATATCGATGCCCCACATTGCAAAGGGCCACAGAGCTGTCAAGACGTTTAAGGGTACAGGAGGCACATACACCTTATCAGCGTAGATTTGGCCCTTATGACAAGTTCGAGAGTGCTGATAACAATTGGCTTCCATAGTGGACCAGTAATATCCTGCCCGTAGGATCTTCTTAGCCATGGTGTGTCCACTGGAATGGGTTCTGAAGGTGCCTTCATGTAGATCTGTCATGATCCTCTCTGCTTCACTTTTTTCTACACATCGTAGTAGTGTGGAGTCATGGTTGCGTTTATAGAGGATTCCATTACTGAGGAAGAACTTTGCAGAGAACCTTCTCAGAAACTTCTTATCATTGACAGATGCCCCTTCGGGATACTCTTGAGCCTCGAGATACCTTTTGACTTCATGAAACCAGGGTTTGTCTGCCACTTCTTTGGTGTCGATTTCACAGCAGTGTGTTGGCTCATCCAACCTCTCAATGGTAATTTGGGGAGCTTCATTGTCCCACCTAACCTTGAACATAGAAGACATGGTAGCTAGCGTGTCCGCTAACTGATTCTCCTCTCATGGGAAATGTTCAAAGGTTACCTCCTCAAAGTGTGGGAGCAATGTCAGTACATACTTTTTGTACGGGGTGAGATTCAGGTGCTTCGTATCCCACTTCCTTTGATCTGACTTATCACCAAAGCGAAATCCCCGAATACATTCAAGGACTTGATCCTCAGGTCAATAGCAGCTTGAAGACCCATAATACATTCTTTATACTCCGACATGTTGTTGGTGCAGTTGAACATAATCGGGCAGTGAATGGAGTATGACATCCCTTGGGAGATATGATTACAGTGCCAGTGCCGTTACCCAGTGTGTTTGAGGCTCCATAAAAATACATAGAACATTGGGATCCTTCCTCAGGTCCTTCATCCGGTCCAGGTTTTTCGTAGTCAGACACCAACATAATATTCTCATCCGGGAACTCGATATTCATGGACTAGTAATCATCCACGGCCTGATGAGCCAAATGATCAACCAATACACTCCCCTTTATTGCTTTTTGGGTTGTATATTTTATGTCATACTCAATTAAGATCATTTTCCACCTTGCTATCCTTCCGGAGAGAGCGAGCTTCTCGAAAATGTACTTGATCGGATCCATCTTCGATATTAACAAGGTAGTGTGAGTCAGCATATACTGTCTCAGTCAGCGAGCAGCCCATGCCAAAGCGCGGCAAGTTTTCTTGAGCAATGAGTATCGTGTCTCACAGTCGATAAACTTTTTGCTAAGGTAGTATATCGCGTGCTCTTTTCGACCAGACTCGTTATGCTGCCCCAACACACACCCCATTGAATTGTCTAGCACTGTCAAGTACAATATCAAAGGTCTTCCTTCAGTTGGAGGCATCAGAGTTGGTGGTTCTTGAAGGTACTCCTTGATTCTTTCGAAAGCTGTCTGGCATTCATCATTCCACTTTACCACTTGATCTTTCTTCAGAAGCTTGAAGATTGGCTCACAAGTAACAGTTAGATATGAAATGAACCTGGCGATATAATTCAGGCGTCCCAAGAAACCTCTAACTTCCTTCTCCATATAGGGAGCTAGCATTTCTTGTATGGCTTTTACCTTTGCAGGATCTACTTGGATGCCTTTGTTGCTGACAATGAAACCTAGAAGTTTACCAGACCTTACCCCGAAGGTACACTTGTTCGGATTCAACCTTAACTTGTATGTCTTCAACCTGTTGAACAACTTTTGGAGATGATCAATGTGCTCTTCCTCAGTCTGAGACCTGGCTATCATATCATCAACATAAACTTCGATATCATGGTGAATCATATCATGGAACAAAGCGACCATGGTGCGTTGATAAGTTTCCCCAGCATTCTTCAACCCAAAAGGCATCACCCTGTAGCAGAAGGTGCCCCACTGTGTAACAAAGGTTGTCTTATCCATGTCTTCAGGAGCCATCTTGATCTGGTTGTAGCCAGAGAAACCATCCATGAAGGAGAAGATTTTGTGTTGCACGGTGTTGTTGACCAGAACATCAATGTGAGGAATTAGGAAGTCGTCCTTGGGGCTTTCCCTGTTCAGATCTATGTAATCCACACACATTCGTACCTTACCGTCCTTCTTAGGTACCGGAACAACGTTGGCAACCCACTGTGGATACGAAGTGACATCTAAGAATCCTACGTCAAACTGTTTCATGAGCCCTGCCTTGATCTTCTCTGACATTTTAGGGCATATACGACGGACCTTCTGTTTAACCGGAGGACAGTCTTCTTTAGTCGGCAAGCGATGTACCACAATATCGGTGTCCAAACCAGGCATGTCTTCATAGGACCAAGCGAAGATCTCAACATAGTCGTGAAACATCTGTATCAACCTCTATTTGACGCTATGCTCTAGATTTGCACCTATTTTAACCTCTTTTTTGTCTTCCTCAGTAACCAAATTCATTGTCTCAACCGGCTCTTCATGAGGCTGTATGGCCCTTTCTTCCTGCTATAGTAGTCTAGAAAGTTCTCCAGGCACCTCACAATCATCTTCACCTTCGTCCTCAGCTTGGTTGTTCGGATTTTTGAAGTCATAACTGGCAATAGCAGAGCTTCTATCAATGGGATCCAGAGTGGATATGGATCTGCATGATGATACGTGAGTGTGTGTAAGAGAATAGTTGTTTTGATAAAGTGAAAACAGAAAAGAAAATAGAGAGCGCAAAATTTGTATGCAAGAAACGTCCAATGCTTTATTAATGATATATGAAATGGCAAATAACAGCCCTCACAAACAAAACCGATGTGCCTCGGGCAAGGCATAAGGTCGTAGAGTTTTAAATTGTTTATTACAAATCTCAAAACAAGTAAGTCAATTACTGCGGAATAAAAGAAACTGGTGTGTAGGGGAGTCTGAGTCTTCCTCGCTGTCTTTAATGGCATTAATTCCCCGATTACTGGTGTGTAGGGGAGGTCTTCCATCCCGAGCGCGTCTAACATCCCTTTGAGCCCCTGTAGTAAATTCCAAACCAAATTTGTCAGTTTTGTGAGTGAAATCAGGGAGCTAACCCCAATTGGCACACCCACCTTCTTCAACCACGGCCCTGGCGTCCTTGAGGGAAGCCATCTTCAGAGGAGGTTTACTGTCGGTAGTAGTTTCAGTTGATGCTAAGATCGGAGGGACCTCTTCGAAATTCTGACAAGGAGTTTCTATAAATTCCCTGTTCATCTCTACGTAGTGTAAGGAATTGAGATGGCTCACCATATACTCCTCTTCACCCTGCACTGTGACAATCTTCCCTTTTACCGGATACTTCAGCATTTGGTGGAGCGTAGAAGTACCTGCCCCAGCCTCGTGGATCCAAGGATGACCCAGCAAACAAGAATACGACGGTCTGATGTCCATCACATAGAAGTAGTATGAATGATTAGTCGCGGTTCAGTGAAAACTGGAGCTTGAAACACTGGTCGGGATGATTGGCCAACCATTGGAGTAGTGACAAAAGGTGGAGAATAATTACAAGGCATACTGAACTCTGGCCATGTAGTAACTGGTTACTGGACTATTAGAGGATCAACAGCAGCAGTTGCAATCTCAGAGATGATAGTCCTCTGAGGTGGTTCTCCTCTAGTAATCAATACTTACATTATCTCAGTGAGTTTGGTCATGCCTGACTTTAACTCATCAATTTCCATTCTAACTTCCATGTCATGTTGTCCTTGGTCTACCATTCTTCTTCTGATGTTAGCTCTAGTTTTATAGTTGTGTTGAGGAAACAATTTGATGGTTGATTGATATTTGAAAGAAAAAGATAGTTGGAAATGAGATCCAGGATAACATAGATATATGTGTGAATTATGCAAAGGATGCAAATGTTGGTTTTTATTTGACTTTCAAAGAACTCGAGATATTAAATTATAAACATCAAAGCGTGAATAAAGTAAATCCTTAATTTGTATAAAAGCATTGATCAAGTTATCATCAAAAGCAATCATCCATTTTGGTGGATTATAATTTTCACCCCATCAATACTCAAGATCCATTGTGTTTGATGAAACTTATGATGTTTACAAAGGAAGACCTCTAAACTCCTTGAAAACCAAGTGAAAAAGAGTTCCATGGATGCATGAATGTATGGTTATGCAACAACAACAATCAAGATCACAAGCAAGGTTCAAAGGTTTGACGTCACGAGCATGGAGTCAAAGGTAAGAACCACTCACAATGTATGGACTACGTGTTTAAATCACCTGTAGATCAAGGTTCTAAGAAATCCCAGAGTCTACATTCCTCTTTCGAATATTACCAGCTCACACGATTCACTCGTGGTCCAATATTATTCTCAAGAGAAACTCGTCTGAGTACAATATCACGTAACAACTAAATTAGGACTACTCCTGGATAGTTGTCATATTCCAAATTTGTCCGTCTTATTTCTAACATTCAAATTATTTTTAACTTTGAGTTTTATAAAATTTTTGGTTTATTTATACTAATATTTCAACATTGATTTATTTTTGCTTATTTAAAAAAATATATGATAGTTTACTTTAAAATTATTTGTATTTTTTAAATAACAAATATTTGTGTTTCCTTCATGTGTTTTCTAAAGTCAGTTTATTTTGAATAAATGAATTGGCACAAATATTAAAGTCAGATTATTTCTAATGTCACCTATTCCACTTTTGGCATTTTTTTCCTTTTTTTCTAACTTTATTCAAAAACCACAAAAAATATTATTTTCTATTATTTAATATAATTTTTGTTTTATTTATTTATGGGTATTTTAAAAAATTAGTTTTTATTTTTAATATTTGATTTTATACACTAAATAGTCAAAATCCCAAAAAATAAATAAAACCATTCTCAAATCAATTACTTTCAAATCAAATCTTGCACCAGGTCACAAAATCATCCAGATTCATATCTTGCTCACCAAGATTCGAATCAATTTTCGATCTTGAAAATTATGCCAAAAATAGATCAATTTCATTTAATTATTGACCTAATTCTCACCTACAATTACATTGTTATTTTCACAGTTTTAAACATCAACAATCATTCACGAATCAACAATTCTCCATCTTTCTTTCACAAACATTTTTTCAATGCAATTTCTTTTGTTGGTTTATTTTAGAGTTTTGTCTTAAACAGACACTTAACACTGTTTTTGTCTTAAACAGACAATAAGCAACAAATTCATAATATCTCACAATTTCACTTCTATCAACAAATTTTCAACCTTTTTTTCACACTTTTTTCAAAACCTCAATCTCTATTTTGGCCAATGATTTTCATATGAGCCCCCTCCTCTTTTATTTTCAATTATGATTTGTTTGTTTTTTTTAAAACCATATGATGATTCCTGATGGTTGTCTTTTTAAAATTATATTTACAATTTTCTAAGCCTTACACACACAATTCACAAAAAACCCTTTTAGACAATTTTCTTCGTTTGTTAAATTTAATTTCAACCATATGGTGATATTATTTGATGGTTGTTTTTTTTTTAACTTTATTTTCTTATCAACAATTAATTAATTCTCATTCACTCATATTCACATGCAAAATCTCGCACCGAAGAAGGAAAGAGAAAGAAGGAGGATGCAACTTAAGTGGTCATGGCATATTAGGTTGGTAGTTTTTTTTCATAGCTTGTTGTATAGGCTAATTAGAGTTATTATTGCTTGATTTTTTAATTCGATCGCATGTTTGACTTTTTGTTAATCTTGAATTTTGTGGTTATTTGATTTTTAGATTAACTGTTTATTATTAGTATTTCTATTACTATTATTTATATTTGTTTTTGTTGTTTTTTACTAATATAATCAATATTATTTTTGTTTCACCGTTTTATTATATAGTCACATTTATTTTCTATTTTATTATAATTACTATCATTTATTATAAAAGTGATTTTCGTAAATAAAAAAATAATAATCGCCCCTCATGCTGCTACATTTTTTTTATTTTCTAATTTTTTATTTTATTTATTTATTAATTAATTAATTATAAATTATATTAGTTTTTTAGGGTTTTGTTATGATTGGGCTATAGGCCTCCTCCTCTACTCTTTTACTTATCATAACCGTTGTGTCAATTTAACACCCTTTAAGTCTTTTTATAACTTATTTTATTTTAGTTTCATATTAACTATTT
This sequence comes from Vicia faba, assembly GCA_948472305.1. NCBI lineage: Eukaryota > Viridiplantae > Streptophyta > Magnoliopsida > Fabales > Fabaceae > Vicia > Vicia faba. The sequence goes on along the minus strand of OX451738.1, from coordinate 1,312,541,843 downwards.
TTAGTTAGCATCTATTTATTATAATTGATCAATAAAAAATAGTATTCATTATTATTATAAAAATATAAAAATGCTAAAAATAAGTCTTTACTTTTCTTTTTAATTGAAATTATTTAATCAACCTTATACACATTCAAACACTTTTCTTAACCAAATTTCATTACATCTTTATAAATAATAAGATAGGTGAATTTTACATCCATCATATCGTTGAATAATCGATTGGTCGACTTGACGCTTGCCAATTAGTTATTCAAATTAAAACATTTAAAATTCACCAAATCAAATCAATTTCTTCGCCTAGCGCGATTTAATTCTAAAGAAGATCAACTCTTCTTCAAAACTCAAACAAAACCTAACTCAAGATAGCTAACCAATCGAAAATCTTTATCTTACTAACATAATAAAAAATCAAGACTTTTTTCAAATAAAGAATCGTCCCGTTTCTTTCTACTTGGATATAGAAACTTCGCCTACCATCACTCGATTTTCAAACCCAGACAAATTCAAAACCATTTGAAAGCAACTTAACACAATTCTATAAAACATATTAACCAAACCATTCGAACTACAAAATTGGTCTCTGATTCTTCACAAGGAGATACGTAGATACGCAGTTAAAACCAAGGCGAGTCCTGCTATTAAAAAATTAAATCATTTTTCTTAAACATATGGAAACATTAATTTTTAAATAGAAACTCTCAATTTACCATACGACCTAAAATAGGATGTCCCTTGAGAACAAGGGAGATGAAGGGTGCCTAACACCTTCCCTTCGTCTAACCAACTCGCGATCTTAGAATCTCTAAACGATTAGGGTTATCCGTTATTTTCCCGTCCTTAGGATAAAAATTAATGGTGGTGACTCGTATTTTTTGCCGATTACGACAATAGTCACTGCACTATATCCTAAAAGACCAAATATGACTAAAGGGTTCTACGGTTGCTCAACTTTGTAGGCTCTCAGGTCAAAATAATAATGTTTTCACGATTAACTCGTTTAACACTATTACCCCAAGGAGGCCTCCACTGAGTGGAGGATCTCGTGTCAGCTTATTAAGAACTCACTCCTAGTAATCCAACATAATTATATCGCCCATTCTAAACTTAAGTGTACTTAGTCCGGATACATGACTTCTCCTTGTAAAGATCGCCAAATACTCAAAGAATCAAGCAAATTCACACAAAATAGCAAACAAATAATAATAACATAAACACACATATAACAAGTTAGGCTTAACCCACTATGTTACTATCTTCAGTGAAGTCCTCATTTCTGTAGCGGTGAAAAATTTGAGATCAAATTATTGATTGACTTGACTAATTACAATAAAGTCGCCACCGCGCTTTATTATTTCCAAGGGAATGAGAAAAAAGAGAAATAAAACCCAAAATAAATATGCAATGCAAGAAGTAAAACTAAAAGCAAATACAATAAAGAGATATATTTGTTTGCAAAAAAGGATTGGGGGTTTAAGGACCAAACATAAATAGGAATGGTAAAAGAAGACAACTAACGTATAAGTCAAGATTAAAACATGACATAATAGTTAACAAACATATAAGTCAAGATTAAAACATGACAGAGTAGTAAAAAATACATATAAGTCAGGATTAAAACATGACAATATAGTTAGCATATAATTCCCCTTCCCTTAGATTAAAACACAAAGACCATGACATATCATTTATCAACAAAGAAAATTACAAAGGGGATCAATAAATAAATCAATGACAAATAACAATAAAGAATTTAATTGAAGAGACACAGAAAAATAAATATAGAAGAGATATGTAACAAAGTTATCTAAACTAAATTGAAATTCTAAAGTTACCAAATTAAATTTAAACTAAATAAAAATTATAAAATTACTAAGTTAAATTTGAACTAAATAAAAATTCTAAAGTTACTAAGTTAAATCTAAACAAAATAAAAATTCTAAAATTATAAAAATTGAAATTCTAAAATTACTAACTAAACTAACTAAAAATTCTAAAGTTACTAAATAAACTAAGTAAACTAAATAAAAATTTTAAAGTTACTAACTAAACTAAATAAAAATTCTAGAGTTATTAACTAAACTAAATTAAAATTCCAAAATTACTATAATAATTATAAGTTAAAACTAATTAAATTAAATTAAATTAATGAAACTAAAAAATAATAATTTATATAAAAAAACTAATCTAACTTAATTACAACTAACACTATAAAAAATCGTGTAAATTATGGTGGTTAAATTATGGCGTTTAATGAAAACCATAATTAACGGTAGATTACTGACGACTTAATTAGCTAACATAATGTTAGTAACAAACCGACGGTTCTGACCGCCATTATTTACTTATTTACTTATTATTTATAAAGGTTCGCACTAATAGCGCACTCTTTTTTTCATGTTACCCGCTCAACTGTTTTACTGCTTTTCATTTTTACCGCTTCAATCTTTTTTATTACTTAGTTTTAGTTCTCACGTTAAAATAAAATTTTAATTAAAATTAATTAAACTTTTTTTATACAATATGAATTAAATAATAAAAAAGAGAACGTAACAGTTAAACGCTAGCTCTTCTCCTTCTCCCTAAAGATGAAAACAATCGCTAAAAAATTCTTTCAAGGAACATGTAGATTTAATATATCTTGATGTGCATATGCAAAATGGAACTTAAAGAATAAGACCTTTCAAGGTTGTGTTTGCTAATGTATATTCTCATTCCTAACTCCATCATGTGAAGATCATCATGATATGTGGAACCCAAATGTGTCTTACACATCTTAACACGACATGTGCCATTTTAGGCTAATGCAATCTCCCTTAGACAAACTAATGTAATGAGTATAGAGTACACAATGGAAACAAAAATGAAGCAAGTATGCTAATCTTATATATAAAACATTTTCCTAACTAATAAAAACATACATTTTATGTATAAAATATTACCCAAAATAATAACAAGACTAATATTAATTAAAAAACATTCTCTTAACTAATAATTAGACTAATAATTATGTTATAGTTCTCACATACAAGACACACTTGAAAATGGTTTCTTAATGAATATAATTCTATTATGTTTTGTTATAGTTATGTTACTTTTACCAAATGTCATTTTTCATTGGGTTACTATTATCACATAATTCATACAAAAGAAACTTGTCTATTAAATAAGTATAGTTGTGTTATAGTATTGGCAAAAATAACCTAATGAGAAACGGTTTTTTTTTAGTCACGTCAATTTGATAAATCATGGATGAAAAATGGTCAAGTATGCTCGAAGGTTATTTTGATGAACAATGGAAAATCCTTTTTCAGGTAAGTTATTTTTAATTTTAGAAATGTATAGAGTTTTCATATGAGACATTGCAAGTAACTAATGTTCTTGTTATTGGAAGCCTCGATTTTGTTTCAAGGTACACAAAGATTTAGCTAAAAGATATATTGAGGCTTCGATTGGAAAAAAGTGGAAGGAGTATAGGCTTAAGCTTTGGAATGCTAAGTATAACTCACTTTTGAGAAAAAGTTAAATTATTGAAAATAAACCAGGGGATGTTACCTTGGAACATTGGGTATTATATGTTGACTATCGTTTCAAACCAGAGACGATGGTATGTACTTCATTTTTCATTGTATATTGAATTTTTTTATGTAATATTTTGTGAAATTATAGAAAGTAGTATGTTTCTACTTATAGGATCTTTGTAAGAAAAAACAAAAAATAAGGAACAAACAAGTCTTTTCTCATACGTGTGGGGTCAAGTCTTTGGCAAGGAGAAGACATAGGCTAGTAAGTTTAACATTATCGTTATCAAAATATTTTTCTTAGATATGACTTAAATACATAATGATATTGTGTATTATTTTTTTAGACTATTGAGACGGGTAAGACTATCGGTCGGGGTCTAACATGGAACATGACCCATAAAAAGAAAGATGGGAGTTATGTGAATAAAAAAGTTAAGGAGATAGGGGTAAATTAATAATCTATATATCTTTATATGTTTTAAGTTTATATTCATTTTTTATATTATGAGTAAATGAATGATAGTCATTGTTTATTTGTATTTTATGTAGGAAAAAATTGATAGTCACTTAAATCAAAACTTTGAGGCTTCTTCTGAATTTCTTTAAATGATGTTGTTGGAAAGGTATTTGGAAAAGAGCATCCTGGTCGTGTTCGAGCAATGGACATGTGAGTGTTTCCTACTATTTCTTTTAAACAAACCACTACACGACTTAGTGGTATGGAGTTTGATTCTTCAGGTGGTAATACTTTAAATGGTAGTTCTTTATTGTAGAAAAAAGACTTGCATTTGTGACTGCTCTATTGGAAGCAGTTGTTGGCTATATTAGTACAAAAGAAGGTGGTAATGGCCCTGCAGATTTAGTTGTTGTACTTGCAAATCATACACAACAGGTATATCAATTAGTTAGTCATTTTGTTCAATGTTTAGTTGACACGGGCATTAACATGTATGCCACTTTTTGAGTCTATTATTGATTGTACTACTTTGTGAGTCTATTAGTGATTGTGTTTAGTTGACAATGCAATGTAACATCACAATTGCCCAAGATTTCTGGAAGCTATTGTCCTTTAGAATATCAACACTACCTCAAAATATATGCATTGTATTGTATCATGATTACCTCAATATATGTCCTTTAGAATATTAAGAAGTGTTGTAGAATATATGTCCTTTAAACTATATGTATTGCTCTGTGTCATGATTACCTCAAAAATGTATGTCCTCTAGAATATCAAGATTACCTCAAAATATATGTAATGTACTGTATTAAGAATACCTCAAAATAATTTGGAGAAAGACTAGTTTGTATTTGTCCAGACAAGAAATTTGTGTCTGAACAAGGTTGTTGTTTGTGTTTGGTCGGACTATGATAAAGTGAAAAATATGGAATGTTGGATTGGGGTTTTAGACCTAAAACTGGAATTGAAACTTAAAGTGAAACTGAGAGAATGATTTATTGAAATTTAAACTAAATTGTACTGAATCAAGACTACTTCAAAATATATTTCCTTTAGAATATTAATAAAGTGTTATTATTGTTAGCTTTAGTTTAATTTGTTTAGTGTTTAGAAGTGCACATCACATTTTGTACTATATCATGATTACCTCAAAAAAAATCCCTATTTAATTGTATCTTGGCCTACAATGCATTAGTTATTGCTTATGATCTAACTGTTACAATATGGACATTTTATTCTATAAGTTATTTTATATGGTAGAAATATAATGATCTTGTAATATAATGTTTTTTCTATTTTTTTAGACTTCAGAGGTAGAAAGTGAGCCTTCATCATCTTATGCCATAAGATCATCAGATGTAAACAATACACATGATGCAAATCCCCAAAGTCCTTCAAATGACATATGATTTATTTATGAAACATTTATGTTATAAAACTTGTTTACTTTGAGAATAACTTAAGATAATGACACAATTGTTGGTCAATTTTATGATTTTGTATTTTTAAACAAGCTTGTGATATGTATATCAAACAAGTTAGACTTATTAGTATTTTTGAAAAGGTTGAACAATTGCAATGTCCTATATATTTAGTGAATGAATTTTTAATATGTCTTTTAACTTTTTATAAGAATAATACAAAAGTAAACTTCAATTTAAAAAATTTAAATTTACTTTAAAGTCAATAGTAAATAATGATAAAAATTGTGAATTTAATTTTACATATTTAAAATACAAAACTAAATATATTTAAAAATTGTGGCAGTTTATAGAATAATATTTATAGAAAATTGTGGCGGTTGAATTTGACATAGATTTAAGTATATAATGGCGATTTCAAACAACATACTATTAAATGAAATTTGTTTATGCGTGAAAATTGTGGTGTTTCAAACCGCCACTATTTTCAATAAAAAACCACCATTTTATCCTAAGTTTAAAGTGGCGGTTGTCACGAGTTTATTTTTAAACCATCATAATTTACCTAGCAGCAATCAATTCTACATCTTTTTTTTAAACATCATTTTAGTAAATTGCGGCGGTTGAAACAACCATAATCATCTTAAAATAATCGTCATAATTTACGTGTTTTATTGTAGTCTAATAAAACATGGAGGGTGTAAAGCATAATATACGGTAAGAATGAATTACTGAACGCTAAAGCCCAATTGAAACGAGACTCAAGATGTTGTTTTTGTTACATATAGCTCCATATTAAAAAAACAAGGTATTTGGGCGAGGGTATTAGTAGCCCACACGAATTCTGGCCAACAAGAAAATGTTGATAGAAAAAACGTAGGTGGAATGAATCAGAAACGGGCTGAATCACGTGAGTAGGCCCAAAGCGAATCTCATTGTCACAAAATTTCAAAGGAAACCCTAGGGACTTATGATATCAGTCGCTGCAGCATCTCTTGAAATTTGGTCAATCATTAATTTCTCACTTAATTGTTATTGTACCCCAAAATTTTCCCTCCCATTTTTGAAGACAATTGTTTCAAGACACTTCTCCATGCTCATAGGGTTCTCCATTGCTCAAGAATACTCAAGGATTTGAACATACAAGCATCTCTCCTAACTAATGGCCTACAATTAGGGTTTTGTGTTTCTCAAAGAAAATTGAGTTTCTAATTTCTCAAGTGAGTCTCATGGTTCCTCATATGCTTCAAGGTACCCTCATGACAAGTTTCAAGCCTTGCATCACAATTTTGCTCAGTCAATTGCTCAGATGAGTGAAAATCAATTGTGTTGGACAAAAAGTCAATTGTGGTCAACGTACAGTCAAACTTCAAGATTTTTGGTCAACATCAAGATTTTGAGGTCAAATTCATGATTTGATCAAGGGTTGATCATGATTCATCAAGAAAAATCAAATTTCATCAAAAGTCGAAAATTGCTAAATTAGGGTTTTCTTTATGAGAAGTCAAATGAACTTTGACCAAGCATAACTCTCATATGTTTCATCAGAAAATTCCCAACCAATGCCCATTTTGACGGAAATTCAATTCTCTACAACTTTGCCTCTCTAAGCTCAAGTCCAAAAAATACTTCATTTGAGAGATATGAGCAAAAACATTATAGGTCATTTTGAAAGTCAACAAAAAGACATATTTTATCAAAGCAATTTACATCAAGTTAAAGACTTAAAATGAACTAGGTAACAACATGAGAGTTGTAGGGAACATCTTGAGCTTTCCAAAAAGTCCAAAATCACCTTCATATGACAAAAATTGAGTGAGATATGATTAGTGCAAGTTGATAAATTTTTTAGAAATGCATGAAACCTCAATTGGAATTTTTTTTATTAATAACCATGTATTAAAAAAATATTTCGTAAATAACCGGGTTTCAGAAAAAATTACGCAAATAACCATGTTTGAGATGGCTCCACAAAGGAGGAGCCATCTCAATTGGCGCATGCACCTCCTTTTTTAAGGGAGGCGCCATCTCACTTGGCGCCTAAGTGCTTAGGACATGCCCTAAGCCAAGTGAGATGGCGCCTATGTACAAAATTAGGGCAAAATTTTTTTTTTTATTTTCTTTCCTGTGTGTTGCCTATTAGACAGAGATCAACAAAATGGATTTTTTATTTAAAAAAAAATAATTACATTCAACTGTTTTACATTAAAAGAACAGTAAAAAAAATGGATACAAAAAATACTGGGGAAAAAAAGATACATCAGTGATCCCCCAGAACCCGGTAATGACCCCCGGTTCCGCATCCCCGTCCTCGCCTTTCTCTTGCTGGGTGCCGTCGCGTTTCCTGCTGCGGCAAGGTCGATGGCCCAGCGAAGTCAATGCGATCCAAATCCATAAAATCAGTAAGATCTCCATATCTCGAAGATCCGCTCTGGTACAGTCGGTTACCCATACCCTCAAAGTTTGGTCGTGTTGGCGGTGGGTGGGGTTCCATGGTTGGTCGGTAGCATTGGTCGTCTGAGTATGGGGGGTAGAAAGGAAATGGATCTTGGGGTGTTTGGTATTGTGGATGTTGGGTTGTTTGGTGATATGGTGGTTGATGGTAGGTTTGGTCGGCTTGGTCATAATCTTCTGACATTCCCATATTAGGGCTAAGGGTGGATGTTGAGGGCGCCATATTGGGATATGTGGAAGACTGAAATTGTGTCTGGGGTATATGGGTGTGCTGGTATTGAGGTTGGTATTGTGGTTGGGTTTGAGGCATATCCGGGTATTGGTAGTTTGGTGGTGATTGTGGTTGGTAGTACGGCATTTGATTGTAGTTGTGTTGTGGTGGGGAATGTGGTTGTGTGTTTGTTGGTCTGTTTCTTCTTGGGGGTTGGTTTGAGGTTGATGGATTTTGGGTTTGTTGATGGGGAATCGAGGGTTGTGCCCATTGTGTGCGTGGGTCAACCAAGTACCTCGAATGAGACACGTGCATTTCTGGGTTACTAACCGACCTGTACCACGACATATATTGATCAGTGTGTCGCATGTTACCTTGAGTAAGGAAAACCGGGGATTGCAAGATGTAGCGGTGACGCCTTTGCCACATTTTACACCATTCCGGAGCAAAGTCTTTCCAGTTGGTAAGACCCCACTGGGCGTCGACCCTTTTTAGATGCCAGGGGGACAAATCTGTTGGATCACTCATTATCTCTTGATGCATTCCGAACTGCATCTTCACACGGTCGCTGTGGTGCATCTCCACAATGTTGAACCGAATGAGTGCAGTCTTTGCAGTCCAAGTTGCTGCACCCTCTGGGTTTGGAGAATGGCCCAAACCCAAATATGGTCTCCAGACGAACTGCGATAAAATTTAAATCAGGTTAGAGCAAAAGTAATGTATAAATAATTAAAATGAACAAAAGTGAAAAGCTACGACGTACGTCATCTGGGCCTAAGTGATCCAACAGATTCCGGTAGAGTGCGACATTGAATCTTGGATTCTTGCCGTAATCCATACCCCTCACGCAGTACCTAAAGGAAATGAGAAACATGTTATTTTTAGCATATATTTTGGAAAGAGCAGAATACTTATAAATGCTATAACTTAATGACTTACTTTGTTGCGTACGGGAAACCAAAAGTGTTGTTGTTGATGGGGTTTAAGGACTCCATCCTCCACCAACCCCAGGCTTGTAGTAAAAATGCGCACCCATAAAATGTACATTTTTCCTTGACTGCGTTTTTGCACAAGGAACTGTACAGGTGGGCTAATACTGCAGAACCCCAACTTCATTTTCTAGTTTTTTCAAAATTTGTTAGTAAATGTAAGTACATGAAATTTACACTATTTCCCGTACTTTCGGGAAATAAAAATGTACCAAAAAGTATCATAAGATACGTTCTGGCTTTTACTACTCGGTCATTCTCTGAGGAATTTTCATTTAATTCCATACTTGCATAATGCCATTTCAGGTCAGTGAGTAGTATTCCCTGCCCTCTTGCTCCACCACCTTCTACCATGTCCCTACCCAACAGTTCTTCACACTGTGAGTTGGGTTGTTGAATCGACCCGTTCACCGCCTTACCGTTGATAGGGAGACCCAGTAGCATGTACACATCTTCGAGAGTGATGGTACATTCACCTATTGGTAGGTGAAATGTATGGGTCTCCGGTCTCCACCTCTCCAACATTGCAAGAATGAATTTTGAGTCAATGGTGCAGTTGGAGATCTTTATCACATGTCCAAAACCTGCATATTCCAGATAAGGGACGATAAATGGGTCGGGAGCCAGGTAGTTGTGTGAACGGATTCTGAATCTTTTTGTATCCTGAGATCATAATTAAACAAGTGTAAGATTAATTAAGATGAACAACACGTTATTTGAAGTATGAAAAATGTATAACCAAAGAAGAGACTTACAAATGCAACAATGTTTTCCCTTGTGCCTCTGTGAGTATCGCCCATTGTTAGAAGAGCCATTGTTCAGAATGCTTGAGAGTATGAAAGACTTAGGAAGAAATAGAGAGTATGATAGACTTAAGAAATATTTCGTAGCAGAGAGTGAGAGTTGTGTGGGTGTGAGAGATGTTTCATAAGGTATGTATTTATAGGCAAATAAGTTTGATGTAGTGGTTGCTTGTGCTTGCATGCCTGCGAAGTGTCACATTTGCATGCTTAGGGTGTTACACATATGCATGCATGCATTTACAAAAAATGTAAGGTGTCACTCTTGCAGGCTAGGTGGCAGCCCATGCATGTATCACGATTGGACAGTAAGGGAGGCGCCATCTCACTTGGCGAAAGAGTACAAAAATGAATGGTGTCGCCACCCCATTTGGCGAATAAGAGGTGTCATTTGTTACAACATTGGCTCAGGCTACGTGACAGCCTTTGGGATTCCTTTCTTTGTTGCATGCAAGGCCATTGGAGTTGATGGGTGGAGTCTTACACAAAACATTTATGTGTGCAGAATAGGGCCAGGATAGGTGGCAGGCTAGGTGGCTTCATAAGCCCATGCATGTATCACGATTGGACAGTAAGGGAGGCGCCATCTCACTTGGCGAAAGAGTACAAAAATGAATGGTGTCGCCATCCCATTTGGCGAATAAGAGGTGTCACTTCTTACAGCATTGGCTCAGGCTACGTGACAGCCTTTGGGATTCCTTTCTTTGTTGCATGCAAGGCCATTGGAGTTGATGGGTGGAGTCTTACACAAAACATTTATGTGTGCAGAATAGGGCCAGGATAGGTGGTAGGCTAGGTGGCTTCATAAGCCCATGCATGTATCACGATTGAACAGTAAGGGAGGCGCCATCTCACTTGGCGAAAGAGTACAAAAATGAATGGTGTCGCCACCCCATTTGGCGAATAAGAGGTGTCACTTCTTACAGCATTGGCTCAGGCTACGTGACAGCCTTTGGGATTCCTTTCTTTGTTGCATGCAGAATAGGGCCAGGATAGGTGGCAGGCTATGGGGTTTCATTATTGCATGTAATATTATTGGCAGCCTTGGGGGGTTGCATCCCTTACTTAATTGAAATTTTTTGCCTTACGTTGAACATAACATTCATTCACATAATCTGTAAAATCTTCCAACCTTCGAATCAGTCATCAAACCTTCAAACATTCCAGCATTCATACCTTCCTACAATCAATAAACCTAAAACATTCCAACCTTCAAACCTTAAAACAATTCTACACAATGGCCTCTTCACCACAATTTGTTGTCAAAGCACATTTCAACGGTGAGACATACATGTGTCCCACAGTTGGGTTTTTGTTTAGAAACACCGACAATGTTCGATTTCTCTTAAACGGGAAAGCAAATTTCTCGTACTTTAAGAAAAGATTGGAGGCCAAACTTGAACGAGGCTCGGTATCCCAGATATTTTATCAGAGTCCAGTCTTTTTTGGAAACAACCAAGTTACTTTTTATAAGGTTGAAGTTCAAGATGACGAGGATTTCCAGAACATGATTTCCAGCCATGTCTATTCTGGAAACGACTCTATTGAGTTGTACGTTTTGCTTCAAGAGCCTCCGGTGACACAGGAGGTAGAGCCTCCGGTGACACAGGAGGTTGATCCTTTGGAGAATGAACAAGATGAGGTGGATGCAGTTGATGATGAAGAAGAAGATAACGAGTTAGAGTTTGATGAAATGGTGAACGACGATTCTGACGATGATGGCATCCCAAGTATTCCTACTGACAAAATCTACACACCACCTACGCACATGACAAACTTCAACATAGGCGGAGATGAACCTTCTACGGACTTATTTTTCCAACCGTATATGCAGTCGGATGAAAATTTAAAAGAGAAGGACAAGTTTCGTAACAGAGAGGAATGCATAAGGGCCATCAAAAAATTTCACATGCTCAACTCGGTTGATTATAATGTGGATCGTGTAAACCCGGAAAGGTACAAGATCAAGTGTGTCCACCCTGACTGTATGTTCAAGCTGACCGCATCATACAGACTAAGGGGTGACTGCTGGGTCATAGGTTCCATGACTACCCATACTTGTGTAAGTTCCACTCAATCACAAGACCACCGAAAACTCAACCATGATCTAATCTGTCAAGAAATCCTACCCCTGGTCAGCAACGACCCTTCTTTGAAGGTGAAAACAATCATCTCCCACATCACCACGATTTTTAACTACACTTCGTCTTACTGTAAGGCGTGGTTAGCAAAGACTAAGGCGATTGAAAGGGTGTACGGAAACTGGGAGGAGTCATACCGATAACTTCCCCGCTACCTAAATGCACTCAAGACATATTCTCCAGGTAGTGTTTATGTTCTGGAAACATTGCCAGCGTACGCCCAAGATGGTAGTCTACTGCATGGCAACGGAATATTCAGTCGCGTGTTTTGGGCATTTCAACCATGCATCACAGGGTTTGCATCATGCAAACCAATTCTACAAATTGACGGGACTTGGTTGTATGGGAAGTGCAAAGGCACGCTTTTGATGGCAGTTGCACAAGATGGCAACAATAACATTTTCCCCGTTGCGTTTGCCCTTGTCGAGGGGGAGACCGGTGGTGCTTGGAGCTTTTTCCTGAAAAATCTTCGTACACACGTGGCTCCTCAACCAAATCTCTGTTTGATCTCGGACAGACATGCCTCCATTGAAAGTGCCTATAATAATCCAGCAAATGGTTGGCATGACCCTCCTTCTACGCATGTCTATTGCGTCAGGCATATCGTCCAGAATTTCTCGAGGGAGGTCAAGGACAAAACATTGAGGAAAGCGGTGATGAATGCGGGATACTCACTGACACAGCCCACATTCAAATATTACCGCAACGAGATCCATTTGTCTAACCCAGAAGTCGGTACGTGGATCGACAATATACCGATCGAAAAGTGGACTAGGTCATACGACAACGGCCAAAGATGGTGGCATATGACAACAAATCTTATTGAATCAATGAATGGGGTATTCAAGGGCATACGAAACCTCCCAATCACTGCCTTGGTGAAATCCACGTATTTTAGGATGGCTGGTTATTTGCCAAAAGAGGTGAAATATGGTATGCGGTCTTGCAATCAGGACAACTATGGAGTGAAAGCTGTATGAAATACATTAAGGCTGAAAGTGCTAAAGCCAACACTCACATGGTTACACGGTTTGACCGACACAGCCACAACTTCATTGTGAAAGAGACAATCGACCACAATGAAGGCCTGGCAAGACAAGAATACAGGGTCATTTTACCTTCTCAATGGTGCGATTGTGGCAGGTTTCAAGCATTTCGTATGCCTTGCTCTCATGTCATTGCCGCTTGTGCTTATACCCATCAAGACGCGCTTCAACTGCTCTCAAACGTTTATAAATCTGAAACGTTGCTCACTGTTTACAACAACAACTTTCCTTTGGTGGCAAAACCGGACTATTGGCCTGAATATAACGGCGATATAGTTTGGCACAATGACCAAATGCGAAGGAACAAGAAGGGTCGTCCCAAAAGCAGGTGCATCACAACAGAAATGGACGATCTTGACAGGTTGGAAAGAAAGTGTGGTTTATGCCGTCAGGTCGGACACAATCGCAAAAACTGTCCGAATCGGGCGTCTGGCTCGACCACATAAATTTTGTAATACAATAAATCTTTTCAATATTTGTGTTGTAAACATTAGGGTTTTCCGTTAATAAAACTGTTAACACAATTTAAGAAATTCAATATAGGAAATTACATTAGGGTTTTTGCGTACAACAATGATTAACGATATTCAATCTAGGAAATTACAACTGTTAACACAATTTTATCTGACCCATGCATCATCAGCATTACATCACTGTCTGTTTTGACTTCCTACAACCACACATTAGGTCTTCCTGTCGCATGCGAGGTTGTTGTTCGTTTTCGCTGGATCCTTCGAATTTTTTCCCCCTCCGCGATGTCTCCATCTAGCCACCGCATCAACTCCCGCTTCAGACGCTCCATGGAGTGAATGTGCCAGAATTTCATTTTCATCGCAGGTTTCGTGGCGGAGAATATAACGTAACCATCTCTGCTAAAAATCATAGGCGACGTCATTACGTAAATAACGGAGTACAAAATAAAAATACAGTGCGAGAAAGTGTGAGAAATTTCAAAGAAACGGACGAATTATTTATAAAACAGCAAAAAACCCTAGTTTTGCCCTAGGCGCCAAGTGAGATGGCGCCTCCTCTCATTTTTAAGGAGCATGCGCCATCTCACTTGGCTAAAAGACAAGGGAGGCGCCAAGTGAGATGGCGCCTAGGGCAAAACCCTAGGTGCATGCACCAATTGAGATGGCTCCTCCTTTGTGGAGCCATCTGAAACATGGTTATTTGCGTAATTTTTTCCGAAACCCGGTTATTTGCGAAATATTTTTTTAATACATGGTTATTAATAAAAAAAATTCCCTCAATTGAGCAATTTTGAAAATTTGGACTAGTGGATCTATCTTCTAAGGTCTAAGTATGTTCATGAACTTATAGAGGACTCCTAAACTCATTCATACCTTACCATGATTTATTTATTTATTTATATTTATTTTGATTTTTATTCAATTAAATACAAAATAAATTAAATAAAATAACAAATGATTGACCAAGGCATGTGAGCTTGGTTTTGATCAGATTTGATTCCAAGAACACATATCCAACTTGCCAAAACCGTGTTTCCTCAATATGGGAAGAGTTTCACTTGTTTTGGAAAGTTTTTAATTGGTTTTGGAAAGAAAACATGTCATAATTACATATGGTTCCGTACCATATTTGTTGACCTATAATAATTGCCTTATAAATAGGCAAACATCAAACCAAGAGGAGGACCATGAAATTCTATCTCAGAAGCTAGTTCAAAAAAATCACCAAATATCAAGAATTAGGGCATTCGAATTCTATTTTTCCAGTGGTTTTTAGTCCAAACCAAGGACTGAACCATCATCCTGATATTCCCAGGAGCACACAGATCAAGAACTAAGAAATTCTACGTCCAAGATCATCATACTCACACTCACTGTTTGGGTCGGGTTTTGAAAACTCAAATTTATTAATTTGTGCATGCTTGACTGTTTTTGTGTGTCCAAACATATTCTACAAGATGATTAGAAAAAGTTTGAGCCAAAACATGCAAGGTTGAGCGCATGCATCGTGACTTGCCATTTATAGGGCATAGTCACAGTGAAGCTTCAAATCGCTACTCACAGGCACTTTCAGACTAAATGGAAGGTGTCATTCGATTCTCACCCCATGCAATTTATTTTAACACTTTTTTCTAACCTTTTTTCCTTTATTATATTTCCATTAATTTATTTATTTCTTTTTTACAATTAAAATCAAAAGAAAATAAAAAAACCAGAAAAAACTTATAAAATCAAAAAAAATAGGATTTAGTATTTTTTATATCAATTAATTTAATTAATTTAGAATTATGTTTTTGCAATTAAATTAATTAATTTGTAATTAAAATTAGACATTAGGTTTTTATTCATTATTAACATATAAAATCAAACAAAAAAATATACAAAAAATATCTTTTAACACCTAGAATTTTTAGGACTTTAAAATATCTTTCTAACTTTTTTATTTATCTTTTGCATTTAAATCCCCAGAAACAATTGTATAGGTCGCACGGGTTTTTTCTGTAATAGCTTTTAATTTCTCGCAAAGTTTTAATTATTGTGTAACTCTCCTGAGATTATATAATAGTGTTAGGTTTTATCTTCTACACTTTATTTTTTCCGCACTTATATTTTATGCCTTATATATATATATATATATATATATATATATATATATATATATATATATATATATATATATATATATATATATATATATATATATATATATATATATATATATATATATATATATATATATATATATATATATATATATATAGGCTTGTATGACAAGATAAAATTAATCGATAGATAACCTTAATTTTTAAGATAACATAACTGAAACCAATACACTTTGCACACATCACCTCTAGGGTAACCTCTCTTTGTTGCCTTGCGATAATAATGGTCACGTCCCACGAAAATGGGAATACTTTAGCAAAGACCATCGGTTAAACAATATCATCATGGTCCCTTTCGAATAAATATCATAATTCCTCGATGACTCTCCGAGTTTCCTACAAAATGATCTAGTCCATTCAATGACCCTACGAGAAAAATGATGATAGTCCCTTCGAATTGCTAAAAGTATCCTTACATGTTGCCTTCTATGACCATACGACGAACCTACGCATGTCCCTTCATATCCAATAGATAGGGCTACCTACCAACTAATGGTATGGATATCACTATTTCTAACGGAGAAGGAAAAGAATAAGAACGACCTTTAGTGGGTAAGAAACTTTTAATCGCTTGCTCACAACCTTTTTCACAAACAAAACATTTTTACACATCACACTTTTCAAACAAAATATTTTCAACACTTTGTACGCATTCTTGAGGACTGATACAAGAATCATTACAAAGTTAGCTTTTCAAAATATTTTCAAAAAAATCACACACACAAAGCAAATTTCAAAAAGTGAGCTAGCGTTTAAGAGTCTGTAGATAACTACGGATGAAAAGGGCGCTAACACCATCCCTTTTCATGACTTACCCCCTGAACTCAAAATCTATCAAAGGTTTTTCCTGTTCTTTTCACCTTTCCTCATTGGATAAATGAAAAGTCGGTGGTGAATCTTGCTAACTGCAACATTTTGGATAAAAACCAAAAAAGTCAGTTCTCCCACTGTATTACAGAATCAGCGACTCTGCTGGGGATAATGATTAAAAGAGGGGTTAACTTAAGAGTTTAGATCACTTTACTTGCTTAACTTGTGTGCTTTATATGCTTTAACTTTAAGGACTTACTTGGGTTTATTACTTGTAAGATCCTACACCCGAATCTAGGGATGCCTTAAGTAAGTAGCAATAAATCATAAAAAATTTATGACATAGACCGATATGGTTGAAGTGATGACTACAGTTAGTGCGACACTTTGGTTTGTACTAATGTTCCCTGAGTCAGTCAAGGATAACATTAGGCCTCCGCGTAGTGTTATTAGCACTAACTTACTTTTAGAACCTTAATTGACCCATCTTGGCCATTAGAAAGTAGTGAGATGGTTGGCTTTAGTGCAATCCAAAGTTGGTTGATACTCAATACCATGCTCATTGAAATTTGACTCGTGGGGTGTTTTGGTGGCAAGCCAGTTGCTGTGTTAAAATAAAACTTGTGAGAAAGATCGGTGATATGAGATTCCTAGAATCTGGTTACTATTTTTAGGACAGGTTGATCCAACTAAACTTCAGTTGTGGGAAGGGTACTTACCTATTGACTTCATGCAAGCCTTTAAACCTAAGGTTACTTGTGTGAC
The DNA here is from genome assembly GCA_948472305.1 of Vicia faba. Lineage (NCBI taxonomy): Eukaryota > Viridiplantae > Streptophyta > Magnoliopsida > Fabales > Fabaceae > Vicia > Vicia faba. Next base: position 1,312,524,587 of record OX451738.1, on the reverse strand, counting down.
TTGTTTGTATTCACTATCTAACAACTTGAATGCATCGCATGATTTGTTTGTATAAACTCATTTGTTCTCATCACCTTATGATTTTGCTTAGTGCATGGAATACACATCATGTCATTTCATAACATATCACTGTTACTAACCATTTCAAGGATCTTAGGGATTTATGGTGCAATATTTGCAGGATTGTTATAAGTCAAATTTCTATCAAGGGGCAAGAGGATTTATTTTCCTATAGCCAGATGTTGTCAAGATCAAAGTGCATTTTCTTGAGTCAGAGGCTATAACCCACTTCATATGATAAGATTGATTCTTATAGAAGGACATTCAAAGATGAAAACTCAAAGTTCTTCAGACAAAGCTGCAACTAAATTCAATTTCTAATGTTTCAAACTAGATTCCCTAAAGATACTTGAAAACATTGCACACACATCTACATACCATGTCTTTGAATAAAAGGTTTCCAAAACAGGTTTCTCATCTCCTTCCTGTTTATTTCAGCAGAAATGGCTCTCGAACAAACAGTGAAAGATCTCTAGGCTCAGAATGCTCAGTTCCAAGAGATATTCTTAAGCATAGCCAAAGGGAAAGAAGAACTGAAGGCATTCATCATCAAAGAGAAGAAGAAAAAGACAAAGAAAATAATTGGCATTAAAGGGAGAAGATTCATAGGTCCGACTAAACAGGTCAAGGAGATCGAGATCCTAGAGGACAATGATAATGAACATGAAGACAACGATGAAAGTGATAAGCATGAGGAAAATAACAGTCATGGTTCTGTCAAATACTCTATTGAATAGGAAGAATATTATTTGGATGAACAATATCCCCCTACTGATGAGAAGTATAAGTTGTTAGAAGAGTGTCTAAAAGCAATGGAGATCCAGAAGGTGCCTGGCTTGGACTTTAAAGAATTGGGTTTGGTCTCAGGAGTCGTCATTCCTCCCAAGTTCAAAACTCATACCTTTGCTAAATATGACAATGTTTCTTGCCCGAAGCTGCATTTGAGGTCATATGTTTAGAAAATCCAACCACGCACTCCTGACAAGAAATTGTGGGTTCATTTCTTCCAAGAGAGTCTTTCTGTGACACAGTTGGAATGGTTCTATCAACTAGAAGGGACCAATATTCGTACCTGGGAAGATTTGGCTGCCACTTTCTACAAGCAGTACCAGTATAATGTTGATCTCACACCAACTCGTATGTGATTGCAGAGTATGTCCATGGGCTTTAATGAAAGCTTCAAATAGTACATCCATAAATGGAGAGATCTCGCAGGTAGATTTCAACCTCCTTTAGCTGACAGGGAATTGGTTGACATATTCATGAGCACGCTGAGAGGTCCTTTCTATAATCACCTACTTGGAAATTCTTCAGCCGATTTCACTGAATTTATATTGATAGGGGAACATGTTAAGAATGGAATCATAAGTGGTAAAATCCAGGTGCCTACCTCTTCCGATACTCAGAAGAAGTCATACAACGGGAAGAAAGAGTTTAATGTTGTGTACAACCAGAAGGGTCATAATAAGAGAGACGACAACCAATATGTGGAGGCAGTACTGATCTCTAATCTTGCACCAGTGCAACAACGACAACAGGGTAATCAGCATAAGCAGGATACACCCAAAAGACAATTTACCAAAATCAACATGTCATTGGCTCAAGTGTTGCAACACATGTTGAAGGCAGAGTTGATTACGTTGAAGGATCCTCCTCGGAATCCCAATACTTTCGCTCCTAGATATCATCCCAATACAAGGTGTGCACACCATTCTAATAGTCCTTAACATGATACGAATGGTTGTTGAGCGTTGAAGAACAAGGTTCAAGATATGATTGATGCTAAGGAGATTGATTTTGACCCTCCTGAGACTCCTAATGTGATCACTGCTCTCATGCCAAATCATGACTAAGATTGAGAGCATCCAGTTTAGTTGAATTTTCAGTTGTAACTTCTTTTGTTTGTTCGAGAACTTATCTTTATGTCAAACTTTGTTTTTTTTCATTAATTCATTGCATATGTTTGTCTTGAATTAATCCATTCGTTTTCACTATATTTAAACTATTCTTTTTACTTCATTTTTGTGATATTCAAATCTCGTTAAAAGCTATATGCCTTTATAGGAAGGATAATGAAAATGATACCATAATCTCATACAGTATGCTTTTGAACAGACCTTGCTGACGATGTACAGACATTGCTTCAATTCCTAAACAGTGGAGATATAAGGAAGTTAATCCCTATTTAACCCCTTTTAGACTAAGAAGTAGGAGTTTTCTTTTTCATGCAAATTGAAAACCCTTAATCATAACCTGGGGTAGGGTAGTTTCTCAGTTAATTCAATTGCGCATTCAATCGCAAGCTTTTCCTTTGTACACAATAGATAGTATTAAAGATATCCTTCCAAATTAAAATTTGGTGATGGTTCCTCGTAATCATTAAGTCAGGAAGTCATTATCTTTCAAAAGAAAATCCCGTTAAGTCAAACCTATGAAGGAGACTTAGGGAAAAATCTGGGGCATCCCGCTGACTGTAATCTAAAACAAAACAGTTTAGGAAAAATTTAGAGAAAATAAAGTAAAAAAGAGGTCGCTACAAATCCTTAACAAAAGAAAGATGTTATAAGAAAAAATGACCGCATTCTTAAATAAACTTTCTATTTCTGAACCATCACCAAGTTTCAGTGATATAATTCTAAACTCTATTGGAACCTAGATGCATAATTAACTGAGTATAGGATTGAAGGACATCATGGAGAACGGGTTGGGTACAAATAAACTTTGAGCCTTTATCCTTTGTTTCTTAAACCGTGAACCATGCCACATTGCAATCCTTCAAAGTCCTAACTAAAGCATGGGTTAGTTCGAAAACATATTGTTACAAAGAGGTATCCTAACTCCTGTAAGGCTTACTATAAATCCTGAGTTGATATCACATTCTTACAAATTTTGTTTTACTAAAAATGCATTTTTTTATACTTCAAGACAGACATAAGCTTTTCATTTCAATACCATTGTTTGCATATGACTAATTGTTTGACAGCAGAGAAATTCACATGACGAATATTCAATGAATGAAAATCCTTCCAATGGACAAAATTACTTCAGAGGATGGGTCAAAGAGAAAGACACTTCCAGTAACAGACCTTTCATGGACATAATTGGTTATAAATTAAGGGGGCATGACATGTTATTATCCAACTCATATGTGGAAATTAAGTTAAGATTCAAATAATATCTCAAAAGTGCTGAATATTCAGGGGAAAATCTCTATATAAATCACTTGGGGCATGTTACATTAATCATGAGTTTCAACAAAAGCCACTATGAAAATTGAATCTTCGGTATCACCAAATTGCTTGTATATGTTAGCAGTATCAGATGGTGTCATTCTTCCATGACAGTTCTTAGAAAAATACCGAGGAAGGTCAAGACTATCAGAAACTTGGTAATCAATGGTTGATTAATAACTTCAAACATCAGATGCACCAAACTAATCCCAGGGGCAAATAGACTCCCGTATACGAAGGGCCACGTATGATCAATAAAATATTTTTTAGTAGTGTTACAACACTTACTACCATGGACAGTGAAAGTTCCTCGCGCCCTGTGAATGCGGACATAGTCAAAAATACTACGCATGAAAAAGAGACCCGCTAGATTGATTGGCCTGGGAAAAAATAAGGGAATCTCGACGAACCAAAAGGGTTCGGGAAAAAATTAGGCACATATAAATAAAATTGTATACCGGGCAAGTCGAAAACCTGAGAAGGCGGCTTGGGCAAAAAAGGGTATCCCGATGGACTAAAAATCGGAAAAGATAGTCCAAGAAAAAGTTAGGGATTAAAGCGTACAACTATGTCTCATTATCTCATCACTCGTTTATCACTGTAATCAGCATTTACCAAAGACTCTAGGAGTTAGGATAATTTTCAAGCCATCCACAAATTCCCACAGAGCAATCTCCATGGAATTATCTCTACAGAGCTATCTTCACAAGCTCATCCCCAACAGAGATATATTCCCTAGGTAGTCTAATATGCCCTCAGACAGAAATTAGGGCATCTTCCAGTAGTTTAACTCCATATCCATGATGGGTAGCTCGACATGATCATCTTCCCCAATAGGTCCTCTAACATATAAGGAGGTTTGATCATTTCCCCAACATCTTGCAGAAACTTCCTCAGCATAACCTATGAGATTCCAATCCCCATCAAAGTTATTTTCCTCGACACAGTTTACAGAAATTTAATTCCCCAGTGGAGTTTATTACTCCAACACTGTAAATCCCTAACAAAATTATCTTCTCCAGTGGGGTTTAATCAAAGTTGTTATCCCCAGAAGAGTTGTTACGGTATCTGAAACATGGACAAATAGCACACCAGAGGAATATCCATCTCTTTTATCCCCAATCAGGATACGTAAGAATCAAATCCTTCAACAAAAATAACAACGAATGACAGACTCTCCTTGAATATCTCTATCCTCAAGCAGAAGTCAAAAATCCCCAGCGGAGTATCCTAAAAACGAAAGCAGAAATCCCCAGCAAAATTGTTCCAGCAGAAATTGAGGAATCACTTTCTTCATCCCCAACAACAGTCCGAGATTTATTTTCCCAGCTATACATTGTTACAAGGAGCTACCGATACGCTTCAACGACATATTGCATCCATACATCATTTCACAATACATATAGCATATGCATACCGAAACGCATATGACATTCTCATCTATTTTGAGATCATAATTACGCAATGCATTACATACATCATGATATTACATAAAGCTAATTTTGTCTTTTCATGTAAAGTTCGCAAGCAGACGAATATTGTAACACCCCAATTCTACCCCAAGCAATTATGCAAAATAAATTAGAGTTATAAAATTTCAATCATACAAATGAATCGGGACGTCACAAATTCTTCTAACAAATTCATTGCATTCATCATGGACATATAACACTTTTTCAAACATCGGATGAACCATCAATATATCATCTTTAATCAAATAAATCAACATCTACGCAGCGGAATTCTTAAATACATCTCTAACAAAAACAACAACTTCTAAACATCTCATATTTAATGATAATCAAATTAAAATTCAACAACTGAAAATCATCAATCAAAACAACAAGTGTTCATTCCCCCAAGTGTTACATATCAGAGCAATGATACTGACTCGAACTATTGAAGGTATACAACCTTCACTCTCGATTACCTGCACGTTACCAACAAAGGGCAACATTCAAACAGAAGGGGTGAGATATCTAACAATATAATAAAACACATGATAATTAATATATTAAATTAGATCAACAACATCACCACTTCTCATCTCATAATCAACGACAATCTCAACAATAATATACATTCATCAACATCAAAATACACTTCTTCATGAAATCATATAATGCGACTCAATACTATGCAAATGCATGTGGTACCATTGGAGAAGAACTCCCATCTCAAAAATTTGCCAATTAATAGAGGCATTAACAAGGCATAGCCTTCATCTCAAAATTTGCCAATCCAGGCCATCTCAACGAGCATAAGCTCCATCTCAAAAATGTAATGTATGCGACACAACCATGAATGGAATGATAACACCCAAGTTAACAACATCTCAAATCATCTCAAAACATCTCAAATTATCATCTCAAAACATCTCAAATTATCATCTCAAAACATTCCAAAATACATCTTCAAATAACATCTCAAAGACATTTCAAATTAACATCTCAAAATAACATCTCAAAGACATCTCAAATTAACATCTCAAAATAACATCTCAAAATAACATCTCAAATAATCAAAATAATTCTTCAAACGTCATTTATTTATAAATCATCAAACATCATTTATTTATTAATAACTTCTCATTTATAACTCAGTAGTATTTAAATTTCCATAGTAAATCAACATTGTCATTATGTAACTCTAACGTCAAGTCCGTCACCATCCTACTGTTATGGCTCAAACATCAGCTTCTAAGCATCTAACATTCATCGTTCTGCACAAAACAACGTAAAGGCCATCCAACTTCTGACCATGCAATCCTCTAACCAACGCTATTTCTAAACACACAGTTTCTAATGACGCAACCTCCGGGCGACACAATCTTCTGACTATTATAACTTCTGACCACTACAACCTTTGATCAGATGCAACTTCTGATCATCACAGCTTCTGGCTAACCCCATCTTCTGACCAGATACAACTCTTGATCACCAAATATTTTGACTAATGCCATCTTCTGACTAGTTACATCTTCTGACTAACACAACTTCTGACCAGCTACATCTTCTGACTAGGTAAAAATTCTGACTAATGCAACTTCTGACTAGCTACATCTTTTGACTAACATACGTATAACATCAGAACTTCTACCTTGCACTAATCTAACGCAACTTCTATCAGCATCCTGCTAACGTCAGAACTACTACCTTTCCTTAACGTTATTATTTTAATTCCTTTTCCTGTTATCACCCTAATCAGGAATAATACAGCTAATGTTATTCCCTAATTAATTCATCGTTCTAACACAGCAGCACCTGGTATCATTCTAGCATAATTATGCGTTTTCATTACTGCTATATTCAACGTTTTCCATCACTGCATCTCACCATGGTTCCATAACTAATCCCTAAAACTTAATCTAATCAAGACAATTCATCCCTTATAATCATCTGATAATTCTACATCAATTAAACAACATCATGACATCAATATCCATCTAAAATTCATCAAATCTTCATCATACATCATCATATACATTCAATTCAAGAACAAGGCAACAATCATCAGTAATCCCACATACCAATCATCATAAACCCAATTATAGAGTTAGAACCCCACCCTTACCTTAGATTCAAGGTCGCTCTACAATTTCCGGTTGGGTTCACGTTCTTGCCGCTTTCCACTTTCTCTAGCAGCTTTCACGTTCTCTTCCAAATCCTTATTCTTTCTACTGCTTCTTTCTTTCTATTCCTTCTAACAAATAATAAAATAACCCTATTATTCTATTATTCCTTATTGGGCTTAAAACCAACACACCCCCTTATTACTTCTATTCTCCCAAAATAAGCCCACATTAAATAATATTACACTTCTAATATTATTTCACCACATAATATTATATCTCTAATATTATTTCTCCACTTTAATAAAATAAATCCAATTAATTATAACACATCTTCCCAAATATTCCAAAAATAATTTAATTAAATAATTAATTAAATTACGGGCGTTACAAATATCATCAGCAATTTCAAAAAGGTCAGAGATTAATTCCCGAAATAGGATGGGGCAGCTATCTATATGACCAGGCGGTATGAATTCCCGAAACAAGATGAGTTTACCTACAAAAAAAAGGTCAGAGATTAATTCCTGAAACAGGACGGGGCAACTATCTACATGACTAGGCGGTATGAATTCCCGAAACGGGACGGGTTTACCAACAAAAAAATAGGTCGGAGATTAATTCCATAAACAGGATGGGCAACTATCTATATGACCAAGCAGTATGAATTCCCGAAATAAGACATGTTTACCAACAAAAAACATATCGCAGATTAATTCCCGAAACAGATGGGGTAACTATCTATATGACCAAGCAGTATGAATTCTCAAAACAGGACGAGTTTACCAACAAAAAACAGGTCAGAGATTAATTCCCAAAACAGTACGGGGTAACTATTTATATGACCAGGCAATATGAATTTCCGAAACAAGACAACTTTACCCATGAAAAACAGATTGTAGATCAGTTCCCGAAACAGGACGGAGCGACTATTGCATGACCAAATGATTTCCTTTAGACATTGAATTATGACGAGCATTCCCCCCCCCCCCCCCCAGAGACTGAATTCTGGCGAGCATTTCATTCAGAGGTTTATTTTGAAAAGCATCTCCTTCAGGGCTTCGTTCTGAAAAGCATCTCCTTCAGAAGTTTATTCTGGAAAGCATTCCCCCCAGAGACTGAATTATGGCGAGAATTTTCCTTCTGAAAAGCATCCTTTGAATACATCAGACATGGACTCATTTTAATACTCATATCAATAGTTACTTTGGATGGCATCTGTAAGCCCATCTTCGATGACACTCTATCACCTCTATGAATGGCATATTTTAGCCCATTCAATAAGTATAATCAACCAATAGTGTCACTTCGTGCATATGTGAGTGCAAATTTCTGGGCACTTAAGTGTTCAATCCTCTTCCACCTTCAGATCACGAATGACGGACATGCCAATTTAACTATTCAGGTTTAAGAAGATTGAACAGGGGCAGCTGTTGCACCCTAAAATTTTCCCTTCTATTTTTGAAGACAATTGATTTAAGACACCTCCTCATGCTCCCAGGGTTCTCAATTGCTCAAGAATACTCAAGGGTTTGAACATACAAGCATCTCTCCTAAGCAATGGCCTAAAATTAGGGTTTTATGTTTCTCAAAGAAAATTGAGTTTCTAATGCCTCCAGTGAGTCTCATGGTTCCTTATATGCTTCAAGGTATCCTCATGACAAATTTCAAGCCTTGCATCACAATTTTGTTCAGTCAATTGCTCAGATGAGTGAAAATCAGTTGTATCGGACAAAAAGTCAATTATGGTCAACATACAGTAAAACTTCAAGGTTTTTGGTCAAGATCAACATTTTGAGATAAAATTCATCATTTGATTAAGGATTGATCATGATTCATCAAGAAAACTCAAGATTCATCAAAAGTAAAAAATTGCTAAATTAGGGTTTGCTTTAGGAGAAGTCAATTGAACTTTGACCAAGCATAACTTTCACATGCTTCATCAGAAAATTCTCAACCAAAGCCCATTTTAATGGAATTTCAATTATTTACAACTTTGTCTCTCCAATCTTAAGTCCAAAAAAATGCTTCATTTGAGAGATATGAGCTAAAACATTACAGGTCATTTTGAAAGTCAACAAAAAGACATCTTTTGTCAAAGCAATTTACATCAAGTTAAAGACTTCAAATGAAACAGTGACCAACATGAGAGTTGTCGGGGAAATCTTTAGATTTCCAAAAAGTCTATGATCACCTTAATATGACAAAAATTGAGTGAGATATGATTGGTGCAAGTTGATAATTTTTTTAGAAATGCGTGAAACCTCAATTGCGCAATTTTGAAATTTTGGACTAGTGGACCTATCTTCTAAGGTCTAAACATGTTCATGAACTTATAGAGGACTCCTAAACTCATTCATACCTTACCGTGATTTTATTTATTTATTTACTTATATTTATTTTGATTTTTATTCAATTAAATACAAAATAAATTAAATTAAATAACAAATGATGGACCAAGGCATGTGGGCTTGGTTTTGGATCATATTTGAGGGCCCAATAACACATATCCAACTATCCAAAACCGTTTTTCCTCAATATGGGAAGAGTTTCACTTGTTTTGGAAGGTTTTTAATTGGCTTTGGAAAGAAATCATGCCATAATTACATATGATTCCATACCATATTTGTTAACCTAGAATAATTGGCTTATAAATAGACAAACATCAAACCAAGAGGAAGACCACGAAATTGTACCTCAAAAGCTAGTTCAAAAAAATCACCAAAAAGTCAAGAATTAAGACATATTCGAATTCCATTTTTAGTGGTTTTTAGTCCAAACCAAGGACTGAACCATCATCCTGACATTCCTAGGAACACGCCCAGATCAAGAACTAAGCAATTTCACGCCCAAGATCATCATACTCACACTCATCATTTGGGTAGGGGTTTAAAAATTCAAATTTGTTAATTTATGCATGCTTAACTGTTTTTCTGTGTCCAAACATATTCTACAAAATGATTAGAATAGGTTTGAGCCAAAACATGCAAGGTTGAGCGCATGAATTGTGACTTGTCATTGCTAGGGCATAGTCACGGTGAAGCTTCAAATCGCTACTCACAGACACTTTCAGACTAAACGGAGGGTGTCATTCGTTTCCCACCCCATGCAATTTCTTTTAACACTTTTTTCTAACATTTTTCCTTTCTTATATTCCATTAATTTATTTATTCTTTTTTACAATTAAAATCAAAAGACAATAAAAAAATCAGAAAAAAACTTATAAAATAAAAAAAATTAGGTTTTAGTCTTTTTTATATCAATTAATTTAGAATTATGTTTTTGCAATTAAATTAATTAATTTGTAATTAAAATTAGACATTAGGTTTTTTTTAAAAAATTATTAACATATAAAATCAAACAAAAAAAAATACATAAAATATCTTTTAACACCTCGAATTTTTAGGACTTCAAAAAATCTTTCTAACTTTTTTATTTATTTTTTGCATTTAAATTCCTAGAAACAATTGTATAGGTCGCACGGTTTTTTATAGCTTTAATTTCTCGCAAAGTTTTAATTATTATGTAACTCTTCTGAGGCCATGTAATAGTGTTAGGTTTTATCTTCCGCACTTATACTTTATGCCTTGTATATATAATTATGTAGCAATAGGCTTGTATGGCAAGATAAAATTAATCGGTAGATAACCTTAATTTTCAAGATAACATAAGTGAAACCAATACACTTTCACACTTCACCTCTAGGGTAACCTCTCTTCGTTGCCTTATGATAATACTAATGGTCACGTCCCATGAAAACGAGAATACTTTAGCAAAGACCATCAGTTAAACAATATCATCATGGTCCCTTTCGAATAAAGATCATAATCCCTTGACGACCCTTAGAGTTGCCTACAAAATGATCTTGTCCCTTCGATGACCCTACGAGAAAATGATGATAGTCTCTTCAAATTTCTAAAAGTATTCTTACATGTTACCTTCTATGACAATACGACGACCCTACGTCTGTCCTTTCACATCCAATAGATAGGGCTACCTACCAACTAATGGTATAGATAACACTATCTCTAACGGAGAAGGAAAAGAATAAGAACAACCTTTAGTGGGTAAGGAACTTTTAATCGCTTGCTCACAACCTTTTTCACAAACAAAACAATTTTACACATCACACTTTTCAAACAAAACATTTTCAACACTTTGTAAGCATTCTTGAGGACTGGTACAAGAATCATTACAAAGTTAGATTTTCAAAATATTTTCAAACAAATCACACACACAAAGCAAATTTCTAAAAGTGAGCTAGCGATTAAGAGTCCATAGATAACTACGGATGAAAAGGGTGCTAATACCTTTCTTTTTCATAACTTACCCCCCGAACTCAAAATCTATCAAAGGTCTTTCCTTTTCTTTTCACATTTCCTCTTTGGATAGATTAAAAGTCGGTGGTGACTCTTGATAACCACAATATTTTGGATAAAAACCAAAAAAGTCAGTTCTCCCACCGTGTTACAATTGTTAATTAAAACAAACATTTCAATTAAACTCTCTCTCATCGTGTACGATTCTATCAATCTATAAACTCTCTCTGCACATTCTTTGCTTCTCTCTCGAAAAGAACTCACTCAATTCTCTCACTTTATAATCACAATTTTTCCGTGTTCTCACTTTTGTTTCAAATCATCATTGCTCACTTTCTCTTTCAATTCAAAATCTCACGACCCAACCTCTCTACCTTTTTTCAACCTACAATAACAAACTCTGTATTGGTTCTGCTTGTTCAATTGTAGACCAACAACAATGAATTTTTGGCACCAACTCTATTCTACGTGGTAAACCAACAACAAACAACAACAATAGCTATAGTTGTAGAAAATTAGCAAGGCATGGGAATCGCAGTGGTACAAATAAATTTGAGAAAAGAAGACTTACAAACTCAGAGCTAGTCTGAGGATTAGGACGTCGACAATCGCTTGAAAATGCTCTGGTAAATTTAACTTTGTTTCTTCTCCCTTCTTCTACGAGTCATTGGTTTGATGTTGTGGTGTTGGATTTCGCGTCACAGAGTCGAACTGCAACGACCAAATTCTTTGAGGTGGATGATAGCTTGGATGTGCAACAATATTTAGTTATAGATTTAGATCCAAAAATACTTCCCTTGAGTTATTTCATACTCTTTATTTTTTCAGTTTTAATATCTACCCTTTTTGCTCTTTGCGTGTTTGTTGTTGTTTGTATGTTGTGAAGGAATATGGATTGATACTGTGAGAAGAGGTTGATAATGGTTGTGTTGGTGAATGAGTGGATTGAAGGTGAGTAATGAAAGATTGAAAGTTGTTTTCCTGTGTAATTTTCAATTGAATTTTGTGTGTTTGAAACAAAAGTTTTGGTAGTATTATTGTTGATATTTCTTCTCTGGTTTTTTCTCTATCCTTCTTTGTGGGATTATTTTGTATGATGCTTTTTTTCCCTCCCTTTTCTTCCCTCTTGAGATATCTTATTTATAGATAAAAACTCTGAATTTTGAGAGGGAAATTTTTTATGAGTTTTGTGATCGGTGGATCTGGAACTGACTGTTTAACGCTGGTTCGCGAAATGTCGCGGAAGCAAGAGTCGCCACCGTCTTTTATTTTCTCCAATTTGGAAAGGACAAAAGCACAGAAAAATTCCTTAAAGAGATTGCTCTCGGTTCGGGAGGTAGGTTATAGAAAGGGAAGGTGTTAGCACCCTTTCTATCCATGGTTATCCATGGGCTCTTAGATACTTGCTCATTTGTGTTTTCAAAATGTTTGCTTGCTTTTCAATATGGGTTCAAAAAAGTTTCTTTGAAAAATTTCAGTTCGACTCGTACGTCAGAGTGTTTGAAAAATTTGCTTTGAAAGCTTTTGAAAATGTGTTGGTGAAAAGATTTTTGTTTGTTTTTGAAGAGAGCAAGTATCCATGAGTCGTCTACCTACCCTAAGGAATTCGTCTGTGTAAATGTCCTTTAAAGTAGTGCCATCCCACCATTGAGAGATAGGTAGCACCACCGTTGGAGGTGTTCGGGTCAATTCGAGGTTCGGGACATGGTGATCACCGGAGCAATAGGAAGACACCTTAGAAGCTACCCTCATGCCAGGTTCCTGGATCATGAGGACTTACTAAAACATCCTCTACTCGACGATCACCTTTCGAGGCAAGGCAACAGTGAGGCGTACCCTAGGGGTGGTGTGTGCGATTCGTGTGTCATGTTCATTGATATTTGTCTTGTCATGTTCATTGTGATCTACGCTTGATTTTATTTTTAAGGCCATTCATTCTTGCATGCTTATTTAACAGTTAATATTTGTGGGAAGAGTAAATTCTAAACTATTACAAACGGCGCGGGTCCACATCGCCAAAATTAAACCGGACCCGATTTAACGGAAAGATAAATAAAGCAAATAAAATAAAGTGCGAGATGTAATCGTTACAGAGCTTTGGGAGAGATACATAATTATTTAAGCAATATAAAAATAAATATGCGAAATTAAATAAATTAAACAATATGGGCGTTGGACCCTTTTGCAAAAATTAATGTCAATGAGGAATTAAAATTAAAAATTAAAAAGAAAATGTTTTTGGTGTTTTTATGTTTTTTAGATTTAATAGAAAAAAGAGAATTAATTATAATGAAAATAAAATGTCAAACCCTAATTCTAATTATTTTTAGTTATTATGAAAATGTTAAATTAACCTAAGTTAAACCCTAATTTTTACTTATGTACACTTAAAAATAAAATAAATATTATTATTGTGAAAAAGAAAAAAAAGAAAAATTAACTAAACCTAATTCTACTTCTTTTGGATTTTAGTTATGAAAAGAATTCAATATTGTAAAACCCTAATTTATACTAAGTTTATTTACATACAACTTATTTATGAAAATAATTAAAACAAAATAAATACTATATTTTCTCTTTTTTCTGATTTTTTTTGTATTTTATAATTTGTAAAGAAAAAAATAATTAATTAAAGCAAGTAAAGAAAATATAATAGCAATTAAAAATAAAATAAGAAAAATATGGAGAAGGCAAACCAGGGGGTTTCAGTCCCAATTGTGAGGTATAGGCCTTAGAATGCTGGCCCATTAAACTTTGGTCCATTTGACCTTTTCAGTTTGTGTGCCAGCGCGTTGACCTGGGCTTATAGTACACCTACAATCCATGCCTTTGAAGTCCTGAAGCTGAACGCGTGGCGCGCTGGATCTAGAGGTGTATCGTGTTCTTCAATCCAAGCGCTATACCTGAACGTTAATTGAAAAAAAAATAAATGGAAAGGAAGAAGACCTGGGATCGAACCCAGGTCATTAATATTACCAATCCACATGCGCACCACTGAACCAAGTTGCTTGCTTTGTATATTAAATAAGCAATGAATATAATATAATGAGACAAGAGTTAGTGGTGCAAAAACGCGCGAAGTTTAAAAGGTCCAATCATTCCCTGCCACCTAGTTGTCTTCCTCGCGTGTTTTGTTTTCCTGAAATAAGGACCTTTTAAGCAACGGTTTATGATGCGTTTCAATAGGCCAGCTACAAGAAAATAGCGATTAGGCCTGTGTTGTTTAGAAATTAGGTGCGATGACTGATTCCTGTTCGTCTCAAAGCGCTGAATTCAATGATGAAACTGTGATGGTCCAATTTTGCTTTGTATGAAAACCCCTAATCCAAAAACCTGCAAACCCTAAATTTTAACCATGGAAAAATCGCCTACAACGCATAATAATCTAATCAAATGCATGGGTTAGCTTCAGAACATCGTGAGGAATGAGAATCAATAAACAAAATGTTATGAGGATGCGTAAATTTCAAAACACGATGATGAATTTTTCACTATGTATCTTGCATTCTGTATACCAATCTCTTGCGTTTGGAGGGCTGTTAATGATTGGAACGTGATCAGTGAAGCTTCAGGAAGCCAATGGAATAGGAATTAGGGCTTGAATCCACTTAGAAAGTTGATTTCAGAATTGCTTTTTTAGACAAAAATTTCAAGTTTGTAATGGCTCTTTCTGCGCAGCATTCAGTCTATTGTCATTAGGTTTGTGTTCCTGGCTTTGTAGTGAAGCTATTAGGTCAACAAAACTCCATCAAATCTCTTGCCATAATGATTTTGCATATTTGATTTTCTAAGGATCTTTTTGAATCTTTTTCATGTGCATTTTTGTTCAATCATGCTCAAATCAACCAAATCTTGCCATATTGGGATATGCACGAGATATTGAGGATAAAACATGCATGAAAAGATTTTTTAGGTCAAGTTAGGTATTTTTCATATATTTACATAATTTAAATGAATTAATGTGAATAATAATTCAAATAAATAAATAAAAAATGAGAAAATACTTTCCTTTGGGCCAAGTGGTCGTGCACAGGCTTAGAATGATGAATCATGGAAGAAAAATGGGCCCATTAGCAATTTTAGGTCATTTGGATCAAAGTTGACTTTTCAAAATATCCAAAAATTTCCCAACTTCCACAAGGCATAACTTGCTCAATTTTTAAGCTTTTCTCATGTTCTTGGACATTTTGGAAAGGTCTTTGAGTCCTCTAACCAATGCCTTTGGTCCCATGTCATTTTGATTTACCAATCTCAAGTTATGGCCTTTGACTTAAAGTCCCTTTTTGTTGACTTTTGAAAATGACCTATAATGTTGAAATTGATAACTTTTTGTGAGAGCATTTCTTGGACTTGAAGTATGAAGATGAGTTGTAGGAAATGTCTTTCTCTTCAAAATGAGCTTTGGATGGGATTTTTTCTGATAATCCATGTGGAAGTTATGCCCTGGTCAATTTCAGTTGACTTTTTCAGCTGTCCAAATATAGTAACTTTTGCATCTTTGATGATTTCTGAGCCAAATTTTGAGAATCATGATCAAGCATTGATCAAATGATGTTTGTGGCTTCAAAATGATATGTTGACCAAAAATTTGAACTTTTGACTCTCAAATGACCATTTTGCCCCTACAGTTGACTGTGGTGCAATTTAGGGTTTTGACTGTGCAATTCTGAGCTGAAGGCCTTGAAACTTGATATGAGGATGCTTGACCACATTTGTAGTCATAGGAGATTTGATTGGGCCTTTGAAAACTCCAATTCTTTGATCGGAACACAAACCCTAGTTTTGACTGTATGGGAGACTGTTGGACTGTGCAACCCTTGGAGAATTTTGTGACTTGGCTTGGCAATTTCTTGAAGAATATGGGAGGGCAAATTTTGGGGTACAACAGTTGCCCCTGTTCAATCTTCTTAGACCTGAGGATGCAGATTGGCTGACGTGCCTTTCGTAATCCGAGGGTAGAAGATGATTGAACACTAAAGTGCCCAGAAATTTGCGCTCACATAGTAGCAGTGTGATGGAAATGGGCTTATAGATGCCATTTGGAGATTGCTGGATAGGATGATGGGCTTATAGATGCCATCTGGATGTTGATCGCGTAGGAAATTCCTTAGCGAGAACCTGTGTACCTGCAAAAGAACAATGAGTACCTGACACGTTGCAGGAGTTGGTTTTCAGATGCTTTGTATAAATGTGTCCTGACTGGTTACAGGAGCTGAGTCTGGAGCTTCACAAGATGATGAATGAACCAAGGATGGTTACTACCTTAGCATGAACGGTAAGAGAACCTTGGGTGACTTTAACTTCAACAACGCTCGTTGAGAAAATCTTGGTGGGAACTACCATCTTTGCAGTATCGGGAAGAGAACCATAGACAATTATAATCTGAAAGGAATTATCACCTCACTCGCCGTCGGAGAGGGAAACATCTGAAAAGGACTTACCACCTCACTCACCGTCGGAGAGGGAACCATAGGAGACTATCACCTCACTCACCGTCGGAGAGGGAAACATCTGAAAAGGACTTACCACCTCACTCACCGTCGGAGAGGGAACCATAGGAGACTATCACCTCACTCACCGTCGGAGAGGGAAACATCTGAAAAGGACTTACCACCTCACTCACCGTCGGAGAGGGAACCATAGGAGACTATCACCTCACTCACCGTCGGAGAGGGAAACATCTGAAAAGGACTTACCACCTCGCTCACCGTCGGAGAGGGAACCATAGGAGACTATCACCTCACTCACCGTCGGAGAGGGAAACATCTGAAAATGACTTACCACCTCACTCACCGTCGGAGAGGGAACCATAGGAGACTATCACCTCACTCACCGTCGGAGAGGGAAACATCTGAAAAGGACTTACCACCTCACTCACCGTCGGAGAGGGAACCATAGGAGACTATCACCTCACTCACCGTCGGAGAGGGAAACATCTGAAAAGGACTTACTACCTCACACACCGTTGGAGAGGGGACCATATGAGACTATCACCTCACACTCATCGTCGGAGAGGGAAACATCTGAAAAGGAATTACCACCTCGCACACCGTTGGAGAGGGGACCATAAGAGACTATCACCTCACACTCATCGTCGGAGAGGGAAACATCTGAAAAGGAATTACCACCTCACACACCGTTGGAGAGGGGACCATAAGAGACTATCACCTCACACTCATCGTCGGAGAGGGAAACATCTGAAAAGGAATTACCACCTCACGCACTTGCCGGAGAGGGGACCATAACTTCTGCTGAGTCTTTATCAGAAAAATCTGTTGGGAATCGATTTAACTGGACTAGACAAGGTCTTGAAATGTCTTCAACTGGAATAAGTGTCAGAACGTCGCCATATCTGGTTCATATCTGGACTATATCTGGAAGGCAATCTAGAAGCAGCATCAGAACGTCACCTTATCTGGTTTACATCTGAAACTATATCTAGAAGGATATCTGGAAGCAGCATCAGAACGTCACCATATCTGGATCATATCCGAAACTATATCTAGAAGGAAATCTGGAAGTAGCATCAGAACGTCACCATCTCTGGATCATATCTGAAACTATATCTAGAAGGAAATCTGGAAGCAGTATCAGAACGTCACCATCTCTGGATCATATCCGAAACTATATCTAGAAGGAAATCTGGAAGCAGTATCAGAACGTCACCATCTCTGGATCCTATCCGAAACTATATCTAGAAGGAAATCTGGAAGCAGTATCAGAACGTCACCATCTCTGGATCATATCCGAAACTATATCTAGAAGGAAATCTGGAAGCAGTATCAGAACGTCACCATCTCTGGATCATATCCGAAACTATATCTAGAAGGAAATCTGGAAGCAGTATCAGAACGTCACCATCTCTGGGTCATATCCGAAACTATATCTAGAAAGAAATCTGGAAGCAGTATCAGAACGTCACCATCTCTGGGTCATATCTGAAACTATATCTAGAAGGAAATCTGGAAGCAGTATCAGAACGTCACCATCTCTGGATCATATCTGAAACTATATCTAGAAAAAATTGCGATAGTTGATAGTAGTCATTTTTGTATTGATCTTTTTCCTGAAAAGGCAAAACATAATTGTATGCAAAATCATGATGCATGAACTGTATGTCTTCAAAATTAGTGAGATTCGTGTAGCATGATGCATATGCATGATGATGTGATGTTTATGAATGTATTTTTGTCTAAGAAAATAAATCCTTGACGGGTGCCGGGAAGTCGTATCCTGGGCTGATGTTGAGGAATAGATTTTGTTTCCACTGGGGATGATAACTGCAAGAATACCGGTAGGAGAAGATGACTCCGTTGAGGGATGATCTTGGCGAATGGAAGATTCTGCGGGGAGAAAAGATACTCTAGCGACCATGCTGAGAAGCAATACTCTGTGGGAAGAGGGATGCCTTGCTGAATGTTGATAGTAGTTTGCTGAGGATATCTTGTTGTATTGGAAGTATGGATGGACTTCGCTGGGGTCAGAAGACTTCGTCGGGGACGCTCTTTCCGTGGCTTTTGGCTGAGGATAACCCAGTTATATCCTGTTAAGGAAATAACTCTTTAAATCAAGCCGGACGACGCGTTCGTGTTCTGCTAGGGGATAAGCTTCCAAAATCAATTGGGGATAAGCTTACTGTTTGGGGAGATGATTCCAACTTTCCTGGGGAACTAGATTAGACTTTCCTGGGGAAGTTTTGAACTGTATTGGTTAAGTTCTTCAACGGATCCTACCCTGATACCTTGGAGGATAGAACAATCAGATTGCTTAGACCACCCTTTATTGCCCCTGTTTCTATGGGGGAGAGGAGGACCTGTGAAGTGCTGATAGTTGTCGAGGGTCAAACCTTCTTCTGGTAGGCGGGTGACAAGATGACAGGACATAATCGTACGCTTTAATCCCTAACTTTTACCTGGACCGCCCTTTCGGGTTTTCAGTCCACCAGGATACCCATTTTTGCTCAAGCCGCCTTTTCAGGTTTTCGACTTGCCGGGTGTACATATTTTTTCATTTCACCCCTTCATTTTGCCCGAACCCTTTTGGTTCGTCGGGAAGCCCTTATTTTTGCCTAGGTACGTCGACCTAGCGGGTCTTTGATTTTGCGTAGTATTTTCCGACTATGTCCACGCTTTTAGAATGCAGGTAGGTGCCCCTGGCTGCTTGTGTTGCCATATTACCAGAAGGTGTCTGATCGTGCAAGATTCGTTGCTGGAGTGCCCCAAGTGACTTAGGCAGAGATTTGCCCCAGGCTTTTTGGCCTTTTGAGAGATTCTCTGGATCTTGACTTAACTGCCCCTGATGTCGGGCCATGATCATGTCTGCCACTTGATTGGAGTGCTTTTGTTCATCCGATATTCGTCGTGCGAGCTTCTATGCTGTTCAAACAAATAGTCATATGCAAACAAAGTTATGTTAAAAATGCAAAGCTCATGTCTGTCTTGAAGATTTTGAAAATGCATTCTTTTTTTCATAAAAACAAGTGAAAGTTTGTAAAACGTGATGTCAACTCCGTATTTACCGTAGGCCTTAAGGAGTCAGGATACCTTTCGTGACAGTATGCTTTCGAACTAACCCGTGCTTCAGCTAGGACTTTTAAGGGTTATAACGTGGCTTGGTTCACGGTTTAAGAAACAAAGGATAAAGGCTCAAATTATTTGTACCCACCCGCTCTTCGTGATGTTCTCCAAACCTAAACTCAGTTGATCATACGTTAGACCTTGTTTGAGTCTTTGCTCTGATTTTCCGGTGATGGTTCGGATATTGATGATTTATTCTGAATAGGCAGTCATTTTTGTTATTGTTGAGGGTTTGTAGGACCTCTTTCTTTTTTATTTTTGTTATCCCTATTTTTTGCCTGAACTGTTTCCTTTTTTGGAATTACAGTCAGCGGGATGCCCCAGCTTTGTAAGTCTCCTTCATGGGTATTTTGACTTATTGGGTTTCTTATTTTTTGAGATAATGACTGCCTTTCTTTATTGATTATTCGGAACCATCACTGTCTTCCTTTGTTTTGTAAGGACCTTTTTGGTGCCCTTCGTTATGCACTTGGATCAACTGAGAGAAACTATCCTGCCCCAGGTTATGATAAAGGGTTGTAAATTTCGAAAAGAAAACTCCTACTTCTTTGGCTCAGATGGGTTGACGAGGGATTATCTTCCTTATAACTCCAGTGTTTAGGAATTGAAACAATGCATGTACCTCATCAGCGGGGTCTGTTCAAAAGCATACTGTAGATTGCGGTATTGTTTTCGTCATCCTCCCTCAAGAGGCTCAGAATTATTAACCAAGAGTTGATCATCAGAAAAAATATGAAAAGAATTTTGAATATAATGAAAACAATTGTATTAATTCCCAAAACAGACATATGCGATGCATTAATAGAATAAAAGAGTTTGCTATGACATTAATTGTTTGTATAAGCAAAGAAAAATACAACTCAAAAATTCAAATAAACAAAGGCTTCAACGATTGGGTAACGGAGCAGTGATTATGTTCGGAGTCTCGGGCACTTCAAACTGAATCTCCCCGGCGTCGATCATGTCTTGAATTTTGTTCTTGAGAGGCCAGCAGTTGTCCGTAGTATGCCCCGGGCTGTCGGAATGATATGCGCACCTATCATTGGGATGATAATTGGGAGAAGAAGTGTTCGGATTCCGAAGGGGAGCCCTTAAGGTGATCAGCCCTGCCTTCAACATTTGTTGTAGTGCTTGATCCAGCGACATGTTGAGTTTGGTATACTGTCGTTTCTCCTTGCGCTGCTGCCCCTGTCCTTGTTGAGCAGGTCCGGGATTGGAGATCTGGATTGCCCCTACCTCATGACGGCTCTTTTTACCGTGCACAGCATTGGATTCTTTCTTTCCGTGATGAGGCTTTTTATCAGAAGGTGCAGCCTCTTGAATTTTCCCAGACCGGATGCCAGCTTCTATTCGCTCTCCAGTCAAGATAAGATCTGTGAAACCAGCCGACGAATTCCCAATTAGGTGGTTGTAGAACGGACCAGACAGGGTCCCCAAGAACATATCGACAAGTTCCCAATCAGTCAGAGGTGGTTGTACCCTTCCAGCAAGATCACTCCATTTCTGCGCATATTCTTTAAAACCTTCACTTGATCCTAACGACATACCCTGGAGTTGGGTACGCGTAGGAGCAAGGTCGGCATTATATTGATACTGCTTGTAGAAAGCAGTAGCCAACTCCTCCCAGTTACGAACCTTGGTCCCTTCTAGCTGATAGAACCATTCGAGATGAGTCCCTGAAAGACTCTCCTGGAAGAAGTGGATCCATAAATTTTTGTCCACCGTATATGGTTGAATCTTCCGAACATAGGACCTGAGATGTAACTTGGGACAAGACGCCCCGTCATACTTGGTAAAGGATGGTGCTTTGAACTTCCGAGGAATAATCACACCAGTTGACAAACCCAGATCTCCAAAATCCAGCCCAGGTACCTGTTGGATCTCCATAGCATTCAGCCTATCCTCCAACTATTTGTACTTGTCCTCAGCCGGAGGGTACTGTTCGTCATCGAAATCTGTCTCATTGTCAGAGACCACTGGGCTGGGAATCCTTTCCTCTTGATAGCTGCCTTTCCCCACATATGGGGTTGTCCTCTCAGCTTGGTCCTGCAGGGTGTTCCCAGATCTGCGTCTAGGGCTGAACAAGACAGTCCTCTTCTTCTTCTTTTCCTTCTTCAAGAGCAGAGCCTTCAGATCTTGCTGCCCCTGGGTCAAATTCATGATCAACTCTTGGAACTGGGCGTTCTGAGCCTGGAGGGCCTTGATAGACTGCTCAGCTGATGATTCAGGATTCATGGCGATTGGCTGAAATAAACAGCGAGGAAGGGTAAGCAACCTGTCAAAGGGATACCTGCAATGCAATGAGATGTATGACATGCATGTAATGTTTTCAAGGACCTCGCGGGGTAAACAGAGAAACTTTGTTAGCATTTGGGACCGGTAGCTTGATTGTAAGAACTTCATTTTGTTGAGAGTCCTTCGTCAAGGGTCAAAGGCTCACCATATCCAGTGGGTCATAGCCCCTGACACCCTTGGCTAGAGGAAAATAAATCCTCTTTGCCCCTGGCTAGATGTTTGATTTATCATGACCTGCATCACAAGCCCTTGAGATCCTTGAAATGGGTTAGGATGTATGCAATGGTATGCAATGGTATGATGTCATGCTATGCATGGGGTAATGTGAGTAACCCTGTTATGAGTCCCAATTAAGGACTATAAACAACCCTGCAAGAAATTTAGTACCCTGTTATGAGTCCCAATTAAGGACTATAAACAAGACCTGCAAGAAACTTAGTACCCTGTTATGAGTCCCAATTAAGGACTATAAACAAGACCTGCAAGAAACAAGTGTCAGGTAACAAGCACGCAGATAATCAAGTACGAAGGCACACAAGTCACACCAAAGAGCCCTTAGGGTTCAGGCCAGCATGAGGTCTAGGTATTACCCTCTTGAAGTTGGTGGGTTCAACCTGTCCTAATCAAAGTAACCGGGTTCTAAGGTTCCCAATATCACGGGATTACTTTCATTGTTCATCGTTTCGATTTAGCCACTGAACTGGCGACCGAAATATTCCAGGAAAGCAACCCTCAATTGAGTGTAGTATCGAGTATCAACCAACCTCGGACTGCACCAAAGTCAGTTATCTCACTACCCTAAAGAGGCCAAGATTGTTCAATTAAGGTTCCTAAGGTCTGTTGATGCTTCACGACACCACGCGGAGGCCCCGTACTCTCCTTGACTGAACTCAAGGGTTACCGGTACACACCAAAGTGCCACATCAACGTAGCAGACTGTTTCAACCATGTCGGTATACCCCGCACAGTTCCCTCACAACCTTGTTGCTACTTTCTAAGAAGGTATTCCCCAGATCCGGGTTTAGGATCTATAGAACTCCCGAGACAGTCCCACAATAATAAAGCAAGCAAGTCAATACAATTGAAAACATAGTTATGACCTAGCCCTAAGGTACACCTCACTTTTAGTTAAAGTCCCCAGCAGAGTCGCCAGTTCTGTGATCGGTGGATCTGGAACTGACTGTTTAACGCTGGTTCGCGAAATGTCGCGGAAGCAAGAGTCGCCACCGTCTTTTATTTTCTCCAATTTGGAAAGGACAAAAGCACAGAAAAATTCCTTAAAGAGATTGCTCTCGGTTCGGGAGGTAGGTTATAGAAAGGGAAGGTGTTAGCACCCTTTCTATCCATGGTTATCCATGGGCTCTTAGATACTTGCTCATTTGTGTTTTCAAAATGTTTGCTTGCTTTTCAATGTGGGTTCAAAAAAGTTTCTTTGAAAAATTTCAGTTCGACTCGTACGTCAGAGTGTTTGAAAAATTTGCTTTGAAAGCTTTTGAAAATGTGTTGGTGAAAAGATTTTTGTTTGTTTTTGAAGAGAGCAAGTATCCATGAGTCGTCTACCTACCCTAAGGAATTCGTCTGTGTAAATGTCCTTTAAAGTAGTGCCATCCCACCATTGAGAGATAGGTAGCACCACCGTTGGAGGTGTTCGGGTCAATTCGAGGTTCGGGACATGGTGATCACCGGAGCAATAGGAAGACACCTTAGAAGCTACCCTCATGCCAGGTTCCCGGATCATGAGGACTTACTAAAACATCCTCTACTCGACGATCACCTTTCGAGGCAAGGCAACAGTGAGGCGTACCCTAGGGGTGGTGTGTGCGATTCGTGTGTCATGTTCATTGATATTTGTCTTGTCATGTTCATTGTGATCTACGCTTGATTTTATTTTTAAGGCCATTCATTCTTGCATGCTTATTTAACAGTTAATATTTGCGGGAAGAGTAAATTCTAAACTATTACAAACGGCGCGGGTCCACATCGCCAAAATTAAACCGGACCCGATTTAACGGAAAGATAAATAAAGCAAATAAAATAAAGTGCGAGATGTAATCGTTACAGAGCTTTGGGAGAGATACATAATTATTTAAGCAATATAAAAATAAATATGCGAAATTAAATAAATTAAACAATATGGGCGTTGGACCCTTTTGCAAAAATTAATGTCAATGAGGAATTAAAATTAAAAATTAAAAAGAAAATGTTTTTGGTGTTTTTATGTTTTTTAGATTTAATAGAAAAAAGAGAATTAATTATAATGAAAATAAAATGTCAAACCCTAATTCTAATTATTTTTAGTTATTATGAAAATGTTAAATTAACCTAAGTTAAACCCTAATTTTTACTTATGTACACTTAAAAATAAAATAAATATTATTATTGTGAAAAAGAAAAAAAATAAAAATTAACTAAACCTAATTCTACTTCTTTTGGATTTTAGTTATGAAAAGAATTCAATATTGTAAAACCCTAATTTATACTAAGTTTATTTACATACAACTTATTTATGAAAATAATTAAAACAAAATAAATACTATATTTTCTCTTTTTTCTGATTTTTTTTGTATTTTATAATTTGTAAAGAAAAAAATAATTAATTAAAGCAAGTAAAGAAAATATAATAGCAATTAAAAATAAAATAAGAAAAATATGGAGAAGGCAAACCAGGGGGTTTCAGTCCCAATTGTGAGGTATAGGCCTTAGAATGCTGGCCCATTAAACTTTGGTCCATTTGACCTTTTCAGTTTGTGTGCCAGCGCGTTGACCTGGGCTTATAGTACACCTACAATCCATGCCTTTGAAGTCCTGAAGCTGAACGCGTGGCGCGCTGGATCTAGAGGTGTATCGTGTTCTTCAATCCAAGCGCTATACCTGAACGTTAATTGAAAAAAAAATAAATGGAAAGGAAGAAGACCTGGGATCGAACCCAGGTCATTAATATTACCAATCCACATGCGCACCACTGAACCAAGTTGCTTGCTTTGTATATTAAATAAGCAATGAATATAATATAATGAGACAAGAGTTAGTGGTGCAAAAACGCACGAAGTTTAAAAGGTCCAATCATTCCCTGCCACCTAGTTGTCTTCCTCGCGTGTTTTGTTTTCCTGAAATAAGGATCTTTTAAGCAACGGTTTATGATGCGTTTCAATAGGCCAGCTACAAGAAAATAGCGATTAGGCCTGTGTTGTTTAGAAATTAGGCGCGATGACTGATTCCTGTTCGTCTCAAAGCGCTGAATTCAATGATGAAATTGTGATGGTCCAATTTTGCTTTGTATGAAAACCCCTAATCCAAAAACCTGCAAACCCTAAATTTTAACCATGGCAAAATCGCCTACAACGCATAATAATCTAATCAAATGCATGGGTTAGCTTCAGAACATCATGAGGAATGAGAATCAATAAACAAAATGTTATGAGGATGCGTAAATTTCAAAACACGATGATGAATTTTTCACTATGTATCTTGCATTCTGTATACCAATCTCTTGCGTTTGGAGGGCTGTTAATGATTGGAACGTGATCAGTGAAGCTTCAGGAAGCCAATGGAATAGGAATTAGGGCTTGAATCCACCTAGAAAGTTGATTTCAGAATTGCTTTTTTAGACAAAAATTTCAAGTTTGTAATGGCTCTTTCTGCGCAGCATTCAGTCTATTGTCATTAGGTTTGTGTTCCTGGCTTTGTAGTGAAGCTATTAGGTCAACAAAACTCCATCAAATCTCTTGCCATAATGATTTTGCATATTTGATTTTCTAAGGATCTTTTTGAATCTTTTTCATGTGCATTTTTGTTCAATCATGCTCAAATCAACCAAATCTTGCCATATTGGGATATGCACGAGATATTGAGGATAAAACATGCATGAAAAGATTTTTTAGGTCAAGTTAGGTATTTTTCATATATTTACATAATTTAAATGAATTAATGTGAATAATAATTCAAATAAATAAATAAAAAATGAGAAAATACTTCCCTTTGGGCCAAGTGGTCGTGCACAGGCTTAGAATGATGAATCATGGAAGAAAAATGGGCCCATTAGCAATTTTAGGTCATTTGGATCAAAGTTGACTTTTCAAAATATCCAAAAATTTCCCAACTTCCACAAGGCATAACTTGCTCAATTTTTAAGCTTTTCTCATGTTCTTGGACATTTTGGAAAGGTCTTTGAGTCCTATAACCAATGCCTTTGGTCCCATGTCATTTTGATTTACCAATCTCAAGTTATGGCCTTTGACTTAAAGTCCCTTTTTGTTGACTTTTGAAAATGACCTATAATGTTGAAATTGATAACTTTTTGTGAGAGCATTTCTTGGACTTGAAGTATGAAGATGAGTTGTAGGAAATGTCTTTCTCTTCAAAATGAGCTTTGGATGGGATTTTTTCTGATAATCCATGTGGAAGTTATGCCCTGGTCAATTTCAGTTGACTTTTTCAGCTGTCCAAATATAGTAACTTTTGCATCTTTGATGATTTCTGAGCCAAATTTTGAGAATCATGATCAAGCATTGATCAAATGATGTTTGTGGCTTCAAAATGATATGTTGACCAAAAATTTGAACTTTTGTCTGTCAAATGACCATTTTGCCCCTACAGTTGACTGTGGTGCAATTTAGGGTTTTGACTGTGCAATTCTGAGCTGAAGGCCTTGAAACTTGATATGAGGATGCTTGACCACATTTGTAGTCATAGGAGATTTGATTGGGCCTTTGAAAACTCCAATTCTTTGATCAGAACACAAACCCTAGTTTTGACTGTATGGGAGACTGTTGGACTGTGCAACCCTTGGAGAATTTTGTGACTTGGCTTGGCAATTTCTTGAAGAATATGGGAGGGCAAATTTTGGGGTACAACAAGTTTGAACAAACAAAGTGCCATGTTTTGTGTCCTTCCTGTTCAGTTTATTGATTTCCTTATTCTATACAAACTTTAGTTGTTTTGGAGCAGGTTAACAAGGAATGGTTTTTTGTTGTTTTGTGTAAGGTCTGGATGGTTTTATAGGATCATGGACGTTAATGGATAGAGACAAGGAACAAGGCTTTTGTCATGTTGTGGAGAGGCATAAGACAATAATAACAGGGCTGTTTTATGCAGTAAGTTTAGACAATAACTAGTGATAAAGTTTGGAGATTGAGACAAAGGAAAAAGTTAGATATTTGGTGAAGCAAGATAAAAATTAGGATTAGAATAAGTTGTGATGTAAATCCTTGTAACTTTGATGCATTTCCTTGTAATGATGATAATGGGTTGTAACTTGCAATTTTAACTTGAAACTTGATTGAATGTAACTTGGGCAGTAACTTGTACAATTTGAATATAAATGAAACAATGGTTACTTGGAACTTTGAAATTATATTTTTTGATGTGTCTTGAGAATTGAATGATGTTCACTTTTATCAACTCGACATCAATAGACTTGAATTTGGAATTTTGTACTTTGAATCATGAAGTGGATTGTAGAATTTGATTTCACTTTGAGTACCTTGAACATGATCTCTTGATTTTTATCTTTGGATAAAAGACTTGAAAAAATCGATGAACATCTTAAATTCCAAGCAATATGTAGAATCAATGTGCATAAGGTTTTAATTTGAACATTGTCTTGCAACTTCTAAACTCATGAAAGCAATAATTTCCCTCCATCTTTTAAATTTTAAATGAACTTGAACCCATGGATTTGACATGATATCTTGAAAAATAATCCATGATTCTTGACTTGAATGATTAGTAGAATAAGGCTATAACATTTCGCTAAATTTATCGGCCTTCTAAAAACAATTTGGCCTCGAGCTTTGAAGAAAACTTGTAGACGACATCACTTAGGGCAATGTGTAAAAAGAATCGCATCAAAATATTGAAAATTGAGGAAGTTATGATCCTTGAAAGTCAGACCAAAGTTGTTTTCTTAAAATTAGGTCAAAGTCCACAAAGCCATCTCTAAAGTATTCAAACCTTTGGTGATCTTCCTCACATAATTGGCCTTTGACTTGTAAAAAGAAATTGGAGAGGATGTCTAAAGAAACTAAATGCTCAAAGAATCACTAAAAATGTGTAATATCAAGGAAGTTGTGATATTTTGAACTCGATCTTGAAAATGTTAAAATTTTGGTAAACGTGCTTTGAATCAACTTATAAACTTGATAAGATACATTAATGCACATGCGAACTAGTGATGATGAAAACTTGATTGTGCTTTGAGGTTAGAGGTCATGCTTTGATGAATTAGCCTTTGAGAATAAATGATTAACCACATTGAACAATTGAGGGATCCAAAACCCTAGTTGAGGCACAACACTTAATGCTCTTAATTCAAACTCCTCTTTATACTGGAAACCAAAGAAGCAAAACACATATCTTTGTAATTGATTAAAGGTTAGTGACACATAAGGTAAGATGTAAATGAAGGTGGGGTCTTAGGTAAAAAATTAGGGTATGACATCTCTAAATCCACTTTCTTGATGGTACATTCCCCCAAGAATAGTCTATTTTCTATTTCCCCATTGAGATTGTGCCTCGTGTAAGAATTGTGTTTCAGTTTTCCTTCCCAGCTCATTATCTAGATGGAAAAAATCCAAATCGAGTTCATTCCTCGTCGGGTAATGTCATGTTTGACTATTTCTCGCTAGTTTGTTCCTGGATTGAACTTTGGTCCCCTGCAACAACTTTTGATCTCTTTAGGCTGGAAACCTAGATGATAAAGAAGACACATTTTACACCTATTCAAATCATGTTTTCCCCAATAAAAAAGATTTGTTCAAAGGATGAAGAATTTATTCCCTAACAGTTATTATACCAGCAATATTTATGAGATTTTATGCAACAACAAGTGGCAGTCTCTTTGTTTGAGAAGCTTGTCTATTTCTATCATATCAAATCCTTATTTTTTTCATCAAGTGGAAATCTCTTTAGTCAATCCCCGACAGGGAAGATTGTTGTGATTCAACAAATCAAGTTAATATAAGTTTGTTTTCTAACAGGTGGTTGTCTTTTTATCTGAGAATCCAGTTGCAACCCCTGATCAAAGTTAATAGTCAAATCTCTAACAAGTGAAGACCGCTTCAGGTTAAAGACCGAAAGTCATGGGAAGTTTGTTACCATTTCCAAGTGGAAGACTTGGTTAAAGAAGAAACTGAGACCCATTCTTGGTGGAAGACTGGAAGTCATGGGAAGTTTGTTACCTTTTCCAAGTGGAAAACTTGGTTAAATAAGTAATTGAGCCTTGTTCCAAGTGGAAGACCAGAAGTTATGGGCAGTTTGTTACCCTTTCCAGGTGGAATACTTTATTAAAGAAGAAGTTGAGCCCAGTTCCGGGTGGAAGACCGAAATTTATGGGAAGTTTGTTATCAATTCAAATCATGTCACTACCTTCGTCTATGAGTTAGTAATATATTGTCATATATGAGTCGATATTACCTATTTCTTTACCATCATATATGAGTCGGCATTATCCTGTTTAATGCCTTCAACTATGAGTTAGTAGTATGTCCTTATCCCATTTTCTACCTTCGACTATGAGTTGGTAGTGGTTTTTTTTCCAACAGATACTCAGGGTTTATTCCATAATAAGTTTAGTGTTTTGTTTTCTTACTGCACATTCCTAGTAATGTCTTGCTGCATATTCCTCAGTGGAGTCTTCTGTTGTAAGTTGTTGTTTCTCTCACCTCATGGTGTTGTGTCATTCCACAATGAGTTATGTCTCCTTGTCAGATTCCTTTTAAGTTTTTCTCTCCAGCAGAATCAAATTCGTAAGTCCCTATAAGAGTCTGTTTGCCGCAATGTATTCTTCACAGAGTCTGATCATTCACATTCATATCATAAGCATCGTGCGACATCTTAGGGATAAAAATTGGGTATTCTATATTTAAGCCTCTTCAATCTCGTCAATACAAAGAGTTCCAATCTTCATATCTCTAGATAAAAGAAACTTAAATAAGGGCATTTGTCATACCCTAATTTTTACCCCTAAGATTCCACATATCATATAAATTGCATCTAACCCAAAATCACAATCATGTCATCCTCTTAATCTTCACCTCTTTGGTTTAATCTTTGTGGGAGATCACTAAACACCCTTTTTGTGTTTCTTTTTGCATTTTTATGCTTGTTTAAGTTTAACTTTGCTAACCTTATTCGAAATATAAAAATATGTGTTGTTTTCTTTTCTTATTGTACAAGGTAGGGCTTTGCAATCAAAGGATCAAGATTGGTTTCCAAATTAGGGTTTTGGTTCCCAAGGTCAAAGTTTGGTCAACAAGTGGCTCTCAAGAGCTTTTACTTAAAGGCATGACTTATAATCTTAGGTCATATTTATGTTAAGCTTCATTCAACATCATTTGGTCAAAAAGTTCAAGTTTGGTGCATGATTCAAAGGTTTTTCAAGAATGGTTCATATGTTCGTTTCCATGATATTTCCATCCAATTCACAGGCAATCCTCAAGATAATTCAAGATACAATCAAGATTCCTTCATTTGGTATTCAAATGTTCATCATTGGGCCTTTGGATGCAAGAAAATATCAAGAATCACAAGTTGGTACATGTTGATTGACCTAAAAATCAAGTATGGCATGTCACTTGGTCCAAATACCATAACTCTCTCATTTATCGAAAATTTTGGAATCTACTTCGAGGCAAATATCACATTTGAACTCCTATACAAATTTGTTTCAAGGGTCAAACATCAATTTTGCCTCGAAATCCATAAATTTTGGACTTGGTCAACATGCCACATATGCACAAGAGCAAGTTCATGACATTGTCGACCTAATGCCGGACCTGGATTTCAGAGCCACAATCTCAACTTGTCATCAATTCCATTTTCAACTCAAGCATCCTTTTGATCTGATTCTTTTTGCATTTGATTCTTTACCATGAGGAGAACATTTGACACAAAGAACATTCCAAAATACACGAGTGGATTTCATTTGTCCAAAGCTTGAATATGGCACCATGAACCATGTTTTGCAACTATGACCTATAACTTGTAATCACGCAAAAATTCACTTGGGGCAACCAATACATGTGCAAACTTGTTTCTCTTTGCAAAACACATCCCATAGTGTGCAAAATGACTTGATTCCATGCTCAGCTCACGCATTTCATGCTCATTTTCTCACATATTACAAATAAAAAACATCTCAACTTGGTTCACATGTTTGGGATCTGATTTCGCATGTATCATGACCTTATTATGTTTCCTATAAATAGAGAAGTATTTTTCCTTCATTTGCAAACTTGAACAACCATAAAGCTCCTGCCATTTTCATCCCCGAAAAGCTCCAAAAACCAAAATCCCTAACTTCATTTCTAGCTCGTTTTAACTTCAAATCTCCACCCAGAAACGTTCATCGGCGTCATTTGAAGCTAACCGAACCATTACAGAAGTTTGAAACCTCTTGCCATTATCAACTCTATTTCACCATTTCAAACCTTCAAAGCTTCAACTAAAATGGTAGATACGAGTTACCACTATATTTGTCTTGATTCTATGATTCAAAACCCTCACTTACCTTGGATTTATTCATCGTATTTGTAATTTAATTTTACTTTGAATAAGTAGGTTTAACTGTGTTCTTAAGCAAAATTTGTTAGAACAAAGTTTGAATCTACTACCCTAAGTTTAAGTTTTGATGATAACAAAATGAAAAGATATATTAATTATGTGATTCATGTATGAACTATTTTCTACCTAAAATATTATGTTCTGTTGTGCAGAAACTCTGATAGGTATCAGCAAGAGCACACTAATCAGCATCAGAATATTGGTCCTTAACATCAGCATCAGAAGATGCTATATCAGAATACCAGAATCAGAAGAATAACTCACGCGTATGTTGCAGCTTGATGAACAGAACTGCGCTTAACACTCTGATAAATACAACAACAGTTCATCAGCACTTAAGCAGAGTCAGAATGAAGCCAAGCCAGAACATGCTTTAAGTTGCAACGGTACTGTGCATTGAAAGCAAATTATTACCAACGACATCATTCCAAACAAGATCTGCTCAATAAGGAAAGTTTGTTATTGGCATTGAATCAAGATTATTGCTCCAACGTTCAACAATCTCAGTGCTATATAAACAAGACAATGAAGATTGAATTGGCTAATGCTCTACATCATATTACACGCTTAAAAGCTAATCATCATCTTTCTTCTTTCAGTTTGCTAAACGCTTCACAATTCTTCACTTAGTATTTTAGCAATCTAGTTTCATAAGCTTAAATTGTGTAACATCACAGTTGTGATACAGTTTTGTAGAAAACATTCACACACCTAGTTTTATCTTCTTTGTAAGAAAGTGTTTCCTTGACAAACCGGGTTGTGGTTTGCATCAAGAAGGCTTTAGCAGTTGTTAAAGCAGATTGTAATATTCAGTTGAATATAGTGGATTAAGACCTCGTTGGAGAGAGGCGAAATCACCTTGACGGGCGGACTGGAGTAGTTTGAGATCAAACGAACCAGGATAAAAATATCTTGTTCATTGCATTAATTTTCAGTTTTACAATTCAACCCCCCTTCTTGTGTTTTTCACTTCTTCAATTGGCATCAGAGCGCCTGGTTCTGAGCTAAAACACTTAACCGTGTCAGTACAAGATCCAGCGTCAGAAAAACACAATGGCAGGAAATTATTCTCACACCAGCAATGACAACCATGAGGACAGAGACAGATTCAGCGGGAAACCTCCAGTCGTTGATGGAGAAAACTTTGATTACTGGAAAGACAGAATTGAAAGCTTCTTTCTGGCACATGATGCTGATCTGTGGGATATGGTGACAGATGGATACACGCACCCTGTGAATGCAAGCGGTCAGAAGATTGATAGAAAAACAATGACTGACCAACAAAAGCGTGACTTTAAGAATCACCACAAGGCCAGAACCATCCTTCTCAGCGCCATCTCGTATGCTGAATATGAAAAGATCTCCAACAGAGACACAACAAAGAACATGTTTGACTCACTCAGAATGACGCATGAGGGCAACGTTCAGGTCAAAGAAACAAAAGCTCTGGCGCTCATTCAGAAGTATGAGGCATTCAAAATGGAAGAAAGTGAATCCATTGAAACAATGTTCTCAAGATTCCAGATTTTGGTAGTTGGTCTCAAGGTTCTGGACAAAGGTTACTCTACTGCTGATCACGTCAAGAAAATCATCAGAAGTTTACCCAAGCAGTGGAGGCCAATGGTTACAGCTCTGAAGCTAGCAAAAGATCTCAACAAAATTTCTCTGGAGGAACTTATCAGCTCCCTCAGAAGTCATGAGATAGAGCTAGAAGCTGATGAACCCCAGAAGCAAGGTAAGCCTTTAGCATTAAAATCTAACAAAAAATCTGAGTCTAAAGTTTTGCAGGCAGTTGAAGAAACATCTGATGGATCCTCATCAGAAGAAGACGAACTCTCCCTCCTCTCCAGAAGAGTGAATCAACTGTGGAAGCAGAGGCAAAGGAAGTTCAGGAATCCCAGAAGATCTGATCAGAACGAGTCTTCTTCCAGATACAGAAGGACAGATTCTTCCTCTGTATACAGAAGATCTGAAGGCTCCTCAGGTAACAGAAAGCCAAACACCAAGGACATCATCTGCTATGAGTGCAATGAGCAAGGACACTACAAGAGTGACTGCCCAAAGCTTCAGAGGGAAAAGCCCAAAAAGAAGTTTGGAAGAGAAAAGAAGAAAAGTCTCATGGCTACATGGGATGACTCTGACTCGTCTGAAGCTGACTCAGAATCAGATGATGAGAGAGCAAACATAGCTCTCATAGCTAACATTTCAGAAGATAGTGAAGCTTTTGAATCAGACTCAGAATCAGATACTGAAGAGGTATTTCCTAACTTTGCTGTTAATTTTACCAAGGCTGAACTTGCTGAAAGCCTTAATGAAATCCTGGAAAGGTATCAGCAGATTAGAGTTAAATTCAGAGACCTGAAAAGGAATCTTGAATCTGACTCTAATAAGACTGAGAGTCTTAAATTGGAGAATTCTGAGCTGAGAATTAAAATTTCAAAATTAGAAAATACTTTACAAAACTCTCAGAAGGAACCAATTTCTGAAACTCCCAGCAACGTTGATGAGATCATCAAGGAGTATGATCACAGTTTCCAGAAGTTCCTTGCTAAAAGCATAGATAGAAGCAAAATGGCTTCAATGATCTATGGAGTTAGCAGAAACGGAAGGAAGGGAATAGGATACCAAGGTAAGGTTCCTACACCAAAGAATGTCATGGACTTAACCATTAAACACACTCCTCTGAATTCACATTTTGTGTATGGTCACACACATGATATTAAATACATTAGCAGTAAGTACTCTGAAACCAAAATTCAACCAGAGTTTTGGCAAATCTAACAAATCAAGACCCAAGAAAATCTGGGTACCTAAGGATAAAATAATACATGTTGCAGATATCTTTAGCAGCAAATCAGAAACACCAGTCATGGTACCTGGACTCTGGCTGCTCGCGACACATGACGGGAAGAAGGCATATGTTCCAAAGCCTGGAACTTAAGCTTGGAGGCCACGTTGGCTTTGGAGGCAATCAGAGGGGAAAGATAATTGGCTCTGGAACTGTAGGTAATGGAAATCTTCCCTCTATTAATAATGTTCTGCTAGTAGATGGATTAATGCATAATCTGTTATCGATAAGTCAATTAAGTGATAACGGTTATGATATAATCTTTAATCAAAAATCATGTAAAGCTGTTAGTCAGAAAGATGGGACTATCCTGTTTAATGGAAAGAGGAAAAACAACATTTACAAAATCAAACTTTCTGAACTGAAGAGTCAGAATGTAAAGTGCCTTCTGTCTGTTAACAACGAGCAGTGGATCTGGCACAGAAGATTGGGGCATGTTAGTATGAGAAGAATATCTCAGATTAACAAACTCAATCTGGTCAGAGGACTTCCTAATTTGAAGTTCAATTCAGATGCTCTGTGTGAAGCATGTCAGAAAGGCAAGTTTGCAAAACCTTCTTTTAAATCTAAAAATGTTGTTTCTACCTCTAAGCCATTAGAACTTCTGCACATTGACTTATTTGGACCAGTTAAAACTGCTTCAGTCAGTGGCAAGAAGTATGGGTTAGTAATCGTAGATGACTATAGCAGATGGACATGGGTAAAGTTCTTAAGACACAAGGACGAGTCACACTCTGTGTTTGTTACCTTCTGTAACCAAGTTCAGAATGAAAAGGATCTTAGAATCGTTAAAGTCAGAAGTGATCATGGTGGAGAGTTTGAAAACAAAGATTTTGAGTCATTCTTTAATGACAGAGGCATTCTGCATGATTTCTCTTGTCCTAGAACTCCCCAACAAAATGGAGTTGTAGAACGAAAGAACAAAACATTGCAAGAAATGGCCAGAACCATGATCAATGAGACAAACGTTGCTAAGATCTTTGTTAGAACAATGTTTGAATCTAGTACCCTATAATTAAGTTTTGATGATAACAAAGTGAAAAGATATAGTAGTTAAATATTTCATGATTGAATTATATGCTACTTAAAATTACTATGCTCTGACTTGCAGATATGCTGATTAAAATAAGCAAGATCACGTTCTCAGCATCAGAATATGAGTTTGCACACCAGCATCAGAAGTTGCTGAATCAGAACGTCAAGATCAGATGATCAACGCTTGCACATGCTGAAGCTTGATGAACAGAACTGCGCGTAAAATACTCTGATACAGAATCAAATCAGTTCATCAGCAGCAAAGCAGAA
The DNA here is from genome assembly GCA_948472305.1 of Vicia faba. Lineage (NCBI taxonomy): Eukaryota > Viridiplantae > Streptophyta > Magnoliopsida > Fabales > Fabaceae > Vicia > Vicia faba. Next base: position 1,312,488,822 of record OX451738.1, on the reverse strand, counting down.
TCAGAATGAGCCAAGCCAGAACGTGCATTGAAGAAGCAACGGTACTGTGCATTGAAAGCTAATCAATACCAACGGCATCATTCTAGACAAGATCTGCTCAGAAAGGAAAGCTTGTTAATAGCTTTGAATCAAGAATATTTGCTTCAACGTTCATCTTCTCAAGTGCTATATAAACCAAGCTTTGAAGATTATAATGGCTAATGCTTCAAAACTCTCTACACGCACAAAGCTGATCAATAATCTTCACTCTACAAGTTTTGCTAAACCACCAAACTCTGATACTCTATTAGCGTTTAGCAACTTAGTATTCTAAGCTTCATTTGTGTAAACATCACAGTTGTGATATAGTTTTTGTAGAAACATTCACACACATTTGATTATTCCTTTGTAAGAAAGTATTGCCTTGACAAACCGGATTGTGGTTTGAATCAAGAAGGTTTTAGCAGTTGCTAAAGCAGATTTGTATTCAGTTGAATATAGTGAATTAAGACCTCGTTGGAGAGAGGCGAAATCACCTTGAACGGGTGGACTGGAGTAGTTTGAGATCAAACGAACCAGGATAAAAATACCTTGTCATTTGCTTTAAGTTTCCAGTTTCACAATTCAACCCCCCCTTCTTGTGTTTTTCACCCCTTCAATTGGCATCAGAGCGCCTGGTTCTGAGCTAAAACACTTAACCGTGTCAGTAAAAGATCCAGCGTCAGAAAAACACTATGGCAGGAAACAACTCTCATTTCAGCAATGACAACAATGAGGATAGAGACAGATTCAGCGGCAAACCTCCAGTCTTTGATGGAGAAAACTTTGACTACTGGAAAGACAGAATTGAAAGCTTCTTTCTAGCACATGATGCTGATCTGTGGGATATGGTGACAGATGGATACACGCACCCTGTTAATGCAACTGGTCAGAAGATTGATAGAAAATCAATGACTGATCAACAAAAGCGTGATTTCAAGAATCACCATAAGGCCAGAACCATCCTTCTCAGTGCTATCTCCTATACTGAGTATGAGAAGATCTCCAACAGAGACACAGCTAAGAACATCTTTGATTCTCTCAGAATGACGCATGAGGGCAACGTTCAAGTCAAGGAAACAAAGGCTCTGGCGCTCATTCAGAAGTATGAGGCGTTTAAAATGGAAGAATCTGAATCCATTGAAACTATGTTCTCTAGATTCCAGATTCTGGTAGCTGGTCTCAAAGTTCTGGACAAGGGGTACTCTACTGCTGACCATGTCAAGAAGATAATCAGAAGTTTACCCAAGCAGTGGAGGCCTATGGTTACTGCTCTGAAGCTGGCGAAAGATCTCAACAAAATCACTCTGGAGGAACTTATAAGCTCCCTCAGAAGTCATGAGATAGAGCTGGAAGCTGACGAGCCTCAGAAGCAAGGTAAGCCTATAGCTTTAAAATCTAACAGAAAATCTGAATCTAAAGTTTTGCAGGCAGTTGAAGAAACATCTGATGGATCCTCATCAGAAGAAGACGAGCTTTCTCTTCTCTCCAAAAGAGTAAATCAACTGTGGAAGCAAAGACAAAAGAAGTTCAGGAATCCCAGAAGATCTGATCATAACGAGTCTTCTTCCAGACACAGAAGGACAGATTCTTCCTCTGGATACAGAAGATCTGAAGGCTCCTCAGGTAGCAAGAAGCCAAATACAAAAGACATCATCTGCTACGAGTGCAATGAGCAAGGACACTACAAGAGTGACTGTCCAAAGCTTCAGAGGGAAAAGCCAAAAAGGAAGTTTGGAAGAGAGAAGAAGAAAAGTCTCATGGCCACATGGGATGACTCTGACTCGTCTGAAGCTGACTCAGAATCAGATGATGAACGGGCGAACATAGCGATTATGGCTAACATTCAAGATGACAGTGAAGCTTCTGACTCAGACTCAGAATCAGACACAGAAGAGGTATTCCCTAACTTCGCTGTTAATTTTACAAAGGCTGAACTTGCTGAAAGCCTAAATGAAATTCTGGAACGTTATCAGCAGATTAGAGCTAAATTCAGAGACCTGAAAAGGACTCTTGAATCTGACTCTAATAAGTCTGAGAGTCTCAAATTGGAAAACTCTGAGCTGAGAGATAAAATTTTAAAATTAGAAAACTCTTTACAAAACTCTCAGAAGGAACCAATTGCTGAAACTCCCAGCAACGCTGATGAGATCATCAAGGAGTATGATCATAGTTTCCAGAAGTTCCTTGCTAAAAGCATAGATAGAAGCAAAATGGCTTCAATGATCTATGGAGTTAGCGGAAACGGCAGGAAAGGAATAGGATACCTAGGTAAGGTTCCTACACCTAAAAATGTCATGGATTTAACAATTAAATACACTCCTATAAATTCACACTTTGTGTATGGTCACACACATGACATCAAATATACTAGTAGTAATCACTTTGTGAAACCGAAATTCAATCAGAGTTTTGGTAAAACTAACAAATCAGGACCCAAGAAGATCTGGGTACCTAAGGATAAAATAATACATGTTGCAGATATCTTTAGCAGCAAGTCAGAAACACCAGTCATGGTACCTGGACTCTGGCTGCTCACGTCACATGACGGGAAGAAGGCATATGTTCCAAAGCCTGGAACTTAAGCCTGGAGGCCACGTTGGCTTTGGAGGCAATCAGAGGGGAAAGATAATTGGCTCTGGAACTGTAGGTAACGGAAATCTTCCCTCTATTAATAATGTTCTGCTTGTTGATGGATTGATGCATAACTTGTTATCCATAAGTCAATTAAGTGATAACGGTTATGATATAATCTTTAATCAAAAATCATGTAAAGCTGTAAGTCAGAAAGATGGGACTATCCTATTTAATGGTAAGAGGAAAAACAACATTTACAAAATCAAACTTTCTGAACTTAAGAGTCAGAACGTAAAATGTCTTCTGTCTGTTAACAACGAGCAGTGGATCTGGCACAGAAGATTGGGGCATGTTAGTATGAGAAGAATATCTCAGATTAACAAACTCAATCTGGTCAGAGGACTTCCAAATTTGAAGTTCAATTCAGATGCTCTGTGTGAAGCATGTCAGAAAGGCAAATTTGCAAAACCATCTTTTAAATCCAAAAATGTTGTTTCTACCTCTAAGCCATTAGAACTTCTGCACATTGACTTATTTGGACCAGTTAAGACTGCTTCTGTCAGTGGCAAGAAGTATGGGTTAGTAATCGTAGATGACTATAGCAGATGGACATGGGTAAAGTTCTTAAGACACAAGGACGAGTCACACTCTGTGTTTGTTACCTTCTGTAACCAAGTTCAGAATGAAAAAGATCTTAGAATCGTTAAAGTCAGAAGTGATCATGGTGGAGAATTTGAAAATAAAGATTTTGAGTCATTCTTTAATGACAAAGGTATTCTGCATGATTTCTCTTGTCCTAGAACTCCCCAACAAAATGGAGTTGTAGAACGAAAGAACAGAACATTGCAAGAAATGGCCAGAACCATGATCAACGAGACAAACGTTGCTAAGACTTTCTGGGCAGAGGCAATAAACACAGCGTGCTACATTCAGAATAGAATCTCAATAAGACCTATTCTGGAAAAGACTCCATATGAATTGTGGAAGAACAGAAAGCCCAACATTTCGTATTTTCATCCATTTGGATGTACTTGCTATATGTTAAATACTAAGAATTATTTGAACAAGTTTGATTCTAAGGCACAGAAGTGTATTATGTTAGGATACTCTGAACGCTCAAGAGGGTACAGAGTATACAATACAGAAACACAGATTGTGGAAGAATCAATCAGTGTTCGTTTTGATGACAAGCTTGACTCTGAAAAGTCAAAGCAGAATGAAAATCTTGCAGGTATAGAAATTGAATTTGCAGGTTCTGAAGACAAGTCATCAAAAGCTCTCAACACAGACATTCCTTCAACGTCTGAAAGAAGCAATGCTAGAAATCCTACAACTGCTGCTGATCAACCTCAGAAGAGAGTACCCAGAAGCAGTTTGGATCACCCAGAAGAATCTATTCTAGGAAGAAAGGAAGATCCAATCAGAACAAGAGCAAGCCTCAGAAACTCTGAAGAAACTCTGATGGGACTTGTGTCTCTGATTGAACCTTCTTCTATTGATGAAGCACTTCTGGACAATGACTGGATTCTGGCAATGCAAGAAGAGCTGAATCAATTCACCAGAAACGATGTTTGGGATCTCATTCCAAGACCAAAAGGATTCAACGTCATTGGAACAAGATGGGTGTTCAGAAACAAGCTTAATGAACAAGGTGAAGTCGTCAGAAACAAGGCACGACTGGTTGCACAAGGTTATAGTCAGCAAGAGGGGATAGACTATACAGAAACCTTTGCCCCAGTCGCCAGGTTAGAATCTATCAGACTCTTAATCTCATTTGCTGTTAATAGAGGCATCACTCTGTATCAGATGGATGTCAAAAGTGCATTCTTAAATGGTTATATAGAAGAAGAAGTGTATGTTCACCAACCCCCAGGTTTTGAAAATACCAAACATCCAGAACATGTTTTCAAACTGAAAAAGTCACTGTATGGTCTGAAACAAGCTCCCAGAGCTTGGTATGAAAGGCTAAGTAACTTTCTGCTTGAAAATGAGTTCACCAGAGGGAAAGTGGACACCACTCTATTCTGTAAGACAGTTAAGAGTGACATTTTAGTCTGTCAGATTTATGTTGATGATATAATCTTTGGTTCTACTAATCCTTCTCTTGGAAGAAAATTTGCTAAGTGTATGCAGGCAGAATTTGAGATGAGCCTCATGGGGGAACTGAAGTTCTTTCTAGGAATTCAGATCAATCAAACTCCAGAGGGAACTTACATTCATCAGAGCAAATACATCAGAGATCTTCTGAAGAAATTTGACCTCTCAGAATGTAAGCCATAAAAAATTCCAATGCATCCCACGTGCATTCTGGAAAGAGAAGAGGTAAGCAAAAGCGTAGAACAGAAAGTCTACAGAGGTATGATTGGTTCTCTCCTTTATCTGACTGCTTCAAGACCTGATATTCTATTCAGTGTATGTATTTGTGCTAGATTCCAATCAGATCCAAGAGAATCTCACTTAACAGCTGTTAAGCGAATTTTCAAGTATCTGAAAGGTACTACTAATCTGGGTCTGTTTTATAGAAAATCTAGTGATTACAGTTTAGTAGGCTACTGCGACGCTGATTTTGCTGGAGACAGAGTGGAACGAAAAAGTACTTCTGGAAGCTGCCAGTTTCTGGGAGAAAATCTGATCTCGTGGTCCAGCAAAAGGCAATCAACTATTGCTCTGTCAACAGCAGAAGCTGAGTACATAGCAGCAGCTGGTTGCAGCACACAGATGCTCTGGATGAAAAGTCAGCTTGAAGACTTCCAGATTTTTGAGAGTAACATCCCTATTCTTTGTGATAATACTTCTGCTATTTGCTTAAGTAAGAATCCTATTTTACATTCTAGAGCTAAACATATAGAAATAAAACATCATTTCATTAGGGACTATATTCAGAAAGGAATTGTAAACTTGAAATTTATAGATACAGACCATCAATGGGCTGATATCTTTACTAAACCCCTTTCAGAAGATAGGTTTAATTTCATTCTGAAACATCTCAGCATGAAAGTATGCCCAGAATGAAAATGCTTTAATTCCATATTTTTATCTTTCAGAATGTAATTATATTACTGTGAACTTCTGATCAATCTTTGTTTCAGAAAGTTAGAACATGCAGATTGTATCAGAGGCAAGTCTAAAGATCTGAGAGTCTAATATCAAAGACAGACGTGCTGATCACTATATCAAACAAGTGTCATCCAATCATCAGCAAATCCCTGAAGCAGAACGCGTGCACGTTTCTGAGAAAGGAAAACGCTGATTGGGTGCATTGAGACACATGTCTGGTAACCGTTTTTAAGTATCTTTCTCAAATCCCCCAAAATCAGCAAGCATTAAATGCAAAAGTAATCACGCTTGTTAATTGCAATCATTATTTTTTTCTCTCTCTTAAAAACGTTTTATTTTTCAAAATAATTTTTGAAAATCCTATTTAAGCACATTACTCTTCATTCTTAATCTTTACGCTTACTCATAATCTCTTAAGAATTTTTCTGCATATCTCCTTCAAAACCCTAGCTTTTCTCAAATCACTCTCAAGCTTTTTGTGTGAGAACAATGGCATCCTCCAGCATTTCTGCAGGAAATCAGAAGAAGGAAACCTCTGAGCAATATCAAGCGCCTACCAGAACTCTTCTCACACCAGTAAAGAATCTTGAGGTTCTCTCTGAGTTAATCGTGGATTTCGAAAGTTTGAAGGAAAATGGATTTGACCTAACTGCTGAAGTCAAAACTCAAAAGTGGGAGAGGTACTTTGATAGATTGGTTGGACCAACCTTCCCAGAGCTTGTCAAAGAATTTTGGATTCATGCCAAGATTGATAAGCATCTAGTCGTTTCTTCTGTTATGGGAAAGAAGATAATAATTTCTGAAGACCTCATTGCTAGGTTAATTGGTCAGAGTGGTGGTGGAGTCCGTTGTGTGGACATGGCTGATAGGTGCCCTGATATTGGTGTGATAGCGAACTGCATTTTCACTCTTGGTCTTCCCAGCAGCAAAATCAAGGATCTGAAGGATCACTTCAGAGTATGGGCCAAGATTGTTCTAGGCTGTTTCAATCACAGGAAGCCAACAAGCTCTCCTGACTATATAAACGTGGATCAACAATTTCTGATCTACTTTATTGATCAGAGGGTGAAGATCAATTTGGCACACTTCCTGTTCAATCATCTGAAGACTAGTGTGAAAGAAACCAGCAGAAGAAGACAAGACTCTTCAGGAAGAGAATCCAGCAGAAGATGTAGCTGAAAGTTCTGAGAAGCTTCCTCCTGCTGAAAGTTCTCAAGCTGCCTTGGACAGGCAGGCTCTGGAAGAATTAAGGCTGAATGACTTGCGTCTACAGCAGCGGATGGATGAGAATAATCAGAAGATGGAAGCTAGAATGAATGTCCAGGACAGCAAGATTGATACTGTTGTCACCATGGTTCAGAAGCAGAATGCAACTTCTGAAAAGATTCAGGCAATGCTGGAAAGCCTGTTCTCACGCATGCCCCCACAACCTTGAAATTTTTTCATGCATGACATTTTCTATATTTTCCTTATTTTCTGATGTACTTTTGACTATGTTTTGACTATGGTTTGTAATGCTATTTTGCTCTGATTCTGAACTATCTTTAATATTATTAGTTTTTCTGATCTCAATCATTTTAGCACATCACCAGCACTTTTTGATTGCTGACAAAAAGGGGGAGAACAAGAATGATATTTAAAATCAATAACGGCTAACTAGATAGAAATTCTCAAACATTCTAACTCTATTACTTGAAATGTTTTTCTGTTTTGTCTTTAAGTCTACAGGCACAATGAAGACTAGAAGCTCTGATCAAAATGTAGAAGCTCATGTTGCTCTGATCAAATATGAAGTTCTGATACATGAAGCTCTGATCGACCTAACACTCTGATCTGAAGCAAAGCTCTGACAGGAAAAGCTCTGAAGCTCTGCTCTCTGATAAGTCAAAGACTTACAATCTGATGCTCAAAGATAGAAAAAGGTCTGACTCTGAAGAACACGCATATCAAAGGGAAGTAACAAACTCAGGGGGAGTATTTCTTAACTCTGACTTCTCCGTACTTCTTATTCTGATACATAGATCTGATAACTTTTCACGTTATTTTTTCATTTAAAATATCTAGTTTTTGTCATCATCAAAAAGGGGGAGATTGTTAGAACAATGTTTGAATCTAGTACCCTATAATTAAGTTTTGATGATAACAAAGTGAAAAGATATAGTAGTTAAATATTTCATGATTGAATTATATGCTACTTAAAATTACTATGCTCTGACTTGCAGATATGCTGATTAAAATAAGCAAGATCACGTTCTCAGCATCAGAATATGAGTTTGCACACCAGCATCAGAAGTTGCTGAATCAGAACGTCAAGATCAGATGATCAACGCTTGCACATGCTGAAGCTTGATGAACAGAACTGCGCGTAAAATACTCTGATACAGAATCAAATCAGTTCATCAGCAGCAAAGCAGAATCAGAATGAGCCAAGCCAGAACGTGCATTGAAGAAGCAACGGTACTGTGCATTGAAAGCTAATCAATACCAACGGCATCATTCTAGACAAGATCTGCTCAGAAAGGAAAGCTTGTTAATAGCTTTGAATCAAGAATATTTGCTTCAACGTTCATCTTCTCAAGTGCTATATAAACCAAGCTTTGAAGATTATAATGGCTAATGCTTCAAAACTCTCTACACGCACAAAGCTGATCAATAATCTTCACTCTACAAGTTTTGCTAAACCACCAAACTCTGATACTCTATTAGCGTTTAGCAACTTAGTATTCTAAGCTTCATTTGTGTAAACATCACAGTTGTGATATAGTTTTTGTAGAAACATTCACACACATTTGATTATTCCTTTGTAAGAAAGTATTGCCTTGACAAACCGGATTGTGGTTTGAATCAAGAAGGTTTTAGCAGTTGCTAAAGCAGATTTGTATTCAGTTGAATATAGTGAATTAAGACCTCGTTGGAGAGAGGCGAAATCACCTTGAACGGGTGGACTGGAGTAGTTTGAGATCAAACGAACCAGGATAAAAATACCTTGTCATTTGCTTTAAGTTTCCAGTTTCACAATTCAACCCCCCCTTCTTGTGTTTTTCACCCCTTCAATCTTCTGGGCAGAGGCAATAAACACAGCGTGCTACATTCAGAATAGAATCTCAATAAGACCTATTCTGGAAAAGACTCCATATGAATTGTGGAAGAACAGAAAGCCCAACATTTCATATTTTCATCCATTTGGATGTACCTGTTTTATGTTAAATACAAAGAATTATTTGAACAAGTTTGACTCTAAAGCACAGAAGTGTATTATGTTAGGATACTCTGAACGCTCAAGAGGGTACAAAGTATACAATACAGAAACACAGATTGTGGAAGAATCAATCAGTGTTCGTTTTGATGATAAGCTTGACTCTGAAAAGTCAAAGCAGAATGAAGTTTTTGCAGGTATGGAAATTGAATTTACAGGTTCTGAAGACAAGTCATCAGAAGCTCTCAACACAGACACTCCTTCAACGTCTGAAAGGAGCACTGCTAGCAATCCTACAACAGCTGCTGATCAACCTCAGAAGAGATTACCCAGAAGCAACTTGGATCACCTAGAAGAGACTATCTTAGGAAGAAAGGAAGATCCAATCAGAACAAGAGCAAGCTTCAGAAACTCTGAAGAAACCCTCATGGGACTTGTGTCTCTGATTGAACCATCTTCTATTGATGAAGCACTTCTGGATAAGGACTGGATTCTGGCAATGCAAGAAGAGCTGAATCAATTCACCAGAAATGACGTATGGGATCTTGTTCCCAGACCAAAAGGATTCAACGTCATTGGAACAAGATGGGTGTTCAGAAACAAGCTAAATGAACAAGGTGAAGTCATCAGAAACAAAGCATGACTGGTTGCACAAGGTTATAGTCAGCAAGAGGGGATAGACTATACAAAAACCTTTGCCCCAGTCGCCAGGTTAGAATCTATCAGACTTTTAATTTCATTTGCTGTTAATAGAGGCATCACTCTGTATCAGATGGATGTCAAGAGTGCATTCTTAAATGGTTATATAGAAAAAGAGGTTTATGTGCATCAACCCCCTGGTTTTGAAAATACAAAACATCCAGAACATGTGTTCAAACTAAAGAAGTCACTATATGGTCTGAAACAAGCTCCCAGAGCTTGGTATGAAAGGCTAAGTAACTTTCTGTTAGAAAATGAATTCACCAGAGGGAAGGTGGACACTACCTTATTTTGTAAATCAGTTAAGAATGACATCTTAGTCTGTCAAATTTATGTTGATGATATTATCTTTGGTTCTACTAATCCTTCTCTTGGAAGAAAATTTGCTAAGTGTATGCAAGGAGAATTTGAGATGAGCCTCATGGGGGAACTGAAATTCTTTCTAGGAATTCAGATCAATCAAACTCCAGAGGGAACTTACATTCATCAGAGCAAATACATCAGAGATCTTCTGAAGAAATTTGACCTCTCAGAATGTAAGCCATCAAAGATTCCAATGCATCCCACGTGCATTCTGGAAAGAGAAGAGGTAAGCAAAAAGGTAGAACAGAAAGTCTACAGAGGTATGATTGGTTCTCTCCTTTATCTGACAGCTTCAAGACCTGACATATTATTCAACGTATGTATTTGTGCTAGATTCCAATCAGATCCTAGAGAATCTCACTTAACAGTTGTTAAGCGAATTTTCAAGTATCTGAAAGGTACTACTAATCTGGGTTTGTTTTATAGAAAATCTAGTGATTACAGTTTAGTAGGCTACTGTGATGCTGACTTTGCTGGAGACAGAGTAGAGCGTAAAAGTACTTCTGGAAGCTGCCAGTTTCTGGGAGAAAATCTGATCTCTTGGTCCAGCAAAAGGCAATCAACAATTGTGCTATCAACAGCAGAAGCTGAGTACATAGCAGCAGCAGGATGTAACACACAAATGCTCTGGATGAAAAGTCAGCTTGAAGACTTCCAGATTTTTGAGAGTAACATTCCTATACTCTGACAATACTTCTGCTATTTGCTTAAGTAAGAATCCTATTTTACATTCTAGAGCTAAGCATATAGAAATAAAACATCACTTCATTAGGGACTATATTCAGAAAGGAATTTTGAATTTAAAATTTATAGATACAGACCATCAATGGGTTGATATCTTCACTAAACCCCTTTCTGAAGATAGGTTCAATTTCATTCTGAAACATCTCAGCATGAAAATCTGCCCAGAGTGAAAATGTTTTAATTCCATATATTTACCTTCAGAATGTATTTGTTTTACTGTGAACTTCTGATCAATCTCTGTTCAGAAAGATAAAACATGCAGATTGTATCAAATGCTAGTCTTAAAGATCTGAGAGTCTAAGCTCAAGGATAGACGTGCTGATCACTAAATCAAACAAGTGTCATCCAATCATTAGCAAATCTCTGAAGCAGAACGCGTGCACGCTTTTGAGAAGGTAAAACGCTGATTGGGTGCATTGAGACACATGTCTGGTAACCGTTTTAAGTATCTTTCTCAAATCCCCCAAAATTAGCAAGCATTAATTGAAAGTAATCATGTTTTTAAAACGTAATCATGATTTTATTTCTCTCTCTTGAAAACTTTACTCTTTCAAAATATTCTGAAGCCTATTTAAGCACGTTAACTTCTCACTTTAATCTTTTACAGTTTCTCATTATCTCTCAAGTATTCTCTGCAATTTTTCTGTGTTCATCTCTCTCAAACCCATTTTCTCAGTTTTTCTCAAAATCCCTAAGTGTGATCATGGCAACCTCCAGCAGTGCTTCTGCAGGTTCTCAGAAGAAAGCATCATCTGAACAGTATCAAGTTCCATTCAGAACACTCCTCACTCCAGTGAAGAATCTTGAAGTGTTATCTGAACTGATTATTGATTTTGGAAGTCTGAAGGAGAATGGCTTTGATTTAACAGAAGAAGTTAGGGCACAGAAATGGGAAAGATATTTTGACAGGTTGGTTGGACCAACATTTCCAATGTTAGTCAAGGAGTTCTGGATTCATGCAACTGCTTCAATGCATCAAGTTACCTCCTACATAATGGGGAAGAAGATTGTGATCACTGAGGATCACATAACAAGGTTGATTGGTTACAGTGGCGGTGGCGTCCGCTGTATTGATATGGCTGAAAGATGTGCTGACGTGGGCGTCATAGCTGAAAGGATTTTTACCCTTGGGGTGCCCAGCAGCAAGATCAGAGATCTGAAGGATCACCACAGAGTTTGGGCGAAGATAATTCTGGGGTGTTTTAATCATAGGAAGCCAACTAGTTCCCCTGATTACATAAATATAGATCAGCAGTTTCTGATCTATTTTATCAATCAGAAGGTAAAAATCAACTTGGCTCATCTTCTGTTTAATCACCTCAGAACAAGCGTGAAGGAAACCAGGGAAGAAGAAAGAACAAAGAGGGATTGGATACCCTTTGGAAGGTTGATATAAGATATTCTAACTGAGAATAGGCTGATAGAGCACCTGATAGAAGCTCAAGAGTTAAGCACCATTGAACCAACGGTTGGGAAGCCTCTGAACGCGAAGAATCTGAAGAAAATGAAGTTAATAGAGAATATCAGAAAGGAACCCAGCGTTACTCCCACTGCTGACATCACCAGTAGAAGAGTCCCACTGAGTGACTTTCCTTTATTTTTTGAGATAGAATCCAAACCAGTGGTGGTTCTCAGATATCTGGACGCGTGCAAGGCTGATGGTACAGATCCCAATCTGAATATCAAAGATCTGAACCAACCTCAACCAGAAGTTACACTGAAGAAGACGAAGAAAAGGAAGGCCCCTTCAGAAGGAACATCCCAGCAGACACCCAAGAAAAGAGGTAATTTATCTACTGCTTCTGTTTTAAATTCTTCTACTATTCCAGCATCTATCCCAACTCAAACCTCTCATAGAATCTCAATCCCCATCCCAACAATACATGAAACCGAACCAGAAGATGACCCTTCTGAGGCACTACAACTCAGAAGACCCCGAACCAAACATCCCAAACCAACAATCTCAACAACATCAGCAATTGACAAAGTGCTGTCTGACATTGATCAACACACCTCTGATCACCCCTCAAATAATCCAAACTCTGAACCAGAAATTTTCCACTCTCCACAACCAGAACAACCTCTCTCACCCATTCCAGAAGAACCACATATCCCTGAACAACCAGAAATTCCTCCTCCTTCTCCACAACCAGCAATTCCTTCTCCCTCTCCTCAACCAGAAATTCATCCACCATCACCTCAACCTGAGTTTCATCACTCTGAAACTCCAACTCCTCCTCCTTCTGAACCTCATTCTCCTCAATCCTCTGAACCACAACCTCTGGCAATCCAGCTGCCATGTGGAACAACAGTAACCATGGCCCATCTGCCATCCTCGCCAGAATCTACACCACCAAACACTCCCAAAACCCCAAACAGTCCAATCATTATTTCTGACTCTCCCACTCCATCTCCAAAACAAACAGCTCCCAAGCAAACCACCGAAAACCCCAGCAGGACCTTCATAGATTTAACAATCCTTGACCGTCTTGCTGATCTGAAAAATAAAATAGCCATTCCAAAACCAAAACAGCCAGATGTTGGCTCTGGTATTATGAATTTTGAAACAGGTTTGCAGCAGTGGATTGCTTCTTTAAAGCAAGTCTGTCCTGAAATGATTGACCCAGCTGCCTCTGACCAGCTCTGGTCACAATTCAGAATTTGGGTACGTGCTGAAGCCCTCAAGTTGCAGGATATCAACTATGAGCAGGCACAACAGAACTTCAGCAAGCTGCTGAAGGAAGTTGAAAGTCAGCTGCCACAGGAAGACGTGCTCCTTCTGGATAGTGAGCCATGGTCTGAGAAGCGTCCAGCTTCAAAGGTGCAACCAAAAGAAGACAAGACTATTCAAGCTGAAGCTAGTCAAGCTGAAGATGTTGCAGAAAGCTCTCAGAAGCTCCCTGCTTCTGATGTTTCTCAAGCTGCCTTGGACAGGCAGACTCTGAAAGAGCTAAAGCTGAATGATATCCGTCTGCAGCAAAGGATGGATGAAAATGACCAGAAGATGAAAGAAAGGATGGATGTGCAGGATAGCAAGATAGACACAGTAGTCATCATGGTGCACAAGCAGAATGAGACTGCTGATCATATCAAAGCCATGCTGGAGAACCTGTTCACACGCCTTCCTCCCCAACCTTAGATTTTCATTCATGCCATTTTCATGTTTTCTTTGCTTATCTGCTGTACTATTTTGTTTGATTCTGAATATTTTAATATGACAAGTTTTTCTGCTCTAAATGTTTTAGCACATCACTTACACTTTTTGATTGCTGACAAAAGGGGGAGAACAAGAATGATATTTTAAATAATAACGGATTACTAAGACAGAAATTCTCGAACATTCTAACTTTGATATACTTGAATATGTTTTCTATTTTTGATTAAGTCTACAGGTACAAGAATGCTTCATGATATTCTGAAGACTAAAGCTCTGATACTCTGACCCAAAGCAAAGCTCTGACTCTGATCTGAAGCTCTGCTCTGACATTCTGATCCAAAGCTTCTGATAGTCAAAACTTTGATATTCTGATGTTCAAAGAAAGGCAATAAAGATCTGATCCTGAAGAACTCTTGGAATTAAAAAGGGAAGTAATAAATTCAGGGGGAGTATCTCTCAACTCTTATATCTCTTTATCCCTTATCTTTGATAACCTCTTACTCTGATACATCTTATCATTTAGTTATCTCTGATACTTTTTCACGTTATTTTCAATTAAAAATATCTAGTTTTTGTCATCATCAAAAAGGGGGAGATTGTTAGAACAAAGTTTGAATCTACTACCCTAAGTTTAAGTTTTGATGATAACAAAATGAAAAGATATATTAATTATGTGATTCATGTATGAACTATTTGCTACCTAAAATATTATGTTCTGTTGTGCAGAAACTCTGATAGGTATCAGCAAGAGCACACTAATCAGCATCAGAATATTGGTCCTTAACATCAGCATCAAAAGATGCTATATCAGAATACCAGAATCAGAAGAATAACTCATGTGTATGCTGAAGCTTGATGAACAGAATTGCGCTCAATACTCTGATAAATACAACAACAGTTCATCAACACTTAAGCAGAGTCAGAATGAAGCCAAGCCAGAACATGCTTTAAGTTGCAACGGTACTGTGCATTGAAAGCAAATTATTACCAACGGCATTATTCCAGACAAGATCTGCTCAATAAGGAAAGTTTGTTATTGGCATTGAATCAAGATTATTGCTCCAACGTTCAACAATCTCAGTGCTATATAAACAAGACAATGAAGATTGAATTGGCTAATGCTCTACATCATATTACACGCTTAAAAGCTAATCATCATCTTTCTTCTTTCAGTTTGCTAAATGCTTCACAATTCCTCACTCAGTATTTTAGCAATCTAGTTTCATAAGCTTAAATTGTGTAACATCACAGTTGTGATACAGTTTTGTAGAAAACATTCACACACCTAGTTTTATCTTCTTTGTAAGAAAGTGTTTCCTTGACAAACCGGGTTGTGGTTTGCATCAAGAAGGCTTTAGCAGTTGTTAAAGCAGATTGTAATATTCAGTTGAATATAGTGGATTAAGACCTCGTTGGAGAGAGGCGAAATCACCTTGACGGGCAGACTGGAGTAGTTTGAGATCAAACGAACCAGGATAAAAATATCTTGTTCATTGCATTAATTTTCAGTTTTACAATTCAATCCCCCTTCTTGTGTTTTTCACTTCTTCAAAATTCTCTCTGCTCAAAGACAATCAATGACTCTGAAGCAGAGAGACATGAAAGATGATGTGAGTAGAAGCTTAAACGTGTGTTGTTTGAGCTTAAAACTCCAAGTTCATGATTATGCAAAAATCAACTCAAGGTTGAAGACAAAGTCGTTCACACGCTATTGAGGTAAATTCAAATCCTTTGTCCAATGAAGCCTTGACACGTGTGCTAGCCGTTTGATTTTTAATTTCTATTTGTTTTTAATTCATTTTATGTTCATTAACTTTTCTAATTTATTTAAATAGCTCATTTGACCTTTTTTACTCCAATTTTTTTTCATAAATCACAAAAATATTTTCTATCACATATATATTTTTTCTTCTGATTTTAAAAGTTATTTTTAGCATTTTTTGCTATTTTCTTTCTATTTTTAATTTTCTTTTAACAATTAATTTTCAATCATTTTGAAACATTTTTATGTCAACTTTTAAGATTTGATTACTTGTAATATTTCAATATTTTTCTAATTTTTTGGATATTTATTTGATGTTTTGATGCATCTTTTAAATTTTCCATTTAGTTTCTATTTTAAAACATTTTTTGGGATCATTTTTAATTCATTTTGGTTCTGGCGTTTGTTGACCTTAATTATACTTGGTTGACAATGCTTCACCAATTTCAATTGATCTTTGAATGATGTATTGGTTGCATGAACTTTCATCATTTCAAACTTATTATTTAAATGTTCATTTGATCATTTTTTAGTACTTTGGATTAATAATAAGTTTATTCCATTGCATTGTGAATTTGAATGGTTGAAATTGATGACAGGTGATCCCTTGTTCGTTTCAATTGTGTTTGATCATTTTTTCTTCTCTATCTTCTTTTTTTTACTTTTGTTTTAATCGTTGTGTTATATTTTTTTAGAAGGATGATTTTGTATCATTCCTCTAACATGTATGACACATAAATTACTATTGACAGCTCTCACATAGGTGTGAATTCTATATAAGTCCATTTATGATTGCTTAACATAACGCTAAATTGTCCCGATCGGTTGAATCCTCATTAACATCAACATTGACATATTAATCGTGCTAACATCTAACTTTTTCTTTTATGCTCTTTACAATAATGTCATTTATTTTATGTCATTTAATTTTCAAGTCATTTACATTCTTACATTTGTTTTGCTCTTTACTTTATGTCTTTTAT
Organism: Vicia faba; assembly: GCA_948472305.1. Lineage (NCBI taxonomy): Eukaryota > Viridiplantae > Streptophyta > Magnoliopsida > Fabales > Fabaceae > Vicia > Vicia faba. Next base: position 1,312,472,266 of record OX451738.1, on the reverse strand, counting down.
TTGTTCTTTATCTTCTTTTGCTTTATTGCTTTAAAAAGACCAAAAACATCTAATAAAATGACTAAAACCCTAAAAAAAAATTCTTAATGGGACTTTGTGTTACTATCCCTTGTTTGAGGAGTATTTTGGACTTTGGACTTAAATTTAGTTCTTCCTTTTACTTGGAGTTGTATATGAGACTTTGAGATTCATATGGACTTTTGATCTCCAAATCAAGATGAAATTCTAGCACACATAAAAACAGAAATCAAGACTGATGTCTTAATAACACACAATGTCACAACAGATGTTATGATATCCGCTGATAGAATAACAAACAATAACGCATCGAGATTATAACTTGTAGAAAAAGAAAGAATACAACGATATATTAATCCAATAAGATGATAACTCACCTACTCTGGAGGCTACAAAGTCAGGAAGGAAATCCACTATTAGCAGTATTAGTTTGAAGCTAAACTAGTCCCAAGCTTACAACTTCGCGCTTAATCCCTATCTAGTGCAAGTTCTACGTAGGTCCTCCCTAGATATGAGAAATCGACATCCCACTTCCAATCACCGCAGTGATAAAAAACCTATTCCAACCAGAGGGATTATCTATAAATAAGTTACAATCACAACAAGATGTACAATAAAAATAGGAAGATCACACTTTTAAATCAAATACTAGGAGTTGCTTAAAACCTTCCTCCAAAAACAATACTCAATTCCTACTTCATAATATATTTTTATTCATAACAGAGTAAACGTACACATTAGAACCATTTATGAAAATAAAATCTTATTTGTACACATTAGAACCAAAACAAAAACGTACAAGCAAAGTGAATACTTACTAAAATCCTACAACGACAACATGAAAACGAAACGAATCCTAAGTATAAAAATCATGTCAAATATTCTAAAACAATACAAGCTCACATCATGAATCACACCTAACAAAAATTCATCAATGGATGAAAAACACATAAAGGTGAGGATTTGACACTCATTCAACAATCTTGAAAACAAAAGACTAAATTATGCATTCATCCAAAATTTCACATTGAACATATAAAGGCAAGAATCACAAGGACTTTTCAAGGTTGTAATATGACTTGGTCAACAAACAAGAGATAATTTCTAAAGCTAATCGAAACAAAAACTTGCCTAAACGTAAAAGAGTGATCAACCCACAAAGTTTCAAGCACAAAAATTTCAATTAAACTTCTTCTTTTAACCTAAGTGTTACACCAAACATATCTTACTTATTAGCACAATTATTTAATACTTTTTTTATTTTTATTATTCAAAAAATTTTCAATTTAAAAATAATCACAAAGAATAACTCCAGAAAAAAAGAAATGGTCCAATTTAGAATCATTTTAAACTTTGTGGATCAATAAAATGTGTTAAGCTTAATAAAGAAAATAAAAAATAAAAATAAATATAGTAAAATTTAAAAATCACATTAAATATCTTAAAAATAATAATGAAATATCTGAAAATGGATTAATAGATATTAAAAAACGATGGTTATAATCTAAATGGATGTGAAACTTATAAATTATTAAGAAATAAATTTACTAACAATAAAAAAATAGTTTGAATTTTATTTTCAAAAACACAATCATAACATACTAGAAATTAAAAAATCAATGCAACTTAGGATACATAAAATATTCTTGAATTTATAAGTAATCACCATAACAAGATTATTGTAGTGGACTTTAACCAAACAGTCAAGGTGATTGAGTACACACATGTTTGGATTTAATACGTTACCAATGTCAACCATAGGTCTACAACCTGACCATCACCTTTTCCAATCCAAGGTAACACTAATTTTATTTTTTTCCTTTATTCAATCCAAGGTAAGATAAGCTACCCATTACCCCAATCCACACCATGCATCAATGTAGATATCTCTCTAGGCTTATATAATGCTTGTGCGGCTTAACATTTTTCGGAAAAGGACAGCATCGACATTTCACTAAAGAAAATCAACATTTTACTATGTTTTAGCAAAGTAACTAACTACCCCCCTGGTAATACTTTGCATTATTCCAATTTATCTGAGAGGATAATAAAACAACATTCCTAAAAAAAAGAAAGTAATATAAAAAAATAGAAAAAACTTAAATGTATTAAGGAAATATGATTATACTTTTTTAATGAAAATATGATAAATATATAATTTCTTTATATATGTATATATTTTTTATTTATTTTTATTTTTAAAAAATATTTTAATATATTTATCATATTTTTATTTTAAAAAATATAAATTACATTTATAGAATTATATCTAAATATTCTCTTAAAATTTTAATAGTGATATTACTGATGAAAGATTTTCGCATAAGGAATTGATTAATCGAGAAATTACAAGTTTAACTTCAATCTATTAATATGTGATATATAATTATCTCTATAAATATTTTATAAGTGTGAAAATTATCCGATGATGATACTGTTGAGTTTTTAAATTCTAACTTACATAAATTTTTATAAAAAAATAAAAAATATTTAAATTTTATTTTAAAATATTTTATATAATTTTATGTTGATTAATTCTTCAATTTTTGTGATGTTTATATTTGTTACCCGTTTTATTCGGGTTTCTTATTTCACATATCTTAATGATATTATAAACATCAAATGACCCATACAATATAAACCATACATGCTATGATGCATGTATGTTACATGGTTGAATGCAAGTATGGTAGTAATGATTAATGATGAGTATGCATGTTACCTTTTTATATTATGAGCATCAAATGACCCATACATAATGAATGATAATGCATGATGGATGATGGTATGGTAATGCATGATACATGTCCAAAAGACAGACAGGCCAGAAATAAGAATAAGATTTGACTTGTTTTCAGAAGACAGAGTGTGTGCAAGTGTTACATTAACAACAAAACAAGACGAAGAAGAAGAAGAAAGAGAAAGCGAAAAAAAAAGCAAAAAATCAATCAGATCCAATTCTATTTTCACGTCCGCTACACATAACTTTCTCTCTCTACTTTCTCTCTCTAGAAAAAAATAATCTCTCAGATAACAGAACCATAGGGTCCCTCATCTTCACTACTAAGAAGAAGAACAAAAATAACAAACCCTAGATAAACTCGTTAACTCGGAAACTCGAACTCATTCCTCTTCAACTCAATTCAATTTCTTTTTCTCTTGAATTTCAACTTCCGGTAAGTTTCTTCGCTTCAACTCGTTTGAGTTATGGATCGTTGAATTTTATTCACCTACAACTCGATCTTAAGCTACTATTTTTGTTTTTTCGAACTCAACCGTTTTTTTTTTTGATTTATTGTTGTTTTTTCGTTTTTTTCTTCAATTGAGCTTAGACTTGGTTGAGAAATAGAAGCTGATTTTTGAAGTTGTAGTAGCTGATTTGGTATTATGTTGAAAGAAACTTTTGAAGTTTTGGTGTTTGGTAATTTTATATATATATTTTTGATTTGGTTTATTGTTTAGTGAGTTTGTGGTGTTTGGATGATGATTTGGATCTGTATTTTCGTTTGTTTTGTGCAGAGATTCATTTTGAAGTTGTTTGAAGATTGAAGATTGAGCATTTTATTGGCTGAGATAGTGTAATTTTGGAGGCATAATAAGGCTTGGAAATTGGGTTTAACTTTTTTGTTGCTGTTGTAATTTTTGTGTGTACTTACGTGTTTGGTTATCTAAAGTTTTTGGGGTGATTTGTTACTTGGGTGAACTCATGTTTAGTGTACTACTTGGGTGTTTTTTGTGTGGTTAGTGTTGTTGAGTGATTGTTGTTTGTGAAGAATGGTGCCTCCGGGGCCACCTACTCCGATTGGTGGTGCCCAATCTGGGTCGCCTTCACTTATGAGATCGAATTCGGGGATGATGGGGGGTCAGGGTGGACAAGCTTCGTTTCCTTCGTTGGTTTCTCAGCGAAATCAGTATAATAACATGAATATGTTAGGGAACATGTCTAATGTTGCTTCTATGATGAATCAGTCTTTTTCCAATGGGATTCCGAACTCGGGACTTGGTGGATTGGGAAATAGTCAACGTGGTGGTATGGATCCTGGGGCTGAACAGGATCCTTTGTCTGGTGTTGGCAATGGAATGGGATTTGGTAATCCTTCTTCGTCGTTTGGGCAATCAAATATGGCTAACCCTGGGTCATCTGGTCAAGGACAAGGTCAGGGTCAGCAATTTTCAAACCCTTCTGGTAACCAGTTGTTGTCGGATCAACAGCATTCCCAACAACTCGACGCTCAAAATTTCCAACATGGTCAGCAGCAGTCAGCGCAGCAGTTTTCGGCTCCAATGAACTCTCAACAGCAACAACAACATCAACAGCAGCAGCAACATTTTCAATCAATGCGAGGAGGTATAGGTGGTATTGGACCTGTGAAGATGGAGCCTCAAGGAAACAATGACCAGTTTGGGCAGCAGTTGCCATCACTGAGGAATCTTGCTCAAGTGAAATTGGAACCGCAACAACTTCAATCAATGAGAGGTATGGCACCTGTAAAAATGGAGCCCCAACATAGTGATCAACCATTTTTGCATCAACAACAACAGCAACAGCAGCAGCAACAACAGCTCCTCCATATGTCAAGGCAAACCTCTCAGGCTACTGCTGCACAGATGAATCTTTTGCAACAACAGAGACTAATGCAATATCAACAACATCAGCAGCAGCAACTCTTAAAGTCAATGCCTCAGCAGCAACGGTCCCAGCTACCGCAACAGTTTCAACAGCAGAATATGCCTATAAGGTCTCCTGTGAAACCAGCATATGAACCTGGGATGTGTGCTAGGCGGCTGACACATTACATGTATCAGCAACAACATAGACCTGAAGTAATAATTATTCTTACTACTTTTTGCTCTTCTAAATATGTATACTATATTATATTAATATACATTTGCACTTGATCTTATGTAGGATAACAACATTGATTTCTGGAGGAAATTTGTTGCTGAGTACTTTGCTCCTAATGCCAAAAAGAAGTGGTGCGTTTCCATGTATGGAAGTGGCAGACAAACAACTGGAGTTTTCCCTCAGGTCTGCTGCAAGACTAAACCATATTTAGATGCATGTGTAGCCTCATCTAAGTTAGTATCTTGATTATTAAATGATGTCCATAGTCCGTTCTCCACTGTACTGTACTCATTTATTAACGTCTTCATTTTATTATGATTGCCATAATGTTATATCTCAAGCCACTATTGTTTCAAATATTCTATTAAGGTGTGGCCATGTTAAGTTCAAAAAGCAAGCATTTCTTCAAGCTAACCTATTGATTTTTGAAATATTTTCAGGATATATGGCACTGTGAAATATGTAATCGTAAACCTGGCCGCGGGTTTGGTAAGTTCTTTCTGTTATTTTATCTACTTTTGGTTCTTTAACATCTAAATATTGGTGTTATAAATGTTCAAACTTGTTGGTAGGTTTAACACATGAACTAATGTCTTGACCTATTTCTGAAATTTTGTATTTTCAGAGGCAACTGCTGAAGTTCTTCCCAGGCTTTTCAAAATAAAGTATGAAAGTGGTACTTTAGAAGAGCTTTTGTATGTTGACATGCCTCGTGAATATCACAATTCCTCTGGCCAGATTGTTCTAGATTATGCCAAAGCAATACAAGAAAGTGTTTTTGAGCAACTCCGCGTTGTCCGAGATGGCCAACTTCGAATAGTTTTCTCCCCAGATCTGAAGGTTATGAATATGAATGATTATTTTGAGCTTTAAATCAAATCTGAGCTTACATTGTTATTGATGTTATAATTATATTATATCCGACATGATTTTTAGTTGACATTCTTTTGTTCATTTTTTCATTTGCAGATATGCTCTTGGGAATTTTGTGCTCGGCGTCATGAAGAGCTCATCCCCAGAAGATTGTTAATTCCTCAGGTTGCTGATTAAATACTTTCTTTATATCTTGATCTTGTATCAAATATTAATATCAGTACATGCTCACTAAATATTAAGCTATGATGGCCGACATATATAAAAATTTTGTGTGGAGTTAAACGATTTTTATATTTTTGTTTCATATGACTATAGCATATTTTCATATGGTAACATATATGCCTACCGCTACCCATAAAATCTATATATCCTTAGTTGCCAGTTATATTATTTGCCAGTAATGGCTTATAGAGGTTTTAACAGATTAGTATTTACAGAATTAAATTGTTGTTTCCAATTAAGTGTGTTATACATTATGCTTATATCAATCTTGTATCAGGTTACTCAGCTTGGAGCAGTTGCTCAAAAATATCAGGCATGTACACAAAATGCAGCACCCAATCTATCCATTCCAGAGTTACAAAATAATTGCAATTTGTGAGTCCATTTTTTCATATATTTATATTATTTCTGATCTGGCGTTTTTTCCTCTAAATTATCTAATTGTGAAACTTTTGTGATAGCCAATGCCACTTTTTAAAAGTTGAAAGTTTTGTTTGTTAATTCTCTTGTGATTTCTTTTTCCGAGATGATGGAATAGCCCTTGGTTAATTTTCCCTTTAAGTAGGGATTTTGCATGTTAAATTTCAATGTACCCATCTTTTAAATTTTAAACTGCAATTGTTTTGTTGTCTTTTAAATATTAGTCTGCAATCTGTTTTGTTCTCTTTTCAACCCTTCTTTTTGGCCTGACCTTCTTGGATATACATCTTTAGTGATGCTTCATAGTAGTTTCTGAGGAAATCTTATTTTTAATTTGTTTATCACTTAATGAGTTGCATGATCTGATGCCATCATTTCCCATTTGATTGTGCCCCTTTTCATGATCTGTGTGTATTCTAAATTATTTTCCTTATTTCACTTGTTTCTAGAATTCTCTCTTTTTCTTTTCCTAATTTTATTTGCTGCATTGATGCTTTTCCAGGTTTGTGGCATCAGCTCGTCAGCTGGCAAAAGCCTTAGAAGTTCCATTGGTTAATGATTTAGGATACACAAAGAGATATGTGCGGTGCCTACAAGTAAGCTCTAATTATTGAGACATGTTCTTTAGTACTTCCTTTCTCCATATCATATAAAGTGTCACATTTAGAATGATTGTATGTCTCATATTGTTTGTTATTTAAGAATATCAATGAAACATTAATAACTGTTTCCACTAACACCCTTATTTATATTACCTCAATCCACTTAGTTACTCCACTAACTACTTTAATTAATAAGGCTATTTTAGTTAGCGAAGCTCATTTATCATGGAAAAAAGAACACTCAATGTTTTTCTCAAGTGTAATTAAGTATATAACCTTGTACGACTTGTAATATGAGACAGATGGAGTAATTATTAACCAGTAGTTGAATGCTATTGCGACTCTACTGAAACTAAATAGACTGGCAGGTTTAGCTTAGGTGTGTAGTCATTCAATTGTTAGCTAATGTTTTGTTTGAGGTACTTCCACATTACACGGTGTGTCACAAATATTTTAATGTCTGTTGTGAAGCATCAATTTGCAAAATGGTTTATGCAGGGTTAATACTCAAATCTCAATAATATAACTTTCATACCAATAGTTCCCGAACCTATTATTGAGATTTTTTTTTTTATTTCCTAAATCTTCATGCAATTCAGATTCATGTAGTTTTAGCGCATGGATGGAATAATATGGAATAGGCTTAGGCTATTCTTTTTATCCACCTTTTTAAGGGGACCAATATTTACTGCTCTGAAGACTTGTGTCCTTTTCTGTTTTTGAAATGCCCCAAACATAAATCAGAACACATGTTTTGTCCGGCTCTACGAAGCCTTGCCTAGTTGCCTTCTAGACTCTAACCTAGTTCTTCAAATAAGATTTGTAGTCTGTTTGGTAAGTATTTTTTGTATAAATGTAACGTCCAAGTTCGCACTACCTAACTTCCAGTAGGTAGCCATAGCCCCACCCACTTAGCTAGTTACCCAATTAGTTGGCAAGATGTTAGAAAATGATGATAGTGTATATAAATAAAATTGAAAGAGAGTTATCAGAAAAATTATTAATTTCTTTAAGTATGATTTCCAATATATTTTAAAGTAGGGTCTGCTGAGCTTAACTTGACAAGTTTTTTTCTTCTTTATGTTGCAGATATCAGAAGTGGTAAATAGTATGAAAGACTTGATAGATTATAGCAGAGAAACAGGAACTGGACCTATGGGTAAGTTGATCTGTTTACTTTTTTGTAACACATTTGTGAATGGATATGAGCTTAACTTCACTGTTATTATCAGTTTATATTAAAATTTAGGCTGAATTATTTATTAGTACCTATAGTTTCATTCTAAATAAAAATTCTGTTTTGCTCTGCAACTTAAACTGATTAATCATATCCTTTAGTTTCCAAGCTATATAGAGTTCTTGCTGTCAGTTTTCATTCCGTCACATCTTAAGTCGATAATTACATTTTGGTTTAAATTAAAAATATCATCAAAGGATGTTACAGTTGGGAAAATAATACGTAGTTTTAATCAGTGGTGGAAAAAGTATCCCTTGCCAGTTCATGAGTCACTTGTGATCGTTGATTGGATTAGTTTTTCATGAATGCAAGGTGAACTGGCATATTGCATATAGCTCTTTGTCACGAAGTACTAGAATTCTGTTTTCCATGCGGTATTGCTGTTTGCTTACTTATCATTTTCCATTTATACAATATTGGTTTGCACTCAATGAAACTTCTTTTAAAAAAAAATGAGGAAGGGAAATTATTATTAATAATGGTGGCGTTAATGAGCTATTTTAAAGCTGTCTCATATGGTATTTAAACTCTGTCGCTTAAGTTAAGGTTACGATGTCAAGCTCTTACCATTAGGTTGGCACATCGTAGACTTGCGTTCAATGAAACTTGAGTCAACCTAATTGATTTTGAATTGTTGAATCTAAATTGTATTTTGTTTGAAAATTTAGAGACTAAATGAGTAGTTTTGAACTATAATTTACTCCCTCCGTTCCGTATTATAAACAAATTTCACCTTTTTAAATTCATTGAATAATTAATGTATCTGGTCTATATATAGATTAGATACATTAATTATTCAATGAATCTCAAAAAGTTAAAATTTGTTTATAATATGGGACGGAGTAGTATATTTGTTTTGGGCATTCAACTAATTCCCATGAAAAATCTTGTGCTACTCGTTGTTTGATATTTGAAGACACTTCCTACTTTTTTCATAGTTGTCTTGGTTGGAAAATAAGGTCAAACTATTTACAGTGTCATGTCCCTTAAATTGAGGAAAGTGTTAACCTTTGAAACTATTTGAGTTGGCCATTGTCACTGTGTTCTCAGTCAACTTAATATTGTTATCTATTTGATTGTAATGATTTTCTAATAATGGAGTGTTCATTTTTCTTGCATTCTCTCAGACAGCTTGTCCAAATTCCCTCGGAGAACAAGTAATTCATCTGCACTTCATAGTCAGGCGCAACAGTCTGAAGATCAATTACAGCAGCAACAACAGCATATGGCGTCCAATAACTCAAATGGTGATCAGAACTCTGTGCAAGCTGCTTCCATGCAAATTCCTTCTAACAATGGTGTGGCAAGTGTAAATAACAATGTTAATTCAGCATCTGCATCGACTACCACAAGCACCATTGTTGGACTTCTCCACCAGAACTCTATGAATGCTAGGCAGCAAAATTCAATGAACAATGCAAGCAGTCCATATGGAGGTAATTCTTCCCATGTTCCATCACCAGGTTCATGCAATACAGTCCCACAAGCGCAACCAAACTCGTCACCTTTTCATTCACCGACACCGTCCTCATCTAACAATCCTCAAAATTCTCACCCGGGTATACCATCTGCAAATCACATGGGTACAGCAAACTCACCAGCTAATAATATTTCCTTGCAACAACAACAGACGTCTATTTCTGGTGAAGTCGACCCTAGTAACGATGCACAGAACTCAGTCCAGAAAATCATTCATGAGATGATGATGTCCTCCCAGATGAACGGAACAGGTGGAATGGTAGGTGCTAATTCTCTTGGAAATGACATGAAGAATGTAAATGGTATCCTACCAGGGAGTACTAATACTGGCCTCAACGGTGGCAATGGCATGATGGGTAATGGAGGTGTGAACAGTAATCCTGGTGTTGGGGTTGGTGGTTATGGCACTATGGGGCTCGGTCCATCTGGTTTACCTAATGGAATGAGGCCAGGAATGGGAAACAATTCAGTCATGAATGGAAGAGGAGGAATGTCATCGATTACTCGGGAACAGGCTATGAATCATCAACAGGATTTGTCAAGCCAACTACTTAGTGGGTTAGGAGCAGTAAATGGTTTTAATAATCTTCAATTTGATTAGAAACCAGGTCCATGAGAGCCTTTACAGTGCCTGTTTGTGATCACATAACTGTGCATTCACTCACCAGTAAAATTTCTTGCTTCTGAAAAACTACAGTAAAAATGCCTATGGACGCCGGATTAAGTATGGCAAAGTGCTTACAAACACAGGCACAATCTCTTGGATAGAGAGTGGTTCTTGGGCAGCTTCCTGTGCAGCATGAAGAATGCTAGATTTGCTTTCAGAACCCTCCTGATGATGACAGAATGCAGTCGGGTAGTCATAGGTCTTTGTACTAATCTGTTTTTTTTTTTCTTTCTTTTTTTTCCTTTTACATATATATATATATATAATATATATAAGAAAATGAAAATTTGTTGGCTGGTTGTTTGGCTGATGGGGCTGATTTTCTGTTGTATTCAGTTGTAACTTTTACTTTTTGTATTTTTAAAATACGTTTATGGCATACACAACCTTATCAGTTGATATTTTGGGGGTGAAAACTGCAACTGTTTGGGAGCATATGTTCATATACATCAATGGTGGACAAGTCTTGCACAGTGCTGATTTTAGAGCAAGAATATTTGATGGGTGAATGATGGATGAAGAAGCTGCATTGAAGAAAAGTGGAACTGTATAGTTTCCAGTTCCATCATCAGGAGGAATTTACAAAATGTAATCTTTACAAGTTTACATGTTGAAAAAGGTATGGAAATTTGGTTTCTATAAAATTAGGACCTTTCAAGTTTCATTCCTCTTCAAAAAATTTCAAACTTCAGTCCAAATTTTCATCGACTACTACTTTCGAGATCTTTAATTTCGAAATCTTTATGCATTGACATGAAACAAAGTTTTAATAATTTATTGGATAATTTGTAAATGAAGAAGTCTAATATTTCGGATGTTTGCCAAGTCTCTAAGGAGAAAAAAACACTTCTAAACTACTTACTTTACTTCAGCCCTTCCCTTTTTCTCCATGTAAGTTGTATGAATTAAATAATTTCTAGTAAACTAAATCATACCTTCAATCCCTATATACTTAATTCTCATCTTTCTACATAAAGACATATTAAATTTTCCTCAACAGAACAACAGAAATTCTTATCTTACAACTCAGTTTTCTATATCAAAACTCAATGGATTTTAACGAAATTAGTGTCTACTTTGAAGGTAATTGAGTCTAATTTGTATTGACACTAAAATCAACTCAACCGAAATTCTATATCTAAAGTTATCGCGAAAACATTATAGTACCCTAAAAACAGAATTTAAATTGTTAGCTGAACTTAGAGTTTAAGAAATGACGAGGGTTTGGATTCTTTGGGCTGAAATAAGAGCAAATCTTACCTTAGGTTTCATTGTAGAATTAATTGATGAAGCTAGGATGAATGAGAGTTATATATAAGCTTGATTGCAGAGTGACGGTACTTTGTTATTACATAATTTTTACGAGCATTTTTTATGTAATGGAGTTGTTCTCAAGAAAAATATGAATTAAAGTGATCAAGAAATAGGAAGAAAATGAAGAAGTGAAGAAACATAACAAAAAGAAGAAAAATATGAAGAAAGTGTGAAGAAACAAGAATTTCAGTATAATTTACGTCACGTTTGTCCATAAATTTGATTATATTCGGAGTTTCGTAACACGGATTGAGATGAAATTTTTTGAAAATTAAAACTAATAGATAGTCTAACTATTGAAAAAATCATAGCCACGATGGATTGCATCGCGGTTGAGATGACTCATTTTTTCTGCCACACTTTTTTTTTTGTTATTTAAAGGAGAAAGAGAGGAAAAAAAGAGGTTACAAAATTTGGAAAGGATTTTTGACGGCAAGGCAATACTGGAGCTCAAGAATTTGAGTTTTCAATCGTTGGAGATTTCATTATTTATTAATTCACATGTATTGTTCATCAAAACTCATGGTATTTATCTGTAAGACTATGAATAGCTAATTTACTTTTGATTAGGTTTTGTTAGACAAAGATGATTGAATATGTTGAACTATGTAGTTGATTTTGTACTATTTTATTGATTTGATATTCTAGTTTTTATTTAATTATCTTTTATTGTAATGCTTTTTATGTGTTGACGAGCATACGAATTGAACCCAGAACCATATTATTTACTGACCTTAACATTCTGTATCGAATCTAGAATAATTGTTCAAACTCAGTAATTGATTTTGGAATAGATAATAAATTTGTGATCAAGAAATCAACGAGCGTTCTTGTCTGTTTTGCTTCAAACTCGTCTAAGGAATTAGGGAGTTATCATTATGAAGAGTGAGTTATAAACCAAGAAATTGTTAGAATAATAATGCAAGTGTGAGTAAGTGGGGAAATAGTCCCATATTGAATAGGAATGTGGTGACTTGAATATTTATAAGTGGGAGAACTCACTCACCTATCACCTTAAATTTTTAGGTGGATAAGTGGTGTGTCTCTCACAAAGGTGTATAATCTTCAACTTTGTATCAATGCTTCTAGTAACTCCCCCAACAAATGGTATCATGAGCCTTTGGCTCGAGGAATGAACCGACTTAGTATCAAAATGCCCAAGAAGAGATGTCAATGCTTCTAGTAACTCCCCTCAATAGAAATTAGATATAACATTGGTGTTAATTTTTAGGTATAATGGTAGTGTTAATTTATCATAATTCTAGAAAATCAGTGGACTCAGAATGAAACCAGGTTGTTTTCTTAATATCGTATTTTCTCTAACAATCTTATTCATGCAAAAATTAGTTTTGCAAAACAATCTGAAACCTCCCCAATATTTACTTTTCGAGCACACTAATAACCTTGTTAAAATAAACAATCATTGTGGAGACGATCTTATATTTTTATTACTTCGACATGATTAGTTCACTTGATAATTTAGCCATCAAGTTTTTGACGTTGCTGTCGGGAATCGTTGAATAGTTCCAACAAGAAAAATTGTATGTTACATTTTATTTTAATATTGATTCTCTTTAGTTATTATTTATTTTTTTATTTTCTACTCTTATTCAGTTCTATTTGGTGTAGTGCCACTGAGGTATTGTTTGTTTGTTTATGCGAGGTTCGAGTTCGACACTGACACTGATACCATTTAATTAGAAATCTAAAGAACCGCACGAGCAATTCGAAAGACAAGAAGAGAAGCACAACAAGCTAAAGAAGAATGGGAAGAAGAAAGAGAAGACATGACAACAAGCTAAAGAAGAACGGGAAGAAGAAAGAGAAGACATGGCTATTCCATCGAGACAAGCTTTGGGGGATTACTACAAGAGAATTGATGATAGACAGATATCCTTAGGTTTTTAACCTGCTAACCCTGTTAATTTTGATATAAAAAAATCTGTACTTTCAGGTTTAAGAGACATTTCGTTCGATGGGAAAACTATAAGAGATTATTGATAACATCTGGCTAAATTCTATGATACTTATTCGATGTGCAAGCTGAATGATGTGACTAAAGATCAAGTAAAATTACAGTTATTTGATATCTTTATGATAGGCTGAGAAAAAGACTAGTTGCAATGTAAAATGACACTGCTCCGACTTAGAAGGAATTATAGGATAAATTTCTAGAGAGATTTTTCTCAAATGCTCAGATCGTAGAGAGAAGAGCCGAAATCTCAAATTTTGACCATGGTGAGTCAGAATCATTATATGATGCATGAGAGAGATTCAAGTTGTTACTCCAAAGATGTCTGAATCACAATATGAGCACTATAAAGAAGATACCACATTTTACCATAGGTTTTAAAAGCTCAAGCGAGAATTCTTTTAGATGCCTCAGTTAGAGGTAGCATATGAACTAAGAATGAAAATGAGGTAAAAGAGTTGATAAAAATAATGTGTTAAAATGAATATCGCTCAACAAATGAAAAATTAAACCAAAGAATTTTCTTGAATTAGATTTGAATAAAATGATGTTAACTCAATTTGAGGTTATTTCAAAACAATTAGCTACATCCGCACTCGTTTTGACAAATGTTAGTCAGGTTCAGACACTAAGGTGTCATTTCTGTGGAGAAGGACATGCTAATGGAAAATGCGTACCAGAGGGGACTAGTTTAGAAGCTCATAATGAAAACTTTCAGAAAAATAATCCTTATTCCCATACATATAATCCTGATTGGAAAGATCACCCAAATTTTAAGTGGAGCAATAATCAAGTTTTGAATACAAGTCAAGGAGTTCTACAAGTTCCTCAAGCACCACAAAGGAAACCATCACCACTTGAAGTAAATATTTTAAAATATAAATTGGTTAACTATCTAGACAAATGACAACACAAACAAGGTCAAGTGGGGGATTTGTTGGAAATACGATAGACAACTCAAAAAAACTAGAGTTGCAAAGCTATTGCGTTGTAAAATAAAGTGGTACCTTCAAATACAAATGTTAGTGGTGAGAGAAAAGAAGCAAGTGAGGGTGAGAAGAATATTGAAGAAGAGGTAGGAGTTGAAAAAAAGGTTAATAAAAAATCAGAGGAAAAAGTGAGGAAATAAGCGAAGACTCGGTGAGAAGGGATATCCTTGGCAAACTTATAAATATAAAATCGCATTTGAGAAGAACCAAGAAACATATCCTAAATGAATCTAACCCGGATCTACCTTATTATGTCAAACCACCTTATTCGATCTTGAAAAAGACACCAAAGAAAGAAATGGAAGTGGGTAAAATCAAAGAGTTCACGGAGATGCTTACAAAAATACAGGTTAATATTCCATTATGTGAATCACTCGAACATATGTCTGTTTATGCTAAATTCATGAAGGAGATTTTTCTAGAAATCGTAAATTGAATTATGACGAGAATATTGCTTTGGTGGAAGGTAGTGCAATAATCCAACGAAAATTTTCACCCAAACTCACTGATCCAAGGTAGATTTACTATTCCATATTTTATTGGTACACTAACTACTGGTCATGCTTTGTGTGATTTATGAGCCTGCAGTAATCTAATGTTGCTGTCTATGATGAGAAAGTTGAATTATGGAGAATACAAACTAACTCAAATGACTCTTGCATTAGCTGATCGATCTATCACATACTTGTATGGAGTTATCGCACGTGTACTTATGAGAGTGGATGGTTTTCCGTTTCCAGTAGATTTTGTGATTTTTAATATGCCATAAGATTATGAAATTTACCTACTCTTAGGTAGGATGCTCTTAGTGTTGTACCCCAATTTTTGCCCCTAAGATCCCTTCATCATACCATGTTGATTCATTCACAACAAGATCACACTAGGATCCTTGGTTCCCCTCCCTACATTTAGTTTTGCCCTTTTGAGGCATTACCAAGCACCTTGACTTATGTTCCTTTTGTGATCATGAATATTGTTTTGATTTCTTCACTTAAATAATAAAATGCAATGTTGGTTTGTTTTTCTTGTTATCCATATAGGTAAACGCAATGAGATTTAACAAGTTACCCCATGGGTTCATGAGTTTATTTCCATGCCCTAGTCAATAAAGTTTGAGAAGTTCAAACCTCACTATTGGATTGATTTCGGAAGAATTGGCATGACAAGGTTATTTTGGTTCATCACATTTCAAGATTATTAGATTTGACTCAAATGTACAAAGGGTTGATTGAAGAAGTTGTCATGTTGGACAAGGCCTTGTTCCTATTGGTCACAAGAGCATATTTCTCTCAAATTTCAAGATATGGAAGTTGTTTTGGTGGCTAATATTTCTCATTATCATCCTCAACAACTTCTATTCACAAAGCAAGAATTTTGGTACAAGAAGTTTGTTCAAGCTTGTCAAAGTTCCTCAAAGCATTTTCTTGATCTAGGAGCTAGGGTTTTGAACTTCAAAGGGGTATATCTTTCTCACCTTTTGGTATTTTTGAGTGATTACAAAGACATCCTTCTCTTCAAAAGTTTATCAACAAATCACTTCAAAAGTTCCTAGGAGTTTTCACGAGGAAGAGACTTGATGAGGAAGAAAGATTACAAGTCCTCCAGATGAATCCCCAATTTTCCATGTGTGACTTCAAATGGCCATAACTTGGTAAATTTTTATCACCTTGAGTCCATTATTTTTCCATAATGATCTTGAATATGTGAACTTTATGTCTTCTTTTATGTTCAAAGTGAGAAAATGGATGGAAGTTGCCTTAAAGATGCAAAAGATTATAGGTCATTTCATGATTTTGTTTCAACTTCAACAAGTCATAACTTGCTCAAATTTTGGATATTTTGAATGATTCAAGTTTCAAAATGTCATTCAAGAGATCTACTTCATGCCATATTTTTTGGTCAAGAGAAAATTTCAAGTGGAAGGCCATGTTTGGGTGCAAGACATTATAGGTCATTTTTGAAGAAGAATTTGAAATATTTCTAAGTATGGAAAGTCAACCCTTTTTCTCCAACTTTGACTCAATACAACTTTCATCTCAAGCATCCATTTAACTCCATCTTTTTTCCATTGCAAAGCTTGTAACCTCATCTTTCTAAAGCATCAAGAATCATGCCTTAAGACCCCTTGAGCTGAGAATGCCGTTGTTTCAAAAGTGGTAACTTGGAATTGAAGATTCCTTGCAAGTCAAAATTTGAATTTCATGTTACAACCTCTAAACCTTAAATTAACACGCGTTTTGGGTCTAAACATGATTAGCCAACTTTCCTAAGTGGATTAGTGCATCAAAACGCAAGAATTGGATGAGTTTGGTGAAGTTTGGATCACACTTCACTCGTGCATCAAGTTTGCACGAATTCCCTCCAAAACGCATCATTCACTCTTCCTTTTGATCCCATTTTCTTCTCCAATAAATACATGAACTATCCCATTCATTTTCCCAAGCTTGGATATCCAAAATCACCCTACCAAACTTGTTTCATAACTCGGAATTCAGTAACTTCAAAATCCATTCTCGAGCCTTTTTCAATCCAATTTTTCCATCAATTCACCTTCCTTGATCTTCCCTGAAGCTAACCATATAATTACATTCAAGAATCGTGCCCTATACTGCTCTATAGAAGTCCAGTTTCAGAGCTCTGCAACTCAACTTCAATAGGTAGATTCCTTCATCAATTCTTCAAAACTCTGATATCATTGTGTTGCTCTCACTGCCTTGGTTCTAGTCGCAACACTCACCTTTTACTGGAAACACGTTTTGACCATGGAATTTCAAATCCCTTTTCAAAACTTTCCTTCCAAATTGCTTGAGCTACAATTTATATAAATTTGGCGCGAGGGTGTGGTTGTCTTCGTCTTGAAGAGGCGAAGCAAATGGCATAGGTTTGAGCTTCTGATTTTACAGTTTGAGAGATCTAGAATTCATGATGGCTGGAGATTGAAGATGACCAACGTGCCATCTTCCAATCAATGAAGGCGCGCCATCTATTTTTGTCAAATTCTGATTTAATTAATGATTCTGTACATTATTCACTAATGACCATGATATGCACAGCGCGCCAGATCCCTTGGATTTGATTACTAACGCATTTTGACTCTCATCCAATGGTCCACATATTTTCTTTTTATTTTCTTTTTCTGATTTTTATATTTTAAATGTTTTAAATTTCAAAAAAATCATAGAAAATTTATTTTTAGTCCAAAAAATCTGAAAAAATTATGAAAAATATTTTTGATTATTCCCTTTCTGATTTTTATTTTTTCACAATTTAATTTTGTGTTTTGGTATTTTTTATAAATTTTACACTTTATTTGATTTGTTTAAAATGTTAAAAATACTTTTATACATTTTTAAATTCTGAAAAAATTATGCAATGATCCAATGATATTGTGACAAATATTGGTGACCTTATTTTATTTTTGTTTCTGACTTTACTATTTTTTATCTTTTTTTGTTTATTTTACCCATTTATTTTAATTTTAAAAATAGTTTCTGACTTTAAAAAAATTACCATAAAATTTGTAAAATTATTTGAGCCTTTTTCTGATTTTTCTATGGTCTCACTTTTCATTTCTTGATTAATTTGAACATAGTTGATATTTTTCTCTTTATTTTCTATTTTTAAACATTATTTTTAAATCCTTTTGTGTATATTAAAATGTGATATTATTTTGTGACTATTTTCTGGTTGATCTTGGGTTAGATTTTGGATCATGAACTTTATTAACATCATTGGATCCATGGTGTTGAGTTTAACTCCACAAAAATGGATGAATGATTTTAAAAATATTTTGATTAAAATTTAATTCAAATGTGGTTTGTATATTTTTTCCCCATCCCTCTTCATCTCATCCCTTTCTTATTGCACTAAATATTGTTAGAGCATGATCTCTATGTCATGTCTCAAAATAAGTGGTGCATAGATTTCTATTGACCGACCTCAAAATAGGTGCGACTTCTATATAAGTCCACTTACGATTGCTTAACATAGCGCTAAATTTTGTCCCGATTCGAATAAATGATCATTCGTGGCCCAAACTTATGATTGCAAGCCCAAGTATGTTAATTTGATCTCTTTGATCCAATAACCTTGAGATTCATTGTGTGGAGACTTTGGTTCTACCAATCCTCTAATGGATCTACAACACCTTTGGTCAACGCGGATCACTTAAACATCGTTGATCATTAAATGGCACTTGCGAGAATCCCAAATGGATGATATACTTGACAAAAAGCAAATGCAACTTGTTGTGTGGAGGCTTTGGTTCTACCAATCCTCTAATGAGTTCCAAATGCAAGCTTCAAGATGGTCATCCAACTAACCACTAATTATTGACTTGTCTTACTTTATGTTTTTATTCTTTTTTATGCTTTATGTACCATTTACTTTTTGCATTTACATTTCATGCCATTTTCATCTTTTCTCATTTGAGCATTTACTTTCTTGCCATTTTTACTTTTCTCATTTGAGCTTTCCTTTTTCTTTCTTAATATACTTAATAATCAATATAAACCCTAAAAAATCTTTAATGGTACTTGGACTATTTGGTTACTATCCTTGGCATTATGGAGCATGGGACTTTTCTTGGACTTAGGATTAGAAACCTTGGCCTATCTTGGAGATCTTGTGATCTTATCTGATTATTCTGTCTAAAGTTCTTGAGGCTTACCTCAAGACATTGGGTTGCTTGTTTGTTTTTGTGTGCAGGTTTTTTGTGATTACACCCCTGGTTTATAATCTGAAATTCACCCGTATACAGCTGTTACTCCGCCCAATTTTTGTGAAGACTTAATACACTTGAAGTTTGGTTCTCTCAAGAGGTTTAGTATTTTTTGCTTGATTGGTTCCAATCCAAGGAATGGGAATTCTATCTTGGATCATAATGTCAAGTATTGGCTTCTTGTTGGTTAGATGGTTCTTATCCCTAGCTTTTACCTTATGCTTTAGGATAGTCCCTTCTTCTCCTTCCATCTTCTTTAATTTCAAAAATCTTCTTCCCCCTTTTGAAAACTCTTTTCGTTTTTGAACTTGGACCACTTTCATAATAAACTTGGACTTATGTCCATGCATTTTCAAAACATTTTTCATAAATAAACTCCAATCAACTTAATAATACCTTGACATTTTTTGAGAAGACTAAAAGTCAATCAATCTCATTTAAAACCATTTTGCCACTTTGGCTTTTATCTTTAAACTTTTCTCAAAAAAAGATTGAACTCTTGTCAATCCTTGTAGTGATGCAAACAACTATAGTACTACAATATGTAGTGAAGAGATATATTTTCCACTTGGGTGTTGAGTGAGGAATTGTTGATTTTAAAATCCAAGCCATATCCTCCACTTTGAGATGATGCAAATTCTCCTTTCTCATGACTGTGGGTAGTAGGCATGTTTTCCACACGGACAATGACGATGATGTTTTATCTCATAAAATTAACCAACACATTTGTGTTTTAAATTTTTGAAAGAGGAACTATATCCCCTATTGCACGAAAAGGTGGTACGTAGGCACTAATGGTTCGCAACCGTGGCAGGTGCAAAAATTATAAAAATAAATATATTTCTTTCCTCACTGTTGTACCCCAAAATTTGCCCTCCCATTTTTCATAGAAATTACAACCCTAGGGTTTATTCAAATTTTCAAGATTGGCTCAGGAATCGATCAGACAAATTTTCTTCTTTGGCAGTAAATCAAGAATTAGGGTTTTTCTTGAATTTCTCAGAAGAAACTGAATTCTCAGAAAGTCAATTGGCTGTCACATATTTTCAATGTCTCTCAAATTTACTAGAAAAAAGGCAGTGTTTGCTTGATCCAGGTTAACCAGATAAATTGCGTCTTTTCAAAACATTTGCTCGTTTAGGGAATAAACGTTTACTTGTTTATTGGAATACACAGTGCGTGTTTTGATTGGAGTACATTTGCAAGGTTATAAGATTACAGAGTTATTGGATTACTTGGAGTTTAAGTTATCTGGATTGGAATTATTGGAATGCAGTTTAATTATTTTAATCGGGAATCTTAAAGAATCAGTGAAGACATAAAGAGAGAATTACCAGTTACTAACAATAATGGATTATATTGGATATCAGATTATCTCATAAAGACTTTCTTCATTTATTTCAAATGTTGTTACAAAAAATAATTTTTTATTCATATGCTTTAGATTTTACAACTTATCGTACTTGAAAAATAAATTAATACAACTGATTGAAAATCTCTCTAAGTTACAAATAAAAATCGAAGCCTAAGCTTCCATTGCTCCCATGCTCACCACAAAGTCTCCTGCTTCCTCTACTTTGTCACCATCCAATTTGCACTCACAATGACAAAACCTGCATAACAGTTTCAGGGGCCAACTGTCCAAAATACACAAAACCTGCATAACAGTTTCAGGGGCCAACTCTCCAAAATACACAAAACCTACATAACAGTTTCAGGGGCCAACTCTCCAAAACCCAAAAAAACTTGCATAACAGTTTCAGGGGCCAAACCACAAAACATTCACAAAGATTCAACTCAGTTCAACAACAACAAAACCTTTCCAACATCCCAACATTTCATCAACATCATCAAAACCATCTCAACAAGTTCATAACCCAGAAATTTCAAATTAACCAACAACAAACAAAGTCTCAGAAGCAATCATCATCATTAACCAACAACAAACAAGTCTCAGAAGCAATCATCATCATTAACCAACAACAAACAAAGTCTCAGAAGCAATCATCATCATTAACCAACAACAAACAAGTCTCAGAAGCAATCATCATCATTAACCAACAACAAACAAAATCAGAAGCATCATCATCATCATTTAGTCAAAGGTCAAGGGAAAGAAAATATTACCAGATAGCACGCGTTCTTCATCATTTCTTCCACCTCACTCCTCCGGCCACCAGGGAGCTTCGTTTTCCATCTCACCTTTCCTCTTCTTTTCACAGAAAAAATCCCACAGGTATGACCACTTCGTATCCCTTCAAATCATTTCTCTGCATCTCAGACATATAACACAATAGGTTAAACAAACTAAACATGAACAAAGCATGCGAATCTATGAAACTGTCAAGTCCAAAAAACCAAAGCAGAACCATACCTTTTAAGCAAAACCATTGATCATTGTGAGGAGGTGAGAGAAGGAGAGAGTGCTCCGGCGACTTGAGGGTGAGGAGAAGATCAGAAAATGCGTTTCAAACCCCTTTTGATAATTCCACTTCAGAACCTAGGTCTTTCCAGAGAAAAGCTTTTCGTTCATAAATCAAAGAGGGACAGGGATGATTAGGGGAGATTGAGTGAGGAAGATGAATGAGTGAGAAAGAGATGAAGAGAGAACGAAGGAGAAACGGTGCCGCTGTGAAACGGGTTCACAAACCCTAATCAACACAAACCCTAATCAGAAAAAATTAGGCAAGCTTAAGATGTACTGGGCCTGTTTAGTTTCAAACAACCAAAAGCCCATACAATTGCTGGCTCGCACCCCCTCCATCCTGGCCTTATTTCTTTTTATTTGGGCCCAACACCTCACAATATTCTTTAAAGCCCATTTTTGCTTTGTTTTCTTATAAATTTACTAATTAGAATTTTTAAAACAAAAAAAGAAAACATTTTCTTTAATTTAATTTAAGTCTTGAAATTATTTCTTTTTATCATTTCTTTTATCTTTATTAATTTGTTACTAATAATAAAAACATAAAAAATTTTAATTTAATTAGTTTGCTTTCTTTAAACCTTTTTTAATTGATTAATAAAAGTACAAAAAAAATAAAGAATTAGTTTAGTTAATTTTCTTTCTTTAAACGTTTCTTTCAAAATTATTAAAAAATACAAAAGAGTAATAATAAAGATCTTTTTTAGTTTAAATCATTTATTTTTTAGAATAAATTTGATTTTCAAGTAAATACATGCATTTCATACTTTATTGATTTCTTTATTTCATAATTTGTCATAGCTTTATATTGAATCGCACAACAATTCGATTTGGTTGTAATATTTGGACATTGCTATTTTTATGTGATTCATCCCCATTTGTAATAATTGTACCCCCATTCCCGAATACTTTTGTAATAGCTTAGACTTTTAATTCCCGCAATTTATTGCTTTCGATATACTGAGTAGTAATTAGGCATGTATGGCAAGATTCAAAAATCAATCGCTAGATGACCTAATCCAAGAATAAATAACTTGAAATCAATGCACTTCTCACACGCGCACCTCTAGGGTAACCTCGCTTGTTGCCTCGGAAATACAATCATGTCCCTCGAATATGCGACACTCTAGCAAATGACCCTTCGATAAACAAAGATCGTAGTCCCTCGATGACCCTCGATGTTGCCTTCGATAAAACGATCTCGTCCCTTACAAAATTGCTAGAGCGTCTCATAAGTTGCTTTCAATGATTGTATAATTGACCCGCGCCCGTCCCGTTTAACATACAAACACAAGGCTGTTTACCAAATACAATGGTAAAACAACAATGTCAAAAGGGTTGAAAATGTGTAGGAAAGATCTTTGATTTAGGGTAGACAACTCCTAGTTACTTGATCTCTTGCAAATATCCTTGCTAATTTCAAACACACATCACAACACAATTTCAAAACTTTTCCCAAAACAAACTTTCAAACATTGAAACATCTTTTCAAAAGACAAACAACTTTGTAAAACATTCAAACAAGAATTGTTACAAAGGTTGCCTAAACATAGGCCTCTTTTCAAAACATTTTCAAAAACCACACACAAAGCACCATTTCAAACAATTGAAAAGCAAAAGCAAGTGATCTAAACAAGTAACTAAGAGCCCATGGAAAACCATGGATGAAAAGGGTGCTAGTACCTTCCCTTTTCATAATCTACCCCCCGAACCCAAGAAAACATCTCAAAGGTCTTTCCTGTGCTTTTTGACCTTTCCTTTGGATAAAATAAAAAGTCGGTGGCGACTCTTGCTAAACCGCACAAGTGCAAACACAAATGCAAAACCTCAAGTCAGTTCTCCCACCATATCACACCCACCTCCACCATCCATTTTTTTATATACAACATTTTTTTTATAGCCAAAATATACAGATTTTACAAAGAGGTTCTTGCGGAGTACCGTAGATGTTTAGGGTGCTAATACCTTCCCTTTGCATAACCAACCCCCTTACCTTGAATCTTTCCCCCTCTTTTTGGGTTATTCGCTCTTTTCCCATTCCTTTGGAAACAATAAAGCGCGGTGGTGATTTTTATTTTGATTTGTATAAAGTCTAGTCAATCCAATGGCTTAGTCTTAAACATTTATACCGCTACAGAAAAATGGCAACTTCACTGTGGAAAGATTGACCTCTTGCTGGTCCATCCCTAAGTGGGTTGAGCCTATCTTTGTTTATATCTGTATATGTGTTATTACTATTTTTTTGTGTTATATGTTGTATATATGTTTGTCTGGATTTTCCTGGTTTTCAGGGTGCTTGGTGATTACTCATAAGTCCTATACCCGGACTTGGAAAAACTTTAAGATAGGATGGGCGGTATAGTCATGTTAACTTTGAGGGAGTAATCCCAAAAAAGGATGCATGAGATCCCCCACTCAGTAGAGGCCCCTTTGACTGTAGTGTTGTTTACCGAGTAATCGGGAAGACATACTGCTTTTAACCTGGGAGTCTGCTGAAACTGAGGACCGTAGAATACCAAACCCATCTTGGCCTTTTAGGTGTAGTGCGGAAGCTATGACAAAGTAATCCATAAATAGTTGTCACACGATACTACGCTCGGACGAGTCTTTCTTGAGAATATTACTAATTACCGAGTTAATCGGGAAGTTGGTAATATCCGAAGGAAGGATGTAGACTCTGGGAACCTCTAGAACCTTGTTCGGCAGGTGATAACTTTTAGACCAATACCTTATGGGTAGTACCTTCGACCTCATGCTCGTGAAGTTGGACCTATGAACCCTATATGTGTGATCTTGTGTGTGATTGTTGCATCATGCATCCATGCACTCATAAGCATATTTTGAAGAAATCATATTTCAAGGGATTTAAAGGTTGACTATTTGTGAATCTCTCAGGTAATTTTTAACCATGGATTATGGAAAGAGAAATATTGGGAAATACAGTTTCAAGGATCCCAAGATAGATGAGTTGATCAGTCTAATTCCCGAGATCTAGTGTTCTGCAGACTTTCGGAAGAAGTATGGATCCATTATTCCTCTCATGAAGCTGAAGATGAAGGAGGGTATTCTCTCGACCTTGGTCCAGTTCTATGATCCGATGTATCATTGCTTTACTTTTCCCGCCTATCAGTTGATGCCTACACTGGAGGAGTATTCTTATCTATTAGATTTACTTGTTACCGATCGTGTTCCTTTTACTGGTTTGGAGGGTGAGCCAAAACCACATGAGATTGCTGCTTTGATTCATCTGGGGAAGTCTGAGGTAGAAGCCCATATGACTACCAAAGGAGGGGTTAGAGGATTACCAACTCAGTTCTTATTGGAGAAAGCTCGTTACTTTTCCAGAATGAAGAGTACAGTTGCTTTTGAGGCCATCTTTGCTCTACTTGCTTACGGGTTGTTCTTATTTCCTAATGTGGACAAGTTTGTTGACATTAATGCTATCAGGATTTTCATGATCGAAAACCCAGTTCCTACATTTTTGGGTGATGCTTATTACTCTATTCATCTTTGGAATTCTTATCATGGGGGGATGATTGTCTGTTGCACGCCTCTGTTATACCGGTGGTTTATCTCTCATATGCCTCAGTCTGATGCTTTTTGGGATGTCAAGAAGGAACCCCGTTGGGCTCCTAAGATCATGGCACTTACTCACTCGGATATTGATTGGTATCATCGAGCTTACCAGGATATATAGATTATTGACAGTTGTGGTAGTTTCCCCAATGTACCTCTTCTTGGTACAAAGGGAGGAATTAACTATAACCCTGTTCTTGCACGACGATAACTTGGTTATCCTATGAGGGATAAATCGAATTATATTCATTTAAGTAGCTTCTTTCTGAAGGAAGGAGAAGACCATAGGGAAGCTAGGGAGCAGATTGCGAAGGCCTGGCGTCACATTCACAAGAAGAGTAGGAAGGATTTGGGACCTAGGGGTGCTGTGTCTTTGGAGCCATATCTTCAGTGGGTCCGATTGAGAGCCATTCAGTTAAAGATGCCGTATACCCGGGAGACACCCATGCCTGATCTATTTGTGAAGACCACTCATCTCTTATTAGATGATCTGGAAGAGCTGCAACTTGCTTTGGTTAGGATGCAACAGGAAAGGGATGCTTGGAAGAACAAGTTCCAAACTTTAGAGAGTTCCTACAGAGCAGACCTGAAGGAGAAAGACGACTTGATTGAGATCCTGGAGATTCGAGCGGTAGAGTCTATGGAAAGGTAAGGGGATTTATTTTCTCCTAAGCCTCAATCAGGTGCTAATCACTCACTTCCTGATTCAGATGATTGGAAGGAGGTTGCCATCATACATGTGGAAGAAAACCAGAGGTTGAAGGCTCAGATTGCCAGGCTCATGGGGAAGCGCCAACGTACAGAGTGATCTCTATCAGTTATATTTCTCAGGGTTTTAGATTTTATTTTCATCTTGTACTTGGGATCATTGAAACTTGTAATCCATTTTGAAGTTATTATAATAAAAAAAATTCAGTATTTCGAAAGCGTTATTACTTTGATGTTTGCAATATGTCTATAAAACTTTAAATCCCTTGAAATATTAAACAACAAAGTAAAAATAATCATGTGCATTACATATAATGCATCATATTGCGCATATTTCTTGCATTTGTTATGCATATCCAGGTGTCTTACCAATCTTCTTTACTTGGTTCAGCAAGCTGACTTATCACTACAATACTCAGACTAATTTCAAAAAGAAGATGGACAACTTAGAACAAGAGAATTGCGAGCCGCGCGAGGAAGTTTCTGCTTTGAAGGTCGGCATGGCCAATCTGACTACTCTGATGGAAGCTCCGGTGGCTGCTCAAAATCAGCCACCGAGTGTTCAACCTCAACCAACAAGGGCAACTACTGAAGCTCCGACTGTTCTTGTATCTGCTACTCCAGCTGTTGTTCAGAATCACATGCCTCAAGGTTTTCCATGGGGAATGCCAGATGATTTTGCAATTGAAGGTTTCAATCTTGGTCCTAAAGATACTCCAGTGGTTCAGACTATTGTTACTCCAGCACCTCCTATGGTGCATGCTGTTTCTGCTGCACCTCCTTCGATAAATATGGTTCTGTTTGTTAATGATGATGTGTGTCGTCCTTTACCTCCACCGAGTGAAGACTTGGGTCTTTATGACAAAATGGATGATTTTCAAGAGCAGTTTGACAAGATGCAAAGAGAGATAAAGGCCCTCAGGAGAAAAGAGCTATTTGGGAAGAATGTGAATGAGTTATGCTTGGTCCCGAATGTTAAGATACCTGCTAAGTTTAAAGTCCCAGAGTTTGAGAAGTATAAGGGAAACACTTTCCCTCGTGCTCATCTGGTGATGTACGTAAGGAGAATGTCTACCCATACTGATGATCAGCGTCTGCTGATTCACTTTTTTCAGGACAGTTTGACCGGTGCTGCGCTGAAGTGGTATATGAGTTTGGATAGTGCCAATATCCATACTTTTAATGATTTGAGAGAAGCATTCATCAAATAATACAAGTACAACATGGACATGGCGCTTGACCGAGATCAACTCAGGGCCATGGTTCATAAAGACAGGGAATCGTTCAAAGAGTATGCGCAGAGATGGCGTGAGATAGCCGCACAAGTGATTCTTCCCATGGAAGAGAAGGATATGACTAAGATTTTCTTAAAGACGCTGGGTGCTTTCTACTACGAGAGGATGGCAGCAAGTGCGCCAAGTGACTTTACTGATTTGGTAGGAATGAGTATCCGCTTAGAAGAGGCTGTAAGAGAAGGCTGTTTGACGAAGAGTGAAGGATCCAGAGGTGTGAAGAAGCCATCTTATGGGTTTACCAAGAAGAAAGAAGGAGATGAAAATGCTGTCATACAAGAAAGGAGGGTAAACACTCCTAGAAGGAATTATCAGCGCCATCAACAAGTCACCTCAGTTACCCCCATTATGAATGTTGCTCCAACTACCGTTGCTTATTAGAGACCGTCCCAACAGGGGAATCAAGGGTATAATCACAGAAGGGAGAGTTATGACCCCATTACCATGAGCTATACAGAGCTACTACCGACATTGATTCAGAAAAAGTTGGTTCAAACCCGACCACCTCCCGCCATACCGTCACCATTTCCTTGGTATTACAAGGCAGACCAAACATGTGCTTTTCATCAGGGAGCACCAGGGCATAATATTGAGAATTGTTATCCTTTGAAGACTGAGGTGCAGAAGTTGGTAAAGTCTGGTGTTCTATCTTTCAAGGACGTGGGGCCTAATGTGAAAGACAATCCTCTACACAAGCATGGGGGAGTAAATGCTGTCAATATGGTGGCTGACTGTCCAGATGACTTCCAGATTTTTGATATTAATCTGGTTAGAGGAGATTTGGTGAAAATGCATGCAGACCTCTGTGAATTTAGCTACTATATGCATGACCATGCCGGTTGTGCTATTTGCAGTATATACATACATGGTCGCGATAAGATAAAGGTTGATTTACAGAAGATGATGGATGAGGGTCTAATCCATATAATCAGGCCTAGGGAAGAGTATGAAGAGGAAGTGAACATGGTTTCTAGATGTCCCGGTGAATTCAGAATTTTTAATGTGGAGTATATGAATGAAGACCTCGTGCAGTTGCATGCTACCTTCTGCCATACGACTGGTCAGGTGGAACACCAATATGGATCTTGCCGGGTTTGCTGTCGAGACCCCCGAGGATGTTCAATCATGAAGAAGGGTGTTCAGTTGTTGTTAAACAATGGGACCATCAAGATTACAGGTCAGAAGGATGATTACCATGAAGTTGATATGGTTGAGGTTTGTTTAACGGAATAAGAGTCAGATGAAGAGTATGCCTCCACAAATGAGTATTTCTCTTCAGATGAAGATTTGTTTTCCATAAACGACTTATTAATGACTGATTGTGTTGAAGAAGGGGTAAACGTCGTTGTGCCTTGTTTTGGTGCACCCGCCCATTTTGAAGTTGAGTATCATAGCAAGCCAGCTGTTACCCCATTGGTGATTAGTTTGACAGGTCCTATCCCCTACAAATCAGATAAGACCGTGCCTTGCAAATACAACGCTACAATATTAGAAGATGGAGTGGAAGTTCCCATCCAGCCAATGCCTGATGTTGGAAGTATAGCTGAAAATAGCAGGGTGACCCGTAGCGATCGTGTGTTTGCGCCAGTTGTTCGAAGAGATGTTGATGCTGGAAAAAAAGTTGCTGAGAATGATGAACCTAAGAAGGCTACAGGTGAGACTAGTGGAGCTACGTTAGAGAAAGAAGTGGATGATATTTTGAATATAATTAAGATGAGCGACTACAGAATTGTAGATCATCTACTGCAGACTCCTTCAAAAATATCTATCTTAGCTTTATTGATGAACTCCTCCGCTCATAGAGAATCCTTGATGAGGGTACTAGACCAAGCTTTTGTGGAGAGTGATATGCCAATAGATTAATTCAGCAGCGTAATAGGAAACATTACTTCATGTAATAACCTGAGTTTCTGCGATGATGAATTACCAGATGAAGGGAGGAATCACAACCCGACCCTCCACATCTCTATGAACTACAAGAACGATTCACTATCCAATGTGATGATTGATAATGGATCCACGTTGAATGTTATACCTAGGAGTACTCTCATGAAGTTGAAATATCAAGGAACGCCTATGCACCCTAGTGGCATCATTGTGAAAGCGTTTGATGGGTCAAGGAAATCTGTCATTGGTGAAGTGGACTTACCTATCCATATAGGACCACATTTGTTTCAGATAAATTTCTAGGTCATGGACATTGTTCCCGCTTATAGCTGTTTGCTAGGACGACCGTGGATTCATGAGGCAGGGGCTGTCACTTCAACTTTACACCAGAAGCTAAAGTTTGTACGCGAAGGGAAAGTAGTAATCATAAATGGGGAACAAGCATTGTTGATATCTAATTTGTCCTCTTTCAGCATTGTAGAAGCGGATGAAGTTGCCGTTGGAACCCAGTCCCAAGCCTTATCCATTGACAACGTAAGAGAAAATGAGAATTCCAGGGTTTCCTGAAGGATGCGCAGCAGGTTGTGCGTAATGGTCATAATGAAGTTTGGGGACGAATTGTGGATCCACCTGTGAACAAGAACAGAACTGGTTTGGGGTTCTCTTCGAAGAATGACAAAGGGAAGGACATGAAGCCGAAGTCTGCTGTAGGCAAGTATCAAGACATTTTCCATAGCGGGGGTTATCTTCATCCTACTGTTTACAGGATTAACGCCATTGTGGAAGATGAAGCAGAGCAGGAAATGTCGAATTATGTGACGCACGGAGTCAGGCTTCAGAACTGGATCACCATTGATGTTCCCTCTTGCATACATGTTTCAAAGTAATTTGATTTGTTAGTCTTTTTGAAAAAGCTTTCACTCTGCCCAAGGTGGAAGTATTAATGTTGTAGGGCTTGTCTGTTTGCTGTGACTTTTAAGATCAATAATAAGAGTTGTCTTTGCTTCCCAAATTATGTCTTTATTTTCTGTTTTTCTTGGAAAATGGTAATTAGAAAAAACCTTTCAAAATAAATAATAACTGAAATTCAATCTACATGATCACTTGTTATATGTTTCAGTTTCTAAATGCAATCACAAATCACATGTGCAGATTAATTAAAAAAACCCGTTGAATACAATGACCCTGCACCCTCTCCCAACTTTAAATGTCCTATGTATGGGGCTGAAGAAGAAGATTATGATGAGATTCTAGAAGAGGTCTCACGGTTGCTTGAGCTCGAGGAAAATACCATTCAGCCATATAAAGAGCCATTGGAAGTGATCAATTTGGGTTTAGAAGAAGATCCGAAGGAAGTCAAGATTGGAGCATTACTGCATCCCGATGTGAAGAGAAGGTTGATTGAGCTGTTGAAAGAGTATGTGGATATTTTTGCTTGGTATTACCAAGATATGCCTGGTCTAGACACAAATATTGTAGAACACTGTTTGCCGTTGAAGCCAGAATGTCCGCCAATTAAACAGAAGTTGAGAAGAACTCACCCAAACATGGCAGTAAAAATTAAAGAGGAGGTTCTAAAGCAGATTAATGCTGGTTTTCTTGTGACTTCAGTGTATCCTCAATGGATTTCCAATATTGTCCCAGTACCGAAAAAAGGCGGAAAAGTCCGCATGTGCATAGATTATAGAGATCTAAATAAAGCTAGTCCAAAAGATGATTTTCCATTACCATACATCGACATGTTAGTGGATAGCACAGAAAAATTCAAAGTATTCCCGTTCATGGACGGATTTTATGGGTATAATCAAATAAGAATGGCTCCAGAGGACATGGAAAAAACAACATTTATCACACCCTGGGGAACATTCTGTTACAGAGTGATGCCCTTCGGGTTGAAGAACGCTGGTGCAACGTACCTGAGGGCTATGACAACCCTATTCCATGATCTGATGCACAAGGAAATTGAAGTATATATTGATGATATGATCGCCAAATCCCAGACTGAAGAAGGGCATATAGAAGATTTATTGAAATTGTTTCAGTGTTTAAGGAAGTATCGTCTCCGCTTGAATCCAAATAAATGCACCTTCAGTGTTCGATCAGGGAAATTGTTGGGTTTCATTGTTAGCCAGAAAAGAATTGAAGTTGACCCTGATGAAGTCAAAGCAATTCAAGAAATTCCAGCACCAAAAACTGAAAAGCAAGTCAGAGGTTTCCTCGGGCGTTTGAATTATGTTTCCAGATTCATTTCCCACATGACTGCAATATGTGAACCGATATTTAAGTTGCTAAAGAAAGATCAAGGTTGTGTGTGGACGGATGACTGCCAAAGGGCATTTGAAAGTATTAAAGAATATCCGCTTGAACCTCCTATCTTGCTCCCTCATGTAGAAG
Organism: Vicia faba; assembly: GCA_948472305.1. Lineage (NCBI taxonomy): Eukaryota > Viridiplantae > Streptophyta > Magnoliopsida > Fabales > Fabaceae > Vicia > Vicia faba. The sequence goes on along the minus strand of OX451738.1, from coordinate 1,312,440,622 downwards.
GAAGACCGTTGATTATGTATCTGACAGTGTTAGATAAATCCACGGGTTGTATTCTGGGACAACAGGATGAAATAGGGAAGAAGGAGTTCGCCATTTATTATCTCAGTAAAAAGTTCACTGATTGTGAGTTGCGGTATTCCATGCTGGAAAAAACATGTTGTGCTTTGGCCTGGGCAACAAAGCGTTTGCGGTAGTATATGTTGAATCAAACTACTTGGTTGATCTCCAAAATGGATCCAATCAAGTACATTTTTGAAAAGCCTTCTCTTATTGGGAGAATTGCCCGCTGGAAGATGTTATTATCTGAATATGATATCGAATACCACACTCAAAAGGCTATTAAAAGTAGTGTGTTGGCAGTTTATCTTGCTCACCAACCAGTGGAGGATCACCAGTCTGTAGAATATGAATTCCCTGACGAGGATGTGATGTTCCTGAAAGTGAAGGATTGTGATGAACCATTGCCCGAGGAAGGTCCTGACCCTGAATCTCGTTGGAGTATAATATTTGATGGAGCTGTAAATGCTTATGGTAAAGGAATTGGTGCTGTGATTATCACTCCTCATGGATCACACATTCCTTTTACTGCAAGGTTAACATTCGATTGTACTAACAATATGGCAGAATACGAGGCCTGCATCATGGGTCTCGTAGAAGCTATTGATCTCAGAATTAAAATTCTAGATGTGTATGGTGATTCAACTTTGGTAATAAATCAGATTAAAGGATAATGGGATACTCTTCACCCCGACTTGATCCCTTACAAAGATTATGCTAGAATATTATTACCATTCTTTAATAAAGTCGAATTCCATCACATCCCTAGAGATGAGAATCAGATGGTAGATGCTCTGGCAACTCTGGCTTCTATGTACCAAGTGAATACTTAGAATGATATACCCCGAATTACGGTTCGACTATTGGATAGGCCCGCTCATGTGTTTACAGCAGAGTAGGTAGTAGATGAAAAACCTTGGTATTATAATATCAAGCATTTTCTTCAGACTCAGGAATACCCGATTGGTGCGTCGAAGAAAGATAGAAAGACATTGAGAAGATTGGCAGGCAATTTCTTCCTCCGTGAAAATGTGTTGTACAAGAGAAATTATGACATGGTCTTGCTCAAATGCATGGATAGACACGAAGCATACATGTTGATGCATGATATTCATGAAGGTTCATTTGGCACTCATGCCAATGGATATTCGATGGCTAAAAAGATGCTAAGGGAAGGTTACTATTGGCTGACAATGGAGTCCGACAGTTATAAATTTTCAAAGAAGTGTCATAAATGCCAAATTTATGCGGACAAGGTCCATGTGCCTCCGACACTTCTCAATGTGATTTCCTCCCTGTGGCCTTTCTCTATGTGGGGTATTGACATGATTGGGATGATAGAACCCAAAGCTTCAAATGGACACTGCTTTATCTTGGTAGCAATTGATTACTTCACCAAGTGGGTGAAGGATGCTTCATATGCCAATGTTACTAAGCAGGTGGTTATGCGCTTTATTAAGAATAACCTTATATGTCGGTATGGTGTACCTTGCAGAATCATCACTGACAATGGCTCGAATTTAAACAACAAGGTGATGGCAGAACTGTGTGAAGAATTCAAGATTTTCCATCACAATTCATCTCCACACAAGCCAAAGATGAATGGTGCTGTTGAAGCTGCTAATAAGAATATCAAGAGAATTATCCAGAAAATGGTTGTTACTTATAAGGATTGGCATGAAATGCTCCCTTTTGCTCTACATGGATATCGAACATCTGTCCGCACTTCAACAGGAGCCACCCCGTTCTCCCTAGTGTATGGGATGGAAGCTGTACTCCCAGCCGAGGTAGAGATTCCCTCGTTGTGTGTGATAATGAAAACCAAGTTGACAGAGGATGAATGGGTCCATAATAGGTTTGACCAATTGAATTTGATTGAGGATAAGAGGATGATAGCTTTGTGTCATGGCCAGTTATATCAGAGAAGAATGAAGAAAGCTTTTGATAAAAAGGTCAAACCTCGTGAATTCAGAGGAGGCGACCCCGTGCTCAGGAAGATCATGTCTTTCAACGCTGATTCTAGGGGCAAGTGGACTCCCAATTTTGAAGGCCCATATGTTGTCAAGAAATCCTTCTCTAGCGGCGCATTAATTCTTGAAACTATGGATGGCGAGGAGTTCCCACTTCCCATGAATGCTGACGCAGCCAAGAAATAATTCGCCTAAAGAAATAAAAGAACAACTCGCTAAGTTGAAAACCCGAAAGGGAGACTTAGGCAAAAAAGGAGCGTCTCGGTAGACCAAGAACCCCAAAGGGCGGTCTAGGCAAAAATTAGAGACCTAAACAGAATAAATTTCCCGCTAAGTTGAAAACCCGCAAGGGCAGCTTAGGTAAAAGTTAGGGACTTTCTTGGAAAGTAACTACGTCCGACAAGACTTGATCATTGAAGCAACAATCTTATCGGATCCTCACCATACTTCAACAAAAGCTGCTGCTCAGGATTTCAAAAGTTGTTAGAGGGGATAGTGGTCATTGTATCTCAATGTATCTTTTCCAGTATATATTACCATTTTCCGAACTTTGTAATCATCTATGGAGTCTCGCCATTCACAAACTACCATTCTATTAATGAAATTTGAGCTTTTACCCAATTCTTCACATTCTTTATTTTATTTAGCTTGCAAAGATTCCATTTATTATTGATAATAACTTTCAAAGCAAAAAAAAAAGATTAAATAACAAAATTGATTTTTCAAAAAAGATTTTACAATCAGCTCTGAGATTTGTGATGAAACAATGACAACAAAAATGGTGATCCCAGGAATGGACAAACTCCAGTTGTATTGAGATGTTTTTATTCCCCTCGGGAAGGTTTACTCGAGATGTTTTCGCCATGTTGGGTCTATGATTCCGGTATGCTCGATTAAGTTTGGACTCATTTTTCCTCTTTTCTGATTTTTCATGTGGCGAAGTTTCAATCCACATTTTCTCCAGTGAAGTTTTCGTTAGGCCTAATAGAAGTTATTTTTATAGAGAGGTTGGTATCATACCCAGTCTTGAAGAACGCAGGTCCCTGGTTTCTCCAAGTGAAGGACGTATTATGAATGTGGTGTTAACCTCACTAGTGAAGTAGGCCTGAATTACCCAGTGAATGTTTTGATGTTTTGGTGTCAGTCTGCTTTACTTGAGACTGGTCTTGCAATCTCCAGTAGGAATGTTACTTTTGAAAAACACTTGTTTCCCCGGTGAAGCATGAAGAAGGATGTTCTATTCCTGTATCTGTACTATTTTATCATTTTGATTTGTCTACCTCCGGATTATGTTTTTCCTCAGTAAAGATAAAGCAGGCAGTAGGTTTTGTTTCCTCAGCTGGCATTTACTTTTCTTGGAATGATCATCTTGGATGAAGTTTAGTCGAGTGTTGTTAGTGCCCGAGGCGGCTTTGCCTGGTTGTTCCCCATGTTGTGTATCTGTTTTGTCAGCATACACACGATAACACTCATATGTTCATACATACATCATGCATAGCTAAAATTGGCAAATCATTGTTCATCGACATGTGTTAATATTTTTGTTGACATATTACTCTATTTTGCAGAGTTACGTTGTCCTCTCTTCGATAGAGTGTTGGCCTTAAGCAAAAAGTGTATATTCTTTAAACTTCCCCACTTAGTTATCCCTCGTGGAATATTCTTGTTTTAGCTTTCCGGTACAGCTCCTTGTTTGGATGGATTTGGTTTTCCCTCTTGAGTTTATTTCCCAAAGGATGTATTCGGGTTGACTGTTTTATTCCAGTTTATTTCTGGTTTGAATCTGCGGTTCCACGACAATATTATTTACTTTGGATTTCTGAAAGCTTCTAGTTTTCGTTCGTGCATTTATTCTACACAAGAAAAATTTATATCCTCAGCAAGAATATCATGGTATCTCCCCAGGATGTCATACCTCTTTCCCCAGAAAGCCGTATTTCTATCCCCAGAAAGTCGTTTCTTTTTGCAATCCTCCATGATAGCAACAAGTAGTAGGTCTATTTATTTGAGTAACTTGTGCTTCCCTGTAAAAGTCGACGTAACTATTTTTTTCTATCTCCTCTATGAGTGAATAGTTCACAGTTTGTCGTCAGATCACGCCAACGGATGGCAAGACTTTCAATATCACAAAAACAGCTCGTTGCGAAATATTTGCAAGTGGAAGTCTCTTTATTTGAGACATCTTATATATTATCCTTTCCAGGCGGAGTGCCTTGGTTAAAGAAGAAGTTGAGAGCCATTCTAGGTGAAACACCAAAATCTTGGGGATACTTGTTATCTTTTTGCTACCTTCAGTGAACATTGGTAGTTCATCGTCAGTGAACGGCGATGCTATGATATTTTCTATTTATACCTTCAGTGAAAGTTGGTAGACCATCAACAGTGAACGTCAATGTTTGTTATCTTTTTGCTACCCTCAGTGAACGTTGGTAGTTCATCGTCAGTGAACAGCAGTGATATGATATATTCTCTTTCTACCTTCAGTGAAAGTTGGTAGGACATCGGCAGTGAACGTCGATGTTTGTTATCTTTTTGCTACCCTCAATGAATGTTGGTAGTTCATCGTCAGTGAATGACAGTGATATGATATTTTCTCTTTCTACCTTCAGTGAAAGTTGGTAGGACATCGACAGTGAACGACGATGTTTGTTATCTTTTTGCAACCCTCAGTGAACGTTGGTGGTTTATCGTCAGTGAACGGCGATGCTATGATATTTTCTCTTTCTACCTTCAGTGAAAGTTGGTAGACCATCGGAAGTAAACATCGATGTTTGTTATCTTTTTTCTACCCTCAATGAACATTGGTAGTTCATCATCAGTGAACGGCGATGCTATGATATTTTCTATTTCTACCTTCAGTGAAAGTTGGTAGACCATCGACAATGAACGTCGATGTTTGTTATCTTTTTGCTACCCTCAGTGAACGTTGGTAGTTCATCGTCAGTGAACGACAATGATATGATATATTCTCTTTCTACCTTTAGTGAAAGTTGGTAGACCATCGGCAGTGAACGTCGATGTTTGTTATCTTTCTCTCTGCCTTCAGTAAACGTAGGTAGCTTCGCCTTCGGTAGAAGTTGGTGTATCCTTTGACCATTCTACCATCCTCTTTGATTCAGGTCTTTTGATCCACTAGTGATTTATTTTCCTGGTTGGGTCGCTCCCTTGTTTCTTTATTATTGTTACATCCCCAGTGGTGTTTTGCGTCTCTTTGGTCTTGTTCATATGCATTCATGATCATAAACATTTACATGGCATCTTAGGGCCAACAATAGGGTTTTTTTTTATATTTAAGTATCTTCGGTCGCGTCGACACAAAGATTTTTAACCTTCGTATATCCGGATAGAAGAAACTTAAATAAGGTCAACTGTTGTACCCCAATTTTTGCCACTAAGATCCCTTCATCATACCATGTTGATTCATTCACAACAAGATCACACTAGGATCCTTGGTTCCCCTTCCTACATTTAGTTTTGCCATTTTGAGGGATTAGCAAGCACATTGACTTATTTTCCTTTTGTGATCATGAATATTGTTTTGATTTCTTCACTTAACTAATAAAATGCAATGTTGGTTTGTTTTGCTTGTTATCCATATAGGTAAAGGCAATGTGATTTAACAAGTTACCCCATGGGTTCATGAGTTTATTTCCATGCCCTAGTCAATAAAGATTGAGAAGTTCAAACCTCACTATTGGATTGGTTTTGTAAGAATTGGCATGACAAGGTTGTTTTGGTTCATCACATTTTAAGGTTATTAGATTTGACTCAAAAGTACAAAGGGTTGATTGAAGAAGTTGTCATGTTGGACAAGGCCTTGTTCCTATTGGTCACAAGAGAATATTTATCTCAAATTTCAAGATATGGAAGTGGTTTTGGTGGCTAAGAGTTCTCATTATCATCCTTAACAACTTCTACTCACAAAGCAAGAATGTTGGTACAAGAAGTCTGTTCAAGCTTGTCAAAGTTCCTCAAAGCATTTTCTTGATCTAGGAGCTAGGGTTTTGAACTCCAAAGGGGTATATCTTGCTCACCTTTTGGTATTTTTGAGTGATTCCAAATACATCCTTCTCTTCAAAGGATTATCAACAAATCACTTCAAAAGTTCCAAGGAGTTTTCATGAGGAAGAGACTTGATGAGGAAGAAAGATTACAAGTCCTCCAGATGAATCCCCAATTTTCCATGTGTAACTTCAAATGGACATAAATTGGTCAATTTTTATCACCTTGAGTCCATTAGTTTTCCATAATGATCTTAAATATGTGAACTTTATGTCTTCTTTTATGTGCAAAGTGAGAAAATGGATGGAAGTTGCCTTAAAGATGCAAAAGATTATAGATCATTTCATGATTTTGTTCCAACTTCAACAAGTCATAACTTGCTCAAATTTTGGATATTTTGAATGATTCAAGTTTCAAAATGTCATTCAAGATATCTTCTTCATTCCATATTTTTTGGCCAAGAGTAAATTCCAAGTGGAAGGCCATGTTTGGGTGCAAGACATTATAGGTCATTTTTGAAGAAGAATTTGAAATATTTCTAAGTATGGAAAGTCAACCCTTTTTCTCCAACTTTGACTCAATACAACTTTCAACTCAAGCATCCATTTAACTCCATCCTTTTTCCATTGCAAAGCTTGTAACCTCATCTTTCTAAAACATCAAGAATCATGCCTTAAGACCCATTGAGCTGAGAATGCCATTGTTTCAAAAGTGGTAACTTGGAATTGAAGTTTCCTTGCAAGTCAGAATTTGAATTTCATGTTACAACCTCTAAACCTCAAATTAACACGCTTTTTGGGTCTAAACATGATTAGCCAACTTTCCCAAGTGGATTAGTGCATCAAACCGCAAGAATTGGATCAGTTTTGGTGAAGTTTGGATCACACTTCACTGGTGCATCAGGTTTGCACGAATTCCCTCCAAAATGTATCATTCACTCTTCCTTTTGATCCCATTTGCTTCTCCTATAAATACATGAACTATCCAATTCATTTTCCCAAGCTTGGATAGCCAAAATCACCCTACCAAACTTGTTTCATAACTCAGAATTCAGTAACTTCAAAATCCATTCTCGATCCTTTTTCAATCCAATTTTTCCATCAATTCACCTTCCATGATCTTCCCTGAAGCTAACCACATAATTACATTCAAGAATCATGCCCTATACTGCTCCATAGAAGTCCAATTTCAGAGCTCTGCAACTCAACTTCAATAGGTAGATTCCTTCATCAATTCTTCAAAACTCTGATATTATTATGTTGCTCTCATTGCCTTGGTTCTAGTCGCAACACTCACCTTTGACTGGAAACACGTTTTGACCATGAAATTTCAAATCCCTTTTCAAAACTTGTAGGTGTTTAGGTATTGGCTTGCATTTTTGGTAAATTCCAAGTGTATGTGTGAATGTCATGACTGATGTCATAACATTCTAGTTCAGGTTGTACTAACTCTTTAGGTACATGTGCAGAAAAATATTGTAACTCAAATACTGATGTTTATAAGTGTGTATCTGAGCATGTTTGCAAAATGATCACATTTTGCTAATCAGTAGACAGGTTTTCTCAGATGTCATAACAGATGTTATGACATCCTGTTCTAAACTAGCAGGATTACAGGATTGGATAAGTCTGAGTTTTTTCAGGAAATAACTCAGTCCTTCCTAAACAGAATCCTGCGTTTTCTAAGGAGTAACCTAGCTCAATCCTAACCTGATCAACAAAGTACTGTGACCTGGTCTTTAGGTCAAACGGAATCAACCCTAGGTTTTTGGAAACCCTAACTGAAGTTGCAGCTGCTATATATTCAACAGAGCTGCGTTTTTTGAAGGCATCCCTGCTGATTGATTAGAAGATCAATTGTGTAATCTGTATAGATTTGTTTATTGTACTCCAAGCAATTATCATTGTGATAAGTGCCTTGGAATAGGTTTCAATTGTAAGGGTTGTGTAGCACTCAAAGCTTTGAAGCAAGAGTGTTTGAATGTTACTTGACTAAAGCTGTGAAGCAGAGTCAAGTTAGTTGTGTACATCACTCAAAGCTGTGAAGCACGAGTGATTGTGTTACTTGATTAAAAAGCTGTGAAGCCTAATCAAGTGTGTGTTTTGAAGAGTGTCTTCATCAATTCTCAAGTCAAATTGATTTATGTATCACTGCTGTGATTGAGGGGGAGTGAGTAGGAACTCAGGTTTAAGTTGTAACTTAGATTAGAATTGCATTGGGTAGGTCTTAAGTGAAGGAGATAAACTGGTTGGTTTATTCCTGAATTAACATCTCTTATAGTGGATTCTCTCCCTGGCTTGGTAGCCCCCAGAGTAGGTGTTGTTGCACACTGAACTGGGTAAACAATTGACTGTGTTATTTACTGCTTTTGTATTTACTGTCATATAGTAAGTCAGATACGGTGTCATAACATTGGACGTGACATTGAGTATCTGTAGCCAGAATTTCAATTGGCATCAGAGCAGGCACCCTGCCTGTATTACTGGGTGAGATCTAGGGATATCACTTTCTGGCACTATGGACAAAGAAGGAGTTTTTGGAAATAGACCACCCATTCTGGATGGAACTAATTATGACTACTGGAAACCTCGTATGATTGCCTTCCTAAAATCTCTGGACAAAAAGGCTTGGAGAGCTGCTGACAAAGGATGGATTCATCCCACCATAACTGAAAGAGATGGGACAATCAGTCTGAAGCCTGAGGAAGATTGGAGTAAAGAAGAAGATGAGTTAGCTCTGGGAAATTCAAAAGCCTTAAATGCCTTGTTCAATGGAATTGATAGAAACATCTTCAGACTAGTACATCAATATGAACTGGCCAAGGAAGTTTGGGACACCCTCAAAACTACTCATGAGGGCACTTCCAAAGTAAAGATGTCAAGGCTTCAGATGTTGACCACTAAGTTTGAGAATCTAAAAATGATGGAAGATGAAACCATCCATGAATTTCACATGAACATCTTGGAGATTGCCAACACCTCAGGAGCACTGGGAGAAAAAATGTCAGAAGAAAAACTGGTGAGGAAGATTCTCAGATCCTTGCCTAAAAGATTTGCAATGAAGGTAACTGCCATAGAGGAAGCCCAGGACATTAGCAAGTTAAAAGTGGATGAACTTATTGGGTCTCTTCAGACTTTTGAGATGGGGATCACTGATAATGGTGACAAGAAGAACAAAAGCATAGCACTTGTAACCAACACTGATGTTGAACACAAGGAGGATGAAGAAGAAAACATATCAGAAGCCATTGCCATGCTTGGAAGACAGTTCAACAGGCTCATCAAAAGAATGGACCCAAAGTCAAGGTCTAATGTTCATAACATTCCTTCTGACATTGACAGTTCCAGCAGAAGACCAAGGTCAGAAGATAAGGAAAACCAAGGCAGAGGAATTCAATGCCATGGATGTGAAGGATATGGACATATTCGAGCTGAATGTCCTACCTTTCTTAAGAAGCAAAAGAAAGGAATGACTGTTACTTGGTCTGACTATGATTCAGAAAGCAATTCTGAAGAAGAATCTGCCAAACTAGTTACTGCCCTAACTAGTGTTTGTACTTCTGAAAGTGACACCAGTGATGAAGAAGTAACATTTGAAGAACTGGCTGATACCTACAAGAAATTGTGTATCAGAAGTGGTGAAGTCTGTGTGCAAAATGAGAAACAATCAAAACTCATTGTAAAGCTGGAGGCTGAAAAGAGAGCAAATCTTGAAACTATAAGTCATTTAGAAGGAGAAGTTCAACTGCTGAACTCACAACTGAATCAAATGACCAAATCAGTCAAGATGTTGACCAATGGAACAGACAAATTGGAAGAGATTCTTCAGGCTGGACAAAATATGGGAAATAAATCTGGCCTAGGATTTGTGGAAACAAAGAAATTTGTTACCAGGAAGCAAATGTCAAAACGGATGTCTCAACATTACTCTCAACATCAAGGACAGAGACATATGAAGAAGAGGTACCAAAGATGGAGATGTCATCATTGTGGGAAATATGGTCACATAAAGCCCTTCTGCTTCAGACTACATGGATATCCTAATCAGAAATCAGATGTCAAACCTAAGTCTAAAAAGGTACCACACGCTCCTCAATGGAAGAAAAAGGCTACTGCACTGATAGCACACACTTCCCTGAAGATCTCAGCAAAGGAAGATTGGTACTTTGACAGTGGATGTTCCAGACACATGACTGGATTCAAAAATCTCCTCAATAATGTTATGCCTCACACCACCAGTTTTGTGACCTTTGGAGATGGTGCTAAAGGAGAAATCAAAGGAGTTGGTAATTTGGACTACCCTGGAGTTCCAAGTCTGAATAAGGTACTGCTGGTAAAAGGGTTGACTACTAATCTCATCAGCATCAGTCAATTATGTGATCTAGGATTCATGGTCAACTTCTCAAGATCTGAATGTCTAGGTTTAATGAAAAACTAGATATTGTAATGAGAGGAATCAAATCCAAAAATAACTGTTATGTGTGGCAGCCTGAGAACACTGATATCTCCACTTTGAGTCAAATCATCAAAGAAGAAAAAGAGATGAAACAGTGGCAGCATAAACTTGAAGGAATGAAAAGAGCTATTCCTATGGAAGATGTCAGAAGAACTCCTAAACTACAGGCTGATAATATATGTGATGTGGCAAAGAACAAGTCTCATAAATTCTGTTCTCAAAGACTCTGGTCAACACAGATGCTACCTGAAGACAATGTTACACAAGATGTTGTGACATTGTGGTGTGATAATCTGAAAACATTCAACATTTCCTTGAACCCTATTGACTTTGGAGAGAGGAAACCATTTGAATTGAAACATAGTTTCTCTAAGCTTCAACTAACTGATTCTTCTACCAAGGCGCTTGTTGGAAATAAACTTGAAAATTTGAGGGGCAGATTGGGTATTCACCAACATGAGAAATTATAGCAATTAGTTTTGCTGAAAACAAGGGTTGAAGGGATTAATTCTATATTTAGTGGGTTAATCATATTCATTCACAATTCCTTCAAAAGCCTTCAGAAGTTGAAAAGACTCCCTTGTACTCCCTATCTCTCTCATCCTTGCAACCTGTTTTCTCCTCCCAATCAAAGAGTTTTCTCAAACTGCTACTGCTACTCAACGTTAAACACAATGTCTCAGACATCATCTTCCACTATGGCGGCTTCGTCTCACTCATCATCATCGTCATCTGATCAAGATTCTAGGGCAATCACGACATGCATAGAATCTGAAGTACTTGAGGTCACTCCTCTCAGGGAGATGGCAACTAACCCAGCCAAAGTCAAGAAGCTCAGGACCAGACATGTAGGAAGAGCTCAAGCTACAGTCTCTGGTAATTCTTCTCTTCCTTCATCTCCTATACCTAATAAAGAAGGAACAGTTCAAGTACACCAAGCTATTGCTAGACTGGTTACTAGCATTCTGAGTGGCAACCAATCTGTACCGGGGATTTCTATTCCTTTGAATCAATCTGAAAGTCCAAATGTGGAAGGTTCTGAAAATATAGATGTCACTGAGGATGTTGTGACACCAAAAGACAACATTCAGAATCCCTCTGAAAAGGCTGCTGATCTACCTATCATTGATGTGGATGAAGATTACTCAGATAATGAACTGATTGCTAATGTGAACCCTAGCATTGCTAGGAGATTGATGAAAAGAAAAAGTAGTGAGACTGTTAAGCCTAAGAAGTCCAAGGCTGAAGGGATGGCTGAAAAAATTCAGACAAAAGGGAAGAAGGCACAGGTGCTGACTGCTAGACAACCAATCTCCAAGAAAAGAAAAGAACCTGAAACTTCTGACTCTGATGATGAATCAGAATTTGAGATTGACATTGACAATACTCCTATCAGAAGAAAGCTCCCCTCCAGCAAGATTGCTAGAGTGCCTGAAGTGCCAACAGACAACATCTCCTTTCATCATCCTGATAATGCAAACAGATGGAAGTATGTTTGCTTGAAGAGAATAGCCTTGGAGAGGGAACTCAACAATGATGCCTTGGAGTGCAAAGACATCATGGATCTAATCAGGAATGCTGGGCTAATGAAGACAGTGATGAAGTTCAGCAAATGTTATGAAAATCTGGTTAAGGAGTTTGTAGTGAACCTGTCCAATGATTGTGCTGATGGGAGGTCAGCTGATTTTGAGAGTGTGTTTGTTAGAGGAAGAAGGGTCAAGTTCTCTCGATCAGAAATCAACAAGTTTCTTGGAAGAACAAATAAAGACTGTCCTGATCTAGAGGCAACTGACAATGAAGTGTGCTTGACCATCACTGCCAGGCAAGTAAAGTACTGGCCATTGAAAGGGAAGCTGAATGCTAGTAAACTCAGCATGAAATTTGCCATCTTGCATAAAATAGGTGCAGCAAACTGGGTGCCTACAAATCACAAATCAACCATCTCCACAGGATTGGGGAGATTTATCTATGCTGTAGGAACCAAGACTGCCTTTGACTATGGAAGGTACATCTTCGAACAAACCTTGAAGCATGCTGGCAGTTATGCTATCAAAGGACCAATTGCTTTTCCCTCCCTCCTTTGTGGAATCATCCTTGCACAATATCCTGACATCCTTGTAGCAAGAGATACAGTCTGCAAAAGAGCCCCTGCCCTTGGCCTGCACTACAAACTGTTTCAGGGATCCCATGCTCCAGACATTGTCATAACATCAGCTGAGACATCGTCTGCAAAGATTCAGTCCAAAACATCAGATGTCATAGCTGTGTTAAAAGAAACTTGCAAAGATCTGGATGCTAGAAAAAGGACCCTAGAAGCTCTAATTGCCAGGCTAGAAAAGGAAGAAGCTGAAGAAAGCAGGAGGGAAGAAGATGAAGGACAGCTCAACATTGGCTCCTCTGAGTCTGATGACAGTACTTGAAGGATGATTGCTGCTTGGTGGTGTTGCTGGTGGAGTTTGGAAGTATGTTCTGCTGTTGTCTGCTGCTGATCTCATTATTTTGTCTTGGATAACTGTATAACTTTATAAACATGTAATCTTTGGCCCATTTGTGGCTAAAGTGGGGGAGAATATTTTTGGTACTGCTTAATTAGTACTTAACACTATATTTTTCTGCTGTCACTTATTTCTGCTGCTATCTATCTATCTCTGATTGTTTAGGGACTTTAGCCAAAAATCTTCCAAAGGGGGAGTTTGTAGGTGTTTAGGTATTGGCTTGCATTTTTGGTAAATTCCAAGTGTATGTGTGAATGTCATGACTGATGTCATAACATTCTAGTTCAGGTTGTACTAACTCTTTAGGTACATGTGCAGAAAAATATTGTAACTCAAATACTGATGTTTATAAGTGTGTATCTGAGCATGTTTGCAAAATGATCACATTTTGCTAATCAGTAGACAGGTTTTCTCAGATGTCATAACAGATGTTATGACATCCTGTTCTGAACTAGCAGGATTACAGGATTGGATAAGTCTGAGTTTTTTCAGGAAATAACTCAGTCCTTCCTAAACAGAATCCTGCGTTTTCTGAGGAGTAACCTAGCTCAATCCTAACCTGATCAACAAAGTACTGTGACCTGGTCTTTAGGTCAAACGGAATCAACCCTAGGTTTTTGGAAACCCTAACTGAAGTTGCAGCTGCTATATATTCAACAAAGCTGCGTTTTTTGAAGGCATCCCTGCTGATTGATTAGAAGATCAATTGTGTAATCTGTATAGATTTGTTTATTGTACTCCAAGCAATTATCATTGTGATAAGTGCCTTGGAATAGGTTTTAATTGTAAGGGTTGTGTAGCACTCAAAGCTTTGAAGCAAGAGTGTTTGAATGTTACTTGACTAAAGCTGTGAAGCAGAGTCAAGTTAGTTGTGTACATCACTCAAAGCTGTGAAGCACGAGTGATTGTGTTACTTGATTAAAAAGCTGTGAAGCCTAATCAAGTGTGTGTTTTGAAGAGTGTCTTCATCAATTCTCAAGTCAAATTGATTTATGTATCACTGCTGTGATTGAGGGGGAGTGAGTAGGAACTCAGGTTTAAGTTGTAACTTAGATTAGAATTGCATTGGGTAGGTCTTAAGTGAAGGAGATAAACTGGTTGGTTTATTCCTGAATTAACATCTCTTATAGTGGATTCTCTCCCTGGCTTGGTAGCCCCCAGAGTAGGTGTTGTTGCACACTGAACTGGGTAAACAATTGACTGTGTTATTTACTGCTTTTGTATTTACTGTCATATAGTAAGTCAGATACGGTGTCATAACATTGGACGTGACATTGAGTATCTGTAGCCAGAATTTCAAAACTTTCCTTCCAAATTGCTTGAGCTACAATTTATATAAATTTGGCGCGAGGGTGTGGTTGTCTTCGGCTTGAAGAGACGAAGCGAATGTCATATGCACGAGCTTCTGATTTTACAGTTTGAGAGACCTGCAATTCATGATGGTTGGAGGTTGAAGATGACCAACGTGTCATCTTCCAACCAATGAAGGCGCGCGATCTGTTTTTGTCAAATTCTGATTTAATTAATGATTCTGTACATTATTCACTAATGACCATGATATGCACAGCGCACCAGATCCCTTAGATTTGATTACTAACGCGTTTTGACTCTCATCCAATGGTCCACATATTTTACTTTTATTTTCTTTTTCTGATTTTTATATTTTAATTGTTTTAAATTTAAAAAAAATCATAGAAAATTCATTTTTAGTCCAAAAAATCTGAAAAAATTATGAAAAATATTTTTGATTATTCTCTTTCTGAGTTTTATTTTTTCACAATTTAATTTTGTGTTTTGGTATTTTTTATAAATTTTACACTTTATTTGATTTGTTTAAAATCTTAAAAATACTTTTATACATTTTTAAGTTCTGAAAAAATTATGGAATGATCTAATGATATTGTGACAAATATTGGTGACCTTATTTTATTTTTGTTTCTGACTTTACGATTTTTTATCTTTTTTTTGTTTATTTTACCCATTTATTTTAATTTTAAAAATAGTTTCTGACTTTAAAAAAAATACCAAAAAATTTGTAAAATTATTTGAGCCTTTTTCTGATTTTTCTATGGTCTCACTTTTAATTTCTTGATTAATTTGAACATAGTTGATACTTTTTCTCTTTATTTTCTATTGTTAAACATTATTTTTAAACCATTTTGTGTATATTAAAATGTGATATTATTTTGTGACTATTTTCTGGCTGATCTTGGGTTAGATTTTGGATCATGAACTTTATTAACATCATTGGATCTATGGTGTTGAGTTTAACTCCATAAAAATGGATGAATGATTTTAATAATAGTTTGATTAAAATTTAATTCAAATGTGGTTTGTATATTTTTCCCTCATCCCTCTTCATCTCATCCCTTTCTTATTGCACTAAATGTTATTGGAACATGATCTCTATATCATGTCTCAAAATAAGTGGTGCATAGATTGCTATTGATCGGCCTCAAAATAGGTGCGACTTCTATATAAGTCCACTTACGATTGCTTAACATAGCGCTAAATTTTGTCCCGATTCAAATAAATGATCATTCGTGGCCCAAACTTATGATTACAAGCCAAAGCATGTTAATTTAATCTCTTTGATCCAATAATCTTGAGATTCATTGTGTGGAGGCTTTGGTTCTACCAATCCTCTAATGGATCTACAACACCTTTGGTCAACGCGGATCACTTAAACATCATTGATCATTAAATGGCACTTGTAAGAATTCCAAATGGATGATATACTTGACAAAAAGCAAATGTAACTTGTTGTGTGGAGGCTTTGGTTCTACCAATCCTCTAATGAGTTCTAAATGTAAGCTTCAAGATGGTCATACAACTAACCACTAATTATTGACTTGCCATACTTTATGTTTTTATTCTTTTTTATGCTTTATGTACCATTTACTTTTAGCATTTGCATTTCATGACATTTTCATCTTTGCTAATTTGAGCATTTACTTTCTTTCTATTTTTACTTGACTCATTTGAGCTTTCCTTTTTCTTTCTTAAGATACTTAATAATCAACATAAACCCTAAATTTTTTTTTAATGGTACTTGGAATATTTGGTCACTATCCTTGGCATTATGGAGCATGGGACTTTTCTTGGACTTAGGATTAGAAACCTTGGCCTATCTTGGAGACCTTGTGATCTTATCTGATTATTATGTCTGATGTTCTTGAGGTTTACCTCAAGATATTGGGTTGCTTGTTTGTTTTTGTGTGTAGGTTTTTTGTGATTACACCCCTGGTTTGTAATCTGGAATTCACCCGTATACAACCGTTACTCTGCCCAATTTTTGTGAAGACTTAATACACTTGAAGTTTGGTTCTCTCAAGAGGTTTAATATTTTTTGCTTGATTGGTTCCAATCCAAGGAATGGGAATTCTATCTTGGCTCATAATGTCAAGTATTGGCTTCTTGTTGGTTAGATGGTTCTTATCCCTAGCTTTTACCTTATGCTTTAGGATAGTCCCTTCTTCTCCTCCCATCTTCTTTAATTTCAAAAATCTTCTTCCCCCTTTTGAAAACTCTTTTTGCTTTTGAACTTGGACCACTTTCACAATAAACTTGGACTTATGTCCATGCATTTTCAAAACATTTTTCATAAATAAACTCCAATTAACTTAATAATACCTTGACATTTTTTTGAGAAGACTAAAAGTCAATCAATCTCATATAAAACCATTTTGCCACTTTGGATTTTATCTTTAAACTTTTCTCAAAAAAATATTAAACTCTTGTCAATCCTTGTAGTGATGCAAACAACTATACTTCTACAATATGTAGTGAAGAGAGATATTTTCCCCTTGGGTGTTGAGTGAGGAATTTTTGATTTTAAAATCCAAGCCATATCCTCCACTTTGAGATGATGCAAATTCTCCTTTCTCATGACTGTGGGTAGTAGGCATGTTTTCCACACAGACAATGACGATGATGTTTTATCTCATAAAATTAACCAACACATTTGTGTTTTAAATTTTTGAAAGAGGAACTACGTGTACCCTGATCCCCTATTGCACGAAAATATGGTATGTAGGCACTAAAGGTTCGTAATCGCGGCGGGTGCAAAAATTATAAAAATAAATATATTTCTTTCCTCACCTCTACCATCCATTTTTTATATACAACATTTTTTTATAGCCAAAATATACAGATTTTACAAAGAGGTTCCTGCAGAGTACCGTAGACGTTTAGCGTGCTAATACCTTCCCTTTGCATAACCAACCCCCTTATCTTGAATCTTTCCCCCTCTTTTTGGGTTATTCGCTCTTTCCCATTCCTTTGGAAACAATAAAGCATGGTGGCGATTTTGATTTTGATTTGTATAAAGTCTAGTCAATCCAATGGCTTAGTCTTAAACATTTCTACCGCTACACTTAGCAACGGGTAGAACTCTAATTAATGTGGAATCATGAGACTTAATATTGAGTTTCAACAAAGAAAAAAATTGTGTTTAACACGTTCAAAGCAATGAAACATCATAAAAAGAATCCATAGTGCTACATAATTGATATAGTGGAAGAAGTTGTTCAAGAGGTAAGTGTAGCATAAACACCTTCACCACTGATGTATCAAGTTATTATAAATTCGATCGAAAAATTTAAATATGAATCTAATATGGAGGTATCGTAATATTTACTTAAACTTCAAACTACACATGTTGAGAAATATTCAAGAATTAGGTGGTAGTGAGATATAGAGTGTGTGATACGGTGGGAGAACTGACTTGGGATTTTGCGTTTGTGTTTGCAAATGTTTTGGTTTAGCAAGAGTCGCCACCGACTTTTTATTTTATCCTAAGGAAAGGTTAAAAAGCACAGGAAATACCTTTGAGATGTTTTCTTGGGTTCGGGGAGTAGATTATATAAAGGGAAGGTATTAACACCCTTTCTATCCATGGTTATCCATGGGCTCTTAGTTACTTGCTTAGATCACTTTCTTTGCATTTCTATTGTTTGAAATGGTGCTTTTCAATTGTTTGAAATGGTGCTTTGTGTGTGATTTTGGAAAATGTTTTGAGAAGAGGCCATCGTTGTGGCAACCTTTGTAATGATTCTTGTTTGAATGTATACAAAGGTGTTTTTTGTCTTTTTTGTCTTTTGAAAGGTTTTCAATGTTTGAAAGTAGGGTTTTGAAATTGTGTTGTGAAGTGTGTTTTGAAAAATAGCAAGGATGTTTTTGCAAGCTTGATCAAGTAACTAAGAGCTTTCTACCCTATTTTACTCAAAGGTCTTTCTTATGTTTTTAACCCTTTTACCAATGTTGCTTCACCATTGTATTTGGTGAACAACCTTGTGTTAGGATGTTAAACGGAACAGGCGTGGGTCGTCGTATAGACCATGATAGCAATAGTGTCAAGTATCTTTGGCAATTTTCTTGAGGGACTTGATCATTTTGTTTTAGGAAACTCAGATAGCGTCATCGAGGGACTATGATCTTTTTGTTTGTTTTTGTTTTGCCAAAGTACTCAACATGCAACCATGGCCCATTTTTGAAGGCAACAAGTGGATTGTAACCCTAGGGGTGCAAGTGTGCATTGTGTTTGTTTTTCATGCATATTTATCTTGGATTAGGTCAAGCTAGTTGTTGATTTTATTTGCATACAAACCCTAGATCTAACATAGCATAATTGAAAGCTTTTAAATGTGCGAGAATTTAAATGCTACACTATTACAACATGATATAGGGAGGGGGGTACAAATTTGAATTGGGGATTTTTGACAAAAAATTAAACCCTAGATTACTATTACAACCAAATTGAAGGTATAAGATACAATATTTAAATGTACAATAATTGAAGTAAATACAATAAATAAATATAAATAAAAATGTATTATGCCAAAATGTTTTTAGTATGTGAAAAGTATTTTTTCAATGTAAAATGTAAAATAAAAAAGATCAATTTTAATTATTTTCCTATTTAGGGCAAGAAACCCTAATTCCTAATAAATAATATTATTTATTAATTATGTGCAATAATATACTAATTTATACAAAAAAAAAGTATATTATAAAAATGATATTTTTGGTCCAAAATAATAATAAAAATACAAATGTAATATTTTTTGTATTTTTGACCTAATTATTTAATAAGATAAAATATATAAATATATATGTATATACATTAAATATATTAAGTGTGTGAAAAATTAAAGTAAATAATTTACAAAAAATGAATGTTTTCAAAAAATGTTTTTAAATATAAATAAATGAAATAAATGAAAATAAGTATATTTTTTGTATTATTTTTGAGTTTTGTTTTTTTTAAAAAAAGAAAATATTTTATTTACAAATGTATATTTAATAAAATAAAATAAATATCAAATAAATATGAAAAAAATGGAAAATTATTTTTGGCATTTTTTATATTTATAGAAAAAATAATAAAGTCAGGATAAAAAAATAAAATGACAAAATGATAAATATTAAACAAATGGGACAGGGGGGGTGTAAACAGAAAATAGGGGTGTTAGAAGTGAAAACACAACAGGCCCAGCCCACTAGACTTCTTCTTCTTCCTCTCGTTCACAAAACACGCGCTTCTGTGTATCAATGGCTAACTCCCGATTCTTTGATTTTTTGACAAAACTCATAACATGAACATTGTAGAGAATTAAACAACGAATTCAACCATATAAAAACTTGGATTAACTCTCAAAGACCAGAGATAATTTCTCTGGCCCTAATTTTTAACCTAGTTTTTTCAGAAAGTTCATGAGTGAAATTCTCTCAGCACGATTAATGTAAATGAAAACTAAGCATATGTATGGCTTCAGGGATATGAGTACAACATATTTCATTCACAAACCTAAGCCTAACCATTCCTAAATAGAGAGATAAAGGTTCCTGAAATACCTGTTTCAGTTGACTTCGAGCTGGACAATGTAGCAACCTTCAATGGTGTTTGAGCTTTTGTTGAGCTTGCCTGAGGTCCAAGGAAGCTTCTCCAATGCTTGGCTTACTTTGAAACAACTTAAATCATGCTGTAGAACTCAACATGCAGAGCTTTGAAATGAAAATGGAAAAGTGAGTTAGAGGTGTTACAACTTGCAATGGGGGCCTGGGATAGTTCAGGTGAGTTGATTGGAAGGTGTTGGAACTATCTTGGGACAAAACGCACGATGGAATTTTGTTGTGGCTTGCAAAATGCAGAACCTGCCCTGTTTTGCAGAAAAACAGTGGTTCTGAGTATGAGGAGGTTTTAGGGGTGAAAGGGTCGTGCTTTAGGCTTGTTGGGAGGTATGGAACTTGTATGAAATCTTTGTCTAAGCTTGTGTTAACAGATATGAGAGGTTGCTTATCTTTTGCCACTTTTCTTCTACTTGAAGCAAGAGAATGAAAATGATGTTATAGCCCTGTACAAGCCCTCCTATCATGCTGCAACTTTTGTTCTTGGTTACTGGAATTAGCGAACTTGATCTTGCCTCAAAGATCTGGCCCCATGCCTCAAGGATTTGGTTTTGACATAAAGTGAAATTAGGCAAAAATGGCATTGTTGCTTTTTCCTTTTAAGGCTTAAACTAATGTATAATGCCCTAATGACCAAGATAATACCTTAATACAATGGATATGCATTAAATTAAGGAATAAAAATTGGTTTTGAGGCCTGTAATGTCAAACCAAGCTAGCTAGATCAGAATTGCAAGTTGTTATGAACATGTATTGACCATGGACAAAAGTGAGTTTTTGCCCACTTCAAGCATTCGATTCTCTCTAACCACATGGGTGTTTGAGGAGTTCTTGGACAATTTGGAAAGCTTGGAACATTTAATACAATCCATCTTGAAACTCCAAGTGAAACTATGTGAAAAATGGCCAAGAAGATGGGTCAAAATCCTGCCTAGATTAGGGCAAATTTTCTCTAAGTTAAAAGTTTTAGGTACCCTTGTTCCAAAATTATAACTTGAGATACAAGCTTCTTTTGAGAAAACTTTGTGAATAAAAGTTGTAGACTTTGTGATGGACTACAACTTTAATGTTTCAAGTTTTGTTTGAATCTATTTGCATCTTGGTGAAAAAGTGGGACAAAGTTAGGAAAAAATAAGAAAATTTCATAACTTAGAAAATTTCTAAGTTATGAAATTTTTCCATCTTAAACCCTAATTTGCATTTTTGGGTTTCTTGATGAACAAGTTTCACAATTTGACATGTATTGATGAAAAATGACCCTTGGCACTTGATTTTGACTAAAAAGTCAAAGTTTGACTTTTCAGTATACAGTCAAATTTTGATAAGTTGACTGAAAAATTCATCTGTCAATCCTATGCACTTGAGATCTTTTGAACTTGTTGAATGGGTCAAGACAATGCCATTGAGTCCTTGAGTCCATATGTGAGCTTGTTTTGCCATTGGTTAGGTCAAACAATCAAAAATTTCCTTTGTGCAGTCAAAACCCTAAAAATGGCCATTTTGCCCTTTTGACGATCTGATCAAATTTCTTGAAGAGTTATGGTCCAAACTTGATCAAATGGTTCATATGAGTTCATAATGTTGATGTGGGTCAAATTTCATGAGGTTTGACTGTCAATTGGCCACAATTGACTTTTTCCCCAATACAGCTGATTTCTAGGTCAACTGTCCAATTGACTGGGCAAAAATTTGAATCAAGGATTGAAACTTGGTATGGGCAAACTTGTGAACCTAAAATGAAGCATGAAAGTCAATTTGGGTATTGTAGGTCAAAATATCCCTGTGCAAACTCAAACCCTAATTTAGGTCAACAATGCAAGGAGGTGTCTTGAGCAGAGCAAACCCTAGTTTGATCTTGAGTTCCAAGAGTCTTGTGATGAGAAAGTGTTG
The DNA here is from genome assembly GCA_948472305.1 of Vicia faba. Classification (NCBI taxonomy): domain Eukaryota; kingdom Viridiplantae; phylum Streptophyta; class Magnoliopsida; order Fabales; family Fabaceae; genus Vicia; species Vicia faba. Next base: position 1,312,418,844 of record OX451738.1, on the reverse strand, counting down.
ATGAAATGAGAGGGCAAATTTTGGGGTACAACAGAGTGCAATAGAAGTTTAAAAGGACTTTGAATTAAAAGAGTTTGAGTGACTTTAGGGAGACAAAATTACCATAACTCTCTCTCTCTCTCTCACTCAAAACACACTAAAGTCACAGTACATTTCCCGCCACAAAGTTATTAAATCCATTCCCATAAGAAAGAGACCAAATTCCTGCACCTCTAGCCTCAACATCTCCACCGCCTTCATCCCTATCTCCCTCAAAGTCATTGATGTGAAAATAATATTCACTATAGATACCCCCATTCTTACCAACCACGTCATCTACATTAGAACATTCCCCTTCAACTTCAATGTGTTGGTCATAAGGAACAACTTGTCCAAGAACCTCTTCATTAACATACTCTACCGACTAAGAAAAATAAACATCATTATGATCCAAGCTAGACATCCCAACTCCTACCTTCTTCTCCAAGTTACATCCAGGATACACTGAAATAAGGTCCAAAGAAGTTTCTTCAACAACCCAAAGGGAATACTCAAAGCCACCAATAGTGAGTGAAGCTCATTATTCGGTTCATGCAAGGAAGAGAACAAAACCAATGCAATCTGATGAATGAAATGAAGTTATGAATGCAAAAAGAAAAATGATATGGCATTCAAGTTATTGCACTCACAATCCCTTACGAAAGCTGATGATTAATTTAAGTCAATGCAGAAGAGCAATATCCAAGCTGTTTAGACAACATGAGTGAAGAAGGTGAAGGAAAATAGAGTGCATAAGAATACCGATGAGGGATAATGATGAATGCATCTCAATGTTGAATTCAGGTAATTTATAATGCATGCTCTAGATAGATACATAAGATGGATAAAGAACGATATGAAAATACATGAAGATATGGAGTTCATGTTGATGCAGAATGACTTTTGAGATGTATGTTTATAAGCTTGATAGTCTACTTGAGAGAATGCTCCACATTCAATGAGATATGGTATGAAAATGAGTTTATAAGAGAGTGACAAGCAAATAATCTCAATGTACAATAGAATAGCCTTCTAACTAACTGCAACTAATTATCTAACACAGTTTAGAAAGCAGTTATAACAAGTATAACTAACTGTAATAAACTGACAGACACATGTCAGTCAGTCCTACACATTAGCTACTATAGTAGGTTATCAAAAGGATCTATAAATAGATCCAATGCAGTGTAATCATTAATTATTCAACAGATTCACTCTCATAGATTCCAAGAAAATCATTTTCTGAATAAACCTCTTATTCATAAAATGGTTACACTATGTATGTCAGATATAATAAGGTGGGAGAACTGATTTTTGGTTTTGCATTTTATCGTAAATGTTGAGGATAGCAAGAGTCGCCATTAACTTTTCTTTTATCCAATAAAGGAAAGGGTGAAAAGAACAGGAAAGACCTTTGAGAATTTTTCTTGAGCTCGGCGGGTAGGTTATGAAAAGGGAAGGTGTTAGCACCCTTTTCATCCGTAGTTATCTATGAGCTCTTAATTGCTATCTCACTTTGAAATGCTTTGTGTTTGCGTAAGTTTGAAAATATTTTGAAAACGCCTAAGTGCGGAAATTTTGTAATGATTCTCGTAACATTGAGAATGCATACAAAATGTTTATTTTGAAAATATTTATTGGATGAAAGTGTTTGCTTTGTGAAAAGATGTTTTGAAAACGCTAATGTAAGGCAATTTGCTTTATAATAACCCTTGTATCAGTCCTCAAGAGTGTTTATAAAGCGTTTTAAAATTAGTTGTTTTGAAAGTGTGAAGTGTGGAAATTTATTTTAATTTGTGAGCAAGCAATTACGAGCGATCTACCTACTCAAAAAGTCTTTATTCTTTTCCTCCTACTTTAGATAGTGTTATCCTACCATTAGTTAGTAGGAAGCTATATCATTTGATGTGAGGAACAGGCGCGGGTCATCATACCGTCATAGAAGGCAACTTGTAAGACGCTTTAGCAATTGTCGTAAGGGACTAAGATCGTTTACCGAAGGCAACATCGAATAGTCATTGAGGGACTACGATCTTTTAACCGAGGGTCTTTGCTAAAGCATCTCATGTTCGAGGGATATGACTGTCTATATCCTAGGCAACAAGTGAGGTTATCCTAGAGGTGCGTGTGTGCGAAGTGTTTTGATTTCAAGTATTTTTTTTGAGATTAGGTTAACTAACAGTTGATTTTAATCTTTTCATACAAACCCTAATTACTAACAATAATAAGAAAAGCATTAATTTGCAGAAATTAAATATCCTACGCTATTACAATGCTTCAGGGACGGGGGTACAAGTTTATGAATGGGGGAGGAAAGCAAATAAACCCTAATTATTTATTACAAACTTTTGACAGTTACATAATTGTATTAATGTGAAAATAAAGCGCGTGAAGGTGGTGAAAAGGGGAAAATGTTTTAAGAAACCCTAAAAATATTTATAAGTGTTAAATTTTTTTTTATTGTTTTTTGTTTTTAGAAAAGATATTTGAAATAAAAATTAGACCTAATTCTCATTAATTTACAATTTTATTATTTAAAATAAAACAAAGTGTGACTAAATTAATTAACTTTATTTATGAAAATTAAATTAATTAATTAAAACTAAAAGAATTCTAAGTATTTAAAAAATATTTTTGGTGTTTTATTTAGAAAAGATATTCGAAATATAGAACCTAACTCTAATTAAATAAAATCAAAGTGATTAAATTAATTTTTATTTGTAAAAAATTAAATTAATTGATTAAAAACCTAAATCTAATTTTTTTAAATCATTTTTATGATTTTTTTTATTAAAATAAAATTAATTAAAAAAAGAAATGTTTATTAAAATAAAATAAAGAAAATTGAAATGGGCTAGTAGTGTAAGCAAATTAGGGGTGAGAAAGAAGTAAAACTATCCTGGTCCAACAACAAGTTTTTTTTGTTTGAAGCTGAAAAACAAAAAAAAGTAATAGAATGGGCCTGTGTTGTAAGAAATTGGGGGGGGGGGGGAGGGGGTATGAAAAAGCAAAAATGTTAAGCCCATAACTAAAGAGCCCAACGCTTGTTTGCAATCCAGTGTGACTAGCCTTTGATGGTTCATGGTGGAAAGGCGCGCTTGAAGCATCCATATCTGTATTGATGAGATTTGATGGTGTTGATGTGAGATTGCATGATGAGCGCGTATGCCTGGCTTGCACTGAATCTACAATGAAAATGTTAGAAAAATAAAATGCCCCACACCTGGCTCGAACCCAGGATCGGGCATAGGTATGACTTAAACACGCGCGCGCTGCCACTCGGGTGGCTGTTACATCCGGTTGTAAAACAACAATCATTAAATATAAAATGAACAAGTTTTCATAAATGGACTTCATCTTCTTCCTCGCACGCGTTTATAGCAGCAACAACAATAACAACATTGTTCAAATTTGTAAAACTCTCATTTCTCAACCATTTAAAAAAATGTAAACATCAAACTTGCTTGAAATTTAACCACGAATCCAACCATATAACTTTTAAAGGCTACAGATAAATGATTAGGATGAATTTTGCTTGGTACCAAACTGAACCTTAATATCTCAAACTTCAAATCCAAAATTCTCATCACAGAGTTATCATAAATGAAAACTAAGGACATGGTTAGTTTCAGGGCATTGATATCTACATTTTTGCTTTAGAAAATAAATGCAAATGATGCTTGTTGTGATACGGTGGGAGAACTGACTTGAGGTTTTGCGTTTGTATTCGCAAATGTTTTGGTTTAGCAAGAGTCGCCACCGACTTTTTATTTTATCCTAAGGAAAGGTTAAAAAGCACAGGAAAAACCTTTGAGATGTTTTCTTGGGTTCGGGGAGTAGATGATAGAAAGGGAAGGTATTAGCATCCTTTCTATCCATGGTTATCCATGGGCTCTTAGTTACTTGCTTAGATCACTTGCCTTGCTTTTTCAATTGTTTGAAATGATGCTTTCAATTGTTTGAAATGGTGCTTTGTGTGTGTGGTTTTGAAAATGTTTTGAAAAGGATGCCTTGTCTAGGCAACGGTTGTAACAATTCTTTACTCGAATGTTTTACAAAGGTGTTTGTCTTTTTGAAAAGATGTTTCAAGGATTTGAAAATTTGTTTGGAAATTGTGTTGTGAGGTGTATTTTGAAAAATGGCAAGGATTTGTTTTGCAAGTTGGTCAAGTAACCAAGAGCTATCTACCCTAAATTTCTCAAAGATCTTTCCTATGTTTTAACCCTTTTAACAGTTTTGTTCCACCATTGTATTTGGTGGACAATCTTGTGTTAGGATGTTAACGGGACGGGTGCGGGTCATCGTTTAGACCATGAATGCAATAGTGCCAAGTGTCTTTGGCAATTTTTCTCTAAGGGACTTGATCATTTTTTAGGCAAATTGAGAAAGCGTCATCGAGGGACTATGATCATTTGATTTGTTTTTGTTTTGCCAAAGACACTCAACATGCAACATGGCCCATTTTTGAAGGCAACAAGTGGAGTAACCCTAAGGGTGCAAGTGTGCATTGTGTTGTCCATTTTCATGCTTTTTGTCTTTGTATTTGTCAAGCTATTTGTTATTTGATTTGCATACAAACCCTAGGTCTATCATGGCATAATTTGAAAGCTTTTAAATGTGGAAATTTAAAGTCCTAAATTATTACAACATAATTATGGGGATGGGGGTACAAATGTTTGAATGGGGGGATATTTAGCAAGAAATTAAATCTAAAACTATTACATCCATATTGAATATACAAATATCAAATTGTACAATATTTAAACAAATATAATAAATAGGCAAAATGTATTATGCACAAAAATGATTTTTTATGTATGTGAAAGTGTTTTTTTATGTGAAATATAAACAAAAATAAAAAAGTCAAATTTGAATATTTTTATGGTTTAGGGCAAAACCCTAGTTTTTAAATAAATAGTGTTTATTTATTAATTATATACAATATTTATATATTAATTTATACAAAAAATAAATAAAAAGAAGTATATTGTAAAAAGGTATTTTTTAGTGTTATATATTAATAAAAATAAAAATGTATTATTTTCATATTTTTATCCTAAATATTCTAATAAATATACAAGTAGTTATATTATATATTTAAATATACTAAATATATACAAGAATAAAATATTAATTATTTACAAACAAAGGTATATTTTAGAAAATGTTTTTAAAATATAAATAAAAAATAATGACTGAAAATAAATATATTTTTGTATGATTTTCTAGTGTTTTAAATCAAAGGGTATTATATTTATTTACATTTATATGCTAAATAAAACAAATAAATGGCAAATAAATGCAAAAAGGGGTGGAAAAATATTTTTGATATGTTTTATATTTGAGCAAAAAAATAATAAGTCAGAATCAAAAAGAAAAAAAATCAAAAATGCACAATATATCACACAATGGGCCAGGGGGGTGTAAATGGAAAAAGAGGGTGCAAGCAGCAAGTTGACTCAGGCCCAACCCAAGTCAACTTTGTCTTCAACCTCCAGCAACCTGTTTGAAACAAAACGCGCGCTTCTTCTTGTCCAACACAAATCCCGATTCCTTGACTTTTAGCAAAAACTCACAACACAAATAATGTAGAGCATCAAGAGACGAATTCAGACATATAAAAATCTTGACCTAACTCTCAGAAACGAGGGAGAATTTATTTATCCCCAATTTCTGACCTAATTTTTCTTCAATGTTCATGGCCAAAATTCTCACAGCACGCATAATATAAATGAAAAGTAAATACATGGATGGCTTCAGGGCTATGAGTAGAACATGTTTTCTTCACAAACCTAAGCTTAATCATGCCTGGATAGAGAGATAGAAGTTCATGTTTTTACCTGTTTCAGCTTGACTTGAACAGAACAATGTAGCAACTTCCAATGGATTTTGAGCTTTTGTACAGCTTGCTTGAAGTCCAAGGATGCTTCTCCAACTCCTAGCTAGCTTTAAAATCATCTGAATCATGCTATGGAAGTCAACCTGCACAGCTTGAAAATAAAAATGGCAAACGTGGTTATGGGTGTTACAGCTTGAGTTCAGTGCTTGGGATAGCTTCAGTGGATGATATGGAACATGTTTGAACTCTTCTTGGCCAAAGTGCACGAGTGGAATGGATTGTGGAAGTCAATCTGCAGCAGACACTCTGTTTTGCAGAAAAACTGTGATTTTGGATATGAGGATGGATTGAGGATGAAGCAATCATGTTTTAGGTCAGTTAGGGTGTATGTAAGATGAGAACAAAGTTTTCTTTGGCTGGTCCTTACAGGAATCAGAGATTGAGAGTTTTTGCAAGCTTTCTTCTTTTTGAAGCAAGGATAGTGTAAGTTCCAATACAGGCCTGTACCACCCTCTATGTATGCTGCATCTCTTGTTCTTGATCAGAGGGATTTGTGTACAAATGCTAGCCTCAAATATCTGGCCCATGCCTCTTGGATTTTGAATTTGACATAAAGTGCATCTTTATCAAAATGGCATGTTTGCTTTTTCTACTTAAGGATTGATTTTATGTGCAATGCCCAAAGGGAAGAAATAATGCATTAATACAATGGTTAGGCATTTAATTATGGTGTGTGAGACTGGTTTTGAGGCCTGCAAGCTAGCTTGTACAAGCTGATTTGAAAAATGCCAATGTTATGAACAAGCCTTGGCCAAGAACAAAAGTGAATTTTGCCCAACTTTGCAAATTCGATTCTCCCTAACCACAAGGGTGTTTGAGAAGTTCTTGGACAATTTGGAAAGCTTGGAATGTGTACTACAATCCATATTTGTAATGCAAATTTAAACTCCAAGTGGAAGCATGTGAAAAATGGCCAAGAAGTTGGACAAAAATCCTGCCTAGAATAGGTCAAAATTTTTCTAAGTTAAAAATGTTTTGCACCCTTGTTCCAAAAATTATAACTTGATCTACAAGCTTCCCTTGAGAAAACTTTGTGAATAAAAGTTGTAGATTTTTCAATGGACTACAACTTTCATGTTTTGAGTTTTGTTTGAATCCATTTGCATCTTGGTGAAAAAATGGGACAAAGTTAGGAAAAAATAAGGAAGTTTCATAACTTAGAAAAATTCTAAGTTATGAAATTTTCTCATTCTAAACCCTAATTTGCAAATTTGGATTTCTTGATGAACAAGTTTCATAATTTGACATGTCTTGATGAAAAGTGAATCTTGGCACTTGATTTTGACCAAAAAGTCAAAGTTTGACTTTTCAGTATACAGTCAAATTTTGACCAGTTGACTGGAAAATTCATCTGTCAATCCTGTGCATTTGAGACCTTTTGAACTTGTTGGATGAATCAAGACAATGCCATTGAGTTCTTGAGTCCATATGTGAGCTTGGTTTGCCATTGGTTAGGTCAAACAGTCAAAAATTGCCTTTGTGCAATCAAAACCCTAAAAATGACCATTTTGCCCTTTTGGTGATCTAATCAAATTTCTTATGGAATTGTGATCCAAATTTGACCAAATGGTTCATGTGAGTTCATTATGTTGAGGTGGGTCAAAAATCATGAAGTTTGACTGTCAATTGGCCACAGTTGACTTTTTCCCCAATACAGTTGATTTCTAGGTCAACCGTCCAATTGACTGGGCAAAGATTGGAATCAAGGCTTGAAACCTGGTATGGATAAACTTGTGAGTCCAACATGAAGCATGAAAGTCACTTTGGGCATTTTAGGTCAAAACATCTTTGTGCAAACTCAAACCCTAATTTGGGTCAACAGTGCAAGGAGGAGTCTTGAACAGAGCAAACCCTAACTTGATCTTGAGCTCCAAGGGTCTTGTGGTGAGAAAATGTTGATGAAATGAGAGGGAAAATTTTGGGGTACAACAGTTGCCCCTGTTCAATCTTCTTGAACCTGAAGAGTTAGATTGGCAAGTTTGCCTTTCGCGTCTCGAAGGTAAAAGGAGATTGGACACTAGAGTGCCCGTAAATTTGCACTCGTCTAGACATGGATGCGGGAATGGGCTTAAAGATGCCATTTGGAGATGGGCTTAGAGATTCCATCTGGAGATGCGACAGAATCTTAATGAGGGATGGGCTTAGAGATGCCATCTGAAATGCTTGTTGAACTGTATGTCGTTGATGAGTGAGCGAGTATCAGAAAGGTATCCATGTTTGGAATATCTCTGAACTGGGGATCTTGAATAAGCAATGGATTGACATCCGTGTTTGGACTGTTTTCAAAAGTTGAGTCTGAACAAGCGATAGATTAACATCCGTGTTTGGAGAATCCGTAAACTGTTTTCAGAAGTTGAAGAACCTGAACAAGCGATAGGTTAACATCCGTGTCTAGAGAACCCGTAAACTGTTTTCAGAAGTCTTGAAGTTGAATAAGCAATAGATCAGCATCCATGTTGGGAAGCTTCCGTAAACTGTTTTCAAAAGTTGAGTCTAAACAAGCGATAAATTAACATCCGTGTTTGGAGAATCCGTAAACTGTTTTCAGAAGTTGAAGAATCTGAACAAGCGATAGGTTAACATCCGTGTCTGGAGAACCCGTAAACTGTTTTCAGAAGTCTTGAAGTTGAATAAGCAATAGATCAGCATCCATGTTGGGAAGTGTCCGTAAACTGTTTTCAAAAGTTGAGTCTGAACAAGCGATAGATTAACATCCGTGTTTGGAGAATCCGTAAACTGTTTTCAGAAGTTGAAGAATCTGAACAAGCGATTGGTTAACATCCGTGTCTGGAGAACCCGTAAACTGTTTTCAGAAGTCTTGAAGTTGAATAAGCAATAGATCAGAATCCATGTTGGGAAGCGTCCATAAACTGTTTTCAAAAGTTGAAGAATCTGAACAAGCGATAGGTTAACAGCCGTGTCTGGAGAACCCGTAAACTGTTTTCAGAAGTCTTGAAGTTGAATAAGCAATAGATCAGCATCCATGTTGGGAAGCGTCCGTAAACTGTTTTCAAAAGTTGAGTCTGAACAAGCGATAGATTAACATTCGTGTTTGGAGAATCCGTAAACTGTTTTCAGAAGTTGAAGAATCTGAACAAGCGATAGGTTAACATCCGTGTCTGGAGAACCCGTAAACTGTTTTCATAAGTCTTGAAGTTGAATAAGCAATAGATCAGCATCCATGTTGGGAAGCGTCCATAAACTGTTTTCAAAAGTTGAAGAATCTGAACAAGCGATAGGTTAACATCCGTGTTTGGAGAACCCGTAAACTGTTTTCAGAAGTCTGGAAGTGGAGAAGGAACCGATGTAGGGTTGCCTGATGATGAGTCAGTGTAGAACTGTATCTGAATAATTGTTAATGATAGCCTTTTATTCTTATCCTGAAAGGGACAAAAGGTTAGCTAAACACAAAGTTATGTTGCATGAAATGTATGATGCAATATATGTTATATCGATGTTTATGATATGAATCTAATGAATGCGCATGTAAGCTGATGAGCTGTCTTGCTGAGGATAGATGAATCCTGGATAGCCGGAGATAAGAGAGTCTTGACTGTTGCCGGGGAAAGTGAATCATTGACTGTTGCAGGAAATTGTAGGAATCTCCGAGTGCCAAAGCTGAGATATCCTTGTTGACTGCTGACTGCTCAGGGAATAAGATCTTCAATTGCTGAGGGATCTTAGGACCACTTCCGGGGATTTAAACTCCTTGGTGACTCGTGGGGAATGAGAATTCTGATGATCTCTACTGGGGAATCCAAAATCTGGTAGACTTATGCTGGAGAAGTAAGACTGAGAATCTTCAGTCTGGTGGGAAGTATCTATGTGGGGAGAAGGTTCACTAGTCTGGTTCCTCTGGGGATTGATAGTTGGAAATTTTAGCTCCGCTGGGGATTAACAGTTTTGACTTCAACTGGGGATAGGATTTTCAGATTTTTAAGGCTCCACTGGGGATACTGAAACTTAACTCTGAGGGGAATTGAGTTCTGGAAGGCTCTCTAGCTGGGGAAATCAGTTTTGAGAAAGCTTTTGATCTGCTGAGGATCCTGAAGTTTAACTCTGTTTGGGGAATTAAGCTCTGGATTTGAACCTCGTTGAGGAATTTGGAGTTTAGAACTGCTGGGGATTCCTTCTTGAAAGGGCATCAAGATATCTATCTGTACCTTCAACCTATCAGTAATCATCTTTCTTGATTTGTAAGAAAATGATTATGTTCAAATGCATATGCCTATTTAACAAAACATTGGACGTTTCTCAAATAAAACATAAGTGTAAAAATCAAAAGGAAGACAAAGCAAATTTCTGTATTTGGAAAAGTATTTGTATTAACTTTCTGTGAGTATCTTTGTACAAAAGAGACAGACATCCTAGTAAGAGGATGTTGTCGTAAAAAATGAAAATTTTACACAAAAGAAGGATGGCTATGTGTGACAATTCCATGGGATTCCCATTCTGCTATAGCCTTCACAACTCTGAATATCTGTCCATTCGCTGCTTCGTCCGCCGATGACTGGATTGATCAGAAGCTTGGAGCTGGTTGATGAAGAGATTGTCCTTAAAGTGATCCGACAAGGCATAGTCATACGCTTTAATTCCCTAACTTTTTCCTGGATCTCCCTTTCGGGTTTTCAATCCACGGGAAACCCTTTTTTTCCCAAGCCGCCCTTTCGGTTTTTCGACTTGCCGGGTGTACATATTTTTTTTGTTTTATCCCTAATTTTTGCCTGAACCGCCCTTTCGGGTTTTCGGTTCACCGGGATGCCCATTTTTGCCCAAGTCGCCCTTTCGGGTTTTCGACTTGTCGGGTTGTTTTATGCGTAGTATCTTTTGACTATGTCTGCATTCGCAGGGTGCAGCAAATCGTCGCCGTCCATGGTGGTCAGAATCATTGCACCACCAGAAAATATGCTCTTGATCACAAATGGTCCTTCGTAAGTAGGAGTCTATTTGCCCCTGGGATCACTTTGCGGCAAGATAATCCGCTTGATTACGAGATCTCCGACTTGATATACTTGACGTCTGACTTTCTTGTTGAAAGCCTTGATCATCCGTTTTTGATACGTCTGACCATGGCAAAAAGCAGTGAGTCGCTTCTCATCAATCAAATTGAGTTGATCAAGTCAGGTCTGAATCCAATCGTCTTCATTCAAACCAGCGTCCTTCATAATCCTTAAAGAAGGAATCTGAACTTCCATGGGTAGGACAGCTTCCATGCCATATACCAAAGAAAATGGGGTTTCCCCTGTTGAAGTACGTGCCGTGGTACGGTATCCATGCAGAGCAAACGGTAGTATCTCATGCCAGTCCTTATAGGTCACTGTCATTTTCTGAATGATCTTCTTGATGTTTTTGTTCGCAGCTTCAACAACACCGTTCATCTTCGGCCGATAGGGAGATGAATTGTAATGATAAATCTTGAACTGTTCTCATAGAGCGGTGATCATAGTATTATTCAGATTTGTACCGTTGTCTGTAATGATCCTGTCGGGGACACCATACCGACATATGAGGTTTTGCTTGATGAAGCAGGCAACCACATTCTTTGTAACAGAGGCGAAGGAAGCTGCTTCGACCCATTTGGTAAAATAGTCAATGGCGACCAGGATGAAGCGATGTCCATTGGACGCTGTGGGCTTGATCTCTCCAATCATGTCAATGCCCCACATTGCAAATGGCCAAGGAGCCGTCAGAACGTTGAGAGGAACAGGAGGAATATGAATCTTGTCGGCATAGACCTGACATTTGTGGCAAGTACGGGAATGTTGGTGGCAATCAACTTCCATAGTAGACCAGTAATAGCCTGCCCTTAGAATCTTCTTAGCCATCGTATGTCCGCTCAAGTGGGTGCCTGTTGTACCCCAAAATTTGCCCTCCCTTTCTTCAGGAAACCATCTTAGATTTTCAAGGTCCCTCTGAAACAAATCCAAGTCCTGAGTTATCCCTTTGCCCAAGCAAGCCGCTTACAAGAGCAAGATGATCTCACGAACTCCAGAAACAACGCTTTCATCTTGAGGAAAATCAAATTCTAAGTGCTTAAAATGTTTCTTTAAAATAAGTGTTTTTAGAAAATCAGCGCTTCAGAACTTCTGGACCCATTCCAGATGAAGACGGTCAGAAGTTGCAAGCTTGGCTCAGCGTGGTCAGAAGTTGGCTCTTCAGCAGCTACATCAGTTCAATCAGAAGTTGTAAACGTGGTTCAGAATGTAAGCTTCAAACAGAACATGCCCCTTCAGCAGTTATACAAGCTCAGTCAGAATTTACTAAAGGAATGCAAGAGAGGCAGGAAAGTCTGAAGGCTCCTTCAGAACGGGTTGAAATCAGAAGATGAAAGGTCAGAAGAATGGGTGTTACACTGATACAGAATCTCTAAGTCCAAATTGTCCAGAAGTAGATCCAAGGAACGTACCAGAAAACCAGGAGAATTTCCAGAGCATGCTAAGACAACAGGTAGCCAAGGCCAGAGCATGGTTTACGCTGCTGATTCAACGCTGGTTTCCATTACCAGAACGTTGGTATTGACAGGTCTTGTCACCATTTAATGCCCATTAATGCTTCCAACCACTCCTGAGCATTCACGTGTGGCTTGGAAAATGCTTTTGCACAGATTCTGGCATGGGTCTTCACGCCACCGCCCACTTCAGAGGTCACTTCTCCCCAATCTACGCCTGCTGCTGCAACCTAGGCTGAAAGATAGCTGTTATCACAACTTCCCAGGAATTTCTGTCAAAGAACAAATCCAAACTCTGTTGGCGCCTTAAATGTTCAAGGCATCCACAAGAACTTTGCCTATAAATAGAGAGCTTTCGCCACTGCAAAAGATGTTCAAGAAAAGAAACAGAAAAATTGCTAAGAGAGAAACAAAACTCCTAGCAACACAGCATTCTGAAACTCTGCCAAAATCTCCAGCTTTGTTTCATAACTTTAAGTTTCTCACCTTCAACTTCATCAAATATCCAGCTCTTTTCTGTAAACCAAAAACACTCTTTCCAAACTTCTGACCCTATACACGTATACACCTTTACTTCCCCTTTTCCAAATCTGTCCAGAACACCACCAGAACCAAAAGCTAACTTTCACCCACCACTTTACAAACAGTCAGGTAAGCACCTGCTAACCCCTCAACCATACTGTCAAACATAATCCAACACAGGTAAAAGTCAACTCATAGAAGCAAACAAGCATCCATCTCAGAGGGCCAGTAACAAATATTCAAACCAACCCCCAGGTCCTTCAGAATCTTGGATTCATCATTAGGCAATAATAAACATTCCCAAAGGCATCCTAATCAAGACAAAGCAGAAGCAACTCAGGGACATAGAAGAAAGCAATATTTCCACAAGCATACAGCCACTCGAGAGAAGAAGAAGAAAGAAGCAATTCAAGGGCCTCAGAAGCAAACAACATCATAGGCAAAGCAACGATTCGAAGCAAGTTTTAGGCAATCCAGAAAGAAGCTAATCAAAACAATACAGTTGTTTCAACCATAGCACATCCAGCAACAACAATTCAAAAGCATCAAGGGCCTCAGAAGCAAGCTTCATCATAGGCAAGGCAGCAAATGTTCCAAAACATTCAAAATCATTCAGAACATCATCATTAAAATCATAGCATCCAACATAAGCAACAAGCACGCAACTATAGAGAGAGCAAAGAGAAGAGATAAAGTATTGAAAGGGTTTTCAGGGCAAAGGTCTATCATCATCAAACCCTAGAAAAACGGCGAAAAGATAAAAGTACCAAACTTTCCCAAGCTAACTTCCAGAATCGTCACATTTCTCTCCGCCGTTCCGGCCTCCTAAAGCGTCACTCCTCCTCTCTCCTCCTTCTCCAAGGTCAGGTAACGAGCTTTCTACCTCTTCTCCTTCACCTCATAATAACGAAAGATCAAGTAAGAACTCAAATCAAAAACATGCAATTCGTAAAAAAGAAAAGAGATAAGAACATAAAACGTTGGAACGAACCCTAAATCAAGAGGACGCTGAATTCACGCCATGGAGGGAAGAGAGGTATGGGGTTGACACTGGTGGCCGGAGGAAAGATTTTTGCTCAGGAAGATGAAGATAAAGAAGAATGTTGAATGAACACGAACGGCGCGCCGCTGCTAACCCTACGCTTTCGTCTCAATTGGATACCAAATCACTAACCCTAAATTCGTTCAAGTTTAACATGGGCCTGACCCGTCTCTAAGTCCCTCTAAAGCCCATTAAAGATGTTTCTTTTCTGTTTCTTTTAACATACATTAAATACTAACCTTTTTTTTATTTTATAAACAATATTTACTTTTTTTTCTTTGTAAAATACTAACTTAATTAAAATACATTTTTGCCTCATATATTAAAAAAATTGAAAATACTTTCTTCTTTTTATTTATTTACTCTCTTAATCAATACAATTCATTTAGTAAAAAATACATCTTTTCTTTAAGTATAATTAAATGTTTTTCTATATACATAATTTAATTTCTAAATACTTGATTAAAATACATTTGTACATACATTAAAAAACATTAATTTTGTACATATCATTTTTTATCCTATATTAAAATTGAAAACTTTTTAATTAATATACATATTTGTACATAATAATAGAAATACATTTTTTCTCTAATATTAAAATTCACAAATATTTGATTAAAATACTTTCTTTTTTATACATAATACAATTTAATTAAAATTTGAACATACCATTTAATTAAAACATTTTCTTTTGTACATAATTAAACATATAAATCAAAGATTCATTTAAAAACATTTCTCTAGGTCAAAAACCCTAATACGCTTCAACTTCACATATCACACTTGTAAATAATCACAATACATATACATCTCACACTTACACTTACACAATGCATTCACATTGCCCTATACACATTTTTATCTTATATCTGTATATTCGATATTTACATTTGATCGCACGTTCGATTTGGTTGTAACTTATTGGATACTATAACTCTCATCCCCTTTTGTACATTTATACCCCCACTCCCGGATACTACTTTGTAATAGCGTAGATTTTACATTTCCGCAATTTACAGTTTTCCAATTATACCATGGTTAGACCTAGGGTTTGTATGTACATAAAATCAAACGCTAGATAACCTAATACAAGACAAATACATGTAATCAATACACAATCACACTTACACCCCCTAGGGTAATCCCACATGTTGCCTTCCAAAATGGGCCATGCTTGCACGTCTAGTATCTTTGGCAAAACAAAATCAAATGATCATAAGTCTCAAAGTGTTGCCTAAACGGAATGATCATAGTCCCTTCAAAGCAAATTGCCGAAGACACTTGGCATCATTGCATTCATGGTCCATACGATGACCCGCGCCCGTCCCGAATAAACTTCCTGAATGCAAGATTGTCTACCAATTTCAATGGTAGAACAAAATTGTTAAAAGGGGTTAAAACATGACAAAAACCTTTGAGTACAATAGGGTAGACAAAACTCTTAGTTACTTGAGATCAAACTTGCAAAAACACTTGCCTTCTTTTCAAAAACCACAATTCACAACACTTTCAAACAAACTCTCAAAAACATTTGAAAACATCTTTTCGAAAAGATTCACACTTTTGTAAAACACTCAAACACGAGTCAAATACATTAGTTGCCTAAGACAAGGCATCTTTTTCCAAAACATTTTCAAAAGCACCCACACACACACACCATCTTCAAAGCAATCGAAAAACAAGGCAAGTGATCTAAAGCAAGTAACTAAGAGCCCATGGATAACCATGGATAGAAAGGGTGCTAATACCTTCCCTTTCTATAATCTACTCCCCGAACCCAAGAAAACATCTCAAAAGGTTTTTGCTGTGCTTTTTAAACCTTTCCTCTAGGATAAAATAAAAAGTCGGTGGCGACTCTTGCTCAACCGAAACATTTACGAAAACAAACGCAAAACCTCAAGTCAATTCTCCCACCGTATCACAGAACTGGCGACTCTGCTGGGGAGAATATAAAAGTGGAGTAACCTTAGGGCTTAGATCACCTTTGTTTTCAATTGATTTCCTTGTTTGCTTTTACATTTGTGGGCTTTGTATCGGAGTTTTATAGATCCTAACCCGGATCTTGGGATACCCTCTTAGAAAGTAGCAACAAGGATGTGAGGGAACTGTGCGGGGTATACCGACATGGTTGAAGCAGTCTGCTACGTTGATGTGGCACTTTGGTGTGTACCGGTAACCCTTGAGTTCAGTCAAGGAGAGTACGGGGCCGCCGCGTGGTGTCATGAAGCATCAACTGACCTTAGGAACCTTAATTGAACCATCTTGGCCTTTTTAGGGTAGTGAGATAACTGACTTTGGTGCAGTCCGAGGTTGGTTGATACTCGATACTACACTCAATTGAGGGTTGCTTTCCTGGGATATTTCGGTCGCCAGTTCAGTGGCTAAATCGAAACAATGAACAATGAAAGTAATCCAGTGATATTGAGACCCTTAGAACCCGGTTACTTCTAATAGGACAGGTTGAACCAATCCAGCTTCAAGAGGGTAATACCCAGACCCCATGCAGGCCTAAACTCTAAGGGCTTGTCTTTCGTGACTTGTGTGCCTTGACATGTTTGCCTTTGTGAATATTTGTGGTGTGTTTAATCATAACATCATGACATCATACAACATCATGTGCATTGACTAACCATTTCAAGGGTTTCGAATCTTCATCTTTGTTCCTGTTTTATAGGACATGGAAACTGCTCGCAGAAAGACAATTCAGGTTAGCCTTGTAAAGATCCCTCCTCAGCTTAAAGAACTTATGTCCAGGATTCCCGAGGGTTCTTCATTCAGTGAGAGACATGGAACACTCATCAGCTTGGTTAACACCAACATTGAGGAAGATTTGATAAAGGTCCTGTTCCAGTTCTTTGACCCTCTTCACCACTGTTTCACTTTCCCTGACTATCAGTTGGTACCCACTCTGGAGGAATTTTCTCAACTCCTGAGAATTCCTATCCTCAATCAACTACCCTACAACGATACGGAAGAGGAACCCAAGCTTGAAGAGATTGCTAAGGCCCTACACTTACAACCGTCTGACCTCAAGGGACATTGGGAAGTTAGAAGTGGTATCAAGGGGTTCTTAGCCAGGTTTCTGTTCGAGAAGGCCCAAGAATGTTGGAACTCCCTTGACCTACAAGCTTTTGAAGAAGTTATGGCCCTCCTTGTCTATGGTTTGGTGTTATTCCCTAACCCAGATCAGCTTATTGATATCAGTGCTGTCCAGATCTTCATGACCAGGAATCCTATACCTACGTTGCTGGGGGACATCCTTCACTCATGTTACACTCGAACCATGAGAAGAAGGGGTGTCCTCATGTGTTGCACTCCTCTCCTGGGAAGGTGGTTTATTTCGCACCTTCCACAATCAGTTTTGAGAAACGAGCGGGGTTTGAGATGGTCACAATGGTTAATGACTCTCACGCATGCAGATATACATTGGTGCCCTAGGTCCAGGGAAGACGTCACTATCATTGATCGTTGCGGGGAATACCCTAATGTTCCTTTATTTGGAATCAAAGGAGGTATTACTTACAACCCATGCCTGGCTTGGAGACAGTTTGGTTATGCTCGGAGGGATGGCCCTCATGACATGTTAATTCCTAGCATAGTTTTTGACTTCGACAACGATACTCAAGGACTTCGTCAGAGATTTATCAGAGCCTGGAGGATGCCAAGTAGGATAGATAGCAAGACACTGGGGCACAGGAACTCCATCCCGTTGGAACCCTATCTCAAGTGGGTACGAGCCCGCTCCCAGAAATTAGTGATGCCTTATCCTCACATGCTCCCTGTGATCAAAGAACCAGTCTTGGAAGGAGAGGTGTCCTACACCATTCAACATCCTGACATGCCCACCTCCTGGGAAGAAATGCAGAAGAGCTGGGTCCAGCTTAAGGAAGAACGGAACTCTCTTGAGACCAGTCTACATGCTAGTGAAAAGAAGGTACTGGAACTCACCCGCCTACTGCACGAGGAGAAGAATCTCAACACCTACATCGCACCAAAGAGGATGCGCAATGTTTTTTTGCCTTGAGAAGTCATTTTGTAATATTTGGCCCATGGGGCATTTATGTACTAACGAATTTCTCCTTATTAATATAATGTGCGTTCCTTTTTGTCTGCAACAAATTTTGAATATTCTAAATCCTTGAATGCATTGCATACATACGCATTCCATTGCACCATATGCATAGTAGGTACCCTATTTCACAGGTTGCTTAATTTTCTTCGCTGTTTGAGTGCACATTCATCATGAATCCAGACTCCTCCAGTGAGCAAGCAATCAAGGCCCTTCAGGCCCAAAGTGCACAGTTTCAAGAGATGGTCCTAAGCCTAGCCCAAGGTCAGCAAGAGTTGAAGACTCTACTCCTGAAGAAGAAGAAGAAAAAGAGGACAGCGTTGTTCAACACCGGACGCAGATTTGGGAACACACTCCATAATGAAGCTGATCCAACCACTTCTTCTGCTGAGAAAAACAGTCCCCAAGGGGGAGGAGCTCCTAGTCCCGCAGTCTCCGACAACGAGACAGACTATAACGACGAACAATACCCACCTGCTGCTGACAGATACAAGCAATTGGAGGACCGTTTGAGCGCCATGGAAATTCAGAATGTGCCAGGGTTGGATTTCGGAGATTTGGGGCTATCTTCTGGGGTAGTAATTCCACACAAGTTTAAGGCGCATGCCTTCGCCAAGTATGATGGGGCCTCTTGCCCAAAGCTGCATCTGAGGTCGTACGTAAGGAAAATCCAACCTTACACGGCGGATAAGAACCTTTGGATTCACTTTTTCCAAGATAGCCTCTCGGGGTCACAACTTGAATGGTTCTACCAATTGGATGGAACTAGCATCCGACACTGGGAGGATTTGGCAACCGCATTCTACAGACAATACCAATACAATTCTGATCTCGCTCCTACGCGTACCCAACTTTAGGGTATGTCTCTAGGAACGGGTGAAGGGTTCAAAGAGTACGCTAAAAAATGGAGAGATTTGGCTGGCAGGGTGCAGCCTCCATTGACTGATCGAGAGCTGGTTGATATGTTTCTAGGAACGTTGTCTGGCCCGTTTTTCAATCATTTGGTTGGTAACTCCTCCGCTGGATTTACAGATTTGATATTGACAGGAGAAAGAATTGAAGCTGGCATCAGGTCAGGCAAGATACAAAAGGCTGCCTCCACAAGTGCTGAGAAGAGGCCGTTTAAGAAGGAAGCAAGTGCCGTCTATGGTCCTAGAAGACAAGTCAAGCCCGAAAGTCGCCAAGCCGTCAATGCTTTGGTCATCTCAAAACCTGTTGCTGCTCCTCAACAGTACAATCAACAAAGAAGCGAAAGACCCAAGAGGCAGTATACCCGACTGAGTATGACCTTATCTCAAATTTTACCCCAACTGTTGTCCACCAACCTGGTGACCCTCAAAGAAGCTCCTAAGGTCGTCAACACTGCGTCGCCTAAGTATAACCCAAATGCCCGGTGTGCTTATCATTCTGATAGTCCCGGGCACACTACTGATGATTGCTGGGCCTTGAGAAACAAAGTGCAAGATCTGATCGACGTAAAGGAAATTCAGTTTGAAGCGCCGGAGAGACCAAATGTCGTAACTGCTCCTATGCCCCAGCATAGAGTAAATGCCGTTGAGGAAGAAGTGTACGCTGTTTCGGTAGATGAAGTTGTTACCCCTCTGAAGACCGTTAAGAAGAACCTACTGCGGGCCGGTTTATTTCCGGGTTGCGGTGAAGGTTGCCTGTTCTGTGCTGTTTCCCTGTCTGGTTGTCCCTTGCTGAGGTTAGGCATCCAAAGCCTAATGGATAGCAAGGAGATTCTGTTTAAGAAGTCTGCTGTTCAGTTGGTTCCGATAAAAGAAATTTCTGTGGTTACCATCTTCAAAAATCCAATCAAGGCTCCCCCGAAGAAGCCTGTTCAAATCATGACTGTTGCACCTGTGATTATTACTGTCCCGGGGCCTCTCCCCTACATGTCTGATAAAGCTGTCCCCTGGCATTATGGGGCAGACGTGTATGTAAATGGAATCAAACAAGAATTCGACACTGGCGCCAGTATCTGCGATATCACTGGTCCAGCCAAGGTCACCCGCAGTGGCAGGCTCTTCTCGCCTGACATTGCACCGCCCGCTATTCGAAAACCCCTCCTTATAAAACCTACAAGTTTACCTGTTCCTGTTGCTGATCAAGTTGTGTCCCCTGCTGCTGAGTCATCAAATGCTCGGGGCAAAGAGATTGAAGAAGAGCCTGCCCGGATGGAGGCACCAATACCCATAAATACTGAGGCCTCCCGACAAGAAATGGAGGAGATTCTGAAAATAATAAAGAAAAGTGATTTCAATGTTGTCGAGCAGCTGGGGCATACGCCCTCCAAGATCTCCCTGCTCTCCTTATTGCTGTGCTCTGAGGCCCATGCTAAGGCCTTGATCTCATTTCTCAAGACGGCCCATGTGCCGCAGGAAACGTCTACAGTCCAGTTCACTGATTGCATAGCGAATCTGACAGCAGACAATGGCTTGGGTTTCTCAGATGCTGACCTGACTGCGAAGGGAAGAGACCACAATGATGCCCTGCATGTCTCTATCGAATGCAGGGGCACTACTCTGGCGCATGTATTGGTGGATACTGGTTCTTCTTTGAATGTCCTACCAAAAAAGGCTTTAGATCGTCTGGATTGTGAAGGCCTGGAATTGAAGCCCAGCAATATCATCGTCAGGGCCTTTGACGGTTCAAAAAGGATGGTTCATGGAGAGGTTAACATCCCTATTCGTGTAGGCTCTCAAGTGTTTGACTCTACTTTTTATGTGATGGATATACGTCCATCGTACTCTTGTCTACTGGGTCGACCTTGGATCCATAAAGCTGGGGCAGTGACCTCCACCTTGCACCAGAAGCTGAAGTATCCCGTCAGGGGGAAGATCGTCACTGTGCAAGGAGAAGAGGAGTATATGGTGAGCCATTTGAATTCCTTCAGATACATTGAGATGGATGGAGAGTTTATTGAAACCCCCTTTCAGCATTTCGAGGAGGTACATCCAATTTCAGCAGCAGCAGAAACAGCGGTCGAGGAGAACGTTTCCTTGAAGATGGCTTCCCTAAGGGATGCCCGGGCTGTGGTTCAGAAAGGCAATTGTGCAAACTGGGGTCAGCTTCCTGACTTCACTCAGAAGAACGACAAGTTTGGGCTGGGCTTTACTGCAGAGGCTCAGAGGGCTGTGCGCAAGGAGAAGATCAGAAAGGCTCCGGTGTTTATCTCCAGCTCAAGGGTGAATGCTATTGAGGAGGATGTAGAGGAAGCAGAATTTGACAGTTGGATCTACCCGACTACCAGCGACGGACCAAGCAACTGGACGGCAAAGGATTTTACCCCTATCACATTTGTCACGCAGTAATTAATTTCTTTTGATTTCCAATTTGTAACAAACAATATGTTAAAACTTTGTTGGCTCGGTGTCCTACCCGGGGCATCGTAGCTCCATTTGTGAGGGCTTTTTGTATGACATTTTCATATATCATCAATCAAAACATTGGACGTTTGTTGCATTTCAAATCTTGTTCTCTTTTCCTTTCTGTGTTATATATATTGCAAAACAGCTATATTTACACACACTCACTTATACAGGTTTCAATCCACTCTGGATCTCACTGGTAACAGCTCTGCTACCGCCAGTTATGACTTCGAAAATCCGATCAACTTGGCCGAAGACGAAGGTGAAGATGATTGCGAAGTGCCTGGTGAACTCGCAAGACTGCTACTCCAGGAAGAGAGGGCTATTCAACCACATGAAGAGCCTGTGGAAACAATCAACTTGGGTACTGAGACAGATAGGAAAGAGGTCAAGATTGGTGCCAATCTAGAGCTCAGCGTGAAGCAACGATTGATCCAGATGCTGCAAGACTACATGGAGATTTTTGCTTGGTCCTATGAAGATATGCCTGGTTTGGATGCCGACATTGTAGTTCACCACCTGCCAACCAAGGAAGATTGCCCTCCGGTAAAGCAAAAAGTCCGACGGATGCGTCCAGAGATGTCTGAGAAGATCAAGGCCGAGGTTATGAAGCAGTTTGATGCCGGGTTCCTCGCAGTGACTTCTTACCCTCAGTGGGTTGCTAATGTGGTGCCAGTACCGAAGAAGGACGGTAAAGTCAGAATGTGTGTTGACTACAGGGATTTGAACAGGGCCAGCCCCAAGGATGACTTCCCTCTGCCTCACATTGACGTTCTTGTTGACAATACTGCTCAACACAAGGTGTTCTCCTTCATGGATGGTTTTTCGGGGTATAATCAGATCAAGATGGCTCCGGAAGATATGGAAAAGACTACCTTTGTGACTCAGTGGGGCACCTTCTGTTATAAGGTCATGCCATTCGGATTGAAAAATGCGGGGGCAACCTATCAACGTGCCATGGTTGCTTTATTTCATGATATGATCCATCATGAGATTGAGGTATACGTGGATGACATGATTGCAAGGTCTCAAACTGAGGAGGAGCACCTTGACCATCTGAGGAAGTTGTTTGACAGACTCAAGTTATACAAGCTGAGGTTGAATCCCAACAAATGCACCTTTGGGGTAAGATCCGGAAAATTGCTAGGTTTCATTGTAAGTGATAAAGGTATTCAGGTGGACCCTGCCAAGGTGAAAGCAATACAAGAGATGCCAACTCCAAAGACAGAGAAAGAAGTCAGAGGTTTCCTAGGACGACTGAATTACATTGCCCGATTCATCTCACATCTAACTGCTACTTGTGAGCCAATTTTCAAATTACTGAAGAAAGATCAAGTAGTACGCTGGAATGATGAATGTCAGGCTGCCTTTGAAAGGATAAAGGAATATCTCCAAGAGCCACCCATTCTTATGCCACCAGTGGAAGGAAGACCTCTGATACTATACTTGATAGTACTTGACAATTCAATGGGGTACGTGCTGGGGCAGCATGACGAGTCTGGCCGAAAAGAACACGCTATTTATTACTTGAGCAAAAAGTTTACCGACTGTGAGTCTCGTTACTCACTGCTTGAGAAAACTTGCTGCGCTCTTGTATGGGCTGCTCGCCGGCTGAGACAATATATGCAGACTCACACTACTCTATTGATTTCAAAGATGGATCCCATCAAGTACATATTTGAAAAGCCCGCTCTGTCTGGAAGAATAGCGAGATGGCAAATGATCTTAACAGAATATGACATCCAGTATACAACTCAGAAAGCAATTAAGGGAAGTGTACTGGCCGATCATTTGGCACACCAACCTGTGGACGATTACCAATCATTGAACTTTGATTTTCCGGACGAAGACATCATGGTGGTAACTGACTGTGAAGTACCTGGACCGGATGAAGGACCTGAGGAAGGATCCCGATGGTCTATGCATTTTGATGGAGCCTCCAATGCTTTGGGTAACGGAGTCGGCGCTGTAATCATATCTCCCAAAAGAACTCATACTCCCCTCACCGCCCGATTATGTTTCAGCTGCACCAACAACATGGCAGAATACGAGGCATGTATCATGGGTCTAGAAGCTGCAATCGACTTAAGGATCAAATTTCTGAGTGTCTTCGGAGATTCCGCTCTCGTGATCAATCAGATCAAAGGCGAGTGGGATACGAAACACCCAAATCTTATTCCTTACAAGGAGTATGTGTCGACCTTGCTTCCCCACTTTGAAGAAATAACTTTTGAGCATTTCCCAAGAGAGGAGAATCAGCTAGCAGACGCCCTAGCTACGATGTCTTCAATGTTCAAAGTTAAATGGGACGATGAGGCTCCCCGAATCATCATCTGGAAGTTGGATGAACCGGTATACTGCTGCGAGCTCAAGGCTGAGAAGGTTATTGAAAAACCCTGGTATCATGAGGTGAAGAGGTACTTGGAAGCTCAGGAATACCCGGAAGGTGCGTCTGTCAATGATAAGAAGTTCATGAGGAGGTTTGCTGCAAAATTCTTCCTCAGCAACGGCATTCTCTACAAACGGAATCATGATTCAACTCTGCTACATTGTGTGGATAAGGCAGAAGCAGAGAAAATCATGATAGAACTGCATGAAGGTACATTTGGAACACATTCCAGTGGACACACCATGGCTAAGAAAATCCTTCGGGCAGGATATTTCTGGTCCACAATGGAAGCCGATTGTTACCAGCACTCCCGAACTTGTCATAAATGCCAAATCTATGCTGACAAGGTGCATATCCCTCCGGTTCCTCTGAACGTCCTGACGGCACCTTGGCCTTTTGCAATGTGGGGCATCGATATGATCGGTGAGATCCGACTGACGGCATCCAATGGGCATCGCTTCATCTTGGTGGCGATCGATTACTTCACGAAATGGGTTGAGGCGGCTTCCTACGCCACAGTAACCAAGAGTGTCGTGGCACGTTTCATCCGGCATAATCTGATCTGTCGGTACGGTGTCCCGGAGAGGATCATTACGGACAATGGTACCAATCTCAATAACAAAATGATCACTGAACTCTGTGAACAGTTCAAGATACAGCACCATAATTCTTCTCCCTACCGACCGAAGATGAATGGGGCTGTAGAGGCAGCCAATAAGAATATCAAGAAAATTGTGCAGAAGATGACAGTGACCTATAAAGATTGGCACGAGATGTTACCGTTCTCTCTTCATGGGTACCGCACCTCAGCAAGGACGTCAACCGGGGCAACTCCCTTCTCCTTGGTCTATGGCATGGAGGCAGTCTTGCCAATTGAAGTCCAGATACCCTCTCTCCAGATAATGAAGGATGCAGACTTGAATGAAGATGACTGGATCTAGACTCGACTTGATCAATTAAATCTGATTGACAAAAAGAGGCTCACTGCTATCTATCATGGTCAAACGTATCAAAAACGGATGATCAGGGCATTTAACAAGAAGGTCAGACCACAAGAGTATCAAGTTGGGGACTTGGTAATCAAACGCATCATCCTTCCTCAAAGTGATCCCCGGGGCAAATGGACCCCTACATACGAAGGGCCGTTTGTGGTTAAACGTGTGTTCTCAGGAGGAGCCATGATCCTGACCACCATGGATGGTGACGACCTTCCTCACCCCGCCAATGCAGACATAGTGAAAAAATACTACGCATAAACAAAAGACCCGCTAGGTTGACATACCTAGGTAAAAATAAGGGCTTCCCGGCGAACCAAAAGGGTTCGGGCAAAAATAAGGGATGAAATGAAAAATCTGTACACCCGGCAAGTCGAAAACCTGAAAAGGCGGCTTGGGCAAAAATGGGTATCCCGGTGGACTGAAAACCCGAAAGGGCGGTCCAGGAAAAAGTTAGGGATAAAAGCGTAACACTATGTCTCATTGGATCACTTCGCATCCGGAATTCGGCATCAACTATCTGGCTCCAGATTTCGGCATTGACCAATCAGCTTCATCTTCAAACTAGGCAGCAAAGCGATGAGACGTTCGAAGACATAAAGGCGATAGCAGAGTTGGAACCCAGTGGGATTGTTCACATAGCTGTTTTGTTTCCTTTTTTTTCCAAATTGTAAACTCTATGTTATTTGGCGGCATCCTCTTACTAGGATGTCAGCCTCTTGTACAAAAACGCCTATTCACAGGCAAAGTTCAAATCAATACAAATTCACTTGTCCATACAAGTTGCCATTGTTTTTCTTTTTGTCTTGTCTTGCGAAGAACGTCCAATGTTCATTTTTGATATATGCATTTGACATTAAAATCGCTGGTTCATAAATATTTGCGTGTGAAACAAAAGATTAATTACAGGTGACATCAGAGACAAGGGCAATATGAAGTTGTCTAATGCAGTCTGGTTGTTTTGTCCGCCAAGGTACCAAGGTAGATTCGACTGAAGAACGTGACCAAATCATCTCAACGCCCCGCAGAGTAAGACAAGAATTCAGCAATACTTCTCCCAAGCCGAGTTGATTCCCCGTCGATCCTAAAAAAGCACAACATTCCCCGGCAGGTCTTAAAGCTCATCCCCAGTAGATTCTGGAAGCTTATCCCCTGCAGAGTACGGACGTCTCTCCCGAGTTTTATTTAGAGTTATTTCCTCACAAGGACTTATAACTGGGTTATCCTCAGCTAAAAACCACGGAAGATCGCCCTCGACAAGTTCCTTCAATCCCCGGCGGAGTTTATCTTTGGTATTCCCCAGCGGAGTTTATCTTCGGTGTTCCCCCAGCAGATTTTATCATCATTATCCCCAGCGGAATCTATCATTGAAGTCCTCAGCAGGCTTCTCATCAAAACTTCAGCAAGTTATCTCTTCCACAGAGCAATTCTCCGGTCGATCGTCAAGGATTTATTTTTCCCAAGACAAAGCTACATTCATAAACATTTCACATTTCCAATACATCTTGCTTACCTACATGATAAAGCGCATACAACATTATCTCATGTTGAACATCATGACACCATGCATATCATACATCATGACATTGCATACAACATATGTTTTTACCTTTTCAGGAAAAAGACAATCCCAAAAACAGTTACCCTCAACTGTCACAATTCCAGATTCGATACCTGTATCTAGCCAGGGCACATCTGAGAGTGATCAGTTTCCAGACTCGATTCCTGTATCTAGCCAGGGCACGTCTGAAGAGTTCGAAGATTCGATTCCTGTACCCAGCCAGGGCACATCTGTCAACTACAACATTTCCAGACTCGATTCCTGTATCTAGCCAGGGCACGTCTGAAGAGTTTGAAGATTCGATTCCTGTACCCAGCCAGGGCACATCTGTCAACTACAGCATTTCCAGACTCGATTCCTGTATCTAGCCAGGGCACGTCTGAAGAGTTCAAAGATTCGATTCCTATACCCAGCCAGGGCACATCTGTCAACTACAACATTTCCAGACTCGATTCCTGTATCTAGCCAGGGAACGTCTGAAGAGTTCGAAGATTCGACTCCTGTATCCAGCCAGGGCACATCTATGAGCGACCGATTGTAGATTCGATACCTGTATCTAGCCAGGGCACATCTGCATAAGGAGATTGAAGATCAAACACCTGTAACAAGCCAGGAAAACATCAGCCTCTCCCAAATATACAAGTTTCTCGCTAAGGAATCTCTTATGCGATCGGCACTTCCAAATGGCATCTATAAGCCCATTCCCGACAAGGTTCTGTCACATCTCCAGATGGCATCTATAAGCCCATCTCCCTATCCACCATCTCTCCAAATGGCATCTATAAGCCCATTCCCAACACCACACAGTTGAGACTCCAGCATGCGAGTGCAAATTTCCGGGCACTCTAGTGTCCAATCTCCTTTTACCCTCGAGTCACGAAAGGCAAACTCGCCAATCTAACTCTTCAGGTCCAAGAAGATTGAACAGGGGCAACTGTTGTACCCCAAAATTTGCCCTCCCTTTCTTCAGGAAACCATCTTAGATTTTCAAGGTCCCTCTGAAACAAATCCAAGTCATGAGTTATCCCTTTGCCCAAGCAAGCCGCTTACAAGAGCAAGATGATCTCACGAACTCCAGAAACAACGCTTTCATCTTGAGGAAAATCAAATTCTAAGTGCTTAAAATGTTTCTTTAAAATAAGTGTTTTTAGAAAATCAGCGCTTCAGAACTTCTGGACCCATTCCAGATGAAGACGGTCAGAAGTTGCAAGCTTGGCTCAGCGTGGTCAGAAGTTGGCTCTTCAGCAGCTACATCAGTTCAATCAGAAGTTGTAAACGTGGTTCAGAATGTAAGCTTCAAACAGAACATGCCCCTTCAGCAGTTATACAAGCTCAGTCAGAATTTGCTAAAGGAATGCAAGAGAGGCAGGAAAGTCTGAAGGCTCCTTCAGAACAGGTTGAAATCAGAAGATGAAAGGTCAGAAGAATGGGTGTTACACTGATACAGAATCTCTAAGTCCAAATTGTCCAGAAGTAGATCCAAGGAACGTACCAGAAAACCAGGAGAATTTCCAGAGCATGCTAAGACAACAGGTAGCCAAGGCCAGAGCATGGTTTACGCTGCTGATTCAACGCTGGTTTCCATTACCAGAACGTTGGTATTGACAGGTCTTGTCACCATTTAATGCCTATTAATGCTTCCAACCACTCCTGAGCATTCACGTGTGGCTTGGAAAATGCTTTTGCACAGATTCTGGCATGGGTCTTCACGCCACCGCCCACTTCAGAGGTCACTTCTCCCCAATCTACGCCTGCTGCTGCAACCTAGGCTGAAAGATAGCTGTTATCACAACTTCCCAGGAATTTCTGTCAAAGAACAAATCCAAACTCTGTTGGCGCCTTAAATGTTCAAGGCATCCACAAGAACTTTGCCTATAAATAGAGAGCTTTCGCCACTGCAAAAGATGTTCAAGAAAAGAAACAGAAAAATTGCTAAGAGAGAAACAAAACTCCTAGCAACACAGCATTCTGAAACTCTGCCAAAATCTCCAGCTTTGTTTCATAACTTTAAGTTTCTCACCTTCAACTTCATCAAATATCCAGCTCTTTTCTGTAAACCAAAAACACTCTTTCCAAACTTCTGACCCTATACACGTATACACCTTTACTTCCCCTTTTCCAAATCTGTCCAGAACACCACCAGAACCAAAAGCTAACTTTCACCCACCACTTTCCAAACAGTCAGGTAAGCACCTGCTAACCCCTCAACCATACTGTCAAACATAATCCAACACGGGTAAAAGGCAACTCATAGAAGCAAACAAGCATCCATCTCAGAGGGCCAGTAACAAATATTCAAACCAACCCCCAGGTCCTTCAGAATCTTGGATTCATCATTAGGCAATAATAAACATTCCCAAAGGCATCCTAATCAAGACAAAGCAGAAGCAACTCAGGGACATAGAAGAAAGCAATATTTCCACAAGCATACAACCACTCGAGAGAAGAAGAAGAAAGAAGCAATTCAAGGGCCTCAGAAGCAAACAACATCATAGGCAAAGCAACGATTCGAAGCAAGTTTTAGGAAATCCAGAAAGAAGCTAATCAAAACAATACAGTTGTTTCAACCATAGCACATCCAGCAACAACAATTCAAAAGCATCAAGGGCCTCAGAAGCAAGCTTCATCATAGGCAAGGCAACAAATGTTCCAAAACATTCAAAATCATTCAGAACATCATCATTAAAATCATAGCATCCAACATAAGCAACAAGCACGCAACTATAGAGAGAGCAAAGAGAAGAGATAAAGTATTGAAAGGGTTTTCAGGGCAAAGGTCTATCATCATCAAACCCTAGAAAAACGGCGAAAAGATAAAAGTACCAAACTTTCCCAAGCTAACTTCCAGAATCGTCACATTTCTCTCCGCCGTTCCGGCCTCCTAAAGCGTCACTCCTCCTCTCTCCTCCTTCTCCAAGGTCAGGTAACGAGATTTCTACCTCTTCTCCTTCACCTCATAATAACGAAAGATCAAGTAAGAACTCAAATCAAAAACATGCAATTCGTAAAAAAGAAAAGAGATAAGAACATAAAACGTTGGAACGAACCCTAAATCAAGAGGACGCTGAATTCACGCCATGGAGGGAAGAGAGGTATGGGGTTGACACTGGTGGCCGGAGGAAAGATTTTTGCTCAGGAAGATGAAGATAAAGAAGAATGTTGAATGAACACGAACGGCGCGCCGCTGCTAACCCTACGCTTTTGTCTCAATTGGATACCAAATCACTAACCCTAAATTCGTTCAAGTTTAACATGGGCCTGACCCGTCTCTAAGTCCCTCTAAAGCCCATTAAAGATGTTTCTTTTCTGTTTCTTTTAACATACATTAAATACTAACCTTTTTTTTATTTTATAAACAATATTTACTTTTTTTTCTTTGTAAAATACTAACTTAATTAAAATACATTTTTGCCTCATATATTAAAAAAATTGAAAATACTTTCTTCTTTTTATTTATTTACTCTCTTAATCAATACAATTCATTTAGTAAAAAATACATCTTTTCTTTAAGTATAATTAAATGTTTTTCTATATACATAATTTAATTTCTAAATACTTGATTAAAATACATTTGTACATACATTAAAAAACATTAATTTTGTACATATCATTTTTTATCCTATATTAAAATTGAAAACTTTTTAATTAATATACATATTTGTACATAATAATAGAAATACATTTTTTCTCTAATATTAAAATTCACAAATATTTGATTAAAATACTTTCTTTTTTATACATAATACAATTTAATTAAAATTTGAACATACCATTTAATTAAAACATTTTCTTTTGTACATAATTAAACATATAAATCAAAGATTCATTTAAAAACATTTCTCTAGGTCAAAAACCCTAATACGCTTCAACTTCACATATCGCACTTGTAAATAATCACAATACATATACATCTCACACTTACACTTACACAATGCATTCACATTGCCCTATACACATTTTTATCTTATATCTGTATATTCGATATTTAAATTTGATCGCACGTTCGATTTGGTTGTAACTTATTGGATACTATAACTCTCATCCCCTTTTGTACATTTATACCCCCACTCCCGGATACTACTTTGTAATAGCGTAGATTTTACATTTCCGCAATTTACAGTTTTCCAATTATACCATGGTTAGACCTAGGGTTTGTATGTACATAAAATCAAACGCTAGATAACCTAATACAAGACAAATACATGTAATCAATACACAATCACACTTACACCCCCTAGGGTAATCCCACATGTTGCCTTCCAAAATGGGCCATGCATGCACGTCGAGTATCTTTGGCAAAACAAAATCAAATGATCATAAGTCTCAAAGTGTTGCCTAAACGGAATGATCATAGTCCCTTCAAAGCAAATTGCCGAAGACACTTGGCATCATTGCATTCATGGTCCATACGATGACCCGCGCCCGTCCCGAATAAACTTCCTGAATGCAAGATTGTCTACCAATTTCAATGGTAGAACAAAATTGTTAAAAGGGGTTAAAACATGACAAAAACCTTTGAGTACAATAGGGTAGACAAAACTCTTAGTTACTTGAGATCAAACTTGCAAAAACACTTGCCTTCTTTTCAAAAACCACAATCCACAACACTTTCAAACAAACTCTCAAAAACATTTGAAAACATCTTTTCGAAAAGATTCACACTTTTGTAAAACACTCAAACACGAGTCAAATACATTAGTTGCCTAAGACAAGGCATCTTTTTCCAAAACATTTTCAAAAGCACCCACACACACACACCATCTTCAAAGCAATCGAAAAACAAGGCAAGTGATCTAAAGCAAGTAACTAAGAGCCCATGGATAACCATGGATAGAAAGGGTGCTAATACCTTCCCTTTCTATAATCTACTCCCCGAACCCAAGAAAACATCTCAAAAGGTTTTTGCTGTGCTTTTTAAACCTTTCCTCTAGGATAAAATAAAAAGTCGGTGGCGACTCTTGCTCAACCGAAACATTTGCGAAAACAAACGCAAAACCTCAAGTCAGTTCTCCCACCGTATCACAGTGCCAAATGTGCCACTGTGTATCTCAGTCATGATCAACTCTGCTTCAGCTTTGTCTACACATCAGAGTAAAACACAATCATGGCTGTGTTTATAGAGGATGCCGTTGCTCAAGAAGAACTTGGCAGCAAATTTCCTTAGGAACTTCTTGTCATTTACGGAAGCTTCTTCGGGATATTCTCTAGTCTGGAGATACCTTTTGATTTCGTGAAACCAAGGTTGTTCCACTACTTCTTCGGTATTAATCTCATGACAATGCGCAGGTTCATCCATTCGCTCGATGGTGATCCGGGGAGCCTCGTTATCCCAGTTGAGTTTAAACATGGAACACATTGTAGCCAGAGCATCTGCTAGTTGATTCTCTTCTCGCGGGAAATGCTCGAAGGTGATTTACTCGAAATGAGGCAACAATGTCAGGACATGTTCTTTGTATGGGATAAGATTAGGATGTTTGGCATCCCACTCTCCTTTGATTTGACTGATAACCAAAGCCGAGTCCCCAAATACGATCAAAGATTTGATCTTCAAGTCTATAGCAGCCTTGAGACCAAAGATGCAAGCTTCATATTCGGCCATGTTGTTGGTACAGCTGAAACAAAGTCGGGCCGTGAAAGGTGTATGACAACCTTCTGGGGAAATGAGTACCGCACCGATACCGTTTCCAAGTGCATTTGAAGCACCATCAAAGTACAGGATCCATCGGGATCCATTTTCAGGTCCGTCATACGGTCCGTTACCTTTAATGTTGTCCAAATTCATGATGTCCTCGTCCGGGAAGTCGAATCTCATGGATTGATAATCTTCGATAGCTTGATGAGCTAGATGGTCAGCTAGTACACTCCCCTTTATAGCTTTTTGGGTAGTATACTGGATGTCATACTCAGTCAGGATCATCTGCCATCTAGTGATTCTCCCAGATAAAGCAGGCTTCTCGAAGATATACTTGATAGGATCCATTTTGGAAATCAACAGAGTGGTATGAGTCAACATATACTGCCTTAGTCGGCGAGCAGCCCATACCAAAGCGCAACAAGTTTTCTCGAGCAGTGAGTAGCGAGTCTCACAGTCGGTAAACTTTTTGCTAAGGTAATAAATGGCATGCTCTTTTCGACCAGACTCGTCATGCTGGCCCAGTACGCACCCCATTGAGTTGTCCAAAACAGTCAGATACATGATCAGCGGCCTTCCTTCGACGGGTGGCATCAGAATAAGAGGTTCTAACAAATACTCCTTGATCTTATCAAAAGCAGCTTGGCAATCGCTGTTCCATTCGACTACCTGATCTTTCTTCAATAGTTTGAAAATTGGCTCACAGGTAGACGTCAGATGAGAGATGAACCTGGCAATATAGTTCAAGCGCCCCAAGAACCCTCTAACCTCCTTTTCAGTACGGGGGGCGGGCATTTCTTGTATAGACTTCACTTTTGCTGGATCGACCTCAATGCCTTTGTTGCTGACAATAAATCCTAGAAGTTTACCAGACCTGACTCCAAAGGTGCACTTACTTGGATTCAGCCTGAGTTTGTACTCCTTCAACCTGGCAAATAACTTTTGCAAATGTTCAAGGTGCTCCTCCTCTGTTTGTGATCGAGCTATCATGTCGTCTATGTAAACTTCGATCTCATGATGTATCATATCATGAAACAAAGCTACCATGGCGCGTTGATAAGTTGCCCCTGCGTTCTTCAGTGCGAACAACATCACCTTGTAGCAGAAGGTACCCCATTGTGTAACAAAGGTTGTTTTCTCCATGTCCTCGGGGGCCATTTTAATCTGGTTGTAGCCCGAGAATCCGTCCATGAAGGAAAACACCTTGTGCTGAGCTGTGTTGTCAATCAAAATGTCGATATGTGGTAGCGGAAAATCATCTTTAGGGCTGGCCCTGTTCAAATCTCGGTAGTCCACACACATTCTGACCTTGCCGTCTTTTTTGGGAACTGGCACAATGTTAGCAACCCATTGTGGATAGGATGTAACAGCCAGAAAGCCAGCGTTGAATTGCTTCATTACTTCCGCTTTAATCTTCTCAGACATGTCGGGCCTCATTCGGCAGACTTTTTGCTTGATCGGTGGACAATCCTCTCTTGTAGGGAGACGGT
Source organism: Vicia faba (assembly GCA_948472305.1). Classification (NCBI taxonomy): domain Eukaryota; kingdom Viridiplantae; phylum Streptophyta; class Magnoliopsida; order Fabales; family Fabaceae; genus Vicia; species Vicia faba. Next base: position 1,312,385,405 of record OX451738.1, on the reverse strand, counting down.
GAACCACTATATCTGTGTCTAAACCCGGCATGTCTTCATAAGACCAAGCGAAGATTTCAACATATTCATTTAACAGTTGTATTAAGCGCTCCTTGACACTTGGTTCTAGATTGGCACTCACTTGTACTTCTTTCCGGTCTTCCTCTGTTCCTAAGTTGACTGTTTCCAACAACTCTTCATGAGGCAAGATGGCCCTCTCTTCTTGTTGTAGAAGTCTGGCTAGCTCTCCTGGTACTTCACAATCTTCGTCATCTTCATACTCAGCCTGATTGACCAAATCTTCAGAGTTATTGAAGAACATAGCATAATAGTCACCCATAGAATCCAGAGTGGATGGGTACCTGCATTTGTCAGTGTGGGTGTGTGTAAGGGATAACCATCCTTAAACAAACAAAAATGCAAAAGGAAAGAAAATGAACACAGCAGTTTATAAATGAAAAACGTCCAATGATTCATTAAACATGGCATATGAATATGAAGAGAATCAAAACCCTTACAAATGGACCTACATGCCCCGGGAAAGGCATGAGGTGAAAAAGTAGTGTGCAGATTGTTTAAAAGTAATTATTACAGACCAACAGGAAATGTTCGAAAGATAAGTTACTGATTATGAAAGTAATGGGGACGAAGTCTTTCGCCTCCCAGTTGCGTAGTCCCCCTTCGATGGTTGGGAAGATCCAATCTTCAATGTTGGCCTCTTCGTCTTCGTCTTCCAAAGCATTGATTCCATGAGGAGAAATCTTGACGGGTGTCCTTTCAATTTTTGAGCGACGCATAGCTTTCTGCCCCGTAGTGGTAAATCCCAACCCAAACTTGTCTGTTTTGTGAGGAATGTCAGGCAACTGCCCCCATGTTGAGCTCTTCCCCTCCTTCATTGCAGCCTTTGCGTCTTTCAGAGATGCCATCCTGACCACCTGCTTGGGTACCTCAACCACTGTCTTTGCTACTGCAACCTCGGGAGCAATTTCCTCGAAGTGTTGGAACGGTGTTTCAATGAATTCGCCCTCCATTTCCACATACCTAAAGGAGTTCAGATGACTGATCATGTACTCCTCTTCACCGTGTACAGTTATGATTTTTCCCTTGACAGGGTATTTCAGCATCTGATGTAGGGAGGAAGTGACTGCGCCAGCATTATGTATCCATGGCCTCCCTAGCAAGCAAGAGTATGACGGACGGATGTCCATCACATAGAAAGTTGAGTGGAATACTTCAGTGCCCACCTTGATGGGAATGTCGACCTCCCCATGCACCATTCTTTTAGACCCGTCAAAGGCCCTGACAATGATATTACTTGGTTTCAGCTCCAAGCCTTCACAATCCAACCGGTCGAGAGCCTTCTTAGGCAGCACATTTAGGGAAGAACCAGTGTCGACCAAGACATGGGCGAGAGTGGTTCCTCGACATTCAACTGACACATGCAATGCATCATTGTGCTTTCTTCCTTTCGGAGTCAGGTCCGCATTAGAGAAACCCAGGCCGTTGTCGGCAGTAAGGCTGGCTACACAATCCTGGAATTGATCAGCTGAGGTTTCCTGGGGAACATGGGATGTCTTCAGAAATCTTATCAATGCTTTGGCATGAGCCTCCGAACAAAGCAGCAATGCTAACGTGGAGATCTTCGAGGGGGTTTGCCCCAATTGCTCTACCACATCATAATCACTCTTCTTAATTATTTTCAGAATCTCCTCCATTTCTTTCTTAGAGGTTTCGGGGATGACCAATGGCTGAGCCCTCGTCCTGAAGAGCTCATCTTGGATCCCTTTCCCCTTATCAGCAGAAGTAGGAGGGACAACCACAGGAGTAACAACTTCTTCAATTAACGGAGTTCTTGCAGAAAGTTTTATCGGTGCAGGAGTAACTTTGGCAGCAGCTGAGGGTCCAAAGATTGCCTTTGGAGGGGCAATCTCTGGAGAGAAAATTCTCCCACTTCGGGTAATCTTGCTCGTACCGGCAATGTTTCCAATGTCGGTAGTTTCTTCGTCAGAGCTCTCTTCAGTTATTTCAATTTGTTTAACACCATGGTAGTAGATTTCTCCACCATAATTCCATGGTATTGATTTGTCAGATTTGTAGGGGACAGGCCCAGGCATGGTTATTTTCAGAGGAACAATCTTCGTAGCGGATGTAATCTTAACAGGCTTTTTAGGGACCTTGGAAAGATTGGTGGAAATGGTGATTATTGAAACATCTTTGATAGGGGTTGGAGTAGCAGGAATCTTTTCGAAAAGAATTTGTTGGCTGTCCATCAGGCCTTGGATGCCTATCTTCAGCAATGGACAGTCTATTGGTAGGGAGGAACAACAGTAGCAGTCTTCTTTACATCCTGGGAAAATCCCAGCTTTCAACAGATTCAACTTGATTGTTAGTAGTGGAGTTACCAGATCATCAACGGTAGCAACATACAGATCTTCTTCAATAGCATGAACATTGCGACCATGCTTCGGCATTGGAGCGGATATTACGTTCAGCTTCTCTGGAGCATCAAACTCGACCTCTTTTGCATCTATCAAGTCTTGAATTTTATGCTTAAGCGCCCAACAATCGTTGGTGTCATGCCCGACGCTGTCAGAATGATAGGCACATTTAGCATTGGGATGATAATGCGGGGAAGTTGTATTCACATTTTTTGGCGCCTCTTTGATAGTGGTGAGATTTAGCTTCAACAAATGGGGAAGAACTTGTGCGAGCGTCATATTGATGCAGGTGAACTGCCGTTGTGGTCGTTCTACCCGTTGCTGGTTAGGTCTGGACTGATTGTTACGAGGCTGATCATTTGATGAATTTTGGATCATTACGGCCCCCACAGTCGGCCGACGCTCAGTTCTTCCCGATCTTTTCTGGGAGTATATAACAGCTGCCTCCTTCTTGGCCGGAAATGGTTTCTTAACAGTTGTAGATGCAGAGGCATCCATTTGAATCTTCCCACTCTTAATACCAGCTTCCACCCGTTCGCCAGTCAGAATCAATTCAGTAAACCCTGCGGAAGAGCTCCCAATCAAATGGTTGAAGAACGGGCCAGATAGGGTCCCCAAGAACATATCAACTAGTTCCCTATCAGAAAGAGGTGGCTGCACTCTTCCGGCCAAGTCGCGCCATTTCTGGGCGTATTCTTTGAATCCCTCATTTGAGGCCATCCCCATACTCTGTAGCTGAGTACGGGTTGGCGCCAAGTCAGCGTTATATTGATACTGGCGATAAAAGGCAGCTGCCAAGTCTTCCCAGTTATGCACTTCTGACCTCTCAAGCTGGTAAAACCAGTCTAGCTGCGTACCGGACAAGCTGTCCTGAAAGAAGTGTACCCAAAGATTTCTGTCGGATGTATGAGGTTGAATTCTTCTGACATATGACCTCAGGTGCATCTTCGGGCAAGACAACCCATCATATTTTGCAAAAATTGGCACCTTAAACTTTGGAGGGATCACAATCCCAGCAATCAATCCCAATTCTTCAAAATCTAACCCAGGAACCCTTTGCAACTCCATAGCTTCCAGTCTATCCTCCAGGTTTTTGTATTTGTCGTCCGCTGGCGGGTATTGCTACTCCGAGTAGTCTTCATCTTCCTCAACCTCTTCCTCTTCAGCCTCGGACTCAGAAGGTAATGCAACCCCTTTTCCTTTACCGGTCCCCTCATCAGATGTGGAGGGGAATTCAAGAACTCTCCTAGCTTCATTCTCAAATCTTATTCCCAGTGTAGCTACCCCAACTCTTTTCTTCTTCTTTTTTCCTTTTTCTTGTTCTTTATTCCCTAGCAGTGCTTTAAGATCCTCCTGACCCTTTGCTAAGGTCATTAGAAGCTGTTGAAACTGTGAGTTTTGTGACTGCAGATCTTTGACCGTCTGTTCAAGATCCATCTTACTGAAATAAACAGCAGAAAGATAAGGAAACCTGGTGTGAAGACCTGCTTATGCGTATGATGAATGATATGTTTATTCATGCAATGCATTCAAGGATTTAGAAATTCAAAATTGTTGCAGACAAAAAGAACACACGTCATATTAATAAGAAGAAAATTTGTCAGTACATAAATGCCCCATGGGCCAAATATTACAAAAACTTCTTAAGGCAAAAAGACGTTGCGCATCCTCTTTGGTGCGATGTAAGTGTTAAGGGTCTCCTCCTCGTGAAGTCGGAGGGTAAGCTCCAAAACCTTCTTCTCACTGGCGTAGAAGCTGGCTTCAAAAGTATCCCTTTCTTCCTTGAGTTGGATCCAACTCTTCCGCATCTCCTCCCATGATGTTGGCATGTCAGGATATAGGATGGTGTAGGGAACCTCTCCTTCCTTAACAGGCTCTTTAATCAAAGGGAGAATGTGAGGGTAAGGCATCATAAGACTCTGGGCTCGGGTTCGTACCCACTTGAGGTAAGGCTCAAGAAGGATGGAGTTCTTGTGCCCCAGTGTCTTACTATCTACCTTGTTAGACATCCTCCAAGCTCTGATGAATCTTTGGCGAAGTCCTTGCGCATCGTTGTCAAAGTCAAAAACCAGGTCAGGAATCAGCATGTCATGAGGGCCATCCCTCCGTGCATATCCAAATTGTCTCAAAGCTAGACAAGGGTTGTAGGTAATGCCCCCTCTAATGCCAAGTAAGGGAACATTAGGGAACTCACCACAACGATCGATGATGATGACATTTTCTCTGGACCGAGAACACCAATGTACATCAGAATGTTTGAGGGTCATCAATCGTTGTGACCACCTTAAGCCTTGCTCATTCTTCAAAACAGATTGTGGAAGGTGAGAAATAAACCACCTAGCAAGGGGAGGAGTACATCACATGAGAACACCTCTCTTTCTCATTGTTCGTGTGTAAAATGAGTGGAGGATATCCCCAAGCAATGTAGGTATGGGATTCCTGGATAGGAAAATCTTGACAGCATTGACATCTATAAGTTGGTCAGGATTTGGGAACAAGACCAACCCATAAATGAGGAGTGCCACAATTTCTTCAAAGGCTTGCAGATCCAGGGAATTCCAACACTCTTGTGCCTTCTCAAACAAGAATTTTGCCAAGAAGCCTTTGACACCACTTCTAATCTCCCAATGCCCCTTGATGTCAGATGGTTGCAAGTGTAGTGCTTGAGCAACATCTTCAGGCTTTGGTTCTTTTTCCGTACCGTTGAAAGGTAGTTGATTAAGAATAGGAATTCTCAGGAGTTGAGAAAATTCCTCCAAAGTAGGCACCAATTGGTAGTCGGGGAATGTGAAACAGTGGTGAAGGGGGTCAAAGAATTGGAACAACACTTTCACCATGTCTTCTTCAATGCTGGTGTTGACTAGGTTGAGAAGTCTACCATGTCTTTCACTGAAGAGAGAGCTTTCTGGAATTCTGGATGTAAGCTCCTTGAGTTGAGGAGGGATTCTCACAAGGTTGACTTGGATGGTTTTCCTGCGAAGAATTTCCATGACCTACAAAACAAGAACAAAGATGAAGATCCAAACCCTTGAAATGGTTAGTGGATGCATATGATGCTTTATGATGTTCATGATGTATGCACAAACATATGTACAAGCAAGTCACACAAAACCCTAGTTTCAGGCTTGCATGGGGTTTCATAGGTAAGTACCCTCTTGAGTGTAGTTGGCTTAAAAACATGTCTTATAAAGAGTAACCGGGTTCTAAGGAGCTCAATATCATTGGATTGTTTTCCATGTTCATCGTTTTGGTTTAGCCACTTAACTAGCGACCAAAATATTCCAAGAAAATAACCCTCAATGAGTGTAGTATCGAGTATCTACCAACTTCGGACTGTACCAAAGCCGGCCATCTCACTACCCCTAATAAAAGGCCAAGATGGTCAAGTAAGGTTCTAGGTCATTAGTGCTTAGTGACATCACTCAGCGGCCCCGTACTCTCCTTGATTGAACTCAAGGGTTACCGGTACTCACAAATATGTCGCACTAATATAGCTATTGCTTCAACCGTGTCGATATACCCCACACAGTTTCCACAACGTATTACTATCTATGAATGTTTCCCCAAATCCGGGTGTAGGATTTCAAGCCCAAACAAGAGAACCAAGATGTAAAGCAATCAAAGCAAACAATTAGTCATGCAAAAGGGTGATCTAAGCCCTAAGGTTACTCCACTTTTAATTTCAATTCCCTAGCAGAGTCGCCAGTTCTGATACGGTGGGAGAACTGACTTGAGGTTTTGCGTTTGTATTCGCAAATCTTTCGGTTTAGCAAGAGTCGCCACCGACTTTTTATTTTATCCTAAGGAAAGGTTAAAAAGCACAGGAAAAACCTTTGAGATGTTTTCTTGGGTTCGGGGAGTAGATTATAGAAAGGGAAGGTATTAGCACCCTTTCTATCCATGGTTATCCATGGGCTCTTAGTTACTTGCTTAGATCACTTGCCTTGCTTTTTCAATTGTTTGAAATGGTGCTTTCAATTGTTTGAAATGGTGCTTTGTGTGTGTGGTTTTAAAAATGTTTTGAAAAAGATGCATTGTCTAGGCAACCGTTGTAACAATTCTTTACTCGAATGTTTTACAAAGGTGTTTGTCTTTTTGAAAAGATGTTTCAAGGATTTGAAAATTTGTTTGGAAATTGTGTTGTGAGGTGTATTTTGAAAAATGGAAAGGATTTGTTTTGCAAGTTGGTCAAGTAACCAAGAGCTATCTACCCTAAATTTCTCAAAGATCTTTCCTATGTTTTAACCCTTTTAACAGTTTTGTTCCACCATTGTATTTGGTGGACAATCTTGTGTTAGGATGTTAACGGGACGGGCGCTGGTCATCATTTAGACCATGAATGCAATAGTGCCAAGTGTCTTTGGCAATTTTTCTCTAAGGGACTTGATCATTTTTTAGGCAACTTGAGAAAGCGTCATTGAGGGACTATGATCATTTGATTTGTTTTTGTTTTTCCAAAGACACTCAACATGCAACATGGCCCATTTTTGAAGCCAACAAGTGGAGTAACCCTAAGGGTGCAAGTGTGCATTGTGTTATCCATTTTCATGCTTTTTGTCTTTGTATTAGTCAAGCTATTTGTTATTTGATTTGTATACAAACCCTAGGTCTATCATGGCATAATTTGAAAGCTTTTAAATGCGGAAATTTAAAGTCCTAAATTATTACAACATAATTATGGGGATGGGGGTACAAATGTTTGAATGGGGGGATATTTAGCAAGAAATTAAATCTAAAACTATTACATCCATATTGAATATACAAATATCAAATTGTACAATATTTAAACAAATATAATAAATAGGCAAAATGTATTATGCACAAAAATGATTTTTTATGTATGTGAAAGTGTTTTTTTATGTGAAATATAAACAAAAATAAAAAAGTCAAATTTGAATATTTTTATGGTTTAGGGCAAAACCCTAGTTTTTAAATAAATAGTGTTAATTTATTAATTATATACAATATTTATATATTAATTTATACAAAAAATAAATAAAAAGAAGTATATTGTAAAAAGGTATTTTTTAGTGTTATATATTAATAAAAATAAAAATGTATTATTTTCATATTTTTATCCTAAATATTCTAATAAATATACAAGTAGTTATATTATATATTTAAATATACTAAATATATACAAGAATAAAATATTAATTATTTATAAACAAAGGTATATTTTAGAAAATGTTTTTAAAATATAAATAAAAAATAATGACTGAAAATAAATATATTTTTGTATGATTTTCTAGTGTTTTAAATCAAAGGGTATTATATTTATTTACATTTATATGCTAAATAAAACAAATAAATGCCAAATAAATGCAAAAAGGGGTGGAAAAATATTTTTTATATTTTTTATATTTGAGCAAAAAAAATAATAAGTCAGAATCAAAAAGAAAAAATCAAAAATGCACAACATATCACACAATGGGCCAGGGGGGTGTAAATGGAAAAAGAGGGTGCAAGCAGCAAGTTGACTCAGGCCCAACCCAAGTCAACTTTGTCTTCAACCTCCAGCAACCTGTTTGAAACAAAACGCGCGCTTCTTCTTGTCCAACACAAATCCTGATTCCTTGACTTTTAGCAAAAACTCACAACACAAATAATGTAGAGCATCAAGAGACGAATTCAGACATATAAAAATCTTGACCTGATTCTCAGAAACGAGGGAGAATTTCTTCATCCCCAATTTCTGACCTAATTTTTCTTCAATGTTCATGGCCAAAATTCTCACAGCACGCATAATATAAATGAAAAGTAAATACATGGATGGCTTCAGGGCTATGAGTAGAACACGTTTTCTTCACAAACCTAAGCTTAATCATGCCTGGATAGAGAGATAGAAGTTTATGTTTTTACCTGTTTCAGCTTGACTTGAACAGAACAATGTAGCAACTTCCAATGGATTTTGAGCTTTTGTACAACTTGCCTGAAGTCCAAGGATGCTTCTCCAACTCCTAGCTAGCTTTAAAATCAACTGAATCGTGCTATGGAAGTCAACCTGCACAGCTTGAAAATAAAAATGGCAAACGTGGTTATGGGTGTTACAGCTTGAGTTCAGTGCTTGGGATAGCTTCAGTGGATGATATGGAACATGTTTGAACTCTTCTTGTCCAAAGTGCACGAGTGGAATGGATTGTGGAAGTCAATCTGCAGCAGGCACTCTGTTTTGCAGAAAAACTGTGATTTTGGATATGAGGATGGATTGAGGATGAAGGAATCGTGTTTTAGGTCAGTTAGGGTGTATGTAAGATGAGAACAAAGTTTGCTTTGGCTGGTCCTTACAGGAATCAGAGATTGAGAGTTTTTGCAAGCTTGCTTCTTTTTGAAGCAAGGATAATGTAAGTTCCAATACAGGCCTGTACCACCCTCTATGTATGCTGCATCTCTTGTTCTTGATCAGAGGGATTTGTGTACAAATGCTAGCCTCAAATATCTGGCCCATGCCTCTTGGATTTTGAATTTGACATAAAGTGCATCTTTATCAAAATGGCATGTTTGCTTTTTCTACTTAAGGATTGATTTTATGTGCAATGCCCAAAGGGAAGAAATAATGCATTAATACAATGGTTAGGCATTTAATTATGGTGTGTGAGACTGGTTTTGAGGCCTACAAGCTAGCTTGTACAAGCTGATTTGAAAAATGCCAATGTTATGAACAAGCCTTGGCCAAGAACAAAAGTGAATTTTGCCCAACTTTGCAAATTCGATTCTCCCTAACCACAAGGGTGTTTGAGAAGTTCTTGGACAATTTGGAAAGCTTGGAATGTGTACTACATTCCATCTTTATAATGAAAATTTAAAATCCAAGTGGAAGCATGTGAAAAATGGCCAAGAAGTTGGACAAAAATCCTGCCTAGAATAGGTCAAAAGTTTTCTAAGTTAAAAATGTTTTGCACCCTTGTTCCAAAAATTATAACTTGAGCTATAAGCTTCCCTTGAGAAAACTTTGTGAATTAAAGTTTTAGATTTTTCAATGGACTACAACTTTCATGTTTTGAGTTTTGTTTGAATCCATTTGCATATTGGTGAAAAAATGGGACAAAGTTAGGAAAAAATAAGGAAGTTTCATAACTTAGAAAAATTCTAAGTTATGAAATTTTCTCATTCTAAACCCTAATTTGCAAATTTGGATTTATTGATGAACAAGTTTAATAATTTGACATGTCTTGATGAAAAATGAATCTTGGCACTTGATTTTGACCAAAAAGTCAAAGTTTGATTTTTCAGTACACAGTCAAATTTTGATCAGTTGACTGGAAAATTCATCTGTCAATCCTGTGCATTTGAGACCTTTTGAACTTGTTGGATGGATCAAGACAATTCCATTGAGTTCTTGAGTCCATATGTGAGCTTGTTTTGCCATTGGTTAGGTCAAACAGTCAAAAATTGCCTTTGTGCAGTCAAAACCCTAAAAATGACCATTTTGCCCTTTTGATGATCTGATCAAATTTCTTGTGGAATTGTGATCCAAATTTGACCAAATGGTTCATGTGAGTTCATTATGTTGAGGTGGGTCAAAAATCATGAAGTTTGACTGTCAATTGGCCACAATTGACTTTTTCCCCAATACAGCTGATTTCTAGGTCAACTGTCCAATTGACTGGGCAAAGATTGGAATCAAGGCTTGAAACCTGGTATGGATAAACTTGTGAGTCCAACATGAAGCATGAAAGTCACTTTGGGCATTTTAGGTCAAAACATCTTTGTGCAAACTCAAACCCTAATTTGGGTCAACAGTGGAAGGAGGAGTCTTGAACAGAGCAAACCCTAACTTGATCTTGAGCTCCAAGGGTCTTGTGGTGAGAAAATGTTGATGAAATGAGAGGGAAAATTTTGGGGTACAACACTTGTACAGAGATTTTGAAGTTTAGAAAACTTACCTCTGAAGTGAGAATCAAGTTTGAAGTTATATCACTTCTGGAGGTGTTAGGATGATCTAGATAGCTTCACTGAACTCCCAGGAAGCTTTTGCAATTCCTCCCTTGGAATGAGAGTGCCTCAATTCTTCTGGATAAGTCAAGTTGCAGAGGTGTAAAGTGAGGTTTAGACAATCATGGTGGAGGTGTTACAGTGATGAAACATGGGTATGGATGGATTATGTATGATGTATAGATGATGTTTGAATGATAAAAAAGGAAAACGCACGAGTGGATTTGAAGTTGGGTGTTAGAAGCTTCAAATGATCAACAATGGAGTTTTTTTGGTGATTCTGAGTTTGAGAGTGTTTTAGGGAATGTGAACTCGTGTGTTGGCTTGCAAATAACCTCTCTATTTATAGAGAAAAGATTTGAGGACAAGAGCTGATGAGGTTTACAAGTTATGGAGTTATGGCTTGGTTGGATTGTAAGTGAAGGTACATGGCCATTCCATAGTTCCAATGTGAGCATGGCCTGACTTTAGGGATGCTTTGCAGGTTGTAGATGGTTGCTTCATGCTTTGACATTGTGTGTGTGCAGAAGGAACATGTGAGAGGCTCAAGGAGAGTTGACAAAATGCATAAAGCATGCTTTATGTAAATGGTAATGGTGCCTTTGTGCCATAAATCGAAAAATCATTTGGATAATGGCTCAAACACTTGGATAATGGTTCAATCAATTGTGTAAACATTTAATTATGGGGAGATTTGCAAGCTAATGGACCTGAAAAGTGAGATCTCTAAGCATGGCATGAGAATTGGTTATGAACTTGTCACAAAAAATGACCTATAATGCAACCTTAGATACCCAACTTCATCTCTTTGAAACTTCTAGCTCAAGCATGACAAAATTGTGTTCTTTGTCATTTTGGAAAGCTTGAAACATTGTCTACAACTTTCATGTTGTGAGTTTTGGCTAAATGAAGTGGGAACTTGGTGGAAATTGATCAAGAAGTTGAGATGAAAAACTGACCAAAACTTGTTGAAAAGTTTTCTAAGTGTTGGATAAAAATAATCAGAACTTCATGAGCCTATATCTCTTAATCCAAGAACTTTTTGAGGTTCATCTTATATTTACAAAGTTTTAGAATTCATCAATCCCTACAACTTTCATGTTGAATGTTTTCCTTGAATCAACTTGTATCTTGAGGAAACTAGCTTGTGAAGTTAGGGTTTTTTAGGTATAAAACACTTGAATTTTCTAAATGTAATACGGTGGAAGAACTGATTTGGGTGTTTTGCGTTTGATCGTAATTGTTACGGATAGCAAGAGTCGCCACCGAAATTTCTTTTATCCAACAAGGAAAGGTTGAAAAGAACAGGAAAGACCTTTCGAGATTATTTCTTGAGTTCGGGGGGTAGATTATGAAAAGGGAAGGTATTAGCACCCTTTTCATCTGTAGTTATTTACAGGCTCTTAGTTGCTTGCTAGATCACTTGCTTTTTGTTTGAAAATGTGCTTGTGGTGTGGGTTTTGAAAGTATTTTGAAAAAGAACGTCTTTGTAATGGTTCTCGTATCTATAAGAACGCGTACAAAGTGTTTTGTCTTTTTTGAAAATGTTCCAAAGTGAAATTATGGGTGTATAAAATGTTTTTGTTGTGAGCAAGCGAGCAACTAGGAGCATCCTACCTACTCAAAAGGTCTTTACTGTTCCTTTCCTCCTCCTTTAGATGTTGCTATCTTACCATTAATTTGGTAAGAAGCCCCCATCATTGGATGTGAAGGGAAAGGCGTGGGACATTTGTATATTCATAGAAGGCAACCTATAGGACATTTTAGCAATGTTGTTTAGGGACTAGATCGTTTACCGAAGGCAACATTGAGGGTCATCAAGGGACTACAATCTTTTATCAAGGGTCTTTGCTAAAACGCCCATATTCGAGGGACATGACTATTTTTTCGAGGCAACAAGTGGAATTACCCTAGGGGTGCATGTGTGTGGATAATGTGCTTGATTGCATGCATTTAGCCTTTGATTAGGGGTTGTCTACTTGTTGTTTTTTTCTTTCCATACATACCCTATTTCATTAGAAATCATACAAAAATAATAAAATGTAGAAAGATAAAATCCTACACTATTACAACCATATTGAATAACATGAAAATATAAATGCAAAAATAAAATAAAAGCAAGAAAAATGGGTCTTTCTATTTAGGCAGAAACATCCTTTGATTATGCATTTTCTGGCTTCCTTCAATTTGGGGTCTGGAGTCAGTGGAGTCATGCCCTTCGATTTACCTTTCTGCCTCTTTCGACTGGGGGCTGGAATCAGTGTAGGCATGCCTTTCGTCTGGGCCTGGAAGTCAGCATGGTTCTGTCCTTCGCTTGAGGCTTGGAGGCAGCAAGATTCTGTCCTTCGTTTAAGGCCTGGAGTTAGCAAGGTTCATGCTTTTCCACAGGCTCCTTGCTGGTTCCTTTGATTGTAAGCATGTTGGGCCCTCATATTGTGATTCGAAAGGCTTGTGCAGTTAGCCAATTGAAGGGTATAATAAACCTGTCTTAAATTCTTAAAGTGCAACATCCAAACGTAACTACAGTCCATGGGTTAGCTCAAAAACCAATGGGTCTCAAAGTCCAAAGCCTAACTAATTAGAGTTGAGTTTTCAGCATATGGGCAGTCAGAATCGAAAGCTAAAACATGGTCAAGCTCCCTATATGAAATATCTACATTTTTCTTTATTTAAATGTGCACATGATATTAAAATAGAATAGATTCAAGCTTGAAGGGAACTTACCTCTTGAAGTTCTTAAATCGAAGGGAACTGCAAATGCCTTCCTTGGTGGAAAATGAGACTTTGTTGGGAACTTCTTGAGGCTAATCTAGTTACCACTTTGTGAAAGCAGTCACTGAATTGAAGGAGGTTGTGTGAGTGGATCGAAGGTTCTTTTTATAACAAGTATTGGAATGACTCAAAGGGTTAATGTATAGTAGTTGAGGAAGTGGGTCGAAGGCTAGTTTGATGGCCACTTGGGGGGTGAATCGAAGGTTCTCACTTAGTGTACAAAAGGGAGTTGAGTTTTTCAAAAGTGTTTGAAAAAAAAAGTTGGGAAGTGTTTGAGGATTTTCACAAGTGTTTTCTTGCAATCCTTCAGGCGCCCCTAACATGTGTGGTAGAGTCTCCTATTTATAGATGGCCTGGGCTGATGTTTTAGGAAGGAAAACAAAAGGTTCAAACAAAAAAGGTATGCTGTATTTGTAGCTTTTGAGGGACAGTGTTTGTATGCCATCTTAGTGCAAGGAAAAAGGAAGTGTTGCAGGACTGCTGTGCAACAGTTCTGGAGTTTTATGGCCAGTGTATCAGGCCTGAACCTGGCAGCGCATATGACTTAGTCAACAAGTACCTTTGCCATCTAAAACTTTTATCTTGACCCCCTAGCCTTGTCTTTCGACCAGACTCTTTAACAACCATTTCCTTTTTTTAAATCAAAGTCTCATTCGAATGGCTCGTGTGGATATGCCCCAAATAAGTGTCTTTCGACCAGGCCTTTTATGGGTTCCTTCAAATGGTCCAAATACGTGCTCCTGGGGTGGGTCAGCAAGATATGTCATTCGATTGGGATTTTTAGACATGTCTGGCAAGTCTTTCGAATGTGCCACTCTGGTACTTCTTTCGCATGAGACAAAGGCATAGTGTAGAATTTGTGTGTTGAAGCAAGCCATTTCCTAGGGGGATACTGCCCATTCAAACTTTCCTGCAAAGGGACATGTGGCCAAACAAAGGGTGTATGCAGGAGGTCCCCGCTTTGTGACTTTATGTAAACATGCAAGATACTCTTGCTCAAACGAAGACTTGTATAAAGGGAACCATATGCCCAAACGAAAAGTGTGACTAGGAACTTGTACTGAAGGATTCATACACCCTAAATGAAGGATGCATGCAGGGGATGAAAGGCTCAATTGAAGCTTGTAACACTGGGAAGGAAATTTCCCCAAGCAAAGGAGGCATGCAGGAGGCAAGATACGTAATTGAAAGAGGGCATAAAAGAGGCTTTGGCTTTATGCATGTTAACATGATAGGAAATTCTGCCTTGTAAGTCTTGGCTAACACACAGGAAAGATGCTATGTGGCCAAACGAAAGATTTGCACAAACGTTCAAACAAAGTCTAGTGCCTAACGAAGCAGGAAATGAACTTGCCCAAATGAGTCCAGTGCCCCAATCGAAGCATGAAATGAACTTGCCTTAAAGGAGTCCAACGCTCAAACAAAAGATGCAACAAAATCCAAAGTGTCCAATCGAAGGATGAAAAATCGAAAAGAACTTGCTTTTCCTTTAATTTTGTCAAAAGAGTATTTTCATCTGTTTTGTCCTTTTTTAGCAATTTCTTCTTTAATCTTGATGCTGGAAAATCCAAATGTATTTTGTGTAGGTTTTAATTTTTGGGAGCCCCTTGTTAGAAATGTCTTGAAATGAGAGGGTAAATTTTGGGGTACAACAACTGCCCCTGTTCAATCTTCTTAAACCTGAAGAGTTAGATTGGCGAATCTGCCATTTATGACTTGAAGGTGGAAGATGATTGAACACTAGAGTGCTAAGAAATTTGCACTTGATGATATTGTGGTTGAGGTGTAAGGAATGGGCTTAGAGATGCCATTTGGAGAAATTATGGAGAGTTGTCAGAGATGGGCTTATAGATGCCATCCAAAGGTGATTTTTGACAAAAATCACACTAAGTCTAAGTTTGACTTCAACTGGAAAAGAATCAGAATAAACCTTTGGTCGATTTAAACTGAATCAGGGAAAGTGTCTACTGGGAAAGAATCAGGATAAACCATTGATCAATTTAAACTAAACTAGCAGAGGTCTTGGAAAAGAGTCAGAATAAATCTTGGAGCGATTTATTTGAACCAGAGAAAATGTCTATAGGAAAGAATCAGGATAAACCGTTGAGAGATTTAAACTAAACCAGCAGAGGTCTGGAAAAGAATTAGAATAAATCTTGGAGCGATTTATTTGAACCAGAGAAAATGTCTATGGGAAAGAATCAGAATAAACCGTTGAGAGATTTAAACTGAAGCAGCAGAGGTCTTGAATATTCTTTAACTAGAAAGAATCAGAATAAATCTTGGAGCGATTTATCTGAACCAGAGAAAAATGTCTATGGGAAAGAATCAGGATAAACCGTTGAGAGATTTAAACTGAACCAGCAGAGGTCTTGAATATTCTTTAACTGGAAAGAATCAAAATAAATCTTGGAGAGATTTATCTGAATTAGAGAAAATGTCTACGAGAAAGAATCAGGATAAACCGTTGAGAGATTTAAACTGTACCAGCAGAGGTCTGGAAAAGAATCAGAATAAATCTTGGAGCGATTTATCTGAACCATAGGAGGAGTCTACCGGAAAGGAATCAGGATAAACCATTGATCAATTTAAACTGAACCAACAAAAGTCTGAAGGAAGTATTTTTCATGTAGATAGTCACCCATTCCTGTCTCGGGAATTAATCTGCAATTGATTTGTCCATAAATAGTTATCCTGTCTTGTTGAAAATTTGATGATAATTTTCTATTGATTGATCTTTCCTGAAAAGGTAAAGAGTTAGTTGTATGTAATGCCATGATGTATGAAATGCATGGTGTAATGATGTTTCTCAAAATAAATGAGATTGTGGTATATGCATTTGTGTTATCGATGTTTAAGATGTATGAATGCAATGTATGTACATATTACTTGTTCTGCTGTAGTGCTGTTTAGATCGGGGAAAATAAATCCCTAACTGCCTTTGGGAATGTGGAGTGTAAGCCTTCATATTTTGTTGAAATTGAAGTATTGATAGATGGGTTTCCGTCATTAGAGACATAAACTCTGTTGGGGGAGGAAAACGCCGTGCATTGCTTGTGGACTCGGTGAAATCCTGCTGGGGAATTCAGAGCGGCTGGGAGACTTTCACTGGGGAATTTTTGGAGCGGTAACTTGAAGTTTTTCTCCGTCAGGGACATGAAAGCAAAAGATACCATTAGGCTGCATACTGGAGATACGCCAGTGATCCTGTAGCAGGATGTCCTTGCTTCTGCTCCGTTAGAGAAAGTACCTGCGGGGATTTTATGGAATGGCCTATAGATATTATCCTTTTTATTAAAGCCATTAGTAATTGTCTTTCTGTTTAGTTTTCTTTTTTTATGCGTTCATTTGTAAACATAAATCACGTTTAAATGCACATGTTCAAAAATAATCACTGGACGTTTTTGCAAACAAAACAAGAAAGTAAAAGAAAAACAGATAGTTTTGCACTTTTAAAGGAACATATTTGTATTAACTTGAATAAGTATTTTTGTACAAAGAGACGAACATCGTAGTAAGAGAATGTCATCATAAAAAATGAAAATTGATACGAAGAAAAGACAGCTATGTGAAATAATCCCATGGGGTTCCCATTTTGCTATAGCCTTCATGTCTCTGAGCGTCTCATCCACTTGCTGCTTTGTTCGAAGCTGATTGGATTGATTAGAACCGTTTGAGTTTGACGATTGATACTGAAGATTGGCTGTAAGGTGATCCAATGGGACATAGTCATACCCTTTGAATCCCTAACTTTTGCCTGGACCGCCCTTTCGGGTTTTCAGTCCACCGAGATACCCTTTTTTGCCTAAGCCACCTTTTTAGGTTTTTAGCTTGCCGAGTGTACAATTTTTTTTTGTATTTATCCCTAATTTTTGCCTAGGCCAGTCAACCTAGAAGGTCTTTTTCATGCGTAGTATCTTTTAACTCTGTCCGCGTTTACAGGGTGCGGAAGTTCGTTGTCGTCCATAGTGGTTAACATCATTTCCTCACCAGAAAATATGTTCTTTATCACAAATGGTCCTTTGTATGTAGGAGTCCATTTTCCCCAGGGATCACCTTGTGGCAGTATGATACGTTTGATTACCAGGTCACCAACTTGATATGCCTGACATCTTACCTTCTTGTTAAAAGCTTTAATCATATGTTTTTGGTACATCTGACTATGGCAGACAACCGTAAGCCTCTTCTCATCAATCAAGTTCAAATGGTCAAGTCGAGTTTGAATCCATTCATCTTCATTCAACCCTGCATGCTTTACGATTCTCAAAGAAGGTATTTGGACTTCAATTGGTAGGACAACTTCCATGTCGTATACCAAAGAGAAAGGAGTTGCCCTTGTTGATGTGTGCACCGTGGTACGGTAACCGTGGAGAGCAAATGGTAACATCTCATGCCAGTCCTTATAGGTCACTGTCATATTTTGTATGCTTTTCTTGATGTTTTTATTAGCGGCTTCCACAATTCCATTCATCTTCGGCCGGTAAGGAGAAAAGTTATGATGTTGAATCTTGAATTGCACGCATAGTCCAGTTATCATAGTATTGTTGAGATTGGTACCATTGTTCGTAATGATTCTCTTCGGAATTCCATACCGACAAATAAGATTTTGTTTGATGAATCGGGCCACAACGTTCTTGGTAACAGAAGTGAAGGAAGTTTCCTCGACCCACTTTGTGAAATAATCAATGGCAACCAAGATGAAGCGGTGTCCATTAGAAGTTGTAGGTTTGATCTCTCCAACCATGTCAATGCCCCACATTGCGAATGGACAAGGAGCAGTCAGGATATTTAGTGGAACCAGAGGCACATGTACCCTGTCAGCATAGATCTGACACTTGTGACAAGTTCGTGAATGTTGATGACAATCTGCTTCCATGGTGGACCAGTAGTATCCTGCTAAGAGGATCTTTTTAGCCATCGTGTGCCCACTAGAATGGGTGCCAAAGGTGCCTTCGTGTAAATCAGCCATGATCTTGTTTGCCTCACTCTTGTCTTTCGCACCGAAGCAAAGTAGAGTCGTGGTTATGCTTATAGAGGATTCCGTTACTGAGGAAAAATTTAGCAGATAATCTTCTCAGAAATTTCTTGTTGTTGACTGAAGCTCCCTCCAGATATTCTTGGGCCTCGAGATATCTCTTAATTTCATAGAACCAAGGCTTGTCCACTACTTCTTTAGTATCAATCTCGTGACAGTATGCTGGTTCGTCCATCCGCTCAATGGTGATCTGATGAGCCTCATTACTCCACCTGATTTTGAACATGGATGACATAGTGGCTAGCGCGTCCGCTAGTTGATTTTCCTCTCGTGGAAAATGCTCAAAGGTAATTTCCTCAAAACGTGGGATCAGTGTCAACACATGTTCTCTATAAGTAATGATATTAGGATACTTTATGTCCCATTCTCCTTTGATCTGACTGATGACTAAGGCTGAATCTCCAAATACACTTATGGACTTGATTCCCAAATCTATGGCAGCTTTGAGACCCATAATACACGCTTCATATTCCACCATATTATTGGTTGTTGTACCCCAAAATTTTCCCTCCCATATTTCTTAATACATTTCAAGTGAGGTCCTCAAATTGCTCAAGGAAGTCCAAGGGTTGACCAGACAAACTCTCTCCTAAGGCAGTCTACCCCAAATTAGGGTTTCACTTTGCATCAAGATGTTTGAGTCCAAAGGATCCCAAATTCTCACCATTGTCCTAATAAGTTCTCAAGATCATCCATGTCAAGTTTCAAGCCTTGCAGAGGAAGTTTGCTCAGTCAATTGCTCAAAGGCCTGAAAATCGACTGTGTTAGGGCAAAAGTCAACTGTGGCCCACATACAGTCAAACTTCAATATTTTTGGTCAAAATTATCATTTTGAAGTATTATTCATCATTTTATCAAGGGTTGATCATGATTCCTCAAGGATTGCTCACAATTCATCAAAACCCAAAAGTTGTTAAATTAGGGTTTTACAGGAAAAGTTAACTCAACTTTATCAAAAATGACCCATCCAAAGCTCATTTTGAAGAGGATTCAATTCAATACAATTCATCTTCAGCTCCAAAGTTCAAAATATGCACTCACAAGAAGATACAAATTTGGACATTATAGGTCATTTTGAAAAGTCAACAAAAACACCTTTTTGGGTCAAAGCTTTATACATGAACATGGAAGATTCAATTGAGATGAGACCAAAAGGGTTACTTATAGGACATCCTAAGCTATCTAAAAAGTCCAAGAAAACCTCTCTAGGGTCAAAATTGAGGGAGTTATGCATTGAAAAAGTTGACCCTTTTTGCAAAATTGCCAAAAGTCAAATGTGGCAAAAATTGCATTTTTTGTCAAATGGGCCCAACTTTCTATGCTTGCACTGAGTTTGTAACATGACCGACGACCCATGAGACCTTCCACTTTCCATTCTTTTATTATTGTCATTTATTTTGATTTTATTTCAATTAAATCAAATAAAATCAAAATAAAATCATGAAAATATCAAAAACTAATCAAAGCTTGAGATTTTGTGCATGTTTAGGTCTATTATACAGTTGGAAGTGAAATAAAATCGTGCAAGGTTCATTTGGACACAAAAAGATTTCATTTTGCTTGATTTGGAAAGATTTGCACAAGGATTAAATCAGGAATCAATGATCATAATTGGAGAAGATTTGATACAAGTTTGCAACCCTAATTCATTCTAGGGTACATAAGGAACATTTGCAGATCAGAAACAAAGAGGTTGGAGGCGTGTAAAAGAGAGAGCAAGTTTCAAAAATTCAAGAAAAGTGGCAAACTGATTTCAACGTTTCAGGTCAATTCAAAGCATTCTAGTCATTCCAATCAATTGCTGGACATCCAAGGATCAAGATTCAACCACTAGCAAGCTTCCTAACATCCAGAATTGCACTGTAAGTACCCCATGATTTTCACATTTTCTTGAAATTGAATTCAATAATTCTGGCATATTTAGCATGATTCATTGTCATATTCTTAATCCTTGAGTCAGTTGCAAACTAATGGTTACATTTAATTTCGTTTTTGCTGACTATACATCAAGATGCCATAGTTAGGGTTCTTGTTTCATTTTTAGGGTTTTTTCTGTACAGGGACAATTGGCCATGGATAGTGGTACCATGATGCTTGTGAGGTTGCAATGAGTTGATTGGTACCATTGTTTTGCATTTATCACGCCTGTATAGGATTTTGGAAAGGCACATGGTTATACCTACACCCAGGTGACCGTAGGTAAAAGTCAAGAAACTTTTAGCAACGATGGGAGGAAGAAGAAGGATAACGTGGCACTCCCTGACTCGCCCATTCAAATTTCGCGCGTTTGATAATTATTATTTTGTTTTTACCATATAACGTTTGTTTATTATCATATGTACAATTAATGTGGCCAACTCAGATGGTAAGCATGCAGGGTGGTATTGCCCAAGGACCTGGGTTCGATCCCCAGGTCCTCACATTATTTCATATTATTTTTCCCTGCATATTCAGGTGTGTTGATACCCCATGAAGTCCATCATGCACTCTCCAAATCTGGGCATCCAAGCCATCAACAGGCTAGATCCAAGGCCTTCCCAATGAAGGTCCACCATGGGCATAAGTCAAGCGCACGCATGGGATCTGGCAAAGTCAAACAGGGCCAGAGCTATTGGGCTCAGATTTACAAGTCATACCTCCTTTCTTGCTAACAACTACCAGGCCCATTCTCTTTCTTTTATTTATTTCTTTTATTTAAATTAATTTGATTAAATATTTTCTATTACAAATTAATTTCTTTTTTTCATAAAAATCACAAAATCAATTTTCACAAATTTAGAATTAGGTTTTTATTTTATCAAATTTAATTTAATGTTAGTTTAATTTAATTTAGGATTAATTCTAACTTTTTCATATATTTAAAATCAGCTAGAAAAATTAGGGTTAACATGTGATTCAATTTTTATTTCTTTTCTCCATAAAACAAAAATACAAAAATAGGTTGATTTAATTATTTTTCTTAAATTTTAAATTAATTAGTAATTAGGTTTTTATTTATTCAATTAAAATCTTACTTTCTCAAAACAATCAAAAACAACAAAAAACGATTTTTCTTTTTAAGTTTTAATTAGATTTAGATGGGGTCAAAACCCTAATTCCTTTTCATTCAATTCATCGCGCGCGTTTTATTATTTTTGCAATATTAATGTAACTGCTCATGGTATGTAATAGTTTAATTAGGATTTTCTTTTTATTTATCATTTTTGCGGGTTTTTTGGGTATGTAATTAATCCCTACCCCGAAGCCTTGTAATAGCGTAGGTTTTACTTTCCCGCATTTTATTTCTTGCAAATATTAACTGTTAGATGTATGTTAATAGGATTGTATGACAAGATTGCATGTTAATTTAAAATGGCTAGCAAACCCTAATGTGCAAAGATAATAACTGAAAACAAATCACTCGCACGTGTGCACTCCTAGGGTATACTCTCACTTCAGTTGCCTTAGGTAAACGGTCATTAAGTATAGGGTGTCTTAGTGGTTGCCCTCCTGTCTAAACAAAGATCAAAAGTCCCCTTCGAAAATGTTGCCTCGGAAAATGTCGCCTTGGAAATATTGCGTCGAATATGATCTTAAGATATTAGGGTTATTACTAAGAAGTCCTAACATTGCTTTAGTGATCGTACGTACCTTACGAATTGACCCTTACAACTCCAATGACGGTGCTACCTATTTCTCAATAGTAGGATAACATTTTCTAAAGGAAACGAGAATGGAAATAATCTTTTTTCGAGTAGGTAGATGCTAGTAGGTACTTGCTCAAAACAATAAGCTTTTTCACACCAAACACTATTTTCAAACAAAGTTTTTAAAAACACTTCGTAACACTCTTGAAGACAGAAGCAAGGGTTAAAACAAAGTAAAATAAAAACTTTTCAAAACAAACACACACAAGAAATTTTAAAAGATGAGCAAGTACCTAAGAGCCCGTGAAAAACCACAAATAAAAAGGGTGCTAATACCTTTCCTTTCTATAATCTACCCCCCGTACTCAAAATCTCGAAAAAGGAATTTTTCTGTGCTTTTTTCCTTTCCGGATGGATAAAATAAAAGTCAGTGGCGACTCTTGCTTACCGCGAAATTTTGTAATCACAAACGCAAAACGCAAACCAGCATTTTTCAAAAACAGTCGGTTCTGCCACCGTATCACAGAACTGGCGACTCTGCTGGGGAGAGCTATAAGTGGGGTATACCTTAGGATTTAGTTCATCATAAATTGCTTCTCTTGTTTGTTTTGGTTGCTTTACTTTTAAGGGTTTTGTTTGGGAGTTACTATAGATCCTAACCCGGATCTGGGGACACCTTTTAGGTAAGTAGCAATAAACTGTGAGGGAACTGTACGGCGTAGACCGATACGGTTGAAGTAGTAGCTACATTGATGTGACACATTAGTTGGTACCGGTATTCCTTGTGGAGAAACGAGGAGAATACGGGGCCGCTATGTATGTCGGTAAGCATCAATTGACCTAAGAACCCTTAATCGACCGATAACCCTTAATCGACTGACTTGGCCATTAGAAAGTAGTGAGATAGCCGACCTCGGTGTAAAGCTGAGAACTGGTTGATACTCGATGCTACACTCATTGAGACCATACTCTCGAGATAGTTCCGACCGCAAGAAAAGATTGCGTGAGATGAAACCATGACCGATGGAGGATGGTCAGTGATATTAAGAACCTCTAGAACTCAGTTACTTTTACTAGGACAGGTTGAAACCAACTG
This sequence comes from Vicia faba, assembly GCA_948472305.1. Taxonomy (NCBI): domain Eukaryota; kingdom Viridiplantae; phylum Streptophyta; class Magnoliopsida; order Fabales; family Fabaceae; genus Vicia; species Vicia faba. The sequence continues at coordinate 1,312,362,524 of OX451738.1, read as the reverse complement.
AACTTCAAGAGGGTAATACCTTTGACCCCATGCAAGCCTTAAACTTAAGGGCTTTGGTGTGACTTGTTTGCCTTTGCCATGTCTGTTATCTGCTACACCTATTGTTTTTATCATGACATCACACATCATAACATAACATGCATACTTAATTATACTAACCATTTCAAAGACCGAGGGGATTTATCTTTGTTCGTTTTGCAGATTATGGCTTCCGTGTGCAGAAATACCATCCGAGTTAACTTTGTGCAAATACCTTCTCAACTTAAAGAGTTAGCCTCAAGAGTTTCTGAGACATCTATGTTCATTAAGAGACATGGTCAACTTCTTAGCTTGGTTACTTTAAAGTTTGATGAGCAGATGATGAGTGTACTTTTCCAGTTCTTCGATCCTGTGCATCATTGCTTCACCTTTCCAGACTACCAGTTGGTTCCCAATTTGGAAGAGTTCTCTCACTTATTGGGCATATCCATCCTTGAACAGACGCCCTTCACAGGTATGGAAGAGACTCCAGACCAGAAGACATTGCCTCAACCCTGCATCTAAAACGGGCTGATGTAGTATCCAATTGGGAGACACGAAGAGGGGTCGAAGGTTTTCTAGCCAAATTTTTGATGGATCAGGCTCAGCTATTCTCGGATAATTTGGATTTTCAGGCTTTCGAAGATATCTTGGATCTCCTTATCTATGGGTTAGTCCTCTTCCTGAATCCATATTCCTTTATAGATGTGAATGCGGTTAAGATCTTCCTGTCTCGCAATCCAGTGCCTACTCTACTGGGTGATATCTTGCATGCTCTCTACACTCGTACTGTGCGAAGAAGAGGGACCCTTATGTGTTGTATTCCGTTGTTGTCAAGATGGTTTATTTTGCACCTCCCCAAGTATGTGCTGAAGAATGAAAAAGGTTTGGGATAGTCTTACAGAATAATGTCACTTGCCCATACAGACGTTCTTTGAAGTTCCAAGGCTATGGAAAACACTTCTCTCATTGATTATTGTGGGGGATATCCTAATGTCCCATTGCTTGGAATCAGAGGAGGGATAACCTACAATCTTTGTCTAGCTTTGTGACAATTTGGTTGTGCTCAGAGAGATGGTCCCCATGAGCTACTTCTTATGGATATTGCATTTGACTACAAGGAATACGTTGACGAGCATCGCCTGAGGTTTATACGAGCTTGGGGCATGGTGAACAGATCTGACCCCCAAGAGCTAGGACCAAGGACTTCCCTTCCTATGCAGCCTTACCTACAATGGGTCCGAGCTCGTGCCCAGAAGCTTGGGATGCCTTATGAAGCCGTATTGCCAGTGATTGTGGAACCCACTAATGAAGAAGGCATTCCTTACATAATTATTTATCCTTACATGCCCACTGATCATGGGGCATTGCAGAGGTCTTGGATTCAGCTGAAAGAGGAGAGGGATACTTACCGAGAGAAGTACCATGAGCAAGAAAGGAAGATTTTGAAGCTCACCAGGAAGCTCTAGGAAGAAAGAACGATCAATGACTACGTCAACACAAAGAGGAAGCGTCCATGGGACTTTTGATTTTGCTTTTCTAGTTTAGATTTGTTTTTCATTTATTTATTTGTAACGCCTTAAAGGCATTGTTGAACCTTTTACAGATTAATCTAATAAAGTTTGTTTATTTTTGGTTTGCAAATTTAAATCTCCCAAAGTCTTTGAAATCATTACATACGCATCCCATTATCATGCACATCATTACAGGTACCATTACAGGTTTCTCATCTTCTTCGCTGTTTATTTCAGCAGAAATGTCTTCTGATCAAGCCATCAAAGATATTTAAGCATAAAACAGCCAATTCCAGCATATGTTCTTAAGCTTGGCTAAAGGGCAAGAGGATTTGAAGACCCTGATTCTGAAAGAGAAGAAGAAGAAGAAAAAGGTCGTTCTTCTGAATATGGGCTAAAGGTTTGGGGATAGGTTGAAACAGCAAGCTGATCTGACCTCTTCATCCAAGGAAGGGGAGAACCAAGAAGAAGAAAAGGGCCCCAGTCCTGCAATCTCTGATGATGATACATATTATGATGAGGAGCAATATCCTCTGGCCGAGGATAGGTACAAGAAATTAGAAGACCGTCTGAGTGCAATGTAGATTCAGAAGATCCCTGGTTTGGATGTTGGAGAGCTGGGACAGGTATCAGGAGTGGTGATCCCTCATAAGTTCAAAGCTCCGGTTTTGCCAAGTACGATGGAGTATCCTGTCCAAAACTCCATCTCCGCTCGTACGTCAGAAAAATCCAACCCCACACTGCTGATAGAAATTTGTGGGTACATTTCTTTCAAGATAGTCTATCAGGGACTTAACTTGAATGGTTTTATCAATTGGAAGGAGCTAATGTCCGAAACTGGGAAGACCTTGCTGCTGCTTTTTACAGGCAATATCAATATAACGCCAAGCTTGCTCCCACTCGTACTCAGCTTCAGGGTATGTCAATGGGTGCAAGCGAAGGTTTTAAGGACTATGCTCAAAAGTGGAGAGACTTAGCTGGAAGAGTTCAACCCCTTTGTCTGTCAGGGAGTTGGTTGACATGTTTCTAGGGACGCTATCTGGTCCATTTTTCAATCATCTGATCGGTAGTTCGTCATCCGAGTTTACTTAGTTGATCTTGACTGGAGAGAGAGTAGAAGCTGATATTCGAAGTGGTAAGATACAGAAGGATAACTCATCAAGTGCAGTGAAGAAGCCTTTCACCGGTAAGAAAGAAGCTAGTGCAGTTTACGGCCCGAGAGGCCAAAGCAGACCTGAACACCGTCAAGCAGTAAATGCGGTAGTGATATCAAGACCCACAGTTGCTCCACAATGCAATAATCAACAAAGGGTGGAAAGACCACAAAGGCAGTACACTCGGCTCAATATGACCTTGTCTTAAATTCTACCCCAATTATTGAAGACCAATCTGATAACTCTAAGGGAAGCCCCGAAGAACCCTAACACTACTTCTCCTCAATATAACCAAATGTCTGCTGCGCCTATCACTCTGAAAGCCCAGGTCATGATACAAACAATTGTTGGGCATTTAAGAATAAGGTGCAAGACTTGATCGAAGCCAAAGAGTTTGAGTTTGACGCTCCGCAGAAGCCCAACGTCATAACTGCTCCCATGCCCAAACATGGTCATGGGGTAAATGCTGTGGATGATGATTTATTTGTGACCTCCGTGGAAGAAATTTCTACTCCTTTGATGACAGTTAAGAAGAATCTATTGTTGGCCGATTTATTTCTGGGCTGTGGCGAAGGTTGCCACATGTGTTCAATTCTGCATGCTGGTTGCCACTTATTGAAATCAGGTGTTCAACGCCTGATGGATGTTCCAATTGAAGATGTTACCATCAAAACCATTTCCGCCAATCCTTCCAAGGTTTCCTCGAGAAAACCTATTAGGATTACACCCGTTCCAAGAATTGCTCCGTTAATAATTACTGTCCTTGGTCATATCCCATACACTTCGGATAAGGCTGTCCCTTGGCACTATGGGGATGATGTGTATTTCCATGGAGTTAAGCAAGACTTAAAGAGTGAGGAAGATGATGTTGATGTCAGTAATATTGTCGGGGCCAGCAAGGTCACCAGAAGCAGAAGACTCTTTTCTCCCGAGATTTCCCATCTGACTGTCCACAAACCTGTTGTCATTCCATCTAGTACATTAGCTACTATCCCAGTTCCTATTCTAGTTATCACCCCTGTCGCCGAGCCATCTGAAACTCGGGGCAAAGAAATCACAGGTGAGCCTGCCCGGACAGAGGCACCTAAGAAGATCATTGTAGAAACCTCTAAGCAGGAGATGGAGGAAATTCTGAAGATTATCAAGAAAAGCGACTACAACATAGTCGAGCAGTTGGGGAAGACCCCGTCTAAAATCTCCATGTTGTCCTTATTATTGTGTTCTGAAGCCTATGCAAAGGCTTTAATTGCATTCCTCAAAACTGCAAATGTGCCGCAGGAAACTTTAGCCTATCAATTCAAAGACTGCGTAGCTAGTTTGACTGTCGACAATGGGTTGGGTTTCTCAGATGTAGATCTGACTGCTAAAGGAAGAAATCACAATGACGCTCTGCACGTCTCGATCGAGTGAAGGGGCACTACTATGGCCCATGTACTGGTGGATACCGGATCCTCATTGAATGTTTTGCCAAAGAAAGCATTAGACCGTCTGGACTGTGAAGGTTTGATTCTAAAGCCAAGCAATATTGTGGTCAGGGCTTTCGCCGGGTCAAAAAGGATGGTGCACGGGGAGGTGGACGTCCCTGTTAAAGTTGGCTCTCAGGCTTTTGCATCCACTTTCTACGTGATGGATATCTGACCATCATATTCTTGCTTGTTGAGTCGCCCTTGGATTCATAAGGCTGGGGAAGTGACTTCCACGCTCCACCAAATGTTGAAATATCCGGTAAAGGGGAAGATTGTCACGGTACGAGGTGAAGAAGAGTATATGGTGAGTCATCTTAATTCCTTTCGCTACGTGGAAATGGATGGGTAATTCATCGAAACCCCTTGTCAGAACTTTAAAGAGGTCCCCCAGACTTTGGCATCAACTGAAGTTGCTACCGACAAACCTCCGATAAAGATGGCTTCCCTCAAGGATGCCAGGGCTGCAATCGAAGAAGATGGGTATGCATATTGGGGTCAGCTCCCTGATTTCATGCACAAAACTGACAAATTTGGTTTGGGCTTTACTACAGGGGCTCAAAGGGCTGTTAGGCGCGCGCGGATTGGAAGACCTCCTTTGCACATCAGTAATCAGGGAATGAATGCAATTGAGTACAATGAATAAGATTGAGATATCAATAGCTGGATCTACCCGACAACCAATGGTGGATTGAACAACTGGACATCGAAGGACTTCATACCTGTTTCTTTTATTCCACAGTAATTGACTTTTGTTTTGAGATTTGTAATAAACAGTTTGAAACTTTATGGCCCGCTGCCTCACCCGAGGCACCTTGGCTTTGGTTGTGAGGGCTTATTATCTGTCATTTCATATATCATCAATAAAACATTGGATGTTTCTTGCATTACAAATTTTGCGCTCCTTGTTTTTTCTTTTTCTATCTCTCGCTTTATCAAAAATAACTATTCTCTTACACGCACTCATGTATCATAATGCAGATCCATATCCACTCTGGATCCCATTGATAACAACTCTGCTATTGCCAGTTATGACTTCGAAAATCCGATCAACCAACCAGAGGACGAAGGTGAGGATGACTGTGAGGTTCCCGGAGAACTTGCTAGACTGTTACTTCAGGAAGAGAGGGCCATACAGCCTCATGAAGAGTCAGTTGAATCAGTGAATTTGGGTACAGAGGAAGACAGGAAGGAGATTAAGATAGGTACGAATTTGGAGCCTAGTGTTAAGCAATGGTTGATACAGATGCTACGCGACTATGTTGAGATCTTTGCCCGGTCCTATGAAGACATGCCTGATTTGGATACTGATATTGTGGTACACCACTTGCCAACTAAAGAAGACTGCCCTCCAGTAAAATAGAAGGTTCTCCGTATGCGCCCTGAGATGTTTGAGAAAATCAAAGCTGAGGTCATGAAACAGTTCGACGCGGGATTCTTAGCTGTTACTTCTTATCCACAGTGGGTTGCCAACGTTGTTCCGGTGCCTAAGAAAGATGGTAAGGTACGGATGTGTGTGGACTATAGCGATCTGAACAGGGCGAGCCCCAAGGATGACTTCCCACTTCCTCACATTGATGTTCTGGTCGACAACACCGTGCAACATAAGATCTTCTCCTTTATGGATGGTTTTTCTGGTTACAATCAGATCAAGATGGCTCCTGAGGACATGGAGAAGAAAACCTTCGTTACGCAGTGGGGCACCTTTTGCTACAAGGTAATGCCTTTCGGGTTGAAGAATGTCGGGGCAACTTATCAGCGCGACATGGTCGCTTTGTTCCACGACATGATTCACCATGAGATTGAGGTTTACATTGATGACATGATCGAAAGGTTCCAGACTAAGGAAAAACACCTTGACCATCTCCAGAAGTTGTTTGACAGGTTAAAGATGTACAAGCTAAGGTTGAACCCGAACAAGTGCACCTTCGGGGTAAGGTTTGGTAAGCTGCTGGGTTTCATCGTCAGTGATAAGGGTATTCAGGTGGACCCTGCCAAGGTAAAGGCTATACAAGAGATGCCGGCTCCCCACACAAAAAAGGAAGTTAGAGGCTTTTTGGGACGTCTGAACTACATCGCCCGATTCATCTCACATCTGACTGCTACTTGTGAGCCAATCTTCAAGCTGCTGAAGAAAGATCAAGTGGTAAAATGGAATGATGAATGTCAGACCGCCTTCGAAAGGATCAAGGAATACCTCCAAGAGCCACCTATTCTGATGCCTCCAATTGAAGGAAGACCTTTGATCTTATACTTGACAGTACTGGATAATTCAATGGGGTGTGTGCTGGGGCAGCATGATGAGTCTGGCCGAAAAGAGCATGCTATTTACTACCTTAGGAAAAAGTTTACCGACTGCGAGACTCGATACTCGTTGCTCGAGAAAACTTGTTGCGCTTTGGCATAGGCTGCTCGCCGGATGAGACAGTATATGCCGACTCACACCACCTTATTGATATCAAAGATGGATCCTGTGATCGGTGGGAATGAGAACTGACTGTTTTGGAATGCTGGTTCGCATTTTGCATTTGTTTTCGCAAAATTTCGCGGTAAGCATGAGTCGCCACCGTCTTTTATTTTATCCAACAAGGAAAGGACAAAAGCACAGAAAAATTCCTTTTTGAGATATTTCTCGGGTTCGGGAGGTAGATTATAGAAAGGGAAGGTGTTAGCACCCTTTCTATCCGTGGTTATCCACAGGCTCTTAGGTACTTGCTCATTATGTTTTCAAAAGTTTGCTTTTGTTTGTGTTTGTGGGTTTGAAAAGAGTTTTTGTTTTGAAGATAGTGTAAGTGCGAAAAGTTTTGTTTTGTTTTAAAAGGAGAAAATATTTAAGAACCATCTACCTACTCGAAAAAAGGAATTACACTGTGCTAATGTCCTTTAGACAATGCTATCCCACTATTGAGGAGTAGGTAGCATCGTCGTTGGAGTTTTCGGGTCAATTCGATTAAGGGACGTGTGGTCACTAAAGCAATGTTAGGACGCCTTAGTGGTAACCCTAATGTCTTAGATCATTTTTTCCGAGGAAACCATTTCGAGGCAACTTATGATCTTTGGACAAGAGGGCAACCTCTAAAACTTCCTATACTCAATGACCACGTTCGAGGCAACCAAGTGAGGTGTACCCTAAGAGTGGCATGTGAAAGTGTGTTATTTCGGTTAATTTTATCTTTGTACATGTCATGGGTGAGCTATATTGATTTTAGGTAAAAGATTGATCTTGTCATGCATTGCCTATTTATCAAACATCTAACAGTTAATATTGTGCGGAAATTAAATTGCGGGAAATTAAATCTAAACTATTACAAGGCGTCGGGTATTTACATCGCCAAAAACAAACCCTTTAATTTAAATTGCGGAAAGTAAAAGAAAGCAATAAATAATGTCCTAATTAAAAGTTATTACATACCAGAAGCAATTACAATATTGGAAATATAGATCGCGTGCAAGAAAATTAAATCGGCGTATTCTTAGGGTTTTGACCCTTTTTTGAAAGAAAGCATTTTTTGTTATTTTGAATTTAAAGAAATTAATCCTAAACTAATTATTAATTAATTAATAAAATAAAAATATATTTTTTGATTTTTTGTTTGAATATTAAAGGAAATAAAATAAAGAATGATTAAAATTGTTAAAAAAAACCTAATATTCTAAATTCATTTTAATTTATTGCAAAAAGGGTTAAAATTATGCCTAATTAAACTAAATTATTTAATTAATATTTATTTACAAAAATAAAGTAATGAAATTAGTTTTAATAAATAAAAATAATATTTGTTTTGTTTTCTGATTTTATTAGGAAAATTATTAATTAGTTAATTAACAATAAAATAAAAATTAGAACAAAATAAATAAATGAAAATATAAAGAGTAAAAGAAATAACCCAGGGGGTGTGGGCCTAATTTGAAGGTGTGATTTGCAATCTCCAGGCCCATTTAACGTTGGCCTGCTTTGACTTTTCCAACCCCCTATGCGCTGGTTGACTAGAGTCCATGGTGGATGTCCAATCTAGACCCTCAGATCTGGCCTGAAGGCCATCTGGCGCCTGGATCTTTGAGGAGCATGATAGTCCCTATGCTTGAGGTTATACTGGAATAGCTGAAAGAAAAAATCAAGAAATATGTTGGGGACCTGGGATTCGAACCCAGGTCCCATTGCTCAATGGCCAGCGCGCTTACCAATCTAACCAACCTGCTTATTTGTTATTAGAATACAAAACAAATATTATATTGAAGACTCAATTATTATGCTGGAAATAAAAAAAAGTGGCGCGAGATTTAAATGGACCAATCAGGGGAAGACATCTAGTCGTCTTCTCCAACGGAACCCTGGTTTATTTCCTGCGGATTTGAGTCCGTAGCAAAATCCCTAGGGCCAGCCTAACATGAGTTATAGGCCATATAAATGAAAATGGAGAACATCATTGTGTTCGTCTCCCTTCCCTGAAGACAACCATGTCCATGGTTTGCTTTGATTTTGCCTGTATCAAAAATGCCTAAAAAACAAGAACACAAACCCTAGCTTCGGATACAGGGTTATAAGCCATGAAAACAAAATTAAATAATACAGAATGCTTAGAAATTGAATGGCAAGCATGATTATACAAAAAATTTGGCAAAAGGATGCAAGAGAATGGATTTACGATTCCATGTACAGGGCCATGTTCGTGGACACTTACAACGCGTTGTAGGGAGGGAGAAGGCCTGGTTTTGATTCCAATCGCTTCAGGGGATAGCAGACAAGGAAGCTACGTTGAGATTTTGGACTGAATCGTGCTCTAGGGTGGATTTCAGTTTTCAATTTTCCAAGCTTTTTATCCAATTTGGTTTGGCCGTTGTGGGCAGCTTCAGGTCGTGTTCTTGATGTGTATAGCTTGTGTGTGTATAAGGGAATGAATTAGGTTAATCTTTGGGCCTTGAATCCATATGTATTGAAGATGGAAGATATGATTTGATCCCTCCATTAAAGGCTTTCAAATTCTTTCCAAATCCAAGATTTTGTGCATGATTTGCCTTGGCACGAATTTGATTATGTGTATCTTGATAATGAAGACCTGCAATGATCAAAAAATCTTATTCCATCAATTTTTGGATTTTATTTGAATTAATATTGAGTTAAAATGAATTAAATCAATAAAAATTAAATAAAATAGAAAAATTAATAGTTGGTCATGAAATTGAAGATAGGACACGTGTGTGGTGTGAAAAGACCAAATCAAGTGGAAAAAAGTGGGCCCTTTTGTCAAAACTTGGAGTTTTGAGGATAGTTTACTTTTGGCACTTTTAGAAAAATTCCCAACTTCAACAATGCATAACTTCTTCAATTTTGAACTTTTGGAAGTTTTCTTGGACTTTTTAGAAACCTTGAGATGTCCTCTAACCAACCCTTTTGGTCTCATCTCATTTTGATATTCCATTCTCAAGTTACAAGCTTTGGCAAAAAAGGTGTTTTTGTTGACTTTCAAAAAATGACCTATAATGTCCAAATTTGTAACTTCTTGTGAGAGCATTTCTTGATCTTGGGGTGTGAATATGGATTGTAGGAAATTGCATCCTCTTAAAAATGAGCTTTGGATGGGTCATTTCTCATAAAGTATGAGAAAGTTATGCTTGGTCAAAGTTGGGTTGACTTTTCCTACAAAACCCTAATTTAGCAACTTTTGAACCTTGATGAATCTTGAGAAATCCTTGATGAATCATGATCAAACCTTGATAAAATGATGAATTATCCTTCAAAATGATAATGTTGACAAAAAATCTTGAAGTTTGACTGTTTGTAGGTCACAGTTGACTTTTGCCCCAGCACAGTCGATTTTTGGACCTCTTGAGCAATTGACTGACCAAGCTTTCTCTGCAAGGCTTGAAATTTGACATGGATGAACTTGAGAACATATTAGGACATTGGGAAGAAATTGAGGTCATTTGGATGTAAGGACCTTGATGCAACACAAAACCCTAATTTTGAATTGACTGCCTTAGGAGGTGATTTGACTGTCCAACTCTTGAGCAAATTGGAGATTATTCTTGACATGTCTTGAGAAATATGGGAGGGAAAATTTTGGGGTACAACATATCCAATCAAGTATATCTTCGAGAAGCCTGCCTTGTCCGAAAGAATAGAAAGATGACAGATGATCTTAACTGAGTATGACATCTAATACACAACTCAGAAAGCAATCAAGGGGAGTGTATTGGCGGATCATTTGGCGCATCAGGCCGTGGATGACTACCAATCCATGAATTTCGAGTTCCCGGATGAGAACATTATGTTGATGACCGACTATGAAAAACCTGGACCGGATGAAGGACCTGAGGAAGGATCCCGATGGTCTATGTATTTTAATGGAGCCTCAAACGCGTTGGGTAATGGCATTGGTGCTATGATCATATCTCCTGAGGCCTGTCATACTCCGTTCACTGGCTGATTATGTTTTAACTACACCAACAATATGGCGGAGTATGAAGCGTGCATCATGGGTCTTCGAGCTGCTATTGACCTGAGGATTAAGTTCTTGAGTGTATTCGGGGATTCTGCTCTAGTGATCAGTCAGATCAAAGGCGAGTGGGATACGAAACACCCAAATCTTATTCCTTACAAAGAGTATGTACTGACATTGCTCCCACATTTTGAGGAGATAACCTTTGAACATTTCCCCAGAGAGAAGAATCAGTTGGCGGACGCGCTAGCTACCATGTCTTCTATGTTCAAGGTCAGGTGGGACAATGAAGCTCCCCAGATCACCATTGAGAGGTTGGATGAACCCGCACATTGCTGTGACATTGAGACAGAAGAGGTAGCAGATAAACCCTGGTTTCACGAGGTAAAGAGGTATCTTGAGGCTCAAGAATACCCCGAGGGTGCATCTGTTAATGATAAGAAGTTCTTGAGAAGGTTCACTGCGAAGTTCTTCATCAGTAATGGTGTCCTTTATAAGCGTAACCATGATTCAACCTTACTGCGATGTGTGGACAAAAGCGAGGCAGAAAGGATCATGGCAGAGTTACATCAAGGTACCTTCGGAACTCATTCCAGTGGACACACCATGGCAAAGAAGATCCTACGGGCTGGATATTATTGGTCTACTACGGAAGCCAATTGTTATCAGCATTCTCGAACCTGTCATAAGTGCCAAGTCTATGATGATAAGGTGCATATACCTCGAGTTACTCTGAATGTTTTGACAACTCCTTGGCCTTTTGCAATGTGGGGCATCGACATGATCGGCGAGATCAGACCTACTGCGTCCAACGGGCATCGTTTCATTCTGGTAGCTATTGATTATTTCACGAAGTGGGTTGAGGCAACTTCCTTTGCTATGGTAACCAAGAACATCGTGGCGCGGTTTATCCGACACAATCTGATCTGTCGATATGGTGTACCGGAGAGAATCATTACGGACAATGGTACAAAACTCAACAATACAATGATCACCGAGTTCTGCAAACATTAAGATAAAGCATCACAACTCTTCTCCCTACCGGCCGAAGATGAATGGGGCTGTTAAAGCGGCTAATAAGAACATCAAGAAGATTGTGCAGAAGATGACAGTGACATACAAAGACTGGCATGAGATGTTACCATTCTCTCTTCATGGGTGCCATACCTTAGCACGGACATCGACAGGGGCAACACCCTACTCTTTGGTGTATGGCATAGAGGCAGTCCTACCCATCGAAGTCCAAATACCCTCTCTTTGGATTATGAAGGACACAAGTTTGTGCGAGGATGATTGGATCCAGACCCAACTTGACCAGCTGAACCTAATTGATGAGAAGAGACTTACTGCTATTTGTCATGGTCAGACGTATCAAAAGCGAATGATCAAGGCATTTAATAAGAAAGTCAGAAGTCAAGAGTATCAAGTCAGGGATCTGGTGATCAAACGCATCATACTGCCTCAAGGTGATCCCAGGGGCAAATGGACCCCCATGTACGAAGGGCCATTTGTGGTTAAGAACATTTTCTCAGGAGGAGTATGATTCTAACCACCATGGATGGTGACGACCTTCCTCACCCTGTCAATGCAGACATAGTGAAAAGATACTACGCATAATCAAAGACCCGCTAGGTCGACTGGCCTAGGAAAAAATAAAGGCTTCCCGGCGAACCAAAAGGGTTCGGGCAAAAGTAAGGGATGAAAATGAAAAAAAATTGTACACCTGGCAAGTCGAAAACCTGAAAAGGAGGCTTGGGCAAAAATGGGTATCTCGGTGGACTGAAAACCCGAAAGGGCGGTCCAGGAAAAAATTAGGGATCAAAGCGTAACACTATGTCTCATTGGATCATCTTGAAACCAGACTTCGGTATCGACTATCAAGCTCGAACGGCGCCAATCAATCTGATCTACCTTCGGCCAAGTAGCAAGTGATGAGACGCTCGAAGATATAAAGGCAATAACAGAGTTGAAACCCAATGGGATTGTTCACAAAGTCGTTTTTCTTTCTCTTTCACAAGTTGTATAAATTATGTTCCCTCGGTGGCGTCCTCTTACTAGGACGTCAGTCTCTTGTACAAAACGCCTATTACAGGCCAGCTTCAAAATCAATACAATTCAATTTCACAAATTTCAACTTGTTTTGTTCTTTTTCTGTTTTGTTTTGCAAGAACGTCCAATGATTCATTTTTGATATATGCATTTGAAAATAATCGCTGCTCATAAATATTTACATGAAAAACAAAAACAATTACTCGTAATTCCAGGAACATGGGCAAACAAGAAGTGTCCAAACCTTACAGTTGCTCCATCCACCAGGTACAGGGATAAAGCCAGCTTATAATATGACTAAGGGTACAAACATTCCCTGCAGAGTAGGAAGTATCCAAAGGCAATGGTGTTAGCTCTCCCCAACCGAGGTTCGTAATCGCAAATGAGTCGGAAAAATTCTCCCCAAGCAGAAATTCAATCCCCGACAGAGTTTATTCATCACCAGCAATGGTAATCCATCCTTAGCGGAGTTGTTTCTCCAAGTCAGCAGATCGTCCAACAGAGTATCTCTCTTCCCCACAGAGTCATTCTCTCACCGGATTATTCTCAAACAAAGTCTCTCCCGGCGGATTGTTCTCGAGCAGAACAGACTCAAGTCTCCGACTATTCATCTTCGATCACTATCCCTAGCGAGAACAAAGAACTCAACTCCTTATACCCTCCAACGGCAGTCCGGGATTTATTCTCCCCAACCGAAGAATATTATAAGAACATTGCATATCCGTGCATCGCAACATACACATATGCATTATACAACACAATCTCATTTATATTTGAGAACATCATTACTCAATACATTTCATACATCATGACATTACATACGACTAACTCTTTACCTTTCAGGGAAAGATACAATCAAGTTCTCATAAGTTTTCTCTGGTTCAGTCAAATCGATACTAAGATTTCTGTTCCAATTCAAGCTATGAAGCCCGGAAATCGACCGGATAATATCTTGATATATCCAGAATACTACGAAGCCTGGAATCAACCAGATACTGGTATGTCTTAAATACAAGCTTAAAGCCCAGAAATCAACCGGAAAACAGCTTAACCCCCAACAAGTTATTGTGAAGCCTGGAAATCGACCAGATAGCAATAAAAAATACCATGAAGCCTGGAATCGACCAGATAATGGTATAAGACACCATGAAGCCCGGATCACGACCAGATAACGACAAAGGATACTGAAGCTTGGGACACGACCAAATAATAGTATAAGACACTGCAAAGCTTGGAATTCGACCAAATAGCAGTTTATTCGGCCAATTACTAAGAAACCCGAAAATCGACCAGATATTAGTATGCCTAAAATTCAAGCTAGGAAGCCCGAATGCGATCAGATAACCACTTGATTCCTTCTGAAGCCTGGAGCATGACCAGATAAGAAGTGAGAAATTGCAAATCCTGGAGAACGACCAGATAACAAGTTTAATCTCATCCCCCAGTAAGTCGCTGTGAAGCCTGGAGCATGACCAGATAGCAGTCAGTCTTATTTTCCTCAGCAAATCACTATGAAGCCTGGAGCACGACCAGATAGAAGTTTATTTTCACCTCCTCGACTAAGAGATGATTCCCTAGTAGATTAACAGGCAATTGAAGTTCCTAAAACTCTATTTCTCTCAAGACAGAGACCAACATTCCCCAATGTAGTCCTCCTCAACAACAGGTATACGGGTTCTCGCAAAGGAATCTCTTATGCGATCGACACTTCTTCGGATGGCATCTTCAAGCCCATCTTCCGTGATTGACTTCCAAATGGAATCTATAAGCCCATTCTCGATATCGCAAGACAAGTCCACTTCATGCAAGTGCAAATTTCTGGGCACTCTAGTGTTCAATCATCTTCTACCTTCGTATCACGAAAGGCAGACAAGCCAATCTACATCCTCAGGTTTAAGAAGATTGAACAAGGGAAGCTGTTGTACCCCAAAATTTTCCCTCCCATATTTCTCAATACATTTCAAGTGAGGTCCTCAAATTGCTCAAGGAAGTCCAATGGTTGACCAGGCAAACTCTCTCCTAAGGCAGTCTACCCCAAATTAGGGTTTCACTTTGCATCAAGATGTTTGAGTCCAAAGGATCCCAAATGCTCACCATTGTCCTAATATATTCTCCAGATCATCCATGTCAAGTTTCAAGCCTTGCAGAGGAAGTTTGCTCAGTCAATTGCTCAAAGGCCTGAGAATCGACTGTGCTAGGGCAAAAGTCAAATGTGACCCACATACAGTCAAACTTCAAGATTTTTGGTCAACATTCTCATTTTTAATTATTATTCATCATTTGATCAAGGGTTGATCATGATTCCTCAAGGATTTCTCACAATTCATCAAAACCCAAAAATTGTTAAATTAGGGTTTTGTAGGAAAAGTCAACTCAACTTTGACCAAGCATAACTTTCTCATACTTTATCAAAAATGACCCATCCAAAGCTCATTTTGAAGAGGATGTAATTACCTACAATTAATCTTCACCTCCAAAGTTAAAAATATTCACTCACAAGAAGATACAAATTTGGACATTATAGGTCATTTTGAAAAGTCAACAAAAACACCTTTTGGGTCAAAGCTTTATACATGAACATGGAAGATTCAATTGAGATGAGACCAAAAGGGTTGCTTAGAGGACGTCTTAAGCTTTCTAAAAAGTCTAAGAACACCTCTCTAGGGTCAAAATTGAGGGAGTAATACATTGGAAAAGTTGACCCTTTTTGCAAAATTGCATTTTTTGTCAAATGGGCCAAACTTTTTATGCTTGCACTGAGTTTGTAACATGACCCACGACCCATGAGCCCTTCCACTTGCCATTCTTTTATTTTTGTCATTTATTTTGATTTTATTTCAATTAAATAAAATAAAATCAAAATAAAATCACGAAAATATCAAAAACTAATCAAAGCTTGAGATTTTGTGCATGTTTAGGTCTATTATACAGTTGGAAGTGAAATCAAATCGTACAAGTTTCATTTGGACACAAAAAGATTGCATTTTGCTTGATTTGGAAATATTTGCACAAGGATTAAATCATAAATCAATGATCATAATTGGAGAAGATTTGAAACAAGTTTGCAACCCTAATTCATTCTAGGGTACATAAGGAACATCTGCAGATTAGAAACAAAGAGGTTGGAGGCGTGTAAAAGAGAGAGCAAGTTTCAAAAAATTCAAGAAAAGTGGCAAACTGATTTCCACGTTTAAGGTCAATTCAAAGAATTCTAGTTATTCCAATCAATTGCTGGACATCCAAGGATCAAGATTCAACCACTAGCAAGCTTCCTAACATCCAGAATTGCACTGTAAGTACCCCACGGTTTTCACATTTTCTTGAAATTGAATTCAATAATTCTGGCATATTTAGCATGATTCGTTGTCATATTCTTATTCCTTGAGTCATTTGCAAACTAATGGTTACATTTAATTTCATTTTTGCTGACTATACATCAAGATGCCATAGTTAGGGTTCTTGTTTCGTTTTTAGGGTTTTTTCTGTACAGGGACAATTGGCCATGGATTGTGGTACCATGATGCTCGTGAGGTTGCAACAAGTTGATTGGTACCATTGTTTTGCATTTACCATGCCTGTATAGGATTTTGGAAAGGCACATGGTTATACCTACACCCAAGTGACCGTAGGTAAAAGTCAAGAAACTTTTAGCAACGGTGGGAGGAAGAAGAAGGATAACGTGGCACTTCCTGACTCGCCCATTCAAATTTCGCGCGTTTGATAATTATTATTTTGTTTTTACCATATAACGTTTGTTTATTATCATATGTACAATTAATGTGGCCAGCTCATATGGTAAGCATGCAGGGTGGTATTGCCCAAGGACTTGGGTTCGATCCCCAGGTCCTCACATTATTTCATATTATTTTTCCCTGCATATTCAGGTGTGTTGATACCCCATGAAGTCCATCATGCACTCTCCAAATCTAGGCATCCAAGCCATCAACAGGCTAGATCCAAGGCCTTCCCAATGAAGGTCCACCATGGGCATAAGTCAAGCGCATGCATGGGATCTGGCAAAGTCAAACATGGCCAGAGCTATTGGGTTCAGATTTACAAGTCACACCCCCTTTCTTGCTAACAACTACCAGGCCCATTCTCTTTCTTTTATTTATTTCTTTTATTTAAATTAATTTGATTAAATATTTTCTAACACAAATTAATTTCTTTTTTTCATAAAAATCACAAAATCAATTTTCACAAATTTAGAATTAGATTTTTATTTTATCAAATTTAATTTAATGTTAGTTTCATTTAATTTAGGATTAATTCTAACTTTTTCATATATTTAAAATCAACTAGAAATATTAGGGTTAACATGTGATTCAATTTTTATTTCTTTTCTCAATAAAACAAAAATACAAAAATAGGTTGATTTAATTATTTTCCTTAAATTTTAAATTAATTAGTAATTAGGTTTTTATTTATTAATTAAAATCTTATTTTCTCAAAACAATCAAAAACAACAAAAAATGATTTTTCTTTTTAAGTTTTAATTAAGTTTAGATGGGGTCAAAACCCTAATTCCTTTTCATTCAATTCATCGCGCGCGTTTTATTATTTTTGCAATATTAATGCAACTGCTCATGGTATGTAATAGTTTAATTAGGATTTTCTTTTTATTTATCGTTTTTGCGGGTTTTTTGGCTATGTAATTAATCCCTGCCCTGAAGCCTTGTAATAGCGTAGGTTTTACTTTTCCGCATTTTATTTCTTGCAAATATTAACTATTAGATGTATGTTAATAGTATTGTATGACAAGATTGCATGTTAATTTAAAATGGCTAGCAAACCCTAATGTGCAAAGATAATAACTGAAAACAAATCACTCGCAGATGCGCACTCCTAGGGTATACTCTCACTTCGGTTGCCTTCGGTAAACGGTCATTAAGTATAGGGTGTCTTAGTGGTTTCCCTCCTGTCTAAACAAAGATCAAAAGTCCCGTTCGGAAATGTTGCCTCGGAAAACGTCGCCTCAGAAATGTTGCCTCGAATATGATCTTAAGACATTAGGGTTATTACTAAGACGTCCTAACATTGCTTTAGTGATCGTACGTCCCTTACGAATTGACCCTTACAACTCCAACGACGATGCTACCTATTTATCAATAGTAGGATAGAATTGTCTAAAGGAAACGAGAATGGAAATAATCTTTTTTCGAGTAGGTAGATACTAGTAGGTACTTGCTCAAAACAATAAGCTTTTTCACACCAAACACTTTTTTCAAACAAAGTTTTCAAAAACACTTCGTAACACTCTTGAAGACAGAAGCAAGGGTTAAAACGAAGTAAAACAAAAAATTTTCAAAATAAACACACACAAGAAATATTAAAAGATGAGCAAGTATCTAAGAGCCCGTGGAAAACCACAGATAGAAAAAGTGCTAATACCTTCCCTTTCTATAGTCTACCCCCCGTACTCAAAATCTCAGAAAAGGAATTTTTCTGTGCTTTTTTCCTTTCCGGTTGGATAAAATAAAAGTCGGTGGCGACTCTTGCTTACCGCGACATTTTGCAAACACAAACACAAAACGCAAACCAGCATTTTTCAAAAAACAGTCGGTTCTGCCACCGTATCACAGAACTGGTGACTCTGCTGAGGAGAGCTATAAGTGGGGTATACCTTAGGATTTAGTTCAACATAAATTGCTTCTATTGTTTGTTTTGGGTGCTTTACTTTTAAGGGTTTTGTTTAGGAGTTACTATAGATCCTAACCCGGATCTGGGGACACCTTTTAGGTAAGTAGCAATAAGCTGTGAGGGAACTGTACGGCGTAGACCGATACAGTTGAAGCAATAGCTACGTTGATGTCGCACATTGGTTGGTACTGGTATCCCTTATGGAGAAACAAGGAGAATACGGGGCCGCTATGTGTGTCGTTAAGCATCAACTAACCTTATAACCCTTAATCGACTGACTTGGCCATTAGAAAGTAGTGAGATAGCCGGCCTCAGTGTAAAGCTGAGAAATGGTTGATACTCGATGCTACACTCATTGAGACCATACTCTCGAGATAGTTCCGACCGCAAGAAAAGATTGCGTGAGCTGAAACCATGACCGATGGAGGATGGTCTGTGATATTGAGAACCTTTAGAACCCGATTAATTTTACTAGGATAAGTTGAAACCAACTGAACTTCAAGAGGGTAATACCTTTGACCCCATACAAGCCTTAAACTTAAGGGCTTTGGTGTGACTTGTTTGCCTTTGCCATGTCTGTTATCTGCTACACCTATTGTTTTTATCATGACATCATGCATCATAATATAGCATGCATACTTCATTATACTAACCATTTCAAAGACCGAGGGGATTTATCTTTGTTCTGTTTTGCAGATTATGGCTTCCGTGCACAGAAATACCATCCGAGTTAACTTTGTGCAAATACCTGCTCAACTTAAAGAGTTAGCCTCAAGAGTTTCTAAGACTTCTATGTTCATTAAGAGACATGGTCAGCTTCTTAGCTTGGTTACTTTAAAGTTTGATAAGCAGATGATGAGTGTACTTTTCCAGTTCTTCGATCCTGTGCATCATTGCTTCACCTTTCCAGACAACCAGTTGGTTCCCACTTTGGAAGAGTTCTCTCACTTATTAGGCATATCCATCCTTGAACAGATGCCCTTCACAGGTATGGAAGAGACTCCATATCAGAAGACATTGCCTCAGCTCTGCATCTAAAGCAGGCTGATGTAGTATCCAATTGAGAGACAGGAAGAGGGGTCAAAGGTTTTCTAGCCAAATTTTTGATGGATCAGGTTCAACTATTCTGGGATAATTTGGATTAACAGGCTTTCGAAGATATCTTGGCTCTCCTTATCTATGGGTTGGTCCTCTTCCCGAATCTAGATTCCTTTATAGATGTGAATGCGGTTAAGATCTTCCTGTCTCGCAATCCAGTGCCTACTCTATTGGGTGATATCTTGCATGCCCTCTACACTCGTACTGTGCGAAGAAGAGGGACCCTTATGTGTTGTATGACATTGTTGTCAAGGTGGTTTATTTCACACCTCCCCAAGTCTGTGCTGAAGAATGAAGAAGGTTTGGGATGGTTTTACAGAATAATGTCACTTGCCCATACAGACGTTCTTTGGAGTTCCAAGGCTATGGAAAACACTACTGTCATTGATTGTTGTGGGGGATATCCTAATGTCCCATTGCTTAGAATCAGAGGAGGTATAACCTACAATCCTTGTCTAGCTTTGCGATAATTTGGTCGTGCTCGGAGAGATGGTCCCCATGAGCTACTTCTTACGGATATTGCATTTGACTACAAGGAAGACGTTGACGAGCATCACCAGAGGTTTATACGAGCTTGGGGCATGGTGAAAAGATCTGACCCCCAAGAGCTAGGACCAAGGACTTCCATTCCTATGCAGCCTTACCTACAATGGGTCCGAGCTCGTGCCCAGAAGCTTGGGATGCCTTATGAAGCCGTATTGCCAGTGATTGTGGAGCCCACTAATGAAGAAGGAATTCCTTACACAGTTCTTTATCCTTACATGCCCACTGATCCTGGGGCATTGCAGAGGTCTTGGATTCAGCTGAAAGAGGAGAGGGATACTTACCGCGAGAAGTACCATGTGCAAGAAAGGAAGATTTTGAAGCTCACCAGGCAGCTCGAGGAAGAAAGAACGATCAATGACTACGTCAACACAAAGAGGAAGCGTACATGGGACTTTTGATTTTGCTTTTCTAGTTTAGATTTGTTTTTCATTTATTTCTTTGTAACGCCTTAAAGGCATTGTTGAACCTTTTACAGATTAATCTAATAAAGTTTGTTTATTTTTGGTTTGCAAATTTAAATCTCCCAAAGTCTTTGAAATCATTAAATACGTATCCCATTATCATCCACATCATTACAGGTACCATTACAGGTTTCTCATCTTCTTCGCTGTTTATTTCAGCAGAAATGTCTTCTGATCAAGCCATCAAAGATCTTCAGGCACAAAATGCCCAATTCCAGCAGATGTTCTGAAGCTTGGCTAAAGGGCAAGAGGATTTGAAGACCCTGATTCTGAAAGAGAAGAAGAAGAAGAAGAAGAAGAAGAAGAAGGTCATTCTTCTGAATATGGGAAAAAGGTTTGGGGATAGGTTGAAACAATAAGCAGATCTGACCTCTTCATCCAAGGAAGGGGAGAACCAAGAAGAAGAAAAGGGCCCCAGTCCTGCAATCTCTGATGATGATACAGATTATGATGAGGAGAAATATCCTCCAGCCGAGGATAGGTACAAGCAGTTAGAAGATCGTCTGAGTGCAATGGAGATTCAGAAGATCCCTGGTTTGGATTTTGGAGAGCTGGGACAGGTATCAGGAGTGGTGATCCCTCATAAGTTCAAAGCTCCAGTTTTTGCCAAGTACGATGGAGTATCCTGTCCAAAACTCCATCTCCGCTCCTACGTCAGAAAAATCCAACCCCACACTGCTGATAGAAATTTGTGGGTACATTTCTTTCAAGATAGTCTACCAGGGTCTCAACTTGAATGGTTTTATCAACTGGAAGGAGCTAATGTCTGAAACTGGGAAGACCTTGCTGCTGCTTTTTACAGGCAGTATCAATATAACGCCGACCTTGCTTCCACTCGTACTCAACTTCAGGATATGTCAATGGTTGCAAGCGAAGGTTTTAAGGACTATGCTCAAAAGTGGAGAGACTTAGCTGGAAGAGTCCAACCCCTTTGTCTGACAGGGAGTTGGTTGACATGTTTCTAGGGACGCTATCTGGTTCATTTTTCAATCATCTGATCGGCAGTTCGTCATCCGGGTTTAATTAGTTGATCTTGACTGGAGAGAGAGTAGAAGCTGGTATCTGAAGTGGTAAGATACATAAGGATACCTCATCAAGTGCAGTGTAGAAGCCTTTCACCGGTAAGAAAGAAGCTAGTGCAGTCTACGGCCTGAGAGGCCAAAGCAGACCTGAACACTGTCAAGCAGTAAATGCGGTAGTGATATCAAGACCCACAGTTTCTCCACAATGCAACAATCAACAAAGGGTGGAAAGTCCACAGAGGCAGTACACTCGGCTCAATATGACCTTGTCTCAAATTCTACCCCAATTATTGAAGACCAATCTGATAACTCTGAGGGAAGCCCCGAAGAACCCCAACACCACTTCTCCTCAATATAACCCAAATTCCTGCTGCGCCTATCACTTCGAAAGCCCAGGTCATGATACAAACAATTGTTGGGCCTTGAAGAATAAGGTGCAAGACTTGATCGAAGCCAAAGAGTTTGAGTTTGACGCTCCAGAGAAGCCCAACGTCATAACTGCTCCCATGCCCAAACATGGTCATGGGGTAAATGCTGTGGATGATGATTTATTTGGGACCTCCGTGGAAGAAATTTCTACTTCTTTGATGACAGTTAAGAAGAATCTATTGTTGGCCGGTTTATTTCTGGGTTGTGGCGAAGGTTGCCACATGTATTCAATTTTGCCTGCTGGTTGCCACTTGTTGAAATCAGGTGTTCAACGCCTGATGGATAACAAAGAGATCCTGTTCGAAAAGACTATGATTCCGTTGGTTCCAATTGAAGATGTTGCCATCATAAACATTTCCACCAATCCTTCCAAGGTTTCCTCGAGAAAACCTGTTAGGATTACACCCGTTCCAAGAATTGCTCCGTTAATAATTAATGTCCCTGGTCATATCCCATACACTTCGGATAAGGCTGTCCCTTGGCACTATGGGGCTGATGTGTATTTAGATGTAGTTAAGCAAGACTTAAAGAGTGAGGAAGCTGATGTTAATGTCAGTAATATTGTCAGGGCCAACAAGGTCACCAGAAGCGGAAGACTCTTTTCTCCCAAGATTTCCCCTCCGACTGTCCACAAACATGTTGTCATTCCATATAGTATATCAGCTACTATCCTAGTTCCTATTCCAGTTATCACCCCTGTCGCCGAGCCATCTGAAACTCGGGGCAAAGAAATCACAGGTGAGCCTGCCCGGACGGAGGCACCTAAGAAGATCATTGTAGAAACGTCTAAGCAGGAGATAGAGGAAATTCTGAAGATTATCAAGAAAAGCGACTACAACGTAGTCGAGCAGTTGGGGCAGACCCCGTCTAAAATCTCCATGTTGTCCTTATTATTATGTTCTGAAGCCCATGCAAAGGCTTTAATTTCATTCCTCAAAACTGCGCATGTGCCACAGGAAACTTCAGTCGATCAATTCAAAGACTGCGTAGCTAGTTTCACTGCCGACAATAGGTTGGGTTTCTCAGATGCAAATATGACTACTAAAGGAAGAAATTACAATGACACTCTGCACGTCTCGATCGAGTGCAGGGGCACTACTATGGCCTATGTACTGGTGGATATCGGATCCTCATTGAATGTTTTGCAAAAGAAAGCATTAAACCATCTGGACTGTGAAGGTTTGATTCTAAAGCCAAGCAATATTGTGGTCAGGGCTTTCGACGGGTCAAAAAGGATGGTGCACGGGGAGGTGGACGTCCCTGTTAAAGTTGGCTCTTAGACTTTTGCATCCACTTTCTACGTGATGGATATCCGACCATCATATTCTTGCTTGTTGGGTCGCCCTTGGATTCATAAGGCTGGGGAAGTGACTTCCACGCTCCACCAAATGTTGAAATATCCGGTAAAGGGGAAGATTGTCACGGTACGAGGTGAAGAAGAGTATATGGTGAGTCATCTTAATTCCTTTCGCTACTTGGAAATGGATGGGGAATTCATCGAAACCCCTTGTCAGAACTTTGAAGAGGTCCCCCAGACTTTGGCATCAACTGAAGTTGCTACCGACAAGCCTCCGATGAAGATGGCTTCCCTCAAGGATACCAGAGCTGCAATTGAAGAAGGTGGGTGTGCATATTGGGGTCAGCTCCCTGATTTCACGCATAAAACTGACAAATTTGGTTTGGGCTTTACTACAGGGGCTCAAAGGGCTGTTAGGCGCGCACGGATTGGAAGACCTCATCTGCACATTAGTAATCAGGGAGTGAATGCAATTGAGGACAGTGAAGAAGATTCAGATATCGACAGCTGGATCTACCCGACAACCAATGGTGGATTGAACAACTGGACGACAAAGGACTTCATACCTGTTTCTTTTAATCCACAGTAATTGACTTTTGTTTTGAGATTTGTAATAAACAGTTTGAAACTTTACGGCCCGATGCCTTGCCCGAGGAACCTTGGCTTTGCTTGTGAGGGCTTATTATCTGTCATTTCATATATCATCAATAAAACATTGAACGTTTCTTGCATCACAAATTTTGCGCTCCTTGTTTTTTCTTTTTCTATCTCTCGCTTTATCAAAAACAACTATTCTCTTACACACACTCACGTATCATAATGCAGATCCATATCCACTCTGGATCCCATTGATAATAACTCTGCTACTTCCAGTTATGACTTCGAAAATCCGATCAACCAAGCCGAGAACAAAGGTGAGGATGACTGTGAGGTGCCCGGAGAACTTCCTAGACTGTTACTTCAGGAAGAGAGGTCCATACAGCCTCATGAAGAGCCAGTTGAATCAGTGAATTTGGGTATAGAGGAAAATAGGAAGGAGGTTAAGATAGGTATGAATCTGGAGCCTAGTGTCAAGCAATGGTTGATACAGATGCTACGCGACTATGTTGAGATCTTTGCCTGGTCCTATGAAGACATTCCTGGTTTGGATACTGATATTGTGGTACACCGCTTGCCAACTAAAGAAGACTGCCCTCCGATAAAACAGAAGGTTTTCCATATGCGCCCTGAGATGTCTGAGAAAATCAAAGCTGAGGTCATGAAACAATTCGACGCGGGATTCTTAGCTGTTACTTCTTATCCATAGTGGGTTGCCAATGTTGTTCTGATGCCTAAGAAAGATGGTAAGGTACGGATGTGTATGGACTATAGAGATCTGAACAGGGCGAGCCCCAAGGATGACTTCCCACTTCCTCACATCGATGTTCTGGTCGACAACACCGTGCAACATAAGATCTTCTCCTTTATGGATGGTTTTTCTGGTTACAATCTGATCAAGATGGCTCCTGAGGACATGGAGAAGACAACCTTCATTACGCAGTGGGGCACCTTTTGCTACAAGGTAATGCCTTTCGGGTTGAAGAATGCCGGGGCAACTTATCAGCGCGCCATGGACGCTTTATTCCACGACATGATTCACCATGAGATTGAGGTTTACGTTGATAACATGATCGCAAGGTCCCAGACTAAGGAAGAACACCTTGACCATCTCCAGAAGTTGTTTGACATGTTAAAGATGTACAAGCTAAGGTTGAACCCGAACAAGTGCACCTTCGGGGTAAGGTTTGGTAAGCTGTTGGGTTTCGTCGTCAGAGATAAGGGTATTCAGGTGGACTCTGCCAAGGTAAAGGCTATACAGGAGATGCCGACTCCCCACATAGAAAAGGAAGTTAGAGGCTTTTTGGGACGTTTGAACTACATCGCCCGATTCATCTCACATCTGATTGCTACTTGTGAGCCAATCTTCAAGCTGCTGAAGAAAGATCAAGTGGTAAAATGGAATGATGAATGTCAGACCGCCTTCGAAAGGATCAAGGAATACCTCCAAGAGCCACCTATTCTGATGCCTCCAGTTGAAGGAAGACCTTTGATCTTATACTTGACAGTACTGGATAATTCAATGGGGTGTGTGCTGGGGCATCATGATGAGTCTGGCCAGAAAGAGCACGCTATTTACTACCTTAGAAAAAAGTTTACCGATTGCAAGACCCGATACTCGTTGCTCGAGAAAGCTTGTTGCGCTTTCGCATGGGCTGCTCGCCGGCTGAGACAGTATATGCTGACTCACACCACTTATTGATATCAAAGATGGATCCAATCAAGTATATCTTCGAGAAGCCTGCCTTGTCCAGAAGAATAGAAAGATGGAAGATGATCTTAACTGAGTATGACATCCAATACACAACTCAGAAAGCAATCAAGGGGAGTGTATTGGCGGATCATTTGGCGCATCAGGCAGTGGATGACTACCAATCCATGAATTTTGAGTTCCCGGATGAGAACATTATGTTGATGACCGACTGTGAAAAACCTGGACCGGATGAAGGACCTTAGGAAGGATCCCGATGGTCTATGTATTTTGATGGAGCCTCAAACGCGTTGGGTAATGGCATTGGCGCTGTGATCATATCTCTTGAGGGCTGTCATACTCCATTCACCGCCCGATTATGTTTTAACTGCACCAACAATATGGTGGAGTATGAAGCGTGCATCATAGGTCTTCGAGCTACTATTGACCTGAGGATTAAGTTCTTGAGTGTATTCGGGGATTCTGCTCTAGTGATCAGTCAGATCAAAGGCGAGTGGGATACGGAACACCCAAATCTTATTCCTTACAAAGAGTATGTACTGACATTGCTCCCACATTTTGAGGAGATAACGTTTGAACATTTCCCCAGAGAGGAGAATCAGTTGGCGGACGCGCTAGCTACCATGTCTTCTATGTTCAAGGTCAGGTGGAACAATGAAGCTCCCCAGATCACCATTGAGAGGTTGGACGAACCCGCACATTGCTGTGACATTGAGACAAAAGAGGTAGCAGATAAACCCTGGTTTCACGAGGTAAAGAGGTATCTTGAGGCTTAAGAATACCCCGAGGGTGCATCTGTTAATGATAAGAAGTTCTTGAGAAGGTTCGCTGCGAAGTTCTTCATCAGTAATGGTGTCCTTTATAAGCATAACCATGATTCAACCTTAGTGCGATATGTGGACAAAAGCGAGGCAGGAAGGATCATACAACACAATCTCATTTATTTTTGAGAACATCATTACTCAATACATTTCATACATCATGACATTACATATAACTAAATCTTTACCTTTCAGGGAAAGATACATTCAAGTTCTCACAAGTTTTCTCTGGTTCAGTCAAATCGATACTAAGATTTCTGTTCCAGTTCAAGCTATGAAGCCCGGAAATCGACCAGATAATATCTTGATATCTCCAGAATACTACGAAGCCTGGAATCGACCAGATAGTGGTATGTCTTAAATACAAGCTTAAAGCCCGGAAATCAACTGGAAAATAGCTTAACCCCCAGCAAGTTATTGTAACGCCTGGAAATCGACTAGATAGCAATAAAAAATACCATGAAGCCTAGAATCGACCAGATAATGGTATAAGACACCGTGAAGCCTGAATCACGACTAGATAACGGCAAAGGATACTGAAGCCTGGGACACGACCAGATAACAGTATAAGACACTGCGAACCTTAGAATTCGACCAAATAGCAGTTTACTCGGCCAATTACTAAGAAACCCGAAAATCGATCGGATATTAGTATGCCTAAAATTCAAGCTAGGAAGCCCGGATGCGACCGGATAACCACTTGATTCCTTCTGAAGCCTGGAGCACAACCAGATAAGAAGTGAGAAATTGCAAAGCCTGGAGAACGACCAGATAGCAAGTTTAATCTCATCCCCCAGTAAGTCGCTGTGAAGCCTGGAGCACGACCAAATAGCAGTCGGTCTTATTTTACTCAGCAAATTATTGTGAAGCCTGGAGCACGACCAGATAGCAGTTCATTTTCACCTCTTCGACTAAGATATGATTCCCCAGTAGAGTAACAGACAACTGAAGTTCCTAAAACTCTATTTCTCTCAAGACAGAGACCAACATTCCCTAGCGTAGTCCTCCTCAACAACAAGTATATGGGTTCTCGCAAAGGAATCTCTTATGCGATCGACACTTCTTCGGATGGCATCTTCAAACCCATCTTCCATCATTGACTTCCAAATGGAATCTATAAGCCCATTCCCGATATCGCAAGACAAGTCCACTTCATGCAAGTGCAAATTTTTGGGCACTCTAGTGTTCGATCATCTTCTACCTTCGGATCACGAAAGGCAGACAAGCCAATCTACATCCTCAGGTTTAATAAGATTGAACAGGGGCAGTTGTTGTACCCCAAAATTTTCCCTCCCATATTTCTCAATACATTTCAAGTGAGGTCCTCAAATTGCTCAAGGAAGTCCAAGGGTTGACCAGACAAACTCTCTCCTAAGGCAGTCTACCCCAAATTAGGGTTTCACTTTGCATCAAGATGTTTGAGTCCAAATGATCCCAAATGCTCACCATTGTCCTAATATGTTCTCAAGATCATCCATGTCAAGTTTCAAGCCTTGCAGAGGAAGTTTGCTCAGTCAATTGCTCAAAGGTCTGAAAATTAACTATGCTAGGGCAAAAGTCAACTATGGCCCACATACAGTCAAACTTCAAGATTTTTGGTCAACATTCTAATTTTTAAGTATTATTCATCATTTGATTAAGGGCTGATCTTGATTCCTCAAGGATTGCTCACAATTCATCAAAACCCAAAAGTTGTTAAATTAGGGATTTGCAGGAAAAGTTAACTCAACTTTGACCAAGCATAACTTTCTCATACTTTATCAAAAATGACCCATCAAAAGCTCATTTTGAAGAGGATGAAATTCGCTACAATTAATCTTCATATCCCAAGTTCAAAATATGCACTCACAAGAAGATACAAATTTGGACATTATAGGTCATTTTGAAAAGTCAACAAAAACACCTTTTGGGTCAAAACTTCATACATGACCATGTAAGATTCAATTGATATGAGACCAAAAGGTTTGCTTAGAGGACATCTTAATATTTCTAAAAAGTCCAAGAACATCTCTCTAGGGTCAAAATTGAGGGAGTTATGCATTAGCAAAGTTGATCCTTTTTGCAAAATTGCCAAAAGTCAAATATGGCCAAAATTGCATTTTTTGTCAAATGGGCCTAACTTTTTATGCTTGCTCTGAGTTTGTAACATGAACCACGAACCATGAGCCCTTCCACTTGCCATTCTTTTATTTTTGTCATTTATTTTGATTTTATTTCAATTAAATAAAGTAAAATCAAAATAAAATCATGAAAATATCAAAAACTAATCAAAGCTTGAGATTTTATGCATGTTTAGGTCTATTATACAGCTGGAAGTGAAATCAAATTGTGCAAGGTTCATTTGGACACAAAAAGATTGCATTTTGCTTAATTTGGAAAGATTTGCACAAGGATCAAATCATAAATCAATGATCATAATTGGAGAAGATTTGAAACAAGTTTGCAACCCTAATTCATTCTAGGGTACATAAGGAACATTTGCAGATCAGAAACAAAGAGGTTGGAGGCGTGTATAAGAGAGATCAAGTTTCAAAAAATTCAAGAAAAGTGGCAAACTGATTTCCTTGTTTCAGGTCAATTCAAAGCATTCTAGTCATTCCAATCAATTGCTGGACATCCAAGGATCAAGATTCAACCACTAGCAAGCTTCCTAACATCCAGAATTGCACTGTAAGTACCCCACAGTTTTCATATTTTCTTGAAATTGAATTCAATAATTCTGGCATATTTAGCATGATTCGTTGTCATATTCTTAATCCTTGAGTCATTTGCAAACTAATGGTTACCTTTTATTTTGTTTTTGCTGACTATACATCAAGATGCCATAGTTAGGGTTCTTGTTTTGTTTTTAGGGTTTTTTCTGTACAGGGACAATTGGCCATGGATAGTGGTACCATGATGCTCGTGAGGTTGCAACGAGTTGATTGGTACCATTGTTTTGCATTTATCATGCCTGTATAGGATTTTGGAAAGGCATAGGGTTATACCTACACCCAGGTGACCGTAGGTAAAAGTCAAGAAACTTTTAGCAACGGTGGGAGGAAGAAGAAGGATAACATGGCACTCCCTGACTCGCCCATTCAAATTTCGCGCGTTTGATAATTATTATTTTGTTTTTACCATATAACGTTTGTTTATTATCATATGTACAATTAACGTGGCCAGCTTAGATGGTAAGCATACAGGGTGGTATTTCCCAAGGACCTGGGTTCGATCCCCAGGTCCTCACATTATTTCATATTATTTTTCCCTGCATATTCAGGTGTGTTGATACCCCATGAAGTCCATCATGCACTCTCCAAATCTGGGCATCCAAGCCATCAACAGGCTAGATCCAAGGCCTTCCTAATGAAGGTCCACCATGGGCATAAGTCAAGCGCACGCATGGGATCTGGCAAAGTCAAACAGGGCCAGAGTTATTGGGCTCAGATTTACGAGTCATACCCCATTTCTTGCTAACAACTACCAGGCCCATTCTCTTTCTTTTATTTATTTCTTTTATTTAAATTAATTTGATTAAATATTTTCTAACACAAATTAATTTATTTTTTTCATAAAAATCACAAAATCAATTTTCACAAATTTAGAATTAGGTTTTTATTTTATCAAATTTAATTTAATGTTAATTTAATTTAATTTAGGATTAATTCTAACTTTTTCATATATTTAAAATCAACTAGAAAAATTAGGGTTAACATGTGATTCAATTTTTATTTCTTTTCTCAATAAAACAAAAATACAAAAATAGGTTGATTTAATTATTTTTCTTAAATTTTAAATTAATTAGTAATTAGATTTTTATTTATTCAATTAAAATCTTATTTTCTCAAAACAATCAAAAACAACAAAAAATGATTTTTCTTTTTAAGTTTTAATTATGTTTAGATGGGGTCAAAACCCTAATTCCTTTTCATTCAATTAATCGCGCGCATTTTATTATTTTTGCAATATTAATGTAACTGCTCATGGTATGTAATAGTTTAATTAGGATTTTCTTTTTATTTATCGTTTTTGCGGGTTTTTTGGCTATGTAATTAATCCCTACCCCGAAGCCTTGTAATAGCGTAGGTTTTACTTTTCCGCATTTTATTTCTTGCAAATATTAACTGTTAGATATATGTTAATAGGATTGTATGACAAGATTGCATGTTAATTTAAAATGGCTAGCAAACCCTAATGTGCAAAGATAATAACTGAAAACAAATCACTCGCACATGCGCACTCCTAGGGTATACTCTCACTTCGGTTGCCTTCGGTAAACGGTCATTAAGTATAGGGTGTCTTAGTGGTTGCCCTCCTGTCTAAACAAAGATCAAAAGTCCCGTTCGGAAATGTTGCCTCGGAAAACGTCGCCTCAGAAATGTTGCCTCGAATATGATCTTAAGACATTAGGGTTATTACTAAGACGTCCTAACATTGCTTTAGTGATCGTACATCCCTTACAAATTGAACCTTACAACTCCAACGACGTTGCTACCTATTTCTCAAAAGTAGGATAGCATTGTCTAAAGGAAACAATAATGGAAATAATCTTTTTTCGAGTAGGTAGATGCTAGTAGGTACTTGCTCAAAACAATAAGCTTTTTTACACCAAACACTTTTTTCAAACAAAGTTTTCAAAAACACTTTGTAACACTCTTGAAGACAGAAGCAAGGGTTAAAACAAAGTAAAACAAAAACTTTTCAAAACAAACACACACAAGTAATTTTAAAAGATGAGCAAGTACCTAAGAGCCCGTGAAAAACCACGGATAGAAAGGGTGCTAATACCTTCCCTTTCTATAATATGCCACCCGTACTCAAAATCTCGAAAAAGGAATTTTTCTGTGCTTTTTTCCTTTTCGGTTGGATAAAATAAAAGTCGGTGGCGACTCTTGCTTACCGCGACATTTTTCAAACACAAACGCAAAATGCAAACCAGCATTTTTCAAAAATAGTCGGTTCTGCCACCATATCACATTGGTACAGTTGAAACACGGCCT
Source organism: Vicia faba (assembly GCA_948472305.1). Taxonomy (NCBI): domain Eukaryota; kingdom Viridiplantae; phylum Streptophyta; class Magnoliopsida; order Fabales; family Fabaceae; genus Vicia; species Vicia faba. The sequence goes on along the minus strand of OX451738.1, from coordinate 1,312,331,282 downwards.
AGCAGTGAAGTGGGTATGATAGCCTTCAGGGGATATGATTACAACGCCGATGCTGTTGCCGAGTGAGTTAGAAGCTCCATCGAAAACCATGGTTCACCGGGATCCTTGTTCAGGCCCGTCATACGGTCTGAGTTATTCACAATTGTTTACCAACGTGATGTCTTTGTCTAGAAATTCGAAATTCATGGATTGATAGTCATCCACAGCCTGATAAGCCAGGTGATCGGCTAGCACACTTCCCTTTATTGCTTTCTGGGTAGTGTACTGAATGTCGTATTCAGTCAGGACCTTCTGCCATCTTGCTATTCTTCCAGAGAGGGCGGGCTTCTCGATTATGTATTTAATTGGATCCATCTTGGATATCAATAAGGTGGTGTGAGTCAGCATATACTGTCTTAGCCGGCGAGTAGCCCATGCCAGAGCGTAGAATGTTTTCTCGAGCAGTGAATATCTGGTTTCACAGTCGGTAAACTTTTTGCTCAGGTAGTATATTGCATGCTCTTTTCGGCCAGACTCGTCATGCTTCCCCAGCACACACCCCATTGAATTTTCCAAGACTGTTAGATACATGATCAAAGGTATTCTTTCAACTGGCGACATCAAAATGAGAGACTCTTGAAGGTACTCTTTGATCCTATCGAAGGCAGACTGGAAATCGTCGTTCCATTCCACCACTTGATCTTTCTTCAGTAATTTGAAGATTGGTTCACAAGTAGCGGTTAGATGGGAAATGAACCTGGAGATGTAGTTTAGCCGTCCTAAGAATCCCCTAACTTCCTTCTCAGTGCGAGGAGCAGGAATTTCTTGTATTGCTTTTACCTTTGCAGGGTCCACTTCGATACCTTTGCCGCTGACAACGAAGCCTAAGATCTTGCCGGATCTCACTCCAAAAGTGCATTTTTTCGGGTTCAGCCTTAGTTTGTATTTCTTCAGTATTTCAAACAGTTTCTGCAGATGGTCAAGGTGTTCCTCTTCAGTCTGAGATCTAGATATCATGTCATACACGTAGACCTCTATCTCGTGAAGGATCATATGGTGAAACAAAGCTACCATGGCACGTTGATACGTTTCCCCGGTATTCTTCATCCCAAATGGCATAACTTTGTAACAGAAGGGGCCCATTGTGTGACGAAGGTCGTTTTCTCCATGCCCTCAGGTGCCATTTTGATCTGGTTGTATCTGGAGAAACCATCTATGAAGGATAATACTTTATGTTGTGCGGTGTTGTCAACCAGAATATTGATATGGGGAATCGGGAAGTCATCCTTGGGGCTTGCCTTATTCAAGTCTCTGTAATCCACACACATATGTACCTTACCGTCCTTCTTAGGCACCAGAACAACATTGGAGACCCATTATGGATAGGAGGTGACAACTAAGAATCCGGTGTTGAACTGCTTCATGACTTCAGTCTTAATCTTTTCTGACATTTCTGGCCGCATACGACGAACCTTATGTTTCACCAGAGGGCAGTCATCTTTTGTCGGCAGACGATGGACCACTATATCAGTGTCGATTCCTGGCATGTCTTTGTATGACCAGGAAAAGACCTCAACATAGTCATGTAGTAACTGAGTTAAGCGCTTCTTGACACTAAGCTCTAGGTTGGGACCTACCTTGACTTCTTTCTTGTCCTCTTCAGTACCTAAGTTAACTGTTTCAACCGGCTCTTCGGGGGGCTGTATGGTCCTTTCTTCCTGTTGCAATAACCTGGCTAGTTCCCTGGGTACCTCACAATCTTCCTCACCTTCATCTTCGGCTCGGTAGATCGGATTTTCAAAGTCACAATAGGCCATATCTGAACCGTTACCCATGGGATCCTTAGTGGATGTGGATTTGCATTTCGATATGTGAGTGTGTGTAAGAGCATAACTATCTTTGATAAAATAAAAGGTAGAAAAAGAAAAACAAAGAGCGTAAAATTTTCATGCAGAAACATCCATGATTTATTGATGACATATGAAGATGAAGTAACAACCCTCACAAATGGACAATTGTGCCTCGGGTAAGACACAAGGTTTTAAAGTCTAAATTGTTTAAATATTACAAATCCGAAAAATTTAAAAGACAATTACTCTTGAATAAAAGTAATAGGGACAAATTCTTTGGCCTCCTAATTGTTGAGCCCTCCACTGATGGTTGGAAAAATACACTCGTCCATGTCATAACTGCTATCACTGTCTTCCAATGTATTGACTCCTCAATTGCTGATGCATAAAGGTGGTCCCCCAGTGGAGAACGTCGAACAGCTCTTTGGGCCTCCGCAGTAAAACCCAAACCAAATTTGTTGGATTTGTAGGGAATATTCGGAAGTTAACCCCAGATGGTACATCCACCTTCCTCAACTACTGCTCTAGCATCTTTCAGTGAGGCCATTTTCAATGGAGGTCTGGTAGCCTTCAGAGTCTTGGTAGTAGTCTTGGTTTCCGCAATCGTTTGTGGGACTTCCTCAAAGTTCTGACATGGAGTCTCAATGAACTCACCATCCATTTCAACATACCTGAGAGAGTTCAGGTGGCTAACCATGTATTCCTCCTCCCCATGGACTATGATGATCTTTCCCTGAACTGGGTACTTCAACATCTGATGTAGGGTGGAGGTGACGACACCAGCCCCATGGATCCAGGGTCGACCCAACAAATAGAAATAGATGGGCAGATATCCATCACATAGAAGGTTGAATCAAAATTCTGAGTTCTAACTTTGATAGGGATCTCTACTTCTCTATGCACTATTCTTTTAGAACCATCGAAGGCCCTCACCACAATGTTGCTACGATTTAATGTGAGTTCTTCTCAATCTAACCGGTCAATAGCATTCTTAGGCAAGACATTCAATGACGAACTCGTATCCACCAGAACATAGGCTAATGTAGTGCCCCTGCATTCCATGGAGACATGCAAGGCATCATTGTGTTTCCTTTCAGAGTTAAATCAGCGTCAGAAAATCCAAATCCATTATCAGCAGTTAGACTGGCCATACAATTCTCAAATTGATCAATGGAAGTCTCTTGGGGCACGTGGGCGGTCTTCAGAAATTTTACTAAGGCCTTGGCATGGGCCTCAGAGCATAAAAGCAAAGCCAACATTGATATTTTTGAGGGGGTCTGCCCCAACTGCTCTACGATGTTGTAGTCACTTTTCTTGATTATCTTTAGTATTTCTTCCATCTCCTTGCTAGAAGCTTCAGGAATGACCTCTGGATGCGCCTTCGTCTGGACAAGCTCAAACAATACCTCCTTGCCCCTTGTCTCGGTAGCAGGGATAACAGTAGGATTATCAACATGAGTATCACTGCGAACACTGGTAGGAGCGGTAGCGGGGATAATTACAGGAGTAGTAGTGGTCTTTGGAGAGATCTCGGGGGAGAAAACCCTCCCACTTCTTGTTATCTTACTGGTTCCAACGATATTGTCGACGTCAGGATCAGTGTCTTTAGCAATTTTGTCTTTGATAACTAATAGATCTTACTTGACATGATGGTAATAGACATCAGCCCCATAGTTCCAGGGAACAACTTTATCTGAAGAATATGGTATTGGCCCCGACATGGTGATGATTAGGGGAGAAGACTTTGGAGAAGATGTAATCCTGACGGGTCTTTTGGTGGAGACCCTGGGAGGATTGTCGAAAATGGTGATTATTGAGACATCTTCACAGGAATTTCTGGTAAGAGGAATTTTTTCAAACAAGATTTCTTTGTTAATCATCAGGCGCTGGACGCCCATCTCCAGTAACAAACAACCGTCTGGTAGAGACATGCATAAGTGACAGCTTTTATCACAGTCCAGAAATGGGCGATGTTCAGTTTGTTTTGATTCCTATGGTCACAAGCAACGCTGACCTCTTTATTTCCGGTAAAGAGTTTCTTCATCATGCTCGAGGATACATCCCTTTGAATTTTTCCGCTCTTAATACCCGCTTTTACCCACTCACCAACCATGATTAGTTCAGTAAATCCAACCGAAGAGATCCCAATCAAGTGGTTAAAGAATGGACCAAATAACGTGCCTAAGAACATATCCATCAATTCTCTGTCAGATAAAGGGGGCTGGACTCTTCCCGCGAGATCCCTCCATTTTTGAGCATAAATTTTGAAACCTTCACCAGCACCCATAGACATGCCTTGCAATTGTGTTCGAGTTGGAGCTAAGTCAGCATTATATTGGTATTGCTTGTAAAAAGCGGTAGCCAAATCTTCCCAATTACGAATATTGGTTCGTTCCAACTTATAGAACCAATCCAACTGCGTTCCTGATAAGCTTTCTTGGAAGAAATGCACCCATAGGTTCCTATCAGCAGTATGGGGTTGAATCTTCCTGACGTATGACCTTAAATGCAGCTTAGGACAAGAGACGCCGTCATTCTTAGCAAAAGTGGGGAACTTGAATTTCTGCGGGATGACAACCCTTGAGACAAGTCCTAGCTCTTCAAAATTCAACCCGGGTACCCTCTTGATCTCCATAGCATTGAGGCGATCCTCCAACTGCTTGTATTTATCGTCAGCTGGGGGATACTGTTCTTCATAGTAGTCCACTTCTTCCTCTTCTTCAAACGCTGGGTGGTCATTTACTTCCTTGTTTTTCTTTTCTGGATTATCTCCTTCACCCGACGAGGTTGCGAAATCTAGAGTTCTCCTGGATGTCCCTTTGAACCTTCTTCCCAGATTGAAAACACCGACTGGTTTCTTCTTCTTCTTCTTCTTCTTCTTCTTCTTCTTCTCTTTGATCATCAAAGCCTTCAAGTCCTCTTGTCCTTTAGCCAGAGCCAAGAACATTTGTTGGAATTGAGCATTCTGCGCTTGAAGATCCTTTATTGTCTGTTCAATATCCATCTCACTGAAATAAACAGTATAAAGATAAGGAGACCTGTTGTAAGAAACATGTTTGTGTTATGATGAATGAAAATTCATATGCAAATGATTTCAAGGAAATTAGAGATTTAAATTTGTTTAGACACAAAGGAAACACACGTTATATTAATAAATTCAAGTTCGAGTACATCTGCCTCTTTGTTCTTACAAAAACTCCTAAGACAAAAAGGTTGAACACATCCTCTTTGGTGCGATGTAGGCGTTCAAACTCTACTCTTTATGAAGTTGCTTGGTGAGTTCCAGAACTTTCTTCTCACTGGCGTAGAATTGGGCTTTGAAAGTGTCTCGCTCTTCCTTTATCTGAATCCAATCCTTTTTCAAGTCTTCAAGAGAGGTAGGCATGTTGGGATGAAGGACAGTATACGGGACATGTCCTTCAACAACAGGCTCTATGGTAACAGGGAGGATAGGGGGGGGTAAGGCTTTACGAGACTCTGAGCACGAGCTCATACCCACCTAAGGTAAGGATCAAGGGGAATGGAATTTTTTTGTCCCAATGTATTACTATCCACTTTGTTTACCATCCTCCAAGCTCGTATAAACCTCTGACGGTAGCCTTGATCATCGCTCTCATAGTCAAACACCACACCTTGGATGAGCGCATCATGTGGACCATATCTTTGTGCATACCCAAACTACCACAAAGCTAAACAAGGGTTATAAGTGACACCTCCCCTAATTCCAAGCAAAGGGACATTAGGGAATTCCCCATAACGGTTGATGATAGTAATTTCCTCCAAGGATCGAGAACACCAGTGGATATTCGAATGTCTGAGTGACATCAACCTATTGTACCATCTCAAGCCTTGCTCGTTCCTCACAATGGATCAGGGGAGATGCGAAACAAACCACCTAGACAACAGAGGAGTACAACATATGAGGGCTCCTCTTCTCTTCATGGTGCGAGAGTGGAGAGAATGTAAGATATTTCCCAACAAAGTAGGCACTGGATTGTGAGATAAGAAGATTTTGACAACATTCACATCTATAAGTTGGTCAGGATTTGGAAATAGTACCATCCCATAAATGAGAAGAGCCAAAATTTCTTCGAAAGCTTGTAAATCTAGAGTGTTCCAATAGTCTTGAGCTTTTTCCAACAAGAACTTGGCAAGGAACCCTTTGACACCACTTTTTGTTTCCCAATTAGCTGTAACATCAGATTGTTGCAAGTGTAAAGCTCGGGCAACCTCTTTGGGGATTGGGTCTCTTTCAGTACCGTTGAAAGGTAGTTGATTGAGAATAGGAATTCCCAAGAGTTCAGAGAATTCTTTCATAGTAGGTACAAGCTGGTAATCGGGGAAGGTAAAGAAATGGTGGAAAGGGTCGAAGAACTGGAAAAGCACTTTCATCATATCTTCATCAAAGCTGGAGGTAATCAAGTTGAGAAGTCGTCCATGTATTTTGGTGAAAGGATAATTCTCAGGGACCCTTGACGCTAAATCCTTGAGCTAAAAAGGTACTCGTACAAGGTTGACTTCGATTGTATTCCTGCAAGTGGGAGTCATATCCTACAAAACAAAACAAAGATGAATCTCAAAATCCTTGAAATGGTTAGTCTAAAATGCTATGGTATGATGTCATGATGTTATGTACAAGCACATGTATAAGTTAATCAAACAAGTCCTAAGATTTAGGCTTGCATGAGGCTGATAGGTAAGTACCCTCTTGAAGTTTAGTTGATTCAACCTATCCTAGAAAGTAAACGGGTTCTAGGGAATCTCAATATCACTGATCTTTCTTCATCGGGCATTTTTTTAGCGCAAGCCTCTTTATTGGCGACCAAAATATCCCGAAAGTCCAATCTCAATGAGCGTAGTATCGAGTATCAACCAACTTCGGACTGCACCAAAGCCGGCTACCTCACTACTTCCTAATGGCCAAGTTGTTTAAGTAAAGGTTCTAAAGTCAATTAGTGCTTCATGACACCACACAACGGCCCCATATTCTCCTTGACTACTCAAGGGCTACCGGTACCAACAATTGTGTCACATAACGTAGCTATTGTTTAGACCATATTGGTATACCCTGCACAGTTTCCACAACTTATTGCTACTTACCTAAAAAGGTGCCCCATATCCGGGTAGAGGATCAAAACAAACCTAAACAAGGAACCATAATATAAAGCAAACAAATCAAACAATAAAAAGCAATTAAAGGTGATCTATCCCTAATGTAACCCCACTTTTAAGTATACTCCCCAGCAGAGTCGCCCGTTTTGTAATAAGGTGGGAGAAATGACTTGGGTGTTTTGCGTTTGATCGCAATTGTTGCAGATAGCAAGAGTCGCCTCCGAATTTTCTTTTATCCAATAAGGAAAGGTTGAAAAGAACAGGAAAGACCTTTCGAGATTATTTCTTGAGTTCGGTTGGTAGATTATGAAAAGGGAAGGTATTAACACCCTTTTCATCCGTAGTTATCTACGGGCTCTTAGTTGCTTTATAGATCACTTGCTTTTTGTTTGAAAATTTGCTTGTGGTGTAGGTTTTGAAAGTATTTTGAAAAGGAATGTTTTTGTAATGGTTTTTGTCTCTACAAGAATGTGTACAAAGTGTTTTGTCTTTTTTGAAAATGTTCCAAAGTGAAATTGTGGGTGTATAAAATGTTTTTGTTGTCAGCAAGCGAGCAACTAGGAGCATCCTACCTACTCAAAAGGTCTTTAGTATTCTTTTCCTCCTCCTTTAGATGTTTCTATCTTACCATTAATTTGGTAAGAAGCCCCCATCATTGGATGTGAAGGGAAGGGCGTGGTACATTTGTATAGTCATAGAAGGCAACCTATGAGACGTTTTAGTAATGTTGTTTAGGTACTAGATCGTTTACCGAAGACAACATTAAGGGTCATCGAGGGACTACGATCTTTTATCAAGGGTCTTTGCTAAAATGCCCATATTCGAGGGACATGACTATTTTTCCAAGGCAACAAGTGGAATTACCCTAGGGGTGCATGTGTGTGGATAGTGTGCTTGATTGCATGCATTTAGTATTTGATTAGGGGTTGTCTACTTGTTGTTTTTATCTTTCCATACATATCTTATTTTACTAGCAATCATACAAAAATAATAAAATACAGAAAGATAAAATCCTACACTATTACAACCATATTGAATAGCATGAAAATATAAAGGCAAAAATAAAATAAAAGCAAGAAAAATGGGTCTTTCGATTTAGGCAGAAACATCCTTCAATTCTGCATTTTCTTACTTCCTTCGATTTGAGGTATGGAGTCAGTTGAGTCATGCCCTTCGATTTGCCTTTCTGCCTCCTTCGACTAGGGGATGGAATCAGTGTAGGCATGCCTTTCTTCTGGGCTTGGAAGTCAACATGGTTCTGTCCTTCTCTTGAGGCTTGGAGACATCAAGGTTCATTCCTTCGTTTGAGGCTTGGAGTCAGCAAGGTTCATGCTTTTCCACAGGCTCCTTGCTGACTCCTTCGACTGTAAGCATGTTGGGCCCTCAGATTGTGATTCGAAAGGCTTGTGCAGTTATCCAATCGAAGGCTATAATAAACCTGTCTTAAATTCTTAAAGTGCAACATCCAAACGTAACTACAGTCCAAGGGTTAGCACAATAACCAATGGGTCTCAAAGTCTAAAGCCTAACTAATTAGAGTTGAATTTTCAGCATATGGGAAGTCAGAATCGAAAGCTAAAACATGGTCAAGTTCCCTATATGAAATATCTACATTTTTATTTATTGGCATGTGCACATGATATTAAAATAGAATAGATTCAAGCTTGAAGGTAACTTACCTCTTGAAGTTCTTAAATCGAAGGGAACTGTAAATTCCTTCCTTGGTGGAGAATGGGAGTTAGTTGGGAACTTCATAAGGCTAATCCAGTTACCACTTTGTGAAAGCAGTCAATGAATTGAAGGAGGTTGTGTGAGTGGATCGAAGGTTCTTTTTATAACAAGTAATGGAATGACTCAAAGGGCTATTGTATGGTAGTTGGGGAAGTGGTTTGAAGGCTAGTTTGATGGCCACTTGGGGGGTGAATCGAAGGTTCTCACTTAGTGTACAAAAGGGAGTTGAGTTTTTTAGAAGTGTTTAAAAAAATGTTGGGAAGTGTTTGAGGATTTTTGAGGATTTTCGCAAGTGTTTTCTTACAATCCTTCAGGCGCCCCTAACATGTGTGGTGGAGCTCCTATTTATAGATGGCCTGCGCTGATGTTTTAGGATGGAAAACAAAAGGTTCAAACAAAAAAGGTATGTTGTATTTGTAGCTTTTGAGGGACAATGTTTGTATGCCATCTTGGTGCAAGGAAAAAGGAAGTGATGCAGGACTGCTGTGCAACAGTTTTGGAGTTTTATGGCCAGTGTATCAGGCCTGAACCTTGCAGTGCATGGGACTTGGTCAACAAGTACCTTTGCCATCTAAAACTTTTGTCTTGACCCCCTAGCCTTGTCTTTCGACCAGACTCTTTAACAACCATTTCCTTTTTCTAAATCAAAGTCTCATTCGAATGGCTTGTGTGGATATGCCCCAAATAAGTGTCTTTCGACCAGAACTTTTATGGGTTCCTTCGAATGGTCCAAATACGTGCTCCTGGGGTGGGTCAGCAAGATATGTCATTCGATTGGGATTTTTAGACATGTTTGGCAAGTCTTTCGAATGTGCCACCCTGGTACTTCTTTCGCATGAGACAAAGGCATAGTGTAGAATTTGTGTGTTGAAGCAAGCCATTTCCAAGGGGGATACTGCCCATTCAAACTTGCCTACAAAGGGACATGTGGCCAAACGAAGGGTGTATGCAGGAGGTCCCTGCTTTGTGACTTTATGAAAACATGCAAGATAGTCTTGCTCAAACGAAGACTTGTATGAAGGGAACCACATGCCCAAATGAAAAGTGTGACCAGGAACTTGTACTGAAGGATTCATACACTCTAAACGAAGGATGCATGCAGGGGATGAAAGGCTCAATCTAAACTTGTAACACTGGGAAGGCCATTGTCCCAATCGAAGGAGGCTTGCATGAGGCAAGATACGTAATCGAAAGAGGGCAGAAGAGAGGCTTTGGCTTTGTGCATGTTAACATGATAGGAAATTCTACCTTGTAAGTCTTGGCTAACACGCAGGAAAGGTGCTATGTGGCCAAACTAAATATTTTCACAAATGTTCAAACAAAGTCTAGTGCCCAATGAAGCAGGAAATGAACTTTCCCAAATGAGTCTAATGCCTCAATCGAAGCATGAAATGAACTTGCCCTAAAGGAGTCCAGCGCTCAAACGAAATATGCAACAAAAGCTAAAGTGTCCAATCGAAGGATGCAAAATCGAAAAGAACTTGCTTTTCCTTTAATTTTGTCAAAAGAGTATTTTCATTTGTTTTGTCCTTTTTTAGCAATTTCTTCTTTAATCTTGATGCTGAAAAATCCAAATGTATTTTGTGTAGGTTTGAATTTTTGGGAGCCCCTTGTGAGAAATGTCTTGAAATGTGAGGGCAAATTTTTGGGTACAACACTAAGTGTTTGAAAATCTTGACTTTTAACTTTATGTTGACTTTCTTGATTCTTGATGATCAAGTTTGATAGTTTTGAACATTTTTATGATTCTTGATTTTTGAATTCCAATGCTGACCAAAAGTCAAAGTTTGACTTTTGAGTGACTGTTGACTTTTCATTCAATTGGCTTAATTCTTCAACTATCAATCACTTTTATCTTTGGAAATGTCTTGAGTCACGTAGTTAGGTCAAGATGTTGTATTTGAGTCCTTAAGATCATGCTTCAAGCTATTAGGTCATGCACTAGGCCAACAGTCAATGATCAGTCATCTTCAATCAAAACCCTAATTTTGGCAATTTTTGACCTTTGATGATTTGAGGGCTTTCCTTGAGGAATCATGATCAACCCTTGATAAAATGATGAATATCACTTCGAAATGTTGATTTTGACCAAAATTTTTGAAGTTTGACTGTATGTTGATCACAATTGACTTTTTACCCAATACAGTTGATTTTCAATCATCTCAGCCATTGACTGAGCAAACATGTGATGCAAGACTTGAAACTTGACATAAACATTATTTAGGAATTATGATTAACCATGAAATTCATTTGAGACCCTTGCAACCCCTTCTCCTTTGTACAAGATGAAACCCTAGTTGTGGACCCATTGCTTAGAAGGTGGGTTTGTCTGATCAACTCTTGAGAATCCTTGAGTATTTGAGAATATTAGAAGAATGCTTTGAAGAAATTGGGAGGGAGAATTTTGGGGTGCAACAGCTTCCCCTGTTCAATCTTCTTAAACCTGAAGAGTTAGATTGACATGTCTGTCATTCGTGACTTGAAGGTGGATGATGATTGAACACATAAGTGCCCAGAAATTTGCACTCGCTTGTGCACGAAGTAACACTGTTGGTTGATTATACTGAGAATGGGCTTAAAGATGCCATTTGAAGAGGTGATAGAGAATTGTCGGAGATGTGCTTATAGATTCCATCCAAAGTAACTATTGATAGAACTTAGACTACGTCTACGCTTGACTTTGAATGGAAGAAGTACCAGTATAAATCTACGCTTAATTTAGTCTGAGCTAGAGGATGTCTATGCCTGTATTTAACTGGGAGAACTATTAAAATAAATCTATGGTTGATTTAATCTGATCCAAAAAAAGTCTACTGGAAGAAGTATCAGAATAAATATACGGTTGATTTAATCTGAGCCAGAAGATGTTTGCGTCCATCTTTAATTGGGAGAAGTATTAGAATAAATCTACGCTTGATTTAATCTGAGCTAGAAAAATTCTAAAAGGATTGTTTGTCATGTAGATAGTCACTCAGTCCTGTTTCGAGAATTGATCTACAATCTGTTTTTCTTGGTAAACATGTCCTATTTCGGGAGTTCATACCACTTGGTGATAAAGATAGTCGCTCCGTCCTGTTTCGGGAATTGATCTTCATCTGAACATAAAGAAAGAAAGATAGTTTCCCCGTCCTATTTAGGAGTTAATCTTTGCTTGGTTGTATAAATAGTTTCCCCGTCCTGTTTTGGGAATTAATCTGGAACCTGCTTTTCGTTGGCCGTGGAGATAATTGCCCCTTCTTGTTTCGGGAATTAATCTCTGACCTTGTCACATAGATAGTTTCCTCATCTTGTTTCTGGAATTAATCTCAGAACCCTTTGAGAATTTTTGATGATATTCGTCTGTTGATTTATCTTTCCTGAAAAGGTAAAGAGTTAGCTGTATGCAATGTCATGATGTATGAAATGCATTGCGTAATGATGTTCTCAAAATAAATGAGACCGTGCTATATGCGTTTCGTATGCATATGCTATGACGTTTGTAAATGATGTATGAATGTGAAATGTTGTTGAAATGTATCAACAACTCCTTATGACATCTTGTTGGGAAAAATGAATCCCTGACTGGTGTTAGGGATGAAGAACATATGTAATCTTCAACCTTGTCTAGAATGCTTCCACTGTGGATTCCTGCTTACTGTTTGAGAAAACTCCGCTGGGGAATGTTGACTTTTGTTTGGGGAGAAGAGTTTAGGAACATCATCCGTTCATCGCTCTAATGGAGAGTTTAATTCTTATATACCCTGATTGGGGATAAAAGAGATGGATAACCTTCTGACTCGTCTGAGGAGTTTAATTCTCATATACCCTGATTGGGGATAAAAGGGATGGATAACCTTCTGAATCGTTTGGGGAATAATTCTTATATACCCTGACTGGGGATAAAAGAGATGGATAACCTTATGACTCGTCTGGAGGATAATTCTTATATACCCTGACTAGGGATAAAAGAGATGAATAACCTTCCGACTCGTCCGGGGAGGATAAATTTGACTGATATCTGGTCCAAATTCAGATTTCATAGCAAGTCTCTGGGATAGTATTGACTTTACTGGGGAGAGAAATTTTACAAGTGATTCGTAGCCATCTGAGGAATAAACTCAAACTAGGGAGAGTGTAATCTATTTGGGAAATAAACCCTATTAGGGAAATAAACCCTGTTGAGGAAACAAGCTCTACTTGAGAGAAGAAATCTACAGGGATTTTTTAGTTTTGGAGGAATAAACTCAGATGGGAAAGAGAATTCCATGAATTGTACTGATTGAAACTCTGTAGGTTGGTGATATTGCTGGGGAAATTTCAAGGAATGTGTCTTTACTGTAAATGAATTTTGTGACGATTACTCTATGGGGATAATCTCATAGAAGTGGCTCTGTGGAGATTTATGGTTTACTTGAACGTCACCCAACTCCTAGAGTCTTGAGTAAATGCTTATTCCTATTTTTACGCATATATTTGTTAACATTTAATTGTGTTCATATGCACATGCTTATTCAATTTTAGCCATTGGATGTTTTTGCAAACAAAACAGAAAAAACAAACAAGCTTGAATTTTAAGGAGTATTTGTATTGGTAATTTGCCTATAAACATGCGATCTTGTACAAAGAGACATAAATCCTAGTAATAGGAAATTGTCATGAAATGAAAAGAGTACAAAGTGAAAACAAAACATATAGCTATATGGAAACGATCTCGTTGGGTTCCAACTCTATTATTGCCCCTATATCTTAGAACATCTCATCCCTTGTTGTCGGAAGAAGTTGATTGAACTGATTTGTACCATTTGAACTTTATGACTTTGGTGATAAAGCTTGCATTAAATGATCCAATGGGACATAGTCGTACGCTTTAATCCCTAATTTTTGCCTGGACTACCCTTTCGGGTTTTCAGTCCACCAGGATACCCTTTTTTTCCTAAGCCGCCTTTTCAGGTTTTCGACTTGCCGGGTGTACAATCTTTTATATATATCCCTAATTTTTGCCCGAACCTTTTTATTTCGCCGAGATGCCCTTATTTTTGCCTAGGCCAGTCAACCTAGCAGGTCGTTTTCATGCGTAGTATCTTTTACCTATGTCCACGCTCATGGGGTGCGGGAAATCTTCACCGTCTATGGTGGTTAGTATTATAGCACCACCCAAAAATACTTTCTTGACAACAAATAGCCCTTCGTAGGTGGGAGTCCATTTTCCCCTGGGATCACCTTTCTGTAGAATGATGCACTTTATTACCAAGTCACCAGCCTGATATACCCGATGCTAAATTTTTTTGTTGAATGCCTTGATCATATGTTTCTGAATCATATGACTGTGACAAACAGCCGCAAGCCTCTTTTTGTCAATCAGATTCAACTGGTCTAGCCTGGTATAAATCCAGTCATCTTCGTCTAAGTCTGCATCTTTCATAATCCTCAGAGAAGGAATCTGAACTTCGACAGGCAGGACAACTTTCATGCCATAGACCAGAGAGAATAGAGTTGCCCTAGTTGATATTCACGCTGAAGTGCGATAACCATGAAAAGAAAATGGTAACATCTCATGCCAGTCTTTGTAAGTCACGACCATTTTTGTATGATCTTATTAATATTCTTGTTGGCGGCTTCCACTACACCATTCATCTTTGGTCGATATAGAGAAGAGTTGTGGTGCTTGATCTTGAGCTGCATGCAGAGTTTAGTGATCATAGTGTTGTTGAAGTTGGTACCATTATGCGTGAAGATTCTCTCGAGGATGCCATAATGACAGATGAGGTTATGCTTAATGAACCAGGCCACAATGTTCTTAGTAACAAAGGCTAACGAGGCTGCTTCAACCCATTTTGTGAAGTAGTCTATGGCGACGAGAATGAAGCAATGTCTGTTGGAAGCAGTAGGCTTGATTTCCCCGATCATATCAATGCCTCACATTGCGACTGGCCAAGGGGTAGTCAAAACATTCAGAGGAACTGGAGGCACATCAACTTTATCAGCATAGATTTGGCACTTATGACAAGTCCTTGAGTGGTGGTGACAGTCGGTTTCCATAGTCAACCAATAGTAACCTACTCTCAAAATCTTCTTAGCCATAATATGCCCACTAGAGTGAGTACCGAAGATGCCTTCGTGCATATCATTCATAATTTTCTCTGCTTCCTTCTTGTCCATACAATGAAGCAGAGTTGAATCATGATTACGCTTGTATAAAATCCCATTGCTCAAGAAGAACTTAGCCGAGAATCTCCGTATGAATTTCTTTTCATTGATAGATGCCCCTTCAGGGTATTCTTGAGCTTAAAGGTACCTTTTCACTTCATGAAACCAATGTTTTTCTTCTACTTCATCAGCATCATCTTCATAGAAGTGTGCCGGTTCGTCGAATCTTTCAATGGTAATTCTGGGAGCCTCGTTATCCCATCTGAGCTTGAACATGAATGACATGGTAGCTAAGGCGTCTACCAAGTGATTTTCTTCTCTTGAGATATGCTCAAAAGTAATCTCTTTGAAGTACGGAATCAAGGTTAGCACATGCTCACGATAATGGATAAGATTCATATGCTTCGTATCCCATTCTCCCTTGACTTGACTGATTACCAAGGCTGAATCCCCATATATGCTCAAGAATTTAATTCTCAGGTCAATAGCAGCTTTAATACCCATTATACACGCTTCATATTCATCCATATTATTGGTGCAGTCAAAGCAAAGTCTGGCAGTGAAGGGTGTATGGCAACCTTGAGGAGAGATAATTACAACACCAATTCTGTTTCCAATTGCATTAGAAGCTCCATCGAAAACCATAGTCCATTGGGATCCTAGATCATGTCCTTCATACGGTCCAGGTTCTTCATAATGAGTAATTAGCATGATGTTCTCATCCGAGAATTCAAAGTTCATAGGTTGGTAGTCGTCTATAGCTTAATGTGCCAAATGATCTGCCAATATACTTCCCTTGATTGCCTTTTGAGTGGTGTACTGAATGCCGTATTCTGTCAAGACCATTTGCCATCGGGCTATTCTTCCGGAGAGAGATGGCTTCTTAAATATGTACTTGACGGGATCCACTTTAGAAATCAATAAAGTGATATGAGTCAACATATACTGTCTTAGTCGGCGAGTAGCCTATGCCAAAGCGCAACAAGTTTTCTTGAGCAGTGAATATCTTGTTTCACAGTCGGTAAACTTTTTGCTAAGGTAGTATATTGCATGCTCTTTTCAACTAGACTCGTCACGTTGTCCCAACACACACCATATTGAGTTCTCTAGCACTGTTAGGTACATGATTAAAGGTCTTCCTTCAACTGGTGGCATCAAAATTGGAGGTTCTTGTAAGTACTCCTTGATTTTATCAAAAGTTGTTTGATAGTCGTTATTCCACTTTACTACTTGGTCTTTCTTCAGCAGCTTGAAGATTGGCTCACAGGTAGCAGTCAGATGAGAAATGAACCGGGAAATATAATTCAGTCGTCCTAAGAAACTTCTGACTTCGTTCTTGGTGCGAGGAGTCAACATTTATTGAATATATTTAACTTTTGTGGGATCAACTTCAATACCTTTATTGCTGACGACGAAACTTATGAGTTTTCCAAACCTCACCCCAAAAGTGCATTTGTTCGGATTTAGCCTTAGTTTGTACTTCTTCAGCCTTTCAAATAACTTATGCAGATGATCAAGACGTTCTTCTTCAGTTTGTGATTTTGCTATCATATTATCGTCATAGATTTTTATTTCACGATGAATCATGTCGTGAAACAAAGCTACCATGGCACATTGATAAGTTCCCCAACGTTCTTCAACCCAAAAGCACAACCTTGTAACATAAAGTGTCCCACTGTGTGACGAAGGTAGTTTTCTCTATGTCTTCAGCCTCTATCTTGATCAGATTATAACTCGACAAACCATCCATGAAAGAGAATACCTTATGCTGAGTAGTGTTGTCGACCAGAACATCAATATGTGGAAGTGGGAAGTCATTTTTGGGGTTTGCCCTGTTCAGATCCCTGTAATCTCTACACACATATATACCTTTCCGTCTTTCTTTGGTATTGGAACAACATTAGCAACCCATTGAGGATATGATGTCACTGCTAAGAACCCTGAATTGAATTGTTTCATAACCTCGACCTTGATCTTCTCTAACATCTCAGGACGCATGCGACGGACTTTCTGCTTAATCAGAGAACAACCCTCTTTCATTGGCAGAAGATGAACTACAATATCAGTATTGAGCCCTGTCATGTCTTCGTATGACCAAGCAAATACCTCAACATAGTCGTGCAACATTTGAATCAATCTATTCTTGACACTGCCCTCCAAGTTGGCGCCTATCTTGACCTCTTTTCTCTCTGTCTCTGAACCCAAGTTTACCACTTCGACCGACTCTTCATGTAGTTGGATAGCTTTTTATTCTTGTATTAAGAGTATGGCAAGTTCTCCAGGTATTTCACAATCTTTCTCACCTCCGTCTTCGGCTTGGTAGATCGAATTTTCAAAGTCATAAGTGGAAATAGTAGAATCGTTATCAACGAGATCCATAGTGGATCGGGATCTGCAATATAGTGTGTGGGTGTATGTAAGAACACATAGCTATTTGAAAGTGCAATAAAGTAAAAGAAAAACAGAGAGCACAAAATTTGAATGCAAAATGTCCAATGTTTTCATTAAATGAAAATATGACATATGAAATGACAACCCTTAACAAATGAACCATTGTGCCCCGGGCAAGACACAAGGTTTAAAGTCATTGTTTTAAAAGAAATTACATAACCAAACTTCTTAAAGCAATAAAAGCAGAAATAACCATTACTCATGGCTGAAGGAGATATGGAAAATGTCTTCTAATTTCCAATTGTCGACTCCATCACCAATGGTAGGGAATATCCAGTTGTCGAAGTCACAATCACTGTCAGCATCCTCTATAGTGTTGACTCCATTGTTGCTGACACATAATGGAGGTCTTCCAGCCCGAGCGCGACGAACAGCCTTTTGACATTCTGCAGTAAAGCCCTAACTAAACTTGTCAGATTTGTAGGGGATATCAAGGAGCTGACCCTAAATAGTACAACCACCTTCTTCTATAGTTGCTTTGGCATCTTTTAAGGAAGCTATCTTGTGCAGAACCCTAGTAGTATTTGGAATGGCAGAAACATCTTCAACAGCAGCAGGGGAAATCACTTCAAAAGCTTGACAAGGAGTCTCGATGAATTCTCCGTCCATCTCCATGTATCAGAATGAATTCAGATGGCTGACCATATACTCCTCTTCTCTGTAGACAGTAACAATTTTCCCTTTTACAAGATACTTTAAGTTCGGTGCAAGATGGAGGTAACATTACATAGACAAGAATAATATGGCCGAATGTCCATTACATAGAAGGTTGATTCAAATATCTGTGAACCCACTTTGATCGGGAGGTTCACTTATCTATATACCATTCTTTTTTGTCTGTCAAAGGCTTAAACTATAATGTCACTAGGTTTCAGCATGACCCCTTCACAATCCAGTCTGTCAAGAGCGTCCTTTGGAAGAACATTCAGAGAAGAGCTAGTATCAACTAACACATGAGCCAACGTAGTGCCCATGCATTTAATGGAGACATACATGGATATATTATGATTTCTCCCCTTCGGAGTCAGGTTAGCATCAAAGAAACCTAATCCATTGCTAGTCATTAAGCTAGCAACATAACTTCCAAATTGATCGGCAAAAATCTCTTGTGGTACATGAGAAGTCTTCAAAAATTTCATTAAAGCTTGTGCATGAGCTTCGTAACACAGTAGCAGGGATAACATATAGATCTTGGATGGGGTCTGCCCCAGCTGTTCAACAATTTTGTAATCGCTTCTACGAATGATCTTCAAAACCTCTTCCATTTCTTGTCTAGAGGTATCTTTGACTGTAGCTTCTTTTGGTGCCTCCATCCGGGAAGACTCTACCATTGGCTCTTTACCTCGAGCTTCGGCAGTTGTCTTGGTAACTGTGACTTGAACAGGTGGAGAGATTTTCGGGGAGAAGATCCTTCCGTTTCTAGTAATTTTGCTGGTCCCCTCAATATTTTCAATTTTGGGATTAGTCTCTTCATCATCTTCGTCAGACAATTCTTGTTTAATGCCATGGTAATAGACGTCAGACCCAAAATTCCATGGAATAGCCTTCTCCGAGGAATATGGGATAGGCCTAGGTTTTGTCATGATTAAGGGAGCATATTTTGGATTGGCGGTAATCCTTACAGGACTTTTGGAAGTGATCCTGAAAGGAGTACCAGATATGACAGACAAATCTCAACATAAATTTTCAGCATACGAAACTTTTTCAATCAAAATTACATGTTCATCCATCAGGTGTTGAATGCCTTCCTTCAGTAACCCGCAACCATTGGGTTGAATTGCACAACAATAACATTCTTTAGCACAACCTGGAAATAAACCGGCTTGTAGAAAATTCTTCTTGACTATGGAGAGAGGAGTAACTACATCACTTACAGAGGTGACATACAAAACATCTTCAATAACATTCATGCCCTTGTCATGGTTCGGCATAAGAGAAGTAATCAGGTTCAGAGTCTCAGGAGGGCTGAACTCAATTTCCTTGTTATCAATCATGTCTTGGATTTTGTTTTTCAGGGCCCAACAATTGTTGGTGTCGTGCCCAGGACTGTTCGGATGATAGGCACATTTTGCATTTGGATTATACTTTGGAGAAGATGTGTTGGGATTAAGAGGAGGATCCCTGAGTGTTATGAAGTCAGCCATTATCAAATGTTGAAATGCTTGAGCCAATGGCATATTAATCCTGGTGAATTGCCGCCTCAGAGCGTCTGACCTATGCTGGTTGCCTTGTTGTTGTTGTTGAACAGGCGCCATATTAGAGATCAACACCGCCCCCATAGACTGATGGCGATCATTCTTTTTATGGTTTTTTAGCCATAGATAGCATTGGTTTCTTTTTTACCAACAAAGGTCTTCTTCACAACATTAGAAGATGTAGCCATCAGAATCTTCCCATTTTTGATGCCACTTTCAACTTGTTCGCTAGTCAGAATCAGCTCAGTAAACCCTGATGAAGAACTCCCAATCAGCAAATTAAAGAATGGACCCGTCAGAGTGTCCATGAACATATCCACTAATTCCCAGTCAGTCAAAGGAGGTTACACCCTTCCAGCTAGATCTCTCCACTTCTGGGCATACTCCTTAAAACCTTCATTCAAGCCCATGGACATGTTTTGCAACTGCACACGAGTTGGCGCCAGGTCAGTGTTATATTGATACTGCTTGTAGAAAGCAACGACCAAGTCTTCCCATGTGTGAATGTTGGTTCCCTCCAGCTGATAGAACCATTCAAGTTGAGTACCGAACAAACTTTCTTGAAAGAAATGAACCCATAATTTTCGGTCAGCAATATGAGGTTGGATTTTTCGGACATACGACCTCAGATGAAGTTTGGGATAAGAGACCCCATCATATTTAGAAAATATAGGGACCTTGAATTTATGAGGAATGACCTCCCCCAGGATCAGACCTAGCTCTTCAAAATCCAATCCAGGCATTTTCTGGATTTCCACAGCTTTGAGTCAGTCTTCCAACTATTTGTACTTATCATCTGCAGGAGGGTAATGTTCATCGGAGTAGTCTTCATATTTGAAACCCTGATTATTTCTATCTTCACCCCTGACACTTTTGCCATACTCCTCTTGGTTGTTGTCTTCCTCAGAGGAAACATCATTCACTCGAACTGGTTGAGAAGGACCTTTGAATCTTCTTCCCATGTTGTGGATAACAACCCGCTTCTTAGTCTTCTTTTTCATTGTGAGGAGCGCCATCATCTCTTGTTTCCCTTTGGCTAGATTCAAAAGAGTCTCGTGAAATTTTGCATGCTGAGTTTGGAGATCCTTGACAGTTTGTTCGAGAGCCATTTTATACTGAAATAAATAGTAAATAGATGAGGAAACCTGTATTGGAAAACATGCTTATGAAATTATGCATGATATGTGGATGAAATTTTTTCGAGGACCTTAGGAGACTTAAATTTTCTAGTCAGAAAGGAAACATAAACAAAGATTTTATTAATAAGTTCAGAATTACAAACTGCCTTCTAGGCTTACAATGAAAAGAAAAAAGGGTCTCAAGGAGACAACAATATAAACTACTGAAACCTAAGACTCAAGTCTCCCACAGACGCTTCCTCTTTGTGTCGAAGTATGCATTAAGACTCCGCTCTTCACGTAGTTGCTTTGTGAGCTCCAACACTTTCTTCTCGCTTACATAGAATTGAGCTTCAAAGGTGTCTCATTCTTCCTTGAGTTAAATCCAGGACTTCTGCAATTCTTTGAGGTCAGTAGGCGTGTCCGGATGGAGGATGATGCAAGAAACGTCTCCTTCAATAACAGGCTCTAAGATCAGTGGTAGAATGGCAGGATATGACATCATAAGGTTTTGAGCATGATCTCGTACCCATTTGAGATAAGGCTCCAAATGGATTGAATTCTTTTGTCCTAAAGTTTTGCTATCAACCTTGTTTACCATGCCCCAAGCACGTATAAACCTTTGACGATAACCTTGAAAATCTTTCTTGTAGTCGAACATAATACCCTGGATAAGTGTGTCATGAGGACCATCTCTTCGAGCATAACCAAATTGTCATAGTACCAGAGAAGGGTTGTAAGTAATACCTCCCCTAATTCCAAGGAGTGGAACATTAGGGAATCCCCCACAACGGTCAATGATAGTGACATCTTCCAGAGATCGAGAACAACAATAGATATCCGAATGAGAGAGTGACATCATCCTTTGAGACCACCTCAAACCTCGTTCATTCTTTAAAACTGATCGGGGAAGGTGCGAAATAAACCATCTAGATAGCAGAGGTATGTAACACATAAGAGTCCCTCGCTTCCTTATAATACGAGTGTGAAGAGAATGCAGTGGGAGAACTGTAATACGGCGGGAGAACTGGCTTTTGGTTTGGAATTTTATCGCAAATGTTAAGGATAACAAGATTCGCCACCAACTTTTCTTTTATCCAATAAAGGAAAGGGTGAAAAGAACAGGAAAGACCTTTGAGAATTTTTCTTGAGCTCGGGGGGTAGGTTATGAAAAGGGAAGGTGTTAGCACCCTTTTCATTCGTAGTTATCTATGGGCTCTTAATTGCTATCTCACTTTGAAATGCTTTATGTTTGTGTAATTTTGAAAATATTTTGAAAATGCCTAAGTGCGACAATTTTGTAATGATTCTCGTATCATTGAGAATGCATATAAAATGTTTATTTTGAAAATATTTATTGGATGAGAGTGTTTGCTTTGTGAAAAGATGTTTTGAAAACTCCAATGTAAGGCAATTTTCTTTATAATAACCCTTGTATCGGTCCTCAAGAGTGTTTATAAAGCATTTTGAAAGTAGTTGTTTTGAAAGTGTGAAGTGTGGAAATTTATTTTAGTTTGTGAGCAAGCGATTACTAGAGATCTACCTACTCAAAAAGTCTTTGTTCTTTTCCCCTCCTTTATATAGTGTTATCCTATCATTAGTTAGTAGGAAGTTATATCATTGGATATGAGGAACAAGCGCGAGTCATCGTACAATCATATAAGGCAACTTGTAAGACGCTTTAGAAATTGTAGTAAGGGACTAAGATCGTTTACCGAAGGCAACATCAAAGGGTCATTGAAGGACTACGATCTTTTAACCGAGGGCATTTGCTAAAGCATCTCACGTTCGAGGGATATGACTGTCTATATCCGAGGAAACAAGTGAGGTTACCCTAGAGGTGGGTGTGTGCGAAGTGTTTTGATTTCAAGTATTTTTTTTGTGATATTAGGTTATCTAACAATTGATTTTAATCTTGCCATACAAACCCTAATTACTAACAATAAGAATAAAAGCAGTAAATTGCGGAAATTAAATGTCCTACGCTATTACAACGCTTCGGGGATGGGGGTACAAGTTTATGAATGGGGGAGGAAAGCAAATAAACCCTAATTGTCTATTACAAACTTTTGACAGTTACATAATTGTATTAGTGTGAAAATAAAATGCACGAAGGTGGTGAAAAGGGGAAATATGTTTTAAGAAACCCTAAAAATATTTCTAAGTGTTAAAAAAATAATTTATTGTTTTTGTTTTTAGAAAAATATTTGAAATAAAAATTAGACCTAATTCTCATTAATTTACAATTTTATTATTTAAAATAAAACAAAGTGTGACTAAACTAATTAATTTTATTTATGAAAATTAAATTAATTAAATAAAACCTAAAGAATTCTAAGTATTTAGAAAATATATTTGGTGTTTTATTTAGAAAAGATATTTGAAATATAGAACCTAATTCTAATTAAATAAAATCAAAGTGATTAAATTAATTTTTATTTGTCAAAAATTAAATTAATTGATTAAAAACCTAAATCTAATTGTTTTCATCATTTTTATTATTTTTGTTGATTAAAATAAAATTAATTAAAAAAAGAAATGTTAATTAAAACAAAATAAAGAAAATTGAAATGGGCCAGTAATGTAAGCAAATTGGGGGTGAGAAAGAAGTAAAAATATCCTGGTCCAACAACAAATTTTTTTGTTTGATGCTGAAAAAAAAAAGTAATAGAGTGGACTTGTGTTGTAAAAAATTGGGGGGGGGGGGGTATGAAAAAGCAAAAATGTTAAGCCCATAACTAAAGAGCCAAGCGCTTGTTTGTAATCCAGTGTGACTAGCCTTTGATGGTTCATGGTGGAAAGGCATGCTTGAAGTATCCAGATCTGGCTTGATGAGATCTAATGGTGTTGATGTGAGGTTGCATGATAAGCGTCTATGCCTGGCTTGCACTGAATCTTCAATGAAAATGTTAGAAAAATAAAATTCCCCAAGCCTGGCTCGAACCCATGATCCGGCATAGGTATGATTTAAACACGCGCACGCTGCCACTGGGGTGGTTGTTACATCCGGTTGTAAAACAACAATCATTAAATATAAAATGAACAAAGTTTTAAAAAATGGACTTCATCTTCTTCCTCGCGCGCGTTTACAGCAACAACAACAACATTGTTCAAATTTGTAAAACTCTCATTTCACCATTTAAAAAAATATAAATATCAAACTTGCTTGAAATTTAACCACGAATACAACCATATAGCTTTCGAAAGCTATATATCAATGGTTAGGATGATTTTTTCTTGGTACCAAACTGAATCCTAATATCTCATAAACTTCAAATCCATAATTCTCATCACACATTTAACATAAATGAAAACTAAGGACATGGTTAGTTTCAGGGAATTGATATCTACATTTTTGCTTTAGAAAATAAATGCAAATGATGCTTGTACAGAGATTTCAAAGTTTAGAAAACTTACCTCTAAAGTGAGAATCGAATATGAAGTTATAGCACTTTTGGAGGTGTTACGATGATCTGGATAGCTTCACTGAACTCCCAGGAAGCTTTTGCAATACCTATCTTGGATTGAGAGTGCCTTAATTATTCTTGATAATTCAAGTTACAAAGGTGTAAAGTGAGGTTTGGACAATAATGGTGGAGGTGTTACAGTGATAAAACAGGGGTATGGATGACTTCTGTATGATGTATAAATGATGTTTGAATGATAAAAAAGGAAAACGCACGAGTGGATTTGAAGTTGGGTGTTGGAAGCTTCAAATGTGCAACAATGGAGTTTTCTTGGTAATTCTGAGTTTGAGAGTGTTTTAGGGCATGTGAACTCGTGTGTTAGCTTGCAAATAACCTCTCTATTTATAGATGAAAGATTTAAGGACAAGAGATGATCAGGTTTACAAGTTATGGAGTTATGACTTGGTTTGATTATAAGTGAAGATACATGGCCTTCTATAGTTCCAATGTGAGCATGGCCTCATTTTAGAGATGCTTTGCAGGTTGTAGACGGTTGCTCCTTGCTTTGTCATTGTGTGTGTGCAGAAGGAACAGGTGAGAGGCTCAAGGAGAGTTGACAAAATGCATAAAGCATGCTAAATGTAAATGGCAATGGTGCCTTTGTGCCATAAATGGAAAAATCATTTGGACAATGGCTCAAACAAATGGATAATGGTTCAATCAATTGTGTAAACATTTAATTTTGGGTATATTTGCAAGCTAATGGACCTGAAAAGTGAGATATCTAAGCATGGAATGAGAATTGGTTATGAACTTGTCACAAACAATGACCTATAATGCAACCTTAGATACCCAACTTCATCTCTTCGAAACTTCTAGCTCAAGCATGATAAAATTGTGTTCTTGGTCATTTTGTAAAGCTTGAAACATTGTCTACAACTTTCATGTTGTGAGTTTTGGATAAACTAAATGGGAACTTGGTGGAAATTGATTAAGAAGTTGTGATGAAAAACTGACTAAAACTTGTTAAATTTTTTTCTAAGTGTTGGATAAAAATAATCAGAACTTCATGGGATTATATCTATTAATCCAAGAACTTTTTAGAGGTTCATCCCACACTGACAAAGTTGTAGAATTCATCAATCCCTACAACTTTCATGTTGAAAGTTTTCCTTGAATCAACTTGTATCTTTAGGAAACTTGCTTGTGAAGTTAGGGGTTTTAAGGTATAAAACACTTGAATTTTTTTCTATGTGTTTTAAAATATTTACTTTTGACTTTATGTTGACTTTCTTGATTCTTGATGATCAAGTTTGATAGTTTTGAATATTTTGATGATTCTTGATTTTTGAATTCCAATGTTGACCAAAAAGTCAAAGTTTGACTTTTGAGTGATTGTTGACTTTTCATTCAATTGGTTCAATTCTTCAACTATCAATCACTTGTATATTTGGAAATGTCTTGAACCAAGTAATTAGGTTAATATGTTTTATTTGATTCCTTAAGATCATGCTTCAAGCTATTAGGTTATGCACTAGGCCAACAGTCAATGATCAGTCATCTTCAGTCAAAACCCTAATTTTTGCAATTTTTGACCTTTGATGATTTGAGGGCTTTCCTTGAGGAATCATGATCACCCCTTGATGAATTGATGAATATCACTTCAAAATGTTGATGTTGACCAAAAATCTTAAAGTTTGACTGTATGTTGACCATAATTGACTTTTTACCCAATACAATTGATTTTCAATCATATGAACCATTGACTGGGCAAACATGTGATGTAAGACTTGAAACTTGACATAAGAATTATTGATGACATATGATGAACCATGAAAGTAGTTTGAGACCCTTGCATCCCCTTATCCTTTGTACAATATGAAACCCTAGTTGTGGACCTATTACTTAGGAGGTGGGTTTTTCTTATCAACTCTTGAGAATCCTTGAGTATTTGAGAATCTTAGAAGAACGCTTTAAAGAAATTGGGAGGGAAAATTTTGGGCTACAACACCAGGTGTAATACGGTGAGAGAATTGACTTTTGGGTTTAGCTTTTTATCGCAAATGTTTGGGATAGCAAGAGTCACCACCGACTTTTCTTTTATCCAATAAAGGAAAGGGTGAAAAGAATAAGAAAGACCTTTGACATTTTTCTTGAGTTCGGGGGGTAGGTTATGAAAAGGGAAGGTGTTAGCACTCTTTTCATTCGTAGTTATCTACGGGTTCTTAATCACTTGATCATTTTTTGAAATGCTTTGTGTTTGTGTATGTTTGAAAATATTTTAAAAATACCTAAGTGCGGCAATTTTGTAATGATTCTCGTATCGTTGAGAATATATACAAAATGTTTTTTTTTTGAAAATATTTATTGGATGAAAGTGTTTGTTTTGGAAAGATGTTTTGAAAAAGGCTAATGTAAGGTAATTTGCTTTATAATAACCCTTGTATCAGTCCTCAAGAGTGTTTATAAAGCATTTTAAAAGTAGTTATTTTGAAAGTGTGAAGTGTGAAAATTGTTTTAGTTTCTGAGAAAGCGATTACGAGCGATCTTCCTACTCAAAAAGTATCTGTTCTTTTCCTCCTCCCTTAGATAGTTCTACCCTACCATTAATTAGTAGGAATCCATATCATTTGATATGACGGACGAGTGTGGGTTATCATACAGTCATATAAGGCAACTTACAAGACGCTTTAGAAATTTTTGTAAGGGATTTATTTTCCTCTAGCCAATGTCGTCAAAAGACCAAAGTACAACAACTTGAGTCAGAGGCTATAACCCGCTCGACATGGTAAGCTTGATTCTCGTAGAAGGAACTTCAACGATTCGAAGTTCTTCAATTAAAGTTACAATCAAATTCTAACAGCTTCTTGTGTTTACCCCACGAGATCCTTGAAAACATTGCATGCATGTCATTACATAACAGGTCTTCTAGTACAGGTTTCTCATTTTCTCACTGTTTATTTCAGCAAGGAAAATGGCTCTCAAATAGAACGAAAAAGATCTCTAAACTCAAGATACTCATTTCAAGGAAATGTTCCTAAATCTATCCAAGGGGTAAGAAGAATTGAAAGCACTCCTCGCTGGAAATTTGACCAAGAAAAATCCTGACAACAACAAGGATGACCAGTTGGAACAACTGCAAGCTGAGATGGAAAGGATGAGAATCCAGATGAATAGTGAGATGGCTCTTATCCAAAATTTAGCTCGGGGACAAGAAGAGTTGAGTATTCTCATCAGTAAGCTTCATCAGGACAGATACGACCGTCTGGGGTAAACTGCTAGAATTTAGGGCCTAATCAATGATCAATCTCTCTTGGAAGATATGGAATTGGGTGACATGGTCATGCGAGAGAACATCGAAAATAAACTCAGGATCAGTGAAATTCAAGGGACTGCATCTTCAAGTACTCAGAAGAGACCATACCGTGGAAAGAAGGAGTCCAGAACTGTGTACGACCAGAAGGGCCACAATAAGAGTAATCTCAACCAATCTGTGGGGGTAGTGCGTATCTCTAATCCAACACCGATACAACAACAACGACAAGGCAATCAACATAAGCAGGACACACCCACAAGGAACTTCACCAAAATCAACATGTCCTTGGCTAAAGTATTACAATACATGTTGAAGATGGAGTTGATTACATTGAGGGATCCTCCTCGGAATCCCAATACCTCTGCTCCTAAATATCATCCTGATGGAATGTGTGTATACCATTCCAATAGTCCTAGATATGATACGAATAACTATTGGGCATTGAAGAATAAGATTCAGGTCTTTATCGACAAAGGGGTGCTAGAGTTCACACAAGATGGTCATACTGAATTCTTCTGCCATCCCTCAAAGGCACATCATCTGTTGTGACAAGTTCAGACAAATAGGCTTTTTTGTTCATTAGAATTTTCAAGTTGTAATTTTATTTTGATTGTTCGAACACTTATTTCATGTCAAACTTTGTTATTCCATTAATGCATTGTGTTGTACCCCAAAATTTGCCCTCCCATCATTTAGGAATTCATCCTGAACTCTCAGATTTTCTCTTAAAACAAATCTAAGCCCTTTATTATCATTCCTTTCCAAGTAAACAATTCACAAAGAGCAAAATGGTCATTTGCAAGCTCAAAAGTCAAAACTTTTACCTTGGAAAAATTAAATTCTAAATACTTAGAGTTTTTCTTAAAAAAAGGGGGGAAAAGTGTTTAATGGCACCTCAGAGCTTCTGAACCAACCTCCAGGCAGAAACAGTCAGAAGTTGCAAATTTGGCTCATCACATAACATTCAGTCAGAAGGTGGCTCTTCAGTAGCTACACCAACTCAGTCAGAGATTGTAAAAGTGGTTCAGCACATGATCTTTAAACAGAACATGGCTCTTTCAGCAGTTACGCAAAAGTTCAGCCAGAGTTTGTTAGAGAAGTGTAAAGAAGGCAACAAAGCCTGAAACTACTTTAGAACGTACTAGGATCAGAAGGTAATGGGATCAGCAGATTGGGTAAAATACTGAAACAGGATCACTAAGTCTAGAGTTTTCAGAGGCAGATCAAAGGAGCATACTGGAAAGTCTGGAAAACTCTCAGAATTTGTTGAGGCAGCAAGAGGCCAAGGTCATAGCTTGGTTTACGTTGTTTTTGGTGAAGCAGAACTGCTGGCTCAGGTTTTAGGTAATGATGAAAAATCTCCTATTACAAGATTTTGGATTTTGACAAATCTCATCACCATTTAATGCCCATTAATGCTCACAACCACTTCTGAGCATTCATCCAAGGGGTCTCTCCACGTGTGGCTTGTTAAACACCTTTGTGCAGGTTTACGCATGGGTCTATGTGCCACTTTTCGCCTATAGGTATCACTTCTCCTTAATCCTCGCTTACTGTTCCAACCTAGGCTGAAAAGTTGTCCATCATCACAACTTTTCATGAACTTCCTTCAAAAACAAGTTAACCTCTACTGCATAATATTGGTGCCATTTAACGTTTAAAAATCCACAAAGCCTTGCCTATAAAGAGGACACCATTGTCCATCACAAAGGGGACGAGAGGAAACATCCAGAAAAATTGCTAGAAGAGGAACAGAAAACTCTAGCAAGAAAACATTGTGAAAACTCTGCCAAAATTCCTAGTGTTTCCTAACTTTGAACTTCCTGCCTCTAAACTTCATTGATACTCAGTTTGCTTCCTGACTATAGAACGCCCATACAGTTTCTGACCATACATACATATATCTTCTCCATCCACCCATTCTAAAAAGAACCTGTCCAGAACACCATCAGAGCTAAAGTTAGCTCCAAATCACAAATTTTCTTCCAACAGTAAGGTAAGCACCTGTTGACTCTCATCACGCTGCTAAGCATCATCATCTTTGCATTCTCAATAAACACAATGTAAATATCATGTTGCTGCTATATGCGTTCTGAGGACTTTCATACCTCTGAATGCTTAAGTAGGAAGTGAATCAGTGTAGAACCTGTTTGTGACCTTGTTGGTTCTGCCTTCTAAAACACTTTGAATCCTGCTGAGATTATCCTAGGCATGCCTTCTGTTTTGTGGAAAAATAATAAAACTGCAGATGTTCTGGCTAGCACAGGAGGAAACCAAGCTCTGACTTTAACGTCATCACTTCTGAGGCCTGTTTTGCTGTCAATAATATCAGAACTTCCGAAAATTATTGTGTTTCCAGCAGGGTCAGAACTTTTGACTTCCCCAATAACAAACTTTTGTCTTGCAGCGCATGGGGGTCAGACCTTCTGACCTTCTGACCTTCCCACTAACAGGGTTCTGTTTTGCAGGGCACCAGAGTTAGAAGTTCTGACTCATACAGTTTCACTAACAGGTTGATAATCCTGCAGTAGGCCTGGGTCAGAATTTCTGACTTCCTCTCAGCAGCGCGCTAGCCCTCTCTCTCTTTCTCTTTTTCTTCCCCTTGTTATTTTCTTTTCTTATCTATTTTTCTCGTTGAACCACCCCCATGTACAAATGTGTATCCCCCATCCCCTAAATATTGTAATAGTGTAGGATTTTACATTTCCGCATTTTATTGCTTTCAAAATGTAAATGCTAGTAATTAGGATATGTATGGCAAGATAAAATCAATGAAATAGAAAATCCGAATTCAAGATAAAATCATACATGCAATAAAACACACTTGCACACAAACACCCCTTAAGGTATCTCCACTTGGTTGCCTAAGCAAAAGGGCCATGTTATGCATGTTGGGTACTTTGGCAAAACAAAATCAAAACAAAAGATCATAGTCCCTCGATGACGCTATATTGGTTGCCTAAATAAAATGATCGAGTCCCTAAAAAATTTGCCAAAAATACTTGACACAATTGCTATCATGGTCTATACGACGACCCGCGCCTGTCCCGTTTAACATCCAAATACAAGGTTGTTTACAAAATACAATGGTAAAACAACACTGTCAAAAAGGGTTAAAAACGTATAGGAAAGATCTTTGAGTAAAATAGGGTAGACAACTCTTAGTTACTTGATCAAAAACTTGCAAAAAAATCCTTGCTATTTTCAAACACACCTCACAACACAATTTCAAAACATTTCCCAAATCAAACTTTCAAACATTGAAACATCTTTTCAAAAGACAATACACCTTTGTATACATTCAAACAAGAATCCTTACAAAGGTCGCCACAACGATAGCCTCTTTTCAAAACATTTTCAAAAACCATACACAAAGCACCATTTCAAACAATTGAAAAGCAAAAGCAAGTGATCTAAACAAGTAACTAAGAGCCCATGGATAACCATGTATGAAAATGGTGCTTGCACCTTCCCTTTTCATAATCTACTCCCCGAACCCAAGAACACATCTCAAAGGTCTTTCCTGTACTTTTTGACCTTTCCTTAGGATAAAATAAAAAGTCGGTGGCGACTTGATGTGTCTGCGATCGACCTAATGTGTAACGGTATCTTAACTGCAAGTGCACAGTCTATCGCGGTAGTAATAAAAGGATGTCGAACCCACAGGGACTTCGTAATCACTCTAGTGTTGTAAAACAGGTTAACTTAGCTAAGGCGGAAATTGTCACGTTGGTTTGTTTTAGAAGTTTAAAACTAAAGGGAAACTAAATTCAATTAAGGGAATTAAAATTAAATCGGTCGGAGTGTAATGATTTGAACCTATGCGAATTAAGTTGTACCTAAGCATATAAAAATGTTTAACTTAATTGTTCTGTAGTACTTATCAGTTTAAAAACCCTCGATTCACACTCTCGTGGTCTTACCTCGAATCATACTCCTAAAGCCAAATGTCTGCTCTCGCTAGTCCATAAGTGTTTAGAAAGAATCTTTTTGAAAACTAAATAAGTCTAATTCGTTTTAAAGCGCTCTCGCTGTATTTAAATCGAATGCATAACTTTAGCTATCCGGTTAAAACCTCACACTCTCGTGGTTTTGATTTCTCCCTATTTCACTTTCTTTACTCTCGTAATAAAAAGCTTAATTTTTAATTATAAAAAGTCACGGCCAGAAATTAAGTTGATTAAGGTTTTAGCTTAGAAAAAACATTAATTTATTCGGTTATTTCATCACACCCCGACTACGGGTATTTAGCTACTCATAGTACTAGGAATTAAAAAGCAGGAAATAAATTCAGAAAACAATAGTGCATGCATTATAAATAAAGAATAAAAATATAACATAAATAAAATTTCAATTATATCAAATACAATAAAATCAAATACAATAAAAAAAAAACCTGAAAAGCAATAAAATCCGAGATCCTTCTTCCACAAGCCGGCAAGATTGGAACGTCGGAATGAAAACTTAAATGGACGAAATTCAGAAATAAAGTCGAGAATAAAAATTGGCAGAGCTTCCGCAAGGTTTTTGTGAACTAAAAACTCCTACCTTTCTAAGTCCAAGCTATATATAGAGAGTAAAAGTACGGTTAGAAAAATATTTTAGTTCCTAAATTCTTGGTTTTACTGAGTAAAATAAGGAGAAAGTGGCCTTGGAAGTTGGAGAGAATTTAGGCACGTATGCATGCTTTGCTTGAGACTTCATTCAGCTTTACCATGTTCTGTTGCTTGACCACGTTCAAATTTAATACATATAAGCTTGTTACGGGCGTGGCTGGGGCGTTTCGCTCATTTTTCATAAGCTAGTGCGTTACGGTCGTGGCAGGGGTGTGACGACCGTCACACTCTTCTGGAGCGCCTTACGGTCATAGCAGTTGTGTGACGACCGTAACATCAGCAGAAAATGGATTTCTTGACAGATTTATCTTTTCTCTTTGGTCTTTGGCCGCAATCTCGCGCATTTCACGTTTCTTCTTGGTTCGAGCTGAGATATGTTGTACCTGCATAAAACCATACAGAACTCGAAATATTCGAGAGTTAATCGGGTAAATATGACATAAAACGGATAAATTTTATGGTAAATATATGATATGATTTCGCGTTATCACGACTCTTGCTAAACCAAAACATTTACGAACACAAATGCAAAATCCCAAATCAGTTCTCCCACCGTATCACAGAACTGGCAACTCTGCTGGGGATTTTCTTTAAAAGTGGAGTAACCTTAGGGTTTTAGATCACCTTTGCATGCTTATCTTGTTTGCTTTGACTGCTTTACATTTGGTTCTCTTGTTTGGGCTTGAAGTCCTCTACCCGGATTTGGGGAAACATTCATAGGTAAATAGCAATACGTAAAAAAATCGGACAAGTGTTCGCTAGGCGCACATGCACGACATACCTTTTGTTTTCAAGATAAAACATAGGAAACCAATCGTTAGTCGGCCGATACTTGAGTAAAACGTCAGTGATATTGCAATGACACAATTTAGTCGCGTATTTCCATCTTAACAAACCGCTTAATCGTTTCGTCATATTTAAACCTCGATCCTCGCATGCTTTTTCGCCCGGTTTCGTTCTGGCGCAATCACATTAAGCCCTTTATCTTTTCACGCGCGTAGTGGAGTAGCCGGTTAGTGACTTTGATCCTATTTCTGTCGCGGGGTCTAGTACACGGATGTGGTTACCCTGGATTTTTCCAAATTGGAGGTTGCGGGGGATCGAGCCGTAGCATGCCCTACCAAGTTCAGAACCAGATACCTCTGAACCAACCTTCAATGGACTTCTTCTCTTATACTTATGTCTCGTATGCGATCTTTGTCTTTTGGCATAAGATTTTCTTTGTTTAGCACCGAGATGAGAAGATTAGGCATCAAACACTTATATTCATCGGCTCCCCATGTGGTTTGTGTCCAGACGGTGCTGACTGCTAGTATAAACTACTAGGGGTTACTTCAGAACTTAAAAATCGAGGTGTACATATAACGTCTCGTTTAGACGGGTTGCATGAGTAGGATGTTCACAGTGTCATAGTCGTATTGATTTTGTTTACTCGTTCTCGTCTTCCTAACTAGGTTTCCGCTTTAAGGTAGGTATGTCGAGCTATGCGAGCGGAGAAATTTTTGGTATGGCTTAAAATACGGGGAAAACTTGAAAAACTTGAAAATATCATAGAACAACCATAAATTTACTGCAACATGAAGGAAATATAACGTCTCTCCCACACTATATCAGACATTGTCTCAATGGCGTGATATAAGTAAGGAAGGAATACAAATAGAAAACTGACGGAAAGGGAAATAAATGAAATACAAAAACAAAAGAAAACTACTGGTGGCCTCTGCCTCTGCTATGTGTGCGGGATCATCGGGTAGGTGTGGCCTCGAGGTCGGTATCATGCGATCCAAGAGCGGTGACGTCCATGCATAAGGCGTTTAGCTCGGAGAAAACCTCGTCCAGCTTCTCGTTGACATTGCGCTGCCCGCTCAGGATTTGGACGTTTTGCGCATGTAGAGTGTCATACTGCTCCTGATGCTTTCTTTCAAGAGCTACAGCCATCTGATTTTGCTGATGGAGGGCTCTGAGGACGTCCTCCATAGTAAAAGGAGGTGGTGCAGAAGAGGACTCAGGAATGTCGGGAGCAGGTGTTTCGCGGTCCAATTCCTCCTGGATCTCGTCAGTAGGAGAAGCTGGCTGGGCATCGTGCACGGGAGCATGGCCGTCAGGGGCATCAAATAGCCAATTGGCTCGGTTATTCGGATCGATAAGGTCCCTGCAAGGCAAAACAATGTTAGAATAAACGACGTTACAGATCACTGGATGGAACCGACCGTCGTCCCGTTGGTAAATGAGGTGAGCCGATTTGCAATGGTCTAAGGTAAGAAAGACAGGTGCTCTGGAGGGCAGATGGGTAAGGGTGTCGCCATGATTCAGGGCCAATGCAATAGAAGTGACAAGCCCTCCGAAATAGAAGGGTTTGCCTCCGCGAGTGCAAATAGAGTGAATATGGGCTAAGAGGAATGGTGTGGCATTGATTTTCTGATTAGTAAACGCACATTGCATGAAGAACAACTCTTTAGAGTTAAGTTTGTGGTTACTATCCCTTGTAAAAATGGTGTTGGATAAGATGCGGTGGAAGTAGCGAATGGCGGGGTTATGGATTTGGGTAGCATTGAGGTGATCGTAGGAGTTAGCCCGATTATTGGTCAAGCTATGCCAAAGGTTGAAGGATTCCTCATGAAAGGTGTCGGGCACATGTAGGTGAGCGCCTTCATCAGTACAGAAGTCTAGTAGGCGACCGAATGCATTCTGAGAGAAATCGTATTCGGTGCCGAAAATGCGGAACCTTACCACACCGGTAAGTTGATTTCTTGGGCCATTCGGAGTGATGTAGCAAAATGAACTGAGGAACTCAAGGGTGAGATTCTCGTATGTTGGTTGGGGCTGGCTACATAGGGTCCAAAGGTTGACATTCTGTAGGAGGTGTTGGACACTTTCAAGTAACCCGAGGTCTCGGAGGCAGTCAATGTCGACGAACCTCGTGGGATGGATGCCTCGGCGTTGGAACTTCAGGAACCGCATGCGCTGAGTTTCACCTGCTTCGCCATCGCGTAGGTAGATGCCTGAGATTTGTTGGTTGATGTTTGCCATTTTAGAATGCTAAAGCGTTAGAGATAGTGGGTTTTGGGTTGTGGGATGGAGTTTGTGAGGTATCGAATGTGAGATGTATATAAGGATGAGGGAAATATATTGGGAAGGATGAAATTTAATGGAGAATGAAGGTGACTTAATGGATGAAACTTAATGGGAAGTTTTGAAATAGCGGAGAAGAGGGAAGATTGCAGAAGAGGCACTACTGTCTGCTACAAGGGTCACTGATGTAACCCGTGTTACGGTCGTAACACAGGGATGACGATCGTAACACGCTAAAAGGCGTGTGACGAACGTAAGAGGGATGTGACGAGCGTAATGACTGCAAAATGTGCATTTCCTTAACAGACTATGCTGTATCAAGTCTGCAACATTCTATCTCTACACAGAGGCATTTTAACAGCAATATAAATTCAATGGTATACCAAGAAAATGCAGGCATATATGTTCCAAAACATCACACCATCAGTAATTAGAGTAAAAACCCGCAATTCATGTAAAGCAGTATAATTTGTGCAGAGGAATCTAGCAAACCAGTATTTAAACAACTGAAATGAATGATTTCGTAAAACTGCATGTTCAACAACATAAACTCAAAAATTACATAAAGATAAAATTGTTCTGAATTTAAACGAAACTGAAAGTGTGCAGGAATTGGAAACTAAACAAAACAAAATGAAATATAAAAACTGCAGCTGCCATTCGTGACTTCATCCAAGCTTCGCTTTAATTTCTTCGAGTGAATTATGAATATGATAAAACTGCTCCACTGTTATGTCGGTTAATCCCATTATTTCCAGACGCATGCTTTTTATCTCATCTTTTAAGCCATTAATGTTAGTCTGGTAAGTATTAAGCGTGGTGGCAATTTTGTTAAGGTTATCAGTATAATCCTTAGTTGTTGTTTCAGGGGCTGCATGGGCTTCCGCCATGTTGACATTTTCGTAATAACCAGGAGGAGTCTCGGGGTCACCCATATCGGACATAATATCATCAAAGATTTGGTAATCTTGCAGTGTCTCAGGTGTAGGAGGTTGGTCGGGCGGGTTTAGCTCATAGAGCCAGTTGTCACGGTTATGAACGCTCACTTTGTCATGGTTCGTAAGGGTAAATAAGTTTACAACTTCGTCTCTTATCAGATAATCATAAGGTGGGTAAGCATGGTTTGCTATCATTCGAAGGTTAAAGCAAAAAGCAAGATTCATGGGACGAATCATACCGAAATGCGGGCACCTATTCATCTGGTGTCTTAGGCCGAGGGCATGTGCAATCATTGTGACCAGGCCACCTATGATGATTGGTTCATCAGGGTTATCTATAATGCGGTAAAAAGTTTGCATCAGGAAGGGTACGGTATTAACAGGGTGGCCTTGGTGCATACAATACAGTAAAAATATCTCGTCTTTGGACACGGCAGTCTGGTTCTCCTCTTTCCCAAATACAGTATGGGCTAGCATCTTATGGAAATAGCGGATAGCAGGGTTATGAGTTTCATCATTATCCATATTATCCGGGTCAGGGTGATAATTACCAGTCAAGGTGCCCCAAAAGTAGTCTAGCTCAATGTCCATTAGCTCAACCTGGGTAGTGGAAAAGGCAAAAGGGCAGCTAGGAAATCCTAACAAGTCAGCCAAGTCCTTATGATTGTAAACAAAATTAATGCCGAAGAGACGGAAACTTATGAATCCTTTACGGGTTCCTTTCCCGTGTTCTGGTAAATGGACTAGGGAGCTTAGGAATTCGAAAGTGAGCTCACGGTAGGTAGAAAACCTAGTCTTAATAAGGGCTTTTTCCCACCCCAACTGGTTAAACAAGTACATAACACTATCTAATATACCTAGGGCATTCATAGTGGGTTCATCATGGTAAAGTGTTATGCCAATGTTTCTTTTAGACAATTCCTCGAATTTTCTTTTCTGGTTTATACCCCTAAAGGTGGTTTCTAAGAAATTATGTTGCTTTGGTTCCATGGGTATTGTTAGGGAAACTAGTCAGAAGAGAAGGTGCAAAAGAAACAAAAACTTTTCAGAAATCCTGTGGCAAGTAAAATTATTTTTGAAATTAGCAGCAGTTTTCATGAAAATTATAACATAAGAAAGAAAATGAAAATGAAACTTTAAATAGAAATAAATGCAAAAATGAAAAGAATAATAAATAGAAAATAGGTTGGTTGCCTCCCACTCAGCGCTGTTTTTAATGTCAAAAGCCTGACATAGTGCCTAGCAGATTTATTCGGGTGAAATATCGGGTAATTTTAAAAGTCTTAGACTATTCGTATAGTCTCTATTTTCAATGTTGTTGTATATTTTTAACCGCTGCCCGTTTACTATAAACGGGTCAGTGTTTTTACCCTTAATTTCTATCGCTCCGCTAGGAGACACTCTCGTAACTTCATATGGACCTGACCATCTCGATTTTAATTTACCAGGGAAAAGCATAAGTCTTGAGTTAAATAATAGCACGACATCTCCCACACTAAATTCTTTCCTAACTAAACGCTTATCATGCCATTTCTTAGTTCTTTCTTTGTATATTTTAGCATTCTCGTAAGCATCTAGTCTCAACTCTTCTAATTCATTTAAATCCAGGACTCGTTTTTCTCCCGCAGCAGTGTAGTTCATGTTGAGCGTTTTAATTGCCCAATACGCTTTGTGTTCTAATTCTACTGGGAGGTGACAGGATTTTCCGTATACGAGCTTGAAGGGTGTAGTTCCTATAGGGGTCTTGTAGGCCGTCCTATAGGCCCATAAAGCTTCGTTGAGCTTTGATGACCAATCCTTCCTGGTTGTGGCTACAGTTTTTTCTAAGATCTGCTTAATTTCTCTGTTCGATACTTCGACTTGTCCATTGGTTTGTGGGTGGTATGGTGTCGCTATACGATGTTTTACTCCATACTTAAAAAGTAATTTGTCGAATATCTTTGAGATGAAATGGGAGCCACCGTCACTAATGACGAGTCTCGGTACACTGAATCTCGGAAAAATTATGTTTCTAAAGAGTTTGATTACCACTTGGGTGTCATTTGTAGGAGAGACTATGGCCTCGATCCATTTTGAGACATAATCAACCGCGACGAGTATATATTTGTTTCCAAAATAAGATGGGAAGGGTCCCATGAAATCGATTCCCCATACGTCGAAGATTTCTACCTCTAGTATTCCCCTTTGAGGCATTTCATCGCGTCTTGAAATATTGCCGGTGCATTGACACCGATCACAATTTCTAACAGCGATGTGGACGTCTTTCCACAGATTAGGCCAGAATAGGCCAGCTTGTAAGATCTTTGCACAAGTTTTGGAGATGCTTGCGTGTCCCCCGTAAGGAGATGAATGACAGTGGGAAATGACATCTTCTATTTCTTCCTCGGGTATGCATCGACGGAAGATTCCGTCTGGTCCTCTTTTAAACAGTAAGGGCTCGTCCCAATAGTAATGTTTGAGATCGTGGAATAATTTATTTTTCTGTTGGTACGTAAGATCTGGTGGGAGTGCGTTTGCAGCTAGATAGTTAACTATGTCAGCATACCATGGCAGTCCCATGGTTGCATGGATTGCTTTTACGGCTTCCTCGGGTTTTGGTTCGATTAGGTTGAAATGAGCTAGGTCGTTCCTTATTTGGGTTATCAGATGCTCATATGGAAAATCGTCGTTAATCGGAACTTGTTCGGGTTTTATATCTTCCAATCTTGACAAGTGATCCGCTACGACGTTTTCGGTCCCCTTTTTATCCTTAATTTCTAATTCAAATTCTTGCAAAAGAAGGATCCATCTGAGGAGCCTTGGTTTTGCATCTTTCTTATTTAATAGAAATCTTATAGCAGCGTGGTCTGTGTAGATGATGATTTTCGCTCCTACTAGATAGGAACGGAATTTGTCAAGCGCGAAGACGACTGCTAATAGTTCTTTCTCAATCGTGGCGTAGTTCATTTGGGCTTGATCTAGCGTTCTGCTAGCATAGTAAATAGCGTGTAGCTTTTTGTCTTTCCTCTGTCCAAGAACTGCGCCTACGGCGTAATCACTCGCGTCGCACATGATTTCGAAGGGTAAATTCCAATCGGGCGGTTGCATGATTGGTGCGTTGATAAGGGCTGATTTTAGAGTTTCAAACGCTTTATGACAATCATCGTCGAATATGAACTCAGCGTCTTTCATTAACAGACCGGTAAGTGGTTTAGTAATTTTTGAGAAATCTTTAATGAATCGTCGGTAAAAACCGGCGTGTCCTAAAAAGCTTCGTATTTCTCTAATGGTCTTAGGTGGCCGGAGTTCTTTTATGACTTCTATTTTGGCTTTGTCGACTTCAATCCCTTTATTAGATATGACATGTCCTAGCACGATTCTTTCTCTGACCATGAAATGGCATTTTTCCCAATTGAGCACGAGGTTTACTTTTACGCACCTTTCTAAGACTTTCTCTAGATTTGACAGACATCCTTCGAAACTTCCCCCACACACTGAGAAATCATCCATGAATACCTCCATGATGTTGTCTATAAAATCTGCAAAGATTGCCATCATACATCGTTGGATGGTAGCTGGGGCATTACACAATCCGAAGGGCATTCGTCTATATGCGAACGTTCCATACGGACACGTGAAAGTAGTCTTTTCTTGGTCGTCAAGGTGAATGGGGATTTGAAAGAATCCGGAGTAACCGTCTAGATAGCAGAAATAGGAATGTTTGGCTAACCTTTCTAGCATTTGATCTATGAAGGGTAGAGGAAAATGGTCTTTACGAGTGGCTTTGTTTAGTTTTCTATAGTCTATACACACTCTATGTCCATTGACTACTCTTTGAGTTATTGGTTCGCCTTTCGCGTTCTTAACAACTGTGATACCTCCTTTCTTGGGCACCACGTGTACTGGGCTCACCCACTTACTATCAGAGATCGGGTATATAATTCCAGCTTCCATAAGCTTTGTAATTTCATCTCTGACTATTGTGCTAAGAATCGGGTTAATCCTTCTTTGAGGTTCTCTAGAGGTTTTACAATCCTCTTCTAGCAAAATACGGTGCATACAAATTGAAGGACATATTCCTTTCAAATCAGATATGTTATACCCTAGTGCGGTTGGATACCTTCTTAGGACGCCTAAAATTTTTTCAGTTTCGAGCTTCCCTAAGTTGGAGTTTACTATTACTGGTCGCGTGTGTTCGGTATCAAGGAATTCGTATCTTAGATTCTTAGGTAAATTTTTTAATTCTACACTGGGGTTCTTCGTGCATGGAATATGATCGGGCGTGAGTGCTAAGCTTTCGTTTAGACTGTCATCGTTTTCGAATATTGGAGGGGTTTGGATTTCTATTATCTCGGAATATTTTGTCTGTTTTGCTTCCATTTCCCTTACGCACTCGTCTATGACATCTATAAGATGACATGTGTCGTTCATGGCTGGTGCTTGTAAGAATTGAGTAAGGATGAATTCCACTTTTTCTTCCCCAACTTCGAACGTTAGTCTGCCCTTCTTTACATCAATTATAGCTCCGACGGTGGCTAGGAAGGGTCTTCCTAGTATGATAGGGGTAACCGAGTCCTCGGTTATATCCATGATGATGAAATCGGTAGGGATATAGAATTGACCTATTCTAACTGGAACATTTTCCAGTATACCTATAGGGTATTTAACCGATCGGTCGGCTAATTGGATGGACATTTTCGTGGGTCTGAGTTCTCCCATCTCTAGCTTTTTGCAGATAGATAAGGGCATGACACTAATGCTTGCTCCTAAGTCACATAGAGCTTTGTCTATGACAAATTTTCCAATATTACAAGGTATAGAGAAACTACCTGGGTCTTTTAGCTTAGGAGGCATATTGTTTTGAATGATCGCGCTACACACGGCAGTGAGTGTAACTGTTTCGTTATCCTCTATCTTCTTCTTGTTGGATAGGATTTCCTTAAGAAATTTAGCGTACGAGGGCATCTGAGTGATGGCTTCTGTAAAAGGTATTGTTATATTGAGTTGTTTCAGAAGTTCAACGAATTTCTTGAACTGGCCCATCATTTTGGAATTTGTAAGTCTCCGAGGATACGGGATTGGTGGTTTATAAGGTGGTGGAGATACATAAGGATTCTCTTACTCCACTGCCTCTTGCGTTTCGCTTTCCTTTTCTTTTTCTCTAGGTTCATTGGCTTGTTCAGGCGGCTCGCTCTGTTTTTGGTACATGGCTGGATTTTCTAGTCTCGGGTCAACAGGTCCGTCGAGTTCTTTTCCACTTCTCAGTATCACAGCATTAGCATGTCCTTTTGGGTTGGGCTGTGGTTGACCAGGAAAAATTCCAGCCGGTGCCACAGTAGGTGCTTGTTGTTGAGCTACCTGTGAAATTTGCGTCTCAAGCATCTTGTTATGGGTGGCTAAAGCATCAACCTTGCTAGCTAATTGTTTT
This sequence comes from Vicia faba, assembly GCA_948472305.1. NCBI lineage: Eukaryota > Viridiplantae > Streptophyta > Magnoliopsida > Fabales > Fabaceae > Vicia > Vicia faba. Next base: position 1,312,289,964 of record OX451738.1, on the reverse strand, counting down.
ATCTGCTCATTAGTATGTAAATTTTGATTCATAACGTCTTTATTAGTCTGAGCTTGGGAAGCAACGAAGTGCTCTATCATGATTTCTAGGTTAGATTTCCTAGGAGCATTAGGTCCATTACCAGGATGATTTGGGATAGCTTTTGGATAACCGGGTGGTGTGGCAGGAGCTTGTGCAGGTGCGTATAACGCGTTGTTACTTTTGTATGAAAAGTTCGGATGCTTTTTCCAGCCAGGGTTATAGGTATTGCTATAAGGGTTCCCTTGTACATAGTTTGCTTGTTCAGCTGGAACTCCTGTTAGAAGTGGGCATTCTGGAGCAAGATGTGATTGAAGACCACATAGATCGCAAGTTTGGACAACTGCAGCCACGGTAGCTGCAGGAGTAGTGGTAAGGTTTTCTAGCTTTTGGGTAAGAGCTTCCACTTTAGCATTGACTTGGTCCAGGATATTCACTTCAGACATTCCACCTTTGGTTTGGGATTTATCCACATTAGCTCTTTCGCTTCCCCATTGATAATGGTTCTGGGCCATACTTTCGATAAGTTGATTTGCTTCGGCATATGGTTTATCCATCAGTGCGCCACCAACAACGGCGTCTATAGTCATTCTTGTGTTATACAACAGACCGTTATAAAACGTATGAATGATTAGCCATTCTTCTAAACCATGATGAGGACAGAGCCTAATCATATCCTTGTAACGTTCCCATGCTTCGAACAGTGATTCGTTATCTTTTTGTCTAAAACCATTGATGTTAGCTCTAAGCATAGCAGTTTTGCTTGGTGGGAAATATCTAGCCAAGAAGACTTTTTTCAATTCATCCCATGTGGTGATTGAATTTGAAGGAAGGGATTGGAGCCAGGCTCGGGCTCTGTCTCTTAAAGAAAAAGGAAATAGGCGCAATCGTATCGCCTCGGGGTTTACACCATTCGCTTTTACAGTGTCTGCGTACTGCACAAACACTGACAGATGTAGGTTAGGGTCATCAGTAGGAGATCCAGAAAATTGGTTCTGCTGAACGGCGGATAGAAGCGAAGGTTTCAGCTCGAAATCGTTTCGAGCGATAGCAGGGGCGGCAATGCTGTTGTGAGGCTCCGCTTGCGAAGGAACTGCGTAGTCCTTAAGAGCGCGAGGCGGATTTGGTACGTCAGCCATTGTCGATTCTTCGATAGATTCCGATAACGGGATATCAGGAATTTTAGTCGGAGGAAGATTGTTGAGAGATCAGTATTCTTGAATTCGGCGTCTTAATCTTAAGTAACGCTCGATATCGTTAATTTGTAAATGCAAAGGCTCGTTTTGAGAACGAGTGTTTGGCATACAACAGGGGGAAATATAAAAAGTTTCCTTAGTCTAGACAACGTTGTTTTCAGACTACACTAGTGACTAAACTAAAGTCCCCAGCAACGGCGCCAAAAACTTGATGTGTCTGCGATCGACCTAATGTGTAACGGTATCTTAACTGCAAGTGCACAGTCTATCGCGGTAGTAATAAAAGGATGTCGAACCCACTGGGACTTCGTAATCACTCTAGTGTTGTAAAACAGGTTAGCTTAGCTAAGGCGGAAATTGTCACGTTGGTTTGTTTTAGAAGTTTAAAACTAAAGGGAAACTAAATTCAATTAAGGGAATTAATATTAAAGCGGTCGGAGTGTAATGATTTGAACCTATGCGAATTAAGTTGTACCTAAGCATATAAAAATGTTTAACTTAATTGTTCTGTAGTACTTATCAGTTTAAATACCCTCGATTCACACTCTCGTGGTCTTACCTCGGATCATACTCCTAAAGCCAAATGTCTGCTCTCGCTAGTCCATAAGTGTTTAGAAAGCATCTTTTTGAAAACTAAATAAGTCTAATTCGTTTTAAAGCGCTCTCGCTGTATTTAAATCGAATGCCTAACTTTAGCTATCCGGTTAAAACCTCACACTCTCGTGGTTTTGATTTCTCCCTATTTCACTTTCTTTACTCTCGTAATAAAAAGCTTAATTTTTAATTATAAAAAGTCACGGCCAGAAATTAAGTTGATTAAGGTTTTAGCTTAGAAAAAACATTAATTTATTCAGTTATTTCATCACACCCCGACTACGGGTATTTAGCTACTCATAGTACTAGGAATTAAAAAGCAGGAAATAAATTCAGAAAACAATAGTGCATGCATTATAAATAAAGAATAAAAATATAACATAAATAAAATTTCAATTATATCAAATACAATAAAATCAAATACAATAAAAAAAACCTGAAAAGCAATAAAATCCGAGATCCTTCTTCCACAAGCCGGCAAGATTGGAACGTCGGAATGAAAACTTAAATGGACGAAATTCGGAAATAAAGTCGAGAATAAAAATTGGCAGAGCTTCCGCAAGGTTTTTGTGAACTAAAAACTCCTCCCTTTCTTTCTAAGTCCAAGCTATATATAGAGAGTAAAAGTACGGTTAGAAAAATATTTTAGTTCCTAAATTCTTGGTTTTACTGAGTAAAATGAGGAGAAAGTGGCCTTGGAAGTTGGAGAGAATTTAGGCACGTATGCATGCTTTGCTTGACCACTTCGTTCAGCTTTACCATGTTCTGTTGCTTGACCATGTTCAAATTTAATACATATAAGCTTGTTACGGGTGTGGCTGGGGCGTTACGCTCATTTTTCATAAGCTAGCGCGTTACGGTCGTGGCAGGGGTGTGACGACCGTCACACTCTTCTGGAGCGCCTTACGGTCGTGGCAGCTGTGTGACGACTATAACATCAGCAGAAAATGGATTTCTTGACAGATTTATCTTTTCTCTTTGGTCTTTGGCCGCAATCTCGCGCATTTCACGTTTCTTCTTGGTTCGAGCTGAGATATCTTGTACCTGTATAAAACCATACAGAACTCGGAATATTCGAGAGTTAATCGGGTAAATATGACATAAAACGGATAAATTTTATGGTAAATATATGATATGATTTCGCGTTATCACGACTCTTGCTAAACCAAAACATTTACGAACACAAATGCAAAATCCCAAATCAGTTCTCCCACCGTATCACAGAACTGGCAACTCTGCTGGGGATTTTCTTTAAAAGTGGAGTAACCTTAGGGTTTTAGATCACCTTTGCATGCTTATCTTGTTTGCTTTGATTGCTTTACATTTGGTTCTCTTGTTTGGGCTTGAAATCCTCTACCCGGATTTGGGGAAACATTCATAGGTAAATAGCAATACGTTGTGGAAACTGTGCGGGGTATACCAACATGGTTGAAGCAATAGGTATATTAGTGCAACATATTTGTGGGTACCGGTAGCCTTTGAGTCAATCAAAGAGAATACGGGGCCGCTGAGTGATGTCATAAAGCACTGATGAACTCTTAGAACCTTACTTGACCATCTTGGCCTTATTAGGGGTAGTGAGATGATCGGATTTGGTGCAGTCCGAAGTTGGTAGATACTCGATACTACACTCATTGAGGGTTGTTTTCTTGGAATATTTCGGTCGCCAGTTAAGTGGCTAAACTGAAACAATGAACACGGAAAATAATACAGTGATATTGAGCTCCTTAAAACCCGGTTACTATTTATAGGACAGGTTGAGCCAACTAACTTCAAGAGGGTACTTTCCTATAAACCCCATGCAAGCCTGAAACTAGGATTTGGTGTGACTTGTTTGTACATATGCTTGTGCATACATCATGAACATCATAAAGCATCATATGCATCCACAAACCATTTCAAGGGTTTGGATCTTCATTTTGTTTTTGTTTTGTAGGTCATGGAATCTCTTCGCAGGAAAATAATTCAGGTCAACCTTGTGAGAATCCCTCCTCAACTCAAGGAGCTTACTTCCAAGATTCCAGAGAATTCTCTCTTCAGTGAAAGACATGGTAGAATTCTCAACTTGGTCAACTCCAACATTGAAGAAGACATGGTGAAGGTTCTCTTCCAGTTCTTTGACCCCCTACACCACTGTTTCACATTCCCTGATTACCAACTAGTACCTACTTTGGAGGAATTTTCTCAACTCCTAAGGATTCCTATTCTCTATCAACTACCCTACAATGGTACGGAAAGAGAACCAAAGCCTGAAGATGTTGCTCAAGCCTTACACTTGAAACCATCTGATATCAAAGGTCATTGGGAAACCAGAAGTGGTGTCAAGGGTTTCTTGGCAAAGTTTTTGTTTGAGAAGGCACAAGACTGCTGGAATTCTCTAGATCTACAAGCTTTTGAAGAGATTGTGGCACTTCTCATCTATGGGTTGGTCTTGTTCCCAAACCCTGATCAACTTATAGATTTGAATGCTGTCAAGATTTTCATATCTCGGAATCATGTGCCTACATTGCTTGGGGACATCCTACACTCATTTTACACACGAACAATGAGGAAAAGAAGTGTTCTCATGTCCTGTACTCCTCTTCTAGCAAGGTGGTTTATTTCTCACCTTCCCCAGTCAGTTTTGAAGAATGAGCAGGATTTAAGGTGGTCATAACGGTTGATGACCCTCACGCATTCTGATGTTCATTGGTGTTCTCGGTCCAGAGAAAATTTCATCATCATTGATCGTTGCAGAGAATTCCCTAATGTCCCACTACTTGGCATTAGGGGAGGCATCACCTACAACCCCTGTTTAGCTCTGAGGCAATTTGGGTATACCCGATAGCCCTCATGATATGCTGATTCCTGACTTGGTTTTTGACTTCGACAACGACGCTCAAGGACTTCGACAAAGGTTTATCCGAGCTTGGAGGATGCCCAATAAAGTGGATAGTAAGACACTGGGGCACAAGAATTCCATCCCTCTTGAGCCTTACCTCAAGTGGGTACGAACCCGCGCCCAGAGTCTTACGATGCCTTACCCCCACATTCTCCCCGTGATCAAAGAGTCTGTTATGGAAGTAGAGGTTCCATACACCCTCCTACATCCAGACATGCCAACATCATTGGAAGAATTGCAAAGGAGTTGGATACAGCTCAAGGAAGAACGTAATACTTTTGAAGCCATCTTTTATGCCAGTGAGAAGAAGGTTTTGGAACTTACCCGCCGACTTCACGAAGAGGAGACTCTCAACACTTACATCGCACCAAAGAGGATGCCCAATGTCTTTTTACATTAAGAATTTGGTAATATTTTGCCCATGGGGCATTTATGTACTAACAAATTTCTTCTTATTAATATGACGTGTGTTCTTTTTGTTTGCAACAAATTTGAATTTTTGAATCCTTGAATGAATTACATAAATAACATATCATTCATCATATGCATAAACAAGTCTTCACACTAGGTTTCCTTATCTTTCTGCTGTTTATTTCAGCAAGATGGATATAGAGTAGACGGTTAAAGATCTGCAAGCACATAATTCGCAATTCCAATAACTCCTCATGACCTTGGCAAAGGGTCAAGAGGATCTTAAAGCACTGTTAGAGAAGGAAAAAGACAAAGAGAAAAAGAAGAAAAGAACAGGTGTGGCCACTATGGGAAGAAGATTTGAGCATCAGGCTAGGAGAGTTCTGGAGTTCCCCTCGACGTCTGACGAAGGGGTTGGTAAAGGTAAGGGAGTTGCAATGCCCTCTGAATCTGAAGCTGAGGAGGAAGAAGAAGAAGAGGAAGATTACTCTGAGCAGCAATATCCTCCTACGGACGATAAGTATAAGAATCTTGAAGACCGGCTAGCAGCCATGGAAGTGCAAAGGGTTCCCGGGCTGGATTTCGAAGAACTAGGGTTGGTTGCTGGAATCGTCATTCCTCCCAAGTTCAAAGTACCTACATTTGCCAAATATGATGGTTTGTCCTGTCCAAAGATGCATCTGAGATCCTACGTCATAAAGATCCAACCTCACTCTTCTGATAAGGATCTGTGGGTCCACTTTTTTCAAGATAGTTTGTCGGGTACGCAATTGGACTGGTTCTATCAACTTGAGAGATCTGATGTTCATAACTGGGAGGATTTGGCTGCTGCTTTCTACCGACAATACCAATATAATGCAAATTTAACGCCTACTCGTACTCAACTACAGAGTATGGGTATGGTCTCAAATGAGGGATTTAAGGAGTATGCCCAGAAGTGGCGGGATTTGGCTGGAAGGGTGTAGCCACCATTGTCGGATAGAGAGCTGGTTGACATGTTTTTAGGGACCCTGTCAGGTCCATTCTTCAATCACTTGATCGGGAGCTCATCTGCAGGGTTCACCGAATTAATTCTGACCGGTGAAAGGGTCGAAGCTGGCATTAAGAGTGGTAAAATTCAGAAGGATGCCTCCGCTTCCACTTCTATCAAGAATACCTTCCCAGCCAAGAAGGAAGTTTCTGCTGTTCACACCCAGAGAAATCAAGGGAGAATGGAGCGCCGACCAGTGGTGGGGGCTGTGATGATCCAAAACTCCTTAGCCGATCAACCTCGAAGCAATTAACCAAGAGCTAACCAACAAAGGGTAGAAAGGTCACAACGTCAATTCACCCGGATCAATATGAGACCGGCTCAGGTCCTCCCTCATCTGTTAAAGTTAAACCTTACCAACTTGAAAGAAGCGCCGAAAAACCCAAATACCTCTTCTCCCTATTATCATTCAAATGCAAAATGTGCATACCATTCAGACAATGTAGGGCATGACACCAACAATTGTTGGGCCCTTAAAAACAAGATCCAAGATTTAATAGATGCCAAGGAGGTAGAGTTTGATGCCCCCGAAAAACCTAATGTGATATCCGCTCCTATGCTAAAACATGGTCATAATGTCCATGCAATTGTGGAAGATCTTCATGTTACCGCTGTTGATGACTTAAGGACTCCGTTGCCAATGATTAAAGTGAATCTGTTGAAAGCCGAGATATTCCCAGGCTGTGAAAAAGATTGTTACTTCTGTTCAACCTTGCAATCCGACTGTCCACTGTTGAAATCAGGCATCTAACGCCTGATGGATACTCAAGAGATCCTCTTTCAGAAAACTCATGTTGCTACTATCACTCATGTTACTCCTGTTACCTTTGTTACTCCAATCAATGATATTGCTATAATCACCATTTCTGACAATCTTTCCAAGACCTGCAAAAGGCCTGTTAAGATTACGCCTGATCCAAAGTTTGTACCGCTAAAGGTTACCATGCCAGGGCCTATCCCATATAAGTCCAACAAGACGATACCATGGAATTACGGAGGAGAGATCTTCTACCATGGTGTCAAGCAGATCGAATCAGCCGAAGAGAATTCCGATAAAGAAACTCCTGATATAGGGAATATTATGGGGACAAGTAAGATAACTCGTAGCGGAAGAATCTTCTCTCCAGAGATTTCTCCTCCACGGGCAGTCTTCGGACCCTCAAGTACTCCTATGCCTGTCAAGATATCTGTGCGAAGTTCGGTTATTGAAGAAATTGATGATCCCGAAGCTATACCCTCTGCCGTTGCTGTTGATAAAGGTAAGGGGATCCAAGAAGCGCCCGTCAGGACGAGGGCTCAGACTTTGGTTATCCCCGAGACCACCCAAAAGGAGATGGAGGAGATTTTAAAGATAATTAAGAAGAGCGACTATGATGTTGTAGAGCAGCTGGGGCAAACCCCTTCAAAAATCTCTATGCTGGCTCTATTACTCTGCTCCGAGGCTCATGCCAAAGCCTTGATCAAATTTCTGAAGACGGCACACGTGCCTCAAGAAACTTCTGCGGACCAGTTTTAAGAGTGTGTGGCTAGCCTTACAACCGATAACGGTCTAGGCTTTTCTGATGCCGATCTAACGTCTAAGGGAAGAAAGCATAATGATGCGCTGCATGTCTCAGTAGAGTGCAGAGGAACTACACTTGCTCATGTTCTGGTTGATACCGATTCATCTTTAAATGTTCTACCAAAGAAAGCATTGGACAGGCTAGATTGTGAAGGTTTGACCCTAAAGCCCAGTAATATCATTGTTAGAGCCTTCGACAGTTCTAAGCGGATGGTTCACGGAGAAGTGGACATCCCAATCAAGGTGGGAACGGAAATTTTCAACTATACGTTTTATGTGATGGACATCCGTCCTTCATATTCATGCTTGTTGGGAAGACCATGAATCCACAATGCTGGGGCAGTCACTTCTTCTCTACACCAGATGCTAAAGTACCCAGTCCAGGGTAAGATCATAACAGTTCATGGTGAGGAGGAGTATATGATAAGCCACCTTAACTCTTTCCGCTACGTGGAGGTAGATGGTGAATTCATAGAAACACCTTTCCAACACTTTGAAGAGGTTTCTCCTGAGGTCACGGTAGCAAAGACAATGACTGATGTGCCTATCATTACCAAGCCTGTGTCCCGGATGTCATCCCTTAAAGATGCGGAAGCTGTAATCAAGGATGGAGGAAGTACAGTATGGGGTCAACTGCCAGATTTTCCTCACAAGACAGACAAGTTCGGATTGGGTTTCACTGCTGCTAGCCAGAAAGCTGTGCGTCGCTCCCGGGCTGGAGGACCACCCTTAAAAATCACTCACCATGGAGTTCATGCTTTAGAAGTTGATGATGAAGAAGGAAACTTTGAAGATTGGATCTTTCCAACCATTGAAGGGGGACTGAACAACTGAGAGGCGAGAGACTTCGTTCCCATTACTTTCATCAATCAATAATTTATCTTTTGAACATTTATGTTGGTCTGTAATAACTTTTAAACAATTTGTACACTCTTTTCGCCTTATGCCTTACCCGGGGCGTATAGGTCCATTTGTAAGGGTTTTGATTCTTCATTCTCATATGCCATTTTCAATGAATCATGGACGTTTTCATATCTAAAACTTTTGTGTTCATTTTCTTTCCTTTTGCATTTTTAAAGGTGGCTATCCCTTACACACACCCACACTCACAAAATGCAGGTACCCATCCACTCTGGATTCCATAGGTGACTATTCTGCTTTGGCCTTCAGTGACTCTGAAGATTTGGTCAATCATACCGAGTGCGAAGGTGATGAAGACTGTGAAGTGCCTGGAGAGTTAGCTAGACTTTTTCAACAAGAAGAAAAGGCTATTCTACCCCATGAAGAGTTGTTAAAGACTATCAATTTGGGAACCGAGGAAGACAGAAAAGAGGTTAAAGTGGGTGCCAACCTGGAGCCAAATGTCAAAGAGCGCTTAGTTCAGCTGTTGAATGAGTTTGTTGAAATCTTCGCCTGGTCCTATGAAGATATGCCGGGACTGGATACCAATATTGTGGTTCACCGTCTCCCTACAAGAGAAGACTGTCCACCAATCAAACAGAAAGTCCACCGAATGAGGCCCGACATGTCCGAAAAGATCAAAGATGAGGTGATGAAACAGTTCAATGCTGACTTTCTGGCTGTTACTTCCTATCCACAATGGGTTGCTAACATTGTGCCCGTACCTAAGAAGGACGGAAAAGTCAGAATGTGTGTGGACTACAGAGACTTAAATAGGGCTAGCCCTAAAGATGATTTTCCACTACCACACATTGACATCTTGGTTGACAATACAGCTCAACATAAGGTATTTTCTTTCATGGATGGATTTTCGGGATACAACCAGATCAAAATGGCCCCCGAAGACATGGAGAAGACTACTTTTGTTACGCAGTGGGGTACCTTCTGCTATAAAGTGATGCCATTCGGACTAAAGAATGCCGGGGCAACCTATAAGCGAGCCATGGTAGCTTTGTTTCATGACATGATACATCATGAAATTGAAGTCTACGTAGACGACATGATAGCCCGTTCACAGACAGAAGAAGAACACCTCGACCATCTGCAAAAGCTGTTTGTCAGGTTAAAGGAATATAAGCTCAGACTGAACCCTAGCAAGTGCACTTTAGGAGTCAGGTCCAGTAAACTTTTGGGATTCATCGTCAGTAACAGAGGCATCGAGGTTGATCCTGCCAAAGTCAAAGCTATACAAAAAATGCCTGCCCCCCGCACTGAGAAGGAGGTTAGAGGTTTCTTGGGACGCTTAAACTATATTGCAAGGTTCATCTCTCACCTAACATCTACCTATGAGCCAATCTTTAAGCTGTTGAAGAAATATCAGGTGGTTGAATTGAACAATGATTGTCAAGTTGCTTTTGATAAAATTAAAGAGTATTTGCTGGAACCTCCTATCTTGATGCCACCCGTCGAAGGAAGGCCTTTAATCATGTATCTGACCATTTTGGATAATTCAATAGGGTGCATACTGGGCCAACATGATGAGTCTGGTCAAAAAGAGCATGCCATTTATTACCTTAGCAAGAAGTTTACCGACTGTGAGACTCGCTACTCACTGCTCGAGAAAACTTGCTGCGCTTTGGTATAGGCTGCTCGCCGGCTAAGGCAGTATATGTTGACACATACCACTTTGTTGATTTCTAAAATGGATCCGATCAAGTACATCTTCAAGAAGCTTGCTTTATCTGGAAGAATTGCTAGATGGCAGATGATCCTGACTAAGTATGATATCCAGTACACAACCCAAAAAGCTATAAAGGGGAGTGTACTAGCTGACCATCTAGCTCATCAAGCCGTCGAATATTACCAATCTATGAGGTTCGACTTCCCTGACGAGGATATTATGACATTGGACAACATTAAAGGTAACTGACCGTATGAAGGACCTGAACAGGGATCCCGATGGACTCTGTACTTTGATGGTGCTTCAAACGCACTTGGAAATGGTATCGGCGCGGTACTTATCTCTCCAGAAGGTTTCCATACACCTTTCACTTATAGACTCTGCTTCAGCTGCACCAACAACATGGCCGAGTATGAAGCTTGTATCTTTGGTCTCAAGGTTGCTATTGACTTGGGAATAAAATCTTTGGTTGTATTTGGGGACTCAGCTTTGGTTATCATTCAAATCAAAGGAGAGTGGGATACTAAGCACCCTAACCTCATCCCTTACAAAGAACATGTCCTAACATTGTTACCACATTTCGAGCAGATTAACTTCGAGCACTTCCCGCGAGAAGAGAATCAGCTAGCAGATGCGCTAGCTACAATGTCATCCATGTTTAAACTCAATTGGGATAATGAGGCTCCCCAAATCACCGTCGAGCGAACGAACGAACCTGCGCACTGTCATGAGATTAATACTGAAGAAGTAGTGGAACAACCCTAGTTTCATGAAATCAAAAGGTATATCAAGACTCGAGAATACCCTGAAAGAGCTTCAGTCAACGACAAAAAGTTCTTAAGGAGGTTCACTGCCAAGTTCTTCCTGAGCAATGGTATCCTATATAAGCGCAACCATGATTGTGTTCTACTTCGTTGTGTGGACAAGGTTGAAGCTGAGCTAATCATGACTGAATTGCATAGCGGCACATTTGGCACCCACTTAAGCGGACATACGATGGCTAAGAAGATTCTAAGGGCAGGCTACTACTGGTCTACCATGGAAGCTGATTGTCATCAATACTCCCGTACTTGTCACAAATGCCAAGTCTATGCTGACAAGGTACATACTCCCCCAGTGCCTCTCAATGTCTTAACTGCTCCTTGGCCGTTCGCGATGTGGGGAATCGACATGATTGGAGAGATCAAGCCTACAACATCCAATGGTCACTGTTTCATCCTGGTGGCCATCGAGTACTTTACCAAGTGGGTCGAAGCAACTTCCTTCGCTTCCGTTACAAAGAATGTGGTTGCCCGCTTCATCAAGCAGAACCTCATATACCGGTATGGTATCCCCGACAGGATTATCACGGACAACGATACAAACCTGAATAACACTGTGATCACCGCTCTGTGCGAGCAGTTCAAGATTCAACATCACAATTCATCTCCCTATCAACCAAAGATGAACGGTGTCGTTGAAGCTGCAAACAAAAATATCAAGAAGATCATTCAAAAGATGACAGTCACATACAAGGACTGGCATGAGATGTTTCCGTTTGCTCTGCATGGATACCGTACCACAACACGCACATCAACCAGAGCAACCCCCTTTTCTTTGGTATACGACATGGAGGCTGTTTTACCTATCGAGGTTCAGATTCCCTCCTTGAGAATCATGAAAGATGTTGGTTTAAGTGAAGACGATTGGATTCAGACCCGACTTGATCAACTTAACTTGATTGACGAAAAGCGACTTACTGCTGTTTGCCATAGTCAGGTGTATCAAAAACGTATGATCAAGGCCTTCAACAAGAAAGTCAAGAGGCAAATATATCAAGTCGGAGATCTTGTAATCAAGTGGATCATCTTGCCGCAAAGTGATCCCAGAGGCAAATGGACTCCTACTTACGAAGGACCGTTTGTGATCAAGAACATCTTTTCTGGTGGGGAAATGATTCTGACCACCATGGACGACGATGACCTGCCGCACCCTGCAAACGCCGATATAGTCAAAAGATACTACGCATAAATAACCCGACAGGTTGAAAACCCGAAAGGGCGACTTGGGCAAAAATGGGCATCCCGGTGAATCAAAAACCCGAAAGGGCGGTTCAGGAAAAAATTAGGGATAAATAAAAAAATCTGTACACCCGGCAAGTTGAAAACCCGAAAGGGCGACTTGGGCAAAAAAGGGTTTCCCGGTGGATCGAAAACCCGAAAGGGCGGTCCAGGAAAAAGTTAGGGAATTAAAGCGTATGACTATCTCTCGTCGGATCACTTTAAGGACAATCTCTTCACGGACAAGCTCCAAGCTTCTGATCTATCCAATCATCTACGGACGAAGCAACGAATGGACAAGATACTCAGAGTTGTGAAGGCTATAGCAGAATGGGGTCCCCATGGAATTGTTACACATAACCATCTTTCTTTGTATAAATTTTTCTTAATTTTATGACAACATTCTCTTACTAGGATGACTGTCTCCTTTGTACAAAAATACTTACAAAGTTAATACAAAGATACTTCAAAGTGTAGGAATTGGCTTGCCTTTTCTTTCTTTTTACACTTATGTTTTATTTGAAAACGTCCAATGATTTGTTAAATGAGCATATGCATTTGAATATAATCACTTCTTACAAATAAAACGAAATAAGAAAGGATAATTACTGATAGGTCGAAAGTATAGGAAAACGTCTTTAGGCTATTCCGAAAGAAATCCCCTACAGTATGTCATTCAGATCCTCAACAGAGCTAAAACCTTGAAATACACATCCCCAGCAGAGTTAAAAACATATAGCCCTCAGGACTAAGGTTCTAAAACTCCCAATCCCCAGCAGAGCTAGAAATCTTTGAACTACAAATCCCCAGTGAAGATGAAGCTTTCTTCCCCAATGGAGTCCAAGACTTCAAACCTTTAAACCACAGTGGAAATCATCCAGTTTCTCCAAAATTCCCCAACAGGTTATCTTAAAACCTGATAATCAACCAGATAACAGTTAACTTTTGTCCCCAACCTCCGGATAATTCCCCAGTAGATTGGCATACAACCCAAGCTTTCAAAAAAGTCTCCAACAGGGTAAACATATTCCCCACAGAGTTATTTCCCAGCAGAACGAAGATTCTTGTTCTTATTTCTCCAGTTGAAGCCTCCCAGGTTTTAATTCCCCAGTAGAGATCGTCGGATTTGTCCTTGTTTCCCCAGGAAAGTCATGAAGAATTCTCAATTCCCCACAAGTCACCAAGGATTTTCAATCCTCAGCAGTAGTCCAAAGGACATTCTCAGTCTCAACAATCAAAGGTTTTGAATCTCCAACAACAGTCAAGGGTTTATTTTCCCAGCAACAGTCAAGGGTTTATTTTCCCCAGCAGTAGTCAAAGATTTCATTATCTCCAGCTATCAAGGATTTATTTCCCTCAAACAAGACGGCTGCTCAGCTTACATGTGCACACATTACATTCATATATCATAAACATTGATAGAACACATTTTATTGCGTCATACATGTCATACAACATAACTTTGTGTTTTAGCTAACATTTTACCCTTTTCAGGATAAGATTGAAAGCTACCTTTAACAAATGTTCAAAGATTTCAGATATAGTATGGATACACCCCAGACACGGCGGTCATTCTATTTACTCATTCAGACTTCAACAATCAGATACAGACCAGATACACTCCAAGCATGGAAGCCATTCTATTTCTCATTCAGATACAATATGGATACACCCCAGACACGACGGTCATTCTATTACTCATTCAGAATTTCAAAGTCAAGATACAGTATGGATACACCCCAGACACATCGGTCATTCTATTTACTCATTCAGACTTTAGCAAGCAGATACAGACTAGATACGCTCTAGACACAGAGGCCATTCTATTTCTCATTCAGGTTCAACTATCAATTTCAGATACAGTAGGGATACACCCCAGACACGGTGGTCATTCTATTACTCATTCAGACTATCAAATTCAGATACAGTCCAGAGGGAGGATGACAAAAATGATACCATAATCTCTACAGTATGCTTTTGAATAGACCTTGCTGACGATGTACAGGCGTTGTTTCAAATCCTAAACAGTGGAGTTATAAGGAAGATAATCCCTAGTCAACCCCTTTGAGCCTAAGAAGTAAGAGTTTTCTTTTTCACATAAATTGAAACCTTTAATCGTAACCTGGGGCAGGGTAGTTTCTTAGTTAATTCAATGGTGCATTCAATCGTAAGCTTTCCCTTCGTACATGACGAGTAGTGTCGGAGGTATCTGTTACACGATGGCAGAATCGAATGTTTCTATACTAGTTTTTGCATTTTTCGTTTGCAAATGTGTGGTAAGAAAGAGTCGCCACCGTCTTTTCTTTTATCCAACAAAGGAAAGGGTTTAAAGAACAGAAAAAGACCTTTTTGAGATGTTTTTGAGTAAGGGGGGTAGATTATGGAAAGGGAAGGTGTTAGCACCCTTTCCATCCATGGTTTTCAATGGGCTCTTAGAGGTTTGCTCATTTTTAAAATGCTTTTGTGCTTTGTGTTTGAAAATGTTTTGAAAAGCCATAGTACGGCGATTTGCTTTGTGTTTAACTCTTGTATCAGTCCTCAAGAGTGTTAACAAAGAAAATGTTTTTGAATTTGTTTTTGAAAAGTAGTATTTGTGTGTAAGTGCAAAAAAAGTGTTTTTGAGCAAACTTCTAACAATTATCTACTTTTTGTACTCAAAAAGGTTGTTCTTTTCCTCCTTATCCTTTAGACAATGATATCCTACTATTAGTGAGTAGGTAGCATTACCGTTGGATGTTGAGGGACATTCGAAGGGACGTTACAATCACGAAGGCAATTTATAGAGATGTTTTATCAATTCTGTTTTAGGGACTAGATCATTTACCAAAAAGGAAACTTGTAGGGTTATCGAGGGACTGTGATCTTTTGATTTTATGGGTCTTTGCTAAATCATTCCTGCCCCATGACTGTTTTTTAAAGGCAACCAAAGTGGGCGTACCTTAGAGGTGTTGGTGTGCAATTGTGTTCAATTCAGTTATTTTATCTTTAAACATTTAGGTGTTCTATTGTTTGTTTTCAGATCTTGCCATGCAATCCTAGTTACTAGCAGTTAATATGAAAATCAGTAAAATGCAGAAAATAGAGGTCATACGCTATTACAACGCTTCGGGGAGGGGATTTACATCATACAAGGATAAAGGGGGATAAAGCAGGAAATATCCTATTTTTATCTATTACATCCGGTAAACATATACAATAATAGTAAAAATACGAATTTAAATGAACGTGCGCAAAGTAAAAGAAAATATTTTTGTTCTTTTTTGGTATAAAAGAAAATAAAGCCTAAGTCTATTTAATTTTAGTTTTAAAAAAAGATGTTAAAATAATTAATTTATTTATTTACAAAATTAATTTAGTTGAAAAAAAAGCAAATAACCTACTATTTTTGTGGTTTTGATTTTAATGTTAATTAAAAAAGGCAAGAAAATAAAAGAATCAAGCAAAAAACCAAAAATAAGAAAATGGAAAGAGGCTCTTTCGATCCAGGGGGGACGGTCTTTCGATCCTGGGCAAGGTATGGTTCTTCGACCCAGGGAAAAAAGTCTTCTTTGATCCAGGGAAGGGAGTTATTCCTTTCGATCTGGGGGAGAAACGGTCTTTCAATCCTGGGCAAGATATGGTTCTTTCGACCCAGGGAAGGAACGGTCTTTCGATCCTGGGCAAGGTCTGGTTCTTTGACCTAGGGGAAAAGGTCTTCTTCGATCCAGGGAAGGGAGTTATTCCTTTCGATCTGGGGGAGGAAGGAATTTTCACTCTAGACCTGCAAGACAAATATTAGCAAAAATATAACCTGGGTTTCGAACACGGGACCTTCGATCATGTGTGCATTAGTTTATCTGGGCCAGGTCTGCAGTATGGACGTTAGAGACAAAAGAAAACAAAAGTGGACCTAGTGTCGAAACCAGGCCCTTATCTTTGAAACCAAATCGAAAGAGTCACATGATATCCTAGGCGTGAATCAAGCACTTAACTAATACATTATGAAATTATAAACATGAATTTTAAAGTTTACCAACAATAGGATGCTTCGATTTGGCACCTTTGGGCGTGGATCGAGGTTGTTAGGTGCTTAGATTTGACACTCCTGGGTGTGGATACACTTGCTTAGAAGCTGGTGTGGACTACTGAATGTCTCAGGAAAAAGGATCTAGTCTTCTTTTGGGCTGAAGGTGCCTGCAGAAAGGTGTTTCAATTTGATCCTCCTGGAGTTTCTATGAGCAATATGGCAGCGTGATCTGTTCGTGTGCAGAAGTATATCTCCATCTCTCTTTCGTCCGCCCCCTGGCACTGTATGCTTGCTCTTGTATTTATAGGAGTATGATGGTCCATTAACGGCAAGAGACAACAAATTAACCATGCTTTTAAGACCATGAGACAAGAATCAGACATATTAAAAGCATTCCTTTTTTGAAACGTTCATGTCTCTTTGGAAATCTTGGAATGAACCTGGACACTTGACTCTTTCAAATACCCTCAAGAATTTCTCTTCGAATTGCCTATGAGTTTCCTCCTTCGAATGGACTTCTCATACACCCTTCAAATGAGTCATTAAACGCTTCTTCACATGGCCTATGAGTTGCCTCCTTCGAATGGACTTCTCATACACCCTTCGAATGAGTCATTGTTGCCTCCTTCGAATGTCCTATGAGTTTCCTTCGAATGAGTCTTATTCAGTTCATTCGAATGGCTCTGATTCAGCTCCTTCGAATGGCTCTGATGGCCTCCTTCGAGTGGACCTTTTGAATGCTTCTTCGAATAGACCTTTTGCATATTCTTCGAATGGACCCTTTGAAATCTTCTTCGAATAGACCTTTTGGAATTCCAATCGAAAGCCTTGTGGAGATACCAATTGAAGTGCCTGGCTCAGACGCCAATCGAAGTACCTTGTTAACCGATCGAAAGCTTCGTTTTGTTCTCTTTGATTTCCTTTAGGTTGGACCAATCGAAGTGATGTTAAGATGCCAATTGAAGACGTCTTTGTTCTGATGCCAATCGAAAGACTTTGCTAAAATGCCAATCGAAAGGCCTTGTTGAAATGCCAATTGAAGGATCTTGTTACAAGGCCAATCAAAAGGCTTTTCTAAAATGCCAATCGAAAAGGCCTTGTTAACAGACCAATCGAAGGACTTTAGTCCACGCCAATTGAAGGGCTCTATATATATATATGCCAATTGAAAGGCATTTTAGAGATGCCAATCGAAAGGCATTTTGTAGATGCCAATCGAAAGGCATTTTAGAGATGCCAATTGAAAGGCACTTTGGAGAGGCCAATCGAAAGGCACTTTGACCAACTTCAAAATTTGTTGTTTTTCTTCAAACAAGTGTTTGTAACCACCCATGTAAGAGAAGATCTTGTAAAAAATGAGAGGGAAAATTTTGGGGTACAACAGTATCCTTCCAAAAAAAAGATGGTGATGGTTCCACATAATCATTAAAACAGGCAGTCATTATCTCTAAAAAAAGCCCGCTAAGTCAAAACCTATGAAGGATACTTAAGAAAAAAACCGGGGCATCCAGCTGACTGTAATCACAAAAGAAACAGTTCAGGAAAAAGGTAGGGATAATAAAAAAAAAGAGGTTGCTACAAATCCTCAACAAAAAGAAATATTACAACAAATGACTTCCTCCTCAAAATAAACTTTCATTATCCGAACCATCACCGAAATATCAGGGCAAAGATTCCAGACTCAATCGGGATTTAAACGTGAAATTAACTGAGTATAGGACTGAAGAACATCACGAAGAAAGGGTGGGTACAAATAAATTTTGAGCCTTTATCCTTTGTTTCTTAAACCGTGAACCAGACCACATTACAACCCTTAAAAGTCCTAACTGAAGCATATGTTAGTTTGAAAGCATACTGTTACAAAATGGTATCTTGACTTCGTAAGGTTTACTATAAATCTTGAGTTGAATTCATATTCTTACAAAATTCGGTTTGTTTACTAAAAATGCATTTTCAAAACTTCAAGACAAACATAAGCTTTGCATTTTAAATGCCATTGTTTGCATATGACTAACTGTTCGACAATATAGAAATTCGCACGACGGATATTCAATGAACATAAATCCTCTCAATGAACTTAATCACCTCAGATGGAAAAACATTTCCAGTAACAGGCCTTTCATAATCAAGGGGCGTGACATGGTGTCTAAACTGATATTGGGGAAGTTGAGTCAAGATTCAAGGAATCCCTCAAAAGTGTCGAATAGCCACAGGTAGACTACCATCTGAATCACTTGGGGCATTGAACAGGAAGGGCCACATGTGGTCAAGAAAACATTTTCTAGTAGTGCTGTAACACTTACTACTATGGACAGTGACAATTTTCCACACCATATGAACGTGGACATATTCGGAAAATACGCATGAAAAAAGACCCGCTAGGTTGACTGGCCTAGGAAAAAGTAAGGGCATCCCGACGAACCAAAGGAGTTCGGGCAAAAATTAGGGATATATAAATAAAACTATACACCTGGTAAGTCGAAAATCTGAAAAGGCGGCTTGGGCAAAAAAGGGTATCCTGGTGGACTGAAAATCTGAAAGGACAGTCCAGGAAAAAGTTAGGGATTAAATCGCACGACTATGTCCCGTCATCTTGTCACTTGTCTATCAGTAGAAGGATTATCATCCTGATCAATATTTACTCAAGACTCTAGGAGTTGGGATAACATTTAAACCATCCACAAAATCCCCACATAGTAACCACCCCTAGGGGACTATCTTTGAAAATTTTGTCATCAGTAAGGATATGTTCCCCAGTAGGTATGGAGACAGAGACGTCCTCCCTCAAAGTCACTATCATGTCTTCAGTATATAACCTAACAATTTCAAACATTCTGGCATCTCCTTAATAGATCAAAAGCTTCAATCATCTCCCCAACATCTTGGAGATTTCTTCAACTTGGTTCATAAAATCCTTGGGTTCCCCAACAGGGATTTATAAAGATCCCCAAACAGTTTACAGAGTTTTCTTTCCCTAGTAGAGTTTATTTCTCTAGCCATGGAAGTCCATCTCCCAGCAATTCAACTTCAACAAATATTTAAGAATCACATTCTTCATCCACAGCAGCAGTCAGGGATTTATCTTCTCTTAGTACAACGCACCACAAAGAGCAACTGATACACTCACATATTACAGTCATATAATAGTTACAATACATCGTAGCATATGCATAACTGAAACACATATAACATTCTCATTTATTTTGAGAGCATTATGCAATTCATACATCATGACATCACATGAAATTGACTTTACCTTTTCAGGTTGAATACGCAGACAAATGAATACTATCAACTTATGCATAGCAGGTCAAAGATTAATGCCCGAAACCAGACGGGGAAACTATCTACATGACCAAGTGGTATGAACTCCCGGAGCAGGACAAGTGTACCAACAAATACAACAGGCCACAAATTAATTCTCGAAACCAGACGGGGAAACTATCTATGTAACTAGCCAAAAATAGGACACTGATTAATGCCTGAAACCAGACAGTGCAACTATCTCAACAACTAACAAAAATAGTTCCAGATTAATTCCTGAAACCAGACAGGGCAACTATCTACCAATAACTAATTAGAGATTAATTCCTGACACAAGACAGGGCAACTATCTCAATAACCAACAAAAACAATTCCAGATTAATTCCTGAAACTAGACATGGCAATTATCTACGAACAGATGACTGTGGATCAATTCCTAAAACAAGACAGGGCGATTATCTACAAGACCAGATTAGAGATTAATTCTTGAAACAAGACAGAGAAACTATCTCAATAACCAACAAAAAAAATTCCAAATTAATTCCTGAAACCAGACAGGGAAATTATCTGCGAACAACTAATTATGGATCAATTCCCGAAACAAGATGGGGCGACTATCTACAAAACCAGGTTAGAGATTAATTTCTGAAACAAGGCAACTATCTCAATAACCAACAAAAACAGTTCCAGATTAATTCTTGAAACCAGATAGGGTAACTATCTGCGAACAACTAACTGTGGATCAATTCCCAAAACAAGACGGGGCGACTATCTACACGACCAAATGAAGCAGCCCTACCCAGGCTCCTTCTAATATATTTCCAGATGCAGCTTCACACGGGATCATCCTGAAGCAATCTCACACGGGTTCCTTCTAATACTTCTAGATGCAGCTTCACATGGGCTCATCCTGAAGCAATCTTACACAGGTTCCTTCTCATGATCTCCAGATGCAGCTTTACACAGGCTCATCTTGAAGCAATCTTACACGAATTCCTTCTCGCAATTTTCAGATGCAGCTTCACACAGGCTCATCCTAAAGCAATCTTACATGGGTTCCCTTTAATAACCTTTCAGGTGCAGCTTTACACGGGCTCATCCTGAAATAATCTTACACAAATTTCTTCTCACAATTTCCAAATGCAGCTTTACACGGGCTCATCTTGAAGCAATCTTACACAGATTCCTTCTCCTTCTGAAATGCAGCTTTACACAGGCTCTTCCTGAAGTAATCTTACATGGGTTCCCTCTAATAACCTTTCAGATGCATCTTTACACGGGCTCATCCTAAAGCAATCTTACACAGATTCCTTCTCCTCCTGAAATGCAGCTTTACATGGGCTCTTCCTGAAGCAATCTTACACAGGTTCCCTCTAATAACCTTTCAGATGCAGCTTTACACGGGCTCATACTGAAGCAATGTTAGAAGGATTCCTTCTACTCCTGAAATGCAACTTTACACAGGCTCTTCCTGAAGCAATCTTACACGGGTTCCCTCTAATAACCTCTCAGATGCAGCTTCACACGGGTTCATCCTGAAGCGATCTTACACAAGTTCCTACTATGACATTTCCAGATATAGTTTAACACGGGCTCATCCTGAATAAATCTTACACAAGTTCCTACTAGGACAACCTTGTAAGGATCCCTCCACAACTTAAGGAGCTAGCTTCAAGGATTCCAGAAAACTCTCCATTCACCGAGAGACATGGTCGCATACTTAACTTGGTCACCTCCAACACAGATGAGGACATGATGAAGGTGCTATTTCAGTTCTTTGATCCTTTGCACCATTGCTTCACATTCCCGAGTATCAACTTGAGCCTACTTTGGAAGAATTATCCCGGCTCTTGAGAATTCCCATTCTCAATCAACTACCTTTCGACGATACAGAAAGAGATCCAAAGCTAGAAGAGATTGCTCAAGCTCTACACTTGCACTCATCTGATGTCACAACTCATTGGGAAACAAGGAGTGGTGTCAAGGGTTTCCTAGAAAAGTTCGTGTTTGAGAAATCCCAAAACTTTTGGAATTCTTTGGATTTGCAAGCCTTTGAGGAAATTGTGGCTCTCCTCATCTATGGGATGGTTTTGTTTCCAAATCCTGACCAACTCATAGATGTGAACGCCGTCAAAATCTTCATATCTCACAACCCGGCGCCTACATTGCTAGGGGATATCCTACACTTTTTTCACACTCGCACAATGAGGAAAAGAGGTTTCCTTATGTGTTGCAATCCTCTCTTGGCAAGATGGTTTATTTCTCATCTTCCCCAATCTGTATTAAAGAACGAGCAGGGTTCAAGATGGTCATAAAGGTTGATGACGCTCAAACATTCAGACATTCATTGGTACTCCCGATCTATAGAGAATGTTACTATTGTCGACCGTTGTGGAGAATTTCCTTATGTCCATTTACTTGGCATTAGGGGAGGTATCACCTACAACCCTTTCTTAGCCTTAAGACAGTTTGGTTATGCCCGAAGGGATGTCCTGCACGAGATACTGATTCAAGGTTTGGTATTTGACTACGACAACGACGATTAAGGTCTTCGCCATAGATTTATCTAAGCTTGGAGGATGTTAAACAAGTTAGATAGCAAGACTTTGGGGCACAAGAATTCCATCCCTCTTGAGACTTACCTAAAATGGGTACGAACTTGTGCTCAGAGCCTTATGATGCCTTACCCCTCCATTCTCCCGGTAATCATTGAGCCTGTCATGGAAGGAGATGTTCCATACACTATCGTACATCCTGACATGCCCACCTCTCTTGAAGACCTACAAAGATATTGGATACAACTCAAGGGGGTGCGAGATACTTTTGAAGCACAATTCTACGCAAGCAAGAAGAAGGTTTTAGAACTCACTAGGCTACTTCATGAGGAGCATACTCTGAATGCCTACATTGCACCAAAGAGGATGCGTACTACCTTTCTATCTTAGAGTTTCTTGTATTTGTTTTGCCCAAGAAGGCATTGATGTACTCAAAGCTTTAACTTATTAATATAACATGTGTTTCCTTTTTGTCTAAAACGAATTTGAATCTTAAATTCCTTGGAATCATTGCATACACATTTATCGTTTATCATAACATAAGTAGGTTTCTTGCAACAAGTCTCCTCATCTCTCTACTGTTTATTTCAGTGAGATGGATCTCGAGCAAACAGTGAAGGACCTCCAAGCTCAGAATGCACAGTTTCAACATTTGTTCTTAACTCTGGCCAAAGGACAAGAAGAGTTGAAGACCTTGTTGGTTGAGGAGAAGAAAAAGAAGAAGAAGATAACCAGAATTCTGAACATCGGAAGAAGATTCCAAGGGCACACAAGAAGGGCCTTAGACTTTGCAACGACATCCGGCGAGAAACACAATCAAGATGGGAAAGGAAAGGAAACAGTTGTTCAGTCTGATTCAGAAGAGGAAGAGGAAGAAAAAGACTACTCTGAAGAACAATACCCTCCAGCTGATGACAAGTATAAGCATCTAGAAGAATGGTTGAGTGCAATGGAAATCGAAAAAGTGCCTGGATTGGACTTTGAGGAGTTGGGACTGGTATCGGGAATTGTCATTCCTCCAAAATTCAAAGCACATGTGTTCGCAAAATATGACGGAGTCTCATGCCCCAAAATGCATCTCCGGTCCTATGTAAGGAAAATCTAGCCCCATACCGCTGACAAGGATTTATGGATACACTTCTTCCAAGACAGTCTATATGGAACTTAACTTGATTGGTTTTATCAGTTAGAAAGAGCTAATATTCATAACTAGGAAGATCTTGCTGCAACCTTTTACAAACAATACCAATATAATGCTGATCTTGCGCCTACCCGTAATCAACTCCAGAGTATGGCCATGGTTTCAAATGAAGGCTTCAAGGATTATGCGCAAAAATGGAGAGATTTGGCCGGAAGGGTTCAACCTCCTCTATTTGAAAGAAAGTTGGTAGACATGTTTTTGGGCACCTTGTCCAGTCCCTTTTTCAATCACTTAATTGGGAGTTCATCGGCAGGTTTTACTGAATTGATATTGAGTGGAGAAAGGGTAGAAGCCGGGATAAAGAATGGAAAGATTCAAAAAGATGTATCCTCTGCTTCTGTAAGGAAACCATTCATCGGAAAGAAGGAAGTGGTTGCTGTTTATCCTCAAAGAAATCAAGATAGGGCTGAACACCGTCCAATGGTGGGGGCTGTCATGATTCCTAAACCTGCGCCTAATCAACAAAGAAACAACCAACCAAGAATGGAAAGACCAGTCAGACAGTTCACCCAAATTAATATGACCCTATCTCAGGTATTGCCACATCTTTTAAGATCTAATATAGTGACCTTGAAAGAAGCTCCAAAGAACCCTAACACAACATCTCCTCACTAACATCCTAATGCCCGTTGCGCATACCATTCTGAGAGTCCCGACCATGACACTAACAATTGTTGGGCTCTAAAGAACAAAGTACAAGACCTCCTTAAAGCCAAAGAGATTGAATTCGATGCGCCAGAAAAGTCCAATGTCATTTCTGCCCTTATGCCCAAACACGACCATAATGCCAATGCCATTGAAGAGGATATATGTGATACGGTGGGAGAATTGACTTGAGGTTTTGCGTTTGTGTTTGCAAATGTTTCGGTTTAGCAAGAGTCGCCACCGACTTTTTATTTTATCCAAAGGAAAGGTCAAAAAGCACAGGAAAGACCTTTGAGATGTTTTCTTGGGTTCAGGGGGTAGATTATGAAAAGGGAAGGTGCAAGCACCCTTTTCATCCATGGTTATCCATGGGCTCTTAGTTACTTGTTTAGATCACTTGCTTTGCATTTCCAATTGTTTGACATGGTGCTTTGTGTGTGGTTTTTTTGAAAAAGTTTTGAAAAGAGGCCATCGTTGTGGCAACCTTTGTAATGATTCTTGTTTGAATGCATACAAAGGTGTATTGTCTTTTGAAAAGATGTTTCAATGTTTGAAAGTTTGAAAGTTTGTTTTGGGAAATTGTTTTGAAATTGTGTTGTGAGGTGTGTTTGAAAATAACAAAGATGTCTTTGCAAGTTTTGACCAAGTAACTAAGAGTTGTCTACCCTTCATCAGACGTCGAGGGGAAATCCAGGACTCTTCTAGCTTGGTTCTCAAATCTTCTTCCCATATTGCCACACTAACTCTTTTTTTTTTCTTTTTTTCTTTTTCCTTTTCCTTCTCTAACAATGCTTTAAGGTCCTCCTGACCCTTTGCCAAGGTCATGAGGAGTTGTTGGAACTGTGAATTCTGCGCCTATAGATCTTTGACCGTCTGCTCTATATCCATCTTGCTGAAATAAATAGAAGAGAGATAAGGAAACCTGGTGTGAAGACCTATTTATGCATATGATGAATGATATGTATTCATGTAATGCATTCAAGGATTCAGAAATTCAAATTTGTTGCAAACAAAAAAGAACGCACGTCATATTAATAACATAGAATTTGTTAGTACATAAGTGCCCCATGGGCAAAATAATACAAAATTCTAATGTAAAAAGACATTGCGCATCCTTTTCGGTGCTATGTAGGTGTTGAGAGTCTGCTCTTCATGGAGTTGACGAGTAAGTTCCAAAACCTTCTTCTCACTGGCGTAGAAGATGGTTTTAAAAGTGTTCCGTTCCTCCTTGAGCTGTATCCAACTCTTTTGCAAATCTTCCAATGATGTTGGCATGTCAGGATGTAGGAGGGTGTATGGAACTTCTCCTTCCATAACATGCTCTTTGATCATAGGCATAATGTAGGGGTAAGGCATCATAAGACTCTGGGCGCGAGTTTGTACCCACTTGAGGTAAGGCTCAAGGGGGATGGAATTCTTGTGTCCCAGTGTCTTACTGTCTACCTTGTTGGGAATCCTCCAAGCTCGGATAAACCTTTGTCGAAGTCCTTGAGCGTCATTGTCGAAGTCAAAAACCAAGTCTGGAATCAGCATGTCATGAGGGCTATCCCTTCGGGCATACCCAAATTGTCTTAGAGCCAAGCATGGGTTGTAGGTAATGCCTCCCCTAATTCCAAGTAGTGGGACATTAGGTAACTCCCCACAATGATCAATGATGATGACATTTTCTTTGGACCGAGAACACCAATGAACATCAGAATGTGTAAGAGTCATCAATCGTTGTGACCACCTCAAGCTATGCTCATTCTTCAAGAC
Source organism: Vicia faba (assembly GCA_948472305.1). Taxonomy (NCBI): domain Eukaryota; kingdom Viridiplantae; phylum Streptophyta; class Magnoliopsida; order Fabales; family Fabaceae; genus Vicia; species Vicia faba. Next base: position 1,312,264,227 of record OX451738.1, on the reverse strand, counting down.
TGACTGGGGAAGGTGAGAAATAAACCACCTTGCTAGAAGAGGAGTACAACACATGATAACACCTCTTTTCCTCATTATTCGTGTGTGAAATGAGTGGAGGATGTCCCTAAGCAATGTAGGCACAGGATTCCGAGATATGAAAATCTTGACAACATTCACATCTATAAGCTGATCAGGGTTTGGGAACAAGACCAACCCATAGATGAGGAGTGCTAAAATCTCTTCAAAAGCTTGTAGATCTATAGAATCCCAGCAGTCTTGTGCCTTCTCAAACAGAAACTTTGCCAAGAAACCCTTGACACCACTTTTGGTTTCCCAATGACCTTTGATATCAGATGGTTGCAAGTGTAAGGCTTGAGCAACATCTTCAGGCTTTGGCTCTCTTTCTGTACCGTTGTAGGGTAGTTGATAAAGAATAGGAATCCTCAGGAGTTGAGAAAATTCCTCCAAAGTAGGCACTAGTTGGTAATCAGGAAATGTAAAGCAATGGTGTAGGGGGTCAAAGAACTGGAAGAGAACTTTCACCATATCTTCTTCAATGTTGGAGTTGACCAAGTTGAGAAGTCTACCATGTATTTCACTGAAGGGAGAATTCTCTAGAATCTTGGAAGTAAGCTCATTGAGTTAAAGAGGGATCCTCACAAGGTTGAGTTGAATTGTTTTCCTGCGAATAGATTCCATTACCTACAAAACAAGAACAAAGATGAAGATCCAAACCCTTGAAATGGTTAGTGGATGCATATGATGCTTTATGATGTTCATGATGTATGCACAAGTATATGTACAAGCAAGTCACACAAGTTCCTATTTTCAGGCTTGTATGGGGTTTCATAGGTAAGTACCCTCTTGAAGTTAGTTGGCTCAACCTGTCCTATAAATAGTAATCGGGTTCTAAGGAGCTCAATATCACTGGATTATTTTCTGTGTTCATTGTTTCAGTTTAGCCACTTAACTGGCGACCGAAATATTCCAAGAAAATAACCCTCAATGAGTGTAGTATCGAGTATCTACCAACTTCGGACTGCACCAAAGCCGGTCATCTCACTACCCCTAATAAGGCCAAGATGGTAAAGTAAAGGTTCTAAAAGTCCATTAGTGCTTCATGACATCACTCAGCCTCCCCGTATTCTCTTTGATTGACTCAAAGGTTACTGGTACCCACAAATATGTCGCACTAATATAGCTATTGCTTCAACCATGTCGGTATACCCCGCACAGTTTCCACAATGTACCACTATTTACCCATGAATGTTTCCCAAATCCGGGTAGAGGATTTCAAACCCAAACAATAGAACCAAGTGTAAAGCAATCAAAGCAAACAAAGTAAGCATGTAAAGGTGATCTAAACCCTAAGGTAACCCCACTTTTAGATTATTCCCCAGCAGAGTCGCCAGTTCTGTGATATGGTGGGAGAACTGACTTGAGGTTTTGCGTTTGTGTTCGCAAATGTTTCAGTTTAGCAAGAGCCGCCACCGACTTTTTATTTTATCCAAAGGAAAGGTCAAAAAGCACAGGAAAGACCTTTGAGATGTTTTCTTGGGTTCGGGGGGTAGATTATGAAAAGGGAAGGTGCAAGCACCCTTTTCATCCATGGTTATCCATGGGCTCTTAGTTACTTGTTTAGATCACTTACTTTGCATTTCCAATTGTTTGAAATGGTGCTTTGTGTGTGGTTTTTTTGAAAAAGTTTTGAAAAGAGGCCATCGTTGTGGCAACCTTTGTAATGATTCTTGTTTGAATGTATACAAAGGTGTATTGTCTTTTGAAAAGATGTTTCAATGTTTGAAAGTTTGAAAGTTTGTTTTGGGAAATTGTTTTGAAATTGTGTTGTGCGGTGTGTTTGAAAATAACAAAGATGTCTTTGTAAGTTTTGACCAAGTAACTAAGAGTTGTCTACCCTATCTACTCAAGAGTCTTTCCTACACATTTTTAACCTTTTTGACAGTGTTGTTTTACCATTGCATTTGGTAAACAACCTTGTATTAGGATGTTAAACGGGACAGGCGCGGGTCATCGTATTGACCATGATAGCAATATTGCCAAGTATCTTTAGCAATTTTTTGAAGGACTAGATCATTTTGTATAGGCAACCAAGATAGCGTCATCGAGGGACTATGATCTTTTGTTTTGTTTTTTTTTTCCAAGATACTCAACATGCATAGCATGGCCATTTTAAAGGCAACAAGTGGATGAAACCCTAGGGGTGCATGTGTGCATTGTGTTGTCATTTTCATGCATTTTTGTCTTTGTATTAGTCAAGCTATTTGTTTGATTTTGGTTATTTGCATACAAACCCTAATCTCTAACATGGCATACTTGAAAGCTATAAATGCGTAAAATAAATCTACGACTATTACAACATTGATATGGGGAGGGGGATACAATTTTTGAATAGGGGATTATTTTGCAAGAAATTAAAACCCTAATATTTACTATTACATCCAAATTGAATTCTTTGCATTAAATAATAAATAAACAATATTTAAACAAACAATAAAATATAAATATGCAAAATATTACGAATATGTAAGAAATGTTTTTATTTATTTTTCTGCATGTGAAAATAAAATATTTAATGTATATAAAAAATAAAATATTATTTTTTTGTTAAGGGAAAAAACCCTAAATTTGTTTTAAGAAAGTATATTTATTAATATTATTTATTGATGTACAATAAAAAATAAAAATATATACAAGTGTCAAAAAATAAAAATATTAGAAATATAATATTTTTAATAATGGTGAAAACCCTAGCTTTTTTGTTTTAAGATGAATATATATTATATTGATCATTTTATGTACAAGAAAATAAATATAAATATATACAAATATTTAGAAAATAATAATATATGGTAAAATATTATTTAAATATATAAATACTAAAAAAATAATATAATATTTCTTTGTATTATTTACAAGTTTTTATTTGAGAAAATAAATAGTATATCTAATAAACTAAATATTGTGTCAAAATAAAATAAAATAAAAAATAAAAAAATGTGAAAATTTAAGGAAAATATTTTTAGTAATTTTTTATATTTGGAAAAAATAAAATAAAGTCAGAAATAAAAAGAAATGAAAATAATATGAAAATATAAAACAAATGGGCCAGGGGTTGCAGTTAGCAAGGCAGGGGGTGTCAAAAGTGAAACAAGCCAGCCCAGCCCATTTCCACTTCATCTTCAACCTTTGAAACTCAGAAAACGCGCGCCCTGTACAAATGTCTAGATCCTGCATACGTGCTCTAAAGCAAAAACTCATAACACCAAAGTCATAGCATTTTTCAAGATGATTCTAACCATATAAGAAACTTAATCTAACTCTCAAAGACCAGAGAGAATTTCTCTGGCCCTAATTTTTAACCTAACTTTTTCAGGATGTTCATCAATAAAATTCTCTCAACACACTTAACTTAAATGAAAACTGAGCATATGTACAGCCTAAGGGATATGAGTACTACATTTTTATTCACAAACCTAAGCCTAATGATTCCTAAATAGAGAGATAGAAAGTTTCCAAATACCTGTTTCAGATGAACTCGTGTATGACAATGTGGAGCTTTTCAGTGAGGCCTGGGGTGCTTGAGAGCTTGCTTGAACCTCCTCTGACCTTCCCCAATGCCTAGTTTGCTTTGGACTTGCTTGAGCAAGCTTGTAGAAGTCAACCTGCACAAGCTGAAAACAGAAATGGTGAAGCTTGCAAATGGAGTTACAGTCACTGTCCAATGGTTGGGATAGCTTGGATAGGTTATATGGAATGTGTTTGAACAGGTTTGGGGCAAAACGCACGAGTGGTTTGTGAGATAGAACTCAAAGTGCAGAAACTGCCCTGTTTTGCAAGAGGAAGGTGATTTTGTGTTTTGGAAGGCTTGAGGGTTCAATGGCTTGTGTTTCTGGCTCAAGGCAATGTCAAAAACTTGTTTGGAATGTTGTCAAGACTTGGTTATAACAGATACTCAAGTTGTTGACCTTTTGCATAATTACTTGGTTTTGAAGTAAAAAATGAGAATTGACAATGCTATGGTTGTACTGGCTTGTACTCTAGCTGCTTAAAGTGGTTGAACTTTGCCTGACATTAGGGAGCCTTGTTTGCAGCAAAAGGCTTGGTGTATGGCTCAAGAAATACAATTTGACATAAAGCATGCTTTATGTAAATGGTATTGCTCACTTTTTGCCAAAATGGATTAAACTCTTGTGTAATCCTCTAATGATCAGAACAAAGCTTCAAACCATTGGATTTGCATTTAATTATTGAGTATGAAAGGGTTTAGAGACCTGTAATCAAGTACAAAGCAAGTTTGGACAGATTTTGCAACTTGTGTCAACATGAAAATGCCATGGATCAAAGTGAGTTTTTTCCAAATTCAAATCTTCGATTCTCCCTAACCATAAATGATTTTGGAGAGTTCTTGGACATTTTGGAAAGCTTGTAACATGCTATACAATCCATATTTGAAATGAATCTTGAGATTCCAAGTGGAACTATGTGAAAAATGGTCATGAAGATAGGTCAAAATCCTGCCTAAATTAGGGCAAAATTTCACTAAGTTAAAAGTTTCATGGACCCTTGTTCCAAAAATCATAACTTGAGATCCAAGATTCTTTTTGGAAAACTTTGTGAATCAAAGTTATAGACTTTGTGGAGGAGTACAACTTTTATGTTGGAAGTTTTGTTTGAATCCAATTTCATCATGGTAAAAATGTTGGGCAAAGTTGGGAAAAAATAAGAAAAATCCATAACTTAGAAAAATTCTAAGTTATGAAAATTTTCAATTTTAAACCCTAATTTGCAAAATTAGGTTTCTTGATGAACAAGTTTCATGTTTTGACACATATTGATGAAAAATAACCCTTGGCACTTGATTTTTACCAAAAAGTCAAAGTTTGACTTTTCAGTGTACAGTCAAATTTTGATCAGTTGACTGAAAAATTCATCTGTCAATCCAATGCAATTGAGATCTTTTGAACCTTGTGAATAGGTCAAGATGATGCCATTGAGTCCTTGAATCCATGCTTGAACCCAATTTGCCACTGGCTAGGTTAAAAATAAGAAATTGCCCTGCTACAATCAAAACCCTAAAAATGACCATTTTGCCCTTTTGATGATCTGATCAAATTTCTTGAGGAGTTGTGGTCCAAACTTGATCAAATGGTCCATATGAGCCTATAATGTTGATGTGGATCAAAAATTGTGAGGTTTGGCTGTAAATTGGCCACAATTGACTTTTTCCCCAACACGGCTGATTTCTAGGTCAACTGTCCAATTGATTGGGCAAAAATTTGATTCAAAGCTTGAAACTTGGTAGAGGCAATCTTATAAGTCCAAAATGAAGTATGAAAGTAAATTTGAGCATTGAAAGTCCAAAAATCGCTGTGCAAACTCAAAACCTAATTTAGGTCATCAATGCAAGGAGATATCTTGAGCAGAGCAAACCCTAATCCTGTCTGGAGTTCAAGGAGTCTTGTGAGGGGAAATCTTGATAAAATGAGAGGGAAAATTTTGGGGTACAACAATATGTTTGTTACTTCAGTTGATGAACTTATGACCCCACTCCTGACTATCAAAGAGAACTTATTGAATGCCAGTGTTTTCCCGGGCTGTGATGAAAGCTGTCATTTCTGTTTGTCCTCACCAACCAGCTCTCCTTTGTTGAGAGCAGACGTTCAGTGCCTAATAGATAATAAGGAGATTTTGTTCGAAAAGAATTTTGTTCCACCTATTTCTTATAATGATGTTTCCATTGTGACCATTTCCGACAATTCTTCCAGGGTCTCCACCAAAAGACCCGTTAGAATTACATCAGTTCTAAAAGTAGTTCCTTTGATAATTACAATGCCTGGACCAGTCCCATATTTTTCAGACAAAACTGTACCATGGAATTATGAAGGAGATGTCTACCACCACGGTATCAAGTAAGATTAACCAAAAGCAGTTTTTGGACCCGTAATCATTCCTGTTGTTGTTGCTCATCCAAAGGCTATTCCCAGTCCTACAATCATCTCTACTAATACTCAAACTGACAAAGCTGATACAACCCATGTTATCACTCCTACTGACGTTCTTGCTGCCGAGTCAACCGAGACTCGAGGTAAAAGTATTCTGATTGAGCCTGTCCGGATGAAGGCACAATCATTAGCTATCCCTGAGACCTCCCGGAAGGAGATGGAGGAAATTCTAAAAATCATAAAAAGAAGCGACTACGATGTAGTTGAGCAACTGGGGAAAACTCCATCTAAAATTTCCATGCTGGCTTTACTACTATGTTCTGAGGCGCATGCAAAAGCCTTGGTAAAATTCCTGAAAACTGCCCATGTACCCCAAGAAACATCTGTCGATCAGTTCCAAGACTGCGTAGCCAACTTAACTGCAGATAATGGTCTAGGTTTTTTAGACGTTGATTTAATTCCAAGAGGAAGAAAGCATAATGAGGCATTGCATGTCTTAGTTGAGTGTAGGGGCACAACCTTGGCTCATGTTTTGGTGGACACTGGCTCATCTCTGAATGTATTTCCTAAAAAGGCTTTTGATAGGCTTGACTGCGATGGATTGACATTGAAGCCAAGCAACATAGTAGTAAGGGCCTTTAACGGCTCGAAAAGGATGGTGCGTGGGGAAGTGGATATCCCCATAAAGGTTGGAACCCAAACATTTGATTCAACTTTTTATGTAATGGATATCCGCCCTTCGTATTCCTGCTTTCTAGGAAGATCATGGATTCACAGTGCTGGCACTGTCACTTCTACGTTGCACCAAATGCTGAAGTATCCAATTCAAGGGAATATTATCACCATTCATGGAGAAGAATAGTATAAGATCAGCCATCTCAATTGCTTCAGATATGTGGAATTAGATGGTGAATTTATTGAAACTCCATTTCAACACTTTGAAGAAGTCCCGCAAGATGTGGCAGTGACCAAGGCTATTCCTAAGATCAGAAGGCCTCCACTCAGGATGTCATCTTTGAAGGATGCAAAATCAGTGATATAAGAAGGTGGGTGCACTATCTAGGGACAACTCCCAGATATCCCATACAAATCTGACAAGTTTGGCCTGGGATTCACTTCAGTTGCCCAAAAGATTGTACGTCGCGCTCGTGCTGGAGGACCACCCCTGAAGATCAGAAACCATGAAGTCAACGCGGTAGAGGATGATGAAGATGGCTGCAACCTGGAGGATTGGATCTTCCCTACCGTCAGTGGAGGGCTCAATAACTGGGAGGCTAGAGATTTCGTCCCGATCACATTTATCCCACATTAATTTGTCTTTACATTTTGTTGGATCTGTAATATTAAAACAATTCAGACTCTTAAAACCTTGTGTCTTACCCGAGGCACAATGGTCCATTTGTAAGGGTTATTATCTCATTTCCATATGACATCAATGAATCATGGATGTTTTTTGCATACAAAATTTGTGCTCATTGTTTTTCTTTTTACATTTTTTCATTTCTTTCAAAGATAGATATACCCTTACAAACACTCACACTCACAATGCAGGTCTGCATCCATTCGGGATCCCATGGGTAACGGCTCAGCTATGGCCTTCTATGACTCTGAAAATCTAATATACCAAGCCGAAGACGAAGGTGAGGAAGATTGTGAAGTACCAGGGGAACTTGCCAGATTACTACTACAAGAAGAGAGAACCATTCAACCCCACGAGGAACCAGTGGATACAATCAACCTAGGTACCAAAGAAGACAAAAGAGAAGTCAAGGTGGGTGCCAATCTAGAACCCAGTGTCAAGGAGCGTCTGATTCAATTGTTGCACGATTATGTTGAGGTATTTGCCTGGTCGTATGAAGACATGCCAGGACTTGATGTAGATATTGTGGTACATCGTCTACCTACAAAAGAGGATTGTCCACCAGTAAAACAAAAGGTCTGTCGAATGCGACCAGATATGTCAAAGAAGATTAAAGCATAAGTTATGAAACAATTCAATGCTAGATTCTTGGCCGTCACTCTTACCCGCAATGGATTGCTAATGTTGTTCCCGTGCCCAAAAAGGACGGAAAGGTATGAATGTGTGTGGACTACAGAGATTTGAATAGGGCAAGCCCTAAGGATGATTTCTCACTTCCCCATATTGACATCCTAGTTGACAATACGGCACAACACAAAGTGTTTTCCTTCATGGACGGTTTCTCAGGCTACAAACAAATTAAAATGGCGCCTGCGACATGGAGAAGATGACCTTTGTCACACAATGGGGGACATTCGACTACAAGGTGATGCCATTCGGACTGAAGAATGTTGGGGTAACCCATCAGCATGCTATGGTAGCTTTATTTCACGACATGATACATCACAAAATATAGGTCTATGTGGACGACATGATAGCTAGATCTCAAACAGAAGAAGAACATCTTGATCATTTACAGAAACTGTTTGAGAGACTAAAGAAGTACAAGCTGAGGTTGAACCCCAATAAGTGCACTTTTGGAGTAAGGTCTGGTAAAATCCTAGGCTTTGTCGTCAGCAATAAAGGTATCTAAGTAGATCCTGACAAGGTGAAAGCTATACAAGAGATGCCTGCTCCTCGTACTGAGAAGGAAGTCAGAGGATTCTTGGGACGCTTGAACTACATTGCCAGATTCATTTCTCACCTGACAGCTACTTGTGAACCAATCTTCAAACTACTGAAGAAAGATTAGGTAGTCAAATGGAATGATGAGTGCCAAATTACTTTTGACAAAATCAAAGAGTATTTACAAGAGCCTCCTGTTTTAATGCCACCAGTCGAGGGAAGACCATTGATCATGTATCTGACCATTTTGAAAAATTCAATGGGATGTGTGCTGGGGCAGCATGATGAGTCTGGTCGAAAAGAGCATGCTATTTATTACCTGAGCAAAAAGTTTACCGACTGTGAAACAAGATATTCACTGCTCGAGAAAACTTGCCGCGCTCTGGCATGGGCTGCTCGCCGGCTAAGACAATATATGCTGACTCATACTACCTTGTTGATGTCTAAAATGGATCCAATAAAATACATCTTCGAGAAGCCTGCACTCTCTGGGAGAATAGCAAGATGGCACATGATCCTGGCAGAATATGATATACAGTATACTACCCAGAAAGCAACAAAGGGCAGTGTACTAGCTGATCACCTTGCTCACCAAGCTGTAGAAGACTACCAGTCCATAAAGTTCGAATTCCCAGATGAAGACATCATGATGGTAAACAACTAGGAAGAACTCAGGCCATATGACGGACCTGAACAAGGATCCCGATGGACCCTGGTTTTTGATGGGGCATCTAACGCACTCGGAAATGGTATCAGTGTTGTACTCATATCTCCTAAAGGATGTCATACTCCTTTTACGGCAAGACTCTGCTTCAATTGTACAAATAACATGGCAGAATACGAAGCGTGCATCTTTGGTCTCAAAGCTGCCATAGACTTGGGGATCAAATCTATGAATGTGTTCGAAGATTCAGCTTTGGTTATCAGCCAGATCAAAGGGGAATGGGACACCAAACACCCTAACCTTATCCCTTACGAAGAACATGTTTTGACATTACTCCCACATTTTGAAAAGATTACCTTCGAGCATTTCCCGCGAGAAGAAAATCAGCTAGCAGACGCACTAGCCACAATGTCATCTATGTTTAAACTTAAATGGGATAACGAGGCTCCCCAGATCACCATTGAACGAATCGATGAACCAGCACACTGTCACGAGATTAATACCAAAGAAATAGTGGACCAGCCTTGGTTTCACGAAGTCGAGAGGTATCTCGAGGCTCAAGAATATCCAGAAGGATCTTCAGTCAATGATAAGAAGTTCTTAAGGAGATTCCCTTCTAAATTCTTCCTTAGTAATGGCATTCTTTACAAACGCAACCATGACTCTGTGTTACTTCGGTGCGTAGACAAGGTTGAAGCTGAAAGAATCATGGCTGAGTTACATGAAGGATCTTTTGGTACCCATTCCAATGGGCATACGATGTCAAAGAAAATCCTACGGGAAGGCTATTACTGGTCTACCATGGAAGCAGATTGCTATCAACACTCTCGAACCTGCCATAAGTGTCAGATTTATGCTGACAAGGTACACGTACCTCCGTTTCCTCTGAATGTCTTGACGGCTCCTTGGCCCTTTGCTATGTGGGGGATTGATATGATTGGGGAAATCAAGCCAACAACCTCTAATGGACACCGCTCCATCTTAGTGGCCATTGACTATTTTACCAAGTGGGTGGAGGCAACTTCTTTCGCTTCCGTTACCAAGAATGTTGTCGCCCAGTTCATCAAGCAGAACCTCATATGTCGTTATGGTATCCCAGAGAGGATCATTACAGACAATGGTACGAATTTGAACAATACTATTGTGATACGATGGGAGAACTAACTTGAAGGTTTTGCGTTTGATCGCAAATGTTGCGGTTAGCAAGAGTCGCCACCGACATTTCTTTTATCTAAAAGGAAAGGTGAAAACGCACAGGAAAGACCTTTGAGATTATTTCTTTAGTTCGGGGGGTAGATTATGAAAAGGGAAGGTATTGGCACCCTTTTCATCCATGGTTTTCCATGGGCTCTTAGTTACTTGCTAGATCACTTGGTTTTTGTTTGAAATTATGCTTGGTGTGGTTTTTGAAAGTATTTTGTAAAGAGGCCATTGTTTAGGAAATCTTTGTAATGATTCTTGTTTGTAAGAATGTACACAAAGATGTTTGATCTTTTAAAAATGTTTTCAAGTTTGTAAGATGTTTGAAAGTGTAGGTGTTTGTTTTGAAAATAGCAAGGATGTTTGTTTGAAATTGAGCAAGTAATTAAGAGCATTCTACCTACTCAAAAGTCTTTCTTGTTTACTTTTCTTTTCCTTTGACATTGTTATTTTACCATTGATTTGGTAAGTAACCCTATCTTTGGATGTAAACGGGACGGGCGTGGGTTATCGTATAACCATGATTAGCAATGTTGCAAGGTATCTTAGCATTTTTTCTTTAGGGACTAAGATCATTTTGAAAGGCACCTTAGATAGCGTCATCGAGGGACTATGATCTTGTATTTGCTTGTTTTTGCTAAGATACCTTACATGCGTAATATGGCAATTTATAAGGCAACAAGTGGAGTTAACCCTAGGAGTGTTTGTGTGAAAGTGTATTGTTTTTCATGCTTGATTTTGTCTTTGATTAGGGTTTTCTATTTGATTGGTCTTAATCTTTCCATACAAACCCTAATTATTAGCAATTGTATATAAAGCGATAAATTACGGAATTTAAAATTACTACGCTATTACAATACTTGTGGGAAGGGGGGTGTACAAATTATAAATGGGAATTACAAGTAAAATTAAATCCTAAGTTACTATTACAACCATATTGAATGGATAAGAATGTACAAGAAACGTAAAATGGACTTGTTTCGTTTAAGAAAAGAAATAAGTTTTGTTTAAGAAAATATTTTGATCTTTTTATATTAAAAGAAATAAAATAAGACATGTGAATATGAAATATTTTTTGGTGATTTTGATTAATAAAAGTGATGGAAAAAATAATAAGGAGAAAGAAAACAAAATCAGCGCACTGTTGAAATAAAAGAGATCAGAAGTTCTGACTCTGGCGTGCTGGAAAACAAAAATAACATGTTAGCAAAAAAAGGGTGGGTCAGAAGTTCTGGATCCGCTAGGAAAAAAAGAGATTCTAGAAGTGTTGATGTTGCTGGCAGCCTAGAAATGCTAATGTTGCTGAAAGGGCAGGAGTTTCTGGTTGTTGAGAGAGTTTGGAAGTTCTAATGATAAACTCCACCTCTTTCATCATGCTAATCAGAACATCTGCAACTTGGTCATTTCTCAACAGAACAGAAAACACAAACATAGCAATTATGGTAGGTTTCCATCATGGTTTCAGAAACATAAAAAATGTCAAGATTGTAAATAAAAAACAAGCATGTATTTTCTATACCTAGTTTCCTTAAGATGTTCTAAACTGATATTCTCTCTACTTAGGCAGACAAATACATGAAACTTCATGAAATGTACAACATCAAAATCAGGATGTCTACATTGTGCTTTTGAACATGCAAATCTGAAAATGCCTAAGTAATATGATGAGAGTCAGCAGAAACTTACCTTGCAGCTGGAAAATGCTCTATGAGCTGCAGTCTGGTTCTGAAAGCTGGTGATGTTCTGAACATCTTCTTCACGTGCTCAGCAGGCTGGAAGCTTTCAACTTGGGCTATGAATGATTAGAAAATTTTGGAACAACCAAGGGGCAAAGTTCTGACTTCTTTGAGGTGGATATGGATGGAGAGTGTATTACAGTCTGAACACAGAAGTTAGGATAGCTTCTAATATGTAAATCAGAAACTGTATGGATGGTTTTGGTCAAGAGACACTTGAGGAAAAATGGAGTTTGAATGCAAGAATCAAAAGTTAACAGGTTTTATATTTTTATGTGTTTGCAGTTTTGGACTCTCAGAATTTTAGCAGGGGTTCAAGGATTTTTCTCTCTCAAAAATTCGACCTCTTTACAGTTGCCCATGGCTTTCAATTTATGGGCAAGGATATTGTAGCTTGTTATCAAGGGTACAACCATCATATGCTAGGCACTGACTTGTCCTTGAAGCAAGTTCAAATAGGTATGGTGGTTGGCGATTTCTTAGTCGTGCCTAAGCTGGATTCGTAAGCGGGAATTAAGGAAAAGTAACCTCAAAAGCAAAAGCAATGCATGGGCCCAATCTATTCTTGTGCAAAAGTTGTTTTTTCCAAGACAGTGATGGTACTTCTATGCCACACGTGGCGAAGTCCTTTGGATAAAGACCCAAAAGTGGTTGTGAGCATTAAATGATGATGAGATTTATCCAACCAGAAATCCTACAATGTAAGATTTTGTATCATTGCTTAATTCTGAATTAGAAGTTCAACTTCAGCGTAACTTAGAATAGACATCTAACTTCTGATCTTTGTATCTCCTTGCTCCGGCATGTTCTGAAGGAGTTCTCAGACTTTCCAGGAATCTTGTAGAACGCTTTGTAACCTTCTTTGAATTACCCTTGCAAACTCTGACTTAACCTTTGTGAAAACTGGCCCAGAAGTTCTGACCAAAATCTGTTTTGAAAGTGTCCATAATTTGTTTAATGCTTCAGTTTCAGGGACGTGTCTTTGAGGATTTAACTTGAAATCCCAGCATTTCTAGGAGAAGTTCAGTTCTGCAATGTTTTAGATCTTTTTGAAATCTATAACTTTTGTGTCTGAAGTTCTTCCAGAATCAGCTTGCATCATGGTGATAATCTGATCAGAAGCTCTGAGCTTGTCATATTTCTTAAACACTTAGAAAAATTCTAAGTATTTAAAAATTTGACTTTTCCAAAGTAATTTTGACTTTTGAATATCTTGATGAAACAAATCTCACATTCCAACATGTCTTGATGAAATATGATTCTGGAAACTTGATTTAGATCCAAAAGTCAAAGTTTGACTTTTCAGTGTGCAAATGACCATTTTGCCCTTGTGAGTGACTTTCTTAGAAACTTTGTAATTCAAGGCTTGAAATTGGATGGAAGCAAACCTGAGGGTCCAGGGTGATCCTTTGAGAAATGAGAGGGCAAATTTTGGGGTACAACAACTATGATCACCGCCCTATGCGAGCACTTCAAGATCCAGCATCAAAATTCTTCCCCTTACCGGCCAAAGATGAATGGTGTTGTCGAAGCCGCATATAAGAACATTAAAAAGATCATGCAGAAAATGATAGTCACATACAAAGACTGGCATGAGATGCTACCATTCGCTCTCCACGGGTATTGTATCATAGCTCGCACATCAACCGAGGAACACCCTATTCTCTGGTATACGACATGGAGGTTGTCTTGCCTATTGAGGTCCAGATCCCCTCTCTGAGAATTATGAAGGATGTAGGGATGAATGAAGACGATTGGGTCCAGACTTAACTTGATCAACTAAACATGATTGATGAGAAAAGGCTTGATGCTGTCTGCCATGGTCAAATGTATCAAAAACGAATGATCAAGGCTTTCAACAAAAAGGTCAGACGCCAAGTGTATCAAGTTGGGGATCTGGCGACCAAACATATCATACTACTGCAAGGTGATCCCAGGGGAAAATGGACTTCTACATATGAAGGACTATTTGTAATCAAAAAAATATTCTCTGGTGGCGCAATGATCTTGACCACCATAGATGGTGATGACCTACCGCACCCTGCGAACGCAGACATAGTCAAAAGATACTATGCATAACAGACCCGCTAAGTTGACACACCTAGGAAAAACAAGGGCATCCCGACAAGCTGAAATTAGGGATAAAACAAGGGCATCGGGCAAAAATTAGGGATAAAACAAAAAAGATGTACACCCGGCAAGCTGAAAACTCGAAAGGGAGGTTTGGGCAAAAAGGGGTATCCCGGTGGACTGAAAACCCGAAAGGGCGGTCTAGGCAAAAGTTAGGGAATTAAGGTGTATGACTATGTCCCGTTGGATCACCTTACAGACAACCTGAAAACTCTGGTTCTGATCAATTCAATCATCTTCGGATGAGGCAACAAATAGACAAGATACTCGGAGATACAAAGGCTATAGCAGAACGGGAACCCCATGGGATTATTGCACATAGCTATCTTTTCTTTGTATCAAAATTTTCATTTTTTTTTACGACGGTATTCTCTTACTAGAATGTTTGTCTCGTTGTACAAAAATACTTACTCAAAGTAAATACAAAGATATTCCTTTGAAAGTGCAAGAACTATCTATTTTTCTTTACGTTTGTGTCTTGTTTATAAAACGTCCAATGATTCATCGTTGAACATATGCATTTGAATATAATTATTGTTTACAAATAAATAAAATAAAAGACAATCACTGATGGCTCCAAGAGATAGGGAAATCTCTCTAAGTTATTTCCTTTAAAATCCCCCACAGTATGCAGTTTAATCCCCAGCAGAATAAAACTTCCAGTTATCAATCCCCAGTTGAAGTCGTCAAATTTCTCAAGATTCCCCAATAGGATTTTACAAGCAGTACACAACGTCTCCCTTACAACAAAGTTTATTTCTCTAAGCAGAAATTCATCAACTTTTGGACTTCACAACATGAAGACCTATACTTCATATCCTCAGTAGCAGTCAGGGATTTATTTTCCCAAATCCAATAGTAGTACAACAGATTGGCTCGCATGCGCATACATCGCATCCATATATCATAAACATCGATTACACAAATGCATCATACCATGCATTTCATACAACATGACTTTGCATTTTAGCTAACATTTTACCCTTTTCAGGATAAGGTTAACAGCTACCGATAACAATGTTCAAAGCTTTCAGATACAATTTAGATACGCTCCAGACACGGATGTCATTCTGATATTCATTCAGATTCAACTTTCAGATACAGTTCAGATACGCTCCAGACACGGATACCATTCTGATACTCATTCAGATTCAACTTTCAGATACAGTTTAGATACGCTCTAGACACGAATGCGATTTTGATACTCATTCAGATTCAACTTTCAGATACAGTTCAGATACGCTCCAGACATGGATTCCATTATGATACTCATTCAGATTCAACTTTCAGATACGGTTCAGATACGCTCAAGACACGGACGCCATTCTGATACTCATTCTTTCAGCTTACAAATTACCATTCAACAATCACTCTTGGATGGCATCTACAAGCCCATCTCCGACGACTTTCCATCATCTCTCTAAATGGAATCTTTAAGCCCATTTCCTCTACCATCACACCATCGAGTGCAAATTTCTGGGCACTCTAATGTCCAATCATCTTCCACCTTCGAGCCGCGAATTTCAAAACTCGCAAATCTAACTCTTCAGGCATAAGAAAATTGAACAGGGGCAGCTGTTGTACCCCAAAATTTTTCCTCTCATTTATCAAGAATTTTCTCACAAGATCTCCCATGACTCAAGACTGCACTAGGGTTGTTGATCAACTCAAGACATCTCCTTAAGCACTGATGACCAAAATTACGGTTTGAGTTTGCACAAGGATTTTTGAATTTCCAATGCCCCATATGAATTTAATGGATCATTATGGACCCCCAAGATTAATCATGCCAAGTTTCAAGCCTTGAATCACATTTTTGCCCAATCAATTGAGTAGTTGACCTAAAAATCAACTGTATTGGGGAAAAAGTCAACTATAGCCAATTTACAGTCAAACTTCATAATTTTTGATCCACATCAACATTTTAAACTCATATGTATCATTTGATCAAGTTTGGATCACAACTCCTCAAGAAATTTGATCAAATCTCAAAAAGGGCAAAATGGTCAAAATTAGGGTTTTGACTGAGAAAGGGCAATTTCTGATTTTTGACCTAGCAAATGGTCAATTGGTTTAAGGCATAATCTCAATAATCCAATTGAATCATTTTGACCTAATGGCATGGTTCAAAACATTGCAAGTCCATTGAATTGACATATGAATTTTTCAGTCAACTGATCAAAAGTCAACTATATACTAAAAAAGTCAAACTTTGACTTTTTGGTCAAATTCAAGTGCCAAAGATCATAATTCATTAAAACATGTCAAAATATGAAACTTATTCATCATGAAATCAAAAAGTCAAGAGAAACTTTTTCTAAGTGTTGGAAATTTCATGTTTTTTCATAACTTTGAATAAAATTTTCACCATGATGCAAGATGATTCAAGAGAAACTTCCAACATGAAAGTTGTATATCTCTATGAAATCTACAACTTTGCTTTACACAACTCATTCCAAAAATTCTTGGATCTCAAGTTATAATTTTATGAACATGTGGTCATGAAACTAAACACTTAGTGAAATTTTGCCCTAATTTGGTCAGGATTTTGACCTAACTTCATGACACTTTTTCATATAGTTCTAAGGGGAATCTTCAAGAGCAATTCAAATAGGGGTTTTAGAGAACATTATAAGCTTTCCAAAATTTCAAATAACTCCTTGATATCATTCTTGAGTATGGAGAATCGAAGAGATGAAGTTAGGGTTTTCACACTTGAATTACAAGTCATTTTGTGATGAACAAGAATTCAATTTCAAACCTATGCTGCACAATTTTGTTTTGCAGGCCTCTAAACCTCAAGATCTATCCATAATCATAAGATTACACTTGCTTTTGAGATATTATCCACTTGATTCAAGCTTTGTCCAAGTAAATTTTCCATTAATGGAACAAAGTTCACACTTCCATTTTGGAAAAGTGACTTTAATCACAAACTCAACTTGTATGGAGCTTTGCACCTGTTCTTTCTGCACAAGCATGCTTGATAACGAGAAAACGTATCGTATAATTACTACGCTTTTTACCGATTTTATATTACATTAAATCGTCTAACCCCCGATTATTCCGAGTTTATTTGTCTTTTTACAGGTATAACATTTGTCAACTCAAACCAATGGAAAAGGACAACATGAAGAAGGCTAGACAATAGACAAAGAGAAAAAGAACTAAAAATACAAAGTTTGGATTTTTGCACCTGTGACGACCGTCACACCCTGTGACGACCGTCACGCCTCCCCAACTAGAAATAACGCTCGTAACACATTGTTGACGAGCGTAATGCGCTATTTAAGCGCATTACGACCGTCACCCACCTGTGACGACCGTCACGCGCGTAAAAAGGAAGTTATGCTTTGGTGGAGACGTGGGCAACATGAGGAAGAATCCTTCTCCAATATTTCCTCCACTCAGTAACCATGCATCCTATTTTCACGCCACTCAAGCCTCTTCTCAAGACACTTTCAACTGCCATTTCCTCTGCTATATATATGTGTGGTAGTGCAAAGCTGCGGGGGTCGAAGAATTTTCTACAGACCAAATTTCTATTTTTCTGCATTATTTCTATTTCCTTGTTTTTGAGCTTTTACTATATTACTGTAATTTTCATTCCAAGTTTTAGTTTTTAGTTTTAAGTGTTAATTCTTCCTTAAAGAATTAACACGAATTATTTACTGCAACCAAGCTCAAGGATTATTGTAATACTTCAAGATTACCATATCAACTTTGATTCTAGGTTTTTATTGAAATTAATATTTATTCAGTTTTTATATTATGCCAATTGTTGTTATGAATTATATTTTGAATTGTATTGCTTCCAAGTTAATTATGTCCGGCTAAATTATTAATACCGGTATGTGACCCGTAAGAACTAAAGGAATTCAGTGATACCTTGGCCAAAAATATTTATAAAACAATTTCTGGTTTCCAATTTCCAAGATTAATTTAACTAACCTTGTCACGAGAGTGAGAGGTTAATTAACACGATTTTGCCACGAGAGTGGGAAATTAATTAAGGCAAGAACTTGCATGCGAGAGCTGGGGTTCAACCCAGATAATGGTAACGAAGCATTGATTTTTAAATACACGAGAGTGTTTTAATAAATTAATTAAACTCAAATTGTTTTCAAAAAGTGTTATTAAATTTAAAGTGCATCCACTAGGTTTAGTAGCATAACTTATTTCATAAACACGAGAGTGTATGTCTCAGGTTTTTAAACAATTAGCTTTTACCGAAATACTTTATAGGCCAAGCGATTCACCGAATTCCCTAAGTCCGATTATCACATACCGGTATAACTAGTACTATTATTTTTATTTAAACTGTTTCCCCCAAAAATCGAATATTCATCGCTTAGTTAGACAAACTGTAGCATTAGATCGTATGCGATTGATCCTCAGTCTCTGTGGGTTCGATAATCTTTTAAAACTAGAACGACTGAACTGTATACTTGCAGTTAGTATCCCGACAGACTCATAAAGTCCCGATCAATGCTCTATAAACTCAGAATAAACATGTTTAAAGTTGCAAGCCACCCTACAAGACATGTACCTTGCATTGAAACCATGTTTTTTTAAGATAACTTCAAAAACAAGTCAAAAACTCATAACACGTGATCTTTGTTTTCTGACCTCCTCAAGTCCTCTAACCTTTTCCATATATTTATACAAGTGCATTGCAAGCTAACACACGAGGAAACAAGTCCTAAAACTCCCCAAAACCAGAAATTGCCACACAAGCATAAAAACTTGTCATTTATGATTTTTGGAACCCAACTTCAAATCCCCTCATGCGTTTCTTGGCCAAACCATCCACAAAGCTTCTAATACACATATAGAAACTATCCCAGCCCCTATTTTCAAACTGTAAAACCATTTACACCATTCTCCATTTTCAAAAACAGGGCATTGCACATTGACTTCTTTAGCTTGATTCAAGAACTCTCAGCACAAAGTAAGCTTTGCAATAGCTTCCTGGAGATGCAAGGAAGCTCACCCAATCGTCAAAACACTTTGAAAGTAGCTCTAACTCAAAATACAATCTCCAACTGCAAGGTGAGTTTTCTGAATTTTCATCTCATTATTTAGGCATTGTTAGGTCTTGATTTGTGAAGATAAAATGTAGATAACTTTGCCACGAAGCTGTACATATCCATAGTTTGCATTTATATGGCCTGAGCTTAGAGAATTTTAGAGTTGAAGGTTTCTGAAATTTTTAGGGTTTGAATTAGGGCTAGAAAAATTCTCATTCATCTTTGACGGTTAGCTTAAGTTACTTATATGTTTGGATTCGTGGGAAGAAATGCTACAACTTTCATGTTTTAACTTTTCATTTTTGTTGAGAAATGAAGAAGATACAAGTCCTTTGGCTGGAGGTTGAAGATGAAGTGTATTCAGGGTGCATTTTGTGTTATGTATTTATTGTTTCAGTTATATTAACGGATCTATAGCCATCCCAGTGGTAAAGCGCACGCCTGTTCACCCTTAGGTCATGAGTTTAAGCCCCAGCGTGACCTTTTGCTATTTTTACAATTTTCTGACATTTTGTGTTTTTTTTGGCAGCGTTTGGGCTCTTCATATGGGCCTAGTTTTTTTCTCTCATAATACTCCTTACATTACTGATTAACCCCCTGACTTTTCTTTATTTTTTATTTTATTTTTCTTCATTATTATTATTATTATTATTATTATTATTATTATTATTAAATTTAATATTTTCATTATTATTATTATTATTTTCATAAAATCATAAGAAATTCAAATTTATTTTTACTTATTTTTTATACTAATGTATTTTATTTTCCATAAAACAAAAAGATAAAAAACATTTTTTTTCTTAAAATAAATAAATGTCCTTTCTTTTCATAAATAATTTTAGACTTAGGATAAATTAATATATTATTTTATTTTCTTAGTTAAAATTAATTTAGAACTTAGTTTATTTTAGTTAATTAATTTTCATTTCATTTTCATTAATTTAAAACCTTTTCATAAAAAAAACCTAAAAAATCATTTTCAAATTAATTTCTTTCCTTAGTTAGTTTAAATTAATTTTATTTAATTTTAAATACTCATTTTCTTTATTTAGGTCAAGATAAAACTATTTCATAAAAACAATAAAAATCATTTCTTTTTCCATTTTTATTCTTGCATTTTTATTTTCAATTTTGTATAATATTCAATGTGGTTGTAATAGCTAATTATGTTTAACTTTCTTGCAATCCCCATTTGTAATTTGTACACCCCCTCCCACAAATTTTGTAATAGCGTAGTAACTTTAAAGCCGATGGACATTGATTTTTGTTTCAACACTAGCATGATCGGAAACCTTGGACCAGATTCATTTGACCTGCTAGTTAATCATCAGATTGTCCACCATTTTAAGTTTCCGGACCCAAGAACCAGTGTCCACAACCGAGATAACTGGTTGTTTGACCTTCACCATCCTGCTTCACCACCCTCCTCACCATCTACAGTTGACATTTATGAGGTTCCAAACACTGCTAATGCTGAAGAAGATCCTGCTACACCGCCAGGATACCATGATCTCCCTGATCCTTGGGAACAGCAGGCTACTTCCGCCGAGACCGCGCCTCAGGCTCCTGAGACTACTCCACCTCCACCTGCTGTTACCCTGGACTCCCTGCATGAGGCCATTACGGACATGCGGGGCGAGCTGACTTCTCTCAGGGTGGACTTCATAACCTTCATGGACTTGGTGACTGATCAGTTGGACTACATGCATCAGCATTTGTTTCCACCTCCTCGTGGCTAGAGTTGCCATCGTTATTTCATTTCCTTCTCTCTTGCATTTTTACGTACAGTGAGGACACTGTTAAGTTTCAGTGTGGGAGGGATTTTTAATTTAGTTATTTCAACATTATCATTTTCTTTTATTTTTAGTTACTTTGAAACAATTTGTCATGAATTTATTCATTTATTCAATTGAAGTTTATTTTAATTTCTTTCCCAGTTTACTGTTTTATTTACTGTCTATGTTTTATTTACTGCTTTTATATTTAAAACTTTAATTAATTAAAATAATTAATTAAAACATTTCAAATAAACCAAAAAAATATATATAAATTCTTCAAAAATCCAATTACCAAGAAAAATAATAAACTCATCACTCTCCAACGGTCCTGTAACAGATCTCTTATTTATGACTCTGTCTGCGTTACGACCGTCACACCCTTGTGACGAGCGTAACGCGCCTTTTTACTTCGTGACGAGCGTCACACCCTTGTGACGACCGTCACGCAAACAGAGACCACAACGGCTATTGCAGGGAACCGTCCCAACCTTCCTCCTTATAAACCCATTTTTCCTGCCTCCATTATCACCACACCACACGAAAAACCACCTATTCACTCCATTTTTTTTCCAATTTCTAAACTCCCAACACCAAATTACCATCCTTACAATCTCCCATTCTCACATTCCCAAATCAAATCCTACCTCCACCATGGCAAACAACCCAAACGCTCAAGCTATCAATTTCAGAATCGGCGAACCTGGGGAGAATCAACGAGCAAAGTTTCAAAAATTCCAACGTCGAGGTCTCCAACCCACAAGGTACGTTGGCATCGACTGCCTACGGAGTTTGGGACTACTCGACAGTTTCCGCCGATTATTGCAAAGCGTGGATTTGTGGAACCTCTGTCACGAACCAAGACCAATCTACGAAACTCTTACTCTTGAGTTCTTGAGTTCGTTTGCTTACCTCACTCCGCCGGGTGTCACAAACCAACTGTTAGGCGTGGCAAAATTTCGCATGTTTGGCGTTGAGCACCAGTTGCCTCAATCCGACATCGCGAGGCTTATGGGATTTTGTTCGGATGAAGGTGCTCATTTTCGGGTACCGGATAGTTTTAGTGAGGAGGCTTTCAACTTGTGGCACAGTTTAGCGAACATCCGTGCTGGGTCCTACGACCACCTCAACGCCACCCACATTCACAATCCGACCATCCGCTACTTCCATCGCATCCTTAGTAACACCATCTTCGCCCGCGATAGCAACCATAAGCTCAACTCCAAGGAGCTCTTCTTTTTACATTGCGCGTTCACTGGGCAAAAGATAAATGCCGCCCCGTTCCTACTTGCTCACATCCACTCTATTTGTGCTAGAGGTGGAAAACCTTTCTATTTCGGAGGGTTGGTTACTTCAATTGCCATTGGTCTGAATTACGGTGCTGCTCTTGCAACCTTGCCTTCTATGGCACCGACTTTGCTAACCTTGGACCACTACAAAGCCGCACACCTCATCTACGAGCGGGAAGACGATAGATTCCACCCCGTAATCAGGAATACTGTCTATCAGAATATCATTTTGCCAAACAGGGACCGAATCGATCCAAGTAACCGAGCCAACTGGTTGTTCGACCCTGAAGTTCCCGCAGAGCCTGCACCTCCCCACGAAGACCAACCTGCAGCCGTCGCAGACGATATACAAGAAGAGTTGGATAGTGCTCCGCCTGTCCACGACATCCCTGGATCCTCATCTGCACCTCCTCCTATCAATCTTGAAGACATCCTCCGCGCCCTCCACATGCAAAATCAAATGAACGCGGCGCTTGAAAGGAGGCAAGCTGAGCAAATAATGAAGGAATCCAGTGTTGGTTGGTTCAGAGGTATCTAGTTCTGAACTCGGTAGGGCGTGCTACGGCCCGATCCCCCACGACCTCCAACTTGGATAACATATGTAGGGTTGCCACATTCATGTACCAGACCCCGTGCTAAAGGATCAAAGTCACTAACCGATTACTCCACTACGTGCGTGCTAAGGCAAAGGGCTTAATGTGATTGCGCCAGAACGAAACCGGGTGAAATAGAAACGAGGAACTCCGGGCAGAGTTATAATGGAACTGTTGGATAGCTCGTTTAAAATGGAAGTCTACGGGTAAGCTTATTGCTTGCGTCATTAGCGTATCTTTAGTGTTTTACTCAAGTATTGGCCGAACCAACGAGGATTTCCCGAAACCACTTTAAAAATCCAAGGTATGTCATGCTTATGCGCTTACCAGAAAACTTGTCCGACCTTTCGAATGACTATTTGCTTGAGGACAAGCAAAGGTTTAAGTATGGGGGAATTTGATAACGAGAAAACATATCGTATAATTAACATGCTTTTTAACGATTTTATATTTCATTAAGTCGTCTAACCCCCGATTATTCCGAGATTATTTGTCTTTTTGCAGGTATAACACTTGTCGAATCAAACCGATGGAAAAGGACAACATGAAGAAGGCTAGACGAAAAACAAAGAGAAAAAGAATAAACAAAATACAAAGTTTGGACTTCTGGATCTGTGACGGTCGTCACGTCCCTGTGACGGGCGTAACACCCCACAACATAAGGAAACGCTCGTCACATACACCTGACGAGCGTAAGGCACCACTTCAGCGTGTGACGACCGTCACCCGCCTGTGACGACCGCCACGCGCGTGAAGGAGGACGTTACACATGGATTGAAGACGTGGGCGTGAAGGGCAGACTCGTTCTCCCTTTTTCTACTGAGTCTCCTATTTTATTGCCACCACTATTAATGCTCCTACATTTTCTCCACGAAGACTTCATCAAGAATTCAAAATCAAACTGCTGATTTTTCCTGCTATATATATGAGTACCAAGGCACAGTTCAAGGGTCGAAGAATTTTACTCAGAGCAAATATTATTTTATTTTACAGTTATTTTCCAATTTGTTTGTTTTGGAATTCTGTTTTCATTTTCTTGTCATTTTCATTCAAAGCCTTAGTTTCTATTTTTAAGTGTTAATTCTTCTTTCAAGAATTAACACGAATTTCTACTACAAGTCAAGCTCGAAGATTGGATTACTGTATTACCTCAAGATTACTATAGCATCTTTAATTCCAGGTTTTTTATATTGCATTATTTATTCAGTTTTTATAATATGCCAATTATTGCCATGAATTATATTTTAAACTTTATTGTTGTTAAGTTAATTATGTCTGGCTAAATTATTGATACCAGTATGTGACCGTAAGAACCGAAAGAATTCAATGATACCTTGGCCAAAAATATTTATAAAAAAATTTCTGGTTTCCAATTTCCAATATTAATTTAACTATCCTTGTCATGAGAGTGAGAGGTTAATTAACACGATTTTGCCACGAGAGTGGGAAATTAATTAAGGCAAGAACCTGCATGCGAGAGCTGGGGTTCAACCCAGATAGTGGTAACGAAGCATTGATTTTTAAATACACGAGAGTGTTTTAATAAATTAATTAAATTCAAATTGTTTTCAAAAAGTGTTATTAAATTTAAAGTGCATCCACTAGGTTTAGTAGCATGACTTATTTCATAAACACGAGAGTGTATGTCTCAGGTTTTTAAATAATTAGCTTTTACCGAAATACTTTATAGGCCAAGCGATTCATCGAATTCCCTAAGTCCGATTATCACATACCGGTATAATTAGTACTATTACTTTTAAATTAAACTGTCTCCCCCAAATATCGAATATTCATCGCTTAGTTAGACAAACTGTAGCATTAGATCGTATGCGATTGATCCTTAGTCTCTGTGGGTTCGATAATCTTTTAAAACTAGAACGAATGAACTGTATACTTGCAGTTAGTACCCCGACAGACTTATAAAGTCCCGATCAAGTTTTTGGCGCCGTTGCCGGGGACTGATTAGTCAATTAAGTACGATTCTTCTGTTGCTCATTTAGACTAAGCAACAGAAATCCTCTTTCGATTTGTATGCCAAATACTCACTCCCGAAGCAAGTCTTTGCATCTACGAATCTTGTCCCAATTACTATGTATCACCCAAATTTTTTCTACAACCCCCACTCTGAGTATTTCGAGGAATCACAAGAATCCCATAAATCCGACCTCGAAATACTATTGGAGAATTTCAATGCATCACAAACTCATTCTCACCCGAATTACCTTTCCAACTATCAATCCCAAAATTTTGAGGAATCGCAAGAATATTATAGATCCAACCAAACTTATCCTCAACCAAATTTCCCCTACAATCACTACACCCAATATTTCGAGGAGACACAAGTATCCTATAAATCCGACCTTGAAATATTAATGGGAAATTTTAATGAAATATCAATGATGACAAAGCGCTTTACGGAAACACAAAATGCGACTCTAACTCAATTTGAAGAATCAGAAGAATCGCATGATTTCAACTTCGAAACATCAATGGAGGATTCCGACGCGACGCTAATTCACTCTAGGTTAGAATCTCTGATGGAGCACTTTGTAGAGACACAAACTGTCCAGAACGAAGAGTTTAGAAAACAAAGTCTTCAAAATAGTGAAAACCTTAGGCAACTGACCACTGTGGTTGAGTCGCTCGCGACCCACAACATAGCCTTAGAGACCCAAATCTCCCAGCTTGAACAAAACCCTCTAGGACCCTTCCCTGAGGAGAAATTGGATGTTGTAACAACCAGTAGTGAAAAACAAGTTGAAAATCCTAAGGAGAGCGATAATGAGGTTGAGGAGAGTGATAATGAGGTTGAGGAGAGTGATGATGTGGATGAGGAGAGTTCAGACGAGGAAAGAGTAAATATTAAGAAAAATCCTCCAACACCATCTAAAAGGGAGGTTGTAGAAGAGGTAGAAAAGGGAGCACCTATTGTTATGCCTCACCCCTATACCCCACCGTTTCCTTTCTCGAAAAGTTTTATGGAAGCTCAAATAGACTCCAAATCTAAAACGTATGTGGAGGTATTGGAAAATATCCACACTAATGCACCCTTATTGGAAGTCTTTCATAAAAAGAGAAAATTAGAGGACCGTGAAACTAGGGATATAATTACTGTTAAGAAGGTAAGGTTAACCTTTGAGGTGGTGGATGAAATCACTATGCCCAAACTTGAAAAGTTGATACTTAGGATAGATCCAGAACCACCACCACAAGTTCAGAAGAATGAATCACCCCACAGAAGAAATAAAAGAAAAGGTGAGGGATATGTGAGATGGCTTGATAAGTGGCCATGGAAAATGACAACTACTAAAAGTTCAACCGAGGAGTCATCCTCGAGAGAACCACCATGAGTGCTTGCACTCCTGTTCGTCAGGCTTATGATGTTAAACAAAGTGCTGCGTGGGAGGAGACCCATCTGTTTGTTTCTGTTTGTTTTTGTATTTAACTTTCTATTCCGTTTCTATATTCGTTTTCTTTTAAAGCATTATTTTCATTATTTTCTTTTTCATCTTTTCTAAAAAAAAATTTTATACAACTGCTGCTGATTTTCAATCAACTTTACAGGTTTTCTGAAAAGTCTTTTTCTATCCTTTCTCCCCTGATTTGCTTTCCCCCTTTGCTATTTACTATGGAAACCACTTTTAGAGGCAGGAACCAAATGAGGAGGTTTAAGGAATTATCACACAGAAATATTGGTATGACCTTATATTATGATGAACCACCAATGGACACTTTAGGCATTAAGGATAGTGTCCATTGTCTGTTTATCCAGCTGGGGTGAAAAAAGCCCACATTAAATCTAGGTTTGTTACATACCGAGAGCTCACCCTTGAGTTTCTGAGCTCTTTAGTTCATATACCCGAGCGCGGTTTCGAAACTAGAAAGGGATTTATAGACTTCGGGTTGCTTGGTATTGAATTTGCTTATATCCATAAAGAATTATCCAACCTTCTAGGATTTCCTTGCGGACCTTTTTCTTTTTCTACCACCCAGGCAGAGTTAATGGATTTTGAGCTAGACTACTTTTGGGGGACTTAAACCGGGAACTACCACCCTGAGCTAGATAGCATGGATAATAATGAAATACATAACCCCGCTATCCGCTATTTCCACAAGATTCTAGCACATACCATTTTCGGCAAAGAACAGAACCGCACTGCCGTACCTAAAGATGAGATATTTTTGCTGCAGTGTATGACCCAGGGCTGACCTGTAAATGCAGTGCCATTCTTAATGCAGACATTTACCCGCATTGCCGAGAACCCTAGCGAGCCAATCATCATAGGAGACCTTGTTACCATCATTGCTAACGCCCTCAGACTTAGATACCAGCTACATAGGTGCACACAATTTGTTTCAATCCGCCCTATAAACATTGATTTTTGTTTCCACCTACAAATAATAGGTAACCTAGGTCCTGCACCCTTCGATTACTTGATAAGGGACGAAGTAGTCACGGTATTTACACTTCCTAACCATGCCAAAACAAGTGCCCAAAATCACGACAATTGGCTGTAGGAGCTTAACCCTCCCGACCACCCTTCGACACCTGAGACACCCCAATCCTACCAAGTTTATGATACCACAATGTCTGATGAGAGTGACCCCGAGACCCCTCCTGGTTACCATGATGGTAACAACATCGTAGAGGAAGTTGATGCCCCTGCAATAACAAAAGGGGAATATGCTGAGAATTTGAATAAAATCTTTTCTATGCTGGATGTTTATCATACGGACATCAATGGAATCAAGAACGAGTTGAAGGGTATGCGTATGGACATGATAAGCTTAACTGATATAACTGTGGAACAGTTTTCTCACATACATGCAGCTTTTGAAGACTTGAAGACGCAACTGGGATGAAGCAGCAAAATCAGCACTTATTTTTACCTTGTGTTTTATGTTTCTAGGCAGTTTATGATTTCATTTTAAACAAGTCTACTTTTTACAGTTTTTAAATGAGCGCAGCGCTTGAAAGAAGACAGCAGAAGCAATATGAGTATCTATGCGCTTAAAACACTCAAATCTTGACTGGGCAGCGAAACATGAATGAGAGGTTGGATGAGGCCCTGTCAAAACTTAATTCCTTACGGATGGACGTCAGCACCCTTGGTTTCCAAGATACTGACACAGAAGCCACTCCTCCCAGACGCTCTCGCACCAGGAGTAGAGGATGTGGTCACCAGTAGTTTTCTTTAATTTCTATGTAATTTGTTATTTTTCTGTTTCATTTCTTTTCCTTTTGTTTTTGTAATTGTACTTCCCCGCATATATACCGTAACATTGAGGACAATGTCAGATTTTGTGTGGGAGAGGTACCTTTCAATCTTTTAATAAAACTAGTAAATTCTTACGATATGTCCCGATTCCAATTCTTCGCTTTACTTTGCCATACCGAAAAATTTTTATTTTCGCATTAGCCCGACATACCTATTTTAACGAAATCCCAGTTGAGGAAGCCAAAAACGACATAACATGATCGATACGGTTCTGTCACTGTAGACTTCCTACTTACGCGATCCATTTTAATAACCATTATACCGATATCTGGAGTTTCAAGTTCTAGAAGTAACCCCTAGTAGTTTATACTAGCAGTCAGCACCGTCTTGACACAAACCACGTGGAGAATCGATAAATATAAGTGTTTGATGCCTGATTCTAAAAATATCCTTCGTATATCGCTGCTAAAAGAAAAGAAAACTTGTGTACCAAAATATACGGGCACATATAAGAGCTGAGCAAATAATGAAGGAATCCAGTGTTGGTTGGTTCAGAGGTATCTGGTTCTGAACTCGGTAGGGCGTGCTACGGCCCAATCCCCCACGACCTCCAATTTGGATAACATATGTAGGGTTGCCACATTCATGTACCAGACCCCGTGCTAAAAGATCAAAGTCACTAACCGGTTACTCCACTACGTGCGTGCTAAGGCAAAGGGCTTAATATGATTGTGCCAGAACGGAACCGGGTGAAATAGATACGAGGAACTCCGGGAAGAGTTATAACGGGACTGTTGGATAGCTCGTTTAAAATGGAAGTCTACGGGTAATCTTATTGCTTGCATCATTAGCGTATCTTTAGTGTTTTACTCAAGTATTGGCCGAACCAACGAGGATTTCCCGAAAACACTTCAAAAATCCAAGGTATGTCATACTTATTCGCTTACCAGAAAACTTGTCCGACCTTTCGAATGACTATTTTCTTGAGGACAAGCAAAGGTTTAAGTATGGTGGAATTTGATAACGAGAAAATATCGTATAATTAACATGCTTTTTACCGATTTTATATTTCATTAAGTCGTCTAACCCCCGATTATTCCAAGATTATTTGTCTTTTTGCAGGTATAACACTTGTCGACTCAAACCGATGGAAAAGGACAACATGAAGAAGGCTAGACGAAAAACAAAGAGAAAAAGAATTAAAAAAATACAAAGTTTGGACTTCTGGATCTGTGACGGTCGTCACGTCCCTGTGACGGGCGTAACACCCTACAACATAAGGAAACGCTCGTCACACACACCTGACGAGCGTAAGACACCACTTCAGCGTGTGACGACCGTCACCCGCCTGTGACGACCGTCACGCGCGTGAAGAAGGACGTTACGCATGGATTGAAGACGTGGGCGTGAAGGGCAGACTCGTTCTCCCTTTTTCTACTGAGTCTCCTATTTTATTGCCACCACTATTAATGCTCCTACATTTTTTCCACGAAGACTTCATCAAGAATTCAAAATCAAACTGCTGATTTTTCCTGCTATATATATGAGTACCAAGGCACAGTTCAAGGGTCGAAGAATTTTACTCAGAGCAAATATTATTTTATTTTACAGTTATTTTCCAATTTGTTTGTTTTGGAATTCTGTTTTCATTTTCTTGTAATTTTCATTCAAAGCCTTAGTTTCTATTTTTAAGTGTTAATTCTTCTTTCAAGAATTAACACGAATTTCTAATGCAAGTCAAGCTCGAAGATTGGATTACTGTATTACCTCAAGATTACTATAGCATCTTTAATTCCAGGTTTTTTATATTGCAATTATTATTTATTCAGTTTTTATAATATTCCAATTATTGCCATGAATTATATTTTAAACTTTATTGCTGTTAAGTTAATTATGTCTGGCTAAATTATTGATACCGGTATGTGACCGTAAGAACTGAAAGAATTCAATGATACCTTGGCCAAAAATATTTATAAAACAATTTCTGGTTTCCAATTTCCAATATTAATTTAACTATCCTTGTCACGAGAGTGGGAGGTTAATTAACACGATTTTGCCACGAGAGTGGGAAATTAATTAAGGCAAGAACCTGCATGCGAGAGTTGGGGTTCAACCCAGATAGTGGTAACGAAGCATTGATTTTTAAATACACGAGAGTGTTTTAATAAATTAATTAAATTCAAATTGTTTTCAAAAAGTGTTATTAAATTTAAAGTGCATCCACTAGGTTTAGTAGCATGACTTATTTCATAAACACGAGAGTGTATGTCTCTGGTTTTTAAACAATTAGCTTTTACCGAAATGCTTTATAGGCCAAGCGATTCATCGAATTCCCTAAGTCCGATTATCACATACCGGTATAATTAGTACTATTACTTTTAAATTAAACTGTCTCCCCCAAATATCAAATATTCATTGCTTAGTTAGACAAACTGTAGCATTAGATCGTATGCGATTGATCCTCAGTCTCTGTGGGTTCGATAATCTTTTAAAACTAGAACGACTGAACTGTATACTTGTAGTTAGTACCCCGACAGACTTATAGGGTGGTAGTTAGCTATTATCCCGGCAACGGAACCAAAAAACTTGATCGGGACTTTATGAGTCTGTCGGAATACTAACTGCAAGTATACAGTTCAGTCGTTCTAGTTTTAAAAGATTATCGAACCCACAGAGACTGAGGATCAATGGCATACGATCTAATGCTACAGTTTGTCTAACTAAGCGATGAATATTCGATTTTTGGGGGAAACAGTTTAAATAAAAATAATAGTACTAGTTATACCGGTATGTGATAATCGGACTTAGGGAATTCGGTGAATCGCTTGGCCTATAAAGTATTTCGGTAAAAGCTAATTGTTTAAAAACCTGAGACATACACTCTCGTGTTTATGAAATAAGTCATGCTACTAAACCTAGTGGATGCACTTTAAATTTAATAACACTTTTTGAAAACAATTTGAGTTTAATTAATTTATTAAAACACTCTCGTGTATTTAAAAATCAATGCTTCGTTACCACTATCTGGGTTGAACCCCAGCTCTCGCATGCAGGTTCTTGCCTTAATTAATTTCCCACTCTCGTGGCAAAATCGTGTTAATTAACCTCTCACTCTCGTGACAAGGTTAGTTAAATTAATCTTGGAAATTGGAAACCAGAAATTGTTTTATAAATATTTTTGGCCAAGGTATCACTGAATTCTTTTAGTTCTTACAGGTCACATACCGGTATTAATAATTTAGCCGGACATAATTAACTTGGAAGCAATACAATTCAAAATATAATTCATAACAACAATTGGCATAATATAAAAACTATATAAATATTAATTTCAATAAAAACCTGGAATCAAAGTTGATATGGTAATCTTGAAGTATTACAATAATCCTTGAGCTTGATTGCAGTAAATAATTCGTGTTAATTCTTGAAGGAAAAATTAACACTTAAAACTAAAAACTAAAACTTGGAATGAAAATTACAGTAATATAGGAAAAGCTCAAAAACAAGGAAATAGAAATAATGCAGAAAAATAGAAATTTGGTCTGTAGAAAATTCTTCGACCCCCGCAGCTTTGCACTACCACACATATATATAGCAGAGGAAATGGCAGTTGAAAGTGTCTTGAGAAGAGGCTTGAGTGGCGTGAAAATAGGATGCATGGTTACTGAGTGGAGGAAATATTGGAGAAGGATTCTTCCTCACGTTGCCCACGTCTCCACCAAAGCATAACTTCCTTTTTACGCGCGCGACGGTCGTCACAGGTGGGTGACGGTCGTAATGCGCTTAAATAGCGCATTACGCTCGTCAACAATGTGTTACGATCGTTATTTCTAGTTGGGGAGGCGTGACGATCGTCACAGGGTGTGACGGTCGTCACAGGTGCAAAAATCCAAACTTTGTATTTTTAGTTCTTTTTCTCTTTGTCTATTGTCTAGCCTTCTTCATGTTGTCCTTTTCCATTGGTTTGAGTTGACAAATGTTATACCTGTAAAAAGACAAATAAACTTGGAATAATCGGGGGTTAGACGATTTAATGTAATATAAAATCGGTAAAAAGCGTAGTAATTATACGATACATTTTCTCGTTATCAAATTCCCCCATACTTAAACCTTTTCTTGTCCTCAAGCAAATAGTCATTCAAAAGGTCGGACAAGTTTTGTCAAGCGCATATGCATGACATACCTTGGATTTTTAAAGCAATTTCGGGAAATCCTCATCAGTTCGGCCAATACTTGACTGAAACACTAAAGATACGCTAATGACACAAGCAATAAGCTTAGTCGTAGGATTCCATTTAAAACGAGCTATCCAACAATTCCGTTATAATTCTGCCCAGAGTTCCTCGTATCTATTTCACCCGGTTTCGTTCTGGCGCAATCACATTAAGCCCTTTGTCTTAGCACGCACGTAGTGGAGTAACCGGTTAGTGACTTTGATCCTTTTAGCACGGGGTCTGGTACATGAATGTGGCAACCCTACATATGTTATCCAAGTTGGAGGTTGTGGGGGATCAGGCCGTAGCACGCCCTACCGAGTTCAGAACCAGATACCTCTGAACCAACCAACACTGGATTCCTTCATTATTTGCTCAGCTCTTATATGTGACCGTATATTTTGGTGCACAAAATTTCTTTTCTTTTAGCAGCGAGATAGGAAGGATATTTTTAGAATCAAGCGTCAAACACTTATATTCATCGATTCTCCATGTGGTTTGTGTCAAGACGGTGATGACTGCTAGTATAAACTACTAGGGGTTACTCTAGAACTTAAAACTCCAGATATCGGTATAATGGTTATTGAAACGGATCGCGTAAGTAGGAAGTCTACGGTGTCATAACCGTATCGATCTTGTTATGTCGTTTTAGGCTTCCTCAACTGGGATTTCGTTAAAATAGGTATGTCGGGCTAATGCGAAGATAAAAAAATTTTGGTATGGCTAAATAAAGCGAAGAATTTGAATCGAGACATATCATAAAAATTTACTAGTTTATAAAAGATGGAAAGGTACCTCTCCCACACTAAATCCGACATTGTCCTCAATGTTGCGGTATATAGGCGGGGAAGTACAATTACAAAAACAAACAGAAAGGAAATGAAACAGAAAAAAGTAAACTACATAGAAAATAAAGAAAACTACTGGTGACCGCGTCCTCTACTCCTGGTGCGAGAGCGTCTGGGAGGAGTGGCTTCTGTGTCAGTATCTTGGAAACCAAGGGTGCTGACGTCCATCCTTAAGGAATTAAGTCCTGACAGGGCCTCATCCAACCTCTCATTCATGTTTCGCTTCCCAATCAAGATTTGAGTGTTTTGAGCGCATAGATACTTATATTGCTCCTGCTGTCTTCTTTCAAGCGCTGCACTCATTTAAAAACTGTAAAAAGTAGACTTGTTTAAAATGAAATCATAAACTGCCTAGAAACATAAAACACAAGGTAAAAATAAGTGCTGATTCTGCTGCTTCATCCCAGTCGCGTCTTCAAGTCTTTGAAAGCTGCATATATGTGAGAAAACTGTTCCACAGTTATATCAGTTAAGCTTATCACGTCCATACGCATACCCTTCAACTCGTTCTTGATTCCATTGATGTCCGTCTGATAAACATCCAGCATAGAAAAGATTTTATTCAAATTTTCAGCATATTCCCCTTTTGTTATTGCAGGGGCATCAACTTCCTCTACGATGTTGTTACCATCATGGTAACCAGGAGGGGTCTCGGGGTCACTCTCATCAGACATTATGGTATCATAAACTTGGTAGGATTGGGGTGTCTCAGGTGTCGAAGGGTGGTCGGGAGGGTTAAGCTCCTACAGCCAATTGTCGCGATTTTGGGCACTTGTTTTGGCATGGTTAGGAAGTGTAAATATTGTGACTACTTCGTCCCTTATCAAGTAATCGAAGGGTGCAGGACCTAGGTTACCTATTATTCATAGGTGGAAACAAAAATCAATGTTTATAGGGCGGATTGAAACAAATTGTGTGCACCTATGTAGCTGGTATCTAAGTCCGAGGGCGTTAGCAATCATGGTAACAAGGCCTCCTATGATGATTGGCTCGCTAGGGTTCTCGGCAATGCGGGTAAATG
The DNA here is from genome assembly GCA_948472305.1 of Vicia faba. Classification (NCBI taxonomy): domain Eukaryota; kingdom Viridiplantae; phylum Streptophyta; class Magnoliopsida; order Fabales; family Fabaceae; genus Vicia; species Vicia faba. Next base: position 1,312,229,976 of record OX451738.1, on the reverse strand, counting down.
TCTGCATTAAGAATGGCACTGCATTTACAGGTCGGCCCTGGGTCATACACTGCAGCAAAAATATCTCATCTTTAGATACGGCTGTGCGGTTCTGTTCTTTGCCGAAAATGGTATGTGCTAGAATCTTGTAAAAATAGCGGATAGCGGGGTTATGTATTTCATTATTATCCATGCTATCTGGCTCAGGGTGGTAGTTCCCGGTTTAAGTCCCCCAAAATTTGATAACGAGAAAACATATCGTATAATTAACATGCTTTTTACCGATTTTATATTTCATTAAGTCGTCTAACCCCCGATTATTCCGAGATTATTTGTCTTTTTGCAGGTGTAACAATTGTCGACTCAAACCGATGGAAAAGGACAACATGAAGAAGGCTAGACGAAAAACAAAGAGAAAAAGAATAAAAAAATACAAAGTTTGGACTTCTGGATCTGTGACGGTCGTCACGTTCCTGTGACGGGCGTAACACCCCACAACATAAGGAAACGCTCGTCACACACACCTGACGAGCGTAAGGCACCACTTCAGCGTGTGACGACCGTCACCCGCCTGTGACGACCGTCACGCGCGTGAAGGAGGACGTTACGCATGGATTGAAGACGTGGGCGTGAAGGGCAGACTCGTTCTCCCTTTTCCTACTGAGTCTCCTATTTTATTGCCACCACTATTAATGCTCCTACATTTTCTCCACGAAGACTTCATTAAGAATTCAAAATCAAACTGCTAATTTTTCCTGCTATATATATGAGTACCAAGGCACAGTTCAAGGGTCGAAGAATTTTACTCAGAGCAAACATTTATTTTATTTTACAGTTATTTCCAATTTGCTTGTTTTGGAATTCTGCTTTCATTTTCTTGTAATTTTCATTCAAAGCCTTAGTTTTTATTTTTAAGTGTTAATTCTTCTTTCAAGAATTAACACGAATTTCTACTGCAAGTCAAGCTCGAAGATTGGATTACTGTATTACTTCAAGATTACTATAGCAACTTTAATTCCAGGTTTTTTATATTGCAATTATTATTTATTCAGTTTTTATAATATGCCAATTATTGCCATGAATTATATTTTAAACTTTATTGTTGTTAAGTTAATTATGTCTGGCTAAATTATTAATACCGGTATGTGACCGTAAGAACTGAAAGAATTCAATGATACCTTGGCCAAAAATATTTATAAAACAATTTCTGGTTTCCAATTTCCAATATTAATTTAACTATCCTTGTCACGAGAGTGAGAGGTTAATTAACACGATTTTGCCACGAGAGTGGGAAATTAATTAAGGCAAGAACCTGCATGCGAGAGTTGGGGTTCAACCCAGATAGTGGTAACGAAGCATTGATTTTTAAATACACGAGAGTGTTTTAATAAATTAATTAAATTCAAATTGTTTTCAAAAAGTGTTATTAAATTTAAAGTGCATCCACTAGGTTTAGTAGCATGACTTATTTCATAAACACGAGAGTGTATGTCTCAGGTTTTTAAACAATTAGCTTTTACCAAAATACTTTATAGGCCAAGCGATTCATCGAATTCCCTAAGTCCGATTATCACATACCGGTATAATTAGTACTATTACTTTTAAATTAAACTGTCTCCCCCAAATATCGAATATTCATCGCTTAGTTAGACAAACAGTAGCATTAGATCGTATGCGATTTATCCTCAGTCTCTGTGGGTTCGATAATCTTTTAAAACTAGAACGACTGAACTGTATACTTGCAGTTAGTACCCCGACAGACTTATAAAGTCCCGATCAAGTTTTTGGCGCCGTTTCCGGGGACTGGTAGTCAATTAATTACAATTCTTCTGTTGCACGTTTAGACTAAGCAACAGACACCCTTTGTCGATTTGTATGCCAAGGACTCGCTCACAAGGCGAACCACTTGACAAATCGACGGACGAACCTGAATGCATTCTTTCCGTAAGACGTGCAGTCAGGGATTACTGTTTAAATCACGCTATTCCTTTACCCAAACCAGAAATCAAGATTGATTCTGAAACTGATTCTAATTCTTCCTCTAAAACCGAAACCAATCCAGAATTAGACATGGCCGGAGAACAAAGGACCGATCCACTGAAGGAGTACGCAGCTCCATTACAACAAGAGCCCCATAACAGCATTGCTGCTCCAGCAATAAACCGAAACAATTTCGAGTTAAAGCCGTCATTGATATCAGCTATCCAACAACGCCAATTCTTTGGAGATCCTTCTATGGATCCGAATGAACACCTTACAAAATTCGTTCAATTTGCCGACACAGTTATAGCAAATGGTGTTAGTAAAGATGCGATAAGATTACGTATTTTCCCTTTCTCACTAAGAGATAGAGCTTGGGCTTGGTTGCAATCCTTGCCATCAAATTCCGTCACTACGTGGGAAGGACTGAAGATCGTATTCTTAGCACGATACTTTCCCCCAAGCAAGACCGCTGCACTAAGAGCCCAAATCAACGGATTTAGGCAGAAGGATACTGAATCACTATTCGATGCATGGGAGCGCTACAAAGATATGATGCGAATGTGCCCACATCACGGACTAGAAAAATGGCTGATAATCCACACGTTTTATAATGGACTCTTGTATAACACAAGACTATCTATAGATGCCGCCGCAGGTGGTACACTGATGGACAAGCCTTATGACGAAGCTAACCAACTCATTGAAAACATGGCTCAAAACCACTATCAGTGGGGAGGAGAAAGAACATTTGTGGGGAAGACTCAAGCCAAAGGCGGGATGTACGAGATTAGTTGCCTAGATAAAGTTAATGCTAAGGTAGATGCTCTTACCCAAAAGATAGAAAGCTTGACCTTACCTCCTACAGCTACCGTAGCTGCAGTTACCCCAAGCTGCGAAGTTTATGGAGTACTTGGTCATGTTGGAACTGAATGTCAAATCTTAGCAGGAATAACGACTGATCAGGTAAATTACGCTCAAGGATATCCTTATGCCAATACCTATAATCCTGGTTGGAAGAACCATCCTAACTTCTCGTACAAGAACAATAACTCTTTATATGCACCTGGCCAAGCACCTACTGTACCTCCAGGTTATCAAAAACCCGCTGGTAATGTTCCTAACATTCCTAAGAAATCTAACCTTGAAATCCTAATGGAAAATTTTATCGCTAATCAAGCCCAACAAAACAAAGAATTCCTCAATCAAAACGTTCACACCGGTGAACAATTGAAGCTGTTAGCAAACAAGGTAGACGCCCTAGCTACTCACAACAAAATGTTAGAAACCCAAATCTCCCAAGTAGCACAACACCAAGCTAGTTCTGCAACACCTGCTGGTACATTTCCTGGACAGCCACAGCCCAATCCTAAAGGACATGCAAATGCTATCACATTACAAAGTGGGACAACTCTTGATGGACCGGTAGATCCTAGACTCCAAAACCCGACCATGTATCAAAAGCCCGAAAAAGAAATAGAGAAGTCGAAAGATCAATCTGAAAATGTAGAGGAAGACACGAATGAGAACAAAGAGGCCTCAGAAAAACCTTATGTGCCTCCACCACCATACAAACCACCAATTCCATACCTTCAAAGACTTGCAAAATCCAAGAATGAGGGACAATTCAAGAAATTTGTAGAACTTCTGAAACAACTAAACGTCACTATTCCGTTTACAGAAGCTATAACCCAAATGTCGTCATATGCTAAATACCTAAAAGAAATATTGGCTAATAAGAAAAAAATCGTTGAGAAAGAAACCGTTATGCTAACTGCCGAGTGTAGCGCCATAATTCAAAATAACATGCCTCCGAAGCTAAAAGATCCTGGTAGTTTCTCCATACCATGTGTAATTGAAAAATCTGTCATAGACAAAGCTCTATGCGATTTAGGAGCCAGTGTCAGTCTAATGCCCTTATCTATTTGCGAGAAGCTCAAATTAGGAGACATGAGACCTACCAAGATGTCCTTACAACTAGCTGATAGATCAGTCAAATTTCCTGTTGGTATGCTAGAAAACATTCCTGTCCGAATAGGACAATTTTACGTACCGACTGACTTTATAATAATGGACATCAAGGAAGATTCAAACATTCCCATCATACTAGGAAGACCATTTTTAGCTACTGCAGGAGCCATCATTGACGTCAAGAAAGGAAAACTTACCTTCGAGGTAGGAGAAGAAAAAGTAGAATTCATTCTTTCCCAATTCTTTAAAGCCCCTGCTATTGATGACTCATGTTGTCTCCTAGATATTATCGATGAATGTGTCAAAGAACTTGAATGCCAAGAGGACACCTACTCTGAGATGCTGAAAATTCAGACACCGACTATCCTCAAGAACGAAGACTGGAAACAAGAACACTTAGATGCCAACCTAAGCGAATGTTTAGCCTTAACACCCGATCCTGACTCAACTAATAAGAAGCCCGGTATAAAACTTAAAACATTACCTGAAGATCTTAGGTATGAATTCTTAGAATAAGAACTCGAACGACCAGTTATAGTCAATGCTGAATTAGGAGAGATCGAAACCGAAAAAATTCTTAGTGTGTTAAGGAAATATCCAGCCGCATTAGGATATAATATATCAGACCTGAAAGGAATAAGCCCTTCTCTCTGTATGCACCGCATTATGCTGGAGGAGGACTGCAAGACTTCTAGAGAACATCAAAGACGAATAAATCCTATCCTAAGTGAAGTCGTTAAGAAAGAAGTGCAAAAACTTCTAGAGGCAGGCATCATATACCCAATATCAGATAGCAACTGGGTCAGTCCAGTTCATGTGGTGCCTAAGAAAGGAGGTGTTACAGTTATAACAAATACAAAAGGCGAATCAGTAGCACAACGTACGCAAACAGGATGGAGAATGTGCATCGATTATAGAAAATTAAACAAAGCTACGCGCAAAGACCATTTCCCATTACCATTCATTGATCAAATGCTCGAGCGTTTAGCCAAACATTCCCATTTCTGCTATCTTGATGGATACTCAGGATTCTTTCAAATTCCCATTCATCCTGACGATCAAGAGAAAACTATGTTCACATGTCCCTATGGTACCTTTGCATATCGGAGAATGCCATTCGGACTATGTAATGCACCTGCAACTTTCCAACGATGCATGATGGCGATCTTCGCAGACTTTTTAGACGGAATCATGGAAGTATTCATGGACGATTTCTCTGTCTGTGGAGAGAGTTTCGACGGATGTTTAACAAATCTTGAATTAGTACTGAAACGCTGTGTTAATGTCAACCTAGTGCTCAACTGGGAAAAATGTCACTTCATGGTGAGACAAGGAATTGTGTTGGGTCACATTGTATCAAATAGAGGGATTGAAGTCGACAAGGCAAAGATCGAAATTATCAAAAACCTTCAACCACCCAAAACAGTTAGAGAAATACGAAGTTTTCTAGGACACACGGGTTTTTACCGACGTTTCATAAAAGATTTCTCTAAAATCACCAAGCCACTAACTGAGTTATTAATGAAAGAGGCTGAGTTTATTTTCGACGATAAATGCCTGAACGCATTCGAGACACTAAAAGAGGCCTTAATATCAACACCTATTATGCAACCTCCTGATTGGAATTTACCATTTGAAATAATGTGCGATGCGAGCGATTATGCTGTAGGCGCAGTCCTAGGACAACGCAAAGAAAAGAAGCTTCACGCTATCTACTACGCAAGCAGAACTCTCGACCCCGCACAAATGAATTACGCCACTACGGAGAAGGAACTCTTAGCTGTGGTATTCGCGTTGGATAAATTTCGTTCCTACTTTGTAGGCGCTAAAATCATTATTTATACGGATCATGCTGCGATCCGATACCTACTAAGCAAGAAGGACGCCAAACCGCGATTACTCTGATGGATCTTACTCCTACAAGAGTTTGACTTAGAAATAAAAGACAAAATAGGAACTGAAAACGTGGTAGCTGACCATTTATCGAGATTAGATGGAATCCAAACCGAGAGTGTTCCCATAAACGAAGATTTCCCTTATGAACGCCTCATCGCCAAGCTAGAGACAAACCCTACCGACAGTTTAGATCCACACAATGAAACTTTCACAACTGCGGTAGTAAAATCCATTTGTACTAATACCACATTACCATGGTACGCTGACTTCGTCAACTATTTAGCTGTCGGTGTTTTACCACCTGATTTGACGTACCAACAGCGGAAGAAATTTTTCCATGACCTTAAACACTACTTTTGGGATGAACCATTACTCTTTAAAAGAGGAGCCGATGGTATCTACCGTCGCTGCGTTCCCAATGATGAAATAAACGACGTCATTTCCCATTGCCATTCCACCCCTTATGGTGGACACGCTAGTACATCGAAAACCTGTGCAAAAATACTTCAAGCTGGCTTCTTTTGGCCTACCTTATGGAAAGACGTCCACGTAGCAATTATGAACTGCGATAGATGTCAACGCACAGGAAATATATCTAGACGTGACGAAATGCCGCAAAAAGGAATCCTCGAAGTAGAAGTTTTCGATGTGTGGGGAATAGATTTCATGGGACCTTTCCCCGCATCCTTTGGAAATAAATATATTTTGGTAGCCGTCGACTATGTATCAAAATGGATTGAAGCCATCGCCGCACCCACAAACGATACACGTGTGGTACTAAAACTATTCAAGAATATTATCTTCCTACGATTCGGTGTACCAAGACTAGTGATCAGCGATGGTGGCTAACATTTTATCTCCAGAATCTTCGAAAGGTTACTTTCCAAATATGGCGTTAAACATCACATAGCCACACCATACCATCCTCAAACAAGTGGACAAGTGGAAGTGTCAAATAGGGAGATCAAACAAATACTTGAGAAAACCGTAGCCACATCCAGAAAAGACTGGTCCTCCAAGCTAAACGATGCTCTTTGGGCATATCAGACAGCTTTCAAAACTCCTATCGAAACAACGCCGTTCAAGTTAGTCTATGGAAAATCTTGTCATCTGCCAGTAGAATTAGAACATAAAGCTTATTGGGCCATAAAAACCCTTAACTTAAACTATAAGAGTGCTGGCGAGAAACGAGTGTTAGATATCTATGAACTAGAAGAATTGCGTTTAGACGCTTATGAAAATGCTAAAATCTATAAAGAACGAACAAAAAAATGGCACGATAGGCGTATCTCGCGGAAAGACTTTAAGGAAGGAGACATCGTACTCCTATTCAACTCTAGACTAAAACTTTTCCCGGGAAAATTACGTTCCAGATGGTCCGGACCGTTCGAAATTAGCAAAGTTTTCCCAAGTGGCGCGATAGCAATTAAAGGTAGTTCTATCGAACCATTCATAGTTAATGGCCAGCGCTTAAAGCACTATTTCAATGTCGGAAATATCGACTTCTCGGCTTATCTTCAGTTAAGTGAGCCGCCTACCCCGCTACCTAACTGAATAGGTATTTACTGTCGAGTCGTCGACATAAAATAAAGGCGCTTCGTGGGAGGCAACCCATGTTTTACTTTAATTATTTTTTCTGCTTTAACATGCTTTTATTTTTCTTTTCTTTTTCTTAATCTTTAAAACATTTTCATGATTGCATTTCTTACTCCTTTCTATTTTTCTTCTGTTTTTATTTCTCCCTTTCATCTTTCTTTTTATTTTTAATTTAACTTTGGCAATTTCCTAACCTGAAAATACTTACTTAATTTCCTTTTCTTTCAAACATTTATCAAATATTTTCAGGGGGTAATTCTTTTACTTTCACATTTCACGCTATGGATTGTGCTAACTTCATGAATGTCAAATTGAGAAGCCGACACCAGAGAAGACGGTTTGCAGACCTGGGTGAATGGGATATGTGTCCTACTATATACGCAGATGATCATGCTATGGCTTCCCTTGGCATTCGCGAGAGTGTCATGTACTTGCTGCACCAGATTGGTTGGGACACCACTCCTATCCGTCGAAGGTTCTGTACCTACAAAAGGCTGACTCTTGAGTTTCTCAGCACCTTGAGTTTCATTCCAAATCATGGAATGGGATTCAACCGTGGGTTGATTACATTCAGAATGTTTAACATGGATTACACTTACAACCTGCGGGAGTTTAGCCAGCTGCTTGGGTTCCCTTTTGGACCCGATGTTATCAGTATGACATAGGAGAACCTTTTGCCCGTATCTGAGCTTGACTATTTCTGGGGAAGCATTGCTGGTATTAACCATCCTGAGCCGTCCGATCTATACTCTGAATGCATTCATAACCCGGCTATCAGGTATTTCCACAAGATCATAGCCCACACTATCTTTGGCAAACAGCAAAATGTCACGTCTATATCCCGCGTTGAGCTATTTATTATGTATTGTGCATCCCAAAACCGTCCGGTGAACGGTGCAGCTTATATGCTCTCTAATATAGAGCGGATCATCCAGACTCAAAATGCACCGATCTTGTTGGGTGGGTTAGTTACCATGCTGTCTAATGTCATTGGACTCTGCCGGCCTATGCTCGGTTCTGCTCCGCTTTATGGCATAAAGCCGATGGACATTGCTTTTTGTTTCAACACTAGCATGATCGGAAACCTTGGACCAGATTCATTTGACCTGCTAGTTAATCATCAGATCGTCCACCATTTTAAGCTTCCGGACCCAAGAACCAGTGTGCACAACCGAGATAACTGGATGTTTGACCTTCACCATCCTGCTTCACCACCCTCCTCACCATTTACAGTTGACATTTATGAGGTTCCAAACACTGCTAATGCTGAAGAAGATCCTGCTACACCGCCAGGATACCATGATCTCCCTGATCCTTGGGAAAAGCAGGCTACTTCCTCTGAGACCGCGCCCCAGGCTCCTGAGACTACTCCACCTCCACCTGCTGTTACCCTGGACTCCCTACATGAGGCCATTACGGACATGCGGGGCGAGCTGACTTCTCTCAGGGTGGGCTTCATAACCTTCATGGACTTGGTGACTGATCAGTTGGACTACATGCATTAGCATTTGTTTCCACCTCCCCGTGGCTAGAGTTGCCATCGTTATTTCATTTCCTTCTCTCTTGCATTTTTACGTACAGTGAGGACACTGTTAAGTTTCAGTGTGGGAGGGATTTTTAGTTTAGTTATTTCAACATTATCATTTTCTTTTATTTTTAGTTACTTTGAAACAATTTGTCATGAATTTATTCATTTATTCAATTGAAGTTTATTTTAATTTCTTTCCCAGTTTACTGTTTTATTTACTGTCTATGTTTTATTTACTGCTTTTATATTTAAAACTTTAATTAATTAAAATAATTAATTAAAACATTTCAAATAAACCAACAAAAAAAATATATAAATTCTTCAAAAATCCAATTACCAAGAAAAATAATAAACTCATCACTCTCCAACGGTCCTGTAACGGATCTCTTATTTATGACTCTGTCTGCGTTACGATCGTCACACCCTTGTGACGAGCGTAACACGCCTTTTTACTTCGTGACGAGCGTCACACCCTTGTGACGACTGTCACGCAAACAGAGACCACAACGGCTATTGCAGGGAACCGTCCCAACCTTCCTCCTTATAAACCCATTTTTCCTTCCTCCATTATCACCACACCACACGAAAAACCACCTATTCACTCCATTTTTTCTTCCAATTTCTAAACACCCAACACCAAATTACCATCCTTACAATCTCCCATTCTCACATTCCCTAATCAAATCCTACCTCCACCATGGAAAACAACCCAAACGCTCAAGCTATCAATTTCAGAATCGGCAAACCTGGGGAGAATCAACGAGAAAAGTTTCAAAAATTCCAACGTCGAGGTCTCCAACCCACAAGGTACGTTGACATCGACTGCCTACGGAGTTTGGGACTACTCGACAGTGTCCGCCGATTATTGAAAAGCATGGATTTGTGGAACCTCTATCGCGAACCAAGACCAATCTACGAAACTCTTACTCTTGAGTTCGTTTGCTTACCTCACTCCGCCGGGTGTCACAAACCAACTGTCAGGCGTGGCAAAATTTCGCATGTTTGGCGTTGAGCACCAGTTGCCTCAATCCGACATCGCGAGGCTTATGGGATTTTGTTCGGACGAAGGTGCTCATTTTCGGGTACCGGATAGTTTTAGTGAGGAGGCTTTCAACTTGTGGCACAGTTTAACGAACATCCGTGTCGGGTACTACGACCACCTCAACGCCACCCACATTCACAATCCGGCCATCCGTTACTTCCATCGCATCCTTAGTAACACCATCTTCGCCCGCGACAGCAACCATAAGCTCAACTCCAAGGAGCTCTTCTTTTTACATTGTGCGTTCACTGGGCAAAAGATAAATGTCGCCCCGTTCCTACTTGCTCACATCCACTCTATTTGTGCTAGAGGTGGAAAACCTTTCTATTTCGGAGGGTTGGTTACTTCAATTGCCATTGGTCTAAATTATGGTGCTGCTCTTGCAACCTTGCCTTCTATGGCACCGACTTTGCTAACCTTGGACCACTGCAAAGCCGCACACCTCATCTACGAGCGGGAGGACGGCAGATTCCACCCCGTAATCAGGAATATTGTCTATCAGAATATCATTTTGCCAAACAGGGACCGAATCGATCCAAGTAACCGAGCCAACTGGTTGTTCGACCCTGAAGTTCCCGCAGAGCCTGCACCTGCCCACGAATACCAACATGCAGCCGCCGCAGATGATATACAAGAAGAGTTGGATAGTGCTCCGCCTGTCCACGACATCCATGGATCCTCATCTGCACCTCCTCCTATCAATCTTGATGACATCCTCCGCACCCTCCACATGCAAAATCAAATGAATGCGGCGCTTGAAAGGAGGCAAGCTGAGCAGTTTGAGTCTCTGTGCACCCAAAACGCTCAGATCTTGACTGGGAAGCGCAACATGAATGAGAGGTTGGATGAGGCGCTGTCAGAGCTTAACGCCTTGAGGATAGATATGAACACCTATGGCTTCCAAGACACCGACGCTGAAGCCACTCCTACCAGACGCTATCGCACCAGGAGCAGAGGACGTGGTCACCAGTAGTTTCTCTTTCTTTAATTTCTATGTAATTTGTTATTTTTCTGTTTCATTTCTTTTCCTTTTGTTTTTGTAATTGTACTTCCCCGCATATATACCGTAACATTGAGGACAATGTCGGATTTTGTGTGGGAGAGGTACCTTTCAATCTTTTAATAAGACTAGTAAATTCTTACGATATGTCCCAATTCAAATTCTTCGCTTTACTTTGCCATACCGAAAATTTTTTATTTTTGCATTAGCCCGACATACCTATTTTAACGAAATCCCAGTTGAGGAAGCCGAAAACGACATAACAAGATCGATACGGTTCTATCACCGTAGACTTCCTACTTACGCGATTCGTTTCAATAACCATTATACCGATATCTGGAGTTTCAAGTTCTAGAAGTAAACCCTAGTAGTTTATACTAGCAGTCAGCACCGTCTTGACACAAATCACGTGGAGAATCGATGAATATAAGTGTTTGATGCCTGATTCTAAAAATATCCTTCCTATCTCGCTGCTAAAAAAAAACTTGTGTACCAAAATATACAGGCACATATAAGAGCTGAGCAAATAATGAAGGAGTCCAGTGTTGGTTGGTTCAGAGATATCTGGTTCTGAACTCGGTAGGGAGTGCTACGGCCCGATCCCCCACGACCTCCAATTTGGATAACATATGTAGGGTTGCCACATTCATGTACCAGACCCCGTGCTAAAGGATCAAAGTCACTAACCGGTTACTCCACTACGTGCGTGCTAAGGCAAAGGGCTTAATGTGATTGCCCCCGAACGAAACCGGGTGAAATAGATACGAGGAACTCCGGGCAGAGTTATAACGGAGTTGTTGGATAGCTCGTTTAAAATGGAAGTCTACGGGTAAGCTTATTGCTTGCGTCATTAGCGTATCTTTAGTGTTTTACTCAAGTATTGGCCGAACCAACGAGGATTTCCCGAAACCACTTTAAAAATCCAAGGTATGTCATGCTTATGCGCTAACCAGAAAACTTGTCCGACCTTTCGAATGACTATTTGCTTGAGGACAAGCAAAGGTTTAAGTATGGGGGAATTTGATAATGAGAAATAATATCGTATAATTAACATGCTTTTTACCGATTTTATATTTCATTAAGTCGTCTAACCCCCGATTATTCCGAGATTATTTATCTTTTTGCAGGTATAACACTTGTCAACTCAAACCGATGGAAAAGGACAACATGAAGAAGGCTAGACGAAAAACAAAGAGAAAAAGAATAAAAAATACAAAGTTTGGACTTTTGGATCTGTGACGGTCGTCACGTCCCTGTGACGGGCGTAACACCCCACAACATAAGGAAACGCTTGTCACACACACCTGACGAGCGTAAGGCACCACTTCAACGTGTGACGACCGTCACCCGCCTGTGACGACCGTCACGCGCGTGAAGGAGGACGTTACGCATGGATTGAAGATGTGGGCATGAAGGGCAGACTCGTTCTCCCTTTTCCTACTGAGTCTCCTATTTTATTGCCACCACTATTAATGCTCCTACATTTTCTCCACGAAGACTTCATCAAGAATTCAAAATCAAACTGTTGATTTTTCCTGCTATATATATGAGTACCAAGGCAAAGTTCAAGGGTCGAAGAATTTTACTCAGAGCAAACATTTATTTTATTTTACAGTTATTTCCAATTTGCTTGTTTTGGAATTCTGCTTTCATTTTCTTGTAATTTTCATTCAAAGCCTTAGTTTTTATTTTTAAGTGTTAATTCTTCTTTCAAGAATTAACACGAATTTCTACTGCAAGTCAAGCTCGAAGATTGGATTACTGTATTACTTCAAGATTACTATAGCATCTTTAATTCCAGGTTTTTTATATTGCAATTATTATTTATTCAGTTTTTATAATATGCCAATTATTGCCATGAATTATATTTTAAACTTTATTGTTGTTAAGTTAATTATGTCTGGCTAAATTATTAATACCGGTATGTGACTGTAAGAACTGAATGAATTCAATGATACCTTGGCCAAAAATATTTATAAAACAATTTCTGGTTTCCAATTTCCAATATTAATTTAACTATCCTTGTCACGAGAGTGAGAGGTTAATTAACACGATTTTACCACGAGAGTGGGAAATTAATTAAGGCAAGAACCTGCATGCGAGAGCTGGGGTTCAACCCAGATAGTGGTAACGAAGCATTGATTTTTAAATACACGAGAGTGTTTTAATAAATTAATTAAATTCAAATTGTTTTCAAAAAGTGTTATTAAATTTAAAGTACATCCACTAGGTTTAGTAGCATGACTTATTTCATAAACACGAGAGTGTATGTCTCAGGTTTTTAAACAACTAGCTTTTACCGAAATACTTTATAGGCCAAGCGATTCATCGAATTCCCTAAGTGTGATTATCACATACCGATATAATTAGTACGATTACTTTTAAATTAAACTGTCTCCCCCAAAAATCGAATATTCATCGCTTAGTTAGACAAACTGTAGCATTAGATCGTATGCGATTGATCCTCAGTCTTTGTGGGTTCGATAATCTTTTAAAACTAGAACGACTGAACTGTATACTTGCAGTTAGTACCCCGACAGACTTATAAAGTCCCGATCAAGTTTTTGGCGTTGTTGCCGGGGACTGGTAGTCAATTAATTACGATTCTTCTGTTGCGCGTTTAGACTAAGCAACAAACACCCTTTGTCGATTTGTATGCCAAGGACTCGCTCACAAGGCGAACCACTTGACAAATCGACGGACGAACCTGAACGCATTCTTTCCGTAAGACGTGCAGTCAGGGATTACTGTTTAAATCACGCTATTCCTTTACCCAAACCAGAAATCAAGATTGATTCTGAAACTGATTCTAATTATTCCTCTGAAACCGAAACCAATCCAGAATTAGACATGGCCGAAGAACAAAGGACCCATCCACTGAAGGAGTACGCAACTCCATCACAACAAGATCCCCATAACAGCATTGCTGCTCCAGCAATAAACCGAAACGATTTCGAGTTAAAGCCGTCATTGATATCAGCTATCCAACAACGCCAATTCTCTGGAGATCCTTCTGAGGATCCGAATGAACACCTTACAAAATTCGTTCAATTTGCCGACACAGTTATAGCAAATGGTGTTAGTAAAGATGCGATAAGATTACGTCTTTTCCCTTTCTCACTAAGAGATAGAGCTTGGGCTTGGTTGCAATCCTTGCCATCAAATTCCGTCACTACGTGGGAAGGACTGAAGATCGTATTCTTAGCACGATACTTTCCCCCAAGCAAGACCGCTGCACTAAGAGCCCAAATCAACGGATTTAGGCAGAAGGATACTGAATCACTATTCGATGCATGGGAGCGCTACAAAGATATGATGCGAATGTGCCCACATCACGTACTAGAAAAATGGTTGATAATCCACACGTTTTATAATGGACTCTTGTACAACATAAGACTATCTATAGATGCCGCCGCAGGTGGTACACTGATGGACAAGCCTTATGACGAAGCTAACCAACTCATTGAAAACATGGCTCAAAACCACTATCAGTGGGGAGGAGAAAGAACATTTGTGGAGAAGACTCAAGCCAAAGGCGGGATGTACGAGATTAGTAGCCTAGATAAAGTTAATGCTAAGGTAGATGCTCTTACCCAAAAGATAGAAAGCTTGACCTTACCTCCTGCAGCTACCGTAGCTGCAGTTACCCCAAGCTGCGAAGTTTGTGGAGTACCTGGTCATGTTGGAACCGAATGTCAAATCTTAGCAGGAATAACGGCTGATCAGGTAAATTACGCTCAAGGAAATCCTTATGCCAATACCTATAATCCTGGTTGGAAGAACCATCCTAACTTCTCGTACAAGAACAATAACGCTTTATATGCACCTGGCCAAGCACCTGCTGTACCTCCAGGTTATCAAAAACCCGCTGGTAATGTTCCTAACATTCCTAAGAAATCTAACCTTGAAATCCTAATGGAAAATTTTATCACTAATCAAGCCCAACAAAACAAAGAATTCCTCAATCAAAATGTTCACACCGGTGAACAATTGAAGCTGTTAGCAAACAAGGTAGACGCCCTAGCTACTCACAACAAAATGTTAGAAACCCAAATCTCCCAAGTAGCACAACACCAAGCTAGTTCTGCCACACCTGCTGGTACATTTCCTGGACAGCCATAGCCCAATCCTAAAGGACATGAAAATGCTATCACATTACAAAGTGGGACAGCCCTTGATGGACCGGTAGATCCTAAACTCCAAAACCCGACCATGTATCAAAAGCCCGAAAAAGAAATAGAGAAGTCGAAAGATCAATCTGAAAATGTAGAGGAAGACGCGAATGAGAACAGAGAGGCCTCAGAAAAACCTTATGTGCCTCCACCACCATACAAACCACCAATTCCATACCCTCAAAGACTTGCAAAATCCAAGAATGAGGGACAATTCAAGAAATTTGTAGAACTTCTGAAACAACTAAACGTCACTATTCCGTTTACAAAAGCTATAACCCAAATGCCGTCATATGCTAAATTCCTAAAATAAATATTAGCTAATAAGAAAAAAATCGTTGAGAACGAAACCGTTATGCTAACTGCCGAGTGTAGCGCCATAATTCAAAATAACATGCCTCCGAAGCTAAAAGATCCTGGTAGTTTCTCCATACCATGTGTAATTGAAAAATCTGTCATAGACAAAGCTCTATGCGATTTAGGAGCCAGTGTCAGTCTAATGCCCTTATCTATTTGCGAGAAGCTCAAATTAGGCGACATGAGACCTACCAAGATGTCCTTACAACTAGCTGATAGATCAGTCAAATTTCCTGTTGGTATGCTAGAAAACATTCCTGTCTGAATAGGACAATTTTACATACCGACTGACTTTATAATAATGGACATCAAGGAAGATTCAAACATTCCCATCATACTAGGAAGACCATTTTTAGCTACTGCAGGAGCCATCATTGACGTCAAGAAAGGAAAACTTACCTTCGAGGTAGGAGAAGAAAAAGTAGAATTCATTCTTTCCCAATTCTTTAAAGCCCCTGCTATCGATAACTCATGTTGTCTCCTAGATATTATCGATGAATGTGTCAAAGAACTTGAATGCCAAGAGGACACCTACTCTGAGATGCTGAAAATTCAGACACCGACTATCCTCAAGAACGAAGACTGGAAACAAGAACACTTAGATGCCAACCTAAGCGAATGTTTAGCCTTAACACCCGTTCCTGACTCAACTAATAAGAAGCCCGATATAGAACTTAAAACATTACCTGAAGATCTTAGGTATGAATTCTTAGATAAAGAACTCGAACGACCAGTTATAGTCAATGCCGAATTAGGAGAGATCGAAACCGAAAAACTTCTTAGTGTGTTAAGGAAATATCCAGCCGCATTAGGATATAATATATCAGACCTGAAAGGAATAAGCCCTTCTCTCTGTATGCACCGCATTATGCTGGAGGAGGACTGCAAGACTTCTAGAGAACATCAAAGACGAATAAATCCTATCCTAAGTGAAGTCGTTAAGAAAGAAGTGCAAAAACTTCTAGAGGCAGGCATCATATACCCAATATCAGAGAGCAACTGGGTCAGTCCAGTTCATGTGGTGCCTAAGAAAGTAGGTGTTACAGTTATAACAAATACAAAAGGCGAATCGGTAGCACAACATACGCAAACAGGATGGAGAATGTGCATCGATTATAGAAAATTAAACAAAGCTACGCGCAAAGACCATTTCCCATTACCATTCATTGATCAAATGCTCGAGCGTTTAGCCAAACATTCCCATTTCTGCTATCTTGATGGATACTCAGGATTCTTTCAAATTCCCATTCATCCTGACGATCAAGAGAAAACTACGTTCACGTGTCCCTATGGTACATTTGCATACCGGAGAATGCCATTCGGACTATGTAATGCACCTGCAACTTTCCAACGATGCATGATGGTGATCTTCGCAGACTTTTTAGACGGAATCATGGAAGTATTCATGGACAATTTCTCTGTCTGTGGAGAGAGTTTCGACGGATGTTTAACAAATCTTGAATTAGTACTGAAACGCTGTGTTAATGTCAACCTAGTGCTCAACTGGGAAAAATGTCACTTCATGGTGAGACAAGGAATTGTGTTGGGTCACATTGTATCAAATAGAGGGATTGAAGTCGACAAGGCAAAGATCGAAATTATCAAAAACCTTCAACCACCCAAAATAGTTAGAGAAATACGAAGTTTTCTAGGACACGCGGGTTTTTACCGATGTTTCTAAAAGATTTCTCTAAAATCACCAAGCCACTAACTGAGTTATTAATGAAAGAGGCTGAGTTTATTTTCGACGATAAATGCCTGAACGCATTCGAGACACTAAAAGAGGCCTTAATATCGACACCTATTATGCAACCTCCTGATTGGAATTTACCATTTGAAATAATGTGCGATGCGAGCGATTATGATGTAGGCGCAACCCTAGGACAACGCAAAGAAAAGAAGCTTCACGCTATCTACTACGCAAGCAGAACTCTCGACCCCGCACAAATGAATTACGCCACTAGGGAGAAGGAACTCTTAGCTGTGGTATTCGCGTTGGATAAATTTCGTTCCTACTTAGTAGGCGCTAAAATCATTATTTATACGAATCATGCTGTGATCCGATACCTACTAAGCAAGAAGGACGCCAAACCGCGATTACTCTGATGGATCTTACTCCTACAAGAGTTTGACTTAGAAATAAAAGACAAAAGAGGAACTGAAAACGTGGTAGCTGACCATTTATCGAGATTAGATGGAATCCAAACCGAGAGTGTTCCCATAAACGAAGATTTCCATTATGAACGCCTCATTGCCAAGCTAGAGATAAACCCTACCGACAGTTTAGATCCACACAATGAAACTTTCACAACTGTGGTAGTAAAATCCATTTGTACTAATACCACATTACTATGGTATGCTGACTTCGTCAACTATTTAGCTGCCGGTGTTTTACCACCTGATTTGACGTACCAACAACGGAAGAAATTTTTCCATGACCTTAAACACTACTTTTGGGATGAACCATTACTCTTTAAAAGAGGCGCCGATGGTATCTACCGTCGTTGCGTTCCCAATGATGAAATAAACGACGTCATTTCCCATTTCCATTCCGCCCCTTATGGTGGACACGCTAGTACATCGAAAACCTATGCAAAAATACTTCAAGCTGGCTTCTTTTGGCCTACCTTATGGAAAGACGTCCACGTAGCAATTATGAACTGCGATAGATGTCAACGCACAGGAAATATATCTAGACGTGACGAAATGCCTCAAAAAGGAATCCTCGAAGTAGAAGTTTTCGATGTGTGGGGAATAGATTTCATTGGACCTTTCCCCGCATCCTTTGGAAATAAATATATTTTGGTAGCCGTCGACTATGTATCAAAATGGATTGAAGCCATCGCCGCACCCACAAACGATACATGTGTGGTACTAAAACTATTCAAGAATATTATCTTCCCACGATTTGGTGTACCAAGACTAGTGATCAGCGATGGTGGCTCACATTTTATATCCAAAATCTTCGAAAGGTTACTTTCCAAATATGGCGTCAAACATCGCATAGCCACACCATACCATCCTCAAACAAGTGGACAAGTGGAAGTGTCAAATAGGGAGATCAAACAAATACTTGAGAAAACCGTAGCCACATCCTGAAAAGACTGGTCCTCCAAGCTAAACGATGCTCTTTGGGCATATCAGACAACTTTCAAAACTCCTATCGGAACAACACCGTTCAAGTTAGTCTATGGAAAATCTTGTCATCTGCCAGTAGAATTAGAACATAAAGCTTATTGGGCCATAAAAACCCTTAACTTAAACTATAAGAGTGTTGGCGAGAAACGAGTGTTAGATATCCATGAACTAGAAGAATTGTGTTTAGACGCTTATGAAAATGCTAAAATCTATAAAGAACGAACAAAAAAATGGCACGATAGGCGTATCTCGCGGAAAGACTTTAAGGAAGGAGACATCGTACTCCTATTCAACTCTAGACTAAAACTTTTCTCGGGAAAATTACGTTCCAGATGGTCCGGACCGTTCGAAATTAGCAAAGTTTTCCCAAGTGGCGCGATAGAAATTAAAGGTAGTTCTATCGAACCATTCATAGTTAATGGCCAGCGCTTAAAGCACTATTTCAATGTCGGAAATATCGACTTCTCGACTTATCTTCAGTTAAGTGAGCCGCCTACACCGCTACCTAACTGAATATGTATTTACTGTCGAGCCGTCGACATAAAATAAAGGCGCTTCGTGGGAGGCAACCCATGTTTTACTTTAATTATTTTTTCTGCTTTAACATGCTTTTATTTTTCTTTTCTTTTTCTTAATCTTTAAAACATTTTCATGATTGCATTTCTTACTCCTTTCTATTTTTATTCTGTTTTTATTTCTCCCTTTCATCTTTCTTTTTATTTTTAATTTAACTTTGGCAATTTCCTAACCCAAAAATACTTACTTAATTTCCTTTTCTTTCAAACATTTATCAAATATTTTCAGGGGGGTAATTCTTTTACTTTCACATTTCACGCTATGGATTGTGCTAACTTCATGAATGTCAAATTGCGAAGCCGACACCAGAGAAGACGGTTTGCATACCTGGGTGAACGGGAGATGTGTCCTACTATATACGCAGATGATCATGCTATGGCTGCCCTTGGCATTCGCGAGAGTGTCATGTACTTGCTGCACCAGATTGGTTGGGACACCACTCCTATCCGTCGAAGGTTCTGTACCTATAAAAGGCTGACTCTTGAGTTTCTCAGCACCTTGAGTTTCATTCCAAATCATGGAATGGGATTCAACCGTGGGTTGATTACATTCAGAATGTTTAACATGGATTACACTTACAACCTGCGGGAGTTTAGCCAGCTGCTTGGGTTCCCTTTTGGACCCGATGTTATCAGTATGACACAGGAGAACCTTTTGCCCGTATCTGAGCTTGACTATTTCTGGGGAAGCATTGCTGGTATTAACCATCCTGAGCCGTCCGATCTGTATTCTGAATGCATTCATAACCCGGCTATCAGGTATTTCCACAAGATCATAGCCCACACTATCTTTGGCAAACAGCAAAATGTCACGTCTGTATCCCGCGATGAGCTGTTTATTATGTATTGTGCATCCCAAAACCGTCCGGTGAATGGTGCAGCTTATATGCTCGCTAATATGGAGCGGATCATCCAGACTCCAAATGCACCGATCTTGTTGGGTGGGTTAGTTACCATGCTGTCTAATGCCATTGGAGTCCGTCGGCCTATGCTCGGTTCTGCTCTGCTTTATGGCATAAAGCCGATGGATATTGCTTTTTGTTTCAACACTAGCATGATCGGAAACCTTGGACCAGATTCATTTGACCTGCTAGTTAATCATCAGATCGTCCACCATTTTAAGCTTCCGGACCCAAGAACCAGTGTGCACAACCGAGATAACTGGCTGTTTGACCTTCACCATCCTGCTTCAGCACCCTCCTCACCATCTACAGTTGACATTTAAGAGGTTCCAAACACTGCTAATGCTGAAGAAGATCCTGCTACACCGCCAGGATATCATGATCTCCCTGATCCTTGGGAACAGCAGGCTACTTCCGCCGAGACCGCGCCCCACGCTCCTGAGACTACTCCACCTCCACCTGCTGTTACCCTGGACTCCCTACATGAGGCCATTATGGACATGCGGGGCGAGCTGACTTCTCTTAGGGTGGACTTCATAACCTTCATGGACTTGGTGACTGATCAGTTAGACTACATGCATCAGCATTTGTTTCCACCTCCCCGTGGCTAGAGTTGCCATCGTTATTTCATTTCCTTCTCTCTTGCATTTTTACGTACAGTGAGGACACTGTTAAGTTTCAGTGTGGGAGGGATTTTTAGTTTAGTTATTTCAACATTATCATTTTCTTTTATTTTTAGTTACTTTGAAACAATTTGTCATGAATTTATTCATTTATTCAATTGAAGTTTATTTTAATTTCTTTCCCAGTTTACTGTTTTATTTAATGTCTATGTTTTATTTACTGCTTTTATATTTAAAACTTTAATTAATTAAAATAATTAATTAAAACATTTCAAATAAATCAAAAAATATATATATAAATTCTTCAAAAATCAAATTACAAAGAAAAATAATAAACTCATCACTCTCCAACGGTCCTGTAACGGATCTCTTATTTATGACTCTGTCTGCGTTACGACCGTCACACCCTTGTGACGAGCGTAACACACCTTTTTACTTCGTGACGAGCGTCACACCCTTGTGATGACCGTCACGCAAACAGAGACCACAACGGCTATTGCAGGGAACCGTCCCAACCTTCCTCCTTATAAACCCATTTTTCCTTCCTCCATTATCACCACACCATACGAAAAACCACCTATTCACTCCATTTTTTCTTCCAATTTCTAAACTCCCAACACCAAATTACCATCCTTACAATCTCCCATTCTCACATTCCCAAATCAAATCCTACCTCCACCATGGCAAACAACCCAAACGCTCAAGCTATCAATTTCAGAATCGGCGAACCTGGGGAGAATCAACGAGCAAAGTTTCAAAAATTCCAACGTCGAGGTCTCCAACCCACAAGGTACGTTGACATCGACTGCCTACGGAGTTTGGGACTACTCGACAGTGTCCACCGATTATTGCAAAGCGTGGATTTGTGGAACCTCTGTCGCGAACCAAGACCAATCTACGAAACTCTTACTCTTGAGTTCTTGAGTTCGTTTGCTTACCTCACTCCGCCGGGTGTCACAAACCAACTGTCAGGCGTGGAAAAATTTCGCATGTTTGGCGTTGAGCACCAGTTGCCTCAATCCGACATCACGAGGCTTATGGGATTTTGTTCGGACGAAGGTGCTCATTTTCGGGTACCGGATAGTTTTAGTGAGGAGGCTTTCAACTTGTGGCACAGTTTAACGAACATCCGTACCGGGTCCTACGACCACCTCAATGCCACCCACATTCACAATCCGGCCATCCGCTACTTCAATCGCATCCTTAGTAACACCATATTCGCCCGCAACAACAACCATAAGCTCAACTCCAAGGAGCTCTTCTTTTTACATTGCGCGTTCACTGGGAAAAAGATAAATGCCGCCCCGTTCCTACTTGCTCACATCCACTCTATTTGTGCTAGAGGTGTAAAACCTTTCTATTTCGGAGGGTTGGTTACTTCAATTGCCATTGGTCTGAATTACGGTGCTGCTCTTGCAACCTTGCCTTCTTTGGCACCGGCTTTGCTAACCTTGGACCACTGTAAAGCCGCACACCTCATCTACGAGCGGGTAGACGGCTGATTCCACCCCGTAATCAGGAATACTGTCTATCAGAATATCATTTTGCCAAACAGGGACCGAATCGATCCAAGTAACCGAGCCAACTGGTTGTTCGACCCTGAAGTTCCCGCAGAGCCTGCACCTGCCCATGAAGACCAACCTGCACCTGCCGCAGACGATATACAAGAAGAGTTGGATAGTGCTCCGCCTGTCCACGACATCCCTGGATCCTCATCTGCACCTCCTCCTATCAATCTTGAAGACATCCTCCGCGCCCTCCACATGCAAAATCAAATGAATGTGGCGCTTGAAAGGAGGCAAGCTGAGCAGTTTGAGTCTCTGTGCGCCCAAAACACTCAAATCTTGACTGGGCAGCGCAACATGAATGAGAGGTTGGATGAGGCGCTGTCAGAGCTTAACGCCTTAAGGATAGATATGAACACCTATGGCTTCCAAGACACCGACGCTGAAGCCACTCCTACCAGACGCTCTCACACCAGGAGCAGAGGACGTGGTCACCAGTAGTTTCTCTTTCTTTAATTTCTATGTAATTTGTTATTTTTCTATTTCATTTCTTTTCCTTTTGTTTTTGTAATTGTAATTCCCCGCATATATACCGTAACATTGAGGATAATGTCGGATTTTGTATGGGAGAGGTACCTTTCAATCTTTTAATAAAACTAGTAAATTCTTACGATATGTCCCGATTCAAATTCTTCGCTTTGCTTTGCCATACCAAAAAATTTTTATTTTCGCATTAGCCCGACATACCTATTTTAACGAAATCCCAGTTGAGGAAGCCGAAAACGACATAACAAGATCGATACGGTTCTGTCACCGTAGACTTCCTACTTACGCGGTCCATTTCAATAACCATTATACCGATATCTGGAGTTTCAAGTTCTAGAAGTAACCCCTAGTAGTTTATACTAGCAGTCAGCACCGTCTTGACACAAACCACGTGGAGAATCGATGAATATAAGTGTTTGATGCCTGATTCTAAAAATATCCTTCCTATCTCGCTGCTAAAAGAAAAGAAAACTTGTGTACCAAAATATACGGGCACATATAAGAGCTGAGCAAATAATGAAGGAATCCAGTGTTGGTTGGTTCAGAGGTGTCTGGTTCTGAACTCGGTAGGGCGTGCTACGGCCCGATCCCCCACGACCTCCAATTTGGATAACATATGTAGGGTTGCCACATTCATGTACCAGACCCCGTGCTAAAGGATCAAAGTCACTAACCGGTTACTCCACTACGTGCGTGCTAAGGCAAAGGGCTTAATGTGATTGCGCCAGAACGAAACCGGGTGAAATAGATACGAGGAACTCCGGGCAGAGTTATAACGGAACTGTTGGATAGCTCGTTTAAAATGGAAGTCTACGGGTAAGCTTATTGCTTGCGTCATTAGCGTATCTTTAGTGTTTTACTCAAGTATTGGCCGAACCAACGAGGATTTCCCGAAACCACTTTAAAAATCCAAGGTATGTCATGCTTATGCGCTTACCAGAAAACTTGTCCGACCTTTCGAATGACTATTTGCTTGAGGACAAGCAAAAGTTTAAGTATGGGGGAATTTGATAACGAGAAAACATATCATATAATTAACATGCTTTTTACCGATTTTATATTTCATTAAGTCGTCTAACCCCCGATTATTCCGAGATTATTTGTCTTTTTGCAGGTATAACACTTGTCGACTCAAACCGATGGAAAAGGACAACATTAAGAAGGCTAGACGAAAAACAAAGAGAAAAAGAATAAAAAAATACAAAGTTTGGACTTCTGGATCTGTGACGGTCGTCACGTCCCTGTGACGGGCGTAACACCCCACAATATAAGGAAACGCTCGTCACACACACCTGACGAGCGTAAGGGACCACTTCAGCGTGTGACGACCGTCACCCGCCTGTGACGACCGTCACGCGCGTGAAGGAGGACGTTACGCATGGATTGAAGACGTGGGCGTGAAGGGCAGACTCGGTCTCCATTTTTCTACCGAGTCTCCTATTTTATTGCCACCACTATTAATGCTCCTACATTTTCTCCACGAAGACTTCATCAAGAATTCAAAATCAAACTGCTGATTTTTCCTGCTATATATATGAGTACCAAGGCACAGTTCAAGGGTCGAAGAATTTTACTCAGAGCAAATATTATTTTATTTTAGAGTTATTTTCCAATTTGTTTGTTTTGGAATTCAGTTTTCATTTTCTTGTAATTTTCATTCAAAGCCTTAGTTTCTATTTTTAAGTGTTAATTCTTCTTTCAAGAATTAACACGAATTTCTACTGCAAGTCAATCTCGAAGATTGGATTACTGTATTACTTCAAGATTACTATAGCATCTTTAATTCCAGGTTTTTTATATTGCAATTATTATTTATTCAGTTTTTATAATATTCCAATTATTGCCATGAATTATATTTTAAACTTTATTGCTGTTAAGTTAATTATGTCTGGCTAAATTATTAATACCGGTATGTGACCGTAAGAACTGAAAGAATTCAATGATACCTTGGCCAAAAATATTTATAAAACACTTTCTGGTTTCCAATTTCCAATATTAATTTAACTATCCTTGTCACGAGAGTGAGAGGTTAATTAACACGATTTTGCCACGAGAGTGGGAAATTAATTAAGGCAAGAACCTGCATGCGAGAGTTGGGGTTCAACCCAGATAGTGGTAACGAAGCATTGATTTTTAAATACACGAGAGTGTTTTAATAAATTAATTAAATTCAAATTGTTTTCAAAAAGTGTTATTAAATTTAAAGTGCATCCACTAGGTTTAGTAGCATGACTTATTTCATAAACACGAGAGTGTATGTCTCAGGTTTTTAAACAATTAGCTTTTACCGAAATATTTTATAGGCCAAGTGATTCATCGAATTCCCTAAGTCCGATTATCACATACCGGTATAATTAGTACTACTACTTTTAAATTAAACTGTCTCCCCCAAATATCGAATATTCATCGCTTAGTTAGACAAACTGTAGCATTAGATTGTATGCGATTGATCCTCAGTCTCTGTGGGTTTGATAATCTTTTAAAACTAGAACGACTGAACTGTATACTTGCAGTTAGTACCCCGACAGACTTATAAAGTCCCGATCAAGTTTTTGCTTCTCCGTAGTATCTAGTTACTATCCCAGTTGAGGAAGCCGAAAACGACATAACAAGATCGATACGGTTATGACACCGTAGACTTCCTACTTACGCGATCCGTTTCAATAACCATTATACCGATATTTAGAGTTTTAAGTTCTAGAGTAACCCCTAGTAGTTTATACTAGCAGTCAGCACCGTCTTGACACAAACCACATGGAGAATCGATGAATATAAGTGTTTGACACATGATTCTAAAAATATCCTTCCTATCTCGCTGCTAAAAGAAAAGAAATTTTGTGCACCAAAATATACGGTCACATATAAGAGCTGAGCAAATAATGAAGGAATCTAGTGTTGGTTGGTTCAGAGGTATCTGGTTCTGAACTCGGTAGGGCGTGCTACGGCCCGATCCCCCACAACCTCCAACTTGGATAACATATGTAGGGTTGCCACATTCATGTACCAGACCCCGTGCTAAAAGGATCAAAGTCACTAACCGGTTACTCCACTACGTGCGTGCTAAGACAAAGAGCTTAATGTGATTGTGCCAGAACGAAACCGGGTGAAATAGATACGAGGAACTCTGGGCAGAATTATAACGGAACTGTTGGATAGCTCGTTTTAAATGGAAGCCTACGACTAAGCTTATTGCTTGTGTCATTAGCGTATCTTTAGTGTTCCAGTCAAGTATTGGCCGAACCGATGAGGATTTCCCGGAATTGCTTTAAAATTCCAAGGTATGTCATGCATATGCGCTTGACAAAACTTGTCCGACCTTTTGAATGACTATTTGCTTGAGGACAAGCAAAGGTTTAAGTATGGGGGAATTTGATAACGAGAAAACGTATCGTATAATTACTACGCT
This sequence comes from Vicia faba, assembly GCA_948472305.1. Lineage (NCBI taxonomy): Eukaryota > Viridiplantae > Streptophyta > Magnoliopsida > Fabales > Fabaceae > Vicia > Vicia faba. Next base: position 1,312,203,760 of record OX451738.1, on the reverse strand, counting down.
TTTTACCGATTTTATATTACATTAAATCGTCTAACCCCCGATTATTCCGAGTTTATTTGTCTTTTTACAGGTATAACATTTTTCAACTCAAACCAATGGAAAAGGACAACATAAAGAAGGCTAGACAATAGACAAAGAGAAAAAGAACTAAAAATACAAAGTTTCGATTTTTGCACCTGTGACGACCGTCACACCCTGTGACGACCGTCACGCCTCCCCAACTAGAAATAACGCTTGTAACACATTGTTGACGAGTGTAATGCGCTATTTAAGCGCATTACGACCGTCACCCACCTGTGACGTCCGTCACGCGCGTAAAAAGGAAGTTACGCTTTGGTGGAGACGTGGGCAACGTGAGGAAGAATCCTTCTCCAATATTTCCTCCACTCAGTAACCATGCATCCTATTTTCACGCCACTCAAGCCTCTTCTCAAGACACTTTCAACTGCCATTTCCTCTGCTATATATATGTGTGGTAGTGCAAAGCTGCGGGGGTCGAAGAATTTTCTACAGACCAAATTTCTATTTTTCTGCATTATTTCTATTTCCTTGTTTTTGAGCTTTTTCTATATTACTGTAATTTTCATTCCAAGTTTTAGTTTTTAGTTTTAAGTGTTAATTCTTCCTTCAAGAATTAACACGAATTATTTACTGCAATCAAGCTCAAGGATTATTGTAATACTTCAAGATTACCATATCAACTTTGGTTCCAGGTTTTTATTGAAATTAATATTTATTCAGCTTTTATATTATGCCAATTGTTGTTATGAATTATATTTTGAATTGTATTGCTTCCAAGTTAATTATGTCCGGCTAAATTATTAATACCGGTATGTGACCCGTAAGAACTAAAGGAATTCAGTGATACCTTGGCCAAAAATATTTATAAAACAATTTCTGGTTTCCAATTTCCAAGATTAATTTAACTAACCTTGTCACGAGAGTGAGAGGTTAATTAACACGATTTTGCCACGAGAGTGGGAAATTAATTAAGGCAAGAACCTGCATGCGAGAGCTGGGGTTCAACCCAGATAGTGGTAACGAAGCATTGATTTTTAAATACACGAGAGTGTTTTAATAAATTAATTAAACTCAAATTGTTTTCAAAAAGTGTTATTAAATTTAAAGTGCATCCACTAGGTTTAGTAGCATGACTTATTTCATAAACACGAGAGTGTATGTCACAGATTTTAAACAATTAGCTTTTACCGAAATACTTTATAGGACAAGCGATTCACCGAATTCCCTAAGTCCGATTATCACATACCGGTATAACTAGTACTATTATTTTTATTTAAACTGTTTCCCCCAAAAATCGAATATTCATCGCTTAGTTAGACAAACTGTAGCATTAGATCGTATGCGATTGATCCTCAGTCTTTGTGGGTTCGATAATATTTTAAAACTAGAACGACTGAACTGTATACTTGTAGTTAGTATCCCGACAGACTCATAAAGTCCCGATCAAGTTTTTTATTTGATAACGAAAAAACGTATCGTATAATTACTACGCTTTTTACCGATTTTATATTACATTAAATCGGCTAACCCCCGATTATTCCGAGTTTATTTGTCTTTTTACAGGTATAACATTTGTCAACTCAAACCAATGGAAAAGGACAACATGAAGAAGGCTAGACAATAGACAAAGAGAAAAAGAACTAAAAATACAAAGTTTGGATTTTTGCACCTGTGACGACCGTCACACCCTGTGACGACCGTCACGCCTCCCCAACTAGAAATAACGCTCGTAACACATTGTTGACAAGCTTAATGCGCTATTTAAGCGCATTACGACCGTCACGTGCGTAAAAAGGAAGTTATGCTTTGGTGGATACGTGGGCAACGTGAGGAAGAATCCTTCTCCAATATTTCCTCCACTCAGTAACCATGCATCCTATTTTCACGCCACTCAAGCCTCTTCTCAAGACACTTTCAACTGCCATTTCCTCTGCTATATATATGTGTGGTAGTGCAAAGCTGCGGGGGTCGAAGAATTTTCTACAGACCAAATTTCTATTTTTCTGCATTATTTCTATTTCCTTGTTTTTGAGCTTTTTCTATATTACTGTAATTTTCATTCCAAGTTTTAGTTTTTAGTTTTAAGTGTTAATTCTTCCTTCAAGAATTAACACGAATTATTTACTGCAATCAAGCTCAAGGATTATTGTAATACTTCAAGATTACCATATCAACTTTGATTCCAGGTTTTTATTGAAATTAATATTTATTCAGTTTTTATATTATGCCAATTGTTGTTATGAATTATATTTTGAATTGTATTGCTTCCAAGTTAATTATGTCCGGCTAAATTATTAATACCGGTATGTGACCCATAAGAACTAAAGGAATTCAGTGATACCTTTGCCAAAAATATTTATAAAACAATTTCTGGTTTCCAATTTCCAAGATTAATTTAACTAACCTTGTCACGAGAGTGAGAGGTTAATTAACACGATTTTGCCACGAGAGTGGGAAATTAATTAAGGCAAGAACCTGCATGCGAGATCTGGGGTTCAACCCATATAGTGGTAACGAAGCATTGATTTTTAAATACACGAGAGTGTTTTAATAAATTAATTAAATTCAAATTGTTTTCAAAAAGTGTTATTAAATTTAAAGTGCATCCACTAGGTTTAGTAGCATGACTTATTTCATAAACACGAGAGTGTATGTCTCAGGTTTTTAAACAATTAGATTTTACCGAAATACTTTTTAGGCCAAGCGATTCACCGAATTCCCTAAGTCCGATTATCACATACCGGTATAACTAGTACTATTATTTTTATTTAAACTGTTTCCCCCAAAAATCGAATATTCATCGCTTAGTTAGACAAACTGTAGCATTAGATCGTATGTGATTGATCCTCAGTCTTTGTGGGTTCGATAATCTTTTAAAACTAGAACGACTGAACTGTATACTTGCAGTTAGTATCCCGACAGACTCATAAAGTCCCGATCAAGTTTTTTATTTGATAACGAAAAAACGTATCATATAATTACTACGCTTTTTACCGATTTTATATTACATTAAATCGTCTAACCCCCGATTATTCCGAGTTTATTTGTCTTTTTACAGGTATAACATTTGTCAACTCAAACCAATGGAAAAGGACAACATGAAGAAGGCTAGACAATAGACAAAGAGAAAAAGAACTAAAAATACAAAGTTTGGATTTTTGCACCTGTGACGACCGTCACACCCTGTGATGACCGTCACGCCTCCCCAACTAGAAATAACGCTCGTAACACATTGTTGACGAGCTTAATGCGCTATTTAAGCGCATTACGACCGTCACCCACCTGTGACGACCGTCACGCGCGTAAAAAGGAAGTTATGCTTTGGTGGATATGTGGGCAACGTGAGGAAGAATCCTTCTCCAATATTTCCTCCACTCAGTAACCATGCATCCTATTTTCACGCTACTCAAGCCTCTTCTCAAGACACTTTCAACTGCCATTTCCTCTGCTATATATATGTATGGTAGTGCAAAGCTGCGGGGGTCGAAGAATTTTCTACAGACCAAATTTCTATTTTTCTGCATTATTTCTATTTCCTTGTTTTTGAGCTTTTTCTATATTACTGTAATTTTCATTCCAAGTTTTAGTTTTTAGTTTTAAGTGTTAATTCTTCCTTCAAGAATTAACACGAATTATTTACTGCAATCAAGCTCAAGGATTATTGTAATACTTCAAGATTACCATATCAACTTTGATTCCAGGTTTTTATTGAAATTAATATTTATTCAGTTTTTATATTATGCCAATTGTTGTTATGAATTATATTTTGAATTGTATTGCTTCCAAGTTAATTATTTCCGGCTAAATTATTAATACCGGTATGTGACCCTTAAGAACTAAAGGAATTCAGTGATACCTTGGCCAAAAATATTTATAAAACAATTTCTAGTTTCCAATTTCCAAGATTAATTTAACTAACCTTGTCACGAGAGTGAGAGGTTAATTAACACGATTTTGCCACGAGAGTGGGAAATTAATTAAGGCAAAAACCTGCATGCGAGAGCTGGGGTTCAACCCAGATAGTGGTAACGAAGCATTGATTTCTAAATACACGAGAGTGTTTTAATAAATTAATTAAACTCAAATTTTTTTCAAAAAGTGTTATTAAATTTAAAGTGCATCCACTAGGTTTAGTAGCATGACTTATTTCATAAACACGAGAGTGTATGTCTCAGGTTTTTAAACAATTAGCTTTTACCGAAATACTTTATAGGCCAAGCGATTCACCGAATTCCCTAAGTCCGATTATCACATACCGGTATAACTAGTACTATTATTTTTATTTAAACTGTTTCCCCCAAAAATCGAATATTCATCGCTTAGTTAGACAAACTATAGCATTAGATCGTACGCGATTGATCCTCAGTCTTTGTGGGTTCAATAATCTTTTAAAACTAGAACGACTAAACTGTATACTTGCAGTTAGTATCCCGACAGACTCATAAAGTCCCGATCAAGTTTTTTATTTGATAACGAGAAAACGTATCGTATAATTACTACGCTTTTTACCAATTTTATATTACATTAAATAGTCTAACCCCCGATTATTCCGAGTTTTGTTTGTCTTTTTACATGTATAACATTGGTCAACTCAAACCAATGGAAAAGGACAACATGAAGAAGGCTAGACAATAGACAAAGAGAAAAAGAACTAAAAATACAAAGTTTGGATTTTTGCACATGTGACGACCGTCACACCCTGTGACGACCGTCACGCCTCCCCAACTAGAAATAACACTCGTAACACATTGTTGACGAGCTTAATGCGCTATTTAAGCGCATTACGACCGTCACCCACCTGTGACGACCGTCACGCGCGTAAAAAGGAAGTTATGCTTTGGTGGAGACGTGGGCAACGTGAGGAAGAATCCTTCTCCAATATTTCCTCCACTCAGTAACCATGCATCCTATTTTCACGCCACTCAAGCCTCTTCTCAAGACACTTTCAACTGCCATTTCCTCTGCTATATATATGTATGGTAGTGCAAAGCTGCGGGGGTCGAAGAATTTTCTACAGACCAAATTTCTATTTTTCTGCATTATTTCTATTTCCTTGTTTTTGAGCTTTTTCTATATTACTGTAATTTTCATTCCAAGTTTTAGTTTTTAGTTTTAAGTGTTAATTCTTCCTTCAAGAATTAACACGAATTATTTACTGCAATCAAGCTCAAGGATTATTGTAATACTTCAAGATTACCATATCAACTTTGATTCCAGGTTTTTATTGAAATTAATATTTATTCAGTTTTTATATTATGCCAATTGTTGTTATGAATTATATTTTGAATTGTATTGCTTCCAAGTTAATTATTTCCGGCTAAATTATTAATACCGGTATGTGACCCTTAAGAACTAAAGGAATTCAGTGATACCTTGGCCAAAAATATTTATAAAACAATTTCTAGTTTCCAATTTCCAAGATTAATTTAACTAACCTTGTCACGAGAGTGAGAGGTTAATTAACACGATTTTGCCACGAGAGTGGGAAATTAATTAAGGCAAAAACCTGCATGCGAGAGCTGGGGTTCAACCCAGATAGTGGTAACGAAGCATTGATTTCTAAATACACGAGAGTGTTTTAATAAATTAATTAAACTCAAATTTTTTTCAAAAAGTGTTATTAAATTTAAAGTGCATCCACTAGGTTTAGTAGCATGACTTATTTCATAAACACGAGAGTGTATGTCTCAGGTTTTTAAACAATTAGCTTTTACCGAAATACTTTATAGGCCAAGCGATTCACCGAATTCCCTAAGTCCGATTATCACATACCGGTATAACTAGTACTATTATTTTTATTTAAACTGTTTCCCCCAAAAATCGAATATTCATCGCTTAGTTAGACAAACTATAGCATTAGATCGTACGCGATTGATCCTCAGTCTTTGTGGGTTCAATAATCTTTTAAAACTAGAACGACTAAACTGTATACTTGCAGTTAGTATCCCGACAGACTCATAAAGTCCCGATCAAGTTTTTTATTTGATAACGAGAAAACGTATCGTATAATTACTACGCTTTTTACCAATTTTATATTACATTAAATAGTCTAACCCCCGATTATTCCGAGTTTTGTTTGTCTTTTTACATGTATAACATTGGTCAACTCAAACCAATGGAAAAGGACAACATGAAGAAGGCTAGACAATAGACAAAGAGAAAAAGAACTAAAAATACAAAGTTTGGATTTTTGCACATGTGACGACCGTCACACCCTGTGACGACCGTCACGCCTCCCCAACTAGAAATAACACTCGTAACACATTGTTGACGAGCTTAATGCGCTATTTAAGCGCATTACGACCGTCACCCACCTGTGACGACCGTCACGCGCGTAAAAAGGAAGTTATGCTTTGGTGGAGACGTGGGCAACGTGAGGAAGAATCCTTCTCCAATATTTCCTCCACTCAGTAACCATGCATCCTATTTTCACGCCACTCAAGCCTCTTCTCAAGACACTTTCAACTGCCATTTCCTCTGCTATATATATGTATGGTAGTGCAAAGCTGCGGGGGTCGAAGAATTTTCTACAGACCAAATTTCTATTTTTCTGCATTATTTCTATTTCCTTGTTTTTGAGCTTTTTCTATATTACTGTAATTTTCATTCCAAGTTTTAGTTTTTAGTTTTAAGTGTTAATTCTTCCTTCAAGAATTAACACGAATTATTTACTGCAATCAAGCTCAAGGATTATTGTAATACTTCAAGATTACCATATCAACTTTGATTCCAGGTTTTTATTGAAATTAATATTTATTCAGTTTTTATATTATGCCAATTGTTGTTATGAATTATATTTTGAATTGTATTGCTTCCAAGTTAACTATGTCCGGCTAAATTATTAATACCGGTATGTGACCCATAAGAACTAAAGGAATTCAGTGATACCTTTGCCAAAAATATTTATAAAACAATTTCTGGTTTCCAATTTCCAAGATTAATTTAACTAACCTTGTCACGAGAGTGAGAGGTTAATTAACACGATTTTGCCACGAGAGTGGGAAATTAATTAAGGCAAGAACCTGCATGCGAGATCTGGGGTTCAACCCATATAGTGGTAACGAAGCATTGATTTTTAAATACACGAGAGTGTTTTAATAAATTAATTAAATTCAAATTGTTTTCAAAAAGTGTTATTAAATTTAAAGTGCATCCACTAGGTTTAGTAGCATGACTTATTTCATAAACACGAGAGTGTATGTCTCAGGTTTTTAAACAATTAGATTTTACCGAAATACTTTTTAGGCCAAGCGATTCACCGAATTCCCTAAGTCCGATTATCACATACCGGTATAACTAGTACTATTATTTTTATTTAAACTGTTTCCCCCAAAAATCGAATATTCATCGCTTAGTTAGACAAACTGTAGCATTAGATCGTATGTGATTGATCCTCAGTCTTTGTGGGTTCGATAATCTTTTAAAACTAGAACGACTGAACTGTATACTTGCAGTTAGTATCCCGACAGACTCATAAAGTCCCGATCAAGTTTTTTATTTGATAACGAAAAAACGTATCATATAATTACTACGCTTTTTACCGATTTTATATTACATTAAATCGTCTAACCCCCGATTATTCCGAGTTTATTTGTCTTTTTACAGGTATAACATTTGTCAACTCAAACCAATGGAAAAGGACAACATGAAGAAGGCTAGACAATAGACAAAGAGAAAAAGAACTAAAAATACAAAGTTTGGATTTTTGCACCTGTGACGACCGTCACACCCTGTGATGACCGTCACGCCTCCCCAACTAGAAATAACGCTCGTAACACATTGTTGACGAGCTTAATGCGCTATTTAAGCGCATTACGACCGTCACCCACCTGTGACGACCGTCACGCGCGTAAAAAGGAAGTTATGCTTTGGTGGATATGTGGGCAACGTGAGGAAGAATCCTTCTCCAATATTTCCTCCACTCAGTAACCATGCATCCTATTTTCACGCTACTCAAGCCTCTTCTCAAGACACTTTCAACTGCCATTTCCTCTGCTATATATATGTATGGTAGTGCAAAGCTGCGGGGGTCGAAGAATTTTCTACAGACCAAATTTCTATTTTTCTGCATTATTTCTATTTCCTTGTTTTTGAGCTTTTTCTATATTACTGTAATTTTCATTCCAAGTTTTAGTTTTTAGTTTTAAGTGTTAATTCTTCCTTCAAGAATTAACACGAATTATTTACTGCAATCAAGCTCAAGGATTATTGTAATACTTCAAGATTACCATATCAACTTTGATTCCAGGTTTTTATTGAAATTAATATTTATTCAGTTTTTATATTATGCCAATTGTTGTTATGAATTATATTTTGAATTGTATTGCTTCCAAGTTAATTATTTCCGGCTAAATTATTAATACCGGTATGTGACCCTTAAGAACTAAAGGAATTCAGTGATACCTTGGCCAAAAATATTTATAAAACAATTTCTAGTTTCCAATTTCCAAGATTAATTTAACTAACCTTGTCACGAGAGTGAGAGGTTAATTAACACGATTTTGCCACGAGAGTGGGAAATTAATTAAGGCAAAAACCTGCATGCGAGAGCTGGGGTTCAACCCAGATAGTGGTAACGAAGCATTGATTTCTAAATACACGAGAGTGTTTTAATAAATTAATTAAACTCAAATTTTTTTCAAAAAGTGTTATTAAATTTAAAGTGCATCCACTAGGTTTAGTAGCATGACTTATTTCATAAACACGAGAGTGTATGTCTCAGGTTTTTAAACAATTAGCTTTTACCGAAATACTTTATAGGCCAAGCGATTCACCGAATTCCCTAAGTCCGATTATCACATACCGGTATAACTAGTACTATTATTTTTATTTAAACTGTTTCCCCCAAAAATCGAATATTCATCGCTTAGTTAGACAAACTATAGCATTAGATCGTACGCGATTGATCCTCAGTCTTTGTGGGTTCAATAATCTTTTAAAACTAGAACGACTAAACTGTATACTTGCAGTTAGTATCCCGACAGACTCATAAAGTCCCGATCAAGTTTTTTATTTGATAACGAGAAAACGTATCGTATAATTACTACGCTTTTTACCAATTTTATATTACATTAAATAGTCTAACCCCCGATTATTCCGAGTTTTGTTTGTCTTTTTACATGTATAACATTGGTCAACTCAAACCATTGGAAAAGGACAACATGAAGAAGGCTAGACAATAGACAAAGAGAAAAAGAACTAAAAATACAAAGTTTGGATTTTTGCACATGTGACGACCGTCACACCCTGTGACGACCGTCACGCCTCCCCAACTAGAAATAACACTCGTAACACATTGTTGACGAGCTTAATGCGCTATTTAAGCGCATTACGACCGTCACCCACCTGTGACGACCGTCACGCGCGTAAAAAGGAAGTTATGCTTTGGTGGAGACGTGGGCAACGTGAGGAAGAATCCTTCTCCAATATTTCCTCCACTCAGTAACCATGCATCCTATTTTCACGCCACTCAAGCCTCTTCTCAAGACACTTTCAACTGCCATTTCCTCTGCTATATATATGTATGGTAGTGCAAAGCTGCGGGGGTCGAAGAATTTTCTACAAACCAAATTTCTATTTTTCTGCATTATTTCTATTTCCTTGTTTTTGAGCTTTTTCTATATTACTGTAATTTTCATTCCAAGTTTTAGTTTTTAGTTTTAAGTGTTAATTCTTCCTTCAAGAATTAACACGAATTATTTACTGCAATCAAGCTCAAGGATTATTGTAATACTTCAAGATTACCATATCAACTTTGATTCCAGGTTTTTATTGAAATTAATATTTATTCAGTTTTTATATTATGCCAATTGTTGTTATGAATTATATTTTGAATTGTATTGCTTCCAAGTTAATTATTTCCGGCTAAATTATTAATACCGGTATGTGACCCTTAAGAACTAAAGGAATTCAGTGATACCTTGGCCAAAAATATTTATAAAACAATTTCTAGTTTCCAATTTCCAAGATTAATTTAACTAACCTTGTCACGAGAGTGAGAGGCTAATTAACACGATTTTGCCACGAGAGTGGGAAATTAATTAAGGCAAAAACCTGCATGCGAGAGCTGGGGTTCAACCCAGATAGTGGTAACGAAGCATTGATTTTTAAATACACGAGAGTGTTTTAATAAATTAATTAAACTCAAATTGTTTTCAAAAAGTGTTATAAAATTTAAAGTGCATCCACTAGGTTTAGTAGCATGACTTATTTCATAAACACGAGAGTGTATGTCTCAGGTTTTTAAACAATTAGCTTTTACCGAAATACTTTATAGGCCAAGCGATTCACCGAATTCCCTAAGTCCGATTATCACATACCGGTATAACTAGTACTATTATTTTTATTTAAACTGTTTCCCCCAAAAATCGAATATTCATCGCTTAGTTAGACAAACTATAGCATTAGATCGTACGCGATTGATCCTCAGTCTTTGTGGGTTCAATAATATTTTAAAACTAGAACGACTAAACTGTATACTTGCAGTTAGTATCCCGACAGACTCATAAAGTCCCGATCAAGTTTTTTATTTGATAACGAGAAAACGTATCGTATAATTGCTACGCTTTTTACCAATTTTATATTACATTAAATCGTCTAACCCCCGATTATTCCGAGTTTTGTTTGTCTTTTTACATGTATAACATTGGTCAACTCAAACCAATGGAAAAGGACAACATGAAGAAGGCTAGACAATAGACAAAGAGAAAAAGAACTAAAAATACAAAGTTTGGATTTTTGCACATGTGACGACCGTCACACCCTGTGACGACCGTCACGCCTCCCCAACTAGAAATAACACTCGTAACACATTGTTGACGAGCTTAATGCGCTATTTAAGCGCATTACGACCGTCACCCACCTGTGACGACCGTCACGCGCGTAAAAAGGAAGTTATGCTTTGGTGGAGACGTGGGCAACGTGAGGAAGAATCCTTCTCCAATATTTCCTCCACTCAGTAACCATGCATCCTATTTTCACGCCACTCAAGCCTCTTCTCAAGACATTTTCAACTGCCATTTCCTCTGCTATATATATGTGTGGTAGTGCAAAGCTGCGGGGGTCGAAGAATTTTCTACAGACCAAATTTCTATTTTTCTGCATTATTTCTATTTCCTTGTTTTTGAGCTTTTTCTATATTACTGTAATTTTCATTCCAAGTTTTAGTTTTTAGTTTTAAGTGTTAATTCTTCCTTCAAGAATTAACACGAATTATTTACTGCAATCAAGCTCAAGGATTATTGTAATACTTCAAGATTACCATATCAACTTTGATTCCAGGTTTTTATTGAAATTAATATTTATTCAGTTTTTATATTATGCCAATTGTTGTTATGAATTATATTTTGAATTGTATTGCTTCCAAGTTAATTATGTCCGGCTAAATTATTAATACCGGTATGTGACCCGTAAGAACTAAAAGAATTCAGTGATACCTTGGCCAAAAATATTTATAAAACAATTTCTGGTTTCCAATTTCCAAGATTAATTTAACTAACCTTGTCACGAGAGTGAGAGGTTAATTAACACGATTTTGCCACGAGAGTGGGAAATTAATTAAGGCAAGAACCTGCATGCGAGAGCTGGGGTTCAACCCAGATAGTGGTAACGAAGCATTGATTTTTAAATACACGAGAGTGTTTTAATAAATTAATTAAACTCAAATTGTTTTCAAAAAGTGTTATAAAATTTAAAGTGCATCCACTAGGTTTAGTAGCATGACTTATTTCATAAACACGAGAGTGTATGTCTCAGGTTTTTAAACAATTAGCTTTTACCGAAATACTTTATAGGCCAAGCGATTCACCGAATTCCCTAAGTCCGATTATCACATACCCGTATAACTAGTACTATTATTTTTATTTAAACTGTTTCCCCCAAAAATCGAATATTCATCGCTTAGTTAGACAAACTGTAGCATTAGATCGTATGCGATTGATCCTCAGTCTTTGTGGGTTCGATAATCTTTTAAAACTAGAATGACTGAACTGTATACTTGCAGTTAGTACCCTGACAGACTCATAAAGTCCCAATCAAGTTTTTTATTTGATAACGAGAAAATGTATCGTATAATTACTACGCTTTTTACCAATTTTATATTACATTAAATCGTCTAACCCCCGATTATCCGAGTTTATTTGTCTTTTTACAGGTATAACATTTATCAACTCAAACCAATGGAAAAGGACAACATGAAGAAGGCTAGACAATAGACAAAGAGAAAAAGAACTAAAAATACAAAGTTTGGATTTTTGCACCTGTGACGACCGTCACGCCTCCCCAACTAGAAATAACACTCGTAACACATTGTTGACGAGCTTAATGCGCTATTTAAGCGCATTACGACCGTCACCCACCTGTGACGACCGTCACGCGCGTAAAAAGGAAGTTATGCTTTGGTGGAGACGTGGGCAACGTGAGGAAGAATCCTTCTCCAATATTTCCTCCACTCAGTAACCATGCATCCTATTTTCACGCCACTCAAGCCTCTTCTCAAGACACTTTCAACTGCCATTTCCTCTGCTATATATATGTGTGGTAGTGCAAAGCTGCGGGGGTCGAAGAATTTTCTACAGACCAAATTTCTATTTTTCTGCATTATTTCTATTTCCTTGTTTTTGAGCTTTTTCTATATTACTGTAATTTTCATTCCAAGTTTTAGTTTTTAGTTTTAAGTGTTAATTTTTCCTTCAAGAATTAACACGAATTATTTACTGCAATCAAGCTCAAGGATTATTGTAATACTTCAAGATTACCATATCAACTTTGATTCCAGGTTTTTATTGAAATTAATATTTATTCAGTTTTTATATTATGCCAATTGTTGTTATGAATTATATTTTGAATTGTATTGCTTCCAAGTTAATTATGTCCGGCTAAATTATTAATACCGGTATGTGACCCGTAAGAACTAAAAGAATTCAGTGATACCTTGGCCAAAAATATTTATAAAACAATTTCTGGTTTCCAATTTCCAAGATTAATTTAACTAACCTTGTCACGAGAGTGAGAGGTTAATTAACACGATTTTGCCACGAGAGTGGGAAATTAATTAAGGCAAGAACCTGCATGCGAGAGCTGGGGTTCAACCCAGATAGTGGTAACGAAGCGTTGATTTTTAAATACAAGAGAGTGTTTTAATAAATTAATTAAACTCAAATTGTTTTCAAAAAGTGTTATTAAATTTAAAGTGCATCCACTAGGTTTAGTAGCATGACTTATTTCATAAACACGAGAGTGTATGTCTGAGGTTTTTAAACAATTAGCTTTTACCGAAATACTTTATAGGCCAAGCGATTCACCGAATTCCCTAAGTCCGATTATCACATACCTGTATAACTAGTACTATTATTTTTATTTAAACTGTTTCCCCCAAAAATCGAATATTCATCGCTTAGTTAGACAAACTGTAGCATTAGATCGTATGCGATTGATCCTCAGTCTTTGTGGGTTCGATAATCTTTTAAAACTAGAACGAATGAACTGTATACTTGCAGTTAGTACCCCGACAGACTCATAAAGTCCCGATCGAGTTTTTTATTTGATAACGAGAAAACGTATCGTATAATTACTACGCTTTTTACCAATTTTATATTACATTAAATCGTCTAACCCCCGATTATTCCGAGTTTATTTGTCTTTTTACAGGTATAACATTTGTCAACTCAAACCAATGGAAAAGGACAACATGAAGAAGGCTAGACAATAGACAAACAGAAAAAGAACTAAAAATACAAAGTTTGGATTTTTGCACCTGTGACGACCGTCACGCCTCCCCAACTAGAAATAACACTCGTAACACATTGTTGACGAGCTTAATGCGCTATTTAAGCGCATTACGACCGTCACCCACCTGTGACGACCGTCACGCGCGTAAAAAGGAAGTTATGCTTTGGTGGAGACGTGGGCAACGTGAGGAAGAATCCTTCTCCAATATTTCCTCCACTCAGTAACCATGCATCCTATTTTCACGCCACTCAAGCCTCTTCTCAAGACACTTTCAACTGCCATTTCCTCTGCTATATATATGTGTGGTAGTGCAAAGCTGCGGGGGTCGAAGAATTTTCTACAGACCAAATTTCTATTTTTCTGCATTATTTCTATTTCCTTGTTTTTGAGCTTTTTCTATATTACTGTAATTTTCATTCCAAGTTTTAGTTTTTAGTTTTAAGTGTTAATTCTTCCTTCAAGAATTAACACGAATTATTTACTGCAATCAAGCTCAAGGATTATTGTAATACTTCAAGATTACCATATCAACTTTGATTCCAGGTTTTTATTGAAATTAATATTTATTCAGTTTTTATATTATGCCAATTGTTGTTATGAATTATATTTTGAATTGTATTGCTTCCAAGTTAATTATGTCCGGCTAAATTATTAATACCGGTATGTGACCCGTAAGAACTAAAAGAATTCAGTGATACCTTGGCCAAAAATATTTATAAAACAATTTCTGGTTTCCAATTTCCAAGATTAATTTAACTAACCTTGTCACGAGAGTGAGAGGTTAATTAACACGATTTTGCCACGAGAGTGGGAAATTAATTAAGGCAAGAACCTGCATGCGAGAGCTGGGGTTCAACCCAGATAGTGGTAACGAAGCATTGATTTTTAAATACACGAGAGTGTTTTAATAAATTAATTAAACTCAAATTGTTTTCAAAAAGTGTTATAAAATTTAAAGTGCATCCACTAGGTTTAGTAGCATGACTTATTTCATAAACACGAGAGTGTATGTCTCAGGTTTTTAAACAATTAGCTTTTACCGAAATACTTTATAGGCCAAGCGATTCACCGAATTCCCTAAGTCCGATTATCACATACCTGTATAACTAGTACTATTATTTTTATTTAAACTGTTTCCCCCAAAAATCGAATATTCATCGCTTAGTTAGACAAACTGTAGCATTAGATCGTATGCGATTGATCCTCAGTCTTTGTGGGTTCGATAATCTTTTAAAACTAGAACGACTGAACTGTATACTTGCAGTTAGTACCCTGACAGACTCATAAAGTCCCAATCAAGTTTTTTATTTGATAACGAGAAAATGTATCGTATAATTACTACGCTTTTTACCAATTTTATATTACATTAAATCGTCTAACCCCCGATTATCCGAGTTTATTTGTCTTTTTACAGGTATAACATTTATCAACTCAAACCAATGGAAAAGGACAACATGAAGAAGGCTAGACAATAGACAAAGAGAAAAAGAACTAAAAATACAAAGTTTGGATTTTTGCACCTGTGACGACCGTCACGCCTCCCCAACTAGAAATAACACTCGTAACACATTGTTGACGAGCTTAATGCGCTATTTAAGCGCATTACGACCGTCACCCACCTGTGACGACCGTCACGCGCGTAAAAAGGAAGTTATGCTTTGGTGGAGACGTGGGCAACGTGAGGAAGAATCCTTCTCCAATATTTCCTCCACTCAGTAACCATGCATCCTATTTTCACGCCACTCAAGCCTCTTCTCAAGACACTTTCAACTGCCATTTCCTCTGCTATATATATGTGTGGTAGTGCAAAGCTGCGGGGGTCGAAGAATTTTCTACAGACCAAATTTCTATTTTTCTGCATTATTTCTATTTCCTTGTTTTTGAGCTTTTTCTATATTACTGTAATTTTCATTCCAAGTTTTAGTTTTTAGTTTTAAGTGTTAATTTTTCCTTCAAGAATTAACACGAATTATTTACTGCAATCAAGCTCAAGGATTATTGTAATACTTCAAGATTACCATATCAACTTTGATTCCAGGTTTTTATTGAAATTAATATTTATTCAGTTTTTATATTATGCCAATTGTTGTTATGAATTATATTTTGAATTGTATTGCTTCCAAGTTAATTATGTCCGGCTAAATTATTAATACCGGTATGTGACCCGTAAGAACTAAAAGAATTCAGTGATACCTTGGCCAAAAATATTTATAAAACAATTTCTGGTTTCCAATTTCCAAGATTAATTTAACTAACCTTGTCACGAGAGTGAGAGGTTAATTAACACGATTTTGCCACGAGAGTGGGAAATTAATTAAGGCAAGAACCTGCATGCGAGAGCTGGGGTTCAACCCAGATAGTGGTAACGAAGCGTTGATTTTTAAATACAAGAGAGTGTTTTAATAAATTAATTAAACTCAAATTGTTTTCAAAAAGTGTTATTAAATTTAAAGTGCATCCACTAGGTTTAGTAGCATGACTTATTTCATAAACACGAGAGTGTATGTCTGAGGTTTTTAAACAATTAGCTTTTACCGAAATACTTTATAGGCCAAGCGATTCACCGAATTCCCTAAGTCCGATTATCACATACCTGTATAACTAGTACTATTATTTTTATTTAAACTGTTTCCCCCAAAAATCGAATATTCATCGCTTAGTTAGACAAACTGTAGCATTAGATCGTATGCGATTGATCCTCAGTCTTTGTGGGTTCGATAATCTTTTAAAACTAGAACGACTGAACTGTATACTTGCAGTTAGTACCCCGACAAACTCATAAAGTCCCGATCAAGTTTTTTATTTGATAACGAGAAAACGTATCGTATAATTACTACGCTTTTTACCAATTTTATATTACATTAAATCGTCTAACCCCCGATTATTCCGAGTTTATTTGTCTTTTTACAGGTATAACATTTGTCAACTCAAACCAATGGAAAAGGACAACATGAAGAAGGCTAGACAATAGACAAACAGAAAAAGAACTAAACATACAAAGTTTGGATTTTTGCACCTGTGACGACCGTCACGCCTCCCCAACTAGAAATAACACTCGTAACACATTGTTGACGAGCTTAATGCGCTATTTAAGCGCATTACGACCGTCACCCACCTGTGACGACCGTCACGCGCGTAAAAAGGAAGTTATGCTTTGGTGGAGACGTGGGCAACGTGAGGAAGAATCCTTCTCCAATATTTCCTCCACTCAGTAACCATGCATCCTATTTTCACGCCACTCAAGCCTCTTCTCAAGACACTTTCAACTGCCATTTCCTCTGCTATATATATGTGTGGTAGTGCAAAGCTGCGGGGGTCGAAGAATTTTCTACAGACCAAATTTCTATTTTTCTGCATTATTTCTATTTCCTTGTTTTTGAGCTTTTTCTATATTACTGTAATTTTCATTCCAAGTTTTAGTTTTTAGTTTTAAGTGTTAATTTTTCCTTCAAGAATTAACACGAATTATTTACTGCAATCAAGCTCAAGGATTATTGTAATACTTCAAGATTACCATATCAACTTTGATTCCAGGTTTTTATTGAAATTAATATTTATTCAGTTTTTATATTATGCCAATTGTTGTTATGAATTATATTTTGAATTGTATTGCTTCCAAGTTAATTATGTCCGGCTAAATTATTAATACCGGTATGTGACCCGTAAGAACTAAAAGAATTCAGTGATACCTTGGCCAAAAATATTTATAAAACAATTTCTGGTTTCCAATTTCCAAGATTAATTTAACTAACCTTGTCACGAGAGTGAGAGGTTAATTAACACGATTTTGCCACGAGAGTGGGAAATTAATTAAGGCAAGAACCTGCATGCGAGAGCTGGGGTTCAACCCAGATAGTGGTAACGAAGCGTTGATTTTTAAATACAAGAGAGTGTTTTAATAAATTAATTAAACTCAAATTGTTTTCAAAAAGTGTTATTAAATTTAAAGTGCATCCACTAGGTTTAGTAGCATGACTTATTTCATAAACACGAGAGTGTATGTCTGAGGTTTTTAAACAATTAGCTTTTACCGAAATACTTTATAGGCCAAGCGATTCACCGAATTCCCTAAGTCCGATTATCACATACCTGTATAACTAGTACTATTATTTTTATTTAAACTGTTTCCCCCAAAAATCGAATATTCATCGCTTAGTTAGACAAACTGTAGCATTAGATCGTATGCGATTGATCCTCAGTCTTTGTGGGTTCGATAATCTTTTAAAACTAGAACGACTGAACTGTATACTTGCAGTTAGTACCCTGACAGACTCATAAAGTCCCAATCAAGTTTTTTATTTGATAACGAGAAAATGTATCGTATAATTACTACGCTTTTTACCAATTTTATATTACATTAAATCGTCTAACCCCCGATTATCCGAGTTTATTTGTCTTTTTACAGGTATAACATTTATCAACTCAAACCAATGGAAAAGGACAACATGAAGAAGGCTAGACAATAGACAAAGAGAAAAAGAACTAAAAATACAAAGTTTGGATTTTTGCACCTGTGACGATCGTCACGCCTCCCCAACTAGAAATAACACTCGTAACACATTGTTGACGAGCTTAATGCGCTATTTAAGCGCATTACGACCGTCACCCACCTGTGACGACCGTCACGCGCGTAAAAAGGAAGTTATGCTTTGGTGGAGACGTGGGCAACGTGAGGAAGAATCCTTCTCCAATATTTCCTCCACTCAGTAACCATGCATCCTATTTTCACGCCACTCAAGCCTCTTCTCAAGACACTTTCAACTGCCATTTCCTCTGCTATATATATGTGTGGTAGTGCAAAGCTGCGGGGGTCGAAGAATTTTCTACAGACCAAATTTCTATTTTTCTGCATTATTTCTATTTCCTTGTTTTTGAGCTTTTTCTATATTACTGTAATTTTCATTCCAAGTTTTAGTTTTTAGTTTTAAGTGTTAATTTTTCCTTCAAGAATTAACACGAATTATTTACTGCAATCAAGCTCAAGGATTATTGTAATACTTCAAGATTACCATATCAACTTTGATTCCAGGTTTTTATTGAAATTAATATTTATTCAGTTTTTATATTATGCCAATTGTTGTTATGAATTATATTTTGAATTGTATTGCTTCCAAGTTAATTATGTCCGGCTAAATTATTAATACCGGTATGTGACCCGTAAGAACTAAAAGAATTCAGTGATACCTTGGCCAAAAATATTTATAAAACAATTTCTGGTTTCCAATTTCCAAGATTAATTTAACTAACCTTGTCACGAGAGTGAGAGGTTAATTAACACGATTTTGCCACGAGAGTGGGAAATTAATTAAGGCAAGAACCTGCATGCGAGAGCTGGGGTTCAACCCAGATAGTGGTAACGAAGCGTTGATTTTTAAATACAAGAGAGTGTTTTAATAAATTAATTAAACTCAAATTGTTTTCAAAAAGTGTTATTAAATTTAAAGTGCATCCACTAGGTTTAGTAGCATGACTTATTTCATAAACACGAGAGTGTATGTCTGAGGTTTTTAAACAATTAGCTTTTACCGAAATACTTTATAGGCCAAGCGATTCACCGAATTCCCTAAGTCCGATTATCACATACCTGTATAACTAGTACTATTATTTTTATTTAAACTGTTTCCCCCAAAAATCGAATATTCATCGCTTAGTTAGACAAACTGTAGCATTAGATCGTATGCGATTGATCCTCAGTCTTTGTGGGTTCGATAATCTTTTAAAACTAGAACGAATGAACTGTATACTTGCAGTTAGTACCCCGACAGACTCATAAAGTCCCGATCGAGTTTTTTATTTGATAACGAGAAAACGTATCGTATAATTACTACGCTTTTTACCAATTTTATATTACATTAAATCGTCTAACCCCCGATTATTCCGAGTTTATTTGTCTTTTTACAGGTATAACATTTGTCAACTCAAACCAATGGAAAAGGACAACATGAAGAAGGCTAGACAATAGACAAACAGAAAAAGAACTAAAAATACAAAGTTTGGATTTTTGCACCTGTGACGACCGTCACGCCTCCCCAACTAGAAATAACACTCGTAACACATTGTTGACGAGCTTAATGCGCTATTTAAGCGCATTACGACCGTCACCCACCTGTGACGACCGTCACGCGCGTAAAAAGGAAGTTATGCTTTGGTGGAGACGTGGGCAACGTGAGGAAGAATCCTTCTCCAATATTTCCTCCACTCAGTAACCATGCATCCTATTTTCACGCCACTCAAGCCTCTTCTCAAGACACTTTCAACTGCCATTTCCTCTGCTATATATATGTGTGGTAGTGCAAAGCTGCGGGGGTCGAAGAATTTTCTACAGACCAAATTTCTATTTTTCTGCATTATTTCTATTTCCTTGTTTTTGAGCTTTTTCTATATTACTGTAATTTTCATTCCAAGTTTTAGTTTTTAGTTTTAAGTGTTAATTCTTCCTTCAAGAATTAACACGAATTATTTACTGCAATCAAGCTCAAGGATTATTGTAATACTTCAAGATTACCATATCAACTTTGATTCCAGGTTTTTATTGAAATTAATATTTATTCAGTTTTTATATTATGCCAATTGTTGTTATGAATTATATTTTGAATTGTATTGCTTCCAAGTTAATTATGTCCGGCTAAATTATTAATACCGGTATGTGACCCGTAAGAACTAAAAGAATTCAGTGATACCTTGGCCAAAAATATTTATAAAACAATTTCTGGTTTCCAATTTCCAAGATTAATTTAACTAACCTTGTCACGAGAGTGAGAGGTTAATTAACACGATTTTGCCACGAGAGTGGGAAATTAATTAAGGCAAGAACCTGCATGCGAGAGCTGGGGTTCAACCCAGATAGTGGTAACGAAGCATTGATTTTTAAATACACGAGAGTGTTTTAATAAATTAATTAAACTCAAATTGTTTTCAAAAAGTGTTATAAAATTTAAAGTGCATCCACTAGGTTTAGTAGCATGACTTATTTCATAAACACGAGAGTGTATGTCTCAGGTTTTTAAACAATTAGCTTTTACCGAAATACTTTATAGGCCAAGCGATTCACCGAATTCCCTAAGTCCGATTATCACATACCTGTATAACTAGTACTATTATTTTTATTTAAACTGTTTCCCCCAAAAATCGAATATTCATCGCTTAGTTAGACAAACTGTAGCATTAGATCGTATGCGATTGATCCTCAGTCTTTGTGGGTTCGATAATCTTTTAAAACTAGAACGACTGAACTGTATACTTGCAGTTAGTACCCTGACAGACTCATAAAGTCCCAATCAAGTTTTTTATTTGATAACGAGAAAATGTATCGTATAATTACTACGCTTTTTACCAATTTTATATTACATTAAATCGTCTAACCCCCGATTATCCGAGTTTATTTGTCTTTTTACAGGTATAACATTTATCAACTCAAACCAATGGAAAAGGACAACATGAAGAAGGCTAGACAATAGACAAAGAGAAAAAGAACTAAAAATACAAAGTTTGGATTTTTGCACCTGTGACGACCGTCACGCCTCCCCAACTAGAAATAACACTCGTAACACATTGTTGACGAGCTTAATGCGCTATTTAAGCGCATTACGACCGTCACCCACCTGTGACGACCGTCACGCGCGTAAAAAGGAAGTTATGCTTTGGTGGAGACGTGGGCAACGTGAGGAAGAATCCTTCTCCAATATTTCCTCCACTCAGTAACCATGCATCCTATTTTCACGCCACTCAAGCCTCTTCTCAAGACACTTTCAACTGCCATTTCCTCTGCTATATATATGTGTGGTAGTGCAAAGCTGCGGGGGTCGAAGAATTTTCTACAGACCAAATTTCTATTTTTCTGCATTATTTCTATTTCCTTGTTTTTGAGCTTTTTCTATATTACTGTAATTTTCATTCCAAGTTTTAGTTTTTAGTTTTAAGTGTTAATTTTTCCTTCAAGAATTAACACGAATTATTTACTGCAATCAAGCTCAAGGATTATTGTAATACTTCAAGATTACCATATCAACTTTGATTCCAGGTTTTTATTGAAATTAATATTTATTCAGTTTTTATATTATGCCAATTGTTGTTATGAATTATATTTTGAATTGTATTGCTTCCAAGTTAATTATGTCCGGCTAAATTATTAATACCGGTATGTGACCCGTAAGAACTAAAAGAATTCAGTGATACCTTGGCCAAAAATATTTATAAAACAATTTCTGGTTTCCAATTTCCAAGATTAATTTAACTAACCTTGTCACGAGAGTGAGAGGTTAATTAACACGATTTTGCCACGAGAGTGGGAAATTAATTAAGGCAAGAACCTGCATGCGAGAGCTGGGGTTCAACCCAGATAGTGGTAACGAAGTATTGATTTTTAAATACACGAGAGTGTTTTAATAAATTAATTAAACTCAAATTGTTTTCAAAAAGTGTTATTAAATTTAAA
This sequence comes from Vicia faba, assembly GCA_948472305.1. Classification (NCBI taxonomy): domain Eukaryota; kingdom Viridiplantae; phylum Streptophyta; class Magnoliopsida; order Fabales; family Fabaceae; genus Vicia; species Vicia faba. Next base: position 1,312,181,577 of record OX451738.1, on the reverse strand, counting down.
GTGCATCCACTAGGTTTAGTAGCATGACTTATTTCATAAACACGAGAGTGTATGTCTCAGGTTTTTAAACAATTAGCTTTTACCGAAATACTTTATAGGCCAAGCGATTCACCGAATTCCCTAAGTCCAATTATCACATACCGGTATAACTAGTACTATTATTTTTATTTAAACTGTTTCCCCCAAAAATCGAATATTCATCGCTTAGTTAGACAAACTGTAGCATTAGATCGTATGCGATTGATCCTCAGTCTCTGTGGGTTCGATAATATTTTAAAACTAGAACGACTAAACGTTATACTTGCAGTTAGTATCCCGACAGACTCATAAAGTCCCGATCAATGCTCTATAAACTCAGAATAAACATGTTTAAAGTTGCAAGCCACCCTACAAGACATGTACCTTGCATTGAAACCATGTTTTTTAAGATAACTTCAAAAACAAGTCAAAAACTCATAACACGTGATCTTTGTTTTCTGACCTCCTCAAGTCCTCTAACCTTTTCCATATATTTATACAAGTGCATTGCAAGCTAACACACGAGGAAACAAGTCCTAAAACTCCCCAAAACCAGAAATTGCCACACAAGCACAAAAACTTGTCATTTCTGATTTTTGGAACCCAACTTCAAATCCCCTCATGCGTTTCTTGGCCAAACAATCCACAAAGCTTCTAATACACATATAGAAACTATCCCAGCCCCTATTTTCAAACTGTAAAACCATTTACACCATTCTCCGTTTTCAAAAACAGGGCATTGCACATTGACTTCTTTAGCTTGATTCAAGAACTCTCAGCACAAAGTAAGCTTTGCAATAGCTTCCTGGAGATGCAAGGAAGCTCACCCAATCGTCAAAACACTTTGAAAGTAGCTCTAACTCAAAATACGATCTCCAACTGCAAGGTGAGTTTTCTGAATTTTCATCTCATTATTTAGGCATTGTTAGGTCTTGATTTGTGAAGATAAAATGTAAATAACTTTGCCACGAAGCTGTACATATCCATAGTATGCATTTATATAGCCTGAGCTTAGAGAATTTTAGAGTTGAAGGTTTCTGAAATTTTTAGGGTTTGAATTAGGGCTAGAAAAATTCTCATTCATCTTTGACGGTTAGCTTAAGTTACTTATATGTTTGGATTCGTGGGAAGAAATGCTACAACTTTCATGTTTTAACTTTTCATTTTTGTTGAGAAATGAAGAAGATACAGGTCCTTTGGCTGGAGGTTGAAGATGAAGTGTATTCAGGGTGCATTTTGTGTTATGTATTTATTGTTTCAGTTATATTAATGGATGTATAGCCACCCCAGTGGTAAAGCGCACGCCTGTTCACCCTTAGGTCATGAGTTTAAGCCCCAGCATGACCTTTTGCTATTTTTACAATTTTCTGACATTTTGTGTTTTTTTGGCAGCGTTTGGGCTCTTCATATGGGCCTAGTTTTTTTCTCTCATAATACTCCTTACATTACTGATTAACCCCCTGACTTTTCTTTATTTTTTATTTTATTTTTCTTCATTATTATTATTATTATTATTAAATTTAATATTTTTATTATTATTATTATTATTTTCATAAAATCATAAAATATTCAAATTTACTTTTACTTATTTTTTATACTAATGTATTTTATTTTCCATAAAACAAAAGGATAAAAAACATTTTTTTTCTTAAAATAAATAAATGTCCTTTCTTTTCATAAATAATTTTAGACTTAGGATAAATTAATATATTATTTTATTTTCTTAGTTAAAATTAATTTAGAACTTAGTTTATTTTAGTTAATTAATTTTCATTTCATTTTCATTAATTTAAAACCTTTTCATAAGAAAAACCTAAAAAATCATTTTCAAATTAATTTCTTTCCTTAGTTAGTTTAAATTAATTTTATTTAATTTTAAATACTCATTTTCTTTATTTAGGTCAAGATAAAACTATTTCATAAAAACAATAAAAATCATTTCTTTTTCCATTTTTATTCTTGCATTTTTATTTTCAATTTTGTATAATATTCAATGTGGTTGTAATAGCTAATTATGTTTAACTTTCTTGCAATCCCCATTTGTAATTTGTACACCCCCTCCCACAAATTTTGTAATAGCGTAGTAACTTTAAATTTCACAATTTATTGGTTTTATATAACATGCTAGTAATTAGGGTTTGTATGGAAAGACTAAAACCAATAATTAGAGAACCTTAATTCAAGACAAAAACAAGCATGAAAATGATACACTTGCACACAAGTACCCCTAGGGTTATTCCACTTGGTTGCCTTATACAAAATGACCATATTACGCATGTAAGGTATCTTAGCAAAAGCAAGCAAATACAAGATCATGGTCCCTCGATGACGCTATCAAAGTTGCCTTACAAATGATCTTAGTCCCTCAAAAATAATGTTAAGATACCTTGCAACATTTCTAATCATGGTTATACGATGACCCACACCCGTCCCGTTTACATCCAAAGATAGGGTTGCTTACCAAATCAATGGTAAGACAACAATGTCAAAGGAAAAGAAAATGAACAAGAAAGACATTTGAGTAGGTAGATTGCTCATAATTACTTGCTCCATTTCAAAACAAACATCATTGCTATTTTCAAAAATAATCACCTACACTTTCAAACATCTTACAAACTTGAAAACATTTTCAAAAGATCAACATCTTTGTATACAATCTTACGAACAAGAATCATTACAAAGATTGCCTAAACAATGGCCTCTTTACAAAATACTTTTAAAAACCACACAAAGCATAATTTCAAACAAATGCAAGTGATCTAGCAAGTAACTAAGAGCCCATGGAAAACCATGGATGAAAAGGGTGCTAACACCTTCCCTTTTCATAATCTACCCCCCCCCCCCCCCCCCCCCGAACTCAAGAAACAATCTCAAAGGTCTTTCATGTGCTTTTTCCCCTTTCCTTTTGGATAAAAGAAAATTCGGTGGCGACTCTTGCTAACCGCAACATTTATGATCAAACGCAAAACACCCAAGTCAGTTCTCCCACCGTATCACACTAATTTTATCTATTACATCCGGTAAACAATACAATAATAGTAAAAATACAAATTTAAATAAACGCGCGCAAAGTAAAAGAAAATATTTTTTTTGTTTTTTGGTATAAAATAAAATAAAGCCTAAGTCTATTTAATTTTAGTTTTAAAAAAAGATGTTAAAATAATTAATTTATTTATTTACAAAATTAATTTAGTTGAAAAAAAAGCAAATAACCTACTATTTTTGTGGTTTTGATTTTAATGTTAATTAAAAAAAGGCAAGAAAATAAAAGAAATAAGCAAAAAAACCAAAAATAAGAAAATGGAAAGAGGCTCTTTCGATCCAGGGGGACGGTCTTTTGATCCTGGGAAAGGTATGGTTCTTCGACCCAGGGAAAAAAGTCTTCTTTGATCCAGGTAAGGGAGTTATTCCTTTCGATCTGGGGGAGAAACGGTCTTTCGATCCTAAGTAAGATATGGTTCTTTCGACCCAGGGAAGGAACAATCTTTCGATCTTGGGCAAGGTCTGGTTCTTCGACCCAGGGGAAAAGGTCTTCTTAGATCCAGGGAAGGGAGTTATTCCTTTCGATCTGGGGGAGGAAGGAATTTTTAATCTAGACCTGCAAGACAAATATTAGCAAAAATATAACCTGGGTGTCAAACCCAGGACCTTCGATCCTGCGTGCATTGGTTTATTTGGGCCAGATCTGCAGTATGGACGTTAGAGACAAAAGAAAACAAAAATGGACCTGGTGTCGAAACCAGGCCCTTAGCTTTGAAACCAAATCGAAAGAGTCACATGATATCCTAGGCGTGAATCAAGCACTGAACTAATACATTATGAAATTATAAACATGGATTTGAAAGTTTACCAACAATAGGATGCTTCAATTTGGCACCTTTGGGCGTGGATCGAGGTTGTTAGGTGCTTAGATTTGACACTCCTGGGTGTGGAGACACTTGCTTAGAAGCTGGTGTGGACTCCTGAATGTCTCAGGAACTAGGATTTGGTCTTCCTTTGGGCTGAAGGTGCCTGCAGAAAGGTGTTTCGATTTGATGCTCCTGGGGTTTCTATGAGCAATATGACAACTTAATCTATTCGTGTGCAGAGTATATCTCCCTTTCTCTTTCGTCCGCCCCCTGGCACTGTATGCTTGCCCTTGTATTTATAGGAGTATGATGGTCCAGTAACGGAAAGAGACAGCAAATTAACCATGCTTTTAAGACCATGAGACAAGAATCAGACATATTAAAAGTATTCCTTTTTTGAAACATTCATGTCTCTTTGAAAATCTTGAAATGAACCTGGACACTTGACTCTTTCGAATACCCTCAAGCATTTCTCTTTGAATGGCCTATGAGTTGCCTCCTTCTAATGGACTTCTCATACACCCTTCAAATGATTCATTGAATGCTTCTTTAAATGGCCTATGAGTTGCCTCCTTCGAATGGACTTCTCATACACCCTTCGAATGAGTCATTGTTGCCTCCTTCGAATAGCCTATGAGTTGCCTTCGAATGGGTCTGATTCAGTTCATTCGAATGGCTCTGATTCATCTCCTTCAAATGGCTCTGATGGTCTCCTTCAAGTGGACCTTTTGAATGCTTCTTCGAATGGACACTTTGCATATTCTTCGAATGGACCCTTTGAAATCTTCTTCGAATAGACCTTTTGGAATGCCAATCGAAAGCCTTGTGGACATACCAATCAAAGTTCCTGGATCAGACGCCAATCGAAGTACCTTGTTGACCGATCGAAAGCTTCGTTTTATTCTCTTTGATTTCCTTCAGATTGGACCAATCGAAGTGACGTTAAGATGCCAATCGAAGACATCTTTGTTCTGATGCCAATCGAAAGACTTTGCTAAAATGCCAATCGAAAGGCCTTGTTGAAATGTCAATTGAAGGATCTTGTTACAAGGCTAATCGAAAGGCTTTGCTAAAATGCCAATCGAAAAGGCCTTGTTAACATACCAATCAAAGTACCTTTTTCCACGCTAATCGAAGGGCGCTATGTAGATGCCAATCGAAAGGCATTTTAGAGATGCCAATCGAAAGGAATTTTGTAGATGCCAATCGAAAGGAATTTTAGAGATGCCAATCAAAAGGCACTTTGGAGAGGCCAGTCGAAAGGCATTTTGACCAACTTCAAAATTTGTTGTTTTTCTTCAAACAAGTGTTTGTAACCACCCATGTAAGAGAAGATCTTGTAAAAATGAGAGGGAAAATTTTGGGGTACAACAGTATCCTTCCAAAACAAAATATGGTGATGGTTCCACATAATCATTAAAACAGGCAGTCGTTATCTCGGAAAAAACCCCGCTAAGTCAAAACCTATGAAGGAGACTTAAGAAAAAATCTGGGGCATCCAGCTGACTGTAATCACAAAAAGGAACAGTTCAGGCAAAAGGTAGGGATAATAAAAAAAGAGGTTGCTACAAATCCCCAACAAAAAGAAATATTACAAAAAATGATTGCCTCCTCAAAATAAACTTTCATTATCCGAACCATCACCGAAATATCAGGGCAGAGATTCCAGACTCAATCGGGATTTAAACGCGCAATTAACTGAGTATAGGACTGAAGAACATCACGAAGAACGGATGGGTACAAATAAATTTCGAGCCTTTATCCTTTGTTTCTTAAACCGTGAACCAGACCACATTACAACCCTTAAAAGTACTAACTAAAGCATATGTTAGTTTTAAAGCATACTGTTACAAAAAGGTATCTTGACTTCTGTAAGGTTTACTATAAATCCTGAGTTGAATTCATATTCTTACAAAATTCAGTTTGTTTACTAAAAATGCATTTTCAAAACTTCAAGACAGACATAAGCTTTGCATTTTTAAATGCCATTGTTTGCATATGACTAATTGTTCGACAGTATAGAAATTTGCACGACGGATATTCAATGAACAGAAATCCTCTCAATGAACATAATCACCTCATATGGAAAAACATTTCCAGTAACAGGCCTTTCATAATCAAGGGGCATGACATGGTGCCTAAACTGATATTAGGGAAGTCGAGTCAAGATTCAAGGAATCCCTTAAAAGTGTCGAATAGCCAGAGGTAGACTACCATCTGAATCACTTGGGGCATTGAATAGGAAGGGCCATGTTCGATCAAGAAAACATTTTCTAGCAGTGCTGCAATACTTTCTACTATGGACAATGACAATTTTCCGCACCTTGTGAACGTGGACATAGTCGGAAAATACGCATGAAAAAAGACCCGCTAGGTTGACTGGCCTAGGCAAAAGTAAGGGCATCCCGACGAACCAAAGGATTTCTGGAAAAAATTAGGGATATATAAATAAAACTATACACCCGGTAAGTCGAAAATATGAAAAGGCGGCTTGGGCAAAAAAGGGTATCCCGGTGGACTGAAAATCTGAAAGGACAGTCCAGGAAAAAGTTAGGGATTAAATCGCACGACTATGTCCCGTCATCTTGTCACATTTCTATTAGTAGAAGGATTATCACCATGATCAATATTTACTCAAGACTCCAGGAGTTGGGATAACATTCAAACCATCCACAAAATCCCCACAGAGTAACCACCCCTAGGGGACTATCTTCGCAAAGTTTGTCATCAGTAAGGATATGTTCCCCAGTAGGTATGGAGACAGAGACGTCCTCCCGTAAAGTCACTGTCATGTCTTCAGTATATAACCTAACAATTTCAAACATTTTGGCATCTTCTTAATAGATCAAAAGCTTCAATCATTTCCTCAACATCTTGGAGATTTCTTCAACTTGGTTCATAAACTTCTTGGGTTCCCCAACAGGGATTTATAAAGATCCCCAAATAGTTTACAGAGTTTTCTTTCCCTAGTAGAGTTTATTTCTCTAGACATGGAAGTCCATCTCCCAGCAATTCAACTTTAACAAATATTTAAGAATCAGATTCTTCATCCCCAGCAGCAATCAAGGATTTATCTTCTCTTAGTACAACGACACCACAAAGAGCAACTGATACACTCACATATTACAGTCATATAATAGTTACAATACATCGTAGCATATGCATAACTGAAACACATATAACATTTTCATTTATTTTGAGAGCATTATGCAATTCATACATCATGACATCACATGAAATTGACTTTACCTTTTCAGGTTGAATCCGCAGACAGACGAATAATATTAACTTATGCATAGCAGGTCAAAGATTAATGCCTGAAACTAGACGGGGAAACTATCTACACGATGAAGTGGTATGAACTCCCGGAACAGGATGGGTTTACCAACAAATACAGTAGGCCACAGATTAATGCCCAAAACCAGACGGGGAAACTATCTATGTAACTAGCCAAAAATAGGCCATTGATTAATGCCCGAAACCAGACATCGCAACTATCTCAACAACCAACAAAAATAGTTCCAGATTAATTCTTGAAACTAGACAGGGAAACTATTTGCGAACAACTAATTAGAGATTAATTCCTGAAACAAGACAGGGCAACTATCTCAATAACCAACAAAAAAAATTCCAGATTAATTCCTGAAACCAGACATGGCAATTATCTACGAACAACTGACTATGGATCAATTCCCGAAACAAGACAGGGTGACTATCTACAAGACCAGATTAGAGATTAATTCCTGAAACAAGATAGAGCAACTATCTCAATAACCAACAAAAACAATTCCAAATTAATTTCTGAAACCAGACAAGGAAATTATCTACGAAAAACTGACTGTGGATCAATTCCCGAAACAAGACGGGGCAACTATCTACAAAACCAGGTTAGAGATTAATTCCTGAAACAAGACAACGCAACTATCTCAACAACCAACAAAAACAGTTCTAGATTAATTCTTGAAACCAGATAGGGTAACTATTTGCGAACAACTGACTGTGTATCAATTCCCGAAACAAGACGGGGCAACTATCTACACGACAAAATGAAGCAGCCCTACCCAGGCTCCTTCTGATAAATTTCCAGATGCAGCTTCACATGGGCTCATCCTGAAGCAATCTTACACGGGTTCCTTCTAATACATCAAGATGCAACTTCACACGGGCTCATCCTGAAGCAATCTTACACGGGTTCCTTCTCATGATCTTCAGATGCAGCTTTACACAGGCTCATCCTGAAGCAATCTTACACGGATTCCTTCTCGCAATTTTCAGATGCAACTTCACACAGGCTCATCCTGAAGTGTGATGCGGTGGGAGAACTGACTTGAGGTTTTGCGTTTGTGTTTGCAAATGTTGCGGTTAGCAAGAGTCGCCACCGACTTTTATTTTATCCAAAAAGGAAAGGTAAAAAGCACAGGAAAGACCTTTGAGATTGTTTTTTGGTTCGGGGGGTAGATTATGAAAAGGGAAGGTGCTAGCACCCTTTTCATCCATGGTTTTCCATGGGCTCTTAGTTACTTATTTAGATCACTTGCTTTTGCTTTTTCAATTGTTTGAAATGGTGCTTTGTGTGGTTTTGAAAGTATTTTGAAAAGAGGCCTTTGTTTAGGCAATCTTTGTAATGATTCTCGTTCGTAAGAATGTATACAAAGATGTTTGTCTTTTGAAAAATGTTTCAGTTTTGAAAGTTGTTTGGAAATATTTTGGAAATGTTTGTGTGTTTGTTTGAAAATAGCAAGGATTGTTTGCAAATTGATCAAGTAACTAGAAGCACTCTACCTACTCAAAAAGTCTTTCTTGTACATTTTTATTCCTTTGATATTGTTGATTTACCATTGCTTTGGTAAACAACCCTATCTTTGGATGTTAAACGGGACGGGCGTGAGTCATCGTATGACCATGATAGCAATGGTGCCAAGTATCTTAGCTTGTTTAAGGGACTAAGATCATTTGTTTAGGCAACCTTTTTGATAGCGTCATCGAGGGACTATGATCTTTTGTTTTGTTTGATTTTGCCAAGATACCTAGCATGCATACCATGGCCATTTTGTTTAGGCAACCAAGTGGGTGAAACCCTAGAGGTGCTTGTGTGCAATGTGTTATCATTTTTCATGCATTTTGTTTGTCTTGAATTAGGTCATTCTATTTGTTTGATTTTGTCTTATCATACAAACCCTAATTTACTAAACATGTATATAATGCGATAAATTGCGTAAAATAAATCTAAGCTATTACAACAATATTATGGGATGGGGGATACAAGCTTTTTGAATGGGGAATATTGCACAAAAATAAAACCCTAATTCACTATTACAACCCAATTGAATTTATTGTACAAATAAATAAATAAACAAGTATTTAAATATGCAATAAAATGTAATTATACAAAAATGTTTTTGTATTTATTTTATGTATGTAAAAATAAATTATTTAAGTCCTAAATAAGAAAAAAATAATGTTATTATTTTTGAAAGGGGAAACCCTAGTTTTTTTTTTGTTTTAAAAGAAAATATGTTTTCTATTATTATTTTATTCATTTTGTTCAAAAAAAAAATAATATTATGTACCAATATTAAAAATTAAATATGTACGAAAAAATAAATATTTAATATGTATAAAACAATAAAATAAAATATTTAAGTAATTTTTATTATTTACAAGTTTATTTAAGAAAATAAAGTATATTATTACTAATAAACTATTTTTTATGCCAAAAAAATAATAAAAAAATAAAATAAAATGCAAAAAATAAAGAAAATATTTTTGTGATTTTTTAATGTTCAGAAAAAAAATAAATGCAAGTCAAAATATAAAATATGCAAGAAAATATAAAAAAATAAAAGAAAATGGTCAGGGGGGTGTAAAAGCAAAACAGGGGGTGTGAAAAGTCAGAATTGCAAGGCCCAGGCGTGCCAGGCCTAGAACCTGTCGTCCCTGTCCTCCAGCCAAACAAACGCATGCGTTTCTTCTTCAAATCTGGAACTTGCTCTAGCTTGCATAAAATTAAAAACTCATAACATAAAAAGTGTAGCTTGTAAACTCACGATTCCAATGATATAAAGTTTATGACCTAACACTCAAAGACCAAGGAGAATTTTATCACCCCTAATTTCTGACCTAGTTTTTTCAGCATGTTCAACAATCAAATACTCTTAGCTCAGTTAATATAAATGGAAAGTATGCATATGTACAGCTTCAGCAAGTTAAGGACTACATTTTTGCTTCACAAATCAAAGCCTAAGGATTCCTAAATAGAGAGATAGAACTTTGAAAAATACCTTGTTCAGTTGAGTTTGGATATGGCAATGTGGGGACTTTGAGTGAGGCCTGAAGATCGTGTGAGCTTCCTTGAAGTTCCCTCAAGAATTTCCAATGCTCAACTTGCCTTGTAGATGCTTGAATCTCCCTGTAGAAGTCAACCTGCAACCTTCAAAAATGAAAATGGTGAAGCTTGAAATAGGGGCTACAGTTTCAAGACAAGGGCCTGGATAGTTTAGGTGGGATGTATGTAATGTGTTTGAAGTCTTAAAATGAGAAACGCACGAGCCAATATTAATTTGGCAAGGGTTCTGCAGATGATGCCCTGTTTGGGCAGAAAAATGTGATTTTGGTGTTTGAGAGTGTTTGGGATGTTATGGATTCATGTATTAGGCTTGTGACAAAGTTCTGAAGTCGTTTAGAATGATACAAAGTCTTCTCTTTATCATATATCCAAGTTCTCTTGACTTTTGCAAGTTTGCTTGCTTTTGAAGAAAGTTGAAGTGACAATGCCCAAAATGATGTACTTGCTAGTTCTAGGGCTGCAAGGAGTTGGTACAAGTTTCCTGATGTTTGTGGATCTTGTTTGCAACAAAAGATCAGGTCCATGGCTCAATAAATGTAAAGTTGGAAAAAGCAAGCTTTATCAAAGTAGTATTGTGAACTTTATGCCATTTTTGGATTAATTCATTGTGCAATGCTTCAAAAGTCAGAAAAAGACCATTATCTATTTAGTTTGCATTTAATTATGGAGTGTAGAAGGGATTTGGGACCTGTAATTCAAGGTACAAGCATGCTAGGACAAATTTGCAACTTGTAACATTGTAAACATGGCTTGAACAAAAGTGACAAATTGCCATATTCTCTTCTTCGATTATCCCTAACCATAAATGATCTTGGAGAGTTCTTGGACATTTTGGAAAGCTTGCAACATGCTCTACAATCCATCTTTGAAATGCAACTTGAGATACCTCTTGGAACTAGGACAAAAATGTCCATGAAGTTAGGTTAAAATCCTGCCTAAACTAGGGCAAAATTTCACTAAGTTAAAAAGTTTATGGACCCCTATTCACAAAATCATAACTTGAGATTCAAGCATCTTTTGGGAAAACTTTGTGAATAAAAGTTGTATATTTCATGGAGGACTACAACTTTCATGTTGGAAGTTTTCTTTGAATCCAATTGCATCATGGTGAAAAAGTTGTGGAAAGTTGGAAAAAAATAAGAAATTTTCCATACTTAGAAAAAATCTAAGTTATGAAAAATTTCAAATTAAAACCCTAATTTGCAATTTTAGGTTTCTTGATCAACAAGTTTCACATTTTGACATATCTTGATGAATTATGACCCTTGGCACTTGATTTTGACCAAAAAGTCAAAGTTTGACTTTTCAGTGTACAGTTAATTTTTAATCAGTTGACTGCAAAATTCATATATCAATCCTATGCATTTGAGATCTTTTGAACTATGTGATTATGTCAAGATGATTCTATGGAGCCCTTAAAATCATTTTTGAACCCAATTGGTCATTTAAAAATCAGAAATTGCCCTTTCCCAATCAAAACCCTAATTTTGACCATTTTGCCCTTTTGATGATTTGATCAAATTTCTTGAGGAGTTGTGGTCCAAACTTGATCAAATGGTACATAGGAGCCTAGAATGTTGTTATGGATAAAAAATTATGAAGTTTGACTGTAAATTGGCCATGGTTAACTTTTTCCCCAATACAGTTGATTTTTAGGTCAACTATCCAATTGACTGGGCAAAAATGTGATTCAAGGCTTGAAACTTGGTATGAGCAATCTTAGGGGTCCAAGATGGTGTATGAAAGTCACATGAAGCATTGGTGGTCTAAAAATCCTTGTGCAAACTCAAACCCTAATTTTAGGTCATCAATGCAAGATGAGGTCTTGAGCTGAGCAAACCCTAATCCTGTCTGGAGTCTAAGAAGTCTTGTGAGGAAAAATATTGATAATATGAGAGGGAAAATTTTGGGGTACAACAACTGCCCTTGTTCAATCTTCTTGAACCTGAAGAGTTAGATTGGCGAAATTTGTCGTTCGTGACTCGAAGGTCAAAGATGATTGGACACTAGAGTGCCCGTAAATTTGCACTCGTCAAACTGCAGTTGAGGAAAATGGGCTTAAAGTTGCCATTTGGAGATGTGATAGAATCTTGTTGTAGATGGGCTTAAAGATGCCATCCAAGGATGTCTGTTGAATTGTATGTTGTAAGTCAGAAGAATAAGTATCAGAATGGTATCCGTGTCTGAAACGTATCTGTATTGTATCTAGGGACTAAATCTGAATGAACAAAGGAATAGCATCCATAACTAGAGCGTCTCCAAGCTGTATCTGAATGTTGAATCTGAATAAGCAATAGAATAGCATCTGTGTCTAGAGCGTCTCTGAGCTGGGGAAAATCAGAATAGGTGACAAAATGGCAACCGTGTCTGGAGCGTATCTGAACTGTATCTGAAGTTGAGATCTGAATTAGTAGCAGAATGACTTCCGTGTCTAGAGTGTATCTGAACTGTATCTGAATAAGTAACAGAATAACTTCCGTGTCTGGAGTGTATATGTACTTGAAATTGATAGTTGAATTTGAATGAGAACTAGAATGGCTTCCGCGTCTGGAGTGTATCCAATATGTATCATGATTGCTGAATATTGAATGAGGGCCAGAATGGCATCCGTGTCTGGAGCGTATATGAACTGGATCTGACAGTTGAAATCTGAATAAGTGACAGAATGACTTCCGTGTCTGGAGTGTATCTGAATTGTATCTGAAATCTGAATAAGTGACAGAATGACTTCTGTGTCTGGAGTGTATCTGTACTGTACCTGAGATTGAAATCTGAATGAGTAATAGAATGACTTCCGTGTCTGGAGTGTATCTTTACTGTATCTGAGATTGAAATCTGAATGAGTAATAGAATGACTTCCGTGTCTGGAGTGTATCTTTACTGTATCTAAGATTGAAATCTGAATGAGTAATAGAATGACTTCCGTGTCTGGAGTGTATCTTTACTGTATCTGAGATTGAAATCTGAATGAGTAATAGAATGACTTCCGTGTCTGGAGTGTATCTGTAGTGTATCATGATTGTATACTGTTAATGGTAGCTTATTAGTCTTATCTTGAAAAAGGTAAAACGTTAGCTGAAACACAAAGTCATGTTGCATGAAATGTATGATGCAATAAATGTGTTTTATCAATGTTTATGATATATGAATGTAATGTATGTGCATGTAAGCTGATTAGCTGTAATGTTGAGGAAAATAAATCCTTGACGGCTGGGGATAATAAAATCCTTGACTGCTGCCGGGGAAAATAAATCCTTGACCGCTGAGGATAAGAAATCTTGGGCGACTGTTGGAGATTAAAAATCCTTGACAACTTCTGTGGGGATGTGAGGATCCTTCATGTCTTGAAGTTGGAGTATTGACAGAATCTGTTGTGAGAGTAATGCCAAACTGCTTGAGAAATTTGCTTGGAGAATCCAGAGAATTTTGATGACTTCTACTGGGATTTACACAATGGGAATCCTTACTCGGCTGGGGAATAGGGAAAACTTTGATGATTTCTGCGGGGAGCTAAGTATGAGGATCTTCATTCTGTTGAGGAGTAATGAAAACTTTGGTGACTTCACTGGGGAATTGAGAATGAGAATCTTCATTCTGTTGAGGAGTAAAAACTCTGTGGGGGAGAAAGCTTACTTCTGGAGAGTAAGTTCAAGAGTTTTCGGTCGTCTGCCACTCTACTGGGAAGTTATCCTAGGTTGGAGAGAGACAAAAGTTAACTGTTATCTGGTTGACTTCCAGGCTTCAAGATAACTTGTTGGGGAGTTTGGAGAAACTAGATGGTTTCCGCTGGGGATTGATAGTTTAGAAGTCTTGACTCGACTGGGAATTAAGGGTTTGAAATTATAACTCCTCCGGGGATATGTATTTCAAATTTGGCTCCGCTGGGGATATGTATGTCGTATTCCGTTAGGATCATCTACCATCTAGCAATCCTCCCAGATAGAGCAGGCTTCTCAAATATGTACTTGATTGGATCCATCTTAGATATCAGCAAAGTGGTATGGGTCAACATATACTGCCTTAGCCGGCGAGCAGCTCATACCAAAGCACAACAAGTTTTCTCGAGCAGTGAGTATCGGGTCTCACAGTCGGTAAACTTTTTGCTAAGGTAATAAATGGCATGCTCTTTTCGGCCAGACTCGTCATGTTGGCCCAGTACGCACCCCATTGAATTCTCTAGGACGGTCAGATGCATGATTAGCGGTCTTCCCTCGACGGGTGGCATCAAGATAGGAGGTTCTAGCAAATACTCCTTGATTTTATCGAAAGCAATTTGATAGTCATCATTCCATTTAACTACCTGATCTTTCTTCAACATCTTGAAGATTGGTTCACAGGTAGATGTTAGGTGAGAGATGAACCTAGCAATGTAGTTTAGGCGTCCCAAGAAACCTCTGACCTCCTTCTCAGTGCGAGGAGCAGGCATTTCTTGTATAGCTTTGACTTTGGCAGGATCATCCTCGATGCCTTTGTTGCTGACAATGAAACCCAAGAGCTTACCGGACCGGACTCCAAATGTGCACTTGTTTGGGTTCAATCTGAGCTTGTACTCCTTCAACCTGACAAACAGCTTTTGCAAGTGATCCAGGTGTTCTTCTTAAGTTTGTGATTGGGCTATCATGTCATCTACGTAGACCTCTATCTTATGATGTATCATATCATGAAACAAAGCTACCATGGCGCGTTGATAGGTTGCCCTGGCATTCCTCAGTCCGAATGGCATCACTTTGTAGCAGAACGTACCCCCACTGTGTAACAAAAGTAGTTTTCTCCATGTCCTCAGGTGCCATTTTGATCTGGTTATAGCCTGAGAATCCGTCCATGAAAGAATATACTTTGTGCTAAGCTGTATTGTTGACCAGGATGTCGATGTGCGGTAGTTGAAAGTCATCTTTATGGATGTCCCTGTTTAAGTCTCTATAATCCACGCACATTCTCACTTTGCCGTCCTTCTTAGGCACGAGAACAATGTTAGCAACCCATTGTGGATAGGAGGTAACAATAATAAATCCAGCATTGAACTGCTTCATAACTTCTGCTTTGATCTTCTCTGACATGTCAGGTCTCATGCGGCGGACCTTTTGTTTCACTGGTGGACAGTCTTATCTTGTGGGGAGACAGTGTACCATAATGTCTGTATCGAGTCCCGGCATGTCTTCGTATGACCAAGCGAATATTTCAACATAATCACGCAGTAGCTGAATTAAGCGCTCCTTGACACTCGGCTCTAGATTGGCACCAATCTTGATTTCCTTTTTGTCATCCTCAGTTCTCAAGTTGATTGTATCCAACTGCTCTTCATGAGGCTGAATTTCTCTTTCCTCTTGTTGTAATAGTCTGGCCAACTCCCCTGGCACCTCACAATCTTCCTCACCTTCGTATTTGGCTTGGTTGATCAGATCTTCAGAGTCACTAAAGGCTATAGCAATATGGTTACCCATGGGTTCCGGAATGGAAAGGTACCTGCATTTGTGAGTGTGGGTGTGTGTAAGGGACATAACCATCTTAAAACAACAAAATGTAAAAGAAAGACAATGAGCATAAAAGGTTTAAATATGAAAAGCATCCATGATTCATTAAAATGACATATGAAATGAAATAAGAACCCTTACAAATGGACCTATGTGCCTCGGGTAAGACACAAGGTTGAAAAAGTACGAATTATTTGTGAATTATTACAGATCCAACAGAAATGGAAAAGATAAATTACTGCGGTATGAAAGTAATCGGAACAAAGTCTTTTGCTTCCCAGTTGCACAGCCCTCCGCCAACAGTAGGGAAAATCCAGTCTTCCAAGTTACCCTCTTCTTCACTGTCCTCTAGTGCATTAACCCCTCGGTGGCTGGTTTTCACAGGTGGCCCTCCGGCACGGGAGCAGCGCACGACCTTCTGACCAGTCGAAGTAAATCCCAGGCCAAATTTGTCTGATTTCAAAAGAAAGTCGGGAAGCTTCCCCCAGATAGTGGATCCGCCTTCTTCCACTACTGCCCTAGCATCCTTGAGAGATGACATTCTAGGTGGTGGTCTTGTGATCACAGGAGTTGAGGACACTGCTTTAGTCGCCGCTATCTCCTGAGAAACTTCCTCAAAGTGTTGGAAAGGGGTCTCTATGAATTCGCCATCCAATTCTACATAACGGAAAGAATTTAGGTGACTAATCATGTATTCCTCTTCACCATGAACAGTTATGATTTTCCCCTGGATAGAGTACTTGAGCTTTTGATGCAGAGTAGAAGTGACAACTCCAGCATGGTGGATCCAAGGTCTTCCTAGCAGGCAAGAATAGGAAGAACGGATGTCCATCACATAGAATATGGAGTTGAAGGTTTCAGTTCCCACCTTGATCGGGATGTCCACCTCTCCATGGACCATCCTCTTAGAACCATCAAAGGCTCTGACAATTATATTGCTGGGTTTCAGGGTTAAGCCTTCACAATCCAGTCTATCCAAGGCTTTCTTTGGCAAGACGTTTAGAGACGACCCAGTATCAACCAAGACATGATCTAGGGTAGTTCCCCTACACTCCACCGAGACATGTAGCGCGTTATTATGTTTTCTCCCTTTGGAGGTCAAGTCTGCATCGGAAAACCCCAGGCCATTGTCAGCTGTTAAATTGGCCACACATTCCTAAAATTGATCAGCGGAGGTTTCTTGCAGCACGTGGGCCGTCTTCAAAAACTTGACCAAAGCTTTAGCATGTGCCTCAGAGCACAACAACAAGGCTAACATAGATATTTTGGAGGGGGTCTGCCCCAGTTGTTCCACCACATCATAATCGCTTTTCATGATTATTTTCAAAATTTCCTCCATTTCTTTTTGAGAGGTCTCAGGGATAACTAGTGACTGAGCCTTCGTCAAGACAGACTCCTCTTGAACATTCTTTCCTTTTTTCTCAGCAACGGAAATAGGGATGGGAATTGTATTGTCATTGTTGGCGGGTACACTTGTAGGTACAATTACTGATGTAGGAGTAATCTTCGGAATGGCCGCGGGTCCAAAGATTGTTGTTGGAGGAGCAATCTCTGGAGAAAAGATTCTCCCACTACGAGTAATTTTGCTTGTTCTGGCAATGTTACTGATGTCGGGATTATCCTCCTCAGAGCTTTCTTCTTCAATGGTCTGTTCAATCTGTTTGACACCATGATAGTAGATTTCTCCACCATAGTTCCATGGTACCATTTTATCGGTTTTGTACGGGGTTGGCCCGGGCATTATTATCTTCAATGGAGTAGTCACTCGAGCAGATGTAATCTTAATGGGATTTTTAGGAGCCCTAGAAGGATTGGCGTATATGGTTATTATAGAAACTTCTGGAACTGGAATGGGTGAGACAGGAGCTTTCTCAAACAAAATTTCCTTGTTATCAATCAATTGTTGGATTCCTTTCTTCAATAGAGGACAGTCAAATGGGGAGGACAGGAAAGTATGGCAATCTTGGTCACATCCTGGGAACACCCCATCCTTCAACAAATTCAACTTGATGGTTAGGAGAGGAGTTGACAGTTCATCTACAATAGAAATAAACAGATCTTCTTCCACAGCATTGGCATTGTGCCCATGCTTAGGAATCGGTGCGGAGATAACATTCGGCTTTTCGGGAGCTTCAAATTCAACTTCCTTTGCGTCAATTAGATCTTGAATCTTGTTCTTCAGGGCCCAACAGTTGTTGGTGTCGTGCCCTGGACTTTCTGAGTGGTACGCGCATCTGGCGTTGGGATGGTAATATGGAGAAGCAGTGTTAGGATTTTTAGGGGCCTCCTTTAGCATAGCCAGGTTCAACTTTAAGAGATGTGGTAAGACTTGAGCAGGAGTCATGTTTATCTTGGTGAATTGCCTTACAGGTCTTTCCACCTTTTGCTGGTTATTTCTCGGCTGATCATTTCTTGGCTGATTGTTTCTCGGCTGGTCTGATGCAGACTTCTGAATCATAACGGCCCCACTGTTGGTCGTCGTTCAGTTCTTCCCTGATTTCTTTGGGCATAGACAACATACACTTCCTTCTTTCCAGTGAAGGGCTTTTTTACAGTTGCAGAGGTAGAAGCATCTTTCTGAATTTTCCCGCTTCTAATACCGGCTTCCACCCTTTCGCCAGTTAGAATCAACTCAATGAAACCTGCAGAGGAGCTTCCAATCAAGTGATTAAATAAAGGACCTGACAAAGTCCCCAAGAACATGTCCACTAGCTCTCTTTCAGATAAAGGTGGTTGCACCCTTCCGTCCAAATCCCTCCATTTGTGGGCGTAGTCTTTAAAGCCCTCATTGGTAGCCATAGCCATACTCTATAGCTGAGTAAGGGTTGGCGCCAAGTAGGCATTGTATTGATACTGTTTATAGAAGGCGGCTGCCAAATCTTCCCAATTATGCACATCATACCTCTCTAACTGGTAGAACCAATCCAGCCGCGTCCCCGATAAATTGTCCTGGAAAAATTGGACCCACAGGTCTTTGTCAGAAGAATGTGGTTGAATTTTCCTGACATAAGATCGTAGGTGCATCTTGGGACAAAACACCCCATCGTACTTAGCAAACAGCGGCACTTTAAACTTAGGAGGGATTACAATTCCAGAAACGAACCCTAACTCCTCAAAATCCAGCCCCGGTACTCTTTGTACTTCCATAGCAGCTAGACGTTCTTCCAAGTTCTTGTATTTGTCATCGGCCGGAGGGTATTGCTGTTCAGAGTAGTCCTCATCTTCTTCCTCTTCTGCTTCAGAATCAGATGGTATTGTCGTTCCTTTACCTTTTCCTTCCCCCTCTTCAGATGTTGATGGGAATTCCAAAGTCCGTCTGGCTTGTCCTTCAAATCTTCTACCCATGACAACCACACCAGCTCTTTTCTTCTTCTTTTTCTCTTTTTCCTTCTCTAGCAGAGTCTTGAGCTCCTCCTGCCCCTTGGCTAGGGTCAAGAGTAGTTGTTGA
This sequence comes from Vicia faba, assembly GCA_948472305.1. Taxonomy (NCBI): domain Eukaryota; kingdom Viridiplantae; phylum Streptophyta; class Magnoliopsida; order Fabales; family Fabaceae; genus Vicia; species Vicia faba. The sequence goes on along the minus strand of OX451738.1, from coordinate 1,312,162,446 downwards.
AATTGTGAATTATGAGCTTGTAAGTCTTTGACCGTTTGTTCTATATCCATCTTGCTGAAATAAACAGCAGAGAGATGAGGAAACTTGGTGTGAAGACCTGCTTATGCATATGATGAATGATATGTATTCATGTAATGATTTCAAGGATTCAGAAATTCAAATTTGTTTTAAACAAAAAAGAAACACACGTCATATTAATAAGATAGAATTTGTTAGTACATAAATGCCCCATGGGCAAAATAATACAAAATTCTAAGGTAAAAAGATGTTGCGCATCCTCTTTTGTGCCATGTAGGTGTTGAGAGTCTGCTCTTCGTGAAGTATCCGAGTGAGTTCCAAAACCTTCTTCTCGCTTGCGTAGAATTGGGCTTTGAAAGTGTCGCGCTCTCCCTTGAGCTGTATCCAACTCCTTTGTAAGTCTTCGAGTGATGTTGGCATATCAGGATGTAGGAGGGTGTATGGAACCTCTCCTTCCATAACAGGCTCTATAATCACAGGGAGAATGGAGGGATAGGGCATCATAAGACTTTGGGCACGGGTTCGTACCCACTTGAGGTAAGGCTCAAGAGGGATGGAATTCTTGTGTCCTAAGGTCTTACTGTCCACCTTGTTGGGCATCCTCCAAGCTCGGATGAACCTTTGTCTGAGTCCTTGGTTGTCGTTGTCGAAGTCGAAAACCAAACCTTGAATCAGCATGTCATGTGGGCCATCCCTTCGGGCATAACCAAACTGTCTCAGAGCCAAGCAAGGGTTGTATGTGATGCCTCCCCTAATGCCAAGTAGAGGGACATTAGGTAATTCCCCATAACAGTCGATGATGATAACATTCTCTTTTGATCGAGAACACCAATGGATATTTGAATATGTAAGAGTCATCAATCGTTGTGACCACCTCAAACCTTGCACATTCTTCAAGACTGATTGGGGAAGATGAGAAATAAACCATCTTGCCAGAAGAGGAGTACATCACATGAGAACACCTCTTTTCCTCATTGTACGAGTGTGAAAAGAGTGGAGGATATCCCCAAGAAATGTAGGCACCGGGTTGCGAGTCATGAAGATTTTGACAGCGCTCACATCTATGAGTTGGTCAGGGTTAGGGAACAAGACCATCCCATAGATGAGAAGAGCTACAATCTCATCAAAATCTTGCAAGTCTAGAGAATTCCAACAGCTTTGGGCCTTCTCAAACATAAACTTTGACAAGAAGCCTTTGACACCACTTCTAGTTTCCCAATGTGTTGTGACATCAGAGGAGTGCAAGTGTAAGGCTTGAGAAATCTCTTCTGGCTTTGGATCTCTCTCCGTACCATTGAAGGGTAGTTGATTGAGAATAAGAATCCTCAAGAGTTGAGAAAATTCCTCCAAAGTGGGCACAAGTTGGTAGTCAGGAAATGTGAAGCAATGATGCAAAGGGTCAAAGAACTGGAAGAGAAGTTTCACCATATCCCCCTCAATGTTGGAAGTGACTAAGTTGAGAAGACGAACATGCCTCTCGGTGAATGGAGAATTCTCAGGAATCCTTGAAGCTAGCTCCTTGAGTTGTGGAGGAATTCTTACAAGGTTGATTTGGACAGTTTTCCTGCGAAGTGCATCCATAACCTACAAAACAAGAACAAAGATGAATCTCCAAAATCCTTGAAATGGTTAGTGGATGCATATGATGCTTCATGATGTCCATGATGTTATGCACAAGTATATATGTACAAGCAAATCACACAAGTTCCTAGTTTAGGATTGCATGGGGTTTCATAGGTAAGTACCCTCTTGAAGTTTAGTTGGCTCAACCTGTCCTAGAAATAGTAACCGGGTTCTAAGGAGCTCAATATCACTGGATTGTTTCCTTGTTCATTGTTTCAATTCAGCCTCTTTACTGGCGACCGAAATATTCCAAGGAACCAACCCTCAATGAGTGTAGTATCGAGTATCTACCAACTTCAGACTGCACCAAAGTCGATCATCTCACTACATCCTAAAAGGCCAAGTTGGTCAAGTAAAGGTTCTAAAAGTCCATTAGTGCTTCATGACATTACTCAGCAGCCCCGTATTCTCTTTGATTGACTCAAAGGCTACCGGTACCCACAAATATGTTGCACTAACATAGCTATTTCTTAGACCATGTCGGTATACCCCGCACAGTTTCCACAATGTATTGCTATTTACCTATGAATGTTTCCCAAATCCGGGTAGAGGATTCAAACCCAAACAATAGAACCAAAGTGTAAAGAAAACAAGTCAAGCAAGATAAGCATGTAAAGGTGATCTAAAACCCTAAGGTAACCCCAATTTTAGAATTCTCCCCAATAGAGTCGCCAGTTCTGTGATACGGTGGGAGAACTGACTTGAGGTTTTGCGTTTGTGTTTGCAAATGTTGCAGTTTAGCAAGAGTCGCCACCGACTTTTCTTTTATCCAAAAGGAAAGGTAAAAAAGCACAGGAAAGACCTTTGAGATTATTTTTGGGTTAGGGGGGTAGATTATGAAAAGGAAAGGTGCTAGCACCCTTTTCATCCATGGTTTTCCATAGGCTCTTAGTTAATTATTTTAGATCACTTGCTTTGCTTTTGCAATTGTTTTAAATGGTGCTTTGTGTGGTTTTGAAAGTATTTTGAAAAGAGGCCATCGTTTAGGCAATCTTTGTAATGATTCTCGTTCATAAGAATGTATACAAAGATGTTTGTCTTTTGAAAAATGTTTCAATGTTTTGAAAGTTGTTTGGAAAATGTTTTGAAATGTGTGTGTTTTTTTTGAAAATAGCAAGGATTATTTGCAAATTGATCAATTAACTAGAAGCATATCTACCTACTCAAAAGTCTTTCTTGTACATTTTTATTCCTTTGATGTTGTTGACCTACCATTGTTTTGGTAGACAACCCTATCTTTGGATATTAAATGGGACGGGCATGGGTCATCGTATGACCATGATAGCAACATTGCCAAGTATCTTAGCAAGTTTTGAGGGACTAAGATCATTTTGTTTTTAGGCAACCTTTGATAGCGTCATAAAGGGACTATGATCTTATTTGTTTGATTTTACCAAGATACCTAGCATGCATACCATGGCCATGTTTTAAGGAAACCAAGTGGGTGAAACCCTAGGGGTGTTTGTGTGCAATGTGTTGTCATTTTTCATGCATTTTTGTCTTGTGTTAGGTCTTGCTATTTGTTTCATTTTTGTCTTATCATACAAAACCCTAATTTACTAAACATGTATATAATGCGATAAATTGCGTAAAGTAAATCTAAACTATTACAACAATTATTATGGGAGGGGGGATACAAGTTTTTGAATGGGGATATTTGCACAAAATAAAACCCTAAAATATTATTACAACCTAATTGAATTATTGTACAATAAATGAATACACAATTATTTAAATATGCAAATAAAATGTATTTATGCAAAAATGTTTTGTAATTGTTTTATGTATGAGAAAATAAAATTATCTAAGTCCTAAAAATAAGAAAAAATAATATTATTATTTTTGAAAGGGGAAACCCTAATTTTGTTTTAAAAGAAAATTAAGTTTTCTAATATTTATTTGTCCATTTTTGTCATTAGAAATAAATAAGTAATATTATACACAATATTAAAAATTAAATATGTGTGAAAATAATGTTTTTGTGTGAAAAATAATAAAATAAAAATGTATAATATTTTTATTAAAAGTTGTTATGAATAAATAAGAAAATAAGCTCTATTTATTAAAATAAAATTATTTTATATGTGAAAAAATAATAAAAATGAAATAAAATTGCAAAAAATTAAGAAAATTATTTTTGTGATTTTTAATGTTCAGAAAAATAAATGCAAGTCAAAAATATAAAATATGCAAGAAAATATGCAAAAATATAAAAATAATCAAGGGGGTGTAGATAGGAAACATGGGGTGTGGAAAGTAGAAAAAACAAGGCCCAGGCGCGCCAGGCCCAGACAGGTCGTCCCTGTCCTCCAGCTCTTCTCAAACGCGCGTTTCTGTGCTTCAACCTGTAACTTGCTTTTCTTTGCATAAAATCAAAAACTTGTAACATGAAAAATGTAGCTCATGATCTCACGATTCCAGTGATATAAAGTTTGTGACCTAACACTCAAAGATCAAGGAGAATTTTATCACCCCTAATTTCTGACCTAAAATTTTCATGAACTTCAAGCTTCAAATTCTCACTACTCAGTTAATATAAATGACAACTATGCATATGTACAGCTTAAGCAAGTTAAGGACTACATTTTTGCTTCACAAATCAAAGCCTAAGGATTCCTAAATAGAGAGATAGAACTTTGAAAAATACCTGGTTCAGCTGAGTTTGGATATGGTAATATGGGGACTTTGAGTGAGGCCTGAAGATCGTGTGAGCTTCCTTGAAGTTCGCTCAACCTTTTCCAATGCTTAGCTGGTCTTGTAGATGGCTGAAACTCCTTGTAGAAGTCAACCTGCAAACCTCCAAAATGAAAATGGTGATCCTTGAAACAGGGGTTACAGTTGCAAGACAAGGGCCTGGAGAGTTTAGATGGGATGTATGTAAAGTGTTTGAACTGTTAAAATGAGAAACGCACGAGCCAATATTGATTTGGCAAGGGTTCTGCAGATGATGCCTTGTTTGGGCAGAAAAATGTGATTTTGGTGTTTGAGAGTGTTTGGGATGTTGGGCAATCGTTTTTCTACTTGCAACAAGTTTCTGAAGTTGTTTCAAATGATGCTAAGGCTTCCCTTTAACAGATGGACAAGTTATCTTGACTTTTGCAAGTTTACTTGCTTTTGAAGAAAGTTTGAGGTGACAATGCCAAAGGCCTGTAAAGGCTAGCTTTTGGACTGCATAGAGTTGGTACAAGTTTCCTGATGTTTGTGGATCTTGTTTGCAACAAAAGATCAGGTTCATGGCTCAAGAAATGTAAAGCTGGAAAAAGCGAGCTTTATCAAAGTAGTATTGTGAACTTTATGCCATTTTTGGATTAATTCATTGTGCAATGCTTCAAAAGTCAGAACAAGACCATTATCCATTGAGTTTGCATTTAATTATGGAGTGTAGAAGGGATTTGGGACCTGTAATGCAAGGTACAAGCATGCTAGGACAGATTTGCAACTTGAAGCATTTGTAAACATGGCTTGAACAAAAGTGACAAATTGCCATTTTTCTCTTCTTCGATTCTCCCTAACCATAAATGATCTTGGAGAGTTCTTTGACATTTTGGAAATCTTGTAACATGCTCTACAATCCATATTTGAAATGAATTTTGAAATACCTCTGGAACTAGGTGAACAATTCCCATGAAGTTGGGTCAAAAACCTGCCTAAACTAGGGCAAATTTTCACTAAGTCTTTTAGTTCATGGGCCCTTATTAACAAAATCATAACTTGAGATCCAAGCGTTTTTTGGGAAAACTTTGTGAATAAAAGTTGTAGATATCATGGAGGACTACAACTTTCATGTTGGAAGTTTTCTTTGAATTCAATTGCATCATGGTGAAAAAGTTGTGGAAAGTTGGGAAAAATTAGAAAATTTTCCATACTTAGAAATTTTCCAAGTTATGAAAAATTTTCAAATTAAACCCTAATTTGCAAAATTGATTTTCTTGATCAACAAGTTTCATATTTTGACATATCATGATGAATTATGACCCTTGGCACTTGATTTAGACCAAAAAGTCAAAGCTTGACTTTTTAGTGTACAGTTGATTTTTGATCAGTTAACTGCAAAATTCATTTGTCAATCCTATGCATTTGAGATATTTTGAACTATGTGATTATGTCAAGATGATGCTATTGAGTCCTTGAAATCATGATTGAACCCAATTGGTCACTGACTAGGTTAAAAATCAGAAATTGCCCTTTCTTAGTCAAAACCCTAATTTTGACCATTTTGCCCTTTTGATGATCTGATCAAATTTCTTGAGGAGTTGTGATCCAAACTTGATCAAATGGTACATAGGAGCCTATAATGTTGTTGTGGATCAAAAATTATGAAGTTTGACTGTAAATTGACCATGGTTGACTTTTTCCCCAATACAGCTGATTTTTAGGTCAACTGTCAAATTGACTGGGCAAAAATGTGATTCAAGACTTGAAACTTGGTATGGGAAATCTTAGGGGTCCAAGATGGTGTATGAAAGTCACATGAAGCATTGATGGTCCAAAAATCCTTGTGCAAACTCAAACCCTAATTTCAGGTCATCAGTGCAAGATGAGGTCTTGAGTTGAGCAAACCCTAATCCTCTCTGGAGTCCAAGAAGTCTTGTGAGGAAAAATCTTGATAAAATGAGAGGGAAAATTTTGGGGTATAACACTTAAATTATAGTGGTTATAGCGATTCGAATGAATGCTATGTGAGTTTTAAATTTTAGTTTATCACTACAGTTATCTTGTATGAATGAGAAAGTTGATAACTCACAAATTTAAGCAGATAGAAATCAAATGCAGAAAACTAAAATGGACACGATATTTGTTAAGGCAGTTCACCCTGTCATCCTTGTGTGGGCTACTCTGCCCCCAATTCTATAATATAGAATTAGGATATGAAATTAATTTTGCAAAGTTTGTAAGAGAAGATACAATCACCACAATTCAAAATCACTTGATGAATCTTGTATGTTGCACTCCTCTTCCCTTGATTCCAGATGAATCAAGTATGCCAAATCTTGAACAAACACTCCTTCTACTTTGAATGATTTTGTACTCAAGAAAATTTAGCCCCAAATCCTTCTTCACAATCCTCTGATTACCGCTACCCGATTGAACACTCCACGGTCTTCCAATCCCTTAGCTCGGCTGAATTTAATGAAGCAAATACTTGTGATAAAAACCCCCAATTTTGGAGGACAAAACCCAAATGGTTTTATTCAAGAAAAAACCCATAAAGATCTCTACCCAAATCTGAAATTGCACTTTCAATTTGAACGTTATCAACACAGACCCAAGAACTTGATCAACAAAAATGATTATGTGTAGTTGTTGATAATTGATGAGAGGTTGAAGATGAAGAGAACTCTTGTGTATATCTTTCACTTTTTCTTGTTGTTAGTAAAATAGAGGCCAAAAGAATATTTATAGGTCATTCCCATGATGTAACAGCATAGCAGAAAAAATGAGACAATTTAGCGATGTGTTGACTCATGCAGGATATACATAAGGCGTGCGCCTTCCCGAGCGAGATAGATGTTGATATTCCTTCAGTCATGCGCAAACTCATTGTTTTGATGTGCCGACTCATGTTTTACCAGAACTATGCATCGACGCGTAGAGAAGGCGTGCACCTTCCCGAGCGAGAGATGTTGAAATTCCTTCAGTCATGCGCCGACTCTTTCCCTGATGCGCCGACTCATGTTCTCCCAGAACCATGCGTCGATGCATAGAGGAAGAGTGTGCCTTCCAAGACGTTTCCAAGCAAAAATCTTCTTCTCATGAGCCGACCTAAGGATCCATGAGCCGGCTCATGCAGTCTGTTTTGAGATAAATGCTTGTTTTTTATGTTTCTCACTTACACATGTTTGAAGTAAGATATATTTGCATAGATAGGTTTTTGAAAATCATTAAAACTCATTTATTTCACTTTTCCCTCACATACTCCCCCTTTTTGATGATGGCAAAAACCACAAATATGAATCGTCTTGCAAATTATCCAATTATGCTCCCCCTGAGATATTGATTATTTCTACTGTGGCTGTATTCCTTTCCTTCTCCCCCTTTGACAACATCAAAAAGAAACAAGGACATGGATTAAGAGAACCAAAAACATAGAGTGACCAATATTTTGCAACTTTGAAAAAAGAGCATAAACTAACATACACACAATATGAAGCAAGTGCAAACTAAAATAGAAGCAATAACCAATAAAGTAAAACAATACGATGTTCATAGTTACAAACCCAAAATAAAACACAAAGTAGTACGGGAAGTAAAGCAGTTTAATACAAAACCAAGATAACATAAGCATAATGAAAAAGAAATAAAGTTCCAAGCATTGACTAATGTTGTTGTTCCTCATTGTCTTGTGGTTGGTTTGGTGGAAAGCGAGCCATGAAAGCCGACTGAAAGTTTTCCAGGTTTGAGTTTTGTGTTACCATCATTTCATGAAGAGTGTTATATAGGTGGTCTTGGAGGCTAGCATAATCATTGAATTGAGTGTTTTGAAGGTTGACTATTCCAGCAAGATTGTTAATTCGTTCAGTTGCTAATGCCATGTCTTCATGATGGTGGACGTGCATTTCCTCAAGTTTGTGCATCACTTCATCATAGGATCTATGAGGCTCATGGTCATCATTTTCGTTGTCGGTTTCTTCCTCCTCTTCAGCACTTTCTAGATTCTCAGTATCAACTTCATCGCCCTCAGCATCTTCCATTTCATCATCCTGTCCAACATCTTCATTTTGAACCATTACCAAGTTAGACTTCACAAAGTACTTGTACTTACCAATATGGGGATTCATTGATGACCCATAAGTGCGAGAGTTTTGGAGGTAAAATCTGAATCTGGCATAATAGGTGTAAGTGAAATACCAGTAAGATCAAGGTTTTCTTGACTGAGAGTTCCATGAATGAATGATGGATACCCCAAGGCAGATCCTCTAGGGGAATCCCTTAATGCAAATAATCGGCTAGTGATGTAATACGGCCAATTTATCTTAATTTTGTTTAGAATTGTCCAAATTAACATAACCTCAGGTTGATCAATACGAGACAACCCACCCTTTTTGGGGAGAATTATCCTTGACACAATCCATTGCATAATTAGAGCCAGAGGAACCAATTGACCTGTTGTGACAGTTTTTGGAAAAGCAATACTTTGCACAAAATTCTCAGGATATGTTTGTTTTAACATGGAGTTTAAGGCATGTTTGAAGTCATAGTCTGCAGGAAGCTTAGTGTCAGTGATTTTAACAGTATCGGTGTCAACAGGGAACAACTAAAAAGTTTTGCAAATTTCATTATCTACTTTGACAACCTTATCAGCGATTCTGTATGAAAATTGATGATCAGATAATTTACCTTTTATACACGCATAGAATACCTTGACGAGTGCCTCGTTGTAGTCTCCATCCAACTCAAGGAATGGAAACACCTTTTGATGGTCCAACAATTCCACCACATCTGAGATATGCAGGCGTTTGAGAGTGTTACGGAAGGCACAAAATTGCCTAACTAACCTTCTTCTAGCAAACTTTTCATCATATTTTTCAGTGGGATCAGAAGGAAGAAATGACAGAGGAGTAACCTGAGTTTGATTTGAAGAGTTACCTCGGATACTCCTTTTCTTTGTTGCCCTAGAAGCCATGGATGAAGGTTTAGAGAGATTTGGAGTTGAAGTGACACAGTGGGTTTTTTGGGTTTTAAGATTTTGAGATTTTGAGAGGGAGGTCAGATGAGGGAACAACAACACATCAAAAGGATGCATGCAATTTGATCCACACAATATAAACTAGGGTATGATGGTATGCCAAACCGCGATGCGTCGACCTATGAAGGGATGCGTCGACTTATTCCAGTAAGATAGGCGTAAATGAGTTTCTCAATCAGGCGTGCACCGACCGATCAGAATTTTAGGTCGGCTCATGTATGCAAAGTTTTGAAATTTCTTGTATTTCATGGAATGTAGGTTTTGTAGACATTAATTGAACATAGTAAACAAGTACGCATGCACAGAAGCAATAACACACAAAGAATTTAATTATTTCATAACACCAATATTTAAGAAAAATGATCACTAATGAGAAAGAGTAGGAAGGATATTACCAAACGTATTTGAATGACACGATGCCCTCACTTGTCACCAGCCCGAGATGATATTCACGAATCATAGATACACAAAGATAAATAAAGGAAATGCAACTCATTTGAGTTGTGATCTATCCAAAATATCAAGGACACCGAGTTCCCTACAAATGTGAAAGAATGGTTCGGTCTTGTTGTACCCCAAAATTTTCCATCTCATTTTACTCAATACATACTCCTAGAGATCCTCAATTTGCTCAGGTTTGCCCAAGAGTTGACCAGACAAACTCTCTCCTAAGGCAATAGGTCTCAAATTAGGGTTTCCATTTTCATCAAGATAGGTGGACTCCAAAGACCTCATATTCTCTCCATGGTCCTAATATGTTCTTAATACCCTCCATGTAAAGTTTCATGCCTTGCACAAGAAGTTTGCTCAGTCAACTGCTCAGATGCTTGAGAATTGACTGTATTAGGTCAAAAGTCAATTGTGGCCCACAAATAGTCAAACTTCAAGATTTTTGGTCAACATAAACATTTTTAAGTTACTTTCATCATTTTATCAAGGGTTGATCATGATTCTTCAAGGAATTCTCCAAATTCATCAAAACCTAAAAGTTGCTAAATTATGATTTCATAGGAAAAGTCAACCAAACTTTGACCAAGCACAACTTCCACATACTTTATCATAAATTTTCCATCCAAGGCTCATTTTGAATAAGATGTAATTCCCTACAACTCATCTTCATCCCACAAGTCCAAAATATGCACTCATAAAAAGATAAGAATTTCTACATTATGGGTCCTTTTGAAAAGTCAACAAAAACACCTTTTGGGTCAAAGCTTCTTACATGAACATGGAAGACTCAGTTGAGATGAGACCAAAAGGGTTGCTTAGGGGACATCCTAAGATTTATAAAAAGTCCAAGAACACCACCTTAGGGTTAAAATTGGAAGAGATATCCCTTGTCAAAGTTGACCCTTTTTGCAAAATTGCCAAGAGTCAAATGGGCTCAAAATTACATTTTTTCCAAATGGGCCTAACTTTTTATGCTTGCACCTCACTTATAATATGGTCCACGACCCAAATAATCACCCACACGTTATTTGCTTCATTTTCCAATTTATTTTGATTTTTTATTAATTAAAAATTGAATTAAATCAAATAATTGGTAAATAATATCAAAGATCTATTTTGATATGATTTTTTGACAGGTTTGCAATCAAAATATGCTGAAATATCAAGGTCAAATCAAATCAAGCATGATTGGTACAAGAAAGTGATGATTTGGCTCAATATAGAAAGTTTACATATGGCATGGAAATCAAATCAAATCTTCCATAATTGCAAAAATACAAGTCAGTTTTATAACCCTAATTCGTTCTAGGATATATAATGAACATGTACAAGGCATAAGAGAGGGGTTGGAAATCGTGAAGAGGCCAGAACAAACTTTAAAATTTAAAAGAAAAGTGGTGGTTCGATTTCCATTCTAGAGGTCAATTCAAGCCATCCTAACATTACCAATAGATTGTTGGACATCTCAGGAACGTATCCCAATCAATTGCAAGTCGCCCCAACTCCAGAATCATCACGTAGCAGTCACACGGTTTGCAATTTTTTTCAGAATCGATTATCATAATTCCTGCATCATTAGCACGTGTAATTGATATATTTGTAATCTTTGACATGTTTGCAAGCTGACTGAATAGTTTAATTGCATTTTTGAAGCCTATATATGTACTTGCCATTTTTAGGGTTTCCACATGCGTTTTAGGGTTTTTGGCTACAGGTAAAATTAGGCCATGAATAAGGTACCATGATGACCGTGACATCATGACCAGTTGAACCCTGGTCTTCAATTTCACTTATATTGCGTTTTGTGAGTTTTTGAGTTGTGCAGGTTTGTAGCTACAGACTTTTGTCTGTAGGTAAAGGTGAAGGAACCTAAGACGACGGAGAATGAAGAAGAAGATAACGTGGCAACCATCTAGTTGTCCGTTTAAATCTCATGCGTTTTTGTCCACTAACCATTTGTTTTTTCCATATTATATTTTGTTTTTAATATAGTAACAACTAAGCAAGTTGGCCCAGTGGAAGAGCGCATTGGTGGAGAGTATAAGGACCTGGTTTCGATCCTAGGTCCCAGCAAAACTTTATTTTCTTTTCCATTTGCAGATCATGTGCATCACCTGCCCAGATGACTACCATGCGCCACCAATATCTAGCCAGCAGATGCATAGTCAACCAGATCTGACGCCTACCATTGAGATACCATGGTATACCCTCAGGTCAACACCACAGGGAATCAAGCGCTGACTGGGCTTGGATGGCTATTGGGCCTGGAAAATTCAGAAATACACCCTCCTTCAGCAATTCAACACAGGCCCATTTCTAATTCTTTTTTTATTTATTTCTTTTATTGTACTTAATTTGTTTAATTATTTTTCACCAAAAATTAATTGTTTTTTTTTAATTAATCATAAAATCAATAAATCACAAAAACACAAAAAGATCATTTTTTTTATAAAATATTTATTTTTATTTAATTAGTAAATTAGGTCAATTTAATTTCTTTTTTCATAATTAAAAATAATTAGAAACTAGGTTCATTTAATTCCTTTTGTAAATAAAAATTAGAAATTAGGGTTTAACTAATTTTCAATTTAATTGTTTTTTCTCAAATAAAAATGCACAAAAATACTTTTCTCTCAATTAGGGTTTTAGGTTATTTTTAAACATTCTTGCATTTAATTCGCCGCGCGTATTTTAATTCTTTTATTATAATTGTAAATGCTCCGAGTTTGTAATAGTAATTAGGGTTTTAAATTCCGCATTTTTTTTATTTTCAGTCGAGATAATTATGTAACTGCCAAAGCTTTGTAATAGCCAGGTTTATTTTTTCGCACTTTAAATTTCTGCAAATCTTTAACTGTCTAGATGTATGCTAATAGGATTGTATGGTAAGAATATCTTAAAATTAAAACGGTAGATCACCTAACATGCAAAGACTAAATTAGCTAAAAAATTCACATGCACATATTCACTCCTAGGGTTTGCCTCACTTTGGTTGCCTTCGGTAAACAGTCGTTAAGCATAGGAGATTTTAGTGGTTGCCCCCCAGTCTAAAAGATCAAAATGAGCCATTCAAATGTTGCCTTAGAAATATCTTAAGACTTTAGGGTTACTATTAAGGCTTCCTAACTGTTGCTTTGGTGACTGTATTTGTCCCTTTCGAATGTCCCTCAAACTCCAAAGATGGGGTTACCTACTCCATAATAGTAGGATAGCGTTGTCTAAAGGAAACGAGAACGAACAATATTTTTTCGAGTAGGTAGAATCTTAAGTACTTGCTCAACAAAACTTTTCACACAAACACCTTTCAAAACAAATTTTCAAAACTACTTCGTCACATCCTTGAGGACTGATACAAGGTTTATCACGAAGTAAAACTTTTCAAAACAAGAACACACAAGCAATTTTAAAAAGATGAGCAAGTACCTAAGAGCCCGTGGAAAACCATGGATAGAAAGGGTTCTAACACCATCCCTTTCTATAATCTACCCCCCGTACTCATAAATCTCGAAAAAAGGTTTTTTCTGTTCTTTTTCCTTTTCCATGATTGGATGAAATAAAAGTCGGTGGAGACTCTTGCTTACCGCGACATTTTGCAAACAAAAAACACAAAACGTAAACCAGTAAAAGCAGTCGGTTCTGCCACCGTATCACAGAACTGGCGACTCAGCTGGGGATATAAAGTGGGGTATACCTTAGGATCTAGGTCATTTTTAAATTGCTTTCTGGTTTGTTTTGTATGCTTTATTCTTAAAGGGTTTTGTTTGGGCATTGTTAAAAATTCTACACCCGGATCTGGGGACACTCATTAGGTACACAACAACAGATCGTGGAGACTGTACGACATAGACCGATATGGTTTAAGCGATGGATGTGTTGGTGTGGCACTTTGGTTGGTACTGATATCCTTCGTGGGGAAACGAGGAGAGTATGAGGCCGCCGCGTGGTGTCGTGAAGCACTAACGGGCCTTAGAACCTTAGTTGAACAAACTTGGCCATTAGAAAGTAGTAAGATAGCCGGCCTCGGTGTAGAGCTGAGGATTGGTTGATACTCGATGCTACACTCATTGAGATCATACTTTCGGGATATTTTGGCCGCAAGAAAAAGATTGCTTGAGCTGAGACAATGCTTGATAAAGGATGGTCAGTGATGTTGAGATCCATTAGAACCAGGTTACTTTTTATGACAAGTTTGAAACCAACTAAACTTCAAGAGGGTACTACCTTTAACCTCATGCAGGCCTTAAACCTAAGGACTTGGTTTTATTTGACTGTGTTTGCTATACCTGTGTTTGCTATACCTGTGGTTTCTCATGACATCATGCATCATGACATAGCATCCATTATTATTGCACTAACCATTTCAAAGACCAAGGGAATTTATCTTTGTTCTGTTTTGCAGATCATGGCTTCCGTTCGTAGGAACACTATCTGAATCAGCTTTGTGAAGATACCTTCTGTGATCGGTGGATCTGGAACTGACTGTTTAACGCTGGTTCGCGAAATGTCGCGGAAGCAAGAGTCGCCACCGTCTTTTATTTTCTCCAAATGGAAAGGACAAAAGCACAGAAAAATTCCTTAAAGAGATTGCTCTCGGTTCGGGAGGTAGATTATAGAAAGGGAAGGTGTTAGCACCCTTTCTATCCATGGTTATCCATGGGCTCTTAGATACTTGCTCATTTGTATTTTCAAAAATGGTTTGCTTGCTTTTCAACTGTGGGTTTAAAAAGTTTCTTTGAAAATTCCAGTTCGACTCTTGTATCAGTCCTCAAGAGTGTTTGAAAAATTGCTTTCGAAAGCTTTTTGAAAAGGTGTCGGTGTGAAAAGTATTTTTGAATTTGTTTTGAAATTTAGAGCAAGTATCTAGAGTCGTCTACCTACCCTAAGGAATTCGTCTGTGTAAATGTCCTTTAAAGTAGTGCCATCCCACCATTGAGAGGTAGGTAGCACCACCGTTGGAGGTGTTCGGGTCAATTCGAGGTTCGGGACATGGTGATCACCAGAGCAATGGGAAGACACCTTAGAAGCTACCCTCATGCCAGGTTCCCGGATCATGAGGACTTACTAAGACATCCTCTACTCGACGATCACCTTTCGAGGCAAGGCAACAGTGAGGCGTACCCTAGGGGTGGTGTGTGATTTGTGTATCGTTTTCATTTATTTTTGTCTTGTTCATGTCATGGTGATCTACGCGTTTGTTTTTATTTAATCACTCATTCTTGCATGCATTTATTTAACAGTTAAAAAAGATGCGGAAATTGAAAGTTCTAAACTATTACAAAGGCGCGGGTCCACATCGCCAAAATTAAAATCCAGGGCCCGATTTGACGGAAAGTAAAGAAATAAAGTAAAGTGCGAAAAATAAATATTACACGGCTTTGGGAGAATTACATTAATATTTAAAAGAAAGAAATAAATAAAATGCGCGAATAGGAATTAAAATTGAAAACGAGGGCGTTGGACCCTTTTGAAGTTAAATTGAAATTAAAAATTAATTAATTATTTATTGAAATAAAAGAAGTGTTTTTTAGGTTTTTTGTATTTATGAAATAAGAAAATTAAAATTAAAATTAAAAGAAACCCTAATTCTAAGTTATTTTTAATTATTTGAGAAAAATGTTAAAGTTTAACTTAATTTACTAAAGAATTTATGTACATGTTTATTTACAAAATAAATTAGTAATTAATAATAATAATAATGATGAGAAAATTATTTATTAAAAAAAATGATGAAAAAGTTAAAAACCCTAATTTCTACATATTTAATTTATTAAGAAAAATATTAAAGTTTTGAAACCTAAATTAATCTAATTAATTGTTTAAAGTTTATTTACAAAAATAATAATAGTGAAATTAATATTAATAAAATAAACATTTTTTGATTTTTCTGTATTTTATATTTATTATGAAAATTATTTTATGGAATTAAAAGAAAACAATTAAAAAACAATTAAAAGAATAAAAAGGAAAAACAAATAAAAATTAAAAATTGAGCAAACCATAGGGGGTGTCTGGCCCAAGGGGAGGTTTTTTTTGAAGTATTGACTCCTGAGTACCGTGGTCTGCATTCTTTGGCCATTGGATTGAGTTTCATGCATAAGTTGTTCTACTTTGGCCATTTGGTTTTTGGCTTTTGGCTTTTGGCCATTTGTGTTCTGGCCTCAACGTTCCTTAATCTTCTCAGGATGTCTGTCTCGCCACGTATTGGTGTCATGTGTAAAATGTTCTGTTCTGGCCATTTGGCTTTTGGCTTTTGGTCATTTGGCTTTTGGCCTCAACGTTCCTTAATGAACCTGCATGGGATCCTGTCTAAATCTGCAGTGTTGAATCTCACGAACACATTAAATAAAATCATAAAATGCAAATAAAGCCAATATATGAAGAAATTTAATGTTTAGGCACAATATGGCATGTATGAATGATTATACCCTTTTGATCATTGAGATCAAATCAATCTTACCCTTACTGGAAAATTAGTGACCGGAATGCTTTTATGCCTTACTGGAAAATTAGGATCATGGAGATCAGGCCAGCCTTATCCTTACTGAATAAGTAGTGAGGTGTTGGTTTGTAACTGTGATGACTTTTTTGTAGTGAGAGAGGGATTTGTAATAAGGATTTCAAGGCTTTAGGGTTCTTGAAAGAATTCGATATTCTAACAGTATTGTGACAAAGTTTTTTCTCTCTTTTCCTCCTCTCTTTTTTTTCTCCCTGGTTTGTGTGAAAAGAAGGTGATTATATAATGGAAATTAGGGTAAAGCAAATGGGCTTTGAATGTGCAATTGGGCCTCCAATATTCACTTGAATTCGTCACTTTCCAGGCTAAATCGCAGGGACTTAAGTGTAATTTTTGAAGTTGAAATGTGAAAACAAAATGTAGCTGACATCGATAACTAACTCCTGTCCGAAAATCGACTCAATCGGATAAACGGTGAATTAGTTATGAATTTTTGAAGTTTCAGCTCAGACAAACTTATTTTGGGCTCCAGTGTCAACTCTGACACATTCTTCAATAAAAAACTGGTATTGATCGGTGCATAATTTGGTCTCGACTTTTAAAGAAAAGTTGTAGATCTATGAGTCAGTGACCTTGTGTAAAAATATGAGCCCAATCCGATAAAAATTGACCGAGTTATGAATTTTCGAAGTTTCGGCCCAGATGAAATAATATTCAGCATTCAGGATTTTCAGCGTGTCACGCACTCTGAGCAAAAAACGAAGGCCTTTTGAATACCGTTTGAACTCAATACCTTCTGTGAAAATGTAGCCAACTCAATTTGTGAAATTTTGGCACCGGAACCAGCTCGATACGATGAAAATCGACCAAGTTATGATTTTCTGAACATGACGCAAATAAACTTCTGTCACAAATTTTCCGTATGAAAATACTTGATAAATCCCCATTTTTGAAGACCTTCTGATCGAAATTGGCTTCCATCCGTGAGAGATGAAAACGTAGATAATGTCAAGACGGAATTTTGGCCACCGGAACGGGTTCAAAACGAGTCACGATCTTCAAGTTATGAATTTTTTAGCGCGTAAAAACTGCACTTTCAGCACACTTTTTCACCATTTCTTCAAGAAAACTCGCACATTCGGATACCTTCTTTAAAGAATTGACTCTTGAGCTGAACCTGAATTTGAGAATATGTTATCAGAGATATCTTGGCGAAAGAATACCTGAATATGACGCACCGGGTTGGACTTGTGAATTTTTCTTGAAATATTTTGAGAAATATGGGATGGCAAATTTTGGGGTACAACAGTTGCCCCTGTTCAATCTTCTTAAACCTGAGGATGCAAATTGGCTGACGTGCCTTTCCTAATCCGAAGGTGGAAGATGATTGAACACTAGAGTGCCCAGAAATTTGCGCTCACATAGTAGTGTGATATGGGGAATGGGCTTACAGATGCCATTTGGAGATTGATGGATAGGATGATGGGCTTATAGATGCCATGCTAAGAGGTGATGGAAGGTGGATGGGCTTGTAGATGCCATCTGGATGTTGATCTCGTAAGAGTTTCCTTGGCGAGAACTTGCATACTTGCAAAAAAGAAAAATGATTACCTGACCTATTACGGGAGCTGGTCTTCAAATTCTTTGTGTAGATGTGTCTTGACTGGTTACAGGAGCTGGATCTGGAGCTTCAAACGGTGATGAATGAACCAGGGATGGTTACTACCTCCACAGGAACGGTGAGAGAACCTTAGGCGACTACAACCTCAATAGCAATCATTGAGAGAATCTTGGGTAACTTCAACTTCAACAGCAATCGTTGAGCGAATCTGGGATTACCACCTCCGCGGTATCGGGGAGAGAACCATAGGCGACTACAACCTCAATAGCAATCATTGAGAGAATCTTGGATAACTTCAACTTCAACAGCAATCGTTGAGAGAAGCCTGGGATTACCAACTCCGCAGGATCGGGGAGAGAACCATAGGCGATTACCACCTCAACAGCAAACATTGAGAGAACCTTGGATAACTTCAACTTCAACAGCAAACGTTGAGAGAAGCCTGGGATTACCAACTCCGCAGGATCAGGGAGAGAACCATAGGCGATTACCACCTCAACAGTAAACATTGAGAGAACCTTGGATAACTTCAAATTCAATAGCAAACGTTGAGAGAAGCCTGAGATTACCAACTCCGCAGGACCAGGGAGAGAACCATAGGCGATTACCACCTCAACAGCAATCATTGAGAAAACCTTGGATGGAATTATCATCTCCGCAGGATCGGGGAGAGAACCATAGATAACTTCTACTAAGTCTTTATCAGGAAAATCTGTTTGGGGTCGATTTAACTGGACTAGAGAAGGCCTTGGACTGGATAAGAAACAGAGAATCTTAGGGTCGATTAGCTGAACCGGTCTAGGTCTTGAATGTCTTCAACTGGATAAGAGACAGGGAGATCTTTGGAGTCGATCTGACTGAACCAGACAAGGTCTTTAGAGTCTTCAACTGAGTCTTCAAAAGAAAAACCTTTAGGAGTCGGTTTAACTAGACCAGAGAACGCCTTTGACTGGATAATAACCAGGAAAATCTTTGGAGTCGATTTAACTGAACCAGACAAGGTCTTTGGAGTCTTCAACTGAGTCTTCAAAAGAAAAACCTTTAGGAGTCGGTTTAACTAGACCAGAGAACGCCTTTGACTGGATAATAACCAGGAAAATCTTTGGAGTCGATTTAACTGAACCAGACAAGGTCTTTGGAGTCTTCAACTGAGTCTTCAAAAGAAAAACCTTTAGGAGTCGGTTTAACTAGACCAGAGAACGCCTTTGACTGGATAATAACCAGGAAAATCTTTGGAGTCGATTTAACTGAACCAGACAAGGTCTTTGGAGTCTTCAACTGAGTCTTCAAAAGAAAAACCTTTAGGAGTCAGTTTAACTAGACCAGAGAACGCCTTTGACTGGATAATAACCAGGAAAATCTTTGGAGTCGATTTAACTGAACCAGACAAGGTCTTTGGAGTCTTCAACTGAGTCTTCAAAAGAAAAACCTTTAGGAGTCGGTTTAACTAGACCAGAGAACGCCTTTGACTGGATAATAGCCAGGAAAATCTTTGGAGTCGATTTAACTGAACCAGACAAGGTCTTTGGAGTCTTCAACTGAGTCTTCAAAAGAAAAACCTTTAGGAGTCGGTTTAACTAGACCAGAGAACGCCTTTGACTGGATAATAACCAGGAAAATCTTTGGAGTCGATTTAACTGAACCAGACAAGGTATTTGGAGTCTTCAACTGAGTCTTCAAAAGAAAAACCTTTAGGAGTCGGTTTAACTAGACCAGAGAACGCCTTTGACTGGATAATAACCAGGAAAATATTTGGAGTCGATTTAACTGAACCAGACAAGGTCTTTGGAGTCTTCAACTGAGTCTTCAAAGGAAAAACCTTTAGGAGTCGGTTTAACTAGACCAGAGAACGCCTTTGACTGGATAATAACCAGGAAAATCTTTAGAGTCGATTTAACTGAACCAGACAAGGTCTTTGGAGTCTTCAACTGAGTCTTCAAAATAAAAACCTTTAGGAGTCGATTTAACTAGACCAGAGAACGCCTTTGACTGGATAATAACCAGGAAAATCTTTGGAGTCGATTTAACTGAACCAGACAAGGTCTTTGGAGTCTAGCTTGAGAACTTAACTGGATCTTTCCTGAAAGGTAAAGGTCAGTCATATGCAATGCATGATATGGGTCAAGCAATGATATTCTCAACGCAAATGAGATTTGTAAGATACAATGCGTATATGCATGCTATAATGTATGGAAGTGTGATGTTTATGAATGTATGTTTTTCGTTTAGGAAAGTAAGTCCTTGACGGGTGCCGGGAAGTCACTCCTGGGCTGACGTTGAAGAATAGATTTTGCTTCCTCTGGGTGATGATAGTTGCAAGGATACCGGCAGGAGAAGATAACTCTGTTGGGGAATATACTTGGCGAATGGATAACTCTGCGGGGATAAGAGTACTCTAGCGATCTTGCTGGGAAGCAATACTCTATGGGGAGAGAGAGACTTTGTTGAAATGTTGATGGTAACTTGCTGGGGATACCCTTTGTTGTGTTGGAAGTGTTAATAGACTTCGCTGGGGAATAAGAAGAACTGTGTCGACGACGCTCTTTCTGTGGCTTTTGGCTGAGGATAACCCAGTTATATCCTGGTAGGGAAATAACTCTTTGAATAAAGCCGGGAGACGCGTTCGTGCTATGCGAGGATAAACTTCCAGAATCTACTGGGGATAAACTTACTGCTTGGGGGAGATGGATTCCACTTTCCTGGGGACACTGGGCTGGACTCCTGGGGAAGTTTTGAACTGCACCGGGGAAGTGACTCCTTTGCATGTTGATAGAACGCCGGGGAACAATCTTAAATCAAGATTGCCGGGGATGCTTGTTAAGGCTGTATGCTGCTGGGGAAGGTTGAGATCTGCGGGAGGATACCCAACTTCCTTAAAGTTGATAACTGCTTTGCTTGAAGAGAGTATACTGCTTGCTGGCTCACTCTCTGGGGAATTAAGATACTTGGTTGTGTTCTTCAGCTGAACCTACCTTGATACCTTGGAGGATAGAACAATTAGATCGCTTGGACAACTCTTTATTGCCCATGTTTCTGAGGTATGAGAGGAAGACCTGTGAGGTGCTGATAGTCGTTGATAGGCAAACCTTCTTCTGGTAGGCAAGTGACAAGATGCCGGGACATAGTCGTACGCTTTGATCCCTAACTTTTGCCTGGACCTCCCTTTCGGGTTTTCGGTCCACCGGGATACCCATTTTTGCCCAAGCCGCCTTTTCAGGTTTTCGACTTGCCGGGTGTACAGATTTTTTCATTTCATCCCTTCATTTTGCCCGAACCCTTTTGGTTCGCCGGGAGGCCCTAATTTTTGCCTAGGCATGTCAGCCTAGCGGGTCTTTGATTTTGCGTAGTATCTTTTTCGACTATGTCCGTGCTTTCAGAATGTAGGGAGTTGCCCCTGTTAGAAGTGTTTTGCCATGCCACCAGAAGGTGTTTGATCAGGCAAGATTCGTTGTTGGAATGCCCCAAGTGACTCAGGCGGAGATTTGCCCCAGGCTATTTGGCCTCTTGAGAGATTCTCCGAATCTTGATTGGACTGCCCCAGATAATGGACCATGGTCATGTCATGCCCCTTGATTGGAGGTGCTTTTGTTCACTAGGTATTCATCGTGCGAATTTCCCTGCTGTTCAAAAAGTCATATGCAAACAAAGTTATGTTAAAAATGCAAAGCTTATGTCTGTCTTGAAGATTTTGAAAATGCATTCTTTTTCATAAAACAAGTGAATGTTTGTAAAACGTGATGTCAACTCCGTATTTACCGTAGGCCTTAAGGAGTCAGGATACCTTTCGTAACAGTATGCTTTCGAACTAACCCATGCTTCAGCTAGGACTTTTAAGGGTTATAACGTGGCTTGGCTCACGGTTTAAGAAACAAAGGATAAAGGCTCAAATTTTATTTGTACCCACCCGCTCTTCGTGATGTTCTCCAACCCTAAACTCAGTTGATCATACGTTAGACCTTATTTGAGTCTTTGCTCTGATGTTCCAATGATGGTTCAGATGTTGATAACTTATTTCGAATAGGCAGTCATTCCTTTTTATTGAGGGTTTGTATGACCTCTTTCTTTTTTGATTTTGTTATCCCTATTTTTTGCCTGACTGCTTCTTTTTTAATTTACAGTCAGCGGGATGCCCCAGTTTCGTAAGTCCCCTTTGTAGGTTTAGACTTTTTGGGCTTTTTATGAACCTTTTTTTTTTGATAATGACTGCCTGTCTTCACGATTGTTCGGAACCATCACTGTCTTTTGTTTTTGGAAAGACTCATTTGGTGCCATTCATTGTGCACTTGGATCAACTGAGAGACTACCCTGCCCCAGGTTATGATAAAGGGTTTCAATTTTCGAAAATAAAAACTCCTACTTCTTTGGCTCAGAGGGGTTGACGAGGGATTATCTTCCTTATAACTCCAGTGTTTAGGATTTGAAACAATGCCTGTACCTCATCAGCGGGGTCTGTTCAAAAGCATACTGTAGATTGTGGTATCGTTTTCGTCATCCTCCCTCAAGAGGCTTAGAATTTTAGATCAAGAGTTGACATCAGAAAAAATATGAAAACAGTTTGCGTATAGTGAATACGAATATATTGTTTCAGAACAGACATATGCGATGCGTTAATGAAATAACAATGTTTAACATGAGTAAATGTTTGAACAAAGGAAAATTGCAACTTGAACATTCGAATGAACAAAAATTTCTAGTCTCAGGGCTTGTCACTTCAAATGGTGAGCCTTGGAGGGATGGTAGAAAAATTCAGCCTGACCATCTTGTGTGAACTCCAATGCCCCTTCATCGATCAAGTCCTGGATTTTGTTCTTTAGAGCCCAACATTCATTGGTATCATGTCCTGGACTGGCAGAGTGGTAGGCACACCTTTTATTGGGATCATAGACAGGAGATGTTGTGTTCTGGTTCCGGGGATGAGCCCTTAATGTGATCAGGTTCAACCTCAACAGGCGTTGTAAAGCTTGAAACAGCGACATGTTGAGCCGGGTGAATTGCCTCCTAGGATTGTCTGGCTGAAGCTGGTGAGGTTGATGCTGAATTTGCGGCGCTGAAGCCATTTGAGGAGCTCTCCCCTTATCTCCTTGTCTCAAGGATGATTGAATGATGAATGGCTTTTTACCCTTAGACATTTGCCCCAGTTGGTTACCCTGAAGCAGTTGGTTGATGAGAACCCTGAGCTCGTCTTGTCTTTGAGCTAACCTTTGAATGGCAGTCGCCTGCCCCAGCATCTGGACTTTCAATGCATCCACCTCGGCTTGCCGATGTTTCATCCGTTCATCCTCCGCACTGTTCCTGACCAAAGTCTCCATGAGAAGTGTCCTTAGCTCCTCCTGCCCCTTGGATAGATTCAGGAGGATTTCCCCGAACTGAGTCTCTTGAGCAAGAAGGTCCTGGTTATCTTGTTGGGAAGCCATTGCTGAAATAAACAACGGAGAAGGTAAGTGGCCTGCAACAAGGATACCTGCTATGCAATGATGGGTATGACATGCATGTAATGTTTTCAAGGACCTCGCGGGGTAAATAAGAAAATTTGTTAGCATTTGGATCCGGTAGCTTGATTGAAAGAGACTTCATCTTTGTTGAGAGTCTTTCTTCCAAGGGTCGAAGGCTCACCATATCGAGTGGGTCATAGCCCCTGACAACCTTGGCTAGAGGAAAATAAATCCCCTTTGCCCCTTGCTATATGTTTGATTTATCATGACCTGCATCACAAGCCCTTGAGATCCTTGAAATGGGTTAGGATGTATGCAATGGTATGATGTTATGTTATGCATGGGGTAATGTAAGTAACCCTGTTACGAGTCCCAATTAAGGACTGCAAACCAAAACCTGCAATAAACTCAAGTAAAACCTGTCAGGAGTCCCAATTAAGGACTAAAAACAAAACCTGCAAGAAACTCGGTAAACCTTGTTATGAGTCCTAATTAAGGACTAAAAAACAAAACCTGCAAGAAACTCGGTAAACCTTGTTATGAGTCCCGATTAAGGACTATAAACAAAACCCGCAAGAGACTTAGTAAACCCTGTTATTAGTCCCAATTAAGGACTATAAACAAAACCTGCAAGTAGTTCATGTGTCAGATAACAAGCATGCAAGTAGTCAAGTACGAAGGCACACAAGTCACACAAGAGAAACCCTTAGAGTTTAGGCCAGCATGGGGTTTGGGTAGTACCCTCTTGAAGTTGGTGGGCTCAACCTGTCCTATCAGAGTAACCGGGTTCTAAGGGTCCCAATATCACGGGATTACTTTCATTGTTCATCGTTTCGATTTAGCCACTGAACTGGCGACCGAAATATTCCAGGAAAGCAACCCTCAATTGAGTGTAGTATCGAGTATCAACCAACCTCGGACTGCACCAAAGTCAGTTATCTCACTACCCTAAAGAGGCCAAGATAGTTCAATTAAGGTTCCTAAGGTCTGTTGATGCTTCATGACACCACGCGGAGGCCCCGTACTCTCCTTGACTGAACTCAAGGGTTACCGGTACACACCAAAGTGCCACATCAACGTAGCAGACTGTTTCAACCATGTCGGTATACCCCGCACAGTTCCCTCACAGCCTTGTTGCTACTTTCTAAGAAGGTATCCCCAGATCCGGGTTAGGATCTATAGAACTCCCAAGGCAGTACCTACGATAATAAAGCAATCAAAGAAAACAATTGAAAATACAGTGATCTTAGTCCTAAGGTACACCTCACTTTAAGTTTTATGTCCCCAGCAGAGTCGCCAGTTCTGTGATCGGTGGATCTGGAACTGACTGTTTAACGCTGGTTCGCGAAATGTCGCGGAAGCAAGAGTCGCCACCGTCTTTTATTTTCTCCAAATGGAAAGGACAAAAGCACAGAAAAATTCCTTAAAGAGATTGCTCTCGGTTCGGGAGGTAGATTATAGAAAGGGAAGGTGTTAGCACCCTTTCTATCCATGGTTATCCATGGGCTCTTAGATACTTGCTCATTTGTATTTTCAAAAATGGTTTGCTTGCTTTTCAACTGTGGGTTTAAAAAGTTTCTTTGAAAATTCCAGTTCGACTCTTGTATCAGTCCTCAAGAGTGTTTGAAAAATTGCTTTCGAAAGCTTTTTGAAAAGGTGTCGGTGTGAAAAGTATTTTTGAATTTGTTTTGAAATTTAGAGCAAGTATCTAGAGTCGTCTACCTACCCTAAGGAATTCGTCTGTGTAAATGTCCTTTAAAGTAGTGCCATCCCACCATTGAGAGGTAGGTAGCACCACCGTTGGAGGTGTTCGGGTCAATTCGAGGTTCGGGACATGGTGATCACCAGAGCAATGGGAAGACACCTTAGAAGCTACCCTCATGCCAGGTTCCCGGATCATGAGGACTTACTAAGACATCCTCTACTCGACGATCACCTTTCGAGGCAAGGCAACAGTGAGGCGTACCCTAGGGGTGGTGTGTGATTTGTGTATCGTTTTCATTTATTTTTGTCTTATTCATGTCATGGTGATCTACGCGTTTGTTTTTATTTAATCACTCATTCTTGCATGCATTTATTTAACAGTTAAAAAAGATGCGGAAATTGAAAGTTCTAAACTATTACAAAGGCGCGGGTCCACATCGCCAAAATTAAAATCCATGGCCCGATTTGACGGAAAGTAAAGAAATAAAGTAAAGTGCGAAAAATAAATATTACACGGCTTTGGGAGAATTACACAAATATTTAAAAGAAAGAAATAAATAAAATGCGCGAATAGGAATTAAAATTGAAAACGAGGGCGTTGGACCCTTTTGAAGTTAAATTGAAATTAAAAATTAATTAATTATTTATTGAAATAAAAGAAGTGTTTTTTAGGTTTTTTGTATTTATGAAATAAGAAAATTAAAATTAAAATTAAAAGAAACCCTAATTCTAAGTTATTTTTAATTATTTGAGAAAAATGTTAAAGTTTAACTTAATTTACTAAAGAATTTATGTACATGTTTATTTACAAAATAAATTAGTAATTAATAATAATAATAATGATGAGAAAATTATTTATTAAAAAAAATGATGAAAAAGTTAAAAACCCTAATTTCTACATATTTAATTTATTAAGAAAAATATTAAAGTTTTGAAACCTAAATTAATCTAATTAATTGTTTAAAGTTTATTTACAAAAATAATAATAGTGAAATTAATATTAATAAAATAAACATTTTTTGATTTTTCTGTATTTTATATTTATTATGAAAATTATTTTATGGAATTAAAAGAAAACAATTAAAAAACAATTAAAAGAATAAAAAGGAAAAACAAATAAAAATTAAAAATTGAGCAAACCATAGGGGGTGTCTGGCCCAAGGGGAGGTTTTTTTTGAAGTATTGACTCCTGAGTACCGTGGTCTGCATTCTTTGGCCATTGGATTGAGTTTCATGCATAAGTTGTTCTACTTTGGCCATTTGGTTTTTGGCTTTTGGCTTTTGGCCATTTGTATTCTGGCCTCAACGTTCCTTAATCTTCTCAGGATGTCTGTCTCGCCACGTATTGGTGTCATGTGTAAAATGTTCTGTTCTGGCCATTTGGCTTTTGGCTTTTGGCCATTTGGCTTTTGGCCTCAACGTTCCTTAATGAACCTGCATGGGATCCTGTCTAAATCTGCAGTGTTGAATCTCACGAACACATTAAATAAAATCATAAAATGCAAATAAAGCCAATATATGAAGAAATTTAATGTTTAGGCACAATATGGCATGTATGAATGATTATACCCTTTTGATCATTGAGATCAAATCAATCTTACCCTTACTGGAAAATTAGTGACCGGAATGCTTTTATGCCTTACTGGAAAATTAGGATCATGGAGATCAGGCCAGCCTTATCCTTACTGAAGAAGTAGTGAGGTGTTGGTTTGTAACTGTGATGACTTGTTTGTAGTGAGAGAGGGATTTGTAATAAGGATTTCAAGGCTTTAGGGTTCTTGAAAGAATTCGATATTCTAACAGTATTGTGACAAAGTTTTTTCTCTCTTTTCCTCCTCTCTTTTTTTTCTCCCTGGTTTGTGTGAAAAGAAGGTGATTATATAATGGAAATTAGGGTAAAGCAAATGGGCTTTGAATGTGCAATTGGGCCTCCAATATTCACTTGAATTCGTCACTTTCCAGGCTAAATCGCAGGGACTTAAGTGTAATTTTTGAAGTTGAAATGTGAAAACAAAATGTAGCTGACATCGATAACTAACTCCTGTCCGAAAATCGACTCAATCGGATAAACGGTGAATTAGTTATGAATTTTTGAAGTTTCAGCTCAGACAAACTTATTTTGGGCTCCAGTGTCAACTCTGACACATTCTTCAATAAAAAACTGGTATTGATCGGTGCATAATTTGGTCTCGACTTTTGAAGAAAAGTTGTAGATCTATGAGTCAGTGACCTTGTGTAAAAATATGAGCCCAATCCGATAAAAATTGACCGAGTTATGAATTTTCGAAGTTTCGGCCCAGATGAAATAATATTCAGCATTCAGGATTTTCAGTGTGTCACGCACTCTGAGCAAAAAACGAAGGCCTTTTGAATACCGTTTGAACTCAATACCTTCTGTGAAAATGTAGCCAACTCAATTTGTGAAATTTTGGCACCGGAACCAGCTCGATACGATGAAAATCGACCAAGTTATGATTTTCTGAATATGACGCAAATAAACTTCTGTCACAAATTTTCCGTATGAAAATACTTGATAAATCCCCATTTTTGAAGACCTTCTGATCGAAATTGGCTTCCATCCGTGAGAGATGAAAACGTAGATAATGTCAAGACGGAATTTTGGCCACCGGAACGGGTTCAAAATGAGTCACGATCTTCAAGTTATGAATTTTTTAGCGCGTAAAAACTGCACTTTCAGCACACTTTTTCACCATTTCTTCAAGAAAACTCGCACATTCGGATACCTTCTTTAAAGAATTGACTCTTGAGCTGAACCTGAATTTGAGAATATGTTATCAGAGATATCTTGGCGAAAGAATACCTGAATATGACGCACCGGGTTGGACTTGTGAATTTTTCTTGAAATATTTTGAGAAATATGGGATGGCAAATTTTGGGGTACAACACCTTCCTAACTCAAAGAGCTAGTATCAAGGTTTTCTGAAACATCAGCGTTCACTAAGAGACATGGTCAACTTCTCAACCTGGTTACTTCAAACTTTGATGAAAAAATGATGAGTGTACTCTTTCAGTTCTTTGATCCCAAGCACCACTGCTTCACATTTCCAGACTATCAGTTAGTTCCTACATTGGAAGAATTCTCTCAGTTGTTGGATATACCCATTCTTGAACAGTTGCCCTTCATAAGTATAGAAGAAGTTCCTAAGCCATAAGTCATTGCCTCAGCTTTGCATCTGAAACGGGCCGACGTGGTATCCAATTGGGAAACAAGAAGCGGAGTCAAGGGTTTTCTAGCTAAGTTTCTGATAGACAAGGCCCAGCTGTTTTGGGGTGATATGGATTTTCAGGCTTTTGAGGAGGTTTCGGCTCTTCTAATCTATGGGTTAGTCCTATTCCCTAATTCAGACTCATTCATAGATGTGAATTCTATCAAGATCTTCCTCTCCCACAACCTTGTGCCTACCTTGCTCGAAGATATTTTGCACGCTCTCCATACTCGTACCATGAAGAGAAGAGGGGTTCTTATGTGTTGTATTCCATTGCTGTCGAGGTGGTTTATTTCTCACCTCCCCAAGTCCGTACTGAAGAATGAAGAAGGTTTGGGTTGGTCGCAAAGGATAATATCACTCGCTCATATGGATATTCTATGGTGTTCCTGAGCTATGGAAAACACTGCTATTATTGACTGCTGCGGGAAGTACCCTAATGTCCCATTACTTGGTATCAGAGGGGGTATAACCTACAATCCTAGTTTAGCTCTGCGACAATTTGGTTACGCCCAAAAATATGGTCCCCACGAGTTACTTATTGAGGGCATTGTATTCAACTATGAGGATGATGTTCACGAGTATCGTTGGAGGTTCATATGAGCTTGGGGCATGGTAAACAGATTTGGCGCCAAGGCTTTGGGGCTAAAGGCTTCCATTCCTATGGAACCTTACCTCCAATGGGTACGAGCTCGCGCCCAGAAGCTCATGATGCCCTATGTGGCCGTTTTACCAGTGATTATGGAACCCAATATTGAAGGGGGTATTCCTTATACGGTTCTCTATCCTTATATGCCCACTGATCTTGGGGAATTACAGAGGTCTTGGATTCAGTTGATGAAGGAGCGGGATACTTACAGGGATCAATTCCATGCTCTTGAGAGGAAAGTTTTAGAGCTCATAAAGCAGCTCCATGAGGAAAAAGGACTCAATGCTTATCTTGGCACAAAGAGGAAGCATCCATGGGAATTTTGATTTATTTTCTAGTTTTAGATTTATTTTTAATTGTAACGCCTAAAAGGCATTTGAACTTCAAATTCAGCTAATAAAATCTATGTTTATTTTGGTTTGCAAATTTAATTTTCCCAAAGTCTTTGAAATCATTGCATGCGCATCCAATTCATAACATTGCATGTACAGGTACCATTACAGGTTTCTCATCTTATCCGCTGTTTATTTCAGCAGAAATGTCTTCCGAACAAAGAATCAAGGACCTTCAGGCACAGAACGCCCAGTTCCAACAAATGTTCATAAGTCTGGCAAAAGGGCAGGAGGATCTGAAAGCCCTCATCCTAGAAGAGAAAAAGAAAAAGAAGAAGGTTGCCGGTATTCTGAATATAGGCAGAAGGTTTGGAGAGCGGTTGAAGAGACAAGTCGATCTAACCTCTTCATCCAAGGAAGGGGAGAATCAAGAAGAAGAGAAGGATCCCAGTCCTGCAGTTTCTGACAATGATACCGACTACAATGATGAGCAGTATCCTCCTGCTGAGGATAGATACAAGCAGTTGGAAGATCGTTTAAGTGCCATGGAAGTCTAGAGGATACCTGGGATGGATTTTGAAGAATTGGGATTGGTGTCGGGAGTGGTCATCCCGCAGAAGTTCAAAGCTCCAGTTTTTGCTAAGTACGATGGGGTGTCCTGTCCAAAACTCCATCTCCGTTCCCATGTCAGAAAGATCCAGCCCCACACCGCTGATAGAAATCTGTGGGTTCATTTCTTTCAAGATAGTATGTCAGGGAATCAGCTTGAATGGTTCTACCAGCGGGAGGGATCCAATGTCCGAAATTGGGAAGATCTGGCTGCTGCTTTCTACAAGCAGTATCAATATAACGTCGGCCTTGCTCCTACTCGTACTCAACTCCAGAGTATGTCCATGATTTCAAGTGAAGTCTTTAAGGACTATGCACAGAAATGGAGAGACTTGGCTGGAAGAGTTCAACCCCCATTGTCTGATAGGGAGTTGGTCGATATGTTTATGGGGACGCTATCTGGTCCATTTTTCAATCATTTGATCGGCAGCTCATCAGCTGGTTTCACCGAGCTGATTCTAACTGGAGAAAGAGTAGAAGCTGGGATTTGGAGCGGAAAGATACAGAAGGATGCCTCTTCAAGCTTATTAAAGAAACCTTTTGCTGGTAAGAAGGAAGCCAGTGCCATCTATAGCCCGAGGGGGAAAAACAGGTCTGAACATCGTCAAACAGTAAGTTTCGTAATGATACCTAGGGCTACAGTTGCTCCATAATGCAACAATCAACAAAAAGTGGAAAGACCGCTACAACAGTTTACCCGAATCAACATGACATTGGCTGAAGTTCTACCTCATCTGTTGAGATCCAACTTGGCAACCTTGAAGGAGGCTCCCAAGAATCCAAATACTACATCTCCCCGATATAATCCAAATGCACAGTGTGCCTATCATTCTGAGAGTCCTAGCCACGATACCAATGACTACTGGTCTCTAAGGAATAAGGTACAAGATCTGATTGAAGCCAAAGAAAAAGAGTTTGATGCTCCAGAGAAGCTAAATCTCATAACTGCTCCCATGCCCAAACACGGTCGTGGAATTAATGTTGTTGATACCGACTTGTTTGTGACCTTGGTTAATGAAGTTTATACTCCTCTCATGACTATGAAGAATAATTTGCTATTGGCCGGTTTATTTTCGGGTTGTGGTGAAGGTTGCCACATGTGTTCATTTCTACCTTCTGGTTGCCATTTGCTGAAATCAGGTGTTCAACGCTTGATGGACAGCAAAGAAATTTTGTTTGAGAAAACTTTGGTTCCTGTTGTTCCATCTGAAGACATTGCCATTATAACCATTTCCGCCAATCCTTCCAAGGTCTCCTCGAGAAGACCTGTTAGGATTACATCTGCTCCAAGAATTTCTCCGCTGATAATCAATGTTCCTGGTCCTGTCTCGTATGTCTTGGACAAAGTTGTCCCCTGGAATTATGGTGTCGATGTGTACTATCATGGCATCAAACAAGATTTAAAGGATGAAGAGGTTGATCCTGATATTGGTAACATTGTCGGAACCAGCAAAATCACCCGAAGTGGAAGGGTCTTCTCTCCTGAGATTTCTCTTAAGACTGTCAACAAGCCTATTTTCATTCCATCTGTTGTTCCTGCTAGTACATCAACTACTGCTCATGTACTTACTCCATTTATTACCCCTGTCGGCGAATCGTCTGATACCCGCGGCAAAGAAATTATAGGTGAGCATGCCCGGACGGAGGCACCTAAGAAAATTGTTGTGGAAGCCTCTAAGCAAGAGATAGAGGAAATACTGAAAATAATTAAGAAGAGCGACTACAATATGGTCGAGCAGCTGGGGCAGACCCCACCGAAGATATCCATGTTGTCTCTGTTGTTGTGCTCTGAGGCCCATGCGAAGGCTTTGATTGCATTCCTTAAAACTACGCATGTGCCGCAAGAGACTTCAGCTGATCAGTTCAAAGATTGTATGGCCAACCTGACTACTGATAATGGGTTGGGTTTTTCAGATGCAGACTTGACACCAAAGGGGAGGAAGCATAATGATGCTCTGCATGTCTCGATTGAATGCAGGGGCACCACTATGGCTCATGTGTTGGTAGATACTGGGTCTTTGCCGAATGTTCTGCCGAAGAAGGCATTGGACCGATTGGATTGCGAGGGTTTGACTCTAAAGCCTAGTAACATTATGGTAAGGGCTTTTGACAGATCGAAGAGAATGGTTCACGAGGAGGTGGACATCCCTGTCAAAGTCGGTTCTCAAACTTTTGGGTCCACCTTCTATATGATGGATATCAGGTCGTTGTATTCTTGTTTGCTGGGTCGTCCTTGGATCCACGAGACTGGGGCAGTAACTTCCACACTCCACCAAATGCTGAAGTATCTGGTAAAAGGGAAGATTGTCATAGTGCAAGGTGAAGAGGAGTATATGGTGAGCCATCTCAAGTCCTTCCGTTACATAGAGATAGACGGGGAATTCATAGAAACTCCTTGTCAGAATTTCAAAGAGGTCCCTCAGATCTTGGCATCAACTGGAACTACTACCAACAACAAACCTCCTCTGAAGATGGCTTCCCTCAAGGACTCCAGGGACGTGGTTGAAGAAGGTGGGTGTACCAATTGGAGTCAGCTCCCTGATTTCACTCACAAAATTGACAAATCTGGTCTGGGCTTTACTACAGGGGCTCAAAGGGTTGTTCGACGCGCTCGGGCTGGAGGAACTCCCCTACGCATCAGTAATCGGGGAATTAATGCCATTGAAGACAGCGAGGAGAACTCATACATCGACAGCTAGATCTACCCAACTACCAACGGTGGACCGAGTAACTGGACGGCTAGGGACTTTATACCAGTTTCTTTTATTCCACAGTAATTGACTTATTTGTTTTAAGATTTGTAATAAATAATTTAAAACTTTACGGCCTTGTGCCTTGCCCGAGGCACACTGGTTTTGTTTTTGAGGGCTGTTATTTGTCATTTAATATATCATTAATAAAGCATTGGACGTTTCTTGCATACAAATTTTGCGCTCTCTGTTTTTCTTTTCTATTTTCACTTTATCAAAACAGTTATTCTCTTACACACACTCACGTAACATACTGCATATCCATATCCACTCTAGATCCCATTGATAACAGCTCTACTATTACCATTTATGACTTTGAAAATCCGATCAACCAAGCTGAGGACGAAGGTGAGGATAATTATGAGGTTCCTGGAGAACTTTATAGACTATTACAGTAGGAAGAAAGGGTCATACAGCCTCATGAAGAGTCGGTTGAGACAGTGAACTTGGGTACTGAGGAAGACAGAAAAGAGGTTAAAATAGGTGCAAATCTGGAGCTTAGCGTCACACAGAGGTTGATACAGATGTTGCACGACTATGTTGAGATCTTCGCCTGGTCCTATAAAGACATGCCTAGTTTGGACACTGATATTGTGGTACATTGCCTACCGACTAAAGAAGATTGTCCTCCGGTTAAACAGAAGGTCCTTTGTATGCGCCCTGAAATGTCAGAGAAGATCAAGGCAGAGGTCATGAAATAGTTCGACGCAGGATTCTTAGTTGTCACTTCTTATCCGCAGTGGGTTGCCAACGTCGTTCTGGTACCTAAGAAGGATAGTAAGGTACAGATGTGTGTGGATTATAGAGACCTGAACAGGGCAAGCCCCAAGGATGACTTCCCGCTTCCCCCACATCGATGTTCTGGTTGATAACATCGCACAAACCAAAGTCTTTTCCTTCATGGATGGTTTCTCTGGCTACAACCAAAATAAGATGGCTCTGGAAGACATGGAGAAGACAAGCTTCATTACACAGTGGGGCACTTTCTGCTACAAGGTGATGTCGTTCGGGTTGAAGAATGTTGGGGAAACTTATCAGCGCGCCATGGTCTCCTTGTTCCATGATATGATTCACCATGAGATAGAGGTTTACATCGGCGATATGATAGCCAGGTCTAAAACTGAAGAAGAACATCTTGATCATCTACAAAAGTTGTTTGATAGGTTGAAGACGTACAAGCTGAGGTTAAATCCAAACAAGTACACCTTCAGGGTAAGGTCTGGTAAGCTTATGGGATTCATCGTCAGTGACAAAGGTATTCAGGTAGACCCTGCAAAGGTGAAGGCCGTACAAGAGATGTCAGCTCCCTGTACAGAGAAGGAAGTTAGAGGTTTCTTGGGATGCCTAAATTACATTTCCCGATTCATTTCACATCTAACTGCTACTTGTGAGCCAATCTTCAAGCTTCTGAAGAAAGATCAAGTGGTAAAGTGGAATGATGAATGCCAGACCGCTTTTGAAAGAATCAAGGAATACCTTCAAGAACCACCAATTCGGATGCCTCCAGTTGAAGGAAGACCTTGGATATTATACTTGACAGTGCTAGATAATTCAATGGGGTGTGTGTTGGGGCAGCATGACGAGTCTGGTCGAAAAGAGCATGCAATATACTACTGTGATACTGTGGGAGAACAGACTTGAGGTGTTTTGCATGTGTGTTTGCAAATGTTGTGGTTTATCAAGAGTCGCGACTGTCTTTTCTTTTATCCAATAAGGAAAGGTGAAAAATCACAGGAAAGACCTTTAGAGATTATTTCTCGGGTTCAGGGGGTAGATTATGAAAAGGGAAGGTATTAGCAGCCTTTCCATCCGTAGTTATCTACGGGCTCTTAGTTACTCACTAGATCACTTGCTTTTGCTTTGACAATGTGCTTGTGGTGTGGGCTTTGAAAATATTTTGAAAATGTCTTTGTAATGGTTCTCGTTTCTATAAGAATGCGTACAAAGTGTTGTTTCGAAATAGTTCAAAGATGTGTTTGTGGAATGTGTTTTTGAAAGTGGTTTTGAAAATATGTTTTGCAATGGTTCTCGTCTCTATAAGAACGTATACAAAATGTTTTGTCTTTTGAAAATGTTTTAAGATGAAAGTGTTGGTGTAAAAATGTTTTTGTCGTGAGCAAGCGAGTAACTATGAGCGAATCTACCTACTCGAAAGGTTTTAAGTGTTCTTTTTTTCCTCCATTAGATGTTGTTATCTTACCATTGATTTGGTAAGAAGCCCCATCGTCGGATGTGAAGGGACAGGCACGGGTCAATTTTATAGTCATCGAAAGCAACTTATGAGACGCTTTAGCAATTTTCGTAAGGGACTATATCGTTTTATCGAAGGCAACGTCGAGGGTCATCGAGGGACTACGATCTTTTTTATCGAAGGGTCATTGCTAAAGCGTCCCATATTCGAGGCATATGACTGTGTTTCCGAGGCAACGAGTGAGGCTACCCTAGAGGTGCGCGTGTGAAAAAGTGTGTTCGTTTCAAGTTATTTTGTCTTTTAAATTAGGTTATCTAGCGATTGTTTTTGAATCTTACCATACACGCCTAATTACTATACAGTATAAAGAAAATAGTAAATTGCGGAAATTGAAATTCTACGCTATTACAGAGTTTTCGAGAATGGGGCTACAATTTTTTTACAAATGAGGATGAGTCGAATGCGATTAAAAGTCAAAATAGCAAACAATACAACCAAATCGAATTTTAACAATTTAGTAAAATTATAACAGTCTATGAAGTAATTAATTAACAAAGTACAAAAATTCTTGATTTTTGTTTGTGAGAATTTGAAAAGAAAATAAAGATCTATTCTATGTTTTATTATTTTGAATTTTTAACATGAAGAAAACTAAACTATTTAAAAGAAAAGTTAACTAAACAATAAATGTTAATTAATAAAATTATTCACAAAGTCGTAAACTAACTAATTAAGAAAATTAACTAGTTTAGATACTATATTTTTATTTAATTTCATTTTTAAAACCTAAACTAAAGGTTAAGAAAATTATTATAAAAAAAAATATAAAATGGGGGGTTTGAAGCAGAATTAAGGGTTTGGGCTTATTGTTAGTGGTGAAGGCCCAAGAATTCACAAAGCAAAAACAAAAAAAAAAGAATTAAAAAAACCGGCTGGGCTGAACCGGGTCAGGCCCAGACCCAGCCCCCATCATAGGATTATAAGGTTTGTGAAAACCCTAAGGCAAACCAACGTGTCTCACATCTCATTTCACCAACCCTTGTTCATCTTCCTTTGTTCTCACGGCTTTCTTTTTCTTCCCTCTCACCGATTACAGCAACATTCCTCCATTGATTTCTCTTCATGTTTCAACAATAACATTTTCTTTGTTCTCCAAATGAAACAACTCCCAATTCAAACCCATGGTGAATCGAAAATGGAGTGAGTGATGCAAACTCGGAAGCAAAAAACACGGCGGTGATGCGAGGTGAGGGTGGGGTATGAGTAGCATGATGAGAATTCGAAGATTGGAGGGAGATCGATGAAGGTGATAACATTTCTGAGCTTTATTTTTGTTCTTATGAATGGCTTGATTCGGCAGAGGCAGGGAGAGAGTAGATGGAACGTTGCTGGTGGTGATTTTCTGTATGGGTCTTGAATTCGAAAGAAAAAACATAAGGTAATTTCTTCTTATCTTTGGATTTTGGTGTTATTTACCGTTATCGGATTTGGGGAGCGAATAAGTTTAACAAAACTGAAGAAAAAAAACCCTTTCCTTTCGTGAATGATTGTATTGGAAATTGATTGAACATAATGCTCATGTTATGCATATTAGAGGAATTGTTTCAGTTCGGATTTGGGATTGACGACCACAGGGGATGTTTGAAGGTTAGTTACACAGTGATTTTTAACATGAATGAAAGTATGAAGAATGCAAGGTTTTTCATCTATGTTTTTTTTGTTCAATGTATAAATTTTTCTGTGTGTTCTTTTTTACAGTGTTCTTTATAACTATGAGAATGACGGTAGAATGGTAATGAAGCTCCATCATAAACTAAACAAAACAATAGTATATTTATGAGGCAAGAGAAGGAGACGTACCAGTTTTGGAGCCGATGTTGAATTGTGACTGTAAGAAAGTTACGGTTTGCTGCAGGGAAGTCCTTTTTTTTCTGTAAAAATTATCTTTCTATTTTGCCTAGAACTCTTCTTTTGCTTCTGAGGGGTTGTCGGTTAGGAAGATGATGAATGGAAGAATGGAGATATTGATGTTGTGATTCTCTTTGATTTTCGTTGGTTATGTTATATCTTGGTTTGGTTTTCTAGTGTGGTTCTTTGTGTTGTCCAATGTTCTCCTTTGTGTTCAATGCAACAGTGGCTTTATAGTGAGATAAAGGATGGAATTGGAGGGAAACTGTTGAGATTTTGAACATATTTGGAAAGTTAACTTTGTGTTTTAGGGTGCAGGTTCTGTTTTTACTGATTTTGTGCAATTTTTAGACTGTTTAGAGCAGGTGTGGCACAGATGAGGTGCAGGTTTTGGCATGTTCTGTTTGGTTTGAAGCAAATTTGGACTGTTTTGGTTTGTGTGGCTGTATTTGCACAGGTTGTGTCGGCTTCCTTTGACAGTTTTATGGGAAATTGTGGTTTAGGTGATATCTCTAACTTGTCCTCTTTCATCTTTCCTCTTTCATCTTTCAATGATACAAAGCAAACTTGCTTTTTCTTTAACTTTCTGAAGGATTTGTATTTTTTCGGAAAATGATGACAGGGTGCATACCATGAGCTAGCATTGCTATGCTATTGCTGCTACATTTTTTTCCTTTGTATTGTTTTAGCAGCCTATGCTGCTTCTACCTTTGCTTGTTTCTGCTTTTATTTATGTTGTTGTTTGTCCTTGTTGTATTGTGCGTTTGGAAGCTTGCTTGTTGTATA
Source organism: Vicia faba (assembly GCA_948472305.1). NCBI lineage: Eukaryota > Viridiplantae > Streptophyta > Magnoliopsida > Fabales > Fabaceae > Vicia > Vicia faba. The sequence continues at coordinate 1,312,125,005 of OX451738.1, read as the reverse complement.
GTTGTTGCGCTTTTGCCTTGGTTTTGGGCTGCATTGGGTTGTTGTATTGTTTGACAGTTTGCTGGCTTTTGCTTGTTTGTTTTGTGAAGTTGTCTTGGGTTGTTGCATTGTTTGGCAGTTTTTGGACTGGGCAGCTTTGGGCATTTTTTCTTTTTGTGAACCAAGGCCCAAACCTTGTGATTTGCAAAAAATAGGAGAAGATTGGATCATGATAAAAAAAACAAAACCTTTTAAACTGATTCCAAATGCAAATCCTCATGATGAGAAGTTTCTTGAAAAAATTGATTTTATGCTTAAAGTTTCATTTGAGCGCCTTGATTCTTGAATGAGCCTTCGAATTCATAATGGACTTGAGCTTTGTATCTTGGCTTCTAAGTAACTCAACCATATTATTTTTCATCCTTTAATCTCAAACCAAATCTCTGAATAAAGTGAATGTCCTATGAGCTTTAAACATGTCCAACATCGATCCAATAATCATCATTGTTTCGACACCAATGATTCACAATGCCAGCATCAAAATGATTAATGAATTTTCAACTCAAACTTTCCATTTTCATGAATTATCCCGACATAAGAATCAATTTTTTTGAGAAAAAATGATTACGACATGAACAAAACCTAGAAGTTAAGAGCATTCAGAATCAAGCAAATGACCTATGATGATTGGATAATTTTCAAGGTCTTCAAAGCACAATTTTCCTTTGATCCTTGAAGAGAATTTGTAGATGGAATCGCTTATGACAATGTGCAAGAATAATTGCCTCAAGATCTTGAAAATTGAGAAAATTACAATTCTTGGAAATCAGGCATAGTTACTTGAGATTTGGTCAAAATCCATGATGTAACTTCTAACGTATTCGAATTTTGGTGATCTTTCACGCATAACCAACTCTTGATTTGTGAAGAGAAAATGGAGATGACATCAAGGAGATTCATACGTAAAAATAACCATTCAAAAATATTGAATAATGAAGAAGTTACAATCGTTTGAACTTGATACTGAAAAGGCCGACTTTTGCAGTTGATTTTTAGTCATCCGAACCATTGACTGAGCAAACTCACGATGTGAGGCTTGAAACTTGGCACAAACATCCTTGAGAACACATGAAGGACCATAAAGACCAATTGAAACTTTTGAAACTCAATTTTTCTTAAGAAATACAAAACCCTAGTTGTTGACTCAATGCCTAGGAAGAGAATCTGTTTGATCAAATCTTGTGCCAAATTGAGTGTTTGAGAAACCCTGGGATAGCATCTTGAGTGAAAAATGGGAGGGCAAATTTTGGGGTACAACAGCTGCCCCTGTTCAATCTTCTTAAACTTAAAAAGTGAGATAGACGTGCTTGTCGTTCGTGGCTTGAAAGTGGAAGATGATTGAACACTAGAGTGCCCAGAAATTTGCACTTGATGATGCGTTGGTTGATTGTGCAGGGAATGGGATTAAAGATTCCATTTGGAGTAATGATGGAGAGTTGTCAGAGATGGGCTTATAGATACCATCCAAAGGTGATTGTTGACAGAAGTGGACGAATTCTGAACTTGACTTTAACAGAAAAGAAATCAGAATAAACCTTTGGTCGATTTAAACTCGAGCTAGCAGAAGTCTTGAATGTTTGTTGGAAAGAATCAGAATATCTTTTGGAACGATTTAAACTGAACCAAAAGATATCTTGGATTAATCTTGACTGGAAAGAATCAGAATAAATCTTCGTGCAATTTATCTGAACTAGAGAAAATTGTCGGTGGGGAAGAATAAGAATAAATCGTTGAGAGGTTTAAACTGAAACAGCAGAAGTTCGGAGAAGAATCAGAACATATCGTTGAAAGATTTATCTGAACCAGCAAAATCTAGATAAGAATCAAAATAAAACGTTGAGAGATTTATCTGAACCAGTAAGAATATGGAGAAGAATCAGAATAAATCATTGAGATATTTATCTGAACCAGTAAGAATATGGAAAAGAATCAGAATAAATCATTGAGAGATTTATCTGAACCAGTAAGAATCTGGAAACGAATCAGAACAAATCATTGAGAGATTTATCTGAACCATAGAAAATTTCTACGAGGAAAGAATCAGGATAAACCGTTAAGAGATTTAAACTGAACCAACAGGGGTCTGGATAGTAAGGTTATGAGAACCTGGGTAGTAGGGTTACTTTGAAATAAAGCCTGGGTAGTAGGGCTTATGAGAAGGAACTTGGGTAAGGTTTCTTCTAGATGAAAGCCTGGATAGTAGGGCTATGAGAAGGAACCTAGGTCGTAGGGTTACTTCGAAATGAATTCCTGGATAATAGGCCTGTGAGAAGGAACCTGGGTCGTAGGGTTACTTCGAAATGAAAGCCTGGATAGTAGGGCTATGAGAAGGAACTTGGATCGTAGGGTTATGAGAAATAAAGCCTGGATAGTAGGGCTATAAGAAGGAACCTGGGTCGTAGGGTTACTTCAAAATGAAAGCCTGGATAGTAGGGCTATGAGAACGAACCCGGGTCGTATGGTTATGAGAAATAAAGCCTGGATAGTAGGGCTATGAGAAGGAACCTGGGTCTTAGGGTTACTTCAAATTGAAAGCCTGGATAGTAGGGCTATGAGAAGGAACATGGGTCGTAGGGTTACTTCGAAATGAAATCTTGGATAGTAGGGCTATGAGAAGGAACCTGGGTCGTAGGGTTTCTTCGAAATGAAATCCTGTATAGTAGGGCTATGAGAAGGAACTTGGGTCGTAGGGTTATGAGAAATAAAGCCTGGATAGAAGGGCTATGAGAAGGAACCTGGGTAAGGTTGCTTCAAGATGAAAGCCTGGATAGTAGGGCTATGAGAAGGAACCTGGGTAGTAGGTGTGATACGGTGGGAGAACTGACTTAAGGTTTCGCGTTTGTATTCGCAAATGTTTCGGTTTAGCAAGAGTCGCCATCGACTTTTTATTTTATCCAAAGGAAAGGTCAAAAAGCACAAGAAAGACCTTTGAGATGTTTTCTTGGGTTCAGGGAGTAGATTATGAAAAGGGAAGGTGCAAGCACCCTTTTCATCCATGGTTATCCATGGGCTCTTAGTTACTTGTTTAGATCACTTGCTTTTGCATTTAAATCGTTTGAAATGGTGCTTTGTGTGTGGTTTTGAAAGATGTTTTAAAAAGAGGCCATCGCTGTGGCAACCTTTGTAATGATTCTTGTTTGAATGTATACAAAGGTGTTTTTGTCTTTTGAAAAGATGTTTCAATGTTTTGAAAGTTTGAAAGTTTGTTTTTTGGGCAATGTTTTGAAATTGTGTTGTGAGGTGTGTTTGAAAATAGCAAGGATGTCTTTGTAAGTTGTGATCAAGTAACTAAGAGTTGTCTACCCTATTTTACTCAAAGATCTTTCCTACACGTTTTTAACCCTTTTGACAGTGTTGTTTTACCATTACATTTGGTAAACAACCTTGTATTAGGATGTTAAACGGGACAGGCGCGGGTCATCATATTGACCATGATAGCAATTGTGCTAAGTATCTTTGGCAATTTTTTTGAGGGACTAGATCACTTTGTATAGGCAACCAAGATAGTGTCATCGAGGGACTATGATCTTTTGTTTTGTTTTTGTTTTGCCAAAGTACTCAACATGCATAACATGGCCAATTTTAAAGGCAACAAGTGGATGAAACCCTAGGGGTGCAAATGTGCATTGTGTTGTCAATTTCATGTTTTTTGTCTTTGTATTAGTCAAGCTATTTGTTTGATTTTGGATTTTCGCACACAAACCCTAATCTCTAATCATGGCATATTTGAAAGCATAAAGTGCGAGAATTAAAAGTCTAAGTTATTACAAAAGTATACGGGGATGGGGGTACAATTATTACAAATGGGGATGAATCTCATAAGAATAGTAAAGTCCAAATATCAAGTATTACAACTAAATCGAATTGTCGCAATTCAATAAAAAGTTATAACAAATGAAGAAATCAATAATATTATGAAATGCAAGTATTTACTTAAAAATAAACAAATAAAAATCTATTCTAAAAAAGAAAGATTAAATATTATATTATTATTATTCTTTTTTTATTTTATTAATTAAAAAAAGAATTTAGAGAAAACAAAATTAATTAAATTAATTTAAATGTTTTTTGGTATTTTATCAAATGAAACAATTATTAATTAATAAAAGAAGAAAATTAAAACTAAATTAAGAAAATCAAAGTAATTTGCCAAAATAAAATTTTAATATATTATTTGTGTTATTATTAACTAAGAACAGAAAACAAATGAATTAATTAAAAAAACAAAAGTATTTGTTTTAAACAAAAGAAAAGAAATTAAAAAGAAGGATGGGCTTAAGGGTTTGTAGAGATTAGGCCCAGGTGAAAATAAAAGGAGATAGAGGGGTCAGAATGAAAAGGGGGGGGGGGGGGGCTAGTATTATGCATGGGCTTAAGGGGCTTAAGGGGCTTGGGGCGGACAGGCCCAAATCTAAAGTTTTGTAACATTTCTTAGGGTTTTTGAACGATTAGGGTTTGTGTGATTTTGCTTCACAGCGGCGCCGTTTCTTCGTTCTCTCTTCTTCATCTTTCTCACTCTATGGTTCTGATCTCCCTCCGCTCATTGTTGCCGGAACAACCCTCTCCCTCTCTCACCTTCTCCTAACGATCAATGGCTCTATTTTAAAACGGTACAGTTTGTTCTTTTTTTGTTTTAACAGTTTCGTTTAATTTGCTATGTTCATGTTTCTTTGTTTAACCTATGGTGCTTATGCCTAAAATGCAGTAAAGGAGTTTGAGGAGCAGCTTACCTGTGAGATTTTCTGGAAAAATAGAGAGGAAAAAGGAGATGGAGAGATGGAGTGTTCCTTGGTGGCTAGAGGCGGAGGGGAGGAAATGATGATGGCCAAGCGCTTTTTGGTAACTTCTTCTTTGTCCCTTTTGAACCTTAAATGATGATGCTTGATAGCTTCTGACTTTGTTTGTTGGTGTTAGTTGATGATGATGCTTGTTCTGAAACTCTTTTGTTGATGTTAGTTGATGATAGCTTCTGAAACTTTATTTCTTATCCTCTATCTTGAACTATGATGATGCTTTATTCTGAAACTTTGTTGGTTTTTGTTGATGATGGTTGTTCTGAAACTTTTGGTTATTATTGCTTCTGAAACTCTTTCCTCTCTCTTGAATGTTGATGATGATTAAACTGAAACTTTTGATTGTTCTTTTCTGAAACTTTGATGGTTTATTGTTCTTCTGATGATTGAACTGAGTTAAACTTGAATGCTAAGTTGTTCTTTTGATACTCTGTTGTTGGATAATGGTTTGTGATGATGATTCTGAAACTCTGTTTTGCTGGTAGTTTTTGTATGCTAGATTTGGTTTCACAGTTGAGGGTTTTTGATTGTTGCAGTTTGGTATGCTTGCTATGTTTGTGCAAGTTTTTGATATCTGGAGATTCTTTATGGCCCTGATAGTTGCAGTTGGAAATGGCTTTTGTCTGCCTTTGGTTAGCAGGCTGTTGGACAGTTTGGTAGACTTGCTATATTTGTGCAAGTTTTTGGGACTTAGCTTGTTTGTTTGTTCACATGATTTTGTGATTTTTGTTAGCAGGCTGGAGAGTTGTGCAGGTTGTGTGATTTGTGTAGCTTGGTTGTGCTAACAGGCTTTGTGGTTTGAACTGCTATATGGTCTTTTTTCTGGTTGTGCAGTTTTAGGCTGTTGGCTTGGTTCTGTTTGAGAACTGTTGCAGGTTTTGGAAATTTTGTTATGTTTGCACAGGTCTAGGAGTTTTTTGTTGTAGTTGTTTGAAGTTTTGTTTGATATGTTTGGGAACTGGTTTGTAGTTTGGCAGGTTTTGGAGTTTGTTGCTCTCAAACTATTATGCAGTTTCTGGTTTTTTTGTTTACAGTTTGGCTGGCTTGGAGATATAGGTTTGAACTTCTGAGTTTTCAGGCTTGGCTCAATGTTTGGTTTGAACTGCTATATAGTTTTGTTTGTAGTTTTGGCTGTGCAGTTTAGGCTGGCTTGTTACAGTTTGATAACAGGTTTGGGATGGTGGTGAAACTGTTAACAGGTTTTTGACTTTGGGAGAGTTGTGCAGGTTTTGAAAAAATGTTCTCTCTCTTTTAAACTGTTATGCAGTTTGGAGTTTTATATCCTTTTAGCTTTTTGTTTTGCAACTTGTGATAGATTTTCTGCCAAACTGTACAATCTCCAAAAGGTGATATCTTTTCTCTCTTTCTCTCTCAATGACAAAGCACTTTTTTGCTTTTTCTTATTTTCTGAAAAGTTTTGCATAAAAGCTGGAAAATGATGATAGGTTATGACAAGCCTTTTGCTTGTCATTTGGTTTACCTGCTGCATTGTACTTTCTGCATTGTTCAGTTTGCTTACTTGACAGTTTGCATTCAGTTTGGTTTGCCATGCTTAGTTTGCTGCACTACTTGGTTTGCTGACTTTGTAATGTTGCAATGTTTCCATGCTGTTTGATTAAGTTGCAATGCTTCAGTTTGCCTTTGTAACTTGCTTTGTACAGTTTGGCCTATGTTTTGTAATGCAGTTTGGCGCCTTAATGCTTTTCCTTTGAATAATTTTGCTTGACAGTTTGCCTTGTTCTTTTTGGCCTATGTTTGCATTTGAACCAATTGCTTTTGTATGCTTGCATTTTTCCTTTTGCATTTTTTTATTTTTCTCTTTGTGAACCAAGAAGAGCAATCTTCTTGTGATTTGCAAAGAGGAAAATAAAAAACGTGATGAACAATAGCACTTCTGATTCCAGATGGCAAACTTTAATGATGAATATTTTCTTTTCTTTTGTTTGAAAATTCTTTTCATATTCAACTAACTGTACTAATCCCTTTTCTTTTGTCTTTCTTTCATGTGAGCATAAATTGGACAGTGACAAAACAGAGGAAGCAGAAGACTTTGGGCATGGGAGCAATGGAGCAATGGCTTAGACTTAGATTTTTAACTTAGATAGATTTTCCATTAATTGTAATAATTTATTTTTTCAAGTACTATAAGTTGTATAACCTACAGTATTCAAATAATAAATTATTTTTGTATCAACATCTGAAAAATCTTTGTGAGGCAATCTGAATAGAACCTTCTACTGTCAATATTTTGCAATTCTCTCTCTGCATCTTCACTTAATCCTTTAAGATTCTCAGATCAAAATAATTGAAATTGCATTCCAACAATTCTAATACAGATAACTTAAACTTTAAGTAATCCAATAAATGTGTAGTCTCGTAACCTTGCAATAGCATTCCAATCAAAATACGCATTGGGTATTCCAATAAACAAGCAAACATTTCATTCCATTAACAAGCAAATATCTTAACAGACGCACATTATTTGGCTAACCTGGATCAGACAAAAACTGAATATTCCAAATGACAGTCTCAACACCCATTTCTTGTCCCAGATAATCAAGCCTTGAGAACAACCAATAACCTTTCAGTAAACTTAAAAAGTATGAAAACATGTGATAGTTAATTGAATTTCTGAGAATTCAGTTTCTTCTGAGAAATGCGAGAGAAACCCTAATTCCAGATTTACTGCCAAAGAAAAGTCTGTCTGATTGATTCCTGAGCCAATCTTGAGAATCTGAGAAAACCCTAGGGTTGTGATTTCTTGTGAAAAATGGGAGGGAAAATTTTGGGGTACAACAGCTGCCCCTGTTCAATCTTCTTGAACCTGAAGAGTTAGATCGGCGAGTTTGTCGTTCGCGACTCGAAGGTAAAAGATGATTGGACACTAAAGTGCCCACAAATTTGCACTCGTCAAATCATGATTGAGGGAATGGGCTTACAGATTCCATTTGGAGATGTGACAGAATCTTGTCGGAGATGGGCTTAAAGATGCCATCCTAGAATGTTTGTTGAAATGTATGTTGTAAGTCATAAAATCTGAGTGTCGGGATGGTATCCGTGTCTGGAACGTATCTGAACTCGATCTGGAGACTGAATCTGTACGAGCAAGGGTATATCTACCGTGTCTGGAGCATATTCAAGCTTGTAACTGGATCTGAAAGAGCAAGGGTATAGCTGCCGTGGCGAGCGTATCCAAGCTAGGGAACATCAGCATGAGTGATCAGCATGGCCACCGTATTTGGAGCATATCTGGACTGTATCTAAATCTGTAAGAGAAAGGGTATAGCTGTCGTAGAGAGTGTATCCAAGCTAGGGAACATCAGCATGAGTCATCAGCATGGTTACCGTATTTGGAGCGTATTTGGATTGTATCTGAATCCTTTGAATATTGGTTAAAGATAGCTTTTAATCTTATCCTGAAAAGGGTAAAACGTTAGCTGAAATACAAAGTTATGTTGCATGACATGTATGGTGCAATAAAACGTGTTTTGTCAATGTTTATGATGTATGAATGTAATGTATGCGCATGTAAGCTGATTAGATGTCTTGCTGAGGAAAGTAAATCCTTGGTAGCTGGAGATAATAAAATCTTTGACTGTTATCGGGGAAAATAAATCCATGACCGCTGCTGGAGATTCAAAATCTTTGATTGCTGAAGATGAGAAATCCTTGGACCACTGTTGGGGATAGAAAATCCTTGACAACTTGTGGGGGTTAACAAGAACTTTGACAAACTCTGCAGGGATGTAGGAATCATTAAGTCTGCTTGAGAAACCTGCTTGGGGAATCCAAAGAACTTTGATGACCATAGTTGGGGAGTACACCAATGGGAATCCTTACTCGTATGGGGAATAGGGAAACTCTGAAGACCTCTACTGGGGATCAGACAAAAGAAAACCTTGATCTGCGGGAGAATAAGGAAAACTCTGATGGCTTATGCGGAGAATAAGAATGAGAAACTTCAATCTTCTGGAGAATTGAAATCTTGGAGGCTTTACTGGAGACGTGAGAATGAGAATCTTCGATCTGTAGGGGATTAAAAATTCTGATAAACTCAAACTGGGGAGTGATGAAGACTCTGGAAACTTCACTGGGGAATCCAAACTGAGAATCTTCAATCTGCTGGGGGAAAATAAATTCCTGGGAACTTCAAATCGGAGGGTTAAGAATGAGAATCTTCATTCTGTTGGGGATTAAGAACTCTGGAAAATTTATGCTGAGAGTAAAGAAGGCTCTGAAAAATTCACTGGAGAATCAAGGATGAGAATCTTGATTTTGTTGGGGAGTAAAAACTCTGTGGGGAATAGCTATACTGTTGGGGAGTAGCTATCCTGCTGGAGAGTAAGCTCAGGATTCTGGGAAAAGCTTATTCCTGTTTGGAAGAAGTTCAGGAGTTTAGGTTGTATGCCACTTTGAGAATGAGAATCTTCATTCTGTCGGGAATATCAGGAACTCGGGTTATATGCCACTTTGAGAATGAGAATCTTCATTTCGTCGGGAATATCGGGAGCTTGGGTGTATATGCCGCTTTGAGAATGAGAATCTTCATTCTGTTGGGAATATCAGGAGCTTGGGTGTATATGCCACTTTGAGAATGAGAATCTTCATTCTATCAGGAATATCAGGATTTTGGGTGTATGCCAATCTACTGGGGAAGCAAGAATGAGAATCTTCATTCAGGTGTTTGGGTCAGGAGGTTGGGAGTATGCCAATCTTCTGAGGTTTTAAGGATGATAATATTCATTCTGTTAACGGTATCAGGAGCTTGGGAGTATGCCAATCTTCTGAGTTTTTTAAGGATGGGAATCTTTATTCTGTTAAGGATATCAGGAGCTTGGGAGTATGCCAATCTTCTGAGGTTTCAAGAATTAGAATCTTCGTTCTGTTAACGGTATCAGGAGCTTGGGAGTATGCCAATCTTCTGAGGTTTTAAGGATGAGAATCTTCACTCTGTTAAGGATATCAGGAGCTTGGGAGTATGCCAATCTTCTGAGGTTTCAAGAATGAGAATCTTCATTCTGTTAAGGATATCACGAGCTTGGGAGTACGCCAATCTTCTGAGGTTTCAAGGATGAGAATCTTCATTCTGTTAACGATTAACTATTATCTGGTTAACATCTAGGTTTCACAGTGTTGTATTGTTATCTGGTCAACATCCAGGTTTCACAATACCTTTCTTCCTATCTAGTCAACGTCCAGTCTTCAGAAGGATTTTGCAGGGGATTCCACTATTTTCCAGTCGATCTCCGGGCTTTAGTATAATCAAGGTACTATCTGGTCGAATCCAGGCTTTAAGATAACTTGCCGGGGAATTGAAGAAACTGGATGATTTCCACTGTGGTTTGAAAGCTTCAGCTCCGCTGGGGATATGGATGATGTGTTGCAGAGATTGTGCATGGAAATAGGCTTAAAGATGCCATTTGGAAGGTTTGAACTGGATCTGAAACAACAAAATATGGAAGTGAATCAGAATAAACCGTTAAGAGATTTATCTGAAACAGCGAAAACTAGAAGTGAATCAGAATAAACCGCTGAGAGATTTATCTGAAACAACAAACTCTTGGATATATTCAACTGGAATAAGAATCAGGGAGATCTTAGTGTCGATCTGACTGAGCCAGAGAAGGTCTTAAATTAACTTTGACTGGATAGGATGATGAAGGAATCTTGGACGACTGCTACTCCAAAAGGTGATGAAGGAATCTTTGACGACTGCTACTCCAAAAGGTGATGAAGGAATCTTTGACGACTGCTACTTCAAAAGGCGATGAAGGAATCTTGGACGATTACTACTCCAAAAGGTGATGAAGGAATCTTGGATGAATGCTACTCTAAAAGGTGATGAAGGAATCTTGGACGATTACTACTCCAAAAGGTGATGATGATAACCTTTATCTGTCAATCGATCTTTCCTGCAAAGGTAAAGGTTAGTTGCAATGACATATATCAAACAAAGATGTTCTCAAAATAAATGAGATTGCGTTGTATGATATCCTGATGTACGGATGTGTAATGTTTTCAAGAGGACTTCTTGCTGGGGAAAATAAATCCTGAACTGGTAATGGAGAAAAGAGTCGAATTCTTCGTTTCTGATAGTAAAAAATCTGGCGACTTCAATGGGAAAATTCTCAGGAATTCTTGAGGTCGACTTAGCTGGGAAGAGATTATCAAAGATTAAAACTCTGGCTGAGAGCCAACTTATGAGGAGGATTTTGGAGAGATTTGTCACTGCCCTAAGTAGCGAGTGTTTAAGGCCTCGCCAGGAAATGTTTGACTGTATGTAACCCTTGGTTGGGATTGACATTCAATGCCCCAGGTGATGGTGACAAAGCCTTGCCCCTGGGTACTCTGCACTTTGAGATATTTCTTGAAATCTTGACTGGATTGCCCCAGGTTAACTGGACTTTGAGAGATTTCTTGAAATCTTGACTGGACTGCCCCATGTTTATTGGACAATGCCATGTTATGTCCCCTGTGTTGATAGGAGATTTTTGCAACGGAAGTGTCATCCCACTTGAAGTGATTTTGTTCACTAAGAGAGCTTTCGTTCATTGGAAAATTCGCGGTGTGAATTTCTTTGCTGTCAAACAAATAGCCATATGCAAACAACAATATTCAAATAATGCAAAGTTTATGCTTGTCTTGAAATTTTGAAATATGCGTTTTTTAGCAGAAAACTTTCTAAAAGAAATAATCAACTCAAGATTTAGAGCAAAGCCTTACAGGAGTCAGGATACCTTTTGTAACAGTGTGCTTTCGAACTAACCCATGTGTTGTACCCCAAAATTTGCCCTCCTATATTCTCCAAGAAATTGCCAAGTCAAGCTTCAAATCTCCCCCAAAGGGTTGCACAGTGCAAAGGTCTCCTATACAGTCAAAACTAGGGTTTGTGTGCTGATCAAGAAAATGAAGTTTTCAAAGGCCCAATCAAGTCTCACATGCTTACAAACAGGGTCAAGCATCCTCATATCAAGTTTCAAGGCATTCAGCACAAGATTGCACAGTCAAAAACCCTAATTGCACTATAGTCAACTATAGGGGCAAAATGGTCATTTGACAGTCAAAAGTTCAAATTTTTGGTCAACATATCATTTTGAAGCCACAAACATCATTTGATCAATGCTTGATCATGATTCTCAAAATTTGGCTCAGAAATCATCAAGATGCAAAAGTTTCCTTATTTGGACAGCTGAAAAAGTCAACTGAAATTGACCAGGGCATAACTTTCACATGGATTATCAGAAAAATTCCATCCAAAGCTCATTTTGAAGAGAAAGACATTTCCTACAACTCATCTTCATACTTCAAGTCCAAGAAATGCTCTCACAAAAAGTTATCAATTTCAACATTATAGGTCATTTTCAAAAGTCAACAAAAAGGGACTTTAAGTCAAAGGCCATAACTGGAGATTGGTAAATCGAAATGACATGGGACCAAAGACATTGGTTAGAGGACTCAAAGACCTTTCCAAAATGTCCAAGAACATGAGAAAAGCTTAAACATTGAGCAAGTTATGCCTTGTGGAAGTTGGGAAATATTTGGATATTTTGAAAAGTCAACATTGCTTCAAATGACCTAAAATTGCTAATGGGCCCATTTTTCTCCCATGATTCATCATCCATGACACATGCACGACCACTTGGCCCAAAGGGAAGTATTTTCTCATTTTTTATTTATTTATTTGAATTTTTATTTATATTAATTCATTTAAATCATTTAAATATATGAAAAATATTTTACTTAACCTAACCAATCTTTTTATACATGTTTTAGACTCAATATTTCGTGCTTATGCAAATGTGGAAAGATTTGGCTTGATTGGATCCTAATTGACACAAAAGCACATGGAAAAAGATATGGAAATCATGGTGAAAAAATCAAATCTTCAAGTCATGAATGAAAGAGATTTTGATCAATTTTGTTAACCTAATTTGTTCACTACATAAGCATAAACATAAACCTAATCATGCTAGAGGCGCAGCTGCTCAGAATACCCCATTGCAAACTTGAATTTTTCTCTAAAGAACTCAAATCTGAAAAACACTTTTCAGGACGATTCAAAGCACAACTCTTGTTCCATTGGCTTCCTTGGAGATCACTGATCATATTCCAATCAAAAACATTCATTCAAACTCCAAGAATCGGTATATAGGACTCAAACTGTTTCAGAAAAATTGCATAATCGTGTTTCATGTTTTAGGCATTTTTATAACATTTTGTTCATGGATTCTTATTCCTCATTTGATTCTGAAGCTAACCAATATGATTAATTGTCTTTTTATGCTGTGTACGAGATTTCGCCATGACTGTTTTCTAGGGTTTACAAAGCTTCAAATTAGGGATTTTTAATCAAGGAAAAATTGGTCTTCAATACCCATACCATTGGATTCAGCAGGCTTGAACGATCACAAATCACCCATCGCGCCAAATTTCTGAATGACACAGGCCTAATCGCTATTTTCCCATAGTCAGCCTAATGAAACGCATGGAAAACCGTTGCTTTTGTTTTTGTATTTCAGGGAAGGTGGAGAAGACGAAGTCGTGTCAAATGGTGATAGGCCAGTTCAAAAATGCGCGCGCGTTTCCAAGCTATTAACCCACTTTCTTTTATATTATTTGTTTGCTTATTATATAACAAATGCGTTGTAGTGGCTCAGCTGGCAAAGTGTGGTGTTATTAACCCTCATGACCTGGGTTCAAACCCCAGGTCTGCATTATCTCAATAATATTTTTCCATATGCGTTCACATGCAGCTTCAGCGTAAAAGTACACCATACATCCTCCAGATCCAAGTGTACACGCGTCCAAGAGATTCAAATCAAAGGCGCAGGATTGAAGAACACAATAAACTCAGGTCAACATTGTTACACGCTAGTGGGAAAGTCAAACGGACCTGAAGCTTGTTGGGCCAGAATTCTTGGATCAAAACCTCCTATTTGGGGACTACCACCGCCCCTGGTTTGCAATTTTCCATATTTTTCTTATATTTTATTTTTTTCAATTATTATTTTATTCTCTTTATTGTTTTGAATTAATTAATTATTTTTATAAAATACAAAACATCATAAAAAAAATCAGAAAAGACAAAAAACATAATAAATATTTTATTTTAATATTTTCTTGTAAATAAATGTATATAATTGAATTTAATATAAATTAGGGTTTAATTGTAATATCTTTAATAAAAAAAAAATCTAAAAAGAAGTAGAATTAGGTTTAATTAATGTTTTTATTCCTTTTTAATTTTTCTTTCTTATAATAATATTTATTTATTTTATTTATTTTTATAATTAAATTTGCATGAAAATAACTTAGGTTTAAATTAGGTTAAAATTCAACATATTTCTTAATAAATTAAAAAAATAACTAGAACTAGGGTTTGCGTCGTATTTTGATTAATTCTTTTTCTATTAAATCTTAAAATACATAAAAATACCAAAAAACAAAAACAATTTCTTTTCTTAATTTTAATTCCTCATTAATTTTAATTTTGCAAAAGGGTCCAACGCCCTCGTTTCGTTTAATTCTCGTTATTTCGCATATTTATTTTATTTCGCTTAAATAATTATGTACCTCTCCCGAAGCCTTGTAATTACTTCTCGCACTTCCCAATTCTTTTAATCCTTTTACTTTATTTATTTTTCTGTCAAATCGGGTCTTGGTTAATTTTGGCGATGTGGACCCGCGCCATTTGTAATAGCTTAGAATTTACTTTTCCCGCAAATATTTTAATTGTTAATCAAAAGCATGAAAGAATGAATGGACAAAATAAAAACAAGCGTAGAAAACCAATAACATGACAAGATAAATGCAAATGAAAACGACACACGAATCGCACACACCACCCCTAGGGTACGCCTCACTGTTGCCTTGCCTCGAAAAGTGGTCGTCGAGTAGAGGATGTCTTAGTAAGTCCTCATGATCCGGGAACCTGGCATGAGGGTAGCTTCTAAGGTGTCTTCCCATTGCTCTGGTGATCACCATGTCCCGAACCTCGAATTGACCCGAACACCTCCAACGGTGGTGCTACCTACCTCTCAATGGTGGGATGGCGCTACTTTAAAGGACATTTACACAGACGAATTCCTTAGGGTAGATAGGTTCTCGTAGATACTTGCTCTAAATTCAAAACAAATTCAAAAATACTTTTCACAGCGACACCTTTTCAAAAGCTTTCGAAAGCAATTTTTCAAACACTCTTGAGGACTGATACAAGAGTCGAACTGGAATTTTCAAAGAAACTTTTTAAACCCACAGTTGAAAAGCAAACAAACCATTTTTGAAAACACAAATGAGCAAGTATCTAAGAGCCCATGGATAACCATGGATAGAAAGGGTGCTAACACCTTCCCTTTCTATAATCTACCTCCCAAACCGAGAGCAATCTCTTTAAGGAATTTTTCTGTGCTTTTGTCCTTTCCATTTGGAGAAAATAAAAGACGGTGGCGACTCTTGCTTCCGCGACATTTCGCGAACCAGCGTTAAACAGTCAGTTCCAGATCCACCGATCACAGAACTGGCGACTCTGCTGGGGACTTAAACTTAAAGTGAGGTGTACCTTAGGGATAGTTCATAACTGTGTTTTCAATTGCTTTCTTTGCTTGTTTTAAATTGTGGGACTGTCTCGGGAGTTCTATAGATCCTAACCCGGATCTGGGGATACCCTGTTTAGGTAGCATAAGCTGTGAGGGACCTGTCCGGCGTAGACCGACACGGGTGAAGCAGTGGCTACGTTGGTGTGGCACCTTGGTCTGTACCGATATCCCTTGTGTTGCAACGAGGAGAATATGGGTCTTCTAAGGAGTCATTAAGCACCAACAACCTTAGAACCTTAATTGACACAACTTGGCCTTTAGAATTGTAGCAGTATGCTACGCCCATTGAGGCTAAACTCTTGTGATGGTTCTGGCCGCAAGAAAAGATTGCGATGCTGGAGTTATGACCGATTGAGGGTAGTCGATGATATTGGGATCCTCTAAGAACCCGGTTACTTTTGATTAGGACAGGTATGAACCAACGAACTGAAAGAGGGTAATACCTAGACCTCATGCTGGCCTAAACTCTAAGGGCACTTTTGTGTGACTTGTGTGCCTTTGTACTTGCCTACTTGCATGCTTGTTATCTGACGCTTGAGTTTCTCGCAGGTTTTGTTTGTAGTCCTGAATTAGGACTCATAACAAGGTTTACTAGGTTTTCTCGCAGGTTTTGTTTGTAGTCCTTAATTAGGACTCATAACAGGGTTTACCAAGTTTTCTTGCAGGTTTTGGTTTGCAGTCCTTAATAAGGACTCATAACAGGGTTTATTCATATCACCCCATGCATCATGACATCATACCATTGCATACATACTAACCCATTTCAAGGATCTCAAGGGCTTGTGATGCAGGTCATGATGAATCAAACATCTAGCAAGGGGCAAAGAGGATTTATTTTCCTCTAGCCAAGGTTGTCAGGGGCTATGACCCACTTGATATGGTGAGCTCTGACTCTTGAAGAAGGTTCCCTTAACCAAGGTTATTTGGAAATCAAAGCCAGACAGGATGACTAAAGTCAGGGGCTATGACCCACTGGATATGGTGAGCCTTTGACCCTTGGAAGAAAGACTCTCAACAAATACGAAGTTCTTTCAATCAAGCTACCCGATCCAGATGCTAACCAATGTTCTTGTTTACCCCGCGAGGTCCTTGAAAACATTGCATGCATGTCATACACATCATTGCATAACGGGTATCCTTGTTGCAGGTCACTTACCCTCCTTGCTGTTTATTTCAGCCATGGCTTTCCAACCAGATAACCAGGACCTTCTCGCTCAAGAGACTCGGTTCAGGGAAATCCTCCTGAATCTATCCAAGGGGCAGGAGGAGCTAAGGACACTTCTCATGGAGACTTTTGTCAGGAACAGTGCTGAGGATGAAAGGCTGAAACACCTACAAGCTGAGATGGACGCTATGAAAGCCCAAATGCTGGGGCAGAGGAATGCCATTCAAGGGTTAGCTCAAAGACAAGATGAGCTCCGGTTTCTCGTCAACCAACTGCTTCAGGGTAACCAACTGGGGCAAACGTCTAAGGGTAAAAAGCCAGTCATCGTTCGACCATCTTTGAGACAAAGAGGCAAGGAGAAAGCTCCTCATATGGCTTCAGTATCACCAATTCAGTATCAACCTCACCAGCTTCAACCAGACAAGCCCCAAAGGCAATTCACCGAGCTCAACGTGTCGCTGCCTCAAGCCTTACAACAACTGCTGAGGTTGAACTTGGTAACTCGAAAGGATCCTCCTAAGAATCCCAACAGGACACCTTCAAGGTATAACCCCAACGCTCACTGCGTTTATCATTCTGACAGCCCGGGGCATGCTACAGAGGATTGTTGGAATTTGAAGAATAAGATCCAAGACCTGATTGAGGAAGGAGCTGTGGAATTCACCCAAGATGGCCAGGCTGAATGCTTCTACCATCCCTACAGGAGGCACCATTTGAAGTAACAAGCCCTGAGATGAAAAGACTTTTGTTCATTCGAATGTTCAAGTTGCAATTTTCTTCTGTTTAAACATTTATTCATTGTTAAAACATTGTTATTTCATTAATGCATCGCTTATGTCTATTTTGAATCAATATATTCGTATTCACTATACGCAAATTATTTCCATATTTTTTTTTTCTGATGTCAACTCTCAATCAATAATTCTAAGCCTCTTGAGGGAGGATGACGAAAACGATACCACTATCTTTACAGTATGCTTTTGAACAGACCCTGCTGATGAGGTACAGGCATTGTTTCAATCCCTAAACACTGGAGTTATAAGGATGATAATCCCTCGTCAACCCATCTGAGCCAAAGAAGTAGGAGTTTTTTCTTTTCGAAATTTAAAACCCTTAATTATAACCTGGGGCAGGGTAGTCTCTCAGTTGATCCAAGTGCATAACGAATGGCATCAAAGAGGTCCTTACAAAACAAAAGACAGTGATGGTTCAGAACAATCATAAAGACAGGCAGTCTTTATCAAAAAAAAAATCATAAATGAAAAGCCCAAGAAGTCAAAACCTATAAAAGGGACTTACAAAACTGGGGCATCCCGCTGACTGTGATTCCAAAAAAAAGTGAACAGTTCAGGCAAAAAAAAGAAAGGGATAACAAAAAGAAAGAGGTCATACAAACCCTCAATAAAAAGGAATGACTGCCTATTCAAATAAACGTTCAATATCCGAATCATCACCGGAAAATCAGAGCAAAGACTCAAACAAGGTCTAACGTATGATCAACTGAGTTTAGGTTTGGAGAACATCACGAAGAGCGGGTGGGTACAAATAATTGGAGCCTTTATCCTTTGTTTCTTAAACCGTGAACCAGGCCACGTTATAACCCTTAAAAGTCCTAGCTGAAGCATGGGTTAGTTCGAAAGCATACTGTAACAAAAGGTATCCTGACTCCTGAAGGCCTACGGTAAAATACGGAGTTGACATCACGTTTTACAAACATTCACTTGTTTTAGGAAAAAGAATGCATTTTCAAAATCTTCAAGATAGACATAAGCTTTGCATTTTTGATATAACATTGTTTGCATATGACTTTTTGTTTGAACAACAGAAGTTCGCACGACGAATGCCTAATGAACAGAAGTACCTCCAATCAAGGGGAAGACATGATCTGGGTCCATCATCTGGGGCAATCCAATCAAGATTCGGAGAATCTCTCAAAGGCCAAAAAGCCTGGGGCAAATATCCGCCTGAGTTACTTGGGGCACTCCAACAAACTAATCTTGCCTGGTCTGACATATTCTGGTAACATGGCAACAAAAACAGCCAGGGGCACCTCCCTGCATTCTAAGAGCGTGGACATAGTCGAAAAAAATACTACGCAAAATCAAAGACCCGCTAGGCTGACATGCCTAGGCAAAAATTAGGGCTTCCCGGCGAACCAAAAGGGTTCGGGCAAAATGAAGGGATGAAATGAAAAAATCTGTACACCCGGCAAGTCGAAAACCTGAAAAGGCGGCTTGGGCAAAAATGGGTATCCCTGTGGACTGAAAACCCGAAAGGGCAGTCCAGGCAAAAGTTAGGGATCAAAGCGTACGACTATGTCCTGTCATCTCGTCACTTGCCTACCAGAAGAAGGTTTGCCTGTCAACAAGCTATCAGCACCTCTTAGGTCTTCCTCTCCCACCGCAGAAACAGGGGCAATAAAGAGTCGTCCAAGCGATCTAATTGTTCTATCCTCCAAGGTACCAAGGTAGGTTCAGCCAAAGAACATGACCAGCACATCTTAATTCCCAGAGAGTAAGCCAGCAGCCAGTACATTCCTCTCCAAGCAAAATTATCAAATCTCAAGGAAGTTGGGTATCCTCCAGCGGATATCAACATTCCCCAGCAGCATATATATTCATAACAAGCATCCCCGGCAGTCTCGGTCTAAAGATTGTTCCCCGGCGGCAGACCAGTATTCAAAGGAATCACTTCCCCAGCATATCAAAACTTCCCCAGGAGTCCAGCCCAATCCAGTTCCCCAGGAGAGTTGGAATCCACATATCCCCAAGCAATAAGCTTATCCCCAGTAGATTCTGGAAGCTTATCCTCTCAGAGCACGAACACGTCGTCCGGCTTTATTTAAAGAGTTATTTCCTTAACAGGATATAACTGGGTTATCCTCAGCCAAAAACCACGGAAAGAGCGTCCTCGACGAAGTCTTCTTACCCCAGCGAAGTCCATCAACACTTCCAACGACAAGGGTATCCCCAGCAAATTATCATCAACACTCAGCAAGGCATCCCTCTCCCCACAGAGTATCAATCCCCAGCATGATCGCTAGAGTATCTTTTCTCCCCGCAGAATCTTCCATTTGCCAAGTTTATTCCGCAACGGAGTCGTCTCCTCCTACCGATATTCTTGCAGTTATCATCCCCAGCGGAAGCAAAATCTATTCTTCAACATCAGCCCAGGATATGACTTCCAGGCACCCGTCAAGGATTTACTTTCCTAGACGAAAACATACATTCATAAAACATCACATACATCATTATAGCATGCATAGACGCATCATATCATACGAATCTCATTTATGTTGAGAACATCATTGCTTGATCCATATCATGCATTGCATATGACTGACTTTTACCTTTCAGGAAAGATGCAGTTTAAATTCTCAATCACATTTCAAGACCTAGACCGGTTCAGTTAATCAACTCAAAAGATTTCTTATCCAGTCCAAGGCCTTCTCTAGTCCAGCTAAATCGACTCCCAATAGATTTTTCTGATGAAGACTCAGTAGAAGTTATCAAGTTTTTCTTTAAGATTATAATTCCATTTTGGTTCTCTCTCCGACGGTGCATGAGATTTCCATTTTAGGTCTTTCTTTCAGATTATGTTTTCCTATTGGTTCTCTCTCCGACGGTGCATGAGATTTCCATTTTAGGTTTTTCTTTGAGATTATAATTCCATTTTGGTTCTCTCTCCGACGGTGCATGAGATTTCCATTTTAGGTTTTTCTTTGAGATTATAATTCCATTTTGGTTCTCTCTCCGACGGTGCATGAGATTTCCATTTTAGGTTTTTCTTTGAGATTATAATTCCATTTTGGTTCTCTCTCCGACGGTGCATGAGATTTCCATTTTAGGTCTTTCTTTCAGATTATGTTTTCCTATTGGTTCTCTCTCCGACGGTGCATGAGATTTCCATTTTAGGTTTTTCTTTGAGATTATAATTCCATTTTGGTTCTCTCTTCGACGGTGCATGAGATTTCCATTTTAGGTTTTTCTTTGAGATTATAATTCCATTTTGGTTCTCTCTCCGACGGTGCATGAGATTTCCATTTTAGGTCTTTCTTTCAGATTATGTTTTCCTATTGGTTCTCTCTCCGACGGTGCATGAGATTTCCATTTTAGGTTTGTCTTTGAGATTATAATGTCCTATTGGTTCTCTCTCCGACGGTGCATGAGATTTCCATTTTAGGTTTTTCTTCAAGATTATATTTTCCTATTGGTTCTCTCTCCGACGGTGCATGAGATTTCCATTTTAGGTTTGTCTTTGAGATTATAATGTCCTATTGGTTCTCTCTCCGACGGTGCATGAGATTTCCATTTTAGGTTTTTCTTCAAGATTATATTTTCCTATTGGTTCTCTCTCCGACGGTGCATGAGATTTCCATTTTAGGTTTGTCTTTGAGATTATAATGTCCTATTGGTTCTCTCTCCGACGGTGCATGAGATTTCCATTTTAGGTTTTTCTTCGAGATTATATTTTCCTATTGGTTCTCTCTCCGACGGTGCATGAGATTTCCATTTTAGGTTCTTCCTTTTTAGGTTATAATTTCCTATGGTTCCCTCTCCGATGGTGCGTGAGGTGGTAATTCCTTTTTAGGTTATAATTTCCTATGGTTCCCTCTCCGATGGTGCGTGAGGTGGTAATTCCTTTTTAGGTTATAATTTCCTATGGTTCCCTCTCCGATGGTGCGTGAGGTGGTAATTCCTTTTTAGATTATAATTTCCTATGGTTCCCTCTCCGATGGTGCGTGAGGTGGTAATTCCTTTTAAGATTATAATTTCCTATGGTTCCCTCTCCGATGGTGCGTGAGGTGATAATTCCCTTTCAGGTTATGATTTCCTATGGTTCTCTCCCCGACGGTGTGTGAGATGTAATTCCCTTTCCGATTATAATTTCCTTTGGTTCTCTTCCCGATACTGCGAAGATGGTAATTCCCACCAAGATTTTCTCAACGAGCATTGTTGAGGTAAAAGTCACCCAAGGTTCTCTTACCATTCATGCTAAGGTAGTAACCATCCCTGGTTCATTCATCATCTTGTGAAGCTCCAGATTCAGCTCCTGTAACCAGACAGGACACATCTATACTAAGCATCTGAAAATCAGCTCCTGCAACGTGTTAGGTAATCATTTTCTGTTTTGCAGGTACGCAGGTTCTCGCTAAGGAATCTCTTACGCGATCGACATCCAGATGGCATCTATAAGCCCATCATCCTATTCATCACATCCAGATGGCATCTATAAGCCCATCATCCTATCCATCAATCTCCAAATGGCATCTATAAGCCCATTCCACCATCACACTGCTACTATGTGAGCGCAAATTTCTAGGCACTCTAGTGTTCAATCATCTTCCACCTTCGGATTACGAAAGGCACGTCAGCCAATCTGCATCCTCAGGTCTAAGAAGATTGAACAGGGGCAACTATTGTACCCCAAAATTTGCCCTCCTATATTCTCCAAGAAATTGCCAAGTCAAGCTTCAAATCTCCCCCAAAGGGTTGCACAGTGCAAAGGTCTCCTATACAGTCAAAACTAGGGTTTGTGTGCTGATCAAGAAAATGAAGTTTTCAAAGGCCCAATCAAGTCTCACATGCTTACAAACAGGGTCAAGCATCCTCATATCAAGTTTCAAGGCATTCAGCACAAGATTGCACAGTCAAAAACCCTAATTGCACTACAGTCAACTGTAGGGGCAAAATGGTCATTTGACAGTCAAAAGTTCAAATTTTTGGTCAACATATCATTTTGAAGCCACAAACATCATTTGATCAATGCTTGATCATGATTCTCAAAATTTGGCTCAGAAATCATCAAGATGCAAAAGTTTCCTTATTTGGACAGTTGAAAAAGTCAACTGAAATTGACCAGGGAATAACTTTCACATGGATTATCAGAAAAATTCCATCCAAAGCTCATTTTGAAGAGAAAGACATTTCCTACAACTCATCTTCATACTTCAAGTCCAAGAAATGCTCTCACAAAAAGTTATCAATTTCAACATTATAGGTCATTTTCAAAAGTCAACAAAAAGGGACTTTAAGTCAAAGGCCATAACTGGAGATTGGTAAATCAAAATGACATGGGACCAAAGACATTGGTTAGAGGACTCAAAGACCTTTCCAAAATGTCCAAGAACATGAGAAAAGCTTAAAAATTGAGCAAGTTATGCCTTGTGGAAGTTGGGAAATTTTTGGATATTTTGAAAAGTCAACATTGCTTCAAATGACCTAAAATTGCTAATGGGCCCATTTTTCTCCCATGATTCATCATCCATGACACATGCACGACCACTTGGCCCAAAGGGAAGTATTTTCTCATTTTTTATTTATTTATTTGAATTTTTATTTATATTAATTCATTTAAATCATTTAAATATATGAAAAATATTTAACTTAACCTAACCAATCTTTTTATACATGTTTTAGACTCAATATTTCGTGCTTATGCAAATGTGGAAAGATTTGGCTTGATTGGATCCTAATTGACACAAAAGCACATGGAAAAAGATATGGAAATCATGGTGAAAAAATCAAATCTTCAAGTCATGAATGAAAGAGATTTTGATCAATTTTGTTAACCTAATTTGTTCACTACATAAGCATAAACATAAACCTAATCATGCTAGAGGCGCAGCTGCTCAGAATACCCCATTGCAAACTTAAATTTTTCTCTAAAGAACTCAAATCTGAAAAACACTTTTCAGGACGATTCAAAGCACAACTCTTGTTCCATTGGCTTCCTTGGAGATCACTGATCATATTCCAATCAAAAACATTCATTCAAACTCCAAGAATCGGTATATAGGACTCAAACTGTTTCAGAAAAATTGCATAATCGTGTTTCATGTTTTAGGCATTTTTATAACATTTTGTTCATGGATTCTTATTCCTCATTTGATTCTGAAGCTAACCAATATGATTAATTGTCTTTTTATGCTGTGTACAAGATTTCGCCATGACTGTTTTCTAGGGTTTACAAAGCTTCAAATTAGGGATTTTTAATCAAGGAAAAATTGGTCTTCAATACCCATACCATTGGATTCAGCAGGCTTGAACGATCACAAATCACCCATCGCGCCAAATTTCTGAATGACACAGGCCTAATCTCTATTTTCCCATAGCCGGCCTAATGAAACGCATGGAAAACCGTTGCTTTTGTTTTTGTATTTCAGGGAAGGTGGAGAAGACGAAGCCATGTCAAATGGTGATAGGCCAGTTCAAAAATGCGCGCGCGTTTCCAAGCTATTAACCCACTTTCTTTTATATTATTTGTTTGCTTATTATATAACAAATGCGTTGTAGTGGCTCAGCTGGCAAAGTGTGGTGTTGTTAACCCTCATGACATGGGTTCAAACCCCAGGTCTGCATTATCTCAATAATATTTTTCCATATGCGTTCACATGCAGCTTCAGCGTAAAAGTACACCATACATCCTCCAGATCCAAGTGTACACGCGTCCAAGAGATTCAAATCAAAGGCGCAGGATTGAAGAACACAATAAACTCAGGTCAACATTGTTACACGCTAGTGGGAAAGTCAAACGGACCTGAAGCTTGTTGGGCCAGAATTCTTGGATCAAAACCTCCTATTTGGGGACTACCACCCCCCCCTGGTTTGCAATTTTCCATATTTTTCTTATATTTTATTTTTTCAATTATTATTTTATTCTCTTTATTGTTTTGAATTAATTAATTATTTTTATAAAATACAAAACATCATAAAAAAAAAATCAGAAAAGACAAAAAACATAATAAATATTTTATTTTAATATTTTCTTGTAAATAAATGTATATAATTGAATTTAATATAAATTAGGGTTTAATTGTAATATCTTTAATAAAAAAAAAATCTAAAAAGAAGTAGAATTAGGTTTAATTAATGTTTTTATTCCTTTTTAATTTTTCTTTCTTATAATAATATTTATTTATTTTATTTATTTTTATAATTAAATTTGCATGAAAATAACTTAGGTTTAAATTAGGTTAAAATTCAACATATTTCTTAATAAATTAAAAAAATAACTAGAACTAGGGTTTGCGTCGTATTTTGATTAATTCTTTTTCTATTAAATCTTAAAATACATAAAAATACCAAAAAACAAAAACAATTTCTTTTCTTAATTTTAATTCCTCATTAATTTTAATTTTGCAAAAGGGTCCAACGCCCTCGTTTCGTTTAATTCTCGTTATTTCGCATATTTATTTTATTTCGCTTAAATAATTATGTACCTCTCCCGAAGCCTTGTAATTACTTCTCGCACTTCCCAATTCTTTTAATCCTTTTACTTTATTTATTTTTCTGTCAAATCGGGTCTTGGTTAATTTTGGCGATGTGGACCCGCGCCATTTGTAATAGCTTAGAATTTACTTTTCCCGCAAATATTTTAATTGTTAATCAAAAGCATGAAAGAATGAATGGACAAAATAAAAACAAGCGTAGAAAACCAATAACATGACAAGATAAATGCAAATGAAAACGACACACGAATCGCACACACCACCCCTAGGGTACGCCTCACTGTTGCCTTGCCTTGAAAAGTGGTCGTCGAGTAGAGGATGTCTTAGTAAGTCCTCATGATCCGGGAACCTGGCATGAGGGTAGCTTATAAGGTGTCTTCCCATTGCTCTGGTGATCACCATGTCCCGAACCTCGAATTGACCCGAACACCTCCAACGGTGGTGCTACCTACCTCTCAATGGTGGGATGGCGCTACTTTAAAGGACATTTACACAGACGAATTCCTTAGGGTAGATAGGTTCTCGTAGATACTTGCTCTAAATTCAAAACAAATTCAAAAATACTTTTCACACCGACACCTTTTCAAAAGCTTTCGAAAGCAATTTTTCAAACACTCTTGAGGACTGATACAAGAGTCGAACTGGAATTTTCAAAGAAACTTTTTAAACCCACAGTTGAAAAGCAAACAAACCATTTTTGAAAACACAAATGAGCAAGTATCTAAGAGCCCATGGATAACCATGGATAGAAAGGGTGCTAACACCTTCCCTTTCTATAATCTACCTCCCGAACTGAGAGAAATCTCTTTAAGGAATTTTTCTGTGCTTTTGTCCTTTCCATTTGGAGAAAATAAAAGACGGTGGCGACTCTTGCTTCCGCGACATTTCGCGAACCAGCGTTAAACAGTCAGTTCCAGATCCACCGATCACACCATGCTTTAATTAGGACTTTTGAAGGGTTGTAACGTGGCTTGGTTCACAGTTTTAAGAAACAAAGGATAAAGGCTCAAAGTATATTTGTATCCACCTGCTCTTCATGACGTTCTTCAATCCTAAACTCAGTTAATTGTGTGTTTGAACTCCAAATGAGTCTGGAACAACGTTTTGGTGATGGTTCACACAAGTTGAATTTGTTGGAAGGCAATCATTTTTTTTCCAACATTTTTCATGTTGTTGAGGATTTGTAGTGACCTCTTTCTTTTGATTTGTTATCCCTAATTATTGCCTGACTGTTCTTATTTTCGAGATTACAGTCAGCGGGATGCCCCAGCTTTCTTAAGCCTCCTTTGCAGGTTTTGGCTTAGTGGGCTTTTTTTTAGAGATAATGACTGCCTATGAGATAAGGAACCATCACTATCTTTTGGTTCCAAAGGAATGTTTTTGACGTTGTTCATCGTATGAGAGTTTGTGATTTTAACACGCACTTGAATTAACTGAGAGACTACCCTGCCCTGGGTTTGATTAAAGGTTTCAATTTGTGTTAAAAACAGAAAACTTCTACTTCTTTGGATCGAAGGGGTTGACTAGGGATTATCTTCCTTATAACTCCAGTGTTTAGGATTTGAAAGAAACGCCTGTACATCGTCAGCAAGGTCTGTCCAAAAGTATACTGTATGAGATTATGGCATTGTTTTCGTCATAATCCCTCTAAAGGCTTGTAACTTTTAGCAAGAGTTAAATGTCAAAAGTAGAAAGCATAATTATAGTGAAAACGAATGGATGAATTCAAGACAAACATATGCAATGCATTAATGAAATAGAGTTTGACATTAACAGATAATTGTTTAAATAACAAAAGAAATTACAACTTGAAAATTCAAATGAAACAAAAGCCTCTTAGTCTGAACTTGTCACTTCAGGTGGAGAACCCTCAGCGGAAGATTTTTCATCTGGCCATCCTGTGTGAATTCCAGCACTCCTCTTTTGGAATGATACGCACATCTTGCATTTGGATTGTATCCTGGAGAGGCTGTGTTGGGACGCCGAGGGGGGTCCCTTAATACAATTAGCTCGACTTCTAACAAGCGTTGCAGCACTTGGGATAACGGAATGTTAATCTCAGTGCAGTGCCTTTCAGATGTATTTTGCTCACGCTGACTATCCTGTTGATGCTGGTGAGGTTGTTGTTGGGCTTGTGACCCTGAAGCAAAGTGGGGAGACTTTCCCTTGGCTTCTTGTATCAAAGGAGGCTGAATGGTGACTTGATCTTCAACCCTAGTTGTTTGCCCCAATTGATTACATCCATCTTGATGCAGTTTGTTGATGAGGACCTTTAGCTCCTCTTGTCCTTGAGCCAGGTTTTAAATGAGAGCCATCTGGCCCACCAGTTGTCCCATCATCTGGATTTTCATTGTTGCCAACTCAATCTGTAGTCCTTCCAACTGATCATTCCTGATGCCCCCTGGATTCCCTGGGACCATGCCCCTTGTGAGGAGAGCTTTCACTTCTTCCTGCCCATTGGATAGGTTCAAGAACATCTCTTGAAGTTGAGCGTTTTGAGTCTGGATATCTTTGATAGTCTTCTCTAGAGCCATCTCTGCTGAAATAAACAGCAGAGAGATAAGGAAACCTGGTGTGAATACCTGTTTATGCATATGATGAATGATATGTATTCATGTAATGCATTCAAGGATTCAGAAATTCAAATTTGTTGCAAACAAAAAGAACACATGTCATATTAAGAAGAATTTGTTAGTACATGAATGCCCCATGGGTAAAATAATACAAAATTCTAATGTAAAAAGACGTTGCGCATCCTCTTCGGTGCTATGTAGGTGTTGAGAGTCTGCTCTTCATGGGGTCGACGAGTAAGTTCTAAAACCTTCTTCTCACTGGCGTAGAAGTTGGCTTCAAAAGTATTCCATTCTTCCTTGAGTTGTATCCAACTCTTTTGAAATTCTTCCAATGATGTTGGCATGTCAGGATGTAGGAGGGTGTATGGAACCTCTCCTTCCATAACTGGCTCTTTGATCATAGGCAGAATGTAGGGGTAAGGCATCATAAGACTCTGGGCGTGGGTTCGTACCCACTTGAGGTAAGGCTCAAGGGGGATGGAATTCTTGTGCCCCAGTGTCTTACTG
Source organism: Vicia faba (assembly GCA_948472305.1). Taxonomy (NCBI): domain Eukaryota; kingdom Viridiplantae; phylum Streptophyta; class Magnoliopsida; order Fabales; family Fabaceae; genus Vicia; species Vicia faba. Next base: position 1,312,097,103 of record OX451738.1, on the reverse strand, counting down.
TCCACCTTGTTGGGCGTCCTCCAAGCTCGGATAAACCTTTGTGGAAGTCCTTGAGCCTCGTTGTCGAAGTCAAAAACCAAGTCTAGAATCAGCATGTCATGTGGGTCATCCCTTCGGGCATACCCAAATTGTCTTAGAGCTAAACAGGGGTTGTAGATAATGCCTCCCCTAATGCCAAGTAATGGGACATTAGGGAACTCCCCACAACGATCAATGATGATGAAATTTTCTCTGGACCGAGAACACCAATGAACATCAGAGTGTGTGAGAGTCATCAATCGTTGTGACCACCTCAAGCCTTGTTCATTCTTCAAGACTGACTGGGGAAGGTGAGAAATAAACCACCTTGCTAGAAGAGGAGTACAGCACATGAGAACACCTCTTTTCCTCATTGTTCGTGTGTAAAATGAGTGTAGGATGTCCCCAAGCAATGTAGGCACAGGATTCCGAGATATGAAAATCTTGACAGCATTCACATCTATAAGCTGATCAGGGTTTGGGAATAAGACCAACCCATAGATGAGAAGTGCTACAATCTCCTCAAAAGCTTGCAGATCTAGAGAATTCTAGCAGTCTTGTGCCTTCTCAAATAGAAACCTTTCCAAGAAACCCTTGACACCACTTCTGGTTTCCCAATGATCTTTGATATCAGATGGTTGCAAGTGTAGGGCTTGAGCAACATCTTCAGGCTTTGGATCTCTTTCTGTACCGTTGTAGGGTAGTTGATGGAGAATAGGAATCCTCAGGAGTTGAGAAAATTCCTCCAAAGTAGGCACTAGTTGGTAATCAGGAAATGTGAAACAGTGGTGTAGGGGGTCAAAGAACTGGAAGATAACTTTCACCATGTCTTCTTTAATGTTGGAGTTGACCAATTTGAGAAGTCTACAGTGTCTTTCACTCAAGAGAGAATTCTATAGAATCTTGGAAGTAAGCTCCTTGAGTTGAGGAGGGATTCTCACAAGGTTGACCTGGATTGTTTTTCTGCGGATTGTATTCGCAAATGTTTCGGTTTAGCAAGAGTCACCACCGACTTTTTATTTTATCCAAAGGAAAGGTCAAAAAGCACAGGAAATACCTTTGAGATGTTTTCTTGGGTTCGGGGAGTAGATTATGAAAAGGGAAGGTGCAAGCACCCTTTTCATCCATGGTTATCCATGGGCTCTTAGTTACTTGTTTAGATCACTTGCTTTTTCTTTTCAATCGTTTGAAATGGTGCTTTGTGTGTGGTTTTGAAAGATGTTTTGAAAAGAGGCCATCGTTGTGGCAACCTTTGTAATGATTCTTGTTTGAATGTATACAAAGGTGTTTTTGTCTTTTGAAAAGATGTTTCAATGTTTTGAAAGTTTGAAAGTTTGTTTTTTGGGAAATGTTTTGAAATTGTGTTGTGAGGTGTGTTTGAAAATAGCAAGGATGTCTTTGCAAGTTGTGATCAAGTAACTAAGAGTTGTCTATCCTATTTTACTCAAAGATCTTTTCTACACATTTTTAACCCTTTTGACAGTGTTGTTTTACCATTGCATTTGGTAAACAACTTTGTATTAGGATGTTAAACGGGACAGGCGCGGGTCATCGTATTGACCATGATAGCAATTGTGCTAAGTATCTTTGGCAATTTTTTGGAGGGACTAGATCACTTTTTATAGGCAACCAAGATAGCATCATTGAGGGACTATGATCTTTTGTTTTGTTTTTGTTTTGCCAAAGTACTCAACATGCATAACATGGCCAATTTTAAAGGCAACAAGTGGATGAAACCCTAGGGGTGCAAATGTGCATTGTGTTGTCAATTTCATATTTTTTGTCTTTGTATTAGTCAAGCTATTTGTTTGATTTTGGATTTTCGCATACAAACCCTAATCTTTAATCGTGGCATATTTGAAAGCATAAAGTGCGAGAATTAAAAGTCTAAGTTATTACAAATGTATCCGGGGATGGGGGTACAATTATTACAAATGGGGATGAATCTCATAAGAATAGTAAAGTCCAAATATCAAGTATTACAACCAAATCGAATTGTCGCAATTCAATACAAAGTTATAACAAATGAAGAAATCAATAATATTATGAAATGCAAGTATTTACTTAAAAATAAACAAATAAAAATCTATTCTAAAAAAGAAAGATTAAATATTATATTATTATTATTCTTTTTGTATTTTATTAAATAAAAAAAGAGTTTATAGAAAACAAAATTAATTAAATTAATTTAAATGTTTTTTGGTATTTTATCAAATGAATCAATTATTAATTAATAAAAAAAGAAAATTAAAACTAAATTAAGAAAATCAAAGTAATTTGCCAAAATAAAATTTTAATATATTATTTGTGTTATTATTAACTTAGAACAGAAAACAAATGAATTAATTAAAGAAACAAAAGTATTTGTTTTAAACAAAAGAAAAGAAATTAAAAAGAAGGATGGGCTTAAGGGTTTGTAGAGATTAGGCCCAAGTGAAAATAAAAGGAGAAAGAGGGGTCAGAATGAAAAAGGGGGGGGGGGGGGGGGGGGGCGCTAGTATTATGCATGGTGTTGTACCCCAAAATTTTCCCTCTCATATTTCTCAAAACATTGCAAGGAAAATCTCCAAGTTGCTCAAGGTTGCTCAAGAGTTGGACATACAAGTTACCCCATAAGGCAGTCAACCCCAAATTAGGGTTTTGTGTTGCATCAATATATTTGAATCCAAATGACCTCAAGTGCTCCCCAATGTCCTAAAATGTTCTCATGGTCATCCATGTCAAATTTCAAGCCTTGCAGAGGAAGTTTGCTCAGTCAATTGCTCAAAGGGTCCACAAATCGACTGTGTTAGGGAAAAAGTCAACTGTGATCTATATATAGTCAAACTTCAAGATTTTTTTGTCAACATTCTCATTTTTAAGGATATTTCATCATTTGATCTAGGGTTGATCATGATTCATCAAGGATTTCTCAATATTCATCAAGACTCAAAAGTTACTAAATTAGGGTTTTGCAGGAAAAGTCAACTAAACTTTGACCAAGCATAACTTTCTCATACTTTATGAGAAATGACCTATCAAAAGCTAATTTTGAAGAGGATGCAATTCCCTATAATCCATCTTCATACCCCAAAATCAGAAAATGCACTCACAAGAAGTTATAAATTTGGACATTATAGGTCATTTTTGAAAGTCAACAAAAATACCTTTTTTGCCAAAGCTTATAACTGGAGCATGGAATATCAAAATGCGATGATACCAAAAGGGTTGGTTAGAGGACATCTCAAGATTTCTAAAAAGTCCAAGAACACTTCCAAAAGTTCAAAATTGAAGAAGTTATGCATTGTTGAAGTTGGGCATTTTTGCAAAATTGCCAAAAGTCAACTATCCCCAAAACTTCAAATTTTGTCAAATGGGCCCATTCTTTTCCACTTGATTTGAGCTTGCATCATTGTCCACGTTCCTCATCTTCAGCCATGTGTCCATTTATCAATTTTATTATTTAATTTGATTTTTATTTGAATTTATTCATTTTTAATCAAATTAAATCAAATTAAATCCAAAACTTTGATTACATGAGATTTTTTTGTTGTTTCAGGCTTTGATTGCAATCTTTAACACCATCAAATTCGTATCAAGCAATCCATGTGCAAAAAGATTGAGTTTTGGCAAATTTGGAAGGTTTAGTAATGGTGAATCAAATCAAATTTCAATGCATTAATGTGGAAGGATTCATGCCATATTTGTTACCCTAGCACATTGTACCATACATAAGCAAGCCAAAGGGACGTGAATAAGTGTTGGAGTCTGCAGAAAGAAGCAAAACAAAACTTGAAAAATATACCAAAAAGCTTGAAATTAAAATCATACTTAGAGGCAATTTCAGAAGCTTAGACCGGTCCCAATCGATTCTTGGGTGGTCACACAATCTTTCTGGATCAAAAGCAAGTTCGCTCATACGCCCAAATGCCTTGTAAGTGTCACGATAATACGCTATGTACTTGAAATCATAACTCTTTATTCTTGCATCATTTGAACAAATCATTGCCATATTTGTGATCCTCATGACATTTCAAAGCTTTTGGCATTACTTAATTTTGTTTATCTGACTCATACTGCAAAGTACCATAGTTAGGGTCTCGTGGATAGTTTTGGGTGTTTTTGTTTCAGGGATAATTGCCCATCAAGAAGGGAATGGTTAGAACCGGGAGGTTGAGACGAGCATGACCATACCCTTGAAAGGAATTTTTGTGGCTTGTAGCAAGTTTTGGAGATGGCCTGGCTTATAGCTACGGACTGTTGTCCGTTGGTATAGGTCTGGATCGTTTTAGCCACGGTTCAACAAAGAAGATAAAGACGTGTCCCTCAACCATTGCTCCATTAAAATCACGCGCGCATACTTTCTTTTCTGACCAATTAATGTTATTTTGTTATATTATTATTATTATGCAGTATACTAACAAATAAAAGAAAGTGGCCTAGTGGTAAACGTGTACATCCAATAGCCTACAGGACCTGGGTTCGAATCCCAGGTCCTCCACTTTCTCTATATATTTTTTCTTCAGGTAATCACATGCATAGTCCAAGCGTGCAGCTCATCATACACCCTCACACATCCAACAGCCAGATGGCCAAAGGCCAGATCTGGTGGCCAAGATTTAAATGTCCACCATAGGCAAAGTCCACGTGCGCGCATGGAATCCAAAAAGTCAACCAGGGCCAATTCTAATGGGCTTCAGATTACTATTCTGACCTCCAAAATCAGGCCCAAACCCCCTTACTCTCTCCTATTTATTTTTTTTGTTTTATTTAATTGTTTTATTATATTTTATTCAATTACTAACCAATCAAATTTCTTTTTCTTTATAAAATAAAATCACCAAAAATATTTTTTATCAAATCAAATTTTAATTTTTATTAATAAATACTAATTAAATTAATTTAGGTTCTTAATTAGAATAACTTTAACATTTTTGTAAATAATTAAAATTAACTAGACTTAATTAGGTTTTACTAATTCAATTAATTTTTTATTTCTTTCTTAAAATACCAAAAATCCAAAAACAATTTATTTTTATTAATTAATTTATTTTAATTCAATTTAGTAATTAATTTAAGTTAATTTCTTTCTTAAAATAAAAAAACAACAAAAAAATCTTTTCTTTAATAAAAAGGGTCAAAACCCTAATTTGCGCTCGATTTAATTTCCCGCACGCGATTTATTCATTTTTATCATATTAATATACTTGCTCCCGGATTGTAATAGCTTAATAGGACCTTATTTATTTTTTACCGCTTTATTTACTTTTAAAGGGTTTGTCTTTGGCGATGTAAATACCCGACGCCTTGTAATTTAAATTCCGCATTTTATTTACCGCAAATTATAACTGTTAAATGTTTGATAATAGGATGGCATGACAAGACTGAATGTTTTAACCTAAAATCAACTTAGATCACCTTTAACATGTACAAAGATAAAAAATAACTGAAAACGACACACTCACACATGCGCACTCTTAGGGTACACCCCATTTGGTTGCCTTCGTACGCGGTCATTAAGTATAGGTCGTTTTAGAGGTCGCCCTCTTGTCCAAAGATCATAGTTGCCTCGAAATGGTTGCCTCGGATATTGTCGCCCGAAAACAGATGATCTAAGACATTAGGGTTACCATTAAGGCATCCTAACATTGCTTTAGTGACCGTAAGTCCCTAATTCGAATTGACCCTCAAACTCCGACGACGGTGCTACCTACTCATCAATAGTAGCATAGCATTGTCTAAAGGAAGATAGCATAAAACGATTCCTTTTTCAAGTAGGTAGATGGTTCTTAGATACTTGCTCTTTCAAAACAAATCTCTTCACACTTACACTTTTCAAACAAAGTTTTCAAAAACACTTCATACACTCTTGAGGATAGAAGCAAGAGTTAAATTAAAGTTTTAAATAAAAAACTTTTTCAAACCCACAAGCACAAAGAAAGCAAATTTTGAAAACAATATGAGCAAGTATCTAAGAGCCCGTGGATAACCACAGATAGAAAGGGTGCTAACACCTTACCTTTCTATAATCTACCCCCCGAACCCGAGAAATATTTCGAAAAAGGAATTTTTCTGTGCTTTTTTCCTTTCCTTGTTGGATAAAATAAAAGTCGGTGGCGACTCTTGCTTACCGCGACATTTTGCAAAAACAAACGCAAAACGCAAACCAGCATTCCAAAAAACAGTCAGTTCTTCCCACCGTATCACAGAACTGGAGACTCTACTTGGGATATCTATAAGTGGGGTGTACTTCAGGAATAGTTCATATTGTTTTCAATTGATTGAATTGTATGCTTTATATTTGTGGGCTCGCATCAGAGTTACTATAGATCCTAACCCAGATCTGGGGGATACCCTTTAGGTAAGTAGCAATAAACTGTGAGGGAACTGTACAGCATAGACCGATACGATTGAAGCAGTAGCTACGTTGGTGTGGCACTTTAGTATGTACCGATATCCCTTGTGGCACAACGAGGAGAATATGGGTCTGCTAAGGGGTCATTAAGCACCAACTGACCTTAGCACCTTTAAATTGACCAACTTGGCCATAGAACAGTAGCAGTATGCTACACTCATTGAGACTAAACTCTCACGATGATTCTGGCCGCAAGAAAAGGTTGCTAAACTGGAATTATGACTGATCGAGGGTAGTCAGTGATATTGAGATCCTCTAGAACCCGGTTACTATTTTTAGGACAGGTTTGAACCAACTGAAATGAAAGAGGGTAGTACCTAGACTCCTTGCCAGCCTGAAATCTAAGGGCTCTCTGTGTAACTTGTGTGCCTTTACCATGTTTGCTGTTTGTGGATACTTGTGGTGTGTTTTCTATCATGACATCATGACATCATGACATTGCATGCATCTTGAATTGGACTAACCTATTTCAAAGACAGGAGGGATTCATCTTTGTTCTGTTTTGTAGGTCATGGCACCCATGCGTAGAAACACCATTCGGATAAACTTTGTCCAGGTTCCCACTTTGCGTAAAGAATTGGTTGCAAAGATGCCAGATACTACTTCCTTCATCAAAAGACATGGGCACCTTCTTGGTTTGGTCACCTCCAAGATGGATGAATAGATGATGAGAGTCTTAGTCCAGTTCTTTGATCCACTGTACCATTGCTTTACTTTTCCAGACTACCAGTTGGTCCCCACCTTGGAAGAGTTCTCTGATATACTGGGTATCTCTATTCTGGAGCAGACCCCGTTTACAGGTTGGGAGAAGGTCCTTAGGCCGGAAGAGATTGCTTCAGCCCTTCACCTGACAAAGGCTGAGGTAATGTCAAACTGGGAAACTCGTAGTGGAGCAAAGGGCTTTTTGACTAAGTTTTTGGTTGGTAAGGCTAATCAGTTCTGGGACAGTCTAGACTTCCAGGCATTTGAAGACATTCTGGCTCTTCTCATATATGGTTTGGTATTGTTTCCTAACTCTGATTCCTTTGTTAACGTGAATGCGATAAAGATCTTCATATCCGGTAATCATGTGCCCACCCTCTTGGGTGACATTCTTCATTCTCTTTATGCCCGTACTGCTTAGAGGCGGGGAACCCTTATATGTTGTGCTCCGTTATTGGTGAGGTGGTTTATTTCTCACCTCCCCAAATCAGTGTTGAAGAACAAAGAAGGCATGGGCTGGGCCTATAAGATTATGTCTCTCTCACATAATGACATCATTTGGACTATCAAGGGTATGGAAGATATGGCTATTATTGATCGATGTGGGGAATACCCCAACGTCCCATTGATAGGAACCAACGGAGGGATCACTTATAATCCGTGCTTGGCCTTACGTCAGTTTGGGCGAGCTAGAAGAGAAGGACCTCATGAGTTGCTAATGCCTAGTATTGTCTTTGATTTCCAGGGGGATAGTGACGAGCAACGCCGCAGATTAATAAGAGCTTGGGATAGAGTACACAGGTCTGATCCGCACGAGTTGGGTGCGAAGACTTCTATACCAATGGAACCATATCTCCGATGGGTTCGTATCCGTGCCCAAAAGCTGGGAATACCCTACGAAGCTGTCTTGCCTATAACTCTTGAAGTTGCTGATGAAGAAGGGGTTCCTCCTACCATCCTACACCTTTACATGCCTACTGACATTGGAGCATTGAAGAGGTCCTGGATGCAGTTGAGGGAGGAACAGGATACTTACCGAGAAAAGTATCACGAGTAAGAGCAGAAGATTCAGAAGTTGACTAGGCAGCTGGAGAACGAGTGGATCCTCAATGACTATGTCCGCACCGACAAGAAGTGACCATGGGAGCATTGATATCTTTTGATTATTTCTAGTTTTGGTTTACTTTTCAGTATTTCCCTTCTTGTAACTCCTTAAAGGCATCTGTTGAACAATTGATTTCAAAGTTTATCTAATAAAAGTGTGTTTCGTTTTTGTTTACAAATTTGAATCTCTCGACGTCTTTGAAATTATATCATGCGCATATCATTCCCATGCACCTCATAACAGGTACCCTTACAGGTTTTCTCATCTTCTTCGTTGTTTATTTCAGCATCATGTCTTCTGAACCATCAACTGAACAAGCAATCAAGGCTCTACAGGCTCAAAACGCCCAGTTCCAAGATTTGTTCATGAGTTTGGCTAAGGGTCAGCAAAATCTGAAGACCCTTATCTTGAAAGAGAAGAAGAAGAAGAAGAAGAAGAAGAAGAAGAAGAAGACAGTCCTATTTAATATGGGTCACAGATTTGGAAATGATTTGCGAGAAGAGGTTGATTTGACCCCCTCATCTGGAGGGAAAGATAATCAGGAAGAAAGGAGGGCTCCTAGCCCTGTGGTTTCAGACAACGAGACCGACTTTGACGAAGACCAGTATCCTCCGGCTGAGGATAGATATAAGCAATTGGAAGACCGGTTGAGCGCGATGGAAGTTCAGAAGGTGCCTGGTCTGGACTTTGGTGATTTGGGTCTGTCATCTGGGGTGGTGATTCCCCATAAATTCAAAGCACCGGCCTTTGCTAAATACGACGGAGTTTCTTGTCCGAAACTGCACCTTCGTTCGTATGTTAGGAAGATTCAGCCATACACCGTTGACAAGAACCTCTGGATTCACTTCTTTTAAGACAATCTTTCAGGGAATCAGCTTGAATGGTTTTACCAGTTAGAAGGAGCTAGTATCCGTAATTGGGAGGATTTGGTCGCTGCTTTCTACAGGCAGTACCAATACAATGCCGACCTCGCTCCCACGCGTACCCAACTCCAGGGTATGTCAATGGGTGCAGGCGAAGGTTTCAAAGATTATGCTCAGAAGTGGAGGGATCTCGCTGGAAGAGTGCGACCACCCTTGGCTGATAGGGAGCTAGTGGACATGTTTTTAGGGACCTTGTCTGGTCCGTATTTCAACCATATGATTGGAAGTTCGTCATTCGGGTTTACAGAGCTGATTATGACCAGGGAAAGGATTGAGGCTGGTATCAAGTCTGGTAAAATACAGAAGGGTGCTTCATCAAGCACCGAGAAGAAGCCTTTTAAGAAGGAGTCCAGTGCTGTCTACAGTTCAAAACGTCAGAATAGACCTGAACGCCGCCAAGCTGTTAATGCGGTGGTTATATCAAGACCTGCTGGTGCTCCTCAGCGCAACAATCAGTTAAGGGCCGAGAGACCTCGAAGACAATTCACTCAGCTCAACATGACTTTATCTCAGATTTTGCCACAGCTATTAAAGACCAGTCTATTGATTCCAAGGGAGGCCCCGGAGAATCCAAATACAACATCACCGAAGTACGATCCGAATGCCCGTTGTGCTTTTCACTCTGATAGCCCGGAGCATGATACGGATGACTGTTGGGTCTTGAAGAACAAGGTACAGGACTTGATTGATGCCAAGGAGATCGAGTTCAGAGCACCAGAAAATCCTAAACAAGACGCAAGGGTGAATGCTATCGGGGATGACGATGATGAAGAGTTTGATATTGACAGCTAGATATACTCAATTGCCGATGGTGGATTAAGCAACTGGACAGCGAAGGATTCTATGCTTATTTCAGATATCACCCAGTAATGAGACTTTGTGTTTTGAATTTGTAACAGACAATTTTTTAAACTTTACGGCCCGGTGTCTTACCCGGGGCACCGTGGCTTCATTTGTGAGGGCTTTATGTGTGTCATTTCCATATATCATTAATAAAAGCATTGGACGTTTCTTGCATTTCAAATTTTGCGCTCCTTCTTTTTCTTTTATTATATATTGCAAAACAACTATTTTACACACATTCACTTATCATGATCCATATCCACTCTAGATCCCAATGATAACGACTCTGCTACTGTCAGTTATGACTTCGAAAGTCCGATCAACCTAGCCGAGGACGAAGGTGAGGATGATGGTGAAATGCCTGAGGAGCTTGATAAACTGTTACTACAGGAAGAAAGAGCCATACTACCTCCAAGCCACCAATTCTAATGCCTCCAGTTGAAGGAAGACCATTGATCTTATACTTAAAAGTGTTGGATAATACAAAGAGGTGTGTGCTGGGGCAGCATGACAAGTCTGGCCGAAAAGAGCATGCTATTTACTGCTTTAGCAAAAAGTTTACCGACTGTGAGACCCAATACTCACTGCTCGTGAGAACTTGCTACGCTTTGGCACGGGCTGCTCGCCGGCTAAGACAGTATATGCTGGCTCATACTACCCTTTTTGATACCAAAAGAGGTGAACGTCCTGACAACTCCGTGGCCTTTTGCAATGTGGGGCATTGACATGATCGGCGAGATCAGACCTACGACATCTAACGGGAATCGTTTCATCCTGGTGGCAATTGATTACTTTACGAGGTGGGTTGAAGCAGCTTTCTTTGCTACCGTAACCAAGAACGTCGTGGAACGGTTCATTTGGCACAATCTGATCTGTTGATATGGTGTACCAGAGAGGATCATAACGGACAATGGTACCAATCTCAACAATAAGATGATCACTGAGCTCTGCAATCAGTTCAAGATACAGCATCACAACTCTTATCCTTATCGGCTGAAGATGAATGGGGCTGTAGAAGTGGCTAATAAGAACATTAAGAAGATTGTGCAGAAGATGACGGTGACGTACAAAGACTGGCACGAGATGTTACCATTTGCTCTTCATGGGTACCGTACCTCAGCACGGACGTCAACAGGGACAACACCTTATTCCTCGGTATATGGCATGGAGGCAGTCTTGCCCATTGAAGTTCAGATACCCTCTCTTCGGATTATGAAGGATGCAGGTTTAAGCGAAGATGACTGGATTCAGACCCGGCTTGATTAGCTGAATTTAATTTACGAAAAGAGACTTACTGCTATTTGTCATGGTCATACGTATCAAAAACGGATGATCAAGGCATTTAACAAGAAAGTCAGACGACAAGAGTATCAAGTTGGGGACCTGGTTATCAAGCGCATCATTCTTCCACAAGGTGATCACAGGGGCAAATGGACCCCTACCTACAAAGGGCCATTTGTGGTTAAGAACATTTTCTCAGGAGGAGCTATGATTCTAACCACCTTGGACGGTGACGACCTTCCTCACCCCGTCAATGCATACATTGTGAAAAGATACTATGCATAATTAACGACCCGCTAGGTTGACTGGCCTAGGCAAAAATAAGGGCTTCCCGGCGAACCAAAAGGGTTCGGGCAAAAATAAGGGATGAAAATAAAAATATAAAAAAATCTGTACACCCGGCAAATCGAAAACCTGAAAAGGCGGCTTGGGCAAAAAAAAGGTATCCCGGTGGACTGAAAACCCGAAAGGGCGGTCCAGGCAAAAGTTAGGGATCAAAGCGTAACACTATGTCTCATTGGATCACCTTGCATCCAGACTTCGGTATCGACTATCAAGCTCGGACGGCACCAATCAATTTGATCTACCTTCAACCAAGTAGCAAAGTGATGAGATGCTCGAGGACATAAAGGCAATAGCAGAGTTGGAACCCAGTGGGATTATTCACATAGCTGTTTTGCTTAGTTTTTCACAAATTGTATAAACTCTATTTGTTCGAAAGCGTTCTCTTACTAGGACGTCAGCCTCTTGTACAAAAACGCCTATTTACAAGCCAAACTTCAAAATCAATACAATTCATTTTCAGAGAAATTTCAAACTGTCTTTCCTTTTTCTGTTTTGTTTTGCAAAGAACGTCCAATGTTCATTTTTGATATATGCATTTGACATTAATTGCTGCTCATAAATATTTACATGCGAAACAAAAGACCATTACTGGTAATATCAGAAACAGGGGCAAATAAGAATTGTCCAAGCTATACAGTTGCTCTATCCCCCAGGTACAAAGGTAGATTCAGTTGAAGAATATGGTTAAGATGCTTTCACTCCCCGCAGAGTAAGACAGCAATGTTAGCTCTCCCCGGCTGAGACTTGTAACTGTGAATGAATCGGTAATATTCTCCCCCAAGCAAAGTTTATCTACCATCAGCACTGGAAAGGTTTAATATCCCCGACAGTCTTAATATTCCCCAGCGGAGCATAAGAATATTCCCCGGAAGAGTACAAGATATCCCCAGTGGAGTCTGAAATTTTTCCCATTACAGCCTGAAAAAGCTTCCCTAGTGGAATTTGGAGAGTCATCCCCAGTAGACCTTGGAAGATTATCCCCAGCAAGTTCAAAGGATTATCCCCATAAGAGTCTAAAAGGTCATCCCCAGTGAAGTCGCAACTGAAGGATCATCCCTAGCGGAGTTCTTTCCTTTCACAAACAAGAAGTCAATCCCCAACAGGTTTAGTACCACCAGCAACGGTAATTCATCCCCAGCGGAATTTATCGGTGGAATCCTCAGCAAAACATCTCTTCTCCACAGAGTAGTCTCCTCATCAGTTTATTCCCCGACGAAGTTATCCTCTCCTACAGGTTTATTCTTGCAATCATCGTTGTCCGCTATCTCCAGCAGAAATGAAGAATCCAACTCTTTTCTCCAGCAGCTATACGGGATTTATTTTCCCCAGCCAAAACATTACATTTCCATACATCATGATACATGCATATACGCATCATACAACACAATCTCATTTATTTTGAGAACATCATTGCCTGCAACATATCATGCATTGCATACGACTGACCTTTTACCTTTCAGGAAGGATGCAGTTAAGTTCTCAACCATGTCGAAGACCTGACTGGTTCTTAAATCTCAACTGAATTATCCTCGGTTGAATTACAGATAAGGTTCTCAATCTCGGCAATTTTTCTCCTTCATAGTGTGGACGAGTTCTAAAATCTCAACAGAATTATACTCCACTGAAGACCAGACAGTCCTAGATCTTGATGAAGATGTTTCCCTCAGTCGAAGACCTGACCGGTTCTTAAATCTCAATTGAATTATTCTCGGTTGAATTACAGATAAGGTTCTCAATCTCGACAATTTCCTCCGTCGTAGTGTGGACGAGTTCTAAAATCTCAACAGAATTATCCTCCATTGAAGACCAGACAGTCCTAGATCTTGATGAAGATGTTTACCTCAGTCGAAGACCTAACCGGTTCTTAAATCTAAACTGAATTATTCTCGGTTGAATTACAGATAAGGTTCTTAATCTCAATAATTTCCTCCGTTGTAGTGTGGACGAGTTCTAAAATCTCAACAGAATTATCCTCCATTGAAGACCAGACAGTCCTAGATCTTGATGAAGATGTTTCCCTATGTCGAAGACCTGACCGGTTTTTAAATCTCAACTGAATTATTCTCGGTTGAATTACAGATAAGGTTCTCAATCTCGACAATTTTCCTCCGTCGAAGTGTGAACGAGTTCTAAAATCTCAACAGAATTATCCTCCATTGAAGACCAGACAGTCCTAGATCTTGATGAAGATGTTTCCCTCATTCGAAGACCTGACCATTTCTTAAATCACAATTGAATTATCCTCGGTTGAATTACAGATAAGGTTCTCAACCTCGACAATTTTCCTTCGTCGAAGTGTGGACGAGTTCTAAAATCTCAACAGAATTATCCTCCGTTGAAGACTAGACAGTCCTAGATCTTGATGAAGATGTTTCCCTCATTCGAAGACCTGACCGATTCTTAAATCTCAACTGAATTATTCTCGGTTGAATTAAAGATAAGGTTCTCAATCTCGACAATTTTCCTCCGTCGTAGTGTGGACGAGTTCTAAAATCTCAACAGAATTATCCTCCGTTGAAGACCAGACAGTCCTAGATCTTGATGAACATGTTTCCCTCAGTCGAAGACTTGACCGGTTCTTAAATCTCAATTGAATTATCCTCGGTTGAATTACAGATAAGGTTCTCAATCTCGACAATTTCCTCCGTCGTAGTGTGGACGAGTTCTAAAATCTCAACAGAATTATCCTCCGTTGAAGACCAGACAGTCCTAGATCTTGATGAAGATGTTTCCCTATGTCGAAGACCTGACCGGTTCTTAAATCTCAACTGAATTATTCTCGGTTGAATTACATATAAGGTTCTCAATCTCGACAATTTTCCTCCATCGAAGTGTGGACGAGTTCTAAAATCTCAACAGAATTATCCTCCGTTGAAGACCAGACAGTCCTAGATCTTGATGAAGATGTTTCCCTTAGTCGAAGACCTGACCGATTCTTAAATCTCAATTGAATTATCCTCGGTTGAATTACATATAAGGTTCTCAATCTCGACAATTTTCCTCCGTCGAAGTGTGGACGAGTTATAAAATCTCAACAGAATTATCCTCCGTTGAAGACCAGACAGTCCTAGATCTTGATGAAGATGTTTCCCTCAGTCAAAGACATGACCGGTTCTTAAATCTCAACTGAATTATTCTCGGTTGAATTACAGATAAGGTTCTCAATCTTGACAATTTTCCTCCGTCGTAGTGTGGACGAGTTCTAAAATCTCAACAGAATTATCCTCCGTTGAAGACCAGACAGTCCTAGATCTTGATGAAGATGTTTCCCTCAGTCAATGACCTGACCGGTTCTTAAATCTCAACTGAATTATCCTCGGTTGAATTACAGATAAGGTTCTCAATCTCGACAATTTTCCTCCGTCGAAGTGTGGACGAGTTCTAAAATCTCAACAGAATTATCCTCCATTGAAGACCAGACAGTCCTAGATCTTGATGAAGGTGTTTCCCCCAGTCGAAGACCTGACCGGTTCTTAAATCTCAACTGAATTATTCTCAGTTGAATTACAGATAAGGTTCTCAATCTCGACAATTTTCCTCCGTCGAAGTGTGGACGAGTTCTAAAATCTCAACAGAATTATCCTCCGTTGAAGACCAGACAGTCCTAGATCTTGATGAAGATGTTTCCCTCAGTCGAAGACCTGACCGGTTCTTAAATCTCAACTGAATTATTCTCGGTTGAATTACAGATAAGGTTCTCAATCTCGACAATCCCCCACAGTCGAAGACCTGACCGACTCTTAAATCTCAACTGAATTATCCTCGGTTGAATTACAGATAAGGTTCTCAATCTCGACAAATTTCCCCCAGTTGAATTATTGACAAGTTCTGAAGACTCAGCAGAGGCATTCTCTCAGTTGAAGTACAGGCAAGTTCCTAAATCTCAAAAAAAAAGCAGGCTTCCCCAGCGGAATCTTCCACAACAACAGGTATGCAAGTTCTCGCTAAGAAATCTCTTATGCGGTCGACACTCCTTCAAATGGCATCTTTAAGCCCATCCTCCCGCCAGCAATCTCCAAATGGCATCTGTAAGCCCATTCCCGACATCACAAGGCTGATACCACTTCATGCGAGTGCAAATTTATGGGCACTCTAGTGTTCAATCATCTTCCACCTTTGGATCACGCAAGGCACAAAAGCAAATCTACATCCTCAAGTTTAAGAAGATTGAACAGGGGCAGCTTTTGTACCCCAAAATTTTCCCTCTCATATTTCTCAAAACATTGCAAGGAAAATCTCCAAGTTGCTCAAGGTTGCTCAAGAGTTGGACAGACAAGCTACCCCCTAAGGCAGTCAACCCCAAATTAGGGTTTTGTGTTGCATCAAGATCTTTGATTCCAAATGACCTCAAGTTCTCCCCAATGTCCTAAAATGTTCTCAAGGTCATCCATTTCAAATTTCAAGCCTTGCAGAGGAAGTTTGCTCAGTCAATTGCTCAAAGGTTCCACAAATCGACTGTGTTAGGGCAAAAGTCAACTGTGACCTATATACAGTCAAACTTCAATATTTTTTGTCAACATTCTCATTTTGAAGGATATTTCATCATTTGATCAAGGTTTGATCATGATTCATCAAGGATTGCTCAAAATTCATCAAGACTCAAAAGTTGCTAAATTAGGGTTTTGCAGGAAAGGTCAACTCAACTTTGACCAAGCATAACTTTCTCATACTTTATGAGAAATGACCCATACAAATCTCATTTTTAAGAGGATGAAATTAACTACAGTCCATCTTCATACCCCAAAACCAGAAAATGCACTCACAAGAAGTTATGAATTTGGACATTATAGGTCATTTTTGAAAGTCAACAAAA
The DNA here is from genome assembly GCA_948472305.1 of Vicia faba. Taxonomy (NCBI): domain Eukaryota; kingdom Viridiplantae; phylum Streptophyta; class Magnoliopsida; order Fabales; family Fabaceae; genus Vicia; species Vicia faba. The sequence goes on along the minus strand of OX451738.1, from coordinate 1,312,080,679 downwards.
ATACCTTTTTTTTCAAAGCTTATAACTTGAGCATGGAATATCAAAATGAGATGAGACCAAAAGGGTTGGTTAGAGGACATCCCAAGCTTTCTAAAAAGTCCAAGAAAACTTCCAAAAGTTCAAAATTGAAGAGGTTATGCATCGTTGAAGTTTGGAATTTTTGCAAAATTGCCAAAAGTCAACTATCCCCAAAACTTCAAATTTTGTCAAATGGGCCCATTCTTTTCCACTTGATTTGAGCTTGCATCATTGTCCACGTGCCTCAGCTTCAGCCATGTGTCCAATTATCAATTTTATTATTTAATTTGATTTTTATTTGAAATTATTCATTTTTAATCAAATTAAATCAAATTAAATCCAAAACTTTGATTACATGAGATTTTTTTGTTGTTTTAAGCTTTGATTGCAATCTTTAACACCATCAAATTCGTATCAAGCAATACATGTGCAAAAAGATTGAGTTTTGGCAAATTTGGAAGGTTTAGTAATGGTGAATCAAATCAAATTTCAATGCATTGATGTGGAAGGATTCAGGCCATATTTGTTACCCTAGCACATTGTACCATACATAAGCAAGCCAAAGGGATGTGAATAAGGGTTGGAGGTTGCAGAAAGAAGCAAAACAAAACTTGAAAAATTTACCAAAAAGCTTGAAATCAAAATCATACTTAGAGGCAATTTTAGAAGCTTAGACCGGTCCCAATCGATTCCTGGGTGGTCACACAATCTTTCTGGATCAAAAGCAAGTTCGCTCATACGCCCAAACGCCCTGTAAGTGTCACGATAATCCGCTCTGTACTTGAAATCATACTCTCTATTCTTGCATCATTTGAACAAATCATTGCCATATTTGTGATCCTCGTGACATTTCAAAGCTTTTGGCATTACTTAATTTTGTTTATCTGACTCATACTGCAAAGTACCATAGTTAGGGTTTCGTGGATAGTTTTGGGTGTTTTTGTTTCAGGGATAATTGCCCATCAAGAAGGGCATGGTTAGAATCGGGAGGTTGAGACGAGCATGACCATACCCTTGAAAGGCATTTTTGTGGCTTGTAGCAAGTTTTGGAGATGGCCTGGCTTATAGCTACGGACTGTTGTCCGTTGGTATAGGTCTGGATCGTTTTAGCCACGGTTCAACAAAGAAGATAAAGACGTGTCCCTCAACCATTGCTCCATTCAAATCACGCGCGCATATTTTCTTTTCTGACCAATTAATGTTGTTGTTATATTATTATTATTATTATGCAATATACTAACAAATAAAACAAAGTGACCTAGTGGTAAACGTGTACATCCAATAGCCTACAGGACCTGGGTTCGAATCCCAGGTCCTCCACTTTCTCAATATATTTTTTCTTCAGGTAATCACATGTATAGTCCAAGCGTGCAGCTCATCATACACCCTCACACATCCAACAGCCAGATGGCCAAAGGCCAGATCTGGTGGCCAAGATTTGAATGTCCACCATAGGCAAAGTCCACGTGCGCGCATGGAATCCAAAAAGTCAACCAGGGCCAATTCTAATGGGCTTCAGATTACCATTCTGACCTCCAAAATCAGGCCCAAACCCCCTTACTCTCTCCTATTTATTTTTTTTGTTTTATTTAATTATTTTATTATATTTTATTCAATTACTAACCAATCAAATTTCTTTTTTTTTATAAAATAAAATCACCAAAAATATTTTTTATCAAATCAAATTTTCATTTTTATTAATAAATACTAATTAAATTAATTTAGGTTCTTAATTAGAATAACTTTAACATTTTTGTAAATAATTAAAATTAACTAGACTTAATTAGGTTTTACTAATTCAATTAATTTTTTATTTCTTTCTTAAAATACCAAAAATCCAAAAACAAATTATTTTTATTAATTAATTTATTTTAATTCAATTTAGTAATTAATTTAAGTTAATTTCTTTCTTAAAATAAAAAAACAAAAAAATATTTTCTTTAATAAAAAGGGTCAAAACCCTAATTTGTGCTCGATTTAATTTCTCGCACGCCATTTATTCATTTTTATCATATTAATATACTTGCTCCCGGATTGTAATAGCTTAATAGGACATTATTTATTTTTTACTGCTTTATTTACTTTTAAAGGGTTTGTCTTTTGTGATGTAAATACCCAACCGACGCCTTGTAATTTAAATTCCGCATTTTATTTACCGCAAATTATAACTGTTAGATGTTTGATAATAGGATGGCATGACAAGACTGAATGTTTTAACCTAAAATCAACTTAGATCACCTTTAACATGTACAAAGATAAAAAATAACTGAAAACGACACACTCACACATGCGCACTCTTAGGGTACACCCCACTTGGTTGCCTTCGTACGCGGTCATTAAGTATAGGTCGTTTTAGAGGTCGCCCTCTTATCCAAAGATCATAGTCGCCTCGAAATGGTTGCCTCGGATATTGTCGCCCCAAAACAGATGATCTAAGACATTAGGGTTATCGCTAAGGCATCCTAACATTGCTTTAGTGACCGTAAGTCCCTAATTCAAATTGAAACTCAAACTCCGACGATGGTGCTACCTACTCATCAATAGTAGGATAGCATTGTCTAAAGGAAGATAGCATAGAACGATTCCTTTTTCAAGTAGGTAGATGGTTCTTAGATACTTGCTCTTTCAAAATAAAACTCTTCACACTTACACTTTTCGAACAAAGTTTTCAAAAACACTTCATACACTCTTGAGGACAGAAGCAAGAGTTAAATCGAAGTTTCAAATAAAAAACGTTTTCAAACCCACAAGCACAAAGAAAGCAAATTTTGAAAACAATATGAGCAAGTATCTAAGAGCCCGTGGATAACCACGGATAGAAAGGGTGCTAACACCTTCCCTTTCTATAATCTACCCCCCGAACCCGAGAAATATCTCGAAAAAGGAATTTTTATGTGCTTTTTTCCTTTCCTTGTTGGATAAAATAAAAGTCGGTGGCGACTCTTGCTTACCGCGACATTTTGCGAAAACAAATGCAAAACGCAAACCAGCATTCCAAAAAACAATCAGTTCTTCCCACCGTATCACACATGGGCTTAAGGGGCTTGGGGAGGACAGACCCAAATCCAAAGTTTTGTAACATTTATTAGGGTTTGTGAACAATTAGGGTTTGTGTGATTTTGCTTCACAGCGGCGCCATTTCTTCGTTCTCTTTTCTTCATCTTTCTCACTCTATGGTTCTGATCTCCCTCCGCTCATTGTTGCCGGAATAACCCTCTCCCTCTCTCACCTTCTCCTAACGATCAATGGCTCTATTTTAAAATGGTATAGTTTGTTCTTTTTTTGTTTTAACAGTTTCGTTTGATTTTCTTCATTCATGTTTCTTTGTTTAACCTATGGTGCTTATGCCTAAAACGCAGTAAAGGAGTTTGTGGAGCAGCTTACCTGTGAGATTTTCTGGAAAAAATGGAGAGGAAAAAGGAGATGGAGAAATGGAGCGTTCCTTGGTGGCTAGAGGCGGAGGGGAGGAAATGATGATGGCCAAGCGCTTTTTGGTAACTTCTTCTTTGTCCCTTTTGAACCTTGAATGATGATGCTTGATAGCTTCTGACTTTGTTTGTTGGTGTTAGTTGATGATGATGTTTGTTCTGAAACTCTTTTGTTGATTTTAGTTGATGATGGCTTCTGAAACTTTATTTCTTTTCCTCTATCTTGAACTATGATGATGCTTTATTCTGAAACTTTGTTGGTTTTTGTTGATGATGGTTGTTCTGAAACTTTTGGTTGTTATTGCTTCTGAAACTCTTTCCTCTCTCTTGAATGTTGATGATGATTAAACGGAAACTTTTGATTATTCTTTTCTGAAACTTTGATGGTTTATTGTTCTCCTGATGATTGAACTGAGTTGAACTTGAATGCTAAGTTATTCTTTTGATACTCTGTTGTTGGATAATGGTTTGTGATGATGATTCTGAAACTCTGTTTTGCTGGTAGTTTTTATATGCTAGCTTTGGTTTCACAGTTGAGGGTTTTTGATTGTTGCAGTTTGGTATGCTTGCTATGTTTGTGCAAGTTTTTGATATCTGGAGATTCTTTATGGCCCTGATAGTTGCAGTTGGAAATGGCTTTTGTCTGCCTTTGGTTAGCAGGCTGTTGAACAGTTTCATAGACTTGCTATGTTTGTGCAAGTTTTTGGGACTTAGCTTGTTTGTTTGTTCACAGGGTTTTGTGATTTTTGTTAGCAGGCTGGAGAGTTGTGCAGGTTGTGTGATTTGTGTAGCTTGGTTGTGCTAACAGGCTTTGTGGTTTGAACTGCTATATGGTCTTTTTTCTGGTTGTGCAATTTCAGGCTGTTGGCTTGGTTCTGTTTGAGAACTGTTGCAGGTTTTGGAAATTTTGTTATGTTTGCACAGGTCTGGGAGTTTTTTGTTGTAGTTGTTTGCAGTTTTGTTTGATATGTTTGGGAACTGGTTTGTAGTTTGGCAGGTTTTGGAGTTTGTTGCTCTCAAACTGTTATGCAGTTTCTGATTTGTTTTTTGTTTACAGTTTGGCTGGCTTGGAGATATTGGTTTGAACTTCTGAGTTTTCAGGCTTGGCTCAATGTTTGGTTTGAACTGCTATATAGTTTTGTTTGCAGTTTTGGCTGTGCAGTTTAGGCTGGCTTATTATAGTTTGATAACAGGTTTGGGATGGTGGTGAAACTGTTAACAGGTTTTTGACTTTGGGAGAGTTGTGCAGGTTTTGACAAAATGTTCTCTCTCTTTTAAACTGTTATGCAGTTTGGAGTTTTATATCCTTTTAGCTTTTTGTTTTGCAAATTGTGATAGATTTTCTGCCAAACTGTACAATCTCCAAAAGGTGGTATCTTTTCTCTCTTTCTCTCTCAATGACAAAGCACTTTTTTGCTTTTTCTTATTTTCTGAAAAGTTTTGCCTAAAAGCTGGAAAATGATGATAGGCTATGACAAGCCTTTTGTTTGTCATTTGGTTTACCTGCTGCATTGTACTTTCTGCATTGTTCAGTTTGCTTACTTGACAGTTTGCATTCAGTTTGGTTTGCCATGCTTAGTTTGCTGCACTACTTGGTTTGCTGACTTTGTAATGTTGCAATGTTTGCCATGCTGTTTGATTAAGTTGCAATGCTTCAGTTTGCCTTTGTAACTTGCTTTGTACAGTTTGGCCTATGTTTTGTAATGCAGTTTGGCGCCTTAATGCTTTGCCTTTGAATAATTTTGCTTGACAGTTTGCCTTGTGCTTTTTGGCCTATGTTTGCATTTGAACCAATTGCTTTTGTATGCTTTCATTTTTCCTTTTGCATTTTTTTATTTTTCTCTTTGAGAACCAAGAAGAGCAATTTTCTTGTGATTTGCAAAGAGGAAAATAAAAAACGTGATGAACAATAGCACTTCTGATTCCAGACGGCAAACTTTAATGATGAATATTTTCTTTTCTTTTGTTTGAAAATTCTTTTCATATTCAACTAACTGTACTAATCCCTTTTCTTTTGTCTTTATTTCATGTGAGCGTAAATTGGACAGTGACAAAACAGAGGAAGCAGAAGACTTTGGGCATGGGAGCAATGGAGCAATGGCTTAGACTTAGATTTTTACCTTAGATAGATTTTCCATTAATTTTAATAATTTATTTTTTCAAGTACTATAAGTTGTAAAACCTACAGTATTCAAATAATAAATTATTTTTGTATCAACATCTGAAAAATCTTTGTGAGGCAATCTGAATAGAACCTTCTACTGTCAATATTTTGCAATTCTCTCTCTGCATCTTCACTTAATCCTTTAAGATTCTCATATCAAAATAATTGAAATTGCATTCCAACAATTCTAATACAGATAACTTAAACTTTAAGTAATCCAATAATTGTGTAGTCTTGTAACCTTGCAATAGCATTCCAATCAAAATACGCACTGGGTATTCCAATAAACAAGCAAACATTTCATTCCAATAACAAGCAAATGTCTTAACAGACGCACATTATCTGGCTAACCTGGATCAGACAAAAACTGAATATTCCAAATGACAGTCTCAGCTCCCATTTCTTGTCCCAGATAAACAGGCCTTGAGAACAACCAATAACCTTTCAGTAAACTTAAAAAGTATGAAAACATGTGACAGTTAATTGAATTTCTGAGAATTCAGTTTCTTCTGAGAAATGCGAGAGAACCCCTAATTCCAGATTTACTGCCAAAGAAAAGTCTATCTGATTGATTCCTGAGCCAATCTTGAGAATCTGAGAAAACCCTAGGGTTGTCATTTCTTATGAAAAATTGGAGGGCAAATTTTGGGGTACAACAGTAGGGTTACTTCATGATGAATTCATGTGAAACTTTATTTGGAAATGTATGAGAAGGGACCCGTGTAATATTTTTCAAGATAAACCCATGTGAAGCTGTATAAAAGAGAAATCCGCGTAAGATTGCATCGTGACAAACCCGTGTAAAGCTGCATTTGGTCGCGCAAATAATTACTCTGTTTAGTTTCAGGAACCAATCTTGGACCCGAGTCTGGGAAAATAAATCCATGACTGCTGCTGGAGAGTATTGGAAATAGCATTCCTGACTGTTGTAGAATACTGTGGTTCTTCTACTTCTACTGGGGAGAGACTCTGCTTGAGAATAATTCTACGGGGAAGAATCAGGATAAACCGTTGAGAGATTTAAACTGAACCGGCAGAGGTCTGAAGGAAATATTTGTTATGTAGATGGTCAACCAGTCCTTTCTCGGGAATTGATCTGTAATTGATTTGTCCACAAATAGTTATCCTGTCAGAAATTTGATGATAATTTCATGTTGATTGATTTTTCCTGAAAAGGTGAAGGGTTAGTTGTATGCGATGCCATGATGTATGAAATGCATGGCATGAGATTGCGCTATATGCATTTGTTTTGTCAATTCCATGACGTATGAGTGCAATGTATGAACATATTAATTGTTCTGCTGCAATGTTGATGGACTCAGGGAAAATAAATCCCTGAGTACTACTGGGAATGAGGAGTGTAAGTCTTCATATTTTGTTGAAGCATTGATGGATGAGTTTTATTAGAGAAATAAACTCTATTGGGGAAGGGAAACGTCGTGCACTGCTTGTGGACTTTGTGAAATCCTGCTGGGGAATCCTGAGAAGTTGGGCGACTTTCACTGGGGAATCTCTGGAGTGGTAACTGGAATTTTTGCTCTGTCGGGGATGTGAGAGCACCTGATACCATTAGGCTGCATACTGGAGATACGTTAGTGATCCTGTAGTAGGATGTCCCTGTTTCCGCTCCTGCTGGAGAAAGTACTTGCGAGGATTGTAGAGCAGTCTGTTGGGGAAGAGGAGTTGTGGTCCCTTGATTTATGATAGTCTAGGAAGAAAATTCAAGCTGGGTAATCTTGCCTTTTGTTGGAGAAGTAAACCTTGTCGCCAATCTGCCGGAAGGGCGCTTCAGACAAAAACTCCATAAGGCTTTTAACTCAATTAAGACCAGTTCAGCTCGGGAATGTCAGAATAATTCCAAGCTTTGATGGTATCTGAGGAGATATTGAATGATTATCAGAAAGATATCCATATCTGGATCATATTTGAACTGTATCTGCAAGAGAATTGTATTTGCAAGAGAATCGTATCTGCAAGAGAATTGTATTTGCAAGAGAATCTGGAATGGGTATTAGAATGAATCTGCATATAGATTGTGTCTGAAATATATCTAAGAAGATGGTAAACTGTTGGTAATCACCCTCTGTTTGGGAACTTGTGTGATGTATGCATTTGTTGGGAGAAGATTAAAACTCCTCTATTTGTTGGCGAGTTTGACTATGTCATCGGCTGGAGGATGCCCCATTTTTGTTTAAAGATGCTTTTGCACTTGTCGGGGATAGCCTTGTAACTTTGACGACTTCACCAGGGATCACCTTATGAAGGGTATTTTGTGGGGATTTGTCACCGTCTATAGTAGTAAGTAATGCCAGAAAATGTTTGTTTGGTCACACATGACCCTTTATATGTGAGAGCCGGTTTTCCCCTAGAGTTAATCTGGTGCACCTCGACATTTTGAGATTTTGATCACATTTCTGGTAGCCTTGAACTTTCTAGGGATATTTTCTAAGACTGTTGTGGAAGAAACCGAAGACCTGATACTGATACCATCTAGTACTACTGGAACAAACAAACAAATTGGTGGTACCCAAGATCTTTGGTCAAGTATCAGAATTTTCTAAGAACTATCATAGGAGGATCTGAAAACATGATACTGACACCATCTGATACTACTGGCACAGACAAACAAATTGGTGATACCCAAGATCTTTGGTCAAGTCTTAGAATTTTCTAAGAACTGTCACGTGAAGATCCGAAGACATGATACTGACACCATCTGATACTAAAGGTACAAACAAGCAATTTGATGGTACTGGAAGTCTTCATAATGGATTCTGTTCAAACCCATGATCAACGTAACATTCCTCTTGAGTGATTCAGATGGAGATTTGCCCCTTGAGTGATTCAGCATTTCTTTGAGAGACTCTTTGAATCTCGACTTGACTGCCCCAGATGTGTTAGATAATGGTCATGCCGTGCCCCTTGGTTATGAGAGATTTGTCATTGGAAGTGTCTTTCCATTTGAAGTGATTTTGTTTATTGAGAGAGTTTTCATTTGCTGAATATTTGTCATGTGAATTTCTCTGTTGTTAAACAATTAGCCATATGCAAATGGCGGTATTCACAATAATGCAAAATTTACTCTTGTCTTGAAGTTTTGAAAATGTGTTTTAGCAGATAAAAGAGTTTTGCAAGTATGTGAGTTTAAATAAGGATTTAGTGTAAGCCTTACAGGAGTCAGGATACCTTTTGTAACACTATGCTTTCGAACTAACACATGCTTCAATTAGGACTTTGAAAGGATGTATCGTGGTCTAGGTTCATGGTTTAAGAAACAAAGGATAAGGCTCAAAGTGTAATTGTACCCGCCCATTCTTCGTGATGTTCTTCAGTCCTAAACTCAGTTAATTGTGCGTTTGAACTCCAATTGAGTCTTGAATGACAAGTTGGTGATGGCTCAGACAAGTTAAGTTTGTCGGAAGGCAGTCATTTTTGCAACATTTTTCATGTTGTTGAGGATTTGCAGTGACCTCTTTATTTTGATTTATTATCCCTAATTTTTCCTTACCATTCTTACGGTCAGCGGGATGCCCTAGTTTTTCTTAAGTCTCCTTTGTAGGTTTTGACTTAGTGGGCTTTTCTCTTGAGAGCTAATGACTGCCTATTTGGTAGGGAACCATCACTGTCTTTTGATTCCAAAGGAATATTTTTGATGTCATTCGTTGTATTACGAGATGAGAGTTTGCGATTTGAACGCGCATTTGAATTAACTGAGAGACTACCCTGCCCCAGGTTTTGATTAAAGGTTTGAATTTGTGTAAAAAGGAAACTTCTACTTCTTTGGATCGAAGGGGTTGACTAGGGATTATCTTCCTTATAACTCCAGTGATTAGGATTTGAAAAAACGCTTGTACATCGTCAGAAAGGTTTGTCCAAAAGCATACTGTATGAGATGAAGGCATTGTTTTCGTCATCCTCCCTCTAAAGGCTTGCAACTTTTGAAACAAGAGTTGAATATCATAAAGGGAGTAAAAATCATAGTTTAATATATAATGAAAATGAACGGATTGATTCAAGACAAACATATTTAATGCATTAATGAGAGTAACCAAAGTCTGACATAAAGATAAGTGTTTAAGCAAACAAAGAAATTACAACTGAAAATTCGAATAAATAGAAATTTTCCTCGCCCAGATCGTCACTTCACATGGATGCCCTTGAGGGGTGATAGAAGAGCTCCAGTTGATCGTCTTGTGTAAATTCCAACACTCCTTCATTAATTAGGTCTTGAATTTTGTTCTTCAGAGACCAATAATTGTTTGTATCATGCCCAGGACCATCAGAATGGTATGCACACCTCTCATTGGGACGGTAATTAGGAGCAGCAGTATTAAGATTCTGAGAGGGGGAGCTTTTAATGTAATTAGCTTCGCCTTCAACATGTGTTGCAGTACCTGAGCTAGTGACATGCCGATCCTGGTGAATTGTCTCTTAGGTGTGATCTTTTTGCGCTGATTCCCCTATTGTTGTTGACGAGGTTGTTGTCGGGCCTGTGACGTGGCATCAATTTGGAAAGGTCCACTTTTATCGGAGGATGATTAATGACTTGATCCCCAATTCTAGTTGTTTTCCCCATTTGGTTGCATCCTTCTTGATGAAGCTTGTTGATGGGGGTCCTTAGCTCCTCTTGTCCCCGAGCTAAGTTTTGTATAAGAGCCATCTGGCCCACCAGTTGCCCCATCATCTGGACTTTCATTATTGACATTTCAGTTTGTAGCCGTTCCAGCTGGTCATCCATGTCTTCCTCAGGATTCTCCATGGTCAAGCCCATAGTGAGGAGTGCTTTCACTTCCTCTTGCCCCTTGGATAGGTTCAAGAACATTTCCTGAAGCTGAGCGTTTTGAGTCTGAATGTCCTTGATAGTCTGCTCTAGTGTCATCTCTACTGAAATAAACAGTAAGCATATGAGAGATCTATGTGGTAAAAGCCTGTCATGATATGATGCATGATATGTGGATGCATGTTTTCAAGGATCTTGCGAGGTAAACACAAGAAGATGTTAGAATTTGAATTTTGATCAACAATTTTGACTGGAGAACTTTGTGTCGGTGAATGTCCTTCAACTAGAATCAAGCTCACCATGTCAAGTGGGTCATAGCCATTGACTCGAGTTACCGTGCTTTGGTCTTTGACGGTGTTTAATTAAAGAAAAATAAATCCTCTTTCCCCTGGATAGGCGTCTGGTTCAACATAACCCTGCATCATAGGCCCTTGAGATCCTTGAAAAGGTTATTGAAAATGCTATGGTATGATGTCATGATGTCATGTACAAGTATGCAAAGTAAGCAAGTTGTTATATACACACAAAGTAGATAAGTCCTTAGGTTTAGGCTTGCATGGAGTTTGTAGGTAAGTACCCTCTTGAAGTTTAGTTGGCTCAACCTGTCCTAGTAATAGTGATCGGGTTCTAAAGGATCTCAATATCACCGAGCTTTCTTCTAGGCATTGTCTCATCATAATCAATCTTTTCTTGCGGCCGAGATATCCAAAAAGTCCAGCCTCAATGAGTGTAGTATCGAGTATCAACCAATTTTCAGCTCTACACCGAAACCGGTTATCTCACTACGTCCTAATGACCAAGTTTGTTCAACTAGGGTTCTAAAGTTGTTTAGTGCTTCATGACGCCACTCAGCGGCCCCGTATTCTCCTCGATTCAACACGAGGGATACCGGTACCCACAAATGCGTCACACTAACGTAGCCATTGTTTCAACCATATCGGTCTATGCCATACAGTTTCCACAATCTATTGCTACTTACCTAAAAAGGTGTCCCAGATCCGGGTGGAGGATCAAAGCAATCCCGATACAAAGAACAAAATGTAAAGCACGCAAAGAAAGAAAGTAAAGGTGATCTAACCCTAAGGTAACCCCTCTTAGATTTTGATTATTCCCCAGCAGAGTCGCCAGTTTTATGATACGGTGGGAGAACTGACTTGAGGTGTTTTGCGTTTGTGTTTGCAAATGTTGCGGTTTAGCAAGAGTCGCCACCGACTTTTCTTTTATCTAATAAGGAAAGGTGAAAAAGCACAGGAAAGACCTTTAGAGATTATTTCTCGAGTTCGGGGGGTAGATTATGAAAAGGGAAGGTATTAGCACCCTTTCCATCCGTAGTTATCTACGGGCTCTTAGTTACTCGCTATATCACTTACTTTTGCTTTGACAATGTGCTTGTGGTGTGGGCTTTGAAAATATTTTGAAAATGTCTTTGTAATGGTTCTCGTTTCTATAAGAACGCGTACAAAGTGTTGTTTTGAAAAATAGTTCAAAGATGTGTTTCTGGAATGTGTTTTTGAAAGTGGTTTTGAAAATATGTTTTGCAATGGTTCTCGTCTCTATAAGAACGTATACAAAATTTTGTCTTTTGAAAATGTTTTGAGATGAAAGTGTTGGTGTAAAAATGTTTTTGTCGTGAGAAAGCGAGTAACTAGGAGCGAATCTACATACTCGAAAGGTTTTAAGTGTTCTTTTCTTCCTCCATTAGATGTTTCTATCTTACCATTGATTTGGTAAGAAGCCCCATCGTCGAATGTGAAGGGACAGGCACGGGTCAACTTTACAGTCATCGAAAGCAACTTATGAGACGCTTTAGCAATTTTCATAAGGGACTAGATCATTTTATCGAAGGCAACGTCGAGGGTCATCGAGGGACTATGATCTTTTTTATCGAAGGGTCATTGCTAAAGTGTCCCATATTCGAGGGACATGACTGTGTTTCCGAGGCAACGAGCGAGGCTACCCTAGAGGTGCGCGTGTGAAAAAGTGTGTTTGTTTCAAGTTATTTTGTCTTTGAAATTAGGTTATCTAGCGATTGTTTTTGAATCATGCCATACACGCCTAATTACTATACAGTATAAAGAAAACAGTAAATTGCGGAAATTGAAATTCTACGCTATTACAGAGTTTTCGGGAATGGGGCTACAATTTTTTTACAAATGGGGATGAGTCGAATGCGATTAAAAGTACAAATAGCAAACAATACAACCAAATCGAATTTTAACAATTAAATAAAATTATAACAGTCTATGAAGTAATTAATTAACAAAGTATAAAAATTCTTGATTTTTGTTTGTGAGAATTTGAAAAGAAAATAAAGATCTATTCTATGTTTTATTATTTTGAATTTTTAACATGAAGAAAACTAAACTATTCAAAAGAAAAGTTAACTAAACAATAAATGTTAATTAATAAAATTATTCAAAAAGTCCTAAACTAACTAATTAAGAAAATTAACTAGTTTAGATACTATATTTTTAATTAATTTCATTTTTAAAACCTAAACTAAAGGTTAAGAAAATTATTTTAAAAAAAAGATAAAATGGGGGGTTTGAAGAAGAATTAAGGGTTTGGGCTTATTGTTAGTGGTGAAGGCCCAAGAATGCATAAAGCAAAAACAACAAAAAAAGAATTAAAAAAACGGCTGGGCTGAACCAGGTTAGGCCTAGACCCAGCCCCCATCATAGGATTACAAGGGTTGTGAAAACCCTAAGGCGAACCAGCGTGCCTCACATCTCAGTTCACCAACCCTTATTCATCTTCCTCTGTTCTCACGGCTTGCTTTTTCTTCCCTCTCACCGATTACAGCAACATTCCTCCATTGATTTCTCTTCATGTTTTAACAACAACATTTTCTCTGTTCTCCAAATGAAACAACTCCCAATTCAAGCCCATGGTGAATCGAAAATGGAGTGAGTGATGCGGACTCGGAAGCAAAAAACACAGCGGTGATGCGAGGTGAGGGCGGGGTATGACTAGCGTGATGAGAATTCGAAGATTGGAGGGAGATCGATGAAGGTGATAAAATTTTTGAGCTTTTCTTTTCGTTCTTATGAATTGCTTGATTCGGCAGAGGCAGGGAGAGAGTAGATGGAACGTTGCTGGTGGTGATTTTATGTATGGGTCTTGAATTCGAAAGAAAAAACATAAGTTAATTTCTTCTTATCTTTGGATTTTGGTGTTATTTACCGTTATCGGATTTGGGGAGCGAATAAGTTTAACAAAGCATAAAAAAAACCTTTCATTTCGTGAATCATTGTATTGGAAATTGATTGAACATAATGCTCATGTTATGCAGATTAGAGGAATTGTTTCAGTTCGGATTTGGGATTAACAACCACAGGGGATGTTTGAAGGTTAGTTACACAGTGATTTTTAACAGGAATGAAAGTATGAAGGATGCAAGGTTTTTCATCTATGTTTTTTTTGTTCAATGTATAAATTTTTCTGTGTGTTCTTTTTTACAGTATTCTTTATAACTATGAGAATGACTGTAGAATGGTAATGAAGCTCTAGCATAAACTAAACTAAACAATAGCATATTTATGAGGCAAGAGAGGGAGACGTACCAGTTTTGGAGCCGATGCTGAATTGTGACTGTAAGAAAGTTACGGTTTGCTGCAGGGAATTCCTTTTTTTTCTGTAAAAATTATCTTTCTATTTTGCCTAGAACTCTTCTTTTGCTTCTGAGGGGTTGTGGGTTAGGAAGATGATGAATGGAAGAATGGAGATATTGATGTTGTGATTCTCTTTGATTTTTGTTGGTTATGTTATATCTTGGTTTGGTTTTCTAGTGTGGTTCTTTGTATTGTCCAATGTTCTCCTTTGTGTTCAATGCAACAGTGGCTTTATAGTGAGATAAAGGATGGAATTGGAGAGAAACTGTTAAGATTTTGAACATATTTGGAAAGTTGACTTTGTGTTTTAGTGTGCAGGTTCTGTTTTTACTGATTTTGTGCAATGTTTAGACTGTTTAGAGTAGGTGTGGCACATATGAAGTGCAGGTTTTGGCATGTTCTGTTTGGTTTGAAGCAAATTTGGATTGTTTTGGTTTGTGCAGCTGTATTTGCACAGGTTGTGCAAGCTGCCTTTGACAGTTTTATGGGCAATTTTGGTTTAGGTGATATCTCTAACTTGTCCCTGTCTTCTTTCCTCTTTCATATTTCAATGATACAAAGCAAACTTGCTTTTTCTTTAACTTTCTGAAGGATTTGCATTTTTTCGGAAAATGATGATAGGGTGCATACCATGAGCTAGCATTGCTATGCTATTGCTGCTACAATTTTGCCTTTGTATTGTTTTAGCAGCCTATGTTGCTGCTACCTTTGCTTATTTCTGCTTTTATTTATGTTGCTGTTTGTCCTTGTTGTATTGTGTGTTTGGAAGCTTACTTGCTTGTTGTATAGTTGTTGCGCTTTTGCCTTGGTTTTGGGCTGCTTTGGGTTGTTGTATTGATTGATAGTTTGCTGGCTTTTGCTTGTTTGTTTTGTGAAGCTGTCTTGGGTTGTTGCATTGTTTGGCAGTTTTTGGACTGGGCAGCTTTGGGCATTTTTTCTTTTTGTGAACCATGGCCCAAACCTTGTGATTTGCAAAAAATAGGAGAAGATTGGATCATGATAAAAAAAACAAAACCTTTTAAACTGATTCCAAATGCAAATCCTCATGATGAGAAGTTTCTTGAAAATTTTGATTTTATGCTTAAAGTTTCATGTTGCTAACAGTTTTTTCTTCTTTTCTTTCATGTGATGAATGTTGACTTGGAGGTGAAGAAGACAAGGCAAGGTTGAAGATTGATGCTAGGTTCAAAGCAACATGAAGAATTGAAAATGAAAAAGCCATGATTGGAAACCAAATGAAGCATGGAGGATTTTAGAAGCAAGTTAGCATATGCTTAGGGAGGACTTTAGGTTTCTATGTACAAAAACTTGTGTAATTTTCTTGTAACTTGTAATTTGAAGCTTGGAAAACATGAATTAAATTTGTATTTTTTTTGTAAGCTTGAATTAAATTGAATGAATATGAAATCTTGAATGATTTTGTGAAGAGAACTTCGAATCAAAATGGATCTTAAACCCTTGATGTCTTGAGTTTGCATCGTGAAATGATGAACTTTGAACAATGAATGCACATGAACATTTGAGCGCCTTGATTTGTGAATGAGCCTTCGAATTCATAATGGACTTGAGCTTTGTATCTTGGCTTCTAAGTAATTCAACCATATTATTTTCCATCCTTTAATCTCAAATCAAATCTATGAATAAAGTGAATGTCCTATGAGCTTAAACATGCCCAACATCGATCCAATAATCATCATTGTTTCGACACCAATGATTCACAATGCCAGCATCAAAACGATTAATGAATTTTCAACTCAAACTTTCCATTTTCATGAATTATCCCGACATAAGAATCAATTTTTTTGGAGAAAAAATGATTACGACATGAACAAAACCTAGAAGTTAAGAGCATTCAGAATCAAGCAAATGACCTATGACGATTCGATAATTTTCAAGGTCTTCAAAGCACAATTTTCCTTTGATCCTTGAAGAGAATTTGTAGATGGAATCGCTTATGACAATGTGCAAGAATAATCGCCTCAAGATCTTGAAAATTGAGGAAATTACAATTCTTGGAAATTAGGCATAGTTACTTGAGATTAGGTCAAAATCCATGATGCGGCTTCTAACGTATTCGAATTTTGGTGATCTTTCATGCGTAACCAGCTCTTGATTTGTGAAGAGAAAATGGACATGACATCAAGGAGAGTCATACGTAAAAATAACCGTTCAAAAAATATTGAATAATGAAGAAGTTACAATCATTTGAACTTGATACTGAAAAGGCCGACTTTTGCAGTTGATTTTTAGTCATCTGAACCATTGACTGAGCAAACTCACGATGCGAGGCTTGAAACTTGGCACAAACATCCTTCAGAACACATGAAGGACCATAAAGACCAATTGAAACTTTTGAAACTCAATTTTTCTTAAGAAATACCAACCCCTAGTTGTTGACTCAATGCCTAGGAAGAGAATCTGTTTGATCAAATCTTGTGCCAAATTGAGTGTTTGAGAAACCCTGGGATAACATCTTGAGTGAAAAATGGGAGGGAAAATTTTGGGGTACAACAACTACCTTAGCAAATAGTTTACTGACTGTGAGACATGAGACTCATTGCTCGAGAAAACTTGATGCGCTTTGGCATGGGCTGCTCGCCGACTAAGACAGTATATGCTGACTCACACTACCTTGTTGATATCGAAGATGGATCCAATCAAGTACATTTTTGAGAAGCCCGCACTCTCCGGAAGGATAGCTAGGTGGCAAATGATCTTAACTGAGTACGACATACAATATACAACCCAAAAAGCAATCAAGGGGAGTGTATTGGCCGATCATTTAGCTCATCAGGCCGTGGATGATTACCAATCCATGAATTTCGAGTTCCCGGATGAGAATATCATGTTGGTGACTGACTACGAAGAACCTGGACCGGAGGAAGGACCCGAGGAGGGATCCCAATTTTCTATTTATTTTGATGGAGCCTCAAATGCACTGGGTAATGGTATTGGCGCCATAATCATATCGCCTGAGGGCTGTCATACTCCGTTCACTGCCCGATTATGTTTCAACTGCACCAACAACATGGTTGAGTATGAAGCGTGCATTATGGGTCTTAGGGCTGCTATTGACCTAAGGATCAAGTTCTTGAGTGTATTCGGGGATTCCTCTCTGGTGATAAGTCAGATCAAAGGCGAGTGGGATACGAAGCACCCGAACCTTATCCCTTATAAAGAGTATGTACTGACACTGCTGCCGCATTTTGAAGAGATCACCTTTGAACATTTCCCACGAGAAGAGAATCAGTTAGCGGATGCGCTAGCTACCATGTCGTCAATGTTCAAGGTCAGGTGGGACAATGAAGCTCCCCAAATCACCATTGAGAGGTTGGATGAACCAGCACACTGCTGTGAAATCGATACCGAAGAAGTGGCAGACAAACCCTGGTTTCACGAAGTCAAAAGGTATCTCGGAGCTCAAGAGTATCCCGAAGGGGCATCTGTCAATGATAAGAAATTTCTGAGAAGGTTCGCTACAAAGTTCTTCCTCAGTAACAGAATCCTCTATAAACGCAACCATGACTCCATACTATTACGGTGTGTAGACAAGAGCGAAGCAGAGAGGATCATGACAGATCTACATGAAGGCACCTTCGGAACCCATTCTAGTGGACATACCATGGCTAAGAATATCCTACGGCCAGGATACTACTGGTCCACTATGGAAGCCGATTGTTATCAGCACTCACGAACTTGTCATAAGTGCCAAATCTACGTTGATAAGGTGCACGTGCCTCTGGTCCCCTTAAATGTTTTGACAGCTCCGTGGCCCTTTGCAATGTGGGGCATCGACATGATCGGAGAAATCACGCCCACCGCTTCCAATGGACATCACTTCATCTTAGTAGCCATCGATTACTTCACGAAGTGGGTTGAGGCAGCTTCCTTTGCTACAATTACTAAGAACGTTGTAACACGGTTTATACGACACAATCTGATCTGTCGATATGGTGTGCCAGAGAGAATTATTATTGACAATGGTACGAATCTCAACAACACAATGATCATAGAGCTCTATAAATAATTCAAGATACAGCATCATGATTTTTCTCCCTACCGGCTGAAAATGAATGGCGTTGTTGAGACAGCTAACAAGAACATCAAGAAGATTGTACAGAAGATGACGGTGACATACAAAGACTAGCATGAGATGTTATCATTTGCTCTTCATGGGTACCGTACCTTAGCACAGACGTCGACAGGGGAAACCCCCTACTCTTTGGTATATGGCATGGAGGCAGTCCTACCCATCGAAGTCCAGATACCTTCTCTCAGGATTATGAAAGATGTGGGTTTGAACGAAGACGACTGGATCTGAACCTGACATGATCAGTTCAATCTAATCGACGAAAAGAGACTTACTGCTATCTGTCATGGTCAGATGTACCAAAAGCGAATGATCAAGGCTTTTAACAAGAAAGTCAGGCGCCAAGAATATCAAGTCGGGGATCTAGTGATCAAACGCATCATACTGCCGCAAGGTGATCCCAGGGGCAAATGGACCCCCACGTGCGAAGGGCCATTTGTGGTTAAGAACATTTTCTCGGGAGGAGCTATGATTCTAACTACCATGGATGGTGACGACCTTCCTCACCCCGTCAATGCAGACATAGTGAAAAGATACTACGCCTAATTAAAAGACCCGCTAGGTTGACTGGCCTAGGCAAAAATAAGGGCTTCTCGGCGAACCAAAAGGGTTCGGGCAAAATTAAGGGATGGAAATGAAAAGAACCTGTACACCCGGCAAGTCGAAAACTAGAAAAGGAGGCTTGGGCAAAAAAGGGTATCCCGGTGGACTGAAAACCCGAAGGGGTGGTCCAGGCAAAAGTTAGGGATATAAGGCAAACCACTATGTCTCATTGGATCATCTTGAAAATAGACTTCGGTATCGACTATCAAGCTCGGACGGCGCCAACCAATCTGATCAACCTTCGGCCAAGAAGCAAAGTGATGAGACGCTTGAAGATATAAAGGCAATAGTAGAGTTGGAACTCAATGGGATCGTTTCACATAGTTTTTTTTCTTTCTTTTACACAAATTGTATAGTTTCTATTTTTCGGCAGCGTTCTCTTACTAGAGCGTTAGCCTCCTTGTACAAAAACGCCTATTACAGGCCAACTTCAAAAATCAATACAAATCATTTTCATAAGAAACTTCAATCTATTTTTTTCTTTTTCTGTTTTGTTTTGCAAGAACGTCCAATGACTTATTTTTTATATATGCATTTAAAAATGATTGTTGCTCGTAAATATTTACATGAGAAACAAAAGACAATTACTCGTAATTCCAGAAACAGGGGGAAAACAAGAAGTGCCAAACCCTACAGTTACTTTGCCCAGTAGGTATCGGGATAAAGCCAGCTTGGGAACATAATTATTGGTACATCTACTCCCCACGGGGTAAAATTATCCAAAGGCATTAATGTCAGCTTTCCCGAAACAGGACATAACCACCCCAGCTGAGGTTCGTAGTCGCGGGCGAGTCAATAAATTTCATCCACCATGCAGAGTTTATTTCTCCAGATACAGAGGCTCAATCCCCGACAGAGTTCATCACTTCAGCTACAAGAATACACTTTCTAGGTTCATTCCCCACAGAGTTTATCCTCAAGCAGCATCTCCTCCCGACAGAATACTTACAAATCTCCAGCAACTGTCAGGGATTTATTTTCCCAGACGCGAGCATACCCCGATAGTGTTTCATGAACATACATCATGACATACACATACATATCATATACAGCATAATCTCATTTATTTTGAGAACATCATCTCACCCTGTATTTTATGCATCGTATATAACTAACCTTGATATCTTTCCAAGAAAAGACATTTAGCTTCAACAAATCCAGCAGTTATGCAAGTCACATCTACAGACGACTAATGGAAACTCAGTTCTCGAAACCAAACGGGTCAACTAATCTACACTATCATTTCGAAGTAACCCTACTATCCAGGTTCCTTCTCATAGCCCTATTATCCAGGCTTTCATATCAAAGTAACCCTACGACCCAGGTTCCTTCTCACAGCCCTACTATCCAGGCTTTCATATCGAAGTAACCCTACTATCCAGGTTCCTTCTCACAGCCCTACTATTCAGGCTTTCATATCGAAGTAACCCTACTATCCAGGTTCCTTCTCACAGCCCTACTATTCAGGCTTTCATATCGAAGTAACTCTACGACCTAGGTTCCTTCTCACAGCTCTACTATCCAGGATTTCATATCGAAGTAACCCTATGACCCAAGTTTCTTCTCACAAGCCTACTATCCAGACTTTCATATCGAAGTAACTCTACGACCCAAGTTCCTTCTCACAGCCCTACTATCCAGGCTTTCATATCGAAGTAACCCTACGATCCAGGTTCCTTCTCACAGCCCTACTACCCAGGCTTTCATATCGAAGTAACCCTGCTATCCAGGTTCCTTCTCACAGCCCTACTATCCAGGCTTTCATATCTAAGTAACCCTACTATCCAGGTTCCTTCTCACAGCCCTACTATCCAGGCTTTCGTATCGAAGTAACCCTACTATCCAGGTTCCTTCTTACAACCCTACTATCTAGGCTTTCATATCGAAGTAACCCTACGACCCAGGTTCCTTCTCACAGCCCTACTATCCAGGCTTTTATGTCGAAGTAACCCTACGACTCAGGTTCTTTCTCATAGCCCTACTATCCAGGCTTTCATATCGAAGTAACCCTACGACCCAGGTTCCTTCTCACAGCTCTACTATTCAGGCTTTCATATCGAAGTAACCATACGACCCAGGTTCCTTCTCACAGCCCTACTATCCAGGCTTTCATATCAAAGTAACCCTATGACCCAGGTTCTTTCTCACAACCCTACTATCCAGGTTCCTTCTTACAACCCTACTATCCAGGTTCCTTCTTACAACCCTACTATCCAGGCTTTCATATTGAAGTAACCCTACTATCCAGGTTCCTTCTCACAGCCCTACTATCCAAGCTTTCATATCGAAGTAACCCTACTATCCAGGTTCCTTCTCACAGCCCTGTTATTCAGGCTTTCGTTTCGAAGTAACCCTAATGTCTAGGTTCCTTCTCATAACATTACCATCCAGATCTCCAGACAACAGTTCACAACACTGTAATACTGGGACCTGATCAAACACGATTGGTTTCGCAATTCCCCAGTAAGTCGCGGTGCAGCTTGTACCTTGACCAGATATGCAGTTCACTTCCGCTTCCTTAAGCAGGATTTGTTTCCCCGGTAGAGTAACGGAAAACTGAAGCTCCTAAAATTCTATTTCTCCCAAGACAGATACCAACACTCCTCAGTAGATTCCTCATCAACGACAGGAACAGGAACTCTCATCGAAGGAATGTCTCAGGAAATCAACATCCTCTATATGGCATCTTTAAGCCCATCTCAGACGGTATTATGTCACATCTTGGATGGCATCTTTATGCCCATCTCCGACAATTCTCTAGCAACTTCCAAATGGCATCTATAAGCCCATTCCTGATATCAAAATCAAGTATCACTTCATGCGAGTGCAAATTTCTGGGCACTCTATTGTTCAATCATCTTCCACCTTCAGATCACGAAAGGCAGACGAGCCAATCTACATCCTCAGGTTTAAGAAGATTGAACATGGTCAGATGTTGTAACCCAAAATTTTCCCTCTCATTTTAATCAATACATACTCCTAGAGATCCTCAATTTTCTCAAGTTTGCCCAAGAGTTGACCAGACAAACTCTCTCCTAAGGCAGTAGGTCTCAAATTAGGGTTTCCATTTTCATCAGGATAGGTGGACTCCAAAGACTTAATATGCTCTCCATGGTCCTAATATGTTCTCAAGACCCTCCATGTCAAGTTTCATGCCTTTCACAAGAAGTTTGCTCAGTCAACTGCTCAGATGCTTGAGAAAAGACTATATTAAGTCAAAAGTCAATTGTGGCCCACAAACAGTCAAACTTCAAGATTTTTGGTCAACATCAACATTTTGAAGTTAATTTCATCATTTTATCAAGGGTTGATCATTATTCTTCAAGGAATGCTCCAAATTCATCAAAACCCAAAAGTTGCTAAATTAGGGTTTCTCAAGAAAAGTCAACCAAACTTTGACCAAGCACAACTTCCACATACTTTATCAGAAATTTTCCATCCAAGGCTCATTTTGAAGAGGATGCAATTCCAAACAACTCATCTTCATCCCACAAGTTTAAAATGTGCACTCATAAAAAGATATGAATTTCTACATTATGGGTCCTTTTGAAAAGTCAACAAAAACACCTTTTGAGTCAAAGCTTCTTACATGAACATGGAAGACTCAATTGAGATGAGACCAAAATGGTTTCTTAGGGGACATCCTAAGCTTTCTAAAAAGTCCAAGAACACCTCCCTAGGGTTAAAATTGGAAGAGATATGCCTTGTCAAAGTTGACCCTTTTTGCAAAATTGCCAAGAGTCAAATGGGCTCAAAATTACATTTTTGCCAAATGGGCCTAACTTTTTATGCTTGCACCTCACTTATAATATGGTCCACGACCCAAATATTCACCCACATGTTATTTGATTCATTTTCCAATTTATTTTGATTTTTTATTAATTAAAAATTAAATTAAATCAAATAATTGGTAAATAATATCAAAGATCTATTTTGATATGATTTTTTGACAGGTTTGCAATCAAAGTATGCTGAAATATCAAGGCCAAATCTAATCAAGCATGATTGGTACAAGAAAGGGATGATTTGGCTCAATATATCAATTTTACATATGGCATGGAAATCAAATCAAATCTTCCATTATTGCAAAGATACAAGCCAGTTTTATAACCCTAATTCGTTCTAGGATATATAATGAACATGTACAAGGCATAAGAGAGGGGTTAGCAGGCGTGAAGAGGCCAGAATAAACTTCAAAATTTCAAATAAAAGTGGTGGTTCAATTTCCATTCTAGAGGTTAATTCAAACCATCCTAACATTACCAATAGATTGTTGGACATCTCAGGAACGTATCCCAATCAATTGCAAGTCGCCCCAAGTCCAGAATCATCACGTAGGAGTCACACGGTTTGAAATGTTTGCATGCTGACTGAATAGTTTAATTTCACTTTTGAAACCTATATTTGTACTTGGCATTGTTAGGGTTTCCACATGCGTTTTAGGGTTTTTGGCTACAGGTAAAATTAGGCCATGAATAAGGTACCATGATCATCGTAACATCATGACCAGTTGAACCCTGGTCTTCAATTTCATTTATATTGCATTTTGTAAGTTTTTGAGTTGTGCAGGTTTGTAGCTACAGACTTTTGTCTGTAGGTAAAGGTGAAGGAACCTAAGACGACGGAGAATGAAGAAGAAGATAACGTGGCAACCATCTAGTTGTCCGTTTAAATCTCGTGCATTTTTGTCCACTAACCATTTGTTTTTTCCATATTATATTTTGTTTTCAGTATAGTAACAACTAAGCAAGTTGGCCAACTGGAAGAGCGCGTTGGTGGAGAGTATAAGGACCTGGGTTCGATCCCAGGTCCCATAAAAACTTTATTTTCTTTTCCATTTGCAGATCCTGTGCATCACCTGCCCAGATGACTACCATGCACCACCAATATCTAGCCAGCAGATGCATAGTCAACCAGATCTGACGCCTACCATTGAGATACCATGGTATACCCTCAGGTCAACGCCACGTGGAATCAAACGCTGACTGGGCTTGGATGGCTATTGGTCTTGGAAAATTCAGAAATACACCCTCCTTCATCAATTTAACACAGGCCCATTTCTAATTCTTTTTTTATTTATTTCTTTTATTTTACTTAATTTGTTTAATTATTTTTCACCAAAAGTTAATTGCTTTTTTTTAATTAATCATAAAATAAATAAATCACAAAAACACAAAAAGATCATTTTTTTATAAAATATTTATTTTAATTTAATTAGTAAATTAGGTCAATTTAATTTCTTTTTTCATAATTAAAAATAATTAGAAACTAGGTTCATTTAATTCTTTTTGTAAATAAAAATTAGAAATTAGGGTTTAACTAATTTGCAATTTAATTGTTTTTTCTCAAATAAAAATGCACAAAAATACTATTCTCTCAATTAGGGTTTTAGGTTATTTTTAACCATTCTCGCATTTAATTCGCCGCACGTATTTTAATTCTTTTATTATAATTGTAAATGCTCCGAGTTTGTAATAGTAATTACGGTTTTAAATTCCGCATTTTTTTTTATTTTCAGTCGAGATAATTATGTAACTGCCAAAGCTTTGTAATAGTTAGGTTTATTTTTTCACACTTTAAATTCCTGTAAATCTTTAACTGTCTAGATGTATGCTAATAGGATTGTATGGCAAGAATATCTAAAAATTAAAATGGTAGATCACCTAACATGCAAAGACTAAATTAACTAAAAAATTCACATGCACATATTCACTCCTAGGGTTTGCCTCACTTCGGTTGCCTTCGGTAAACAGTCATTAAGCATAAGAGATTTTAGTGGTTGCCCTCCAGTCTAAAAGATCAAAATGACCCATTCGAATGTTTCCTCGGAAAGATCTTAAGACTTTAGGGTTACTACTAAGGCTTCCTAACTGTTGCTTTGGTGAATGTATTTGTCCCTTTCGAATGTCCCTCAAACTCCAACGACGGGGCTACATACTCCTTAATAGTAGGATAGCACTGTCTAAAGAAAACGAGAACGAACAATCTTTTTTCGAGTAGGTAGAATCTTAAGTACTTGCTCAATAAAACTTTTCACACAAACACCTTTCAAAACAAATTTTCAAAACTACTTCGTCACATCCTTGAGGACTGATACAAGGGTTATCACGAAGTAAAACTTTTCAAAACAAGCACACACAAGCAACTTTAAAAAGATGAGCAAGTACCTAAGAGCCCGTGGAAAACCATGGATAGAAAGGGTGCTAACACCTTCCCTTTATATAATCTACCCCCCGTACTCAAAAATCTCGAAAAAAGGTTTTTTCTATTCTTTTTCCTTTTCCATGATTGGATGAAATAAAAGTCGGTGGCGACTCTTGCTTACCGCGACATTTTGCGAACAAAAAACGCAAAATGCAAACCTGTAAAAATAGTCGGTTCAGCCACCGTATCATAGGTCGCAAGTGGTTTTGTAAAAATATTGGCAAGTTGATTTTTTTCTATCAACGTGCTCAAACACGACTTCACCTTTCTCTACATGATCCTTAAGGAAGTGGTGCCTAATTTCAATATGTTTAGTGTGTGAGTGTAGAACTGGATTTTTGGTTAGATTGATGGCACTTGTGTTATCACAAAATATTGGAATATGATTAAGTTTTAAATCATAGTCGATTAATTGTTGTTGGAGCCACAAAATTTGAGCACAACAATTACCGGCTACAACATATTCTGCCTCGGCCATTGACAAAGCGACTAAAACTTGCTTTTTGCTATGCCAACTAACTAAGGAGTTTGAAAAAAAATGACAAGTGCCACTTGTGCTTTTCCTATCCAATTTGCAACCTGCAAAGTCAAAATCGGAATAGCCAACCAAGGAACAATCACTACCCTTGGAGAACCAAAGTCCATACTTAGGAGTACCACAAAGATACCTAAGTATACGTTTTACAGCTTTTAGATGACTCTCCTTAGGACAATATTGATATCTAGCACACATGCAAACACTAAACATAATGTCGGGACGAGAAGCGGTAAGATAAATAAGGTATCCGATCATACCTCTATACCTTTTTACATCAACCGGCTTACCATGTTCATCCCGATCTAGGCTAACCGCGGTAGGCATTATAGTGTCAATAACTTTTGAGTTTTCCATATCGAAGCGCTTGAGCAACTCGTGGAAATACTTCGTTTGGCTAACAAAAGTTCCTTACTCGAGTTGTTTGATTTGAAGACCTAGGAAGTATGTTAACTCCCCCATCATGCTCATTTCAAATTCACCCTGCATCACTTTAGAGAATTCTTTGACCAAAGTGATGTTAGTAGACCCAAAAATGATATCATCAACATAAATTTGCACTAAGATGGAATGATTTCCTTGGCGCTTAATGAAGAGGGTTGTATCAACCTTCCCTCTAGAGAATCCCTTTTCTAGTAAGAACTTGCTAAGCCGGTCAAACCAAGCCCTAGGGGCTTGCTTGAGACCGTATAAAGCACGTTTAAATTTATAAACATGTTTAGGAAATTCGTAATTTTCAAATCTGGGAGGTTGAGATACATATACTTCTTCATTAATATAACCATTTAGGAATGCACTCTTAACATACATTTGAAATAGCTTAAAGTTTTATGAGTGTGCATAAGCTAATAACAAGCGTATAGCCTCGAGTCTGGAAATCGGAGCATAAGTTTCCTCATAGTCGATGCCTTCCTCTTGGTTATACCCTTGAGCAACAAGACGCGCCTTGTTGCGAATTATGATTTTGTTTTCGTCAAGTTTGTTCCTAAATACCCATTTAGTACCAATTATTCGATGGTCTCGCGGAGGGGGGACAAGGTCCCAAACCTCATTTCTCTTGAATTGGTTTAATTCTTCTTGCATTTCCAAAAACCAATGTTCATCGAATAAAGCTTCTTTAGAGTTTTTAGGCTCAATTTGAGAGACGAATGTGAAATGATAACAAAAAGTTACTTATCTTAGACCGTGTAGTTACTCCCTTTGATATGTCTCCAAGAATGTTGTCAATAGGATGATCCTTGGTTTCTTTCCACTCCAAAGGAGGAGTTATTTCATTTGTTGGTTGAGTGTCTTCTTCTTCTTTGCTAGACACATGATCCATCTCCCCTTTTTCTTTCTCAAGTATGGGCTCATTACTCTTTTCATCTTGATCATTGAGTATCCTTTCGGAAGAAGCACCTGCACCATTAAAACAAATACCCTTTTCGACCATTTTTGGCCAGGATTTATCAAAGGAAACATGTACAGATTCTTCCACAATTTGTAACCTTTTATTAAATACCCTATATGCTTTGCTAGAATGAGAGTATCCGAGAAAGATACCTTCATCGACTTTTGAGTCAAATTTGCCAAGATTTTCTTTACCATTATTTAATACAAAACATTTACAACCAAAGACATAGAGATGAGAAATATTTGGTTTTCATATCTGTACTCATATCTCCAGAAGGTTGTCATACTCCCTTTACTGCCAGACTTTGCTTCAACTGTACCAATAACATGGCGGAATACGAAGCGTGCATCTTCAGTCTCAGAGCTGCCATAGACTTGGGAATCAAATCCTTAGATGTGTTTAGAGATTCAACTTTGGTCATCAGTCAGATCAAAGGGGAATGGGACACTAAACACCCTAACATTATCCCTTATAAAGAACATGTTTTGACATTGCTACCACATTTTGAGAAGATTACCTTCGAGCATTTCCCGCGAGAATAAAATCAGCTAGCAGACGCTCTAGCCACAGTGTCATCTATGTTTAAACTTAATTGGGATAACGAGGCTCCCCAGATCACCATTGAACGAATGGATGAACCAGCACACTGTCACGAGATTAATACTGAAGAAGTAGTCGACCAGCCTTGGTTTCACGAAGTCAAGAGGTATCTCGAGACTCAATAATATCCAGAAGGGGCTTCAGTCAATGACAAAAAAATCTTAAGGAGATTCTCTGCTAAGTTCTTCCTTAGTAACAACATCATGTACAAACGCAATCATCACTCTGTGTTACTTCGGTGCGTAGATAAGGTTGAAGCTGAAAGAATCATGGCTGAATTACATGAAGGCACTTTTGGTACCCATTCCAGTGGGCATACGATGGCAAATAAAATCCTACGGGCAGGCTATTATTGGTCTACCATGGAAGCAGATTGTTATCAACACTCTCGAACCTGCCATAAGTGTCAAATTTATGCTGACAAAGTACATGTACCTCTGGTTCCTCTAAATGTCTTGACAGCTCCTTGACCCTTTGCTATGTGGGGGATTGATATGATTGGGGAAATCAAGCCGACAGCCTCCAATGGACACCGCTTCATCCTAGTGGCTATTGACTATTTTACAAAGTGGGTTGAAGCAGCTTCCTTCGCCTTCGTCACCAAGAATGTTGTTGCCCGTTTCATCAAGCAAAATCTCATTTGCCGGTACGGTACCCCAGAAAGGATCATCACTGACAATAGTACAAATCTCAACAACACTATGATCACCGCATTATGCGAGCAATTCAAGATTCAATATCACAATTCTTCTCCCTATCGGCCGAAGATGAATGGTGTTGTCGAAGCTGCAAATAAAAACATTAAAAAGATCATACAGAAAATGACAGTCACATACAAAGACTGGCATGAGATGTTACCATTCGCTCTCCACGGATATCGTACCACGGCTCGCACATCAACCGGTGCAACACCATATTCTTTGGTTTACGGCATGGAGGTTGTCTTGCCTATCGAGGTTCAGATCCCCTCTCTAAGGATTATGAAGGATGCAGGATTGAATGAAGACGATTGGATCCATACTCGACTTGATCAACAAAATTTGATTGAGGAAAAGAGACTTTTTGTTGTTTTCCATGGTCAAATGTATCAAAAATGGATGATCAAGGCTTTCAACAAGAAAGTTAGGTGCCAAGTGTATCAAGTTGGAGATTTAGTGATCAAACGCATCATCTTGCCACAAGGTGATCCCAGGGGCAAATGGACTCCTACCTATGAAGGACCATTTGTAATCAAAAACATTTTCTCTGGTGGAGCAATGATCTTGACCACCATGGATGGCGACGACCTGCCGCACCCTGCAAACGCGGATATAGTCAAAAGATATTACGCATAAGAGACCCGCTAGGTTGACATACCTAGGCAAAACAAGGGCATCCCGGCGAACCAAAAGGGTTCGGGCAAAAATTAGGGATAAAACAAAAAAAATCTGTACACCCGACAAGTTGAAAACCCGAAGGGGCGACTTGGGCAAGAAAGGGTTTCTCGGTGGACTGAAAACCCGAAAGGGCGGTCCAGGCAAAAGTTAGGGAATTAAAGTGTATGACTATGTCCCATTGGATCATTTTACGGACAACCTTTGGCTTCCACTGACAAACTCAGGGTTTCTGATCAATTCAATTATCTTCGGACAAGGCAACAAATAGACGAAATGCTCAGAGATACGAAGGCTATAGCAAAATGGAAACCCCATGGGATTATTACACATAGCTATCTTTTCTTTGTATCAAATTTTTCTTTTTTTTATGACAGCATTCTCTTACCAGAATGTTTGTCCCTTTGTACAAAAATACTTACTCAAAGTCAATACAAAGATATCCCTTTGAAAGTGCAAAAAACTATTTGTCTTTTCTTTACACTTGTGTTTTTGTTTACAAAAACGTCCAATGATTCATTTTTGAACATATGCATTTGAACATAATTATTGTTTACAAATAAACAAAAAAAAGGCAATTACTGATAGGTTGAAAGGATAGGGAAATACCTCTAGGCCATCCCACAAGTAATCCCCTGCAGTACGTCATTTAAATCCCCAGCGGAACAAAGTTTCAAATTATTGATCCCGTGTAGAAGTTGTCAAATTTCTCAGGATTCCCCAATAGGATTTCACAAGCAGCACATGGCATTTCCCTTACAACAGAGTTTATTTCTCAAAACGGAAATTCACCAATACTTCAACTTCAAGACGTGAAGACTTACATATCCTCAGCGGCAGTCAGGGATTTATTTTCCCCAAATCCAACAGCAGTACAGCAAATTAGCTCACATGCGCATACATCGCATTCATATATCATAAACATTGATAAAGCAAATACATCACATCATACATTTCATGCAACATGACTTTGCATTTTAGCTAACATTTTACCCTTTTCAGGATAAGATTAACAGCTACCATTAACAATATTCAAAACTTGATACAATTCAGATACGCTCCAGACACGAATGCCATTCTGATACTCATTTAGATTCAACTTTCAGATACAGTTCAGATACGCTCCATATATGGATGCCATCATGTTACTTATTCATATTCAAACTTCAGACGCAATACAAATACGCTCCAAACACGGATGCCATTCTGATACTTAATCAAAGTCTCTTCCAGATACAGTACAGATATGCACCTGACGCAGATGCCATTATGATACTCATTCAGAACCTCTTTCATATACAGTTCAAATACGCTCCAGACATGGATGTCATTCTGATACTCATTCAGAACCTCTTTCATATACAGTTCAGATACGCTCCAGACACAGATGCCATTCTGATACTCATTTCAGAATCAGCTCCCAGATACAGTTCAGATACGCTCCAGACACGGACGCCATTCTGATACTCGTTCTTCCAGCTTACAAATTACAATTCAACAATCACTCTTGGATGGCATCTACAAGCCCATCTCCTACAGCTTTCTATCACCTCTCCAAATGGCATCTATAAGCCCATTCCTTCTATCATCGCATCGCTGAGTGCAAATTTCTGGGCACTCTAGTGTCCAATCATCTTCCACCTTCGAGTCACGAATGGAAAAACTCGCCAGTCTAACTCTTCAGGTTTAAGAAGATTGAACAGCGGCAACTGTTGTACCCCAAAATTTTCCCTCTCACTTATCAAGAATTTTCTCAGAAGATCTCTTTGACTCAAGACTACATTAAGGTTTGACCAGCTCAAGACACCTCCTCATGCATTGATGACCAAAATTAGGGTTTGAGTTTGCACAAGTATTTTTGAACTTCCAATGACCCATATGACTTTCATGGATCATTATGGATCCCTAAGATTGCTCATGTCAAGTTTCAAGTCTTGAATCACACTTTTGATCAGTCAATTGGACAATTGACCTAAAAATCAGTTGTATTGGGGAAAAAGTCAACAATGGCCAATTTACAGTCAAAATTCATAATTTTTTATCCACATCAACATATTAGACTCATATGTATCATTTGATCAAGTTTGGACCACAATTCCTTAAAAAATTTGATCAAATCATCAAAAGGGCAAAATGGTCAAAATTAGGGTTTTGACTGGGAAGGGGCAATTTCTGATTTTTGACCTAGAAAATGATCAGTTGGTTTGAATAATGATTTCAAGAGTTCAATTGCATCATTTTGACCTAATAACATGATTCAAAACATTACAAGTCCATTGGATTGACAGATGAATTTTTCAGTCAACTGATCAAAAGTCAACTGTACACTGAAAAGTCAAACTTTGACTTTTTGGTCAAAATCAAGTGCCAAAGATCATAATTCATCAAAACATGTCAAAATGTGAAACCTATTCATCAAGAAATAAAGGATTCAAGATTTTGTTTTGAAAAGTTGAAATTTCTTAACTTAGAAATTTTTCTAAGTATAGAAAATTTCTTATTTTTTCTCAACTTTGAGCCAAGTTTTCACCATGATGCAAGATGATTCAAAGGAAACTTCCAACATGAAAATTGTAGATGCCCATGAAATCTACAACTTTGCTTCACACAATTTCTCCTAAAAATTCTTGAATCTCAAGATATAATTTTATGAATACATGCTCATGAACTAAAATAACTTAGTGAAATTTTGCCCTAGTTAGGCAGATTTTTGACCTAACTTCATGACAATTTTTAACATAGTTCCAAATGGAATTTTCAAAATCAATTCAAATATGAGTTGTAGAGAACACTGCAAGCTTTCCAAAATGTCCAAGAACTCCTTGATATCATTCTTGAGTAGGGAGAATCGAAGAGATGAAGTTGGTGATTTATCACTTTGATTTCAAGCCATTTCATGATGAACAAAAATTCAAATCCAAGCCTAGGCTGCATAATCTTTGCTTTGCAGGCCTCTAACTTAACTTTCACTCCATAATTAAATGTTTTCACAGTTGTTGGAAGCTTTAAGCCAAGCATTGAATGCATTGTACAAGAATAAATTCCATTTTTGGGAGAAAGGCAACATTGCCATTTTGAAAAAGCAAGCTTTATGCAAAGTCAGCTTGCATTGAGCCTTGCACTTGTTTTTTCTGCATAAACACACTCCACTCAATCAGAACAAGCATGTTTAAAGGACTCATCCCCCCTACAAGCTTGGTACTACACCTTGGAACCATGCTTGCTAGCTTTGCTTCACAAATAAGAAACCAAGCAAACATGTGAGTTTTTGAAATCTGAGTTGTTACAAGACTTAGGACCTTTTGCTTATAAGTAAAGATATTATTTGCAAGTTGACACGCGAAGGCTAAGACTCCAAAATACTCCAAAACACTTTGCAACTGAAAATCTGCCATAGCTTGACAGTTTTGAACCTTACACAGCCATCTCCAAATCCACTCGTGCGTATTGAGTTTTTAACCACCCAAACACTTAATATACATCATGTCTAAGTGATCCAGACCTCTGTTCCCTCACTATAACTCCTCCTCCATCATCCACCATTTTCAAATATCAAGATTGTAGGTTGACTTGAGTAGAGAGATTCATAGACTTTCAGGACAAAGTAAGGATTGGAATACACTCACGGAGGTCCATGCAAGCTAAACAGATCCTTAGGCCTTCTCAAAACTTGCTCAAACTCAATTCACGATCTCAGCTGCAAGAGCTAAAAACTCAAACTTCCATCTCTTCATACAAGTATCATTTGTTCTTGATTTGTGAAAGCAAAATGTAGATATCCTTTCTCTAAAGCTAACCATGTTCATAGATTTCATTTATACTAACTGTGCATAGAGAATTTTGGATTTGAAATTTCTGCAAAAATTAGGTTTCAAATTAGGGCCAATAAAATTAGATCTTATCTTTGACTTTTAGTATACATAAATTATATGGTTGAACTCGTGGAAAGAAACAATATAACTTTCATGTTTGAACTTTCCATTTTTATAGAGAAATGAAGAAGACACAGGTGATTCGGCCATGGCTCAAGGTTGAAGATGAAGTTTCCTTCAGGGGGAATTTTCTAATATATATTTATGTTTGTGTTTATATAAACGGATGTACAGCCACCCCAGTGGTAAGGCAGCGCGCGTAAATGCTAGAGGTCATGGGTTCGAGCCTCAGCGCACTGCCTTTTTCAATTTTCTCACATTTTTCCATCTTTTTTTGTCACTTTGCAGCGTTGGGCTTTTTGTTTCATGGGCCTATGCTTTTTTTGCTAACCTTCTGCATCCTGTTTACTTGTGACACCCCTGGCCCAATATCATTTTATTTATTTATTTTATTTTCATTTTATTTTCTTAAATATGTTTTTCTTAATATTAAAAATCCTAAAAAATATAAAAATGATAGACTTATATTTTGCCTTGTTTTATTTTATTTTTCTCACATAAAATATTTTTATTTAGTTGTATATTATCTATTTTTATTAAATAAACTTTACAAATTAAATTATAACTAGTTTTATATTTATTTTTTCTTTATACCCCTTAAATATTATTTTAATATAAAAAAGGACAAAAAATACCTCATAATGCCATATATTATTTTCAAGATAAAAGATACAAAAAATACTTCTTTTTTTCATAAAGAAACTTATTTTCTTTTAATCAAATAGAATTAGGGTTTATTCAAAAACCTTTTCTTAAATGATTCCTTTCCTTAGTTAATTTAAGTTAATCTTGATTTACTTATTTTCTAATTAGGTTTTAGGTTAAAGCTTTTCCATATAAAAAAATAAACAAAAATCTTCTTTGCATTTACATATTTTTGCATATTTAATTCATCTTGTATACTATTTATTCTAATTATTTGTACAAATTCAATTTGGTTGTAATAGAATTAATTAGGTTTATATTATTGCAATCCCCATTCATGAATTGTATACCCCCTCCCACAAATGTTGTAATAGCATAGTAACTTTAAATTTCGCAATTTATCACTTTTATATAACATGCTAGTAATTAGGGTTTGTATGGAAAGAATAAAACCAATCAAATAGAAAAACCCTAATTCAAGACAAAATCAAGCATGAAAATGACACACTTGCACACAAGCACCCCTAGTGTTACTCCACTTGATTGCCTTATACAAAATGGTCATATTACGCATGTAAGGTGTCTTAGCAAAAACAAACAAATACAAGATCATAGTCCCTCGATGACGCTATTCAAAGTTGCCTTACAAAAATGATCTTAGTCCCTCAAAAATGCTAAGATACTTTGAAACATTGATAATCATGGCTATACGATGACCCACGCCCGTCCCGTTTACATCCAAAGATAAGGGTTGCTTACCAAATCAATGGTAAGACAACAATGTCAAAGGGAAAGAAAATGAACAAGAAAGACATTTGAGTAGGTAGATTGCTTTTAGTTACTTGCTCCATTTCAAAACAAATATCTTTGCTATTTTCAAAAACAAACACCTACATATTTCCAAACATCTTACAAATATTGAAAACATTTTCGAAAAGATCAACATCTTTGTATACATTCTTACGAACGAGAATCATTACAAAGATTGCCTAAATAATGGCCTCTTTTACAAAATACTTTCAAAACCACACAAAGCACAATTTCAAACAAAAGCAAGTGATCTAGCAAGTAACTAAGAGCCCATGGAAAACCATGGATGGAAAGGGTGTTAATACCTTCCCTTTTCATAATCTACCCCCCGAACTCAAGAAACAATCTCAAAGGTATTTCCTGTGCTTTTTCACCTTTCCTTTTGGATAAAAGAAAAGTCGATGGCGACTCTTGCTAAACTGCAACATTTGCGATCAAACACAAAACCTCCAAGTCAGTTCTCCCACTGTATCACAGAACTGGAGACTCTGCTGGGGACAATTCTAAAAGTGGGGTTACCTTAGGGTTAGATCACATTTATTTGCTTACATTGTTTGACTTGGATGCTTTACATTATGGTTCTTTGTTTGGGTTTGAATCCTCTACCCGGATTTTGGATACATTATAGGTAAGTAGCAATACGTTATGGAAACTGTGCGGGGTATA
Organism: Vicia faba; assembly: GCA_948472305.1. Lineage (NCBI taxonomy): Eukaryota > Viridiplantae > Streptophyta > Magnoliopsida > Fabales > Fabaceae > Vicia > Vicia faba. Next base: position 1,312,045,827 of record OX451738.1, on the reverse strand, counting down.
CCGACATGGTCTAAGCAATGGCTATGTTAGTGCGACATATTTGTTGGTACCGGTAGCCTTTGAGTTAATCAAAGAGAATATGGGGCCGCTGAGTGATGTCATGAAGCACTTATGAACTTCTATAACCTTTACTTGACCAACTTGGCCTTTAGGATGTAGTGAGATGACCGAATTTGGTGCAGTCTAAAGTTGGTAGATACTCGATACTACACTCATTGAGGTTTGGTTTCTTGGGATATTTTGGTTGCCATTAAAGAGGCTTGAGCTGAAACAATGACCAAGAAAATAAACCAGTGATATTGAGCTCCTTAGAACCCGGTTACTATTACTAGGACAGTGTGATCGGTGGAAATAGAACTGACTGTTTTGAAATGCTGGTTCACGAAATGTCGCGGTAAGCAAGAGTCGCCACCGTCTTTTATGTTCTCCAACATGGAAAGGACAAAAGCACAGCAAAATTCCTTCTTTGAGAATGTTTCTCGGTTCGGGAGGTAGATTTATAGAAAGGGAAGGTGTTAGCACCCTTTCTATCCATGGTTATCCATGGGCTCTTAGGTACTTGCTCTATGTTTTCAAAAGATGTTTGCTTTTCAAGTGTGTGTGGGTTTTGAAAAAGTTTCGTTTGAAAAATTTCTAGGTAACTCTTGTATCTGTCCTCAAGAGTGTATGAAATATTTGTTTGAAAACCTTTTGAAAGTGTATGTGCGAAAAGTTGTTTTGTTTGTTTAAGAGAGCAAGTACCCATGAGAAATCTACCTACTCTAAGGAATTAGGCTGTGTAAGAGTCCTTTAGACAGCACTATCCCACTATTGAGAAGTAGGAAGCACCGTCGTTGGAGGTATTCGGGTCAATTCGATTATTAGGGACATGTGTGGTCACCAAAGCAATGGTAGGACGCCTTAGTGGTAACCCTAATGTCTTAGATCCTTTTTATCCGAGGCAACCGTTTCGAGGCAACTGGATCTTTAGACAGGAGGGAAACCTCTAAAACACCTTATACTTGACGACCACGTTCGAGGCAACCAGTGAGGCGTACCCTAGGAGTGGCATGTGCATGTGTGTTGTTTCGGTTTATATTTATCTTTGAACATGTCATCTGTGAGCTACGGATTGATTTTATTTGTCATACAAGTCTTTCATGCATTTTTTAACAGTTAAGAGTGCGGAAAATAAATTGCGGAAATATGAATCTACGCTATTACAAGGCGCGGGTCTATACATCGCCAAAAACATAACCCGTTTGGAAATAAATACGGAAAGTAAAGAAAGCAATAAAATCCTAATTAACAATTACATCCTTGGAAACAGTTACATAAATATGATCAAAATAAATAATAACGCGCGTAAAGAAATTTAATCAGGACGTCCTTAGGGTTTTGACCCTTTTGAGAAATAAAGAAAATAATTTGTCCTTTTTTGCAATTTTAATTTAAATATTAAACCTAGTACTAATTAATTATTTAATTAAAAGAAAAAGTGTTTTTTATGTTTTTTAGGTTTTAATGAAAATAAAAAGAAAAGGTCAAAAGTTAGTAAAAAAAAACCTAAGTCTAATTTATTTTATTTATTGTAAAAGAAAATTAAAATTAAACCTAATTAATACTAAATTAATTTATTAGTATTTTATTTACAAAATAATGAATTAAAGTGAAATTAATAATTAATAATAATAAAAAATATTTACATTTTAATGGTCTGAATTTATTATGAAAATTAATTAATTTGTTAGTTAAATAAATGATAATAATAATTAGTAATGAAATAATTAAAAGAGAACAAAATAAAATAAGAAGAAAAGAAGTAATTAAACCAGGGGGGTATGTTGGGCCCATAGGAGGTGAATTTGTTGAATCTGGCCCACTAACACACAAGCCACGTTTGACTTTCTGGATCAGGTGCGTGTTCATTGACTAGAGAACACCATAGCCTTTCATCTTTGGCCATTGGTTTTCAGTGGGAAGACACTTGGCGTCTGGGATCTGGATATGTATGGTGGGACACTTTGAGGATGCCTGCATGGGAACCTGTAAGGAAAAATACTAACAAGCGTTTGGGGGACCTGGGAATCGAACCCAGGTCCCAATGATGAACGTCCAGCGCACCAACCACTACTCCACTCGCCTGCGTTTGTTAATATGATGGATAGTGAAAATAATATATAAAAAATCAATTATACTGGAAACCAAGAAAAAGCGCGCAGTATATTTGAATCAGCCAATCACGCATCCACACGTAATCGTCTTCTTCCTTTTCCTGCAAAAACAATAAACAGATAGTGGGGGTTTTTAACCCCCACAAAATAACATGACCAAAAATAGCGATTAGGTCCCTGATGCATATAAATATGGCGCGATGGTTGGGTTGAGTTCGTCTGGCCTTGACGAATTCAACCATATGCGTCTCAAGGTCCAATTTTTTCTGTGTTGTAAAGCCCTAATTTTGAAGCTTGAAAAACCTAGAATTCTCCAATGGCAGTTTTCGTTTCAGGGCACCATAATCAAATTGATCTGTACCATTAGCTTCAGAATGGTGTTAGCAATGCAAAGCAACGATCATAACATGTTAATGATGCATAAAACTTGAGTTTCAATTCTAGAAAAATTAAGCAAACCGTGAGTTTGTTCTGGACGTTTCTTTGAGTGTTGGCACGTGATTTTGATTGCAAAAGGCTTCTGGGAACCCCTGCAATAGGTTTGAATCAAGAGAAAGCTCTGAATCATGCTGGAAGGTGGAATTCAGTTTTCAAATTTTCCTTGAATTTTTGGAATTTGCTTATGGCTTCTGACAGCAGCTTGCACGTTCCAGGCATTAGGGTTCACTTCAGTATATGTAGTAGGATGGAATTAGGGTAAAACTTTGGTCAAGGATCCATGGAATAAAGTTTTATATATTTGATTTTCAATCAAATATTTTTCAATCTTTTTGATTGAAAAACCTTGCCAAATTGGGAGATTTTGGTCCCCTTGATTGATACACGAAATCTTCAGCATGTGTTGAGTTTATTTGCATCACAAAAAGATTTGAAAACCATATCTTGGTATTTTCCTACAATTAAATCAATTAAATGAATTAATATTAATAAAAAATTCAATTAATTAATTAAAAATAAGAAAATAAATCAATTTAAGCTCAATGGGTCGTGCATAGGCCTTGGACAAAGATTCAAGAAGGAATTTGAGGCCCATTAGCAAAAATGAAGTGTTTTAGGCAAAGTTGACTTTTGTAAATTCCCAAATATTTCCCAACTTCTCCAATGCATATCTTGCTCAATTTTGATCCTATGAACATGTTCTTGGACATTTTGGAAAGGTATTGAAGTCCTATAACTAATGCCTTTGGTCCCATGTCATTTGTATTTACCAATCTCAAGTTATGGTCTTTGACTTAAAGTGCATTTTTGTTGACTTTTTAAATTGACCTATAATGTAGAAATTGATAACTTTTTGTGAGAGCATTTCTTCGACTTGGAATGTGAAGATGAGTTGTAGTAAATGTCATCCCCTTAAAAATGAGCATTGGATTGGATTTTTCTGATGAAACATGAAAAAGTTATGCCTTGGTCAAGTTACAGTTGACTTTTCAGCTGTCCAAAAATAACAACTTTTGCATCTTTGATGATTTTTGAGCCATGCTTGTGGAATCATGATCAAGACTTGATCAAATGATGATTGTGGCTTCAAAATAAGATGTTGACCAAAATTTCTGACTTTTGACTGTAAAATGACCATTTTACCCCTACAGTTGATTGTGAAGCAAATGGGACTTTTGACTGTGCAATTTGATGTTGTGAGCTTTAAGACTTGACATGTAGATGCTTGGAAATATATATAGGCCCATGAGACTTGATTGGACCACTGAAAACCTCAAATTCATTGAAGGAACCAAAACCCTAATTTTGACTGGCTTAGGAGGATGTTAGACTATGCAACCCTTGAGAAGTCTTGAACCATTTTGAGGATGACTCTTGACAAACTTTGAAGAATATGGGAGGGCAAATTTTGGGGTACAACAGTTGCCCCTGTTCAATCTTCTTAGACCTGAGGATGTAGATTGGCTTGCGTGCCTTTCGTGATCCGAAGATGGAAGATGATTGAACACTAGAGTGCCCAGAAATTTGCACTCGCATAGTAGAGTATCAGCAATGTGATGGCAGGAATGGGCTTATAGATGCAATTTGGAGAGATAATGGACATGAGGATGGGCTTATAGATGCCATCTGGAAGTGTGACAGAACCTTATTGGGAATGGGCTTATAGATGCCATTTGGAAATGTCATGGATAGTTGAATCTGAATAAGAAATAGAATAGCATCCGTGTCTGGAGCATATCTAGTCTATATCTAATTGCTAACGTCTGAATAAATAGTAGAATGACCGACGCGTCTGGGGTATATCCATATTATATCTGAGTGAGTGACAGAGTGTCATCCGAATCTGGATCGTATCTGGAATGTCTTTTGAATGAATCTGGACTAAACAATAGAATAGCATCCGGGTCTGGAGCATCTCTAAGTTGTCTTTAGAAGTTTGAATTTGAATAGGCAATAGAATAGCATCCGGGTCAGGAGCATCTCTAGGCCATCTCTGGAGAAAAATCTGAATAAGCAGTAGAATAACATCCGGGTCCGGAGCATCTCTGAGCCATCTCTGAGGAGAAACTTTGAATAAGCAAAAGAATAGCATCCATATCTGGAGCATCTCTAAGCTATCTGAAAGGGAATCTGAATAAGCAATAGAATATCATCCGCGTCGGGAGCATCTCTAAGCTATCTCTGAAAGGGAATCTGGAATAAGTATCAGAATGTAGCCATATCGGGATCACATCTGAACCATCTCTAGAAGGGATCTGAATAAGCAATAGAACAGCATTCGTGTATGGAGCATCTCTACGCTATCTCTGAATAAGCGAAAGAATAGCGTCCATATCTGGAGCATTTCCAAGCTATCTCTGAAGAGAAAATCTGAATAAGCAAAAGAACAACATCCATATCTGGAGCATTTCCCAGCTATCTCTTTAATCTCTTTAATGTAGATATGCCCTGGCTAGATACAGGTATCGAATCTACAATTAATCGCTCACAAATATGCCCTGGCTAGATACAGGTATCGAATCTGGAACTGGTCGTCTACAGATATGCCCTGGCTGGATACAGGTATCGAATCTCTAAACTCTTCATGCAGACATGCCCTGGCTGGATACAGGTATCGAATCCACAATCAATTTCTCACAGATATGCCCTGGCTAGATACAGGTATCGAATCTGGAATTGAGATAGTTGATAGTAATCATCTTTGGATCGACCTTTTTCCTAAAAAGGCAAAACATCAATTGTATGCAATGTCATGATGCATGAACTGCATGATTTTAATATGTTCTCAAAAATAAATGAGATCGTGTCGTATGATGCGTATGCATACTATAATGTATGAAGATGTGATGTTTATGAATGTATTTTCGTCTAGGAAAATAAATCCTTGACGAATGCCGGGAACTTGTTGAATCCTGGGCTGATGTTTGAAGAGTAGAGTTCTTCGTTTCCGCTAGGGATGATGATTGCAAGAATAAACCAGTAGGAGAAGATGACTCCGTTGGGGAATAAACTTATTGAAGAGATTACTCTGCGAGGAATTACTCTGTGGGAAGAGATACTTCGTTGAGAATTTGATGATAACTCCGCTGGGGATCCTGTTGATATGTTTCGTTGGGGAATTTGATGAACTCCGCTGGGGGATAGGGAGAACTTCGCCGAGGATGATCTTTCCGTTGTAATTAGCTGAGGATAACCCCGTTATAAGCTCTGGTGGGGGATAACCTTTGAACATGGTCAGGGAGAGATACGTTGTACTCTGCGGGAGACAAGCTTCCAGAATCTACTGGGGATACGCTTCCAGAATCTACTGGGGAGATTGATTCAACTTTCCTGGGGAAACTTTGGACTGTACTGGGGGAGTGGCTCCACTAGGGTGTCTGGTATTCCGCCGGGGAACAATCTTATACTTCCGTCGAGGAATATTAAGACTGCCGGGGATGCTTGCTTAGGAATATCTGTATACTCCGCTGGAGAATGTTGAGATCTTCTGGGGATACCCAACTTTTCTTAAGGCTGACAGTAGACTAACTCTGCTTGGGGAGAGTGTTGTTGACTTGCTGGAGATATTGTGCCTTTTTCGGGCTGATGGGGGACCAACTCTGCTAGGGGAGAGTGTGGCTGGATCTTGTCTTACTCTGCGGGGAGTGAAGGTATCCTGGTCATGTTCTTCAGCTGAACTTACCTTGGTACCTTGGTGGACAGAGCAACCAGATCGCTTTAGACACTTCTTATTGCCCCAGTTTCTGCGGGAGAAGGTACCTGGGGAGGTGCTCGATGACTGCCGATTGACAAATCTTCTTTTGATAGGCAAGTGACGAGATGGCGGGACATAGTCGTACGCTTTTGATCCCTAACTTTTTCCTGGACCGCCCTTTCGGGTTTTCAGTCCACCGGGATACCCATTTTTGCCCAAGCCGCCTTTTCAGGTTTTCGACTTGCCGGGTGTACAAATTTTTCATTTTTATCCCTTATTTTTGCCCGAACCCTTTTGGTTCGTCGGGAGCCCTTATTTTGCCTAGGTGTGTCAACCTAGCGGGTCTTTGATTATGCGTAGTGTTTTTCGACTATGTCCGTGCTCTCAGGATGCAGGGAGTTGTCACTGTCAGTAATGCTGTGTTGCCATACTACCAGAAGATCTTCGTTTGATCGTCCAATTCCCCAAGTGATCCAGATGGAGCTTTGCCCCAAGCTGGTTGGCCTTTTGAGAGATTCTCCGAATCGTGACTTAACTGCCCCAGATGATAGACCATGATCATGCCGTGCCCCTTGATTGGAGGTGCTTTTGTTCATTAGACATTCGTCGTGCAAACTTCTATGCTGTTCGAACAAAAAGTCATATGCAAACAAAGTTATGTTAAAAATGCAAAGCTTATGTCTGTCTTGAAGTTTTTGAAAATGCAGTTTTTCATAAAAACGAGTGAAATTTTTTGTAAACTGTGATGTCAACTCGTTATTTTACCGCAAGCCTTAAGGAGTCAGGATACCTTTGGTAACAGTGTGCTTTCGAACTAACCCATGCTTCAGCTAGGACTTTTAAGGGTTATAACGTGGCCTGGTTCACGGTTTAATAAACAAAGGATAAAGGCTCAAATTATATTTGTACCCACCCGCTCTTCGTGATGTTCTTCGATCCTAAACCCAGCTGATCGCGCGTTAGACCTTGTTTGAGTCTTTGTCCTGATATTACAATGATGGTTCGGATATTGACAGTTTATTTTGAATAGGCAGTCATTCCTTTTTTGGTTGAGGGTTTGTAGGACCTCTTTCTTTTTTGATTTTGTTATCCCTGTCTTTTTGCCTGAACTGTTTCTTTTGTGATTACAGTCAGCGGGATGCCCCAGTTTTGTAAGTCTCCTTCGTAGGTTTTGACTTATTGGGCTTTGATTTCTGAGAGATAATGACTGCCTGTCGTTATGATTATTCAGAACCATCACGGTCTTTTGTTTCAGAAGGACTCCTTTGATGTTATTCGTTGTGCACCTGGATCAACTGAGAAAACTACCCTGCCCCAGGTTATGATTAAGGGTTTTAATTATTGTGAAAAGAAAAACTCCTACTTCTTTGGCTCGAAGGGGTTGACGAGAGATTATCTTCCTTATAACTCCAGTGTTTAGGATTTGAAACAATGCTTGTACCTCATCAGCGGGGTTTGTCCAAAAGCATACTGTAAAGATCGTGGTATCGTTTTCGTCATCCTCCCTCAAAAGGTTTAGAATTTTTTAATCGAGAGTTGACATCACAAAAACATGAAAGCAATTTTGAATATAATGAATACGAAATAATTACTTCAAACAGACATATGTGATGCATTAATGAAATAAAAGAGTTTGCTATGACATTAATTGTTTGTATAAGCAAAGAAAAATACAACTCGGAAATTCAAATAGAACAAAAGCCTTCAATGATTTGGCAAAGGAGCAGTGATTATGTTTGGAGTCTCTGGTGCTTCAAACTGGACTTCTTTAGCATCGATCATGTCTTGGACCTTGTTCTTCAGAGCCCAACAGTTTTCCGTAGTATGCCCCGGGCTATCAGAGTGGTATGCGCACCTTTCATTGGGATGATAGTTAGCAGCAGAAGTGTTTGGATTCCGGAGAGGAGCCTTTAAGGTAATCAGCCCTGCCTTCAACATTTGTTGTAGCGCTTGATCCAGTGACATGTTGATCTTAGTGAACTGTCTCTTGGGTGCGACCTCCTTACGTTGCTGCCCCTGTCTTTGCTGAGCAGGCATAGGATTGGAGATCTGGGTTGCCCCTACCTGTTGATCATGACGACTCTTTTTACCATGCACAGCATTGGACTCTTTTTTCCCATGGTAAGGCTTTTTGTGAACATCAGAAGGTGAAGCTTCTTGAATCTTTCCAGCCTCGATACCAGCTTCAATCCTCTCCCCGGTCAAGATCAAATCTGTAAACCCAGCAGAAGAATTCCCAATCAGATGGTGGAAGAAAGGACCAGACAGGGTCCCCAAGAACATATCAACGAGCTCACGATCGGTCAGAGGTGGTTGCACCCTTCCAGCAAGGTCTCTCCACTTTTGCGCATATTCCTTGAATCCTTCACCCGTCCCTAGTGACATACCCTGGAGTTGGGTACGCGTAGGAGCGAGGTCGGAATTGTACTGATACTGCTTATAAAAAGCAGTTGCCAAGTCCTCCCAGTTACGAATATTGGCTCCATCCAGCTGATAAAACCATTCGAGTTAAGTCCCTGAAAGACTTTCCTGGAAGAAATGGATCCATAGATTCTTGTCAGCAGTGTAAGGTTGGATCTTCCTTACATAGGATCTGAGGTGCAGCTTAGGGCAGGAAGCCCCTTCATACTTTGCAAAAGCAGGTGCCTTGAACTTGTGAGGGATCACCACCCCAGAAGATAGACCTAGATCTTCGAAGTCCAGGCCGGGCACTTTTTGTATCTCCATAGCACTCAGACGGTCCTCTAGTTGCTTGTATCTGTCCTCAGCAGGAGGGTATTGTTCATCATTATAATCTGTCTCGTTGTCGGAGACCACGGGACTAGGAACCCTTCTCTCTTGGGGACTGCCTTTGCCCACAGATGAGGTAGCCAGCTCAGCCTCATTTTGTGATCCATTCCCAGATTTGCGTCTAGGGTTGAACAACACAGTCCTCTTCTTCTTCTTCTTCAAGAGCAGAGTCTTCAAATCCTGTTGACCCTGGGCTAGGCTCATAACCAACTCCTGGAACTGGGCATTCTGGGCCTGGAGGGCCTTGATAGCTTGTTCAGTAGTAGGTTCAGAAGACATGATGATTGCTGAAATAAACAGCGAAGAAGATTAAGCAACCTGTAGAAAAAGGGTACCTGTTATGCATATGATGAATGGAATGCGTATGATTTATGCATGCAATGTTTTCAAGGATCTCGCGGGGTAAACAGAGAAACTTGTTAGAAGTTGGATACGGTAGCTTGATTGAAGGAACTTCATGTTGTTGAGAGTCCTTCTTCAAGAGTCAAAGCTCACCATATCGAGTGGTTCATAGCCCCTGACTCAAGTTATCAACCTTGGCTAGAGGAAAATAAATCCCCTTTTCCCCTTGCTAGACAGTTGGTTCATCATGACCTGCATCACAGACCCTTGAGATCCTTGAAATGGGTTAGTCCTTATGCAAGATGTATGTAGGTTAGTCCTTATGTAGGATGCATGCAATGGTATGATGGTATGATGTTATGGTAAAGCACACCACAAGTATTCACAAAGGCAAACATGATAAGGCACACAAGTCACACAAGACAGCCCTTAGAGTTTAGGCCAGCATGAAGTTTAGGTACTACCCTCTTTCCGTTTAGTTGGTTAAGACCTGTCCTAGAAAATAGTAACCGGGTTCTAGAGGATCTCAATATCACTGACTACCCTCAATCGGTCATAACTCCAGCTTCGCAATCTTTTCTTGCGGCCAGAGCCATCACGAGAGTTTAGTCTCAATGAGTGTAGCATACTGCTACTGTTCTATGGCCAAGTTGGGTCAATTTAGGGTTCTAAGGTCGGTTGGTGCTTAATGACTCCTCAGAAGACCCATATTCTCCTCGTTCCAACACAAGGGATATCGGTAAAGACCAAGGTGTCACACCAATGTAGCCACTGCTTCACTCGTGTCGGTCTACGTCGGACAGGTCCCTCACAGCTTATGCTACCTAAAGGGTATTCCCCAGATCCAGGTTAGGATCTATGAAACTCCGATGCAAGCCCACAAATATAAAAGCAATCAAGGCATACAATTGAAAACATAAGAGTGGTCTAATCCTAAGATACACCTCACTTATAAAATTCCCCAGCAGAGTCGTCAGTTCTGTGATCGGTGGAAATAGAACTGACGGTTTTGAAATGCTGGTTCGCGAAATGTCGCGGTAAGCAAGAGTTGCCACCGTCTTTTATGTTCTCCAACATGGAAAGGACAAAAGCACAGCAAAATTCCTTCTTTGAGAATGTTTCTCGGTTCGGGAGGTAGATTTATAGAAAGGGAAGGTGTTAGCACCCTTTCTATCCATGGTTATCCATGGGCTCTTAGGTACTTGCTCTATGTTTTCAAAAGATGTTTGCTTTTCAAGTGTGTGTGGGTTTTGAAAAAGTTTCGTTTGAAAAATTTCTAGGTAACTCTTGTATCTGTCCTCAAGAGTGTATGAAATAATTGTTTGAAAACCTTTTGAAAGTGTATGTGCGAAAAGTTGTTTTATTTGTTTAAGAGAGCAAGTACCCATGAGAAATCTACCTACTCTAAGGAATTAGGCTGTGTAAGAGTCCTTTAGACAGCACTATCCCACTATTGAGAAGTAGGAAGCACCGTCGTTGGAGGTATTCGGGTTAATTCGATTATTAGGGACATGTGTGGTCACCAAAGCAATGGTAGGACGCCTTAGTGGTAACCCTAATGTCTTAGATCCTTTTTATCCGAGGCAACCGTTTCGAGGCAACTGGATCTTTAGACAGGAGGGCGACCTCTAAACCACCCTATACTTGACGACCACGTTCGAGGCAACCAGTGAGGCGTACCCTAGGAGTGGCATGTGCATGTGTGTTGTTTCAGTTTATATTTATCTTTGAACATGTCATATGTGAGCTACGGATTGATTTTATTTGTCATACAAGTCTTTCATGCATTTTTTAACAGTTAAGAGTGCGGAAAATAAATTGCGGAAATATGAATCTACGATATTACAAGGCGCGGGTCTATACATCGCCAAAAACATAACCCGTTTGGAAATAAATACGGAAAGTAAAGAAAGCAATAAAATCCTAATTAACTATTACATCCTTGGAAACAGTTACATAAATATGATCAAAATAAATAATAACGCGCGTAAAGAAATTTAATCAGGACGTCCTTAGGGTTTTGACCCTTTTGAGAAATAAAGAAAATAATTTGTCCTTTTTTTGCAATTTTAATTTAAATATTAAACCTAGTACTAATTAATTATTTAATTAAAAGAAAAAGTGTTTTTTATGTTTTTTAGGTTTTAATGAAAATAAAAAGAAAAGGTCAAAAGTTAGTAAATAAAAACCTAAGTCTAATTTATTTTATTTATTGTAAAAGAAAATTAAAATTAAACCTAATTAATACTAAATTAATTTATTAGTATTTTATTTACAAAATAATGAATTAAAGTGAAATTAATAATTAATAATAATAAAAAATATTTACATTTTAATGGTCTGAATTTATTATGAAAATTAATTAATTTGTTAGTTAAATAAATAATAATAATAATTAGTAATGAAATAATTAAAAGAGAACAAAATAAAATAAGAAGAAAAGAAGTAATTAAACCAGGGGGGTATGCTGGGCCCATAGGAGGTGAATTTGTTGAATCTGGCCCACTAACACACAAGCCACGTTTGACTTTCTGGATCAGGTGCGTGTTCATTGACTAGAGAACACCATAGCCTTTCATCTTTGGCCATTGGTTTTGAGTGGGAAGACACTTGGCGTCTGGGATCTGGATATGTATGGTGGGACACTTTGAGGATGCCTGCATGGGAACCTGTAAGGAAAAATACTAACAAGCGTTTGGGGGACCTGGGAATCGAACCCAGGTCCCAATGATGAACGTCCAGCGCACCAACCACTACTCCACTCGCCTGCGTTTGTTAATATGATGGATAGTGAAAATAATATATAAAAAATCAATTATACTAGAAACCAAGAAAAAGCGTGCAGTATATTTGAATCAGCCAATCACGCATCCACACGTAATCGTCTTCTTCCTTTTCCTGCAAAAACAATAAACAGATAGCGGGGGTTTTTAACCCCCACAAAATAACATGACCAAAAATAGCGATTAGGTCCCTGATGCATATAAATATGGCGCGGTGGTTGGGTTGAGTTCGTCTGGCCTTGACGAATTCAACCATATGTGTCTCAAGGTCCAATTTTTTCTGTGCTGTAAAGCCCTAATTTTGAAGCTTGAAAAACCTAGAATTCTCCAATGGCAGTTTTCGTTTCAGGGCACCATAATCAAATTGATCTGTACCATTAGCTTCAGAATGGTGTTAGCAATGCAAAGCAACGATCATAACATGTTAATGATGCATAAAACTTGAGTTTCGATTCTAGAAAAATTAAGCAAACCGTGAGTTTGTTCTGGATGTTTCTTTAAGTGTTGGCACGTGATTTTGATTGCAAAAGGCTTCTGGGAACCCCTGCAATAGGTTTGAATCAAGAGAAAGCTCTGAATCGTGCTGGAAGATGGAATTCAGTTTTCAAATTTTCCTTGAATTTTTGGAATTTGCTTATGGCTTTTGACAGCAGCTTGCACGTTCCAGGCATTAGGGTTCACTTCAGTATATGTAGTAGGATGGAATTAGGGTAAAACTTTGGTCAAGGATCCATGGAATAAAGTTTTGTATATTTGATTTTCAATCAAATATTTTTTGAATCTTTTTGATTTAAAAACCTTGCCAAATTTGGAGATTTTGGTCCCCTTGATTGATACACGAAATCTTCAGCATGTGTTGAGTTTATTTGCATCACAAAAAGATTTGAAAACCATATCTTGGTATTTTCCTACAATTAAATCAATTAAATGAATTAATATTAATAAAAAATTCAATTAATTAATTAAAAATAAGAAAATAAATCAATTTAAGCTCAATGGGTCGTGCATAGGCCTTGGACAAAGATTCAAGAAGGAATTTGAGGCCCATTAGCAAAAATGAAGTGTTTTAGGCAAAGTTGACTTTTGCAAATTCCCAAAAATTTCCCAACTTCTCCAATGCATATCTTGCTCAATTTTGATCCTATGAACATGTTCTTGGACATTTTGGAAAGGTCTTTAAGTCCTATAACCAATTCCTTTGGTACCATGTCATTTGGATTTACCAATATCAAGTTATGGTCTTTGACTTAAAGTGCATTTTTGTTGACTTTTTAAATTGACCTATAATGTAGAAATTGATAACTTTTTGTGAGAGCATTTCTTGGACTTGGAATGTGAATATGAGTTGTAGGAAATGTCATCCCCTTCAAAATGAGCATTGGATGGGATTTTTCTGATGAACCATGAAAAAGTTATGCCTTGGTCAAGTTACAGTTGACTTTTCAGCTGTCCAAAAATAGCAACTTTTGCATCTTTGATGATTTTTGAGCCATGCTTGTGGAATCATGATCAAGACTTGATCAAATGATGATTGTGGATTCAAAATAAGATGTTGACCAAAATTTATGACTTTTGACTGTAAAATGACCATTTTACCCCTACAGTTGATTGTGAAGCAAATGGGACTTTTGACTGTGCAATTTGATGCTGTGAGCTTTGAGACTTGACATGTAGATGCTTGGCAATGTATATAGGCCCATGAGACTTGATTGGACCACTGAAAACCTCAAATTCATTGAAGGAACCAAAACCCTAATTTTTACTGGCTTAGGAGGATGTTAGACTGTGCAACCCTTGAGAAGTCTTGAACCATTTTGAGGATGATTCTTGACAAACTTTGAAGAATATGGGAGGGAAAATTTTGGGGTACAACAGACAGGTTTGAGCAAACTAAACTTCAAGAGGGTACTTACCTATAAAACTCCATGCAAGCCTAAACTAAGAACTTGTTTGATTTGCTTGTATATGCATACTTGTACATAACATCATGGACATCATAAACATCATATACATCCACTAACCATTTCAAGGATTTTGGGATTCATCTTTGTTCTTGTTTTGTAGGATATGGATTCACTTTGCAGGAAAACTATTCAAGTCAACCTTGTGAGAATCCCTCCACAACTAAAGGAGCTAGCTTCAAGGATTCCTGAAAACTCTCCATTCACCGAGAGACATGGTCGCCTGCTCAACTTGGTCACCTCCAACACAGATGAGGACATGATGAAAGTGATTTTTCAGTTCTTTGATCCTTTAAACCATTGCTTCACCTTTCCCGACATCAACTTGTGCCTACTTTGGAAGAATTCTCCCAACTCTTGAGGATTCACATTCTCAATCAACTACCTTTCAACGGTACGGAAAGAGATCCAAAGCCAGAAGAGATTGCTCAAGCTCTACACTTACACTCATCTGATATCACAACTCATTGGGAAACACGGAGTGGTGTTAAAGGTTTCTTAGAAAAGTTCCTGTTTGAGAAAGCCCAAAGCTGTTGGAATTCCTTAGACTTGCAAGCCTTTGAGGAAATTGTGGCTCTCCTCATTTATGGGATGGTTTTGTTTCCAAATCCTGACCAACTCATAGATATCAACGCCATCAAAATCTTCATATCCCGCAACCCGATGCCTAGATTGCTAGGGGATATCCTACACTCTTTTCACACTCGCACAATGAGGAAAAGAGGTGTCCTTATGTGTTTCACTCCTCTCTTGGCAAGATGGTTTATTTCTCATCTTCCCCAATCTGTATTAAAGAATAAGCAAGGTTCAAGGTGGTCATAACGGTTGATGACGCTCAAACATTCAGACATTCATTGGTGCTCTCGATCCAAAGAGAATGTTATCATTGTCGACCGTTGTGGAGAATTCCCTAATGTCCCTCTAATTGGCATTAGGGGAGGCATCACCTACAACCCATGTTTAGCCTTAAGACATTTTGGTTATGCCCGAAGGGATGGCCCGCACAAGATGCTGATTCAAGGTTTGGTATTTGACTATGAAAACGATGATCAAGGTCTTCGCCAGAGATTTATCCGAGCTTGGAGGGTGCTAAACAGGGTGGATAGCAAGACTTTGAGGCACAAGAATTCCATCCCTCTTGAGCCTTACCTCAAATGGGTACGAACTCGCGCTCAGAGCCTTATGGTGCCTTACCCCTCCATTCTCCCGGTAATCATTGAGCCTGTCATGGAGGGAGATGTTCCATACACTATCCTACACCCTGACATGCCCATATCTCTTGAAGACCTGCAAAGGGATTGGATACAACTCAAAGGAGAGCGAGATACTTTCGAAGCCCAATTCTACACAAGCGAGAAGAAGGTTTTGGAACTCACTAGGCTACTTCATGAGGAGCAGACTCTGAATGCCTACATTGCACCAAAGAGGATGTGCACTACTTTTATATCTTAGAGTTTTATATTATTTTGCCCAAGGGGCATTGATGTACTCAAACTTTATCTTGTTAATATAACGTGTGTTTTCTTTTTTGTCTAAAACAACTGTGAATCTTTGAAATCCTTGAAAACATTGCATATGCATATACCATTCATCATAACATAAACAGGTCTTTTCCAACAAGTCTCCTCATCTCTCTACTGTTTATTTCAGTAAGATGGATCTCGAGCAACCAGTGAAAGATATCCAAGCTCAGAATATGCAGTTTTAACAGTTGCTCATGACCCTAGCCAATGGGCAAGAAGAGTTGAAGACTTTACTGGCTGAAGAGAGGAAAAAGAAAACAAAAAAGGTAACTGGAGTCTTAAACATGGGAAGAAGATTTCATGGGCAGACAAGAAGGACTTTGGACTTTGCAACAACATCCGATGAAGGAGAGGGGAAAGGCAAGGAAATAGTTGTCCCGTTAGAATCCAAAGAGGAGGAAGAAGAAGAGGACTACTCTGAGGAACAATACCCTCTGATTGATGACAAGTATAGACATCTTGAAGAGCGGTTGAGCACGATGGAAATCCAAAAGGTGCCAGGCTTGGACTTTGAGGAATTGGGACTAGTGTCGGGGATTGTGATTCCTCCGAAATTCAAAGTGCCTACATTTTCCAAATATGACGGAGTGTCATGCCCTAAAATGCATCTCCGGTCATATGTGAGTAAAATCCAACCCCATACCACTGATAAATACTTGTGGGTACATTTCTTCCAAGACAGTTTGTCTGGTACTCAACTTGACTGGTTTTACCAACTAGAAAGAGCCAATGTTTACAAATGGGAATATCTTGCCGTAGCTTTCTACAAGCAATATCAATACAATGCTGATTTAGCGCCTACTCGTACTCAACTCCATAGTATGGCCATGGCCTCCAATGAAGGTTTCAAGGACTATGCACAAAAATGGAGAGATTTGGCCGAAAGAGTTCAACCCCCTCTGTCTGAGAGAGAATTGGTAGACATGTTCTTAGGCACCTTCTGGTCCCTTCTTCAATCATTTAATCGGAAGTTCATCCACTGACTTTACTGAACTAATATTGACCGGAGAGAGGGTAGAAGTCGGCATAAAAAGTGGAAAGATTCAGAAAGATACACCTTCTTCTACAGCGGTAAAGAAGCCTTTCATCGGGAAGAAAGAGGTAGCTGTTGTATATCTGCAAAAAAACTAAGATAGGGGCGAACACCGACCAATGGTGGGGGATGTTATGATCCCTAAGCCTACGTCTGATCAGCAAAGAAATAATCAACCAAGGGTAGAAAGGCCAGTCAGGCAGTTCACTAGAATCAACATGACCTCGTCTCAAGTATTATCGCATTTGTTAAGATCTAATTTGGTGACCTTGAAAGAAGCTCCAAAAAACCCCAATACAGCATCCCCTCATTATCTTCTCAATGCCCGTTACGCATATCACTCTGAAAGTCCTGGTCATGATACTAATAACGTTTGGGCCTTGAAGAACAAAATACAAGACCTCATTGAAGCAAAAGAAATTGAGTTTGATGCGCCCGAGAAGCCAAATGTCATTTCTGCTCCTATGCCCGGACATGGCCACAATACTAATGCCATTGAAGAAGATTTGTTTGTTACCTCAGTTAATGAACTCATGACCCCACTTCTGACCGTTAAAATGAACTTGTTGAAAGCCGGTGTGTTCTCGGGCTGTAATGAAGTTTGCCATCTCTGCTTATCCTCACTAACTGGTTGTCCTTTGTTGAAAGTAGGCATTCAGTTCCTGATAGATAACAAAGAGATTTTGTTTGAAAAGACTCCTGTTCCACCTATCCTTTTTGAAGATGTTTCTATCATTACCATTTCCGCCAATTCTTCCAGGGTCTCCACCAAAAGACCCGTTAGAATTACATCAGTTCCGAAAGCATCTCCTTTAATAATCACAATACCTGGACTAGTCCCATACTCATCAGACAAAACCATACCATGGAATTATGGAGGGGATTTCTATTACCATGGTATCAAGCAGGACTGGTCAGCCGCTGAAGATTCAAGCTCCGAGAAGGTCAACTCCGACATCAGTAACATTGCAGGAACTAGCAAAATTACCTGAAGCGGTAGGATCTTTTCTCCAGAAATTGCTCCCCCAAAAGCAGTTTCTGGACCCGTAATCATTCCTGCTTTTGTTCCCCCAAAAGTTGTTCCCGGTCCCACATTTATCTCCAACAGTACTCCAATTGACAAAGACGTTACAACCCCTGTAATCATTCTTACTGACACTCCTGCTGCCGAGTTAACCGAGGCTCGAGGAAAAGGTGTTATGGTTGAGCTTGTCTGGACAAAGGCTCAGTCATTGACTATTCCTGAGACCTCCAAGAAGGAAATGGAGGAGATCTTAAAAATTATAAAGAGAAGCGACTACGATGTAGTTGAACAACTGGGGCAAACTACCTCTAAGATCTCCATGCTGGCATTACTACTATGTTCCGAGGCACATGCAAAAGCCTTGGTAAAGTTCTTAAAAACCGCCCATGCATCTCAAGATACATCTGCTGATCAGTTTAAAGACTACGTAGCCAGCCTAACTGCGGAAAATGGTTTAGGTTTTTTAGATGCTAATCTGACACCGAGGGGGGGAAGTATAATGAGGCATTGCATGTCTCAATGGAATGTAGGGGCACCACTCTAGCGCATGTTTTGGTGGACACTGGCTCATCTCTGAATGTATTACCCAAAAAAGCTCTTGATAGGCTTGACTGTGAGGGGTTAATGTTGAAGCCAAGAAACATAGTGGTAAGAGCTTTTGACGGTTCAAAGAGGATGGTACATGGGGAGGTAGACATTCCCATAAAGGTTGGAACCCAAACTTTCAATTCAACCTTTTATGTGATGGACATCCTCCCTTCATACTCATGCTTGCTAGGCCGGCCATGGATCCATAATGCTGGCGCTGTTACCTCTACATTGCACCAGATGCTGAAATATCCGATTCAAGGGAAGATTATCACCGTCCATGGAGAGGAAGAATACATGATCAGCCATCTCAATTCCTTCAGATATGTGGAATTGGACGGTGAATTCATTGAAACTCCATTTCAACACTTTGAAGAGGTCCCCCAAGAGGTGGAAGTGACCAAGGTTGTTCCAAAGATTACAAGGCCTCCACTCCGGATGTCGTTGCTGAAAGATGCTAAAGCAGTGGTGGAAGAAGGTGGATGCACTATCTGGGGACAACTCCCAGATATCCCATATAAGTCTGACAATTTTGTCCTAGGTTTCACTTTAAGTGCTCAAAAGGTTGTACGTCGTGCCCGTGCTAGAGGGCAACCCTTGAAGATCAGCAACCGTGAAGTTAACGTAGTGGAAGATGGTGAAGATGGTTGCAACCTGGAGGATTGGATCTTCCCGACTGTCAATGGAGGGCTCAGCAATTGGGAGGCTAGAGACTTCGTCCCGATCACTTTCATCCCTCAGTAATTTGTCTTTACATTTTGTTGGATCTGTAATATTCAAAACAATCCGCACTCTTAAAACCTTGTGTCTTACCCGAGGCACAATGGTCCATTTGTAAGGGTTATTATTTCATCTTCATATGACATCAATGAATCATGGATGTTTTTCGTATACAAACTTTTGTGCTCATTGTTTTTCTTTTACATTTTACTTTCTTTCAAAGATAGTTATACCCTTACACACACCCAAACTCACAATGCAGGTATACATCCATTCGGGATCCCTTGGGTAACGATACTACCATGGCCTTTTGTGACTCTGAGAATCTAATCTACCAAGCCGAAGACGAAGGTGAGGAAGATTGTGAAGTACCAGGGGAACTTGTTAGAACAAGTTTGGTTCTGATCATATCTCAAAGTTTTGATGATAACAATAAAATATATTTTATATAATTGATACTCTGATGAGCATATTTCTTTGTTTCAGATAATGTTCTGACTGAAGTATTTTCTAAGGTGAAAATCATTTTACGTGCTGAGCTGAATAAAAATGAAGAAGTTCTTTGATGAAAGAACTATTTATTTAGCGCAAGTTCTGACGCTGGCTCTGATAAGAAGCAATTTAAAGCATCCTCTAATCTTAGCAAGTTTCCATGCAAACTATGTTCAGAAGTATTTTGCAAGCAAGCTCTGATGAGAAGTTATTTGCAAGCAAATTCTGAAGCAATATCTGAAGCAAGTTCTGAAAGATTAAAGAAGTAAACAGTCTTGTCAAGTTTCAGAAAACAAGCTCTGACAGTGCCGTTTGTTCATTTAATGCAAAGACGGCTAAAGCACTCAAGTGTCTCTATGCTAGTTCATCGGAAAAAACAATAATGCAAGCTAACACGCAAACATTAATTGCTCTTCACTTTTGAAGGCAGTAACGGTCGTTTTCCTCATGCTATAAATAGAAGATCATTTATTTCAAGCCAACTACCAAGAGACCAACCAAAAACATCTTACGTGAAAATTATTCTTCTGCTCACAAATTATTTTCTTACAAACACTTTGATTTTCTCAAGTGCAAAACTTATCTTAGTGATAAATCACAGTTTGTGATATAGCTTTCTAAGAAGTAATTTGTTTCACTGTTGTAAAGATTTAATTCTTGTATTTGTTCCTTGAGAGACCAAGCTTGGTCAGATTTCTCAAGAAGGCTAGGACTAGTTTGAGTCTTAGTGGTGTTAGTCACTTGTAAGTTTACTTGTGCTTTGTATTGTTAGTCAATACAGTTTGGTTGTGTGATTGTAATTTGTTTGATTATAGTGAATTAAGTCCTAGTTGAGAAAGGAGAAATCACCTTGGCGGGTGGACTGGAGTAGTTTGAGTTCAAACGAACCAGGATAAAAATAATTGTGTCTTTCCATAATTGTTGAGCTAGTAAGAAAAAGAAAAAGGAAAAACTTATTCAACCCTCCCCCTATAAGTGTTTTCTCACCCTTCAATTGGTATCAGAGCTTGACTCTGAGCGCAAACACTTTACAGTGTCTGAAGAAAATCCAGAAGGAAAACACTATGGCAACTGAATAAAACAACAATAACTACACCAAACCTCATGTGTTTGATGGAGAAGATTTTGAATATTGGAAAGATAGACTAGAAAGTTTCTTTCTAGGTCATGATGTTGATTTATGGGATATGGTCTTAGATGGTTACACACATCCTATAGACTCAGAAGGAAATAAGATTGATAGAAATAATATGGATATACAACAAAAAGCAGATTTCAAAAATCACCACAGAGCTAGAAATATCTTTCTAAACGCTATCTCTAAAATGGAATATGAGAAGATCACAAATAGAGATACATCACATGACATGTTTGAGTCTCTCAAAATTACTCATGAAGGAAATGCTCAAGTAAAAGAGACTAAAGCTCTGGCTCTCATCCAGAAGTATGAAGCCTTCAAAATGGAAGAAAGTGAATTTATAGAAGCTATGTTCTCAAGGTTCCAAACTATGATTGTTGGCCTGAGAGTTCTGAACAAAGGATACACCAAGGCAGACCACGTTAAGAAGATTATCAGAATTTTACCCAGAATATGGGCACCTATGGTTACTGCATTCAAAGTATCAAAAGATTTGAACAATGTGTCTCTTGAAGAACTCATCAGCGCTTTAAGAAGTCATGAGATAGAACTTGATGAACACGAACCTCAGAAGAAAGGTAAGTTTGTTACCCTTAAATCTACTAAAAATGTAAAACTAACGCTTTTCAGGCAGAAGAAGGAAACTCTGAAGAATCTGCATCAGAAGAAGATGAACTATCCTTGCTCTCCAGAAGGATCAACCAGATGTGGAAGCACAGATAGAAGAAGTTCAGGAACTACAAGAGGTCAAAAAATAAACCAGAATCTTCTGGACATCAGAAGTCAAACATAAGAGATATAATCTACTATGAATGTAAAGAACCAGAACACTACAAGAGTGATTGTCCAAAACTACAAAGAGAAAGACCAAAGAAAAAGTTTGGTAGAAAGAAAGGCATGACGGCCACCTGGGACGATTCAGAATCTTCTGAAGATGAATCTGACTCAGAAGATGAGAACGCCAACTTAGCTCTTATGGCTACCACAGTAGATGACTCAGACTGTGAGTCAGAACCAAAAGAGGTATTCTCTGAATTTACTAGAGCTGAACTTGCAGAAAGTTTATCAGAACTTCTTGAAAACTACAGTTAACTCAAAATCAAATACAAGAAACTCAAAAAGAGTCTTGCATCTGATCTTGAGAAACTTGAAACAGAAAACTTTGAACTCAAAGAAAATAATTTTAAACTCAAAGAGGAAATTCAAAAAGTTTAAAATTTTCTATTTCAGATTCTGCGTCAAGTTCAAGAGATATTCTTAAAGAATATGACTCTAGTTTTCAAACTTTTCTTGCTAAAAGCATAGATAGAAGCAAAATGGCTTCAATGGTCTATGAAGTTAGTGGAAACAACAGAAGAGGAATTGGATATGAAACTCCCAAAGGGAAGGAAACATATATACCAAAACCATTTGCTAAGATGGATTTCACATATAAACCTCTGAACAAACAATTTAGTTTTGGGCACACACATGATATTAAATACACATCTCGCTCTGAAAATTTTTATGCTAATCCAAAGTTCAAACAGAACTTTAGAAACTCTAACCAAAAAGATATGGGTACCTAAGGAAAAAATAATATATGTTGCAGATGTCCTTAACAGCTCAGTTGAAACACTAGTCATGGTACCTGGACTCTGGATGCTCACGACACATGACGGTAAGAAAGTCTATGTTCCAAAACCTGGAATTTAAATCTGGAAGAGACGTCAAATTTGGAGGAAATCAGAAAGGAAAGATTATTGGTTCTGGAACCATTGGAAACGGTAACCTTGCTTCTATCTCTAATGTTCTGTTAGTAGAAGGATTAGCGCATAACTTGTTGTCCATAAGTCAATTAAGTGACAACGGTTATGACATTATCTTTAATCAAAATTCTTGTAGAGATGTTAGTCAAAAGATGGAACAATCCTCTTTTCTGGCAAGAGAAAGAACAACATATATAAAATTGATTTGTCAGATCTTAAAACTCAGATGTAAAATGCCTTTTGTCTGTTAGCGATGAGCAATGGGTGTGGCACAGAATATTGGGACGTGTCAGCATGAGAAAAATCTCTCAAATAAATAAACTGAATTTAGTCAGAGGACTTCCCAATCTGAAGTTCAACTCATAAGCTCTGTGCGAAGCATGTCAAAAAGGAAAATTTTCAAAACCTTCTTTTAAATCAAAAAAATTTGTTTCTTCCTCTAGGCCATTAGAACTACTTCACATTGATCTGTTTGGTCCAGTTAAAACTGCATCCATCAGAGGCAAGAAGTATGGATTGGTCATTGTTGATGACTACAGCAGATGGACATGGGTTAAGTTTTTAAAACACAAGGATGAGTCACATTTTGTGTTTGTTGACTTCTGTAACCAAGTGCAAAATGAAAAAGATTTTAGAATTATAAAAGTTAGAAGTGATCATGGAGGAGAATTTGAAAACCATTATTTTGAAAAATATTTTAAAGAAAATGGTATTGTTCATAATTTCTCTTGTCCTAGAACTCCCCAACAAAATGGAGTTGTAGAACGAAAGAATATAACTTTACAAGAAATGGCCAGAACCATGATTAATGAAAGAAATATGGCTAAGCACTTCTGGGCAGAAGCAGTGAACACAGCATGTTATATTCAGAATAGAATCTCTATAAGACCTATTCTTGAAAAGACTCCCTATGAATTATGGAAAAACAGAAAACCCAACATTTCATATTTTCATCCTTTTGGATGTACTTGCTATATTCTGAATACTAAAGATAATCTGAACAAGTTTGATTCTAAGGCACAAAAGTGTTTTCTGCTTGGATATTCTGAACGCTCAAAAGGCTACAGAGTATACAACACAGAAACTCTGATTGTTGAAGAATCAATCAAAGTCAGGTTTGATGACAAGCTTGGCCAACAACAGCCAAAGCAAATTGATATTTATGTAGGTACAGAAGATCATCTCTCAAACTCTGAAAAGTTAGAAGCAAAGGACAACTCAGAAGATCCTCCTCTTGATAATGCTCTGGATAATCTCAGAATCTCTGAACAACCCTCTCAGAAAAGGTTTCCCAGAATCTCTTCAGCTCATAAAGAAGACGTGATTATTGGAAAGAAAGAAGATCCCATCAGAACAAGATCCTCCCTCAGAATCAATGAAGAATCTTTGTTTGGATTGGTATCTCTGGTTGAGCCAACCTCTATTGATGAAGCTCTGGAAGACAATGATTGGATCCTAGATATGCAAGATGAACTCAAACAATTTTCCAGAAACGATGTGTGGGATCTAGTTCCAAGACCTAAAGGATTCAATATTATAGGAACTAAATGGGTATTCAGAAACAAATTAAATGAGCAAGGAGAGGTGGTCAGAAACAAAGCACGACTGGTTGCACAAGGTTATAGTCAACAAGAAGGAATTGATTATAATGAAACCTTCGCCCCAGTCGCCAGGTTAGAATCAATTAGATTATTAATTTCTTTTGCTATTCAAAATAACATTTCATTATATCAAATGGATGTTAAAAGTGCATTTTTAAATGGTTATATAGAAGAAGAAGTTGATGTCCATCAACCTCCAGGCTTTAATGACTCAAAATATCCAGAACATGTTTTTAAACTAAAAAAGTCTTTATACGGTCTGAAACAAGCTCCCAGAGCTTGGTATGAACATTTGAGTAATTTTCTTTTAGAAAAGGATTTTACTAGAGGGAAAGTGGACACAACTTTATTAAGAAAAACATTTAAAATGACATGTTAATTTGTCAAATTTATGTTGATGATATTATTTTTGGAACCTCTAATATCTCTCTTGGAAAAGAACTTGTTGAGACTATACAGGATGAATTTGAGATGAGCATGATGGGAGAATTAAAGTTCTTTTTGAGAATACAAATAAACCAGACTCCCGAAGGTACTTACATACATCAGACAAAGTATGTTAAGGAACTTCTGAAGAAATTCCAGATGTCAGAAAGTAAAGATGCAAAGATACCAATGCATCCTACATGCATTCTAGGAAAAGATGAGGTAAGTATGAAGGTAGATCAAAAACTCTACAGAGGTATGATTGGATCCCTTCTCTATCTGACAGCATCTAGACCTGGTGTATTATTCAGTGTATGTTTATGTGCTAGATTCCAATCAGATTCTATAGAATCTCACTTAACTGTTGTTAAGCAAATTCCGAGGTATCTGAAAGGTACTACTAATCTGGGTCTGTGTTACAGAAGATCAAAAGAATTTAGACTAGTAGGTTATTGTGATGCTGACTTTGCTAGAGATAGAATTGAATGAAAGAGCACCTCTGGAAGCTGTCAGTTTCTGGGTGACAACCTTATCTCGTGGTACAGCAAGAAGCAAGCTACCATTGCACTTTCAACAACAGAAGCTTTGTATATAGTTGTTGCTGGATGTAGCTTTCAGATGATCTGGATGAAAAGTAAGCTAGAAGATTTTAATCTCTATGAAAGTAAGATTCCTATCTTCTATGACAATACCTCTGCAATTTGTCTTTCTAAAAATCCCATTTTGCAGTCTAAAGCAAAACACATAGAAATTAAATATCATTTTATAAGGGACTACATTTAGAAAGGAATTTTAAATTTAAACTTTGTAAACACAGACCATCAATGGGCTGATATTTTTACCAAACCCCTTTTTGAAGATAGATTTAAATTCATTCTGAAAAATATTAGTATGGAATTTTGTCCTGAATGAAATTGTATTTATCTTCTGTGATTGCTTTCAGAATGTTCTGAAATGAATGTTCTGATTAACAATTCTTCAGAAGTTAGAAGAGAAGTTACATCAGAAACTATATATAAAGTTTTGAAATGTTCTAACGTTTCATTACAAGTATAGTTCAGCAGTTCATTATATCAAACAGCTGTCTCATGCAACCTTCAAGAGTTGAACATGTGTTGTATTTCTGAAAGGTCACGTGTGCTATGTTATTGACGCCGTTCCTAGGTAACTATTATGATTTGTTCAAAATCTCATGCTTTCCCCTCATTGTCAATGTCATTAAATACTAGTAATGATTAAAAAAAATTTAATTAATTTTCTTTTGTCTTAAATTCTTTTTACAGTTTTATTTCAAAACCCTTTTTCTCAAAATTTTACCTATAAATACTTTTGTAAAACCCCTTTCTCACTTTTTACCTTCTCTTTCATATTTCAAAACTGTCTCTGTGTATTTTCTGCAACCCATTTTCTTTCATCTCAACCTAAGTGCTCTAATGGCTTCATCTTCTACTCCTTCCGGAAGCACTCAAGCTGAACAATACATCATCCCTGAAAGAACAACTTTTATTCCTGTTGATAGTTTAGAAGTAATCAATGAATTGATGGTGGACTTTGAAAACCTAAAGGAAAATGGGTTTGACCTTCTTCCTGTAGTGGAATTTCAAGGATGGGGAAATTACTTTGATTGTCTTGTTGGCCCTGTATTTCCACATCTTGTAAAGGAATTTTGGATTCATGCAATTGCATCTCTAAAGGTTATTCTCTCGTTTGTAATGGGTAAGGAAATTTCAATCACTGAAAATATCATCAGGAGGTGTTGTACCCCAAAATTTTCCCTCCCATATTCTTCAAAGTTTTGACAAGCATCATCTCAGTTTGCTCAAGTCTACTCAAGGATAGCACAGTTCAAACACCCTCCTAAGCCAGTCAAATTAGGGTTTTGGTTCCTGCAAGGAAGTTGAGGTTTTAAAGGGCTCAATCAAGTACCATAGGCCTATACACATTGTCAAGCATCTACATGCCAAGTTTCAAGGCTCACAAGGTCAAGTAGCACAGTCAAAAACCCTAATTGCTTCACAATCAATTATAGGGGCAAAATGGTCATTTGGCAGTCAAAAGTAAAAAAATTTGGTCAACATCTTATTTTGAAGCCACAATCATCATTTGATCAAGTCTTGATCATGATTCCACAAGAATGGCTCAAAAAATCATCAAGATGCAAAAGTTTCCATTTTTGGACAGTTGAAAAGTCAACTGTAACTTGACCAAGGCATAACTTTTTCATGGTTCATCAGAAAAATCCCATCCAATGCTCATTTTGAAGGGGATGACATTTCCTACAACTCATCTTCACATTCCAAGTCCAAGAAATTCTCTCACAAAAAGTTATCAATTTCAACATTATAGGTTATTTTCAAAAGTCAACAAAAAGGCACTTTAAGTCAAAGACCATAACTTGCGATTGGTAAATCAAAATGACATGGGACCAAAGGCATTGGTTAGAGGACTTCAAGACCTTTCCAAAATGTCCAAGAACATGTTCATATGATCAAAATTGAGTAAGATATGCATTGGAGAAGTTGGGAAATTTTTGTGAAATGGAAAAAGTCAACTATCCTTGAAACTTCAATTTTTGACAAAAGGGCCCACTTTCTTCCACTTGATTCAGCCTTGTCATGCCACCCACGTGTCCCATGATCAATTTCAAGATTAAACATTAATTTTTCTATTTTTATTTAATTTTATTTGATTTAATTCACTTTAAATCCATAAAATTCAAATAAAATCAAAAAAATTAATTAAATAACATCTTTTGATTTGAATGACTTTTATGTGTCATGAACAACCTACCAATTTCGTGCTAGGGCCATTTTATGCATAAAAATTCAAAATTTGAACAAACTTGGAATGATCTTTAATGGTGGTTATGAAGAATCCAAAAACTTAATTGCAAGGGATCATTGGCTCATAATGTGATTGATTCTCATTCATTACTACATATGCAAGTGTGACAAGCCTCATTCACAACCTGAACATTACACAAACGGCCAGAGCAAAATCCAAAAAGTGTCAAAAAAAGTGTGAGATCAAAAGGAGTATTGCAAGCATTTTCAGGCCAAAAGGAGAACGTGACTCTCTTCTTTGCCATCCCCTGAAGCTAAAGCAACCCTTGCCATGTCCTAAGATCCATCATACCGCGCTGTAAGTTCTTCCCAGGTCCCCCAAAATTCCATATCATTTTTTCTTATGTGTTTGTGTGCAGGATGCCCAGTGCGTTTCACCATGAACCTTCAACGTTCCACATGCCAAGTGGCCATGATCATCAATCTGAGGGCCAAAAAGTGATGAACACTATATTCTCCAGTCAACGTGCTCCAGGCAATCTCCAAAAGTCAACAAGGCTGGTTAATGGGCCAGCAATTTCCAGGCTTCACACCTCCATTGGGCCATCAACACCCCCATTGGTTTCTATTTCTTTTTTTTTCTATTTTCCTTTTCTTTTTATTTTCTTTTTTTAATTATTATCATTATTGTTAATTAACCTAACAAACTAATTTTTTCCCATAAAATTCAATAAAACCAAAAAAAAAAACATTTTATTATTTATTAACTTATTTTGTAAATAAATTTTAATATTAATTAATTAGTTGCGTAATTAGAACAATTTCAACATTTTTTTTTAATAAGTAAAATTAATTTAGAATTAGAACTTTCAACTTTTAATTTCTTTTTTTTATTTTATTAAAAACACAAAAATCTTTTCCTTTTAATTAAATTAATTAATTAGTTATTAGTTTTAATTTCATTAATTACAAAAAAGGACAAAAATTCAATTCTTTCTTAAAAAAAGGTCAAAACCTTTTGGACGTTCCCGATTAAATTTCTATTCGCGCGTATTTATTTATTTTGATTATATTTATGTATCTGTACAGAGGATGTAATAGTAATTAGGATTTTATCGCCTTATTTAAATTCTCGCACTTTACTTTTCAAAACGGGTTTTTGTTTTTGGCGATGTATAGACCCGCGCCTTGTAATAGCTAGATTTACATTTCTGCGATTTATTTTCCGCACTCCTAACTGTTAACAATGCATGAAAGAATGTATGAATAATAAAACCAATCCGTAGCTCACAAATAACATGTACAAAGACAATTAACTGAAAAATAACACACAAGCACATGCCACCCCTAGGGTACGCCTCACTGGTTGCCTCGAACGTGGTCATCAAGTATAGGGTGTTTTAGAGGTCACCCTTCTGTCTAAGATCCAGTTGCCTCGAAACGGTTTCCTCGGATAAAAAAAGGATCTAGGATATTAGGGTTACTTCTAAGGTGTCCTACCATTGCATCGGTGACCACATTGTCCCTAATAATCGAATTGACCCGAATACCTCCGACGATGGTGCTACCTACCTCTCAATGGTGGGATAGCACTATCTAAAGGACTCTTACACAGCTTAATTCCTTAGAGTAGGTAGATTTCTCTCAAGTACTTGCTCTTTTCAAAAACAAACAAAAATACTTTTCGCACCCGCACTTTCAAAAGGTTTTCAAACAAATTTTTCATACACTCTTGAGGACAAATACAAGAGTTACTTAGAAATTTTTCAAACAAAACTTTTTTCAAAACCCACACACACTTGAAAAGCAAACATCTTTTGAAAACATAAGAGCAAGTACCTAAGAGCCCGTGGATAACCACGGATAGAAAGGGTGCTAACACCTTCCCTTTCTATAAATCTACCTCCCGAACCGAGAAACAATCTCGAATAAGGAATTTTGCTGTGTTTTTGTCCTTTCCATATTGGAGAACATAAAAGATGGTGGCGACTCTTGCTTACCGCGACATTTCGCGAACCAGCTTAAAAACAGTCAGTTCTACTTCCACCGATCACAGAACTGGCGTCTCTGCTGGGGACTTAATAAGTGGGGTGTACCTTAGGAATAGTTCATCATCATGTTTTCAATTGCTTGCTTTGATTGCTCTAAAATTGTGGGCCTGTCTTGGGAGTTTCATAGATCCTAACCCGGATCTGGGGGGATACCTTTTAGAAAGTAGCAACAAACTGTGAGGGAACTGTGCGGGGTATACCGACACGGTTGAAGCAGTTTGCTACGTTGATGTGGCACTTTGGTGAGTACCGGTAACCCTTGAGTCAAGTCAAGGAGAGTACGGGGCCCCCGCGTGGTGTCGTGAAACATCAACTGACCTTAGGAACCTTAATTGAACCATCCTGGCCTCTTTAGGGGTAGTGAGATGACTGACTTTGGTGCAGTCCGAAGTTGGTTGATACTCGATACTACACTCATTGAGGGTTGTTTTCTTGGAATATTTTGATCGCCAGTTCAGTGGCTAAATCAAAACAATGAACACAGAAAGCAACCCAATGATATTGAGCTCCTTAGAACCCGGTTACTTTTGATAGGACAGGTTTGAGCCCACCAACTTCAAAGAGGGTAGTACCCAAAATTCATGCTGGCCTAAACTCTAAGGGCTCTTTTGTGTGACTTGTGTGCCTTCATACTTGAACTACTTGCATACTTGTTATTTAACAACACGGGTTCCTTGCAGGTTTTGTTTACAGTCCTTAATTGGGACTCATTACAGGGCCTACTTACATCACTCCATGCATAGCATAACATCATACCATTGCATACATCCTACATAAGGACTAATCCATTTCAAGGATCTCAAGGGTTTGTGATGCAGGTCATGATGTCTAGCAAGGGGCAAAGGGGATTTATTTTCCTCTAGTCAAGGTTGATAACTTGAGTTAGGGGCTATGACCCACTCGATATGGTGAGCCTTGACTCTTGAAGAAGGACTCTCAGCAACATGAAGTTCCTTCAATCAAGCTACCCAAATTCAAATTCTAACAAGTTTCTCTGTTTACCCCGCGAGATCCTTGAAAACATCGCATGCATACATACATATCATTGCATTGCAGGTACTCTTTTCTACAGGTTGCTTAATCTTCTTCGCTGTTTATTTCAGCCATCATCATGAATCCTGAATCATCCAATGAACAAGCTATCAAGGCCCTCCAGGCCCAGAACGCCCAGTTCCAGGAGCTGGTCATGAGCTTAGCCCAAGGACAACAAGAATTGAAGACTCTGCTTTTGAAGAAAAAGAAGAAGAAGAATGTTTTGTTCAACCCTAGACGCAGATCTGGGAATACACTGCAGAATGAAGCTGAGCGGACTACTCCATCTGTTGGGGAAGACAGCCCACAAGGGAGAGAGGTTCCTAGTCTCGTGGTCTCCGACAACGAGACAGATTTCAATGATGAACAGTACCCTCCTGCTGAGGACAGGTACAAGCAACTAGAGGACCGTCTAAATGCCATGGAGATTCAACAGGTGCCCGGATTGGACTTTGGAGACCTAGGCTTATCTTCTGGGGTGGTGATCCCTCACAAATTTAAGGCACCTGCCTTTGCGAAGTATGACGGGGCTTCCTGTCCTAAGTTGCACCTCCGTTCATACATAAGGAAGATCCATCCCTACATAGCTGACAAGAAACTGTGGATCCATTTCTTCCAGGAAAGTCTTTCAGGGACTCAACTTGAATGGTTCTATCAGCTGGATGGAACTAGTATTCGTAACTGGGAGGACTTGGCAACTGCTTTTTATAAGCAGTATCAGTATAATGCCGACCTCGCTCCTACGCGTACCCAACTCCAGGGTATGTCACTAGGAACAGGTGAAGGTTTTAAGGAGTACGCGCAAAAGTGGAGAGACCTGGCTGGCAGGGTGCAGCCACCGTTGACTGACCGTGAGCTCGTTGACATGTTCTTAGGGACCCTGTCTGGTCCGTTCTTCAACCATCTAATTGGGAATTCTTCTGCTGGGTTCACAGATCTGATCTTGACTGGTGAGAGGATTGAAGCTGGTATCAAGGCTGGGAAGATTCAAGAGGCCACACCTTCTGACACTCAGAAAAAGCCTTACACGGGGAGGAAAGAGTCCAATGCGGCGTATAGTCAGAAGAGTCGTCGTGACCAACATGTAGGGGCAGTCCTGATCTCTGGTTCTACACCACGCCGACAACAGCAAAAGGGAAATCAGCAAAGGTCGGACGAGCCTAAAAGACAGTTCACCAACATCAATATATCGTTGTCACAAGCATTGCAGCACATGTTAAAGATGAACCTGATCGCGGTGATCAACCCTCCTGCAAATCCTAAGACTTCTTCTCCAAGCTACAACCCAGATGCGAGGTGTGATTATCATTCCGGTAGCCCGGGGCACGATACTGAGGATTGTTGGGCGCTGAAATACAAGATTCAGAACATGATTGACGCCAAGGAGATCGAATTCGATCCTGCTGAGACTCCCGTGTAATTGCAAGCTTCTCAAGTCATATTTAAAGCATGTGTTTTGATGAAGACAACATGGACATCAACTTTCAAAGGATGTGCAAAAAGCTTATCAACATCAAATAAAAGTCTTGAAGATTATTGAAGAATTATTGAAGAAATCATCAAATGTCAATATGGTATAAATAATTCTTAAAATCTTGAATATAGATGTTCACAATATGCATTCATCAACATATACATATTCCATAACTTTAACATCAAGAAAAACTTTGTTTGAAATATCTTTCAAAATGTATTTTTGAAAATAAACCTTTAGGAACCGGTTCCTCCCTAACAGGGAACCAGGTTCCAGAATTTCTCAAAAAACATGTCCCTGGATTTTGTACCAGGAACCAGGTTGTACCAATAGGGGAACCGGTTCCTGCATGATAAATTTGAATTCCAACTTATAACGTTCACTAAGAACCGGGTTCTGTCAGTGTCGGAACCGGTTCCTAGCGAACCAATGCAGCTTTTACTTTGTTTTTTGAACATTTTTCAAGTGGTATCTTTTCATGAATGCATTGCAACTTTTCATATGAATTGGCATGAATGAAGAGGTTCTTACAACTTTATAAAATGCAGATTTTCTTATTTCAAACAATGTTCAATGCTTCAATTTTCAAATTAACAAATATACTTCTTCATTAACAATTTTCTCATTTTTACTCACATTTGAAATTATACTTTCATGTGTTCATAATTTTGTGAAACCTGCCATATACACTTTCATTATCATTACAAGTTTCATACATACATTGTGAACATTTATATACATTGTTGAGAATTGTTTTTATCTTGAAGAAGAAGATCAATTGAAGATTGATAAAGCTCTCCATATACTTCAAACTAAATCATTGTATTACTTAAAGGTTTTCCCTTACTATCCAGGATTGTTGGAAGTAAGTGTTGTGATTTGAAGAGGATTGTTCTTCATTCACATTAGTGTTTGTTTGGTCTTAAAGGTGTTAAGAACCTTTGATCACCCTATAGGTTAGATAGTAAGCATAGGTTGTACAATCATTCTAACTATAGTGAAATCTCTTTCGTGTTGGAAAGGGGACTGGAGTACTCTCGGATTGTGAGGGGAACCAGGATATATCACCTTGTTCTTTACTTTTCCGCATTTATCGCTTTCATCACCATAATCAGGAAAAGATAAAGATATAAACAAAACCTTCAAACACTTAACCAAAAATTACTACCAAGCATTCTCATAAAATCGAATAAATTTTTATAAGACCTAATTCACCCCCCCCCCCCCCCCCCCTCTTAGGCACTCTGAGACTTACATCACGATGTGATCACTGCTCCCATGCCAAAACATGGCTAGGATTGAGAGACTCTTGTTCATTTAAATTCTGATATTGTATTTTTCTATGCTTATTCAAACAATTATTATGTCCAACTCTATTATTTCATTAATGCATTACATGTGTCTGTTTTGAAGTAATTGTGTTCTCTATATTCAAAATTGCTTTTATTTTTCTTGATGTTCAAACTCTCGATTAATAATTCTAAGTCTCTTGAAGGAGGATGACGAAAACGATACCACAATCTACAATATGCTTTTGAACAAACCTTGCTGATGAGGTACAGGCATTGTTTCAATTCCTAAACACTGGAGTTATAAGGATGATAATCCCTCGTCAACCCCTTTGAGCCAAAGAAGTAGGAGTTTTCTTTTTGAAAATTAAAACCCTTAATCATAACCTGGGGCAGGGTAGTTCTCTCAGCTGATCCAAGTGCACAACGAATGGCACCAAAGGAATCCTTACAAAACAAAAGACAGTGATGGCTCCGAATAATCATAAAGATAGGCAGTCATTATCTCCCAAAAATAAAAGCCCATTAAGTCAAAACCTATGAAGGAGACTTACAAAACTGGGGCATCCCGCTGACTGTGATCATGAAAGAAACAGTTCAGGTAAAAAACAGGGATAACGAAACCAAAAAAGAAAGAGGTCCTACAAACCCTCAACCGAAAAAGGAATGACTGCCTATTCCAAATAAACTGTCAATATCTGAACCATCATTGGAACATCAGGACAAAGACTCAAACAAAGTCTAACGCACGATCAGCTGAGTTTAGGTTTGAAGAACATCACGAAGAGCGGGTGGGTACAAATACTTTGAGCCTTTATCCTTTGTTTCTTAAACCGTGAACCAGGCCACATTATAACCCTTAAAAGTCCTAGCTAAAGCATGGGTTAGTTCGAAAACATACTGATTACGAAAGGTATCCTGACTCCTTAAGACTTGCGGTAAAATAACGAGTTGACATCACAGTTTACAAAAAATTCACTTGTTTTTATAAAAAAAAATGCATTTTCAAAAAACTTCAAGACAGACATAAGCTTTGCATTCTTGATATAACACTGTTTGCATATGACTATTTGTTCGAACAGCAGAGAAATTCACACGACGAATATCTAATGAACAAAAGCACCTCCAATCTAGGGGCAGACGTGATCATTGTCCATCATCTGGGGCAGTTAAGTCAAGATTCGGAGAATATCTCAAAAGGCCAACCCACTTGGGGAAAATCTCCATTTGGATCACTTGGGGCATTGGACGATCAAACGAACATCTTCTGGTAGTATGGCGACACCCCACTACTGACAGTGACAACTCCCTGCATCCTGAGAGCACGGACATAGTCGAAAAAATACTGCGCATAATCAAAGACCCGCTAGGTTGACACACCTAGGCAAAAATAAGGGCTTCTCGGCGAACCAAAAGGGTTCGGGCAAAAATAAGGGATGAAATAAAAAAACCTGTACACCCGGCAATTCGAAAACCTGAAAAGGCGGCTTGGGCAAAAAATGGGTATCCCGGTGGACTGAAAACCCGAAAGGGCGGTCCAGGCAAAAGTTAGGGATCAAAAGCGTACGACTATGTCCCGGCATCCCGTCACTTGTCTACCAGAAGAAGATTTGTCAATCAAGACCTCCACAAGTACCTTCTTCTCCCGCAGAAACTGGGGCAATAAGAATTGTCCGAACTACACAAGTTACTCTGCCCTCCAGGTACAAGGTAAGTTCAGCTGAAGAACATAACCCAGACACCTTCACTCCCCGCAGAGTAAGACAAGGTTCAGCAATACTCTCCCCGAGTAGAGTTGGTCTCCCGGCAGCCCCGAAAAGGCACAGTATCTCTAGCAAGTCAGCAACGCTCTCCCCAAGCAGAGTTAGTCTACTGTCAGCCTTAAGGAAGTTGGATATCCCCAAAAGATCTCAACATTCCCCAGCGGAGTATACATATGTTCCTAAGCAAGCATCCTCGGCAGTCTTGATCTAAGATTGTTCCCCGAAAGAATACAAGACACCCTAGTGGAGCCATTCCCCCAATACAATCCAAAAGTTTCCCCATGAGGGTTGAACCATCTCCCCAGTAGATTCTGGGAGCTTATCCCCAGTAGATTCTGGAAGCTTATCACCGGCAGAGTACGAACGCTTCTCCCCGGCTTTATTCAAAGTTATTCCCCACCAGAACTTATAATTGGGTTATCCTCAGCTAATTACAACGGAAAGACCGTCCTCGGCGAAGTTCTTCCTATCCCCAACGGAGTTCATCAAATCCTCAACAAGAACTTATCAACGGAATCCCCAGCGGAGTTATCATCAAAACCTCAGCAGAGTATCTCTTCCCACAGAGTAATTCCCCGCAGAGCAATCTCCTCAACAAGTTTATTCCCCAACGGAGTCATCTTCTCCTACCGGTTTATTCTTACAACCATCATCCCCAGCGGAAACGAAGAACTCTACTCTTTAACATCAGCCCAGGATTCAACAAACTCCCGGCATTCGTCAAGGATTTATTTTCCCATACGAGAATACATTCATAAACATCACATCTTCATACATTATAGCATGCATACGCATCATACAACACAAATCTCATTTATTTTTGAGAACATCTTAAAATCATGCAGTTCATGCATCATGACATTGCATATGACTAATACTTTGCCTTTTCAGAAAAAAAGTCAATCAAAAGATGATTACCATCTACCTTTACAGTTCCAGATCAACACCGGTAACAAGCCAGGAAAATTCTATGGACGACTGATCATGGGTTAATATCTGAAACCAAACAGGACAGTTATCTACTTGATCATCCTCAGGCAACCCTACACCAGTTCCTTTTCTTTCAGAAGGAGTTTTACACGACCTCATCATCAGGCAACCCTACACCGGTTCCTTCTCAACCTCAGATGTAGTTTTACACGAACTCGTCATCAGGCAACCCTACACCGGTTCCTTCTCAATTTTCAGACGAAGTCTTACACAGACTTATTATCAAAGTAACCCTATGCCGGTTCCTTTTCTTTCAGAAGAAGTCTTACACGGACTTATCTCAAGATGACCTTACCCCGGTTCATCCAGAAGTTTTACACGAACTTATCCTGCGGTAACCTTACCCCGGTTCCTCCAGAAGTCTTACACGGACTTATCTCAAGATGACCTTACCCCGGTTCATCAAGAAGTTTTACACGAACTTATCCTGCAATAACCTTACCCCGGTTCCTCCAGAAGTCTTACACGGACTTATCTCAAGATGACCTTACCCCGGTTCATCAAGAAGTTTTACACGAACTTATCCTACAGTAACCTTACCCCGGTTCCTCCAGAAGTCTTACACGGACTTATCTCAAGATGACCTTACCCCGGTTCATCAAGAAGTTTTACACGAACTTATCCTGCAGTAACCTTACCCCGGTTCCTCCAGAAGTCTTACACGGACTTATCTCAAGATGACCTTACCCCGGTTCATCCAGAAGTCTTACACGGACTTATCTCAAGATGACCTTACCCCGGTTCCTCCAGAAGTCTTACACGGACTTATCCCGAAGTAACCTTACCCCGGTTCCTCCAGAAGTCTTACACAGACTTATCTCGAAGTAACCTTACCCCGGTTCCTCCGGAAGTTTTACACGAACTTATCCCGAAGAAACCCTACACAGGTTCTCTCTTACCAAAGATGCATTTTTACACGGACTCGTCATCAGAAACCCTACCCAGGTTTTACTTCTTCCAGGATGCAGTTTTACACGGACTCATAATCAAAGTAACCCCACACAGGTTCCCTTCTCAAACTCCAGACGTAGTTTTACACGGACTCGTCATCAGTAAACCCTACACAGGTTTCCTTCTCAGTTCTAGATGCGGTTTTACACAGACTCATCATCAAAGTAACCCTACACAGGTTTCTTCTCCACTTCAGATGCAGTCTTATACGGACTCATTATCAGTAAACCCTACACAGGTTTCCTCCCTCCAAAGATGCAGTTTTACACAAGCTCATCATCAGTCAACCCTACACAGGTGTCCTTCTTTCCAAGATGCAGTTTTACACGAGCTCATCATCAGGCAACCCTACACAGGTTCCCTCTTTCAACTTACAAAAATTACAATTTAACAGACCACCTTCAGATGGCATCTATAAGCCCATCCACCTATCAACAGTCCCCAAATGGCATCTATAAGCCCATTCCCGACAAGGTTTTGTCACATCTCCAGATGGCATCTATAAGCCCATCCTCCTATCCACTATCTCTCTAAATGGCATCTGTAAGCCCATTCCCGACATCACATTGTTGATACTTCACTATGCGAGTGCAAATTTTGGGCACTCTAGTGTTCAATCATCTTCCACCTTCGGATCACGAAAGGCACGCAAGCCAATCTACATCCTCAGGTCTAAGAAGATTGAACAGGGACAACTGTTGTACCTCAAAATTTGCCCTCTGTGATCGGTGGATTTAGAACTGATTGTTTAACACTGGTTCGCGAAATGTCGCGGAAGCAAGAGTCGCCACCGTCTTTTATTTTCTCCAACATGGACAGGACAAAAGCACAGCAAAATTCCTTATGAGATAGTTTCTCGGTTCGGGAGGTAGATTTATAGAAAGGGAAGGTGTTAGCACCCTTTCTATCCATGGTTATCCATGGGCTCTTAGATACTTGCTCATTTGTGTTTTCAAAAGTGTTTGCTTTTCAAATGTGAGTGAGTTTGAAAAAGTTTCGTTTAAAGATTTCAGATCGACTCTTGTATCAGTCCTCAAGAGTGTTTGAAAAATTGTTTTGAAAGCTTTTTGAAAAGTGTCGGTGTGAAAAGAGTTTTGATTTGTTTTTGAATAGAGCAAGTATCTATGAGTCATCTACCTACCCTAAGGAATTAGGCTGTGTAAATATCCTTAAGGTAGTGCCATCCCACCATTGAGAGATAGGAAGCACCACCGTTGGAGGTGTTTGGGTCAATTCATTTGTAGGGACAGTGTAGTCACCAGAGCAACAGTAGGACACCTTAGAAGCTACCCTTATGCCATTGATCCTTTTTTATTCCGAGGCAGCCGTTTCGAGGCAACTGGATCATGTCATGGACATAAGGACTTACTAAAACGTCCTATACTCGACGACCACGTTTCGAGGGCAAGGCAACAGTGAGGCGTACCCTAAGAGTGGTGTGTGAATTTGTGTGTTGTTTTCATGTTTATATTTATCTTTGATCATGGTACGGTGAGCTACGCTTGTTTTTAATTAGCATGCATTCTTTCATACAAGTTAACAGTTAAAGGGGGGTGCGAAAAGTAAATTGCGGAAACGTAAATCCTACGCTATTACAAGGCGCGGGTCTATACATCGCCAAAAATTACAAAGACCCGTTTTAGGTAAATAAGTACGGAAAATAAATAAATAAAAACGGTAAAAGTCCTAATTACTATTACATGTCTGGAGCAATTACATAATAATCGAACAAATTAAATGCGCATGAATAAATTAATCGGGAATGTCCAAGGGTGTTGACCCTTTTAAGAAAAGGAAATTAATTTTTTGGTCTTTTTTATAATTAAAATGAAATTAAAAATCTAATTAATTATTTTAACTAAAAGAAAATATTTTTTTTGTTTTTTATGTTTTTATGAAATAAAATAGAAAAAGAAATAAAATTTTAGGTTAACCTAAATCTAAATCTATTTTAATTATTAAAAAGAGAAGGTTAAAATGGCCTAATTAAAAACTAATTCAATTATGGTTTATTTACAAAATAAAAATAATAATAATAAAAGTGTTAATTATATTTTTTTTGTTTTTTATGAAAATGGTTAATTAAGTTAATTACTAATAATAAATAAAATAAGAAAAAAGGGTTAGAAATTAAATTGAAAAAATAAAATGAAAAGAAAATAATAAACCAAATGGAGAGGGTGCTGGGCCAAATAGGAGGTGAAATGCTGGAATTCAGGCCCATTGAGGCAAAGGCCTTGTTGACTTTTCCTGATCATGCGCTTGCTTGCTGACTAGGGTGCATCATAGACTTCATTCTGTGGCCACTGGATGAGAGCTGGGGACACATGGCACACTGATGTATGAGGACGCATGGTGGAGTTTTGGGCATATGCTGCATGAGATTATGTTAGAAAAAATGTTATGAATTATATGGGGGACCTGGGAATCGAACCCAGGTCCCAACGCTTACCAAACACACTGCCAGCCAACTGAACCACGCGCACTAGTTGTAAGTATAATGGAAACGAAATGATATATTGAATAAGCGCCCTATAGGCTGAACCAACGCGCGCGAATTTGAACACACCAACACCTTGTTGCCACGTAGGCCGTCTTCTACCTTTTCTGCAAAATATGAAGCATATAGCGGGGGTTTTAAACCCCCACAAAATACAGTAAAAATAAAAATAGCGATTAGCTCCTCACACCATATAAAAAAGGCGCGAATAGTTCATTGGATTCGTCCTGTCCTCCTCAATTTAACCATGGGTGTTTGGGATTCCAATTTTTCAGTATGGGGAAATCCCCAATTTGAAGCTTGAAGAAACCTAAAATGCTTTAATGGTGAATCATGTTATAACGCATTAGAATGCAATTGGATCATCCTATTAGCTTCAGAAAGCCCCTAGCAATACAAAACAATAAAGAAAATGGATCAAATGCTTATGAAATGTGATATACAATTTTGAAAAATGAAGAAAACCGAATGATGTCTATGGCACGATTTCTTGAGTGATTGTGCTTGGTTCTGATTGCCAAAGCTTCCTAGGGATACCAGGAATATGTTTTGATTGAAATGGAGGCTTAAAACGTGCTGCAGGGTGGTTTTCAGATTTGTTTTTTTTTCTTGAAAATTTGAAATATGCTTGGCCGCTTTGGGGGTTTCTTAGGTCGTCAATTCTTTTGTGATGGCTTGCATACATGTTTTGTAATGTGTTTCAATCAGAATTAAGGGCCTTGAAGCCTTGCATTCATGCTTAAGATTTTGCCATAACCAACATTGAGACACTTTCCATTTTTGTGTCAAAATTTGAATTCTTGCTTGATTTAGGCCTTGTACGAATTTGGGATGTAAATGATGGTGATTCAAAGCTATTCAACACAAAATATACCCTTTAATTAATTTTCTTGATTTTTATTTGATTTTAAAAGATTTAAAATGAATTAAATCAAATAAAATTAAATAAAAATGGAAAAATTAATTTTAAATCTTGAAATAATTTGTGGGACACGTGGGAAGCATCGCCAAGCTGAAACAAGTGGAAAAAGTGGGCCCCTTTTGTCAAAAAATGAAGTTTCAAGGATAATTGACTTTGGCCATTTCACAAAAATTTCCCAACTTCTCCAATGCATATCTTGCTCAATTTTGAAGCTATGAACATGTTCTTGGAGATTTTGGAAAGGTCTTGAAGTCCTCTAACCCATGTCTTTGGTCCCATGTCATTTTGATTTACCAATATCAAGTTATGGTCTTTGACTTAAAGTCCCTTTTTGTTGACTTTTGAAAATGACCTATAATGTTGAAATTGATAACTTTTTGTGAGAGCATTTCTTGGACTTGGAATGTGAAGATGAGTTGTAGGAAATGTCCTCCCCTTCAAAATGAGCATTGGATGGGATTTTTCTGATGAACCATGAAAAGGTTATTCCTTGGTCAAGTTACAGTTGACTTTTCAGCTGTCCAAAAACAGAAACTTTTGCATCTTGATGATTTTTGAGCCATTCTTGTGAAATCATGGTCAAGACTTGACCAAATGATGATTGTGGCTTCAAAATGAGATGCTGACCAAAATTTTTGAATTTTGACTGTCAAATGACCATTTTGCCCCTGCAGTTGATTGTGGAGCAATTAGGGTTTTTGACTGTGCAACTTGACCTTTTGAGCCTTGAAACTTGACATGTAGGTGCTTGACAATGTGTATGAGCATGTGTGACTTGATTGATCCCTTGAAAACCTCAACTTCCTTGCAAGAACCAAAACCCTAATTTGACTGGCTTAGGAGGATGGTTGACTGTGTAGCCCTTGAGTAGACTTTGAACCCTTTGAGGCAAAACTTTGAAGATTATGGGAGGGCAAATTTTGGGGTACAAAAGTTGCCCCTGTTCAATCTTCTTAGACCTGAGGATGTAGATTGGCTTGTGTGCCTTTCGTGATCCGAGGGTGGAAGATGATTGAACACTAGAGTGCCCAGAAATTTGCACTCACATAGTAGAGTATCAGCAGTGTGATATCGGGAATGGGCTTACAGATGCCATTTGGAGAGATGATGGATAGGAGGATGGGCTTATATATGCCATCTGGAAGTGTGACAGAACCTTGTCGGGAATGGCCTTATGGATGCCATTTGGAAGTGTCATGGATAGTTGAATCTGAATAAGAAGTAGAATGGCTTCCGTGTCTGGAGCATATCTAGTCTATGTCTGATTGCTGATGCCTGAATAAATAGTAGAATGACCGTCGTGTCTGGGGTATATCCATACTGTGTCTGAATGAGTGACAGAATGTCATCCGAATCTGGATCGTATCTGGAATGTCTTTTAAATGAATCCGGACTAAACAATAGAATAACATCCGGGTTCGGAGCATCTCTAAGTTATCTTTAGGAGTTTGACTCTGAATAAGCAATAGAACATCATCCGCGTCGGGAGCATCTCTAAGCTATTTCTGAAAGGAAATCTGGAATAAGTATCAGAATGTCGCCATGCCTGGGTCACATCTGAACTATCTCTAGAAGGAGTCTTGAATAAGCAAAGGAACAGCATCCATATCTGGAGCATGTCTAAGCTATCTCTGAAAGGAAATCTGGAATAAGTATCAGAACGTCGCCATGCCTGGGTCACATCTGAACTATATCTAGAAGGAGTCTTGAATAAGCAAAAGAACAGCATCCATAACTGGAGCATTTCCAAGCTATCTCTGAAAGGAAATCTGGAATAAGTATCAGAACGTCGCCATGCCTGGGTCACATCTGAACTATATCTAGAAGGAGTCTTGAATAAGCAAAAGAACAGCATCCATATCTGGAGCATTTCTAAGCTATCTCTGAAAGGAAATCTGGAATAAGTATCAGAACATCGCCATGCCTGGGTCACATCTGAACTATATCTAGAAGGAGTCTTGAATAAGCAAAAGAACAACATCCATATCTGGAGCATTTCCAAGCTATCTCTAAAAGGAAATCTGGAATAAGTATCAGAACATCGCCATGCCTGGGTCACATCTGAACTATATCTAGAAGGAGTCTTGAATAAGCAAAAGAACAGCATCCATATCTGGAGCATTTCCAAGCTATCTCTGAAAGGAAATCTGGAATAAGTATCAGAACGTCTCCATGCCTGGGTCACATCTGAACTATATCTAGAAGGAGTCTTGAATAAGCAAAAGAACAGCATCCATATCTGGAGCATTTCTAAGCTATCTCTGAAAGGAAATCTGGAATAAGTATCAGAACGTCGCCATGCCTGGGTCACATCTAAACTATATCTAGAAGGAGTCTTGAATAAGCAAAAGAACAGCATCCATATCATGAGCATTTCTAAGCTATCTCTGAAAGTAAATCTGGAATAAGTATCAGAACATCGCCATGCCTGGGTCACATCTGAACCATCTCTAGAAGGAGTCTTGAATAAGCAAAAGAACAGCATCCATATTTGGAGCATCTCCCAGCTATATCTGAAAGGAAATCTGGAATAAGTATCAGAACGTCGCCATGCCTGGGTCACATCTGAACTATCTCTAGAAGGAGTTTTGAATAAGCAAAAGAACAGCATCTATATCTGGAGCATTTCCAAGCTATCTCTTTGATCTCTTTAATGTAGATATGCCCTGTCAAGATACAGGTATCGAATCCACAATTAGTCGCTCACAGATATACCCTGGCTAGATACAGGTATCGAATCTGGAGCTGCGAAAGTTGATGGTAATCATCTTTGGATTGACCTTTTTCCTTAAAAGGCAAAACATCAGTTGTGCAATGTCATGATGTATGAAATGCATGATGTCATGATGTTCTCGAAATAACTGAGATAGTGTGTTATGATGCGTATATGCATGCGTCATGGTGTATGATAATGTGATGAATTTATTTTTGTATAGGAAAATAAATCCTTGACTACTGCCGGGAGTTAAATCCTGGGCTGATGTTGAAAAGTTGAGTTCTTCGTTTCCGCTGGGGATAATGGTTGCAAGAATAAACCGGTAGGAGAAGATGACTTCGTTGGGGGAATAAACTTGTTGGAGAGATTACTCTGCGGGGAATTACTCTGTGGGAAGAGATACTTCGCTGAGGTTTTGATGAGAATTCCGCTGGGGATTCCATTGATAAGCTTTGTTGAGGATTTTGATGAACTCCGCTGGGGATAGGAAGAACTTCGCCGAGGACGATCTTTCCGCGGCAATTGGCTGAGGATAACCCAGTTATACCCTGGTGGGGAATAACCTTTGAATAAAGCCGGGGAGATGCGTTCGTATTCTGCAGGGGACAAGCTTCCAGAATCTACTGGGGATAAGCTTCCAGAATCTACTGGGGAGATAAGCTTCCAGAATCTACTGGGGAAGCTTTTGGACTGTACTGGGGAAGTGGCTCCACTGCCGGGGATGCTTGCTCAGGAACATCTGTATACTCCGTTGGGGAATATTGAGGTCTTCTAGGGATAATCCAACTTCCTTGAGGCTGACAGTAGACTAACTCTGCTTGGGGAGAGTATCGCTGACTTGCTGGAGATACCGTGCCTTTTTGGGGCTGAGGAGAGACCAACTCTGCTCGGGGGAGAGTATTGCTGAAACCTGTCCTTACTCTGCGGGGAGTGGAGGTAACTTGGTCATGTTCTTCAGCTGAACTTACCTTGGTACCTTGGTGGACAGAGCAACTAGATCGTTCAGACAATTCATTATTGCCCCTGTTTCTGCGGGAGAAAAAAGACCTAGGAGGTGCTTGATAACTGCTGATTGATGAACCTTCTTCTGGTAGGCAAGTGACGAGATACCGGGACATAGTCGTACGCTTTGATCCCTAACTTTTGCCTGGGCCGCCCTTTCGGGTTTTCAGTCCATCGGGATACCCTTTTTTTCCCAAGCCTCCTTTTTAGGTTTTCGACTTGCCGGGTGTACAGATTTTTTTTTATTTTCATCCCTTATTTTTGCCCGAACCCTTTTGGTTCGCCGGGAAGCCCTTATTTTTGCCTAGGTGTGACAACCTAGCGGGTCTTTGATTATGCATAGTATTTTTTCGACTATGTCCATGCTCTCAGAATGTAGGGAGATGCCCCTGTTGTTGTGTTGCCATGCGACCACAAGATGTTTGATCAGGCAAGATTCGTAGCTGGAACTCATGTCCAATGCCCCGGGTAACTCAGGCGGAGATTTGCCCCAGGCTATTAGGCATTTGAGAGATTCTCTGAATCTTGACTGGACTGCCCCAGATGATGGACAATGATCATGCCATGCCCCTTGATTGGAGGTGCTTTTGTTCATTAGACATTCGTCGTGCGAACTTCTATGCTGTTCAAACAAATAGTCACATGCAAGCAATGTTATATAAACATGCAAAGCTTATGTGTGTCTTGAAATTTTTGAAAATGCATTTTCAGTAAAACAAGCAAATTTTGTAAAATGTGATGTCAACTCAGTATTTTACAGCAAGCCTTAAGGAGTCAGGATACCTTTCGTAACAGTATGCCTTCGAAC
The DNA here is from genome assembly GCA_948472305.1 of Vicia faba. Classification (NCBI taxonomy): domain Eukaryota; kingdom Viridiplantae; phylum Streptophyta; class Magnoliopsida; order Fabales; family Fabaceae; genus Vicia; species Vicia faba. The sequence goes on along the minus strand of OX451738.1, from coordinate 1,312,001,092 downwards.
TAACCCATGCTTCAGCTAGGGCTTTTTAAGGGTTATAACGTGGCCTGGTTCACGGTTTAAGAAACAAAGGATAAAGGCTCAAATTTTATTTGTACCCACCCGTTCTTCGTGATGTTCTTCAAACCTAAACTCAGCTGATCGTGCGTTAGACCTTGTTTGAGTCTTTGTCCTGATATACCAGTGATGGTTCGGGTATTGACAGTTTACTTGGAATAGGCAGTCATTCCCTTCTTTTTTGTTAAGGGTTTGTAGGACCTCTTTCTTTTTTTTATATTTCATTATCCCTGTCTTTTGCCTGAATTGTTTCTTTTCGTGTTAGAGTCAGCGGGATGCCCCAGTTTTGTAAGTCTCCTTCATAGGTTTTGACTTAATGGGCGTTTATTTTGAGAAATGATGACTGCCTATCATTATGATTATTTGGAACCATCACTGTCTTTTGTTTTGTGAGGACCTCTTTGGTGCTATTCGTTGTGCACTTGGATCAACTGAGAGAACTACCCTGCCCCAGGTTATGATTAAGGGTTTTAATTTTTGAAAAGAAAAACTCCTACTTCTTTGGCTCAAAGGGGTTAACGAGGGATTATCTGCCTTATAGCTCCAGTGTTTAGGAATTGAAACAATGCATGTACCTCATCAGCGGGGTTCGTTCAAAAGCATACTGTAGATTGTGGTATCGTTTTCGTCATCCTCCCTCAAGAGGCTTAGAATTATTAATTGAGAGTTGATCATCAAAAAATGAACGCAATTTGAATATAATGAAAATAATTGGATTAATTCAAAAACAGACATATGCAGTGCATTAGTGAAATAAAAGAGTTTGCTATGACATTAATTGTTTGTATAAGCAAAAAAAATTACAACTCGGAAATTCAAATAAACAAAAGCCTTCAATGATTGGGCAAAGGAGCATTGATTATGTTTGGAGTCTCTGACGCTTCAAACTGAATCTCTCTGGCGTCGATCATGTCTTGAATCTTGTTCTTCAAAGGCCAGCAGTTGTCCGTAGTATGACCCGGGCTATCAGAGTGGTATGCGCACCTCTCATTAGGATGGTGGTTGGGAGCAGAGGTATTTGGATTCCGGAGAGGAGCCCTCAAGGTAATCAGCTCTGCCTTCAACATTTGCTGTAGCGCTTGATCCAGTGACATGTTGATTTTAGTGAATTGTCTCTTGGGTGTGACCTCCTTACGTTGATGCCCCTGTCCTTGTTGAGCGGGCCTAGGATTAGAGATATGGACTGCCCCTACATGTTGATCATGGCGACCCTTTTGGCTGTACGCAGCATTGGCCTCTTTCTTCCCAGTGTAAGGCTTTTTGTGAGTATCAGAAGGTGCAGCTTCTTGAATCTTTCCAGCCTTGATGCCAGCTTCGATCCTCTCCCCGGTCAAGATCAAATCTGTAAACCCAGCAGAAGAATTTCCAATCAGATGGTTGAAGATGGGACCAGACAGGGTCCCCAAGAACATGTCAACGAGCTCACGGTCAGTCAAGGGCGGCTGCACCCTTCCAGCCAGATCTCTCCACCTTTGCGCATACTCCTTAAAACCTTCACTTGTCCCAAGTGACATACCCTGGAGTTGGGTACGCGTCAGAGCGAGGTCGACATTATACTGATACTGCTCATAAAAAGCAGTTGCCAAGTCCTCCCAGTTACGAATACTGATTCCATCCAACTGATAGAACCAATCGAGTTGAGTCCCTGAAAGACTCTCCTGGAAGAAATGGATCCATAGATTCTTGTCTGCCGTGTAGGGCTGGATCTTCCTTGCGTATGAACGGAGGTGCAACTTAGGACAGGAAACCTCGTCGTACTTTACAAAGGCAGGTGCCTTGAACTTGTGAGGGATCACCACCCCAGAAGACAAACCTAGGTCCCCAAAGTCCAACCCAGGCACACGTTGGATATCCATAGTATTTAACCGGTCCTCCAGCTGTTTGTACCTGTCTTCAGCAGGGGGGTATTGTTCATCATTGAAGTCTGTCTCGGTGTCAGAGACCATAGGGCTAGGAACCTCTCTCCCTTGGTGACTGCCTTCCCCCACGGATGGAGTAGTCCTCTCAGCTTCATTCTGCAGTGTGTTCCCAGATCTGCGTCTAGGGTTGAACAAAACAGTCCTCTTGTTCTTCTTCTTCTGAATCAGAGTCTTCAATTCCTTTTGACCCTGGGCTAGGCTCATAATCAACTCCTGGAACTGGGCATTATGGGCCTGGAGGGCCTTGATAGCTTATCCATTGGATGATTCAGGATTCATGATGACGGCTGAAATAAACAGCGAAGAAGGTAAGTGACCTGTACCAAGGGTACCTGTAATGCAATGATATGTATGTATGCATGCGATGCTTTCAAGGACCTCGCGGGGTAAACAAGAAAAATTATTAGAATCTGGTAACTGGTGGCTTGATTGAAGGCACTTCATATTGTTGAGAGTCCTTCTTCAAGATTCAAGGCTCACCATATCGAGTGGGTCATAGCCTCTGACTCAAGTCATTAACCTTGGCTAGAGGAAAATAAATCCCCTTTTCCCCTTGCTAGACAGTTTGATTCATCATGACCTGCATCACAGACCCTTGAGATCCTTGAAATGGATTAGTCCTTATGTAGGATGCATGCAATGGTATGATGGTATGATGTTATGGTAAAGCAAACCACAAGTATTCACAGAGGCAAACATGATAAGGCACACAAGTCACACCAGACATCCCTTAGAGTTTAGGCTAGCATGAAGTTCAGGTACTACCCTCTTTCAGTTTCGTTGGTTAAGACCTGTCCTATCAAAAGTAACCGGGTTCTAGAGGATCCCAATATCACTGACTACCCTCAATCGGTCATAACTCCAGCGTCACAATCTTTTCTTGTGGCCAGAACCATCGCGAGAGTTTAGCCTCAATGGGTGTAGCATACTGCTACTGTTCTATGGACAAGTTGGGTCACATTAGGGTTCTAAGGTCGGTTGGTGCTTAATGACTCCTCAAAAGACCCATATTCTCCTCGTTGCAACACAAGGGATATCGGTACATACCAAGGTGCCACACCAACGTAGCCACTGCTTCACCCGTGTCGGTCTACGCCGGACAGGTCCCTCACAGCTTATGCTACCTAAAAGGGTATCCCCAGATCCGGGTTAGGATCTATGAAACTCCGATGCAAAGCCCACAAATATAAAGCAATTAAAGCAAAGCAATTGAAAACATAAGTATGATCTAATCCTAAGGTACACCTCACTTTTATAGTCCCCAGCAGAGTCGCCAGTTCTGTGATCGGTGGATTTAGAACTGACTGTTTAACGCTGGTTCGCGAAATGTCGCAGAAGCAAGAGTCGCCACCGTCTTTTATTTTCTCCAACATGGACAGGACAAAAGCACAGCAAAATTCCTTATGAGATAATTTCTCGGTTCGGGAGGTAGATTTATAGAAAGGGAAGGTGTTAGCACCCTTTCTATCCATGGTTATCCATGGGCTCATAGATACTTGCTCATTTGTGTTTTCAAAAGTGTTTGCTTTTCAAATGTGAGTGAGTTTGAAAAAGTTTCGTTTAAAGATTTCAGATCGACTCTTGTATCAGTCCTCAAGAGTGTTTGAAAAATTGTTTTGAAAGCTTTTTGAAAAGTGTCGGTGTGAAAAGAGTTTTGATTTGTTTTTGAATAGAGCAAGTATCTATGAGTCATCTACCTACCCTAAGGAATTAGGCTGTGTAAATATCCTTAAGGTAGTGCCATCCCACCATTGAGAGATAGGTAGCACTACCGTTGGAGGTGTTCGGGTCAATTCGTTTGTAGGGACAATGTGGTCACCAGAGCAACAGTAGGACACCTTAGAAGCTACCCTTATGCCATTGATCCTTTTTTATTCCGAGGCAACCGTTTCGAGGCAACTGGATCATGTCATGGACATAAGGACTTACTAAAACGTCCTATACTCGACGACCACGTTTCGAGGGCAAGGCAACAATGAGGCGTACCCTAAGAGTGGTGTGTGAATTTGTGTGTTGTTTTCATGTTTATATTTATCTTTGATCATGGTACGGTGAGCTACGCTTGTTTTTAATTAGCATGCATTCTTTCATACAAGTTAACAGTTAAAGGGGGGTGCGGAAAGTAAATTGCGGAAACGTAAATCCTACGCTATTACAAGGCGCGGGTCTATACATCGCCAAAAATTACAAAGACCCGTTTTAGGTAAATAAGTACGGAAAATAAAAATAAAAAAAACGGTAAAAGTCCTAATTACTATTACATGTCCGGAGCAATTACATAATAATCGAACAAATTAAATGCGCGCGAATAAATTAATCGGGAATGTCCAACGGTGTTGACCCTTTTAAGAAAAGGAAATTAATTTTTTGGTCTTTTTTATAATTAAAATGAAATTAAAAAACTAATTAATTATTTTAACTAAAAGAAAATATTTTTTTGTTTTTTATGTTTTTATGAAATAAAATAGAAAAAGAAATAAAATTCTAGGTTAACCTAAATCTAAAACTATTTTAATTATTAAAAAGAGAAGGTTAAAATGGCCTAATTAAAAACTAATTCAATTATGGTTTATTTACAAAATAAAAATAATAATAATAAAAGTGTTAATTATATTTTTTTGTTTTTTATGAAAATGGTTAATTAAGTTAATTACTAATAATAAATAAAATAAGAAAAAAGGGTTAGAAATTAAATTGAAAAATAAAATGAAAAGAAAATAATAAACCAAATGGAGAGGGTGCTGGGCCAAATAGGAGGTGAAATGCTGGAATTCAGGCCCATTGAGGCAAAGGCCTTGTTGACTTTTCCTGATCATGCGCTTGCTTGCTGACTAGGGTGCATCATAGACTTCATTCTGTGGCCACTGGATGAGAGCTGGGGACACATGGCACACTGATGTATGAGGACGCATGGCGGAGTTCTGGGCATATGCTGCATGAGATTGTGTTAGAAAAAATGTTATGAATTATATGGGGGACCTGGGAATCGAACCCAGGTCCCAAAGCTTACCAAACACACTGCCAGCCAACTGAACCACGTGCACTAGTTGTAAGTATAATGGAAACGAAATGATATATTGAATAAGCGCCCTATAGGCTGAACCAACGCGCGCGAATTTGAACACACCAACGCCTTGCTGCCACGTAGGTCGTCTTCTACCTTTTCTGCAAAATATGAAGCATATAGCGGGGGTTTTAAACCCCCACAAAATACAGTAAAAATAAAAATAGCGATTAGCTCCTCACACCATATAAAAAAGGCGCGAATAGTTCATTGGATTCGTCCTGTCCTCCTCAATTCAACCATGGGTGTTTGGGATTCCAATTTTTCAGTATGGGGAAATCACCAATTTGAAGCTTGAAAAAACCTTAAATGCTTTAATGGTGAATCATGTTATAACGCATTAGAATGCAATTGGATCATCCTATTAGCTTCAGAAAGCCCCTAGCAATACAAAACAATAAAGAAAATGGATCAAATGCTTATGAAATGTGATATACAGTTTTGAAAAATGAAGAAAACCGAATGATGTCTATGGCACGATTTCTTGAGTGATTGTGCTTGGTTCTAATTTCCAAAGCTTCCTAGGGATACCAGGAATATGTTTTGATTGAAATGGAGGCTTAAAACGTGCTGCAGGGTGGTTTTCAGATTTGTTTTTTTTTCTTGAAAATTTGAAATATGCTTGGCCGCTTTGGGGGTTTCTTAGGTCGTCAATTCTTTTGTGATGGCTTGCATACATGTTTTGTAATGTGTTTCAATCAGAATTAAGGGCCTTGAAGCCTTGCATTCATGCTTAAGATTTTGCCATAACCAACATTGAGACACTTTCCATTTTTGTGTCAAAATTTGAATTCTTGCTTGATTTAGGCCTTGTACGAATTTGGGATGTAAATGATGGTGATTCAAAGCTATTCAACACAAAATATACCCTTTAATTAATTTTCTTGATTTTTATTTGATTTTAAAAGATTTAAAATGAATTAAATCAAATAAAATTAAATAAAAATGGAAAAAATAATTTTAAATCTTGAAATAATTTGTGGGACACGTGGGAAGCATGGACAAGCTGAAACAAGTGGAAAAAGTGGGCCCCTTTTGTCAAAAAATGAAGTTTCAAGGATAATTGACTTTGGCCATTTCACAAAAATTTCCCAACTTCTCCAATGCATATCTTGCTCAATTTTGAAGCTATTAACATGTTCTTGGAGATTTTGGAAAGGTCTTGAAGTCCTCTAACCAATGTCTTTGGTCCCATGTCATTTTGATTTACCAATCTCAAGTTATGGTCTTTGACTTAAAGTCCCTTTTTGTTGACTTTTGAAAATGACCTATAATGTTGAAATTGATAACTTTTTGTGAGAGCATTTCTTGGACTTGGAATGTGAAGATGAGTTGTAGGAAATGTCCTCCCCTTCAAAATGAGCATTGGATGGGATTTTTCTGATGAACCATGAAAAGGTTATGCCTTGGTCAAGTTACAGTTGACTTTTCAGCTGTCTAAAAACAGAAACTTTTGCATCTTGATGATTTTTGAGCCATTCTTGTGAAATCATGGTCAAGACTTGACCAAATGATGATTGTGGCTTCAAAATGAGATGTTGACCAAAATTTTTGACTTTTGACTGTCAAATGACCATTTTGCCCCTGCAGTTGACTGTGGAGCAATTAGGGTTTTTGACTGTGAAACTTGACCTTGTGAGCCTTGAAACTTGACATGTAGGTGCTTGATAATGTGTATGAGCATGTGTGACTTGATTGATCCCTTGAAAACCTCAACTTCCTTGCAAGAACCAAAACCCTAATTTGACTGGCTTAGGAGGATGGTTGACTGTGTAGCCCTTGAGTAGACTTTGAACCCTTTTAGGCAAAACTTTGAAGATTATGGGAGGGAAAATTTTGGGGTACAAAAGTTGCCCCTGTTCAATCTTCTTAGACCTGAGGATGTAGATTGGCTTGTGTGCCTTTCGTGATCCGAGGGTGGAAGATGATTGAACACTAGAGTGCCCAGAAATTTGCACTCACATAGTAGAGTATCAGCAGTGTGATATCGGGAATGGGCTTACAGATGCCATTTGGAGAGATGATGGATAGGAGGATGGGCTTATAGATGCCATCTGGAAGTGTGACAGAACCTTGTCGGGAATGGCCTTATGGATGCCATTTGGAAGTGTCATGGATAGTTGAATCTGAATAAGAAGTAGAATGGCTTCCGTGTCTGGAGCATATCTAGTCTATGTCTGATTGCTGATGCCTGAATAAATAGTAGAATGACCGCCGTGTCTGGGGTATATCCATACTGTGTCTGAATGAGTGACAGAATGTCATCCGAATCTGGATCGTATCTGGAATGTCTTTTAAATGAATCTGGACTAAACAATAGAATAACATCCGGGTTCGGAGCATCTCTAAGTTATCTTTAGGAGTCTGACTCTGAATAAGCAATAGAACATCATCCGCGTCGGGAGCATCTCTAAGCTATTTCTGAAAGGAAATCTGGAATAAGTATCAGAATGTCGCCATGCCTGGGTCACATCTGAACTATCTCTAGAAGGAGTCTTGAATAAGAAAAGGAACAGCATCCATATCTGGAGCATGTCTAAGTTATCTCTGAAAGGAAATCTGGAATAAGTATCAGAACGTCGCCATGCCTGGGTCACATCTGAACTATATCTAGAAGGAGTCTTGAATAAGCAAAAGAACAGCATCCATATCTGGAGCATTTCCAAGCTATCTCTGAAAGGAAATCTGGAATAAGTATCAGAACGTCGCCATGCCTGGGTCACATCTGAACTATATCTAGAAGGAGTCTTGAATAAGCAAAAGAACAGCATCCATATCTGGAGCATTTCTAAGCTATCTCTGAAAGGAAATCTGGAATAAGTATCAGAACATCGCCATGCCTGGGTCACATCTGAACTATATCTAGAAGGAGTCTTGAATAAGCAAAAGAACAACATCCATATCTGGAGCATTTCCAAACTATCTCTGAAAGGAAATCTGGAATAAGTATCAGAACGTCGCCATGCCTGGGTCACATCTGAACTATATCTAGAAGGAGTCTTGAATAAGCAAAAGAACAGCATCCATATCTGGAGCATTTCCAAGCTATCTCTGAAAGGAAATCTGGAATAAGTATCAGAACGTCGCCATGCCTGGGTCACATCTGAACTATATCTAGAAGGAGTCTTGAATAAGCAAAAGAACAGCATCCATATCTGGAGCATTTCTAAGCTATCTCTGAAAGGAAATCTGGAATAAGTATCAGAACGTCGCCATGCCTGGGTCACATCTGAACTATATCTAGAAGGAGTCTTGAATAAGCAAAAGAACAGCATCCATATCTGGAGCATTTCTAAGCTATCTCTGAAAGTAAATCTGGAATAAGTATCAGAACGTCGCCATGCCTGGGTCACATCTGAACTATCTCTAGAAGGAGTCTTGAATAAGCAAAAGAACAGCATCCATATTTGGAGCATCTCCCAGCTATATCTGAAAGGAAATCTGGAATAAGTATCAGAACGTCGCCATGCCTGGGTCACATCTGAACTATCTCTAGAAGGAGTTTTGAATAAGCAAAAGAACAGCATCTATATCTGGAGCATTTCCAAGCTATCTCTTTGATCTCTTTAATGTAGATATGCCCTGTCAAGATACAGGTATCGAATCCACAATTAGTCGCTCACAGATATACCCTGGCTAGATACAGGTATCGAATCTGGAGCTGCGAAAGTTGATGGTAATCATCTTTGGATTGACCTTTTTCCTTAAAAGGCAAAACATCAGTTGTGCAATGTCATGATGTATGAAATGCATGATGTCATGATGTTCTCGAAATAACTGAGATAGTGTGTTATGATGCGTATATGCATGCGTCATGGTGTATGATAATGTGATGAATGTATTTTTGTCTAGGAAAATAAATCCTTGACTACTGTCGGGAGTTAAATCCTGGGCTGATGTTGAAAAGTTGAGTTCTTCGTTTCCGCTGGGGATAATGGTTGCAAGAATAAACCGGTAGGAGAAGATGACTTCGTTGGGGGAATAAACTTGTTGGAGAGATTACTCTGCGGGGAATTACTCTGTGGGAAGAGATACTTCGCTGAGGTTTTGATGAGAATTCCGCTGGGGATTTCATTGATAAGCTTTGTTGAGGATTTTGATGAACTCCGCTGGGGATAGGAAGAACTTCGCCGAGGACGATCTTTCCGCGGCAATTGGCTGAGGATAACCCAGTTATACCCTGGTGGGGAATAACCTTTGAATAAAGCCGGGGAGATGCGTTCGTATTCTGCAGGGGACAAGCTTCCAGAATCTACTGGGGATAAGCTTCCAGAATCTACTGGGGAGATAAGCTTCCAGAATCTACTGGGGAAGCTTTTGGACTGTACTGGGGAAGTGGCTCCACTGCCGGGGATGCTTGCTCAGGAACATCTGTATACTCCGTTGGGGAATATTGAGGTCTTCTGGGGATAATCCAACTTCCTTGAGGCTGACAGTAGACTAACTCTGCTTGGGGAGAGTATCGCTGACTTGCTGGAGATACCGTGCCTTTTTGGGGCTGAGGAGAGACCAACTCTGCTCGGGGGAGAGTATTGCTGAAACCTGTCCTTACTCTGCGGGGAGTGGAGGTAACTTGGTCATGTTCTTCAGCTGAACTTACCTTGGTACCTTGGTGGACAGAGCAACTAGATCGTTCAGACAATTCATTATTGCCCCTGTTTCTGCGGGAGAAAAAAGACCTAGGAGGTGCTTGATAACTGCTGATTGATGAACCTTCTTCTGGTAGGCAAGTGACGAGATACCGGGACATAGTCGTACGCTTTGATCCCTAACTTTTGCCTGGGCCGCCCTTTCGGGTTTTCAGTCCATCGAGATACCCTTTTTTGCCCAAGCCGCCTTTTCTGGTTTTCGACTTGCCGGGTGTACAGATTTTTTTTTTATTTTCATCCCTTATTTTTGCCCGAACCCTTTTGGTTCGCCGGGAAGCCCTTATTTTTGCCTAGGTGTGACAACCTAGCGGGTCTTTGATTATGCATAGTATTTTTTCGACTATGTCCATGCTCTCAGAATGTAGGGAGATGCCCCTGTTGTTGTGTTGCCATGCGACCAGAAGATGTTTGATCAGGCAAGATTCGTAGCTGGAACTCATGTCCAATGCCCCAGGTGACTCAGGCGGAGATTTGCCCCAGGCTATTAGGCATTTGAGAGATTCTCTGAATCTTGACTGGACTGCCCCAGATGATGGACAATGATCATGCCATGCCCCTTGATTGGAGGTGCTTTTGTTCATTAGACATTCGTCGTGCGAACTTCTATGATGTTCAAACAAATAGTCACATGCAAGCAATGTTATATAAACATGCAAAGCTTATGTGTGTCTTGAAATTTTTGAAAATGCATTTTCAGTAAAACAAGCAAATTTTGTAAAATGTGATGTCAACTCAGTATTTTACAGCAAGCCTTAAGGAGTCAGGATACCTTTCGTAACAGTATGCCTTCGAACTAACCCATGCTTCAGCTAGGGCTTTTTAAGGGTTATAACGTGGCCTGGTTAACGGTTTAAGAAACAAAGGATAAAGGCTCAAATTTTATTTGTACCCACCCGTTCTTCGTGATGTTCTTCAAACCTAAACTCAGCTGATCGTGCGTTAGACCTTGTTTGAGTCTTTGTCCTGATATACCAGTGATGGTTCGGGTATTGACAGTTTACTTGGAATAGGCAGTCATTCCCTTCTTTTTTGTTAAGGGTTTGTAGGACCTCTTTCTTTTTTTTATTTCATTATCCCTGTCTTTTGCCTGAACTGTTTCTTTTCGTGTTAGAGTCAGCGGGATGCCCCAGTTTTGTAAGTCTCCTTCATAGGTTTTGACTTAATGGGCGTTTATTTTGAGAAATGATGACTGCCTATCATTATGATTATTTGGAACCATCATTGTCTTTTGTTTTGTGAGGACCTCTTTGGTGCTATTCGTTGTGCACTTGGATCAACTGAGAGAACTACCCTGCCCCAGGTTATGATTAAGGGTTTTAATTTTCGAAAAGAAAAACTCCTACTTCTTTGGCTCAAAGGGGTTAACGAGGGATTATCTGCCTTATAGCTCCAGTGTTTAGGAATTGAAACAATGCTTGTACCTCATCAGCGGGGTTCGTTCAAAAGCATACTGTAGATTGTGGTATCGTTTTCGTCATCCTCCCTCAAGAGGCTTAGAATTATTAATTGAGAGTTGATCATCAAAAAATGAACGCAATTTGAATATAATGAAAATAATTGGATTAATTCAAAAACAGACATATGCAGTGCATTAGTGAAATAAAAGAGTTTGCTATGACATTAATTGTTTGTATAAGCAAAAAAAATTACAACTCGGAAATTCAAATAAACAAAAGCCTTCAATGATTGGGCAAAGGAGCATTGATTATGTTTGGAGTCTCTGACGCTTCAAACTGAATCTCTCTGGCGTCGATCATGTCTTGAATCTTGTTCTTCAAAGGCCAGCAGTTGTCCGTAGTATGACCCGGGCTATCAGAGTGGTATGTGCACCTCTCATTAGGATGGTAGTTGGGAGCAGAGGTATTTGGATTCCGGAGAGGAGCCCTCAAGGTAATCAGCTCTGCCTTCAACATTTGCTGTAGCGCTTGATCCAGTGACATGTTGATTTTAGTGAATTGTCTCTTGGGTGTGACCTCCTTACGTTGATGCCCCTGTCCTTGTTGAGCGGGCCTAGGATTAGAGATCTGGACTGCCCCTACATGTTGATCATGGCGACCCTTTTGGCTGTACGCAGCATTGGCCTCTTTCTTCCCAGTGTAAGGCTTTTTGTGAGTATCAGAAGGTGCAGCTTCTTGAATCTTTCCAGCCTTGATGCCAGCTTCGATCCTCTCCCCGGTCAAGATCAAATCTGTAAACCCAGCAGAAGAATTTCCAATCAGATGGTTGAAGATGGGACCAGACAGGGTCCCCAAGAACATGTCAACGAGCTCACGGTCAGTCAAGGGCGGCTGCACCCTTCCAGCCAGATCTCTCCACCTTTGCGCATACTCCTTAAAACCTTCACTCGTCCCAAGTGACATACCCTGGAGTTGGGTACGCGTCGGAGCGAGGTCGGCATTATACAGATACTGCTCATAAAAAGAAGTTGCCAAGTCCTCCCAGTTACGAATACTGGTTCCATCCAACTGATAGAACCAATCGAGTTGAGTCCCTGAAAGACTCTCCTGGAAGAAATGGATCCATAGATTCTTGTCTGCCGTGTAGGGCTGGATCTTCCTTGCGTATGAACGGAGGTGCAGCTTAGGACAGGAAACCCCGTCGTACTTTACAAAGGCAGGTGCCTTGAACTTGTGAGGGATCACCACCCCAGAAGACAAACCTAGGTCCCCAAAGTCCAACCCAGGCACACGTTGGATATCCATAGTATTTAACCGGTCCTCCAGCTGTTTGTACCTGTCTTCAGCAGGGGGGTATTGTTCATCATTGAAGTCTGTCTCGGTGTCAGAGACCACAGGGCTAGGAACCTCTCTCCCTTGGTGACTGCCTTCCCCCACGGATGGAGTAGTCCTCTCAGCTTCATTCTGCAGTGTGTTCCCAGATCTGCGTCTAGGGTTGAACAAAACAGTCCTCTTGTTCTTCTTCTTCTGAATCAGAGTCTTCAATTCCTTTTGACCCTGGGCTAGGCTCATAATCAACTCCTGGAACTGGGCATTATGGGCCTGGAGGGCCTTGATAGCTTGTCCATTGGATGATTCAGGATTCATGATGACGGCTGAAATAAACAGCGAAGAAGGTAAGTGACATGTACCAAGGGTACCTGTAATGCAATGATATGTATGTATGCATGCGATGTTTTCAAGGACCTCGCGGGGTAAACAAGAAAAATTATTAGAATCTGGTAACTGGTGGCTTGATTGAAGGCACTTCATATTGTTGAGAGTCCTTCTTCAAGATTCAAGGCTCACCATATCGAGTGGGTCATAGCCCCTGACTCAAGTCATTAACCTTGGCTAGAGGAAAATAAATCCCCTTTTCCCCTTGCTAGACAATTTGATTCATCATGACCTGCATCACAGACCCTTGAGATCCTTGAAATGGATTAGTCCTTATGTAGGATGCATGCAATGGTATGATGGTATGATGTTATGGTAAAGCAAACCACAAGTATTCACAGAGGCAAACATGATAAGGCACACAAGTCACACCAGACATCCCTTAGAGTTTAGACCAGCATGAAGTTCAGGTACTATCCTCTTTCAGTTTCGTTGGTTAAGACCTGTCCTATCAAAAGTAACCGGGTTCTAGAGGATCCCAATATCACTGACTACCCTCAATCGGTCATAACTCCAACGTCGCAATCTTTTCTTGTGGCCAGAACCATCGCGAGAGTTTAGCCTCAATGGGTGTAGCATACTGCTACTGTTCTATGGCCAAGTTGGGTCACATTAGGGTTCTAAGGTCGGTTGGTGCTTAATGACTCCTCAAAAGACCCATATTCTCCTCGTTGCAACACAAGGGATATCGGTATATACCAAGGTGCCACACCAACGTAGCCACTGCTTCACCCGTGTCGGTCTACGCCGGACAGGTCCCTCACAGCTTATGCTACCTAAAAGGGTATCCCCAGATCCGGGTTAGGATTTATGAAACTCCGATGCAAAGCCCACAAATATAAAGCAATCAAAGCAAAGCAATTGAAAACATAAGTATGATCTAATCCTAAGGTACACCTCACTTTTATAGTCCCCAGCAGAGTCGCCAGTTCTGTGATCGGTGGATTTAGAACTGACTGTTTAACGCTGGTTCGCGAAATGTCGCAGAAGCAAGAGTCGCCACCGTCTTTTATTTTCTCCAACATGGACAGGACAAAAGCACAGCAAAATTCCTTATGAGATAATTTCTCGGTTCGGGAGGTAGATTTATAGAAAGGGAAGGTGTTAGCACCCTTTCTATCCATGGTTATCCATGGGCTCATAGATACTTGCTCATTTGTGTTTTCAAAAGTGTTTGCTTTTCAAATGTGAGTGAGTTTGAAAAAGTTTCGTTTAAAGATTTCAGATCGACTCTTGTATCAGTCCTCAAGAGTGTTTGAAAAATTGTTTTGAAAGCTTTTTGAAAAGTGTCGGTGTGAAAAGAGTTTTGATTTGTTTTTGAATAGAGCAAGTATCTATGAGTCATCTACCTACCCTAAGGAATTAGGCTGTGTAAATATCCTTAAGGTAGTGCCATCCCACCATTGAGAGATAGGTAGCACTACCGTTGGAGGTGTTCGGGTCAATTCGTTTGTAGGGACAATGTGGTCACCAGAGCAACAGTAGGACACCTTAGAAGCTACCCTTATGCCATTGATCCTTTTTTATTCCGAGGCAACCGTTTCGAGGCAACTGGATCATGTCATGGACATAAGGACTTACTAAAACGTCCTATACTCGACGACCACGTTTCGAGGGCAAGGCAACAATGAGGCGTACCCTAAGAGTGGTGTGTGAATTTGTGTGTTGTTTTCATGTTTATATTTATCTTTGATCATGGTACGGTGAGCTACGCTTGTTTTTAATTAGCATGCATTCTTTCATACAAGTTAACAGTTAAAGGGGGGTGCGGAAAGTAAATTGCGGAAACGTAAATCCTACGCTATTACAAGGCGCGGGTCTATACATCGCCAAAAATTACAAAGACCCGTTTTAGGTAAATAAGTACGGAAAATAAAAATAAAAAAAACGGTAAAAGTCCTAATTACTATTACATGTCTGGAGCAATTACATAATAATCGAACAAATTAAATGCGCGCGAATAAATTAATCGGGAATGTCCAACGGTGTTGACCCTTTTAAGAAAAGGAAATTAATTTTTTGGTCTTTTTTATAATTAAAATGAAATTAAAAAACTAATTAATTATTTTAACTAAAAGAAAATATTTTTTTGTTTTTTATGTTTTTATGAAATAAAATAGAAAAAGAAATAAAATTCTAGGTTAACCTAAATCTAAATCTATTTTAATTATTAAAAAGAGAAGGTTAAAATGGCCTAATTAAAAACTAATTCAATTATGGTTTATTTACAAAATAAAAATAATAATAATAAAAGTGTTAATTATATTTTTTTGTTTTTTATGAAAATGGTTAATTAAGTTAATTACTAATAATAAATAAAATAAGAAAAAAGGGTTAGAAATTAAATTGAAAAAATAAAATGAAAAGAAAATAATAAACCAAATGGAGAGGGTGCTGGGCCAAATAGGAGGTGAAATGCTGGAATTCAGGCCCATTGAGGCAAAGGCCTTGTTGACTTTTCCTGATCATGCGCTTGCTTGCTGACTAGGGTGCATCATAGACTTCATTCTGTGGCCACTGGATGAGAGCTGGGGACACATGGCACACTGATGTATGAGGACGCATGGTGGAGTTCTGGGCATATGCTGCATGAGATTGTGTTAGAAAAAATGTTATGAATTATATGGGGGACCTGGGAATCGAACCCAGGTCCCAAAGCTTACCAAACACACTGCCAGCCAACTGAACCACGTGCACTAGTTGTAAGTATAATGGAAACGAAATGATATATTGAATAATCGCCTTATAGGCTGAACCAACGCGCGCGAATTTGAACACACCAACACCTTGCTGCCACGTAGGTCGTCTTCTACCTTTTCTGCAAAATATGAAGCATATAGCGGGGGTTTTAAACCCCCACAAAATACAGTAAAAATAAAAATAGCGATTAGCTCCTCACACCATATAAAAAAGGCGCGAATAGTTCATTGGATTCGTCCTGTCCTCCTCAATTCAACCATGGGTGTTTGGGATTCCAATTTTTCAGTATGGGGAAATCCCCAATTTGAAGCTTGAAAAAACCTAAAATGCTTTAATGGTGAATCATGTTATAACGCATTAGAATGCAATTGGATCATCCTATTAGCTTCAGAAAGCCCCTAGCAATACAAAACAATAAAGAAAATGGATCAAATGCTTATGAAATGTGATATACAGTTTTGAAAAATGAAGAAAACCGAATGATGTCTATGGCACGATTTCTTGAGTGATTGTGCTTGGTTCTAATTGCCAAAGCTTCCTAGGGATACCAGGAATATGTTTTGATTGAAATGGAGGCTTAAAACGTGTTGCAGGGTGGTTTTCAGATTTGTTTTTTTTTCTTGAAAATTTGAAATATGCTTGGCCGCTTTGGGGGTTTCTTAGGTCGTCAATTCTTTTGTGATGGCTTGCATACATGTTTTGTAATGTGTTTCAATCAGAATTAAGGGCCTTGAAGCCTTGCATTCATGCTTAAGATTTTGCCATAACCAACATTGAGACACTTTCCATTTTTGTGTCAAAATTTGAATTCTTGCTTGATTTAGGCCTTGTACGAATTTGGGATGTAAATGATGGTGATTCAAAGCTATTCAACACAAAATATACCCTTTAATTAATTTTCTTGATTTTTATTTGATTTTAAAAGATTTAAAATGAATTAAATCAAATAAAATTAAATAAAAATGGAAAAATTAATTTTAAATCTTGAAATAATTTGTGGGACACGTGGGAAGCATGGCCAAGCTGAAACAAGTGGAAAAAGTGGGCCCCTTTTGTCAAAAAATGAAGTTTCAAGGATAATTGACTTTGGCCATTTCACAAAAATTTCCCAACTTCTCCAATGCATATCTTGCTCAATTTTGAAGCTATTAACATGTTCTTGGAGATTTTGGAAAGGTCTTGAAGTCCTCTAACCAATGTCTTTGGTCCCATGTCATTTTGATTTACCAATCTCAAGTTATGGTCTTTGACTTAAAGTCCCTTTTTGTTGACTTTTGAAAATGACCTATAATGTTGAAATTGATAACTTTTTGTGAGAGCATTTCTTGGACTTGGAATGTGAAGATGAGTTGTAGGAAATGTCCTCCCCTTCAAAATGAGCATTGGATGGGATTTTTCTGATGAACCATGAAAAGGTTATGCCTTGGTCAAGTTACAGTTGACTTTTCAGCTGTCCAAAAACAGAAACTTTTGCATCTTGATGATTTTTGAGCCATTCTTGTGAAATCATGGTCAAGACTTGACCAAATGATGATTATGGCTTCAAAATGAGATGTTGACCAAAAATTTTGACTTTTGACTGTCAAATGACCATTTTGCCCCTGCAGTTGACTGTGGAGCAATTAGGGTTTTTTACTGTGCAACTTGACCTTGTGAGCCTTGAAACTTGACATGTAGGTGCTTAACAATGTGTATGAGCATGTGTGACTTGATTGATCCCTTGAAAACCTCAACTTCCTTGCAAGAACCAAAACCCTAATTTGACTGGCTTAGGAGGATGGTTGACTGTGTAGCCCTTGAGTAGACTTTGAACCCTTTGAGGCAAAACTTTGAAGATTATGGGAGGGAAAATTTTGGGGTACAACACCCTCCCATATTCTTCAAAGTTTTGACAAGCATCATCTCAGTTTGCTCAAGTCTACTCAAGGATAGCACAGTTCAAACACCCTCCTAAGCCAGTCAAATTAGGGTTTTGGTTCCTACAAGGAAGTTGAGGTTTTCAAGGGCTCAATCAAGTCCCATAGGCATATACACATTGTCAAGCATCTACATGCCAAGTTTCAAGGCTCACAAGGTCAAGTAGCACAGTCAAAAACCCTAATTGCTTCACAATCAATTGTAGGGGCAAAATGGTCATTTGGCAGTCAAAAGTCAAAAAATTTGGTCAACATCTTATTTTGAAGCCACAATCATCATTTGATCAAGTCTTGATCATGATTCCACAAGAATGGCTCAAAAAATCATCAAGATGCAAAAGTTTCCATTTTTGGACAGTTGAAAAGTCAACTGTAACTTGACTAAGGCATAACTTTTTCATGGTTCATCAGAAAAATCCCATCCAATGCTCATTTTGAAGGGGATGACATTTCCTACAACTCATATTCACATTCCAAGTCCAAGAAATGCTCTCACAAAAAGTTATCAATTTCAACATTATAGGTCATTTTCAAAAGTCAACAAAAAGGCACTTTAAGTCAAAGACCATAACTTGAGATTGGTAAATCAAAATGACATGGGACCAAATTCATTGGTTAGAGGACTTCAAGACCTTTCCAAAATGTCCAAGAACATGTTCATATGATCAAAATTGAGCAAGATATGCATTGGAGAAGTTGGGAAATTTTTGTGAAATGGCAAAAGTCAACTATCCTTGAAACTTCAATTTTTGACAAAAGGGCCCACTTTCTTCCACTTGATTCAGCCTTGTCATGCCACCCACGTGTCCCATGATCAATTTCAAGATTAAACATTAATTTTTCTATTTTTATTTAATTTTATTTAATTTTATTCATTTTAAATCCATAAAATTCAAATAAAATCAAAAAAATTAATTAAGTAACATCTTTTGATTTGAATGACTTTTATGTGTCATGAACAACCTACCAATTCGTGCTAGGGCCATTTTATGCATAAAAATTCAAAATTTGAACAAACTTGGAATGATCTTTAATGGTGGTTATGAAGAATCCAAAAACTTAATTGCAAGGGATCATTGGCTCATAATGTGACTGATTCTCATTCATTACTACATATGCAAGTGTGACAAGCCTCATTCACAACCTGAACATTACACAAACGGCCAGAGCAAAATCCAAAAAATGTCAAAAAAGTGTGAGATCAAAAGGAGTATTGCAAGCATTTTCAGGCCAAAAGGAGAACGTGACTCTCTTCTTTGCCATCCCCTGAAGCTAAAGCAACCCTTGCCACGTCCTAAGATCCATCATACCGCGCTGTAAGTTCTTCCCAGGTCCCCGAAAATTCCATATCATTTTTTCTTATGTGTTTGTGTGCAGGATGCCCAGTGCGTTTCACCATGAACCTTCAGCGTTCCACATGCCAAGTGGCCATGATCATCAATCCGAGGGCCAAAAAGTGATGAACACTATATTCTCCAGTCAACGTGCTCCAGGCAATCTCCAAAAGTCAACAAGGCTGGTTAATGGGCCAGCAATTTCCAGGCTTCACACCTCCATTGGGCCATCAACACCCCCATTGGTTTCTATTTCTTTTTTTTTTCTATTTTCCTTTTCTTTTTATTTTCTTTTTTTAATTATTATCATTATTGTTAATTAACCTAACAAACTAATTTTTTCCCGTAAAATTCAATAAAACCAAAAAAAAAAACATTTTATTATTTATTAACTTATTTTGTAAATAAATTTTAATATTAATTAATTAGTTGTGTAATTAGAACAATTTCAACATTTTTTTTAATAAGTAAAATTAATTTAGAATTAGAACTTTCAACTTTTAATTTCTTTTTTTTATTTTATTAAAAACATAAAAAACACAAAAGTATTTTCCTTTTAATTAAATTAATTAATTAATTATTAGTTTTAATTTCATTAATTACAAAAAAGGACAAAAATTCAATTCTTTCTTAAAAAAAGGTCAAAACCTTTAGGACGTTCCCGATTAAATTTCTATTCGCACGTATTTATTTATTTTGATTATATTTATGTATCTGTACAGAGGATGTAATAGTAATTAGGATTTTATCGCCTTATTTAAATTCTCGCACTTTACTTTTCAAAACGGGTTTTTGTTTTTGGCGATGTATAGACTCGCGCCTTGTAATAGCTAGATTTACATTTCTGCGATTTATTTTCCGCACTCCTAACTGTTAACAATGCATGAAAGAATGTATGAATAATAAAACCAATCTGTAGCTCACAAATAACATGTACAAAGACAATTAACTGAAAAACAACACACAAGCACATGCCACCCCTAGGGTACGCCTCACTGGTTGCCTCGAACGTGGTCATCAAGTATAGGGTGTTTTAGAGGTCACCCTTCTGTCTAAGATCCAGTTGCCTCGAAACGGTTGCCTCGGATAAAAAAAGGATCTAGGACATTAGGGTTACTTCTAAGGTGTCCTACCATTGCTTCGGTGACCACATTGTCCCTAATAATCGAATTGACCCGAATACCTCCGACGATGGTGCTACCTACCTCTCAATGGTGGGATAGCACTATCTAAAGGACTCTTACACAGCTTAATTCCTTAGAGTAGGTATATTTCTCTCAAGTACTTGCTCTTTTCAAAAATAAACAAAAATACTTTTCGCACCCGCACTTTCAAAAGGTTTTCAAACAAATTTTTCATACACTCTTGAGGACAGATACAAGAGTTACTTAGAAATTTTTCAAACGAAACTTTTTTCAAAACCCACACACACTTGAAAAGCAAACATCTTTTGAAAACATAAGAGCAAGTACCTAAGAGCCCGTGGATAACCACGGATAGAAAGGGTGCTAACACCTTCCCTTTCTATAAATCTACCTCCTGAACCGAGAAACAATCTCGAATAAGGAATTTTGCTGTGCTTTTGTCCTTTCCATATTGGAGAACATAAAAGACGGTGGCGACTCTTGCTTACCACGACATTTCGCGAACCAGCTTAAAAAATAGTCAGTTCTACTTCCACCGATCACAGGAGGTTACTGGGTTTTGAAGGTAATGGAGTCACTGGAATCTCAAATGGTAGAACGGATATGTCAAGAGTTCATGCTGAAATATTTACAACCGGGCAAGCTTCAACAAAAGTCAGAGACTTGAAGAATCAGTACAAGATCTGGGCTAGAATCATCTATGGCTGAATTCATCATAGAAAGGAAACAAGTTCTCCTGACTATATAAATGCTGACCAACAATACCTTCTGTTCTATCTGGGAACAAATGTAAAGATTGATTTATCCTACCTTCTGTTTGATCACCTCTAGACACATGTCAAGTAAACAAGGGAAGCAGAAAGAGTGAAGAACCCTAAATCCAAAAGGAACTGGATTCCAATGGGAAGGTTGATTTCAGACATTCTGATAGAGAATGGTCTGATTGCACATTTGGACGAAGCAAACATGCTGGGGGAGTTAGAGCCTACGTGTGGGAAAGCTCCGACAAGAAAGAATCTGGTGAAGAGAATGCTCATTGATAAATTGTTGGTGGAACCTACCCCTTACGTATCAGCAATTGTTACCAGAAGAAGAATTCCAATTGCTGACTTTCCACTTTTTAACTCAGGAGATCACCCTCGTATCATTCTGCATTACATTGCAATTTGCAAAGAAAGTGGAACTCCAATTGATCCTTCCTGGCTTCAAGGTAGAAATGAAGCAGCTCCAGATGTTGTCTTCCAGCAGCCAATGAAAAGGAAAGTAGTTGAAGGACCCTCTGCTAGACCCCAGAAGAAGAAGAAGAAATCAGGTACACCTTTTGAGACTATTTCTGTTTATGATTCTGTATATATATCTACATCTGCTGAACCTCAAACATTAAGTGACATAGATGTAGACATAGATTTAACCATTCCCTCTGAACCTCTTTCTATAAACCCTCTAATAAATCAAGTTTTATTAGACTTAAGATATTTTAACTCTGATGACTCTCTTGAAACCAAAACACAACCATCTCAAACACATATCTCACAAAATAATCATGCTGAAAACTTTTCTCAAAGACCTCCCAGACCTTTATCACCAAGACCTTCTGAATGGTATGATGGATCTTGGAGACTACCTGGAATAAATGTACCTCTGGCCACGTAAAAGCCACCTTTCACCCTACCCTCTGAGAATATCTTTGCTATGAATAGAACTCAACCACAAAATCCTACCCCCTCTGCTGAAAACACCATCATCATTTCTCCTGACGTCACACCACCCATATCTCCAGAACTTCCAACACCTAAATCACCAACACTTTCACCTCCTCAATCTCCAGAACATACCCTCAATCCATCTCATGAACCATCTGAAACTCTTGAACCATCAGCAACACCTGAACCATCTGAAAATCCTGACCAAACAGAAACACCTGAACAATTAGAAATTCCTGAACCAACTGACTTTTTGAAAACTGTAGTTGATTTTCAATCCCTACAATTTCTGAAAAATAAAACCTACAAAAAGGATGTTCTCAAACCTGTCCAGCCATATGTAAATGTATGTTTTCGGAATTTTATAACAGAAGTACAAGCTTAGATAGACTTGATGAAGGCAGACTGCACCAGCAACGTGAACCCAACAGCAACAGATCTTCTGTGGGAAACGTTCAGACGAACATTAGATGATGAATCACCGAAATTGCAAGACATGTGTCATTCTCAGGTTCTTGAGAATTTCTCCAAACATCTGCATGCCTTCCAATCAGAAGTTGTTAATACTTGGGACAAGAAGTCTACTTTGTTGATTGCCAATGCTCCTACTTATTAAATGGACATTTCAGAAGATGAGTCTGAAGATGCCTCTGAAGATTCAAATCCTCTGGCAATAACTCTGTTTAATCAACCTTTTGCTAAAGCTGCACCAGAAGGTGTGCCAACGCTTATGGTTGATCTGGGCTATCTTCTCTCAAATGTTGTTCGTTCTGACTCAGCTGCTTCTACACCAAAGGTTATACCTGCTGAAGCTACTTCATCTTCTGCTCCTACTTCACTGGTTATGGATACTCTGAATGAGCTTAAGAAGGAAAATGAAGCTATTCATGAGCGCTTGGACAAGCAGGATGATACAAACAAGGAAATCAGAAACTGGATGATGAAGCAAGAGGAATCTTCATCTGAAATCAAGAATCTTCTTTTGTCTCTTGTTTCTAGAAAATCTTAAGTGTCATTTTGTTTCTAGTTTTTTGTTTTGTTTTGTACCTCTGAATCTTTTTATAAAAACCTTTTACGCTCTTTAATTATTTTTATACTTTTTGATTATGACAAAAAGGGGAAGAAAATGAGTATTTTAATCTAATCTTTGATTAACAGTTATGGGACTAAGTCTCAAACATTACTAACAAAATACAAAGATTTCTTTCTCTATTTAAAGAATTTTTCACGTATCACTAAACTCTGGAAGTTTAATCATCTGAACATCATCTTCAAAAGACTTGCTGAAGAAATCCTAAAAGAAAAATCTCAAAGCTCTGAAGAAAAATCTCAGGAAGTTTTTCTTATACATCTTTTTTTTTCAAAAAAAAAAAGAAATATTTATTTCAGGGGGAGATTCTTATCTCTTGTTCTATTTTTTTCAAAACCTGAATATTTTTGTCATCATCAAAAAGGGGGAGATTGTTAGAACAAGTTTGGTTCTGATCATATCTCAGAGTTTTGATGATAACAATAAAATATATTTTGTATAATTGATACTCTGATGAGCATATTTCTTTGTTTCAGATAATGTTCTGACTGAAGTTTTTCTAAGGTGAAAATAATTTTACGTGCTGAGCTGAATAAAAATGAAGAAGTTCTTTGATGAAAGAACTGTTTATTTAGCGCAAGTTCTGACGCTGGCTCTGATAAAAAGCAATTTAAAGCATCCTCTAATCTTAGCAAGTTTCCATGCAAACTCTGTTCAGAAGTATTTTGCAAGCAAGCTCTGATGAGAAGTTATTTGCAAGCAAATTCTGAAGCAAGATCTGAAGCAAGTTGTGAAAGATTAAAGAAGCAAACAGTCTTGTCAAGTTTCAGAAAACAAGCTCTGACAGTGCAGTTTGTTCATTTAATGCAAAGACGGCTAAAGCACTCAAGTGTCTCTATGCTAGTTCATATGAAAAAACAATAATGCAAGCTAACACGCAAACATTAATTGCTCCTCACTTTTGAAGGCAGTAACGGCCGTTTTCCTCATGCTATAAATAGAAGATCATTTATTGCAAGCCAACTACCAAGAGACCAACCAAAAACATCTTACGTGAAAATTATTCTTCTGCTCACAAATTATTTTCTTACAAACACTTTGTTTTTATCAAGTGCAAAACTTATCTTAGTGATAAATCACAGTTTGTGATATAGCTTTCTAAGAAGCAATTTGTTTCACTATTGTAAAGATGTAATTATTGTATTTGTTCCTTGAGAGACCAAGCTTGGTCAGATTTCTTAAGAAGGCTAGGACTAGTTTGAGTCTTAGTGGTGTTAGTCACTTGTAAGTTTACTTGTGCTTTGTATTGTTAGTCACAACAGTTTGGTTGTGTGATTGTAATCTGTTTGATTATATTGAATTAAGTCCTTGTTGAGAAAGGAGAAATCACCTTGGTGGGTGGACTAGAGTAGTTTGAGTTCAAATTAACCAGGATAAAAATAACTGTTTCTTTCCATAATTGTTAAGCTAGTAAGAAAAAGAAAAAGGAAAAACTTATTCAACCCCCCCCTTCTAAGTGTTTTCTTACCCTTCAGAACTTTCTAGACTGCTACAACAAGAAGAGAGAACCATTCAGCCTCACGAGGAACCCGTGGATACAATCAACCTAGGTACCGAAGAAGACAGAAAAGAGGTCAAAGTGGGCGCCAATCTGGAACCCAGTGTCAAGAAGCGTCTGATTCAGTTGTTGCATGATTATGTCGAAGTATTTTCCTGGTCGTATGAAGACATGCCAGGACTTGATAAAGATATTATGGTACATCGTCTGCCTATAAGAGAGGATTGTCCACCAGTAAAGCAAAAAGTTTGCCGCATGAGGCCGGATATGTCATAAAAGATTAAATCAGAGGTCATGAAGCAATTCAACGCTGGATTCTTGGTTGTCACCTCTTACCCCCAATGGGTTGCCAATGTTGTTCCCGTGCCCAAAAAGGACGGCAAGGTGTGAATGTGTGTGGACTATAGAGATTTGAATAGGGAAGGCCCTAAGGATGACTTTCCACTCCCCCACATTGATATCCTAGTTGACAATACGACACAACACAAAGTGTTTTCCTTCATGGACGGATTCTCAGGTTACAACCAAATCAAAATGGCGCCTGAGGCTATGGAGAAAACAACATTTGTCACATAATTGGGGACTTTCTGCTATAAGGTGATGCCATTCGGACTAAAGAATGTTAGGGAAACCTATCAGCGTGCCATGGTAGCTCTATTTCATAACATGATACATCGCGAAATAGAGGTCTACATGGACGATATGATAGCCAGATCTCAAATAGAAGAAGAGCATCTTGATCACTTACAAAAACTATTTGAGAGACTGAAGAAGTACAAGTTGAGGTTGAATCCAAACAAGTGCACATTCGGGGTACGATCTGGTAAGCTCCTCGGCTTTATCGTTAGCAACAAAGGTATCGAGGTCGATCCTGCCAAAGTTAAAGCAATACAAGAGATGCCTGCTCCTTGCACTGAAAAAGAAGTCAGAGGGTTCTTGGGACGCTTGAACTATATTTCCATATTCATTTCTCACCTGACAGCCACTTGTGAGCCAATCTTCAAACTATTGAAGAAAGATCAAGTAGTCAAATGAAATGATGAATACCAAATAGCTTTTGACAAAATCAAAGAATACTTACGAGAGCCTCCTGTGTTGATGCCACCAGTCGAGAGAAGACCGTTGATCATGTATCTGACTATTTTAGAAAATTCAATGGGGTGTGTATTGGGGAAGCATGACGAGTTTGGCCGAAAAGAGCATGCTATTTACTACCTGAGAAAAAAGTTTACCGACTGTGAAACCAGATATTCACTGCTCGAGAAAACTTATTGCGCTCTAGCATGGGCTGCTCGCCGGCTAAGACAGTATATGCTGACTCATACTACCTTGTTGATATCTAAAATGGATCTGATAAAATACATCTTCGAGAAGCCTGCTCTTTCTGGGAGAATAGCGAGATGGCAGATGATCCTGACAGAATATGACATACACTATACTACCCAGAAAGAAATAAAGGGCAGTGTGTTAGCTGATCACCTCGCTCACCAAGCTGTAGAAGACTACTAGTCCATGAAGTTCGAATTTCTGTATGAAGACATCATGACATTAGACAACTGTAAAGAAATCAGGCCATATGACGGACCTGAACAAGGATCCCGATGGACCCTATTCTTTGATGGAGCCTCCAATGCACTCGGAAATGGTATTGGTATTGTACTCATATCTCCAGCAGGTTGTCATACTCCCTTTACTGTCAGACTTTGCTTCAACTGTACCAACAACATGGCGGAATACGAAGCGTGCATCTTCGGTCTTAGAGCTGCCATAGACTTGGGAATCAAATCCTTAGATGTGTTTGGAGATTCAACTTTGGTCATCAGTCAGATCAAAGGGGAATGGGACACCAAACACCCTAACCTCATCCCTTATAAAGAACATGTTTTGACATTGCTACCACATTTTGAGAAGATTACCTTCGAGCATTTCCCGCGAGAAGAAAATCAGCTAGCAGACGCTCTAGCCACAGTGTCATCTATGTTTAAACTTAATTGGGATAACGAGGCTCCCCAGATCACAATTGAACAATTGGATGAACGAGCACACTGTCACGAGATTAATACTGAAGAAGTATTGGACCAGCCTTGGTTTCATGAAGTCAAGAGGAATCTCGAGACTCAAGAATATCCAGAAGGAGCTTCAGCCAATGAAAAAAAATTCTTAAGGAGATTCTTTGCTAAGTTCTTCCTTAGTAACGAAATCCTATACAAACGCAATCATGACTCTGTGTTACTTAGGTGCGTAGATGAGGTTTAAGCTAAAAGAATCATGGCTGAATTACACGAAGGCACTTTTGGTACCCATTCCAGTGGGCATACGATGGCAAATAAAATCCTACGGGCAGGCTATTATTGGTCTATCATGGAAGCAAATTATTATTAACACTCTAGAACCTTCCATAAGTGTCAAATTTATGTTGACAAAGTACATGTACCTCCGGTTCCTCTGAATGTCTTGACAGCTCCTTAGCCCTTTGTTATGTGGGGGATTGATATGATTGGGGAAATCAAGCCGACAACCTCCAACGGACACCGCTTCATCCTAGTGGCCATTGACTATTTTACAAAGTGGGTTGAAGCAGCTTCCTTTGACTCTGTCACCAAGAATGTTGTTGCCCGTTTCATCAAGCAAAATCTCATTTGCCGGTACGGTATCCCAGAAAGGATCATCACTGACAACGGTACAAATCTCAACAATACTATGATCACCGCATTGTGCGAGCAATTCAAGATTCAACATCACAATTCTTCTCCCTATTGGCCGAAGATGAATGGTGTTGTCGAAGCTGCAAATAGAAACATTAAAAAGATCATACAGAAAATGACAGTCACATACAAAGACTGGCATGAGATGTTACCATTCTCTCTCCATGGATATCGTACCACGGCTCGCACATCAACCGGGGAAACACCTTATTCTTTGGTTTATGGCATGGAGGTTGTCTTGCCTATCGAGGTTCAGATCCCATCTCTAAGGATTATGAAGAATGCAGGATTGAACGAAGACGATTGGATCCAGACTCGACTTGATCAACTGAATTTGATTGATGAAAAGAGACTTTCTGCTGTTTGCCATGGTCAAATGTATCAAAAACAGATGATCAAGGCTTTCAACAAGAAAGTCAGGTGCCAAGTGTATCAAGTTGGAGATTTTATGATCAAACGCATCATCTTGCCACAAGGTGATCCCATGGGCAAATGGACTCCTACCTATGAAGGACCATTTGTAATCAAAAACATTTTATCTGGTGGGGCAATGATCTTGACCACCATGAATAGCAACGACCTGCCGCACCGTGCAAACGCGGATATAGTCAAAAGATAATACGCATAAGAGACCCGCTAGGTTGACATACCTAGGCAAAACAAGGGCATCCCGGCGAACCAAAAGGGTTCGGGAAAAAATTAGGGATAAAACAAAAAAAAATTGTACACCCGGCAAGTTGAAAACCCGAAGGGGCGACTTGGGCAAAAAAGGGTTTCCCGGTGGACTGAAAACCCGAAAGGGAGGTCCAGGCAAAAGTTAGGGAATTAAAGTGTATGAATATGTCCCATTGGATCACTTTACGGACACCCTTTGGCTTCCACTGACAAACTCAGGGTTTCTGATCAATTCAATCATCTTTGGACAAGGCAACAAATAGATGAAATGCTCAGAGATACAAAGGCTATAGAAGAATGGAAACCCCATGGGATTATTACACATAGCTATCTTTTCTTTTTATCAAATTTTTCTTTTTTTTATGACAGCATTCTCTTACCAGAATGTTTGTCCCCTTCTACAAAAATACTTACTCAAAGTCAATACAAAGATATCCCTTTGAAAGTGCAAAAAATTATTTGTCTTTTCTTTACACTTGTGTTTTGTTTACAAAAACGTCCACTGATTCATTTTTGAACATATGCATTTGAACATAATTACTGTTTACAACTATAAAAAAAAAGAGGCAATTACTGATAGGTTGAAAGGATAGGGAAATACCTCTAGGCCATCCCACAAGTAATCCCCTGCAGTACGTCATTTAAATCCCCAACAGAACAAAGTTTCAAATTATTGATCCCGTGTAGAAGTCGTCAAATTTCTCAGAATTCCCCAATAGGATTTCACAAGCAGCACATGGCATTTCCCTTACAACAGAGTTTATTTCTCAAAAAGGAAATTCACCAATACTTCAACTTCAAGACGTGAAGACTTACATATCCTCAGCGGCAGTCAGGGATTTATTTTCCCTAAATCCAACAGCAGTACAGCAAATTAGCTCACATGCGCATACATTGCATTCATATATCATAAACATTGATAAAGCAAATACGTCACATCATACATTTCATGCAACATGACTTTGCCATTTAGCTAACATTTTACCTTTTTCAGGATAAGATTAACAGCTACCATTAACAATATTCAAAACTTGATACAGTACAGATACGCTCCAGACACGGATGTCATTCTGATTTTCATTCAGATTCAACTTTCAGATACAGTTCATATACGCTCCAAATACGGATGCCATCATGTTACTCATTCAGATTCAAACTTCAGATGCAGTATAGATATGCTCCAGACATGGATGCCATTCTGATACTTAATCAAAGCCTCTTCCAGATACAGTACAGATATGCACCCGACGCGGATTCCATTTTGATACTAATTTAGAACCTCTTTCATATACAATTTAGATACGCTCCAGACACGGATGCCATTCTAATACTCATTCAAAACCTCTTTCAGATACAGTTCAGATACGCTCCAAACACGGATGCCATTCTGATACTCATTTTAGAATCATCTCCCAGATACAGTTCAGATACGCTCCAGACACGGAAGCCATTCTGATACTCATTCTTCCAGCTTACAAATTACAATTCAACAATCACTCTTGGATGGCATCTACAAGCCCATCTCCTAAAGCTTGCTATCACCTCTCCAATGGCATCTATAAGCCCATTCCTTCTATCATCGTATCGATGAGTGCAAATTTCTGGGCACTCTAGTGTCCAATCATCTTCCACCTTCGAGTCACGAATGGCAAAACTTTCCAGTCTAACTCTTCAGGTTTAAGAAGATTGAACAGGGGCAGCTGTTGTACCCCAAATTTTTCCCTCTCACTTATCAAGAATTTTCTTACAAGATCTCTTTGACTTAAGACTGCATTAAGGTTTGACCAGCTCAAGACACTTCCTCGTGCACTGATGAGCAAAATTAGGGTTTGAGTTTGCACAAGGTTTTTTGAACTTCCAATGACCCATATGACTTTCATGGATCATTATGGACCCCTAAGATTTCTCATGTCAAGTTTCAAGTCTTGAATCACACTTTTGATCAGTCAATTGGACAGTTGACCTAAAAATCAACTATATTGGGGAAAAAGTCAACAATGGCCAATTTACAGTCAAGCTTCATAATTTTTTATCCACATCAACATATTAGACTCATATGTATCATTTGATCAAGTTTGAACCATAATTCCTCAAAAAAATTGATCAAATCATCAAAAGGGCAAAATGGTCAAAATTAGGGTTTTGACTGGGAAGGGGCAATTTCTGATTTTTGACCTAGCAAATGATCAATTGGTTTGAAGCATGATTTCAAGAGTTAAAATTCATCATTTTGACATAATAACATGATTCAAAACATTACAAATCCATTAGATTGACAGATGAATTTTTCAGTCAACTGATCAAAAGTCAACTGTACACTGAAAAGTCAAACTTTGACTTTTTGGTCAAAATCAAGTGCCAAAGATCATAATTCATCAAAACATGTCAAAATGTGAAACTTCTTCATCAATAAATAAAGGATTCAAGATTTTGTTTTGAAAAGTTGAAATTTCTTAACTTAGAAATTTTTCTAAGTATAGAAAATTTCTTATTTTTTGTCAACTTTGAGCCAAGTTTTCACCATGATGCAAGATGATTCAAAGGAAACTTCCAACATGAAAATTGTAGATCCCCGTGAAATCTACAACTTTGCTTCACACAATTTCTCCTAAAAATGCTTGGATCTCAAGATATAATTTTATGAATACATGCTCATGAACTAAAATAACTTAGTAAAATTTTGCCCTAGTTAGGCAAATTTTTTACCTAACTTCATGGCAATTTTTCACATAGTTCCAAAGGGTATTTTCAAAAGCAATTCAAAGATGAGTTGTATAGCACATTGCAAGATTTCCAAAATGTCCAAGAACTCCTTGAGATCATTCTTGAGTATGGAGAATCGAAGAGATGAAGTTGGTGATTTATCACTTTGATTTCAAGCCATTTCATGATGAACAAAAATTCAAATCCAAGCCTAGGCTGCATAATCTTTGCTTTGCAGGCCTCTAACTTAACTTTCACTCCATAATTAAATGTTTTAATAGCTGTTGGAAGCTTTAAGCCAAGCATTGAATGCATTGTACAAGAATAAATTCCATTTTGGGGAGAAAGGCAACATTGCCATTTTGAAAAAGCAAGCTTTATTCAAAGTCAGCTTGTATTGAGCCTTGCACTTGTTTTTTCTGCACAAACACACTCCACTCAATCAGAACAAGCATGTTTAAAGGACTCAGCCCCCCTACAAGCTTGGTACTACACCTTGGAACCATGCTTTCTAGCTTTTCTTCACAAACCAGAAACCAAGAAAACATGTGAGTTTTTGAAATCTGAGTTGTTACAAGACTTAGGACCTTTTGCTTATAAGTAAAGACATTATTTGCAAGTTTACACACGAAGGATAAGACTCCAAAACACTCCAAAACACTTTGCAACTGAAAATCTGCCATAGCTTGATAGTTTTGAACCTTACACAGCCATCTTCAAATCCACTCGTGCGTATTGAGTTTTTAACCACCCAAACACTTAATATACATCATGTCTAAGTGATCCAGGCCCATGTTCCCTCACTGTAACTCCTCCTCCATCATCCACCATTTTCAAATATCAAGCTTGCAGGTTGACTTGAGTAGAGAGATTCAGAGACTTTCAGGACAAAGTAAGGATTGGAATACACTCAGTGAGGTCCAGGCAAGCTAAACAGATCCTCAGGCCTTCTCAAAACTTGCTCAAACTCCATTCACAATCTCAGCTGCAAGAGGTAAAAACTCAAACTTCTATCTATTCATACAAGCATCATTTATTCTTGATTTGTGAAAGCAAAATGTAGATATCCTTGCTCTAAAGCTAACCATGTTCATAGATTTCATTTATACTAACTGTGCATAGAGAATTTTGGATTTGAAATTTCTGCAAAAATTAGGTTTCAAATTAGGACCAGTAAAATTAGATCTTATCTTTGACTTTTAGTATGCATAAATTATATGGTTGAACTCGTGGGAAGAAACATTATAACTTTCATGTTTGAACTTTCTATTTTTATGGAGAAATGAAGAAGATACAGGTGATCCGGCCATGGCTCAAGGTTGAATATGAAGTTGCCTTCAAGGGGCATTTTCTAATATATATTTATGTTTGTGTTTATATAAACGGATGTACAGCCACCCTAGTGGTAAGGCAGCGCGCGTAAATGCTAGATGTCATGGGTTCGAGCCTCAGCGCGCTGCCTTTTGCAATTTTCTCACATTTTTTTATCTTTTTTTGTCACTTTGCAGCGCTGGGCTTTTTGTTTCATGGGCCTATGATTTTTTTGCTAACCTTCTGCATCCTGTTTACTTGTGACACCCCTGGCCCAATATCATTTTATTTATTTATTTTATTTTCTTAAATATATTTTTCTTAATATTAAAAATCCTAAAAAATATAAAAATGATAAACTTATATTTTCGCTTGTTTTATTTTATTTTTCTCACATAAAATATTTTTATTTAGTTGTATATTATCTATTTTTATTAAATAAACTTTGCAAATTAAATTATAACTAGTTTAATATTTATTTTTTCTTTATACCCCTTAAATATTTATTTTAATATAAAAAAAAGACCAAAAATACCTCATAATGCCATATATTATTTTCAAGACAAAAGATACAAAAAATACTTTTTTTTTCATAAAGAAACTTATTTTCTTTTAATCAAATAGAATTAAGGTTTATTCAAAAACCTTTTCTTAAATGATTCCTTTCCTTAGTTAATTTAAGTTAATCTTGATTTACTTATTTTCTAAAATTAGGTTTTAGGTTAAAGATTTTCCATATAAAAAAACAAACAAAAATCTTCTTTACATTTACATATCTTTGCATATTTAATTCATCTTGTATACTATTTATTCAAATTATTTGTACAAATTCAATTTGGTTTTAATAGAATTAATTAGGTTTATATTATTGCAATCCCCATTCATAAATTGTATACCCCCCTCCCACAAATGTTGTAATAGCATAGTAACTTTAAATTTCGCAATTTATCGCTTTTATATAACATGCTAGTAATTAGGGTTTGTATGGAAAGAATAAAACCAATCAAATAGAAAAACCCTAATTCAAGACAAAATCAAGCATGAAAATGACACACTTGCACACAAGCACCCCTAGGGTTACCCCACTTGATTTCCTTATACAAAATGGCCATATTACACATGTAAGGTGTCTTAGCAAAAACAAACAAATACAAGATCATAGTCCCTCGATGACGCTATTCAAAGTTGCCTTACAAAAATGATCTTAGTCCCTCAAAAATGCTAAGATACTTTGCAATATTACTAATCATGGCTATACGATGACCCAAGCCCATCCCGTTTACATCCAAAGATAGGGTTGCTTACCAAATCAATGGTAAGACAACAATGTCAAAGGGAAAGAAAATGAACAAGAAAGACATTTGAGTAGGTAGATTTCTTTTAGTTACTTGATCCATTTCAAAACAAATATCTTTGCTATTTTCAAAAACAAACACCTACACATTTCCAACATTTTACAAATATTGAAAACATTTTCAAAAAGATCAACATCTTTGTATACATTCTTACGAACGAGAATCATTACAAAGATTGCCTAAACAATGGCCTCTTTTACAAAATACTTTCAAAATCACACAAAGCACAATTTCAAACAAAAGCAAGTGATCTAGCAAGTAACTAAGAGCCCATGGAAAATCATGGATGAAAAGGGTGCTAAAACCTTCCCTTTTTATAATCTACCCCCCGAACTCAAGAAATAATCTCAAAGGTCTTTCCTGTGCTTTTTCCCCTTTCCTTTTGGATAAAAGAAAAGTTGGTGGCGACTCTTGCTAAACCGCAACATTTACGATCAAACGCAAAATCTCCAAGTCAGTTCTCCCACCATATCACATATGGCATCGGCCCAAAAGTATTTTGGAAGACCATGTTCATTGATCATAGTTCTCCTAAGTTCTTCTAGAACACGATTTTTACGCTCAACAACTTTATTTTAGTGAGGTGTTCTAGGAGCATAAAAATTATGATCAATGCCATTTCTTTCACAATATTCATCAAAAAAGTGATTTTTGAATTCGCCTCCATGGTCACTTCGGATGGTAACAATTTTTGTATTCAACTTGTTTTGAGATAATTTGGCAAATTTTTCAAAAGCATAGAAAGTGTCACTTTTGTTTGCTAAGAATATCGTCCAACAAAATCTAGAGTAGTCATCGACTATAACGAAGCCATAATAATTTCCACCTAGACTTTTAATTCTAGATGGTCCAAATAGGTCCATATGGAGGAGTTCAAGTGGTTTCGTTGTAAAGATGACATTTTTAGATTTAAAAGAGACTCGTGTTTGTTTACCCATTTGACAAGCATCACATAGATGATCTTTTGAAAATTTGATTTTGGGTAAGCCAATCACAAGATCTTTAGATATGATTTTATTTAGCAAATCAAAGTTAATGTGTGCTAATCGCCTATGCCAAAGCCATGAGTCTTCACTCATGGTGACTAAGCATTTAGCACATGTTAGGGACACATCATTCAAGTCAAGCATATATACATTGTTTACCCTCAAGCCCTTAAACATATCCTCTTTCTTATCATTATGTTCGATTATGCATTCATCCTTTAGAAAAGAAATTTTATAACCTTTTTCGCATAATTGACTAATGCTAATAAGATTATGTTTAAGGCCTTCAACTAATAGGACATCTGAGATAGTGGTGGATGAGGGATTACCTACACTACCTTTACCGAGTATTGCTCCATTGTTGTTATCACCATAAGTAACAAAATATTTCTTCTTTGCCACAAAGTCAAAGAATAGCGAAATGTCACCCGTCATGTCTCTTGAGCAACCACTATCGAGAAACCATCTTCTCTCGAAAGGATCAAGACATTCCACCTGAAGTATCTAACATGGGAGATAGGTATCCAACATTCATTAGGTCCTTGAGTGTGAGTTGAACATGTGTTGCCTTTGGGGAACCATTGATATATGCCTTTAGGTACTAAGAGTCTCCTAAATCGACATTTACTAATAGTATGTCCCTTCTTGCAACAATATAGGCAAGACATATCTAAGTGAAATCTACTCTTGCTATCTTGATCCCTTACTTCATAGGTATATTTTTGATATGGATTAATCATGATTTTTCTGAAGTTTGAGCGATCGATAGCAAATGTAATCTTAGGTTGTAAAGCTTTGTCTAGTTTGGCTTTGAGAGTTCTAACTTCTTTTTTCAAAACATTACAAGTGTTGTACCCCAAAATTTTCCCTCTCATTTATCAAGACTTTTCTCACAAGATCTCTTTGACTCAAGACTGGATTAGGGTTTGATCAGCTCAAGACATCTCATCTTGCACTGATGACCCAAAACTAGGGTTTGGAATTGCACAAATATTTTTGGACTATCAATGTTTCATTTGACTTTCAAGTATAAACATGGACCCCTAAGATTACTTATGTCAAGTTTCAAGCCTTGAATCCCATTTTTGATCAATCAATTGGACAGTTGACCTAAAAATCAGTTGTATAGGGGGAAAAGTCAACCATGGCCAATTTACAGTCAAGCTTCATAATTTTTATCCACATCAACATTTTAGACTCATATGTATCATTTGATCAAGTTTGGACCACAATTCCTCAAGAAATTTGATCAAATCATCAAAAGGGCAAAATGGTCAAAATTAGGGTTTTGACTGAGAAAGGGCAATTTCTGATTTTTGACCTAGAAAATGACCAATTGTTTTGAAGCATGACTCCAAGGGCTCAATTGCATCATCATGACCTAATGAAATGTTTCAAAACATTGCAAATCCATTGGATTGATAAATGAAATTTGCAGTCAACTGATCAAAAGTCAACTGTATACTGAAAAGTCAAACTTTGACTTTTTGGTAAAAATCAAATGCCAAGGATCACAATTCATCAAAACATATCAAAATGTGAAACTTGTTCATCAAGAAATCAAAGATTGAAGATTTGGTTTTGAAATTTGAAATTTTCTTAACTAAGAAATTTTTCTAAGTATAGAAAATTTCTTATTTTTTCTCAACTTTAAGCCAATTTTTCACCATGATACAAGATGATTCAAAGAAAGTTCCCAACATAAAAGTTGTATATATCCATGAAATCTACAACTTTTCTTCACACATTTTCTCCTAAATATGCTTAGATCTCAAGATATAATTTTGTGAATACATGCCCATGAACTAAAATAACTTAGTGAAATTTTGCCCTAATTTAGGCAGGTTTTTGACCTAACTTCATGGCAACATTTCACCTAGTTCCAAAAGGAATCTTGAAATTAATTTCAAATATGAGTTATAGAGCATGTTGAAAGCTTTCCAA
Organism: Vicia faba; assembly: GCA_948472305.1. NCBI lineage: Eukaryota > Viridiplantae > Streptophyta > Magnoliopsida > Fabales > Fabaceae > Vicia > Vicia faba. The sequence goes on along the minus strand of OX451738.1, from coordinate 1,311,965,228 downwards.
AATATCAAAGAACTCGTTGAGATCATTTTTGGTTAAGGAGAATCGAAGAGATGAAGTTGGCAATTTCTCACTTTGATTTCAAGCCATTCCATGAAGAACAAAATTCAAATCTGAACCTATGTTGCCTAATCCTTGCTTTAAAGGTATCAAACTTGTTTATCACTTCATAATTTAATTCTTACACAGTTGATAAAACCTTAACCCAAGCATAAGAGTCTTTGTCCAAGCTTTAATTCCATAAATGGCACAAAGTTGCCATTGCCATTTTAGTAAAGCATAACATTTGCAACTTTTCACTTCTTGAGCTTTGCACCAGTTCTCTATACACACACAAGTCCTATAAACCAAAAGCAAGTTGTCTAGGACTTGTACCAACTCCAAGCAGGCCTGTACAAGCATGTAGAGAGTTGTCTCCTCACTTTTCTTAAAGGACAAGCAATAGAGCAAAAAGCCTACAATTGAGAAATTTGTTGTGGAGCTGACTGGAAACCTTCTCTATACTTATACACAAACACATTGCAACCTAACACACGATTTCTCAAGGTCAGAAACTCTCTAAAACTCCCTACACCAAAAACCTGTCATAACTTGCAGTTTGAGACCAAGCATAGCAATCCAAAAATCTACTCGTGCGTTTCAAGTTCTAATCACTGAAACATTTAACCTACCTCATATCTAAGTGTTCCAGACCATCACCCCTTCACTGTAACTCCTCCTTCTCCATCTGCCATTTTTGCATTTTAAGCTTGCAGGTTGACTTGGATAGAGAGATTCAGGCACTCTCAAAGCAAGGCAAGGATTAGAACACACTCAGGGAGGTTCAGGCAAGCTAAAGGAATCTTCAGGCCTTCATAAAACTCACTCAAACTCCATTCACGATCTCAGCTGAAGAAGGTAAGAACTCTAACTTCTATCTCTTCATACAAACATCCATTGGTCTCGATTTGTGAAAGGAAAATGTAGATATTATTGTCCTAAAGCCAACCACGTGCATAGATTTCATTTATGTTCATTATGTATAGAGAATTTTAGATTTCAAATTTCTGTAAAAATTAGGTTTAAAATTAGGGCCATTGAAATTAGCTTTGATCTTTGACTGATAGTTTACATGAGTTACATGGTTGAAATCATGGGAAAAAGTACTATCATTTTCATGTTTGAGGTTTCCATTTTCATGGAGAAATTAGAAAGATATAGAGGTTCTGGCTAGCTTGAGGAAGAATATGAAGTACAGGGCAAGGAGGCCTTATGTGTTATGTGTTTTTTATTTCATATGAACTAACGGATGTACAGCCACCCCAGTGGTAAGGCAGCGCGCTGAGAATGCCAAGGTCATGGGTTCGAGCCTTGGTGCATGCCTTTTGCATATTTTCTCATTTTTTGCCATTTTTCTCATTTTTGCAACGCTGGGCTTTTGTTCATTTGGGCTTATGTTTTTTCTAATGTTACCTCCTGATTACTCAGGACACCCCTGGCCCAATTTTATTTTCATTTATTTATTTTATTTTTGTTCATTTCATTAAATATTTTCTTTAACATAAAAAATCATAAAAAATATAAAACATGATAAATATTGCATTTTTTTATTTTATTTTATTTTTCACATAAAAAATATTTTTATTAAATTCTATACTAACTATTTTTCTTAAATAAACTTGTAACATAAAATAGACTTAGATATATTTTTATCCCTTTTTCTTCATACTTGTAAATATTTATTTTGACATATAAAAAGATTAAATATTTTCATAAATATTATTTATTATTTTAAGACAAAAAATACACAAAAATAATACTTAAAGAACTTTATTTTCTTAAGTAAGAAATTAGGGTTAACCACTTTTCAAGAAATAATTTCCTTTTTAATATTATTAGGTTTTATTCAAAACTCTTCTTTATATGAAAAACAAAACAAAAATCTTTTTCTTGCATACATATCATTGCATATTTATATTGTATATTATTTATTCAAATATTGGTACAAATTCTATTTGGTTGTAATAGCTTAATTAGATTTACATTATTGCAAATCCTCATTCATAATTTGTATACCTCCCTCCCATAAAATGTTGTAATAGCATAGTAATATTTAAATTACGTAATTTACCACTTTTATATACCATGCTAGTAATTAGGGTTTTAATGGAAAGATCGAAACAAATCAAATAGAAAACCCTAATCCAAGACAAAATCAAGCATGAAAATAATACACTTGCACACAAGCACCCTTAGGGTTACTCCACTTGGTTGCGTTGCATGAAAAATGGCCATATTACGCATGCGAAGTATCTTGGCAAAAACAAACAAGTATAAGATCATAGTCCCTCGATGACGCTATTGAAAGTTGCCTTACAAAATGATCTTAGTCCCTCAAAAAATGCCAAGATACTTTGCAACATTGCTAATCATGGTTATACAATGACCCACGCCCGTCCCGTTTTCATCCAAAGATAGGGTTGCTTACCAAATCAATGGTAAGACAACAATATCAAAAGAAAAGAAAATGAACAAGAAAGACATTTTGAGTAGGTAGATTACTTATAGTTGCTTTCTTAATTTCAAAACAATTATCCTTGATATTTTCAAAACAAACACACATATTTCCAAACATCTTACAAAGATGGAAAAACATTTTCAAAAAGACAAACATCTTTGTATACATTCATACGAACGAGAATCATTACAAAGATTTCCTAAACTATGGCCCCTTTTACAAAATACTTTCAAAACCACACAAAGCACAATTTCAAAACAAAAAAAGCAAGTGATCTAGCAAGTAACTAAGAGCCCATGGAAAACCATGGATGAAAAGGGTGCTAATACCTTCCCTTTTCATAATCTACCCCCCGAACTCAAGAAACAATCTCAAAGGTCTTTCATGTGCTTTTTCACCTTTCCTTTTTGGATAAAAGAAAAGTCGGTGGCGACTCTTGCTAACCGTAACATTTGCGATAAAACGCAAAACCCTCAAGTCAGTTCTCCCACCGTATCACAAAACTGGCGACTATGCTGGGGACTCTTATAAAAGTGGGGTTAGCTTAATTCTAGATCACATTTATTTGCTTACATTGTTTGACTTGTATGCTTTACGTTATGGTTCTTTATTTGGGTTTGAAATCCTCTACCCAATTTGGGATATATTATAGGTAAATAGCAATACGTTATGGAAACTGTGCGGGGTATACCGATATGGTCTAAGCAATAGCTATGTTAGTGTGACATATTTATGGGTATCGGTAGCCTTTGAGTCAATCAAAGAGAATACGGGGCCGTTGAGTGATGTCATAAAGCACTAATGAACTTCTAGAACCCTTTATTTGACCAACTTGGCCTTTAGGATGTAGTGAGATGACCGGCTTTGGTGCAGTCCGAAGTTGGTAGATACTCGATACTACACTCATTGAGGGTTGGTTTCTTGGGATATTTCGGTCGCCATTAAAGAGGCTTGAGCTGAAACAATGACCAGGGAAACAATCCGGTGATATTGAGCTCCTTAGAACCTGGTTACTATTATTAGGACAGGTTTAAGACAACTAAAATTCAATAGGGTACTTACCTATAAAACCCCATGCAAACCTAAACTAAGAACTTGTTTGCTTTGCTTGTATATGCATACTTGTACATAACATCATGGACATCATGAACATCACATGCATCTACTAACCATTTAAAGGATTTTGGATATTCATCCTTGTTCTTGTTTTGTAGGATATGGATTCACTTTGCAGGAAAACTATCCAAGTCAACCTTGTAAGAATTCCTCCACAACTTAAGGAGCTAGTTCAAGGATCCATGAGAACTCTCCATTCACCGAGAGGCATGGTCGTCTACTCAACTTGGTCACCTCCAACACATATGAGGATATGATAAAGGTGCTCTTTCAGTTCTTTGATCCTTTGCACCATTGCTTCACATTTCCCGACTATCAGCTTGTGCCTACTTTGCACTCATCTGATGTCACAACTCATTGGGAAACTAGAAGTGGTGTCAAAGGCTTCTTAGCAAAGTTCCTGTTTGAGAAAGCCCAAAGTTGTTGGAATTCCTTAGACTTGCAAGCCTTTAAGATAATTGTGGCTCTTCTTATCTATGGGATGGTCTTATTTCCCAATCCTAACCAACTTATAGATGTGAGCACCGTCAAAATATTCATATCACACAACTCGGTGCCTATATTGTGAGGGGGTATCCTACACTCTTTTCACACTCGCACAATGAGGAAAAGAGGTGTACTTATGTGTCGCACTCCTCTCCTGGAAAGATGGTTTATTTCTCATCTTCCCCAATCAGTCTTAAAGAACGAGCAAGGTTCAAAGTGGTCACAAAGGTTAATGACGCTCAAACATTCAGATATCCATTAGTGCTCCTGATCTAAAGAGAATGTTATCATTGTTGACCGTTGTGGGGAATTCCCTAATGTCCCTCTACTTGGCATTAGGGGAGGCATCACCTACAACCCATGCTTAGCTTTAAGGCAGTTTGGTTACGCCCGAAGGGATGGCCCGCACGAGATGCTGATTCAAGGTTTGGTATTCAACTACAACAATGACGGTCAAGGTCTTCGCCAGAGATTCATCTGAGCTTGGAGGATGCTAAACAAGGTGGATAGTAAGACTTTGGGACACAAGAATTACATCCCTCTTGAGCCTTACCTCAAATGGGTACGAACCCGCGCTCAAAGTCTTATGATGCCTTATCCTTCCATTCTTCCGGTAATTATTGAGCATGTTAAGGAGGGAGATGTTCCATACATTATCCTACATCCTGACATGCCCATATCTCTTGAAGACCTACAAAGGGATTGGATACAGCTCAAAGGAGAACGAGATACTTTCGAAGCCCAATTCTACGCAAGCGTGAAGAAGGTTTTGGAACTCACAAGGCTACTTCAAGAGGAGCAGACTCTAAATGCCTACATAGAACAAAAGAGGATGCGCACTACTTTTTTATCTTAGAGTTTCATATTATTTTTCCCAAGGGGAATTGATGTACTCAAACTTTATCTTATTAATATAACGTGTGTTTCTTTTTGTCTAAAACGAACTTGAATATTTGAAATCCTTGAAAACATTGCATACGCACATATCATTCATCATAACATAAACAAGTCTTTTGCAACAAGTTTCCTCATCTCTCTACTGTTTATTTCAGTAAGATGGATCTCGAACAAACAGTCAAAGATCTCCAATATCAGAACGTGCAGTTTCAACAGTTGCTCATGACCCTAGCCAAGGGGAAAGAAGAGTTGAAGACTCTGCTGGCTGGGGAAAGGAAAAAGAAAACAAAGAAAGTCACTGGGGTTTTAAACATGGGGAGAAGATTTCAGAGGCAGACTAGAAGAACCTTGAATTTTGCAATAACATCTGGTGAAGGAGAGGGGAAAGGAAAGGAAACAGCGGTTCCGTCAGAATCTGAAGAGGAGGAAGAAGAGGAAGACTACTCTGAGGAACAGTACCCTTCAGCTGATGACAAGTATAGACATCTCGAAGAGCGGTTGAGCGCGATGGAAATCCAAAAGGTGTCGGGCTTGGACTTTAAGGAATTGGGACTAGTATCGGGGATTGTGATTCCTCCGAAATTCAAAGTGCCTACATTTGCCAAATATGACGGAGTGTCATGCCCTAAAATGCATCTCTGGTCATATGTGAGAAAGATCCAAACACACTCCGCTGATAAAGACTTGTGGGTGCATTTTTTCCAAGATAGTCTATCTGGAACACAACTCAATTGGTTTTACCAACCGGAAAGGGCCAACGTCCATAATTGGGAAGATCTTGCCACAACTTTCTACAAGAAATATCAATATAATGCTGATTTGGCGCCTACCCGTACTCAACTTCAGAGTATGGCTATGGCTTCCAATGAGGGTTTCAAGGATTACACGCAGAAATGGAGAGATCTAGGTGGAAGAGTTCAACCCCCTCTGTCTGAAAGGGAATTGGTGGACATGTTCTTAGGCACTCTGTCGGGCCCTTTCTTCAACCATTTAATTGGAAGCTCATCTGTAGGATTTACTGAGTTAATACTGTCCGGAGAGAGGGTGGAAGCTGGCATAAAAAGTGGAAAGATTCAGAAGGATTAATCTTCTTTTACAGCTATGAGGAAGCCTTTTATTGGGAAGAAATAAGTAGCTTCTATATATCCACAAAGGAACCAAGGGAGAGCCAAACACCGACCAATGGTAGGGGTTGTTATGATCCCAAAGCCTACATCTGATCAACCAAGAAGTAATCAACCGAGGGTGGAAAGGCCAGTCCAGCAATTCACCATAATCAATATGACTCTGTCCCAAGTATTACCGCATCTTCTGAAATCCAATTTGGCAACTTTAAAAGAAGCTCTAAAAAACCCCAACACAGCGTCCCCTCATTATCACCCAAATGCCCGTTGCCATATCACTCCGAAAGTCCGGGTCATGACACTAACAACTATTGGGCCTTGAAAAACAAAATTTAAGACCTTATAGAGGCGAAAGAAATTGAGTTTGATGCGCCCGAGAAGCCAAACGTCATTTCTGCTCCTATGCCCAGACATGGTCACAACACCAATGCTATTGAAGAAGATTTGTTTGTTACCACAGTTGATGAACTCATGACTCCACTCCCAATCATTAAGATAAACTTGTTAAAAGCCGGTGTATTCCCGGGTTGTAATGAAGACTGCCACCTCTGTTTATCCTCACCAATTGTTTGCCCTTTGTTGAAAACAAGCATTCAACGCTTGATAGACAACAAAGAGATCATGTTTGAAAGTACTCTTGTTTCACCTGTTCTTATTGAAGACGTTTCAATTATTATCATCTCCACCAATTCTTCCAGTGTCCCCAAAAGACCCGTTAGAATTACATCAGTTCCGAAAACTACTCCTCTTATAATCACAATGCCTGGGCCAGTCCCATATGAATCAGACAAAACTGTGTCGTGGAATTACGATGGGGACATCTATTACCATGGCATCAAACAAGATGGGCTGGCCGCCATAGAGATAAACTCAGAAGAAGAAGATTTCGACATTAGCAATATTGCCAGAACTAGTAAGATTACCCGAAGTGATAGGATCTTTTCTCCAGAAATTGCCCCCCCAAAGGCAGTTTTTGGACTTGTGGCTGCTCCAAAGGTTACTTCCGTACCAATAATCATCTTTGCAAGTGCTCCTATTGACAAAGCCGTTATAACCCCTGCTGTCATTCCTACCAACACTCCTGCTGCTGAAACTCGAGGAAAAAGTACTCAAGAAGAGCATGTCCGGACGAAGGCTCAATCACTGACTATCCCCGAGACCTCCAAGAAAGAAATGGAGGAGATCTTAAAAATAATAAAAAGGAGTGACTACGACGTAGTTGAACAGTTGGGGAAAACTCCCTCCAAAATCTCCATGTTGGCATTGCTATTGTGTTCCGAGGCATATGAGAAAGCCTTGGTGAAGTTCCTAAAGACAGCCCATGTGCCTCAAGAGACGTCTGCTGATCAATTTCAAGATTGCATGGCCAACTTGACAGTGGATAACGGCCTAGGCTTCTCAGATGTTGATCTGACACCAAGGGGAAGAAAGCACAACGAGGCATTACACGTCTCTATGGAATATAGAGGCACAACTATGGCCTATGTCTTGGTGGACACTAGCTCATCTTTGAATGTTCTACCGAAGAAAGCTCTCGACAAACTAGACTGTGAAGGACTGATGTTAAAGCCAAGTAACATTGTCGTAAGGGAATTTGATGGCTCAAAAAGGATGGTACACGGGGAGGTGGATATCCCCATAAATGTTTGGACTCAAACTTTCAATTAAACCTTTTATGTAATGGACATCCACCCCTCTTACTCATGTCTGCTAGGACGGCCATGGATCCATAATGATGGCGCTCTCACCTCTACATTGCACCAGATGCTGAAATATTCGGTCCAAGGAAAGATTATCACTGTCCACGGAGAGGAAGAGTATATGATTAGCCACCTCAATTCCTTCAGGTATGTGGAATTGGACGGCGAGTTCATTGAAACTCCTTTTCAACATTTCGAAGAGGTCCCCCAAGAGGTAGCAGTGACCAAGATTGTGTCCCAGATTCCCAAGATTACAAGACCCCCACTCCGGATGTCATCTCTAAAGGACGCCAAAGCAGTAGTAGAGGAGGGTGGATGCACCATTTGGGGGAAACTTCCGGATATTCCGTATAAATCTGACAAATTTGGCTTAGGTTTCACTTCAAGTGCTCAAAAGGTTGTATGTCGTGCCTGTGCTGGAGGGCCACCCTTTAAGATTAGTAACCGAGAGGTTAATGTGGTAGAAGATGGTGAAGAGGATTGCAGCTTGGAGGATTGGATCTTTCCTACTATTAATGGAGGACTCCGCAATTGGGAGGCCAAAGACTTTGTCCCAATAACTTTCATCCCTCAGTAATTCATCTTTACATTTTGATTGGACCTGTAATATTCAAAAACAATTCGCACTCTTAAAACCTTGTGTCTTGCCCGAGGCACAATGGTCCATTTGTAAGGGTTATTATTTCATCTTCATATGACATTCAATGAATCATGGGCGTTTTTCGCATACAAACTTTTGTGCTCATTGTTTTTCTTTTACATTTTATTTTTAAGGATGGCTATAGCCTTACACACACCCACACTCACAAATGCAGGTACCCCTCCATTCTGGATCCCATGGGTAACGATACTGCTATGGCCTTTTGTGACTCTGAGGATCTAATCTACCAAGCCTAAGACAGAGGTGAGGAAGATTGTGAAGTACCAGGGGAACTGGCCAGACTACTACAACATGAGGAAAGAACCATTCAGCCTCACGAGGAACCTGTGGATACAATCAACCTGGGTACCGAGGAGGATAAAAAAGAAGTTAAGGTGGGTGCCAATTTAGAACCTAGTGTCAAGGAGCTTCTGATTTAGCTGTTGCATGATTATGTTGAGATCTTTGCCTGGTCATATGAAGACATGTCAGGACTTGATACAGACATCGTGGTACATCGTCTGCCTACAAGAGAAGATTGTCCACCAGTAAAACAAAAAGTCTGCCACATGAGACCTGATATGTCAGAAAAGATCAAAGCAGAGGTCGTGAAGCAATTTAATGTTGGATTCTTAGTTGTCACTTCCTATCCTCAATGGGTTGCCAACATTGTTCCTGTACCTAAAAAAGACGGCAAAGTACAAATGTGTGTGGACTATAGATATTTGAATAAGGCAAGCCCTAAAGATGATTTTCCACTCCCCCACATTGATATCCTGGTTGACAATACATCATAACACAAAGTGTTTTCCTTCATGGACGGATTCTCGGGTTACAACCAAATCAAAATGGCACCTGAGGACATGGAGAAAACAACATTTGTCACACAGTGGGGCACATTCTGCTACAAAGTGATGCAATTCGGATTGAAGAATGATGGGGCAACCTATCAACGCGCCATGGTAGCTTTATTTCATGACATGATACATCATGAAATAGAGGTCTACATAGACGATATGATAGCCAGATCACAAACAGAAGAAGAACACCTTGATCACTTATAAAAGATGTTTGAGAGACTGAAGAAGTACAAGCTAAGGTTGAATCCAAGCAAGTGCACATTTGGAGTACGATCCGGTAAACTCCTAAGCTTTGTCGTACGTAACAAAGGTATTGAGGTCGATCCTACCAAAGTTAAAGCAATACAAGAGATGCCTGCTCCTCGTACTGAAAAGGAAGTCAGATGAATCTTGGGACGCTTGAACTATATTACCAGATTCATCTCTCACCTAACAGCTACTTGTGAGCCAATCTTCAAACTATTGAAGAAATATCAAGTAGTTAGATGGAATGATGAATACCAGGTTGCTTTTGACAAAATCAAAGAGTACTTACAAGATCCTCTTGTACTGATGCCACAGTCGAGGGAAGACCGTTGATCATGTATCTGACTGTTTTAGAAAACTCAATGGGGTGTGTATTGGGGCAGCATGACGAGTCTGGCCGAAAAGAGCACGCTATTTATTACCTGAGCAAAAAGTTTACCGACTGTGAAACCAGATATTCACTGCTCGAGAAAACTTTTTGCGCTCTGGCATGGGCTGCTCGTCGGCTAAGATAGTATATGCTGACTCATACTACCTTGTTGATATCTTAAATGGATCCGATAAAGTACATCTTCGAAAAACTTGCTCTTTTTGGGAGAATAGTGAAATGGAAGATGATCCTAATGGAGTACGACATACAGTATACTACCCAAAAAGCTATAAAGGGCAGTGTATTGGCTGATCACCTTGCTCACCAAGCTGTAGAAGACTATCAGTCCATGAAGTTTGAATTCCCGGATGAAAACATCATGACATTAGACAACTGTGAAGAAATAAGACCATATGACAGACCTGAACAAGGATCCTGATGGACCCTGTTCTTTGATGGAGCATCCAATGCACTTGGTAATGGCATCGGCAATGTACTCATATCTCCAGAAGGGTGTAATACTCCCTTTATTTCCAGACTTTGCTTCAACTGTACAAACAACATGGCGGAATACGAAGCGTGCATCTTTGGTCTCAGAGCTGCCATAGACTTGGAAATAAAATCTTTAGATGTGTTTGGAGATTCAACTTTGGTCATCAGTCAGATCAAAGGGGAATGGGACACTAAGCACCCAAACCTTATCCCTTACAAAGAACATGTTTTGACATTGCTACCACATTTTGAGAAGATTACCTTTAAGCATTTCCCGCGAGAAGAAAATCAGCTAGCAGACGCTCTAGCCACAATGTCGTCTATGTTTAAACTTAATTGGGATAACGAGGCTCCCCAGATCACCATTGAATGAATGGATGAACCAGCGCATTGTCACGAGATTAATACTGAAGAGGTAGTGGACCAACCTTGGTTTCATGAGGTTAAGAGGTATCTCGAGGCTCAAGAATATCCAGAAGGAGCTTCAATCAATGATAAGAAGTTCTTAAGGAGATTATCTGCTAAATTCTTTCTTAGTAATGGCATCCTGTACAAACGCAATCATGACTCCATTTTGCTTCGGTGTGTGGATAAGGTTGAAGCTGAAAAGATCATGGCTAAATTACAAGAAGGTACTTTTGGCACCCATTCCAGTGGGCATACGATGGCAAAGAAAATCCTACGGGCAGGATATTATTGGTCTACCATGGAAGCAGATTGCTATCAACATTCTCAAACCTGTCATAAATGCCAAATTTATGCTGACAAGGTGCACGTACCTCTGGTTCCTCTGAATGTCTTGACAGCTCCTTGGCCCTTTGCTATGTGGGGAATTGATATGATTGGAGAGATCAAGCATATAGCCTCCAATGGACACCGCTTCATCCTAGTGGCCATTGACTATTTTACAAAGTGGGTCGAAGCAGCTTCCTTCGCTTCTGTTACCAAGAATGTTGTTGCCCGCTTCATCAAGCAAAACCTCATTTGCCGGTATGGTATCCCGGAAAGGATCATCACTGACAATGGTACAAATCTTAACAACACTATGATCACCGCATTATACGAGCAATTCAAGATCCAGCATCACAATTCTTCTCTCTATCGGCCAAAGATGAATGGTGTTGTCGAAGCTGCAAATAAAAACATTAAGAAGATCATACAGAAAATGACAGTCATATACAAAGACTGGCATGAGATGCTATCATTCGCTCTCCACGGTTATCGTACCACGGCTCGCACATCAACCGGGGCAACACCTTATTCTTTGGTTTATGGCATGGAGGTTGTCTTGCCTATTGAGGTTCAGATCCCCTCTCTGAGAATTATGAAGGATGCAGGATTGAATGAAAATGATTGGATCCAGATTTGACTTGATCAACTGAACTTAATTGATGAAAAGAAACTTACTGCTATTTGCCATGGTTATATGTATCAAAAATGGATGATCAAGGCTTTCAACAAGAAAGTCATACGCCAAGTATATCAAGTTGGGGATCTAGTGATCAAACGTATCATTTTGCCACAAAGTGATCCCAGGGGAAAATGGACTCCTACCTATGAAGGACCATTTGTAAACAAGAACATATTCTCCGGTGGGGCAATGATCTTGACCACCATGGATGGCGACGACCTGCCACACCCTGCAAACACGGACATAGTCAATACTACGCATAAAAGACCTGCTAGGTTGACACACCTAGGCAAAACAAGGGGCATCCCGGCGAACCAAAAGGTTCGGGCAAAAATTAGGGATAAAATAAAAAAAATTGTACACCCGGAAAGTTGAAAACCCAAAAGGGCGACTTGGGCAAAAAAGGGTTTCCCGGTGGACTGAAAACCCGAAAGAGCGGTCCAGGCAAAAGTTAGGGAATTAAAGCGTATGATTATGTCCCGTCGGATCACTTGACGGATAACCTTTGGCTTCCATTGACAAACTCAGAGTTTCTGATCAATTCAATCATCTTCGGACGAGGCAAATAGACAAGATACTCGGAGAATGCAAAGGCTATAGCAGAATGGGAACCCCATGGGATTATTACACGTAGCTATCCTTCTCTGTATAAATTTTTCTTGTTTTACGACAGCATTCTCTTACTAGAATGTTTGTCCCCTCTGTACAAAATATTTATTCAAAGTAAATACAAAGATACCTCTTTGAAAATGCAAAAACTATTTGCCTTTTTCTTTACGCTTGTGTTTTGTTTACAAAAAACGTCCAATGATTCATTGATGAACATATGCATTTGAACATAATTATTGTGTACAAATAAGACAAATGGGAGAGACAATTACTAATGGGTTGAAAGAAAAGGAAAATGTCTCTAGGCTATTCCATAAGTAATCCCCTACAGTAAATCATTTAAATCCCCAACGAAACAAAACTTCAAGTTTTTAATCCCCAGTAGAAATCATCAAATTTCTCAGGATTCCCCAAGCAGATCTTACAAGCAGTACATGGCATTGCCCTCACAACAGAATTTACTTCTCTCAACAAGATTTCATCAGTACTTCAACTTCAAGACATAAAAATTCAACATATCCTCAACATCATTCAGGAATTTGTTTTCCTCAAACAAACAACAATACAACAAATCAGCTCACATGCGCATACATTGCATCCATATATCATAAAAATTAATGAAGAAAATACATTGCATCATACATTTCATGCAAACATAACTTTGTGTTTCAGCTAACATTTTACCCTTTTCAGGATAAGATTAACAGCTACCATTAACAATATGCAATCATGATACAGTTCAGATACGCTCCAGATGCGGATGCCATTCTGATACTCATTCAGATTCAACTTCATGATACAGTTCAGATACGCTCCAGACGTGGATGCCATTATGATACTCATTCATATTCAACTTTTAGATACAGTACGGATACGCTCCAAACACGAATGCCATTCTGATACTCATTCAGATTCAACTTCATGATACAGTTCAGATACGCTCCAGATGCAGATGCCATTATGATACTCATTCAGATTCAACTTTTAGATACAGTACGGATACGCTCCAGACACGGATGCCATTCTGATACTCATTCAGATTCAACTTTCAGATACAGTACAGATACGCTCCAAACACGGATGCCATTCTGATACTCATTTAGATTCAACTTTTAGATACAGTACGGATACGCTCCGGACATGGATGCCATTTTGATACTCATTCAGATACAACCTTTCAGATATAGTTCAGATACGCTCCAGACACGGACACCATTCTGATACTTATTCTTTTAGTTTATAACTTACAATTCAACAAACATTCTTGGATGGCATCTACAAGTCCATCTCCAACAAGACTCTATCACCTCTCCAAATGGAATCTTTAAGCCCATTCCTTCAACTACACACCGCCGAGTGCAAATTTCTGGGCACTCTAGTGTCCAATCATCTTTCACCTTCGAGTCACGAATGGCAAAACTCGCCAATCTAACTCTTCAAGTTTAAGAAGATTGAACAGAGGCAGTTGTTGTACCCCAAAACTTTCCCTCTCATTTATCAAGACTTTTCTCGTAAGATCTATTTGACTCAAGACTGGATTAGGGTTTGATCAGCTCAAGACATCTCATCTTGCACTGATGACCCAAAACTAGGGTTTGGAATTGCACAAAGATTTTTGGACTATCAATGTTTAATTTGACTTTCAAGTATCATCATGGACCCCTAATATTCCTCACGTCAAGTTTCAAGCCTTGAATCCCATATTTGATCAATCAATTGGACAGTTGACCTAAAAATCAGCTGTATTGGGGAAAAAGTCAACCATGGCCAATTTATAGTCAAACTTCATAATTTTTTATCCACATCAACATTTTAGACTCATATGTATCATTTTATCAAGTTTGGACCATAATTCCTCAAGAAATTAGATCAAATCATCAAAAGGGCAAAATGGTCAAAATTAGGGTTTTGATTGAGAAAGGGCAATTTCTGATTTTTGACCTAGCAAATGACCAATTGGTTTGAAGCATGATTCAAAGGGCTCAATTTCATCATCATGACCTAATGACATGGTTCAAAACATTGCAAATCCATTGGATTGATATATGAAATTTGCAGTCAACTGATCAAAAGTCAATTGTATATTGAAAAGTCAAACATTGACTTTTTGGTCAAAATCAAATGCCAAGGATCACAATTCATTAAAACATTTCAAAATGTGAAACTTGTTCATCAAGAAATCAAATATTGAATATTTGGTTTTGAAATTTGAAATTTTCTTAACTTAGAAATTTTTCTAAGTATAGAAAATTTCTTATTCTTTCTCAACTATAAGCCAATTTTTCACCATGATACAAGATGATTCAAAGAAAGTTCCCAACATGAAAGTTGTATATCTCCATTAAATCTACAAATTTTCTTCACACATTTTCTCCTAAAGATGCTTAGATCTCAAGATATAATTTTGTGAATACATGCCCATGAACTAAAATAACTTAGTGAAATTTTGCCCTAATTTAGGCAGGTTTTTGACCTAACTTTATGGTAACTTTTCACCTAGTTCCAAAATGAATCTTGAAATGAATTTCAAAGATGAGTTATAGAGCATATTGCAAGATTTCCAAAATGTCCAAGAACTCCTTGAGATCATTTTTGGTTAAGGAGAATCGAAGAGATGAAGTTGGCAATTTCTCACTTTGATTTCAAGCCATTCCATGAAGAACAAAATTCAAATCTGAACCTATGCTGCCTAATCCTTGCTTTACAGGTCTCAAACTTGTTTCTCACTTCATAATTTAATGCTTACACAGTTGATAAAGCCTTAACCCAAGCATAAGAGTCTTTGTCCAAGCTTTAATTCCATAAATGGCACAAAGTTGCCATTGCCATTTTAGTAAAGCATAACTTTTGCAACTTTTTACTTCTTGAGCTTTGCACCTGTTCTCTCTACACACTGTGATACGGTGGGAGAACTGACTAGTGTTTTGCGTTCGTATTCGCACTTGTGCGGTTGAGCAAGAGTCGCCACCGACTTTTTATTTTATCCTAAAGGAAAGGTTAAAAAAGCACAGCAAAAACCTTTTGAGATATTTCTTGGGTTCGGGGGGTAGATTATGAAAAGGGAAGGTATTAGCACCCTTTTCATCCATGGTTATCCATGGGCTCTTAGTTACTTGGTTTTTTAGATCACTTGCCTTGTTTTTCGATTGCTTTGAAAATGGTGTGTGTGTGGGTGCTTTTGAAAATATTTTGGAAGAAGATGCCTTGTCTTAGGCAACTAATGTATTTGACTCGTGATTGAGTGTTTTACAAAAGTGTGGATCTTTTCGAAAAGATGTTTCAAATGTTTTTTTTTTAGAGTTTGTTTTGAAAGTGTTGTGGATTGTGGTTTTTGAAAAGAAGGCAAGCGTTTTTGCAAATTGATCTCAAGTAACTAAGAGTTTCGTCTACCCTATTGTACTCAAAGGTTTTTGTTATGTTTTAACCCCTTTTAACAATTTTGTTCCACCATTGAATTTGATGGACAATCTTGCGTTTAGGAAGTTTATTCGGGATGGGCGCGGGTCATCGTATGGACCATGAATGCAATGGTGCCAAGTGTCTTTGGCAATTTGCTTTGAAGGGACTATGATCATTCCGTTTAGGCAACACTTTGAGACTTATGATCATTTGATTTTGTTTTGCCAAAGATACTCGACGTGCAAGCATGGCCCATTTTGGAAGGCAACATGTGGGATTACCCTAGAGGGTGCAAGTGTGATTGTGTATTGATTACATGTATTTGTCTTGTATTAGGTTATCTAACGTTTGATTTTATGTACATACAAACCCTAGGTCTAACCATGGTATAATTGGAAAACTGTAAATTGCAGAATGTAAAATCTACGCTATTACAGAATGGTATCCGGGAGTGGGGGGTATAAATGCACAAAAGGGGATGAGACTTATGGTATCCAATAAGTTACAACCAAATCGAATTTGCGATCAAAATGTAAACATCGAATATACAAATATAAGATAAAAAATGTGTATAGGGCAATGTGAATGTATTTGTGTAAGTGTACATGTATATGTATTGTGTGTAATTATTTACAGGTGCGATAATGTGAAATTGAAGCGTATTAGGGTTTTTGACCTAGATATGTATTTTAATGAATCTTTGATTTCTTTTAATATATACAAAAAAAAAATGTTCAAGTTTTAATTAAGAAATGTATCTTTATTTATTTATATACAAAAAAAGTATTTTAATCAAATGTTTGTGAATTTTAATATTAGAAAAATGTATTTAAATTATTATATACAAATATGTATGTTAATTAAAAAGTTTTCAATTTTAATTATATGATAAAAAAAGTATTTTATTATTTTATATACAAATATATACTTAAAAAAGATATTTTAACTATATGATAAAAAAAATGTATAATATTATTTTATATACAAATATATACTTAAAAAAGATATTTTAACTATATGATAAAAATATGTATAATATGTACAAAATATATTTTAAATAAAAGAGTAAATAAATAAAAAGAAACAAGTATTTTCAATTTTAATATGTGAAAAAAATGTTAAGTTAGAAAAATATATGGTTTAGTAAAAAAGAAAAAGATTAGTGTTTGTTATAAGAAATGTTAGTGATTTTGTTGGGCTTCAGAGGGACTTAGAGACGGGTCAGGCCCATGTTAAACTTGAAACGAATTTAGGGTTAGGGATTTGGTTCATTTGAGGCGAAAACGCTTAGGGTTTGGGACGGCGCCGTTCGTACTTGTTCGTCTTCTCCGATCATCAACTTCCTGAGCGCTTCTCTTTCCGGCCACCAGCGTCACCCTCCAAACCTTTCTTCCCTCCAAGGCATAAGCTCTGTGTTCTCTTGATACAAGGTTAGATTTTAGTGTTTATGCTCTTATCTCTGTTTTTACGAATTTGCGTGTTTTAATTTGAGTTCTGATTCTTAAATTTGTACTATTATGAGGTGGTGAAGAAGAAAGGGGGAGAAGATTGGCTACCTTCGCTCTTGGGAGATGGAGGAGAGGCGGAGTGGAGGCGCTGAGGACGGCCGGAACAGTGAGGGAAACGTGACGCTTGCTCTTGGTGACCCTGGTATCTTTTATCTGGTTGCTTTTTTCTTGCCTATGGTTTTGATGATGATGTTCTGAAAAACCCTATCTTGAAATATATTCATTTCTTTATCTTTTTTCTTCTACTACATGTCGCCCTTGAGCATTTGTATGCCTTTGAATCGTTGCCTTGCCTATGATGAAGCTTGCTTCTGAGGCCCTTGAATTGCTTCTTTCTTCTTCTTCTCTCGTGTTGCCCTGTGTTACCTTGAACTGGATGCCTTCTGAGATGCCTCTTCTGTATGCTTATGTTGCCTTGATTTGTTTTGCCTTTGGATTATTGAGCTTGCCCCATGATGTGTATACTGAGGGCTTAGGAGTTGGTTTTTTGAATGCTTTTTGACAGGTTAATGGTTGTCTTGTATGGTTATGAGGTTGGATGGTTTTAGTGATGGTTGAGGTAGCTTGTTATGTTGAGGTTTTTCAGGTTCTGAGTTTGGTAGTGCAGTAGGCTTGAAGTTCTGGTTTTTTTGCTTGACAGTAGGCAGGTTGTTATGCTTGACTTCAGATTTGAACTTGGTTTCTCAGGTTTTAGGATGGGTTTGAAGTGTTTTTGTAAGTTTGATGCAGGTTCTTTGCCTTGACAGAAAATGAGGCTTCAGGTTTTTATGAGGTTTGGCCTTCAGGTTTGCCTCATAACTTAGCAGGTTTTGCTTGCAGTAGGTTATATGTTTTTTTGTTGTGAGGCCTGAGTTTTGTATATACAGGTTAAAGGCTTTGGGATGTGTTTGATGGTTTTGAGTTATGCTAGTAGATTGGGTTCTGTTGAGGCTTATGCTTTGGTTTGTATCTTTATCAGTAGACAGGTTTTGGGGCATTAGCAGGTTTTGTATATTTTCTTGCCTTTGGCAAGAAGTTCTGCTCTCCTTGCTTGCTGAACTGTATTCTCTTTTTGTATATCTTTTTATGTCTTCTCTCCTTGTCCTGCCTAAAGCCTGAACTCTTATCTTTCTTCTTTTCTCTATGGTACAGTAGGACATTATAATATGATTTTATGCTGTACTTTCTTGGTTCTGAAGGGGCCCCTTTATTCTGGGAAATGATGATTAAGATTTAAGTTGCTTGCATAACACATTATTTCTGCATACTTTATCCAACTTTGACAGCTTGCTACACTTTATCTTTTCTTTGATATCTTTTCCAAATCCTTTTTGACAGCTTTTGAGTGGATTTTGTACTTTGACAGTAAAATGCACTTTTGGCTAATCTTTGAGTAGACTTTGGCATTTGATAGGAAGTAGGAATTGGATTTTTCAGTTTAGTTTGAATTTGAAGTTTGAGATTTTATGCAGCTTGAACTTTGGAATTTATGCATTTTGCATTCATGAATAAAAAATGAAATTCTTCCCTCTTTGTGAACCGGGAGAAATCCCGTGATTTGCAGAGAGGGTCAACTGATCCCAGTCAGTGGCCCCCTAATGATGAGCAAATTTTATCTGTCTTTTTTAATTCAACTGCTTTCTGACTTTTCTTCTTCTTTTTGCAGATAAAAAATGGAGCACCGGAGCGAAGTGAAGAATGAAGAATTAGAAATAGGATAGAATTCTTATTTTCAATTTAATTTTTGTACACTATTATTATTTTAAATACTTTGTAATAAATACTCGTATCCAAATAATAACAATTGTAACAACTATTAAATATGAAATAAAAATTCCATTGACATTTAATTCTTTTCCATTCCTTTTCTTTATTTACTTGTTATTTATAATTCCTTAAATTAAATAAAATGAAAGTTAAATTTCAAGTATTTAATTCTTAGAACCATAAATAATCAACTAAACCTTGTTGATCAAAATAAATGGACTGGACGTCTCCATCATTCAAAGCAACGCACAGTCGAACACAAAAACTGATCAGATGCAATCCTCTTTTTCACTGATTCTTTGCCAAGCACTGTAATTCCAAACTGCATATTCTTTTTGACTGGCTCAAACAAAACAACATGAATTCAAACCACTGTCTCTTTTACTGATTAAATCAATATAATGCGAATTTAACCCGAATCTCGGAATAAACTGCAACGCGCTGTAGAATTTTAATCTTTCTGAGAATATGCCCACAAAACCTTAACTCCTGACTAAATGCCAAATAGCGCTCGCTTGATCAAAATTGAACCAAAAATCATCCAAAACCCTAAGCCAACTGTGAAACAATCCAGAGCCCTGAAAATCAGTAAAAACCCTAATTTCGCTTGACTGACAAGAAAAGTCCGTTTGTCCGATTCTTGAGCCAGTTTAAAAAAATCAGGAAAGGCTTGAAGCTGAGATTTCTTAGGGAAAAATGCGAGGGCAAATTTTGGGGTACAACAGTTGCCCCTGTTCAATCTTCTTGGACCTGAAGAGTTAGATTGGCAAGTTTGCCTTTCGCGACTTGAAGGTAAAAGAAGATTGGACACTAAAGTGCCCAGAAAATTTGCACTCGGCGATCTGATGGTGGAGGTGAATGGGCTTAAAGATGCCATTTGGTGATGGGCTTAGAGATGCCATCTGAGAATGGGCTTACAGATGCCATTCGGCGGCTGCTGGTAGGAGGATGGGCTTATAGATGCCATCTGGACATGTTGAACTGTATGTCAATGGTGAGTGGACAAGTATCAGAAGGGCCTCCATGTTTTGGGACATCTCTGAATCGGGATCTTGAACAAGCAACAGATTGACGTCCATATCTGGAGAATCTGTAAGCTATCTGAGATTGAATAAGCAATAGAGCAGCATCCGTTGTTGGGACGTGTCCGTCAACTATTTTCAAAAATTGTGAAGAGTCTGAACAAGTTGGTAGATTGGCATCCGTTGTAGGGAAGAACCTGTAAACCATTTTCAGAAGTCTTGAAGTTGAAGAGGAACCGGTGTAGGGTTTCTTGATGATGCGTCCGAATGAATCTGGAATAAGTATCAGAATGTCGTCGTGTCCGGGTCACATCTGAACTATTTCTGGATGAATCTTGGGAGATGATCTGTGTCTGTCGACTGATCTTACCTGAAAAGGCAAAGGGTTAGTTGTATGCAATGTTATGATGCATGATGCAATGTACGTGACATCAATATTTATGATATGAATGTGATGAATGCGCATGTAAGCTGATGAGCTATTCTTGCTGAGGATAACTGAATCCGAGATGGCTGGAGATAAAAGCATCTTGACTGCTGCCGGGGAAAATAAATCCTTGGCTGCTGCTGGGGAAGATAAACCCTGATGACCTCTACTGGGGAGTTCCAAATTAGTAGACTCATGCTGGGGAGACCAGATTGAGAATCTTCGGCTTGATGGGAAGTAAACCCTGGCGACTTCACTGGGGAACTCAAGATTTGCCCTCTCCAAAACTCTGTGGGGAGAAGGTTCAATGGTCTGGCTCCGCTGGGGACAGGTTTGAAATTTTAGATCTGCTGGGGATACTGAAACTTAAACTCTGAGGGGAATTGAATTCCGGAGGATTCTCTGGCTGGGGATTTGCAAAGATAAGTTACTGCTGGGGAATTGTGACGAACTCCGCTGGGGATAGGAAGAATCTTCTGATTGCTGTAGGTGTTGGTCTGGGATAAGTTACTGAATGTCGCCATCTCTGGGTCACATCTTGAACTATATCTAGAAAGTCTGAATAAGTTATAGAATGTAGCCATGTCTGGGTCACATCTTGAACTATATCTGAAATGAAATTCTGAATGAGTTGCAGAATGTCGCCAAATCTTGGGTCACATCTGAACTATATCTGGAAAGAAATTCTGAATGAGTTGTAGAATGTCGCCAAATCTTGGGTCACATCTGAACTATATCTGGAAAGTCTGAATGAGTTATAGAATGTCGCCATGTCTGGGTCACATCTTGAACTATATCTGGAATGAAATTCTGAATGAGTTGCAGAATGTCGCCAAATCTTGGGTCACATCTTGAACTATATCTTTGAAAGTCTGAATGAGTTATAGAATGTCGCCATGTCTGGGTCACATCTTGAACTATATCTTTGAAATTCTGAATGAGTTATAGAATGTCGCCATGTCTGGGTCACATCTTGAACTATATCTTTGAAAGTCTGAATGAGTTATAGAATGTCGCCATGTCTGGGTCACATCTTGAACTATATCTTTGAAAGTCTGAATGAGTTATAGAATGTCGCCATGTCTGGGTCACATCTTGAACTATATCTTGTCTTTTGAGGTGATAAGGAAATTGTTGAACACTTTTGACATTCGAATGCCCCAAGCGGTGATGAAGGAGTCTTGAATCAGATTACTCTGCATACTGAGAGATTTCTTGAAATCTTGACTGGACTGCCCCAGGTTAACTGAACTTCGAAAGATCTGTTGAAACCTTGACTGGACTTCCCCATGTAATGCCCCTTGTTGATAGGAGATTTATAATGGAAGTGTCATCCTCTTGAAGTGATTTTGCTCACTGAGAGAGTTTTCGTTCCTCCGAACATTCGCCGTATGAAATTCTTCGCTGTCAAACAAAAAGTCAAATGCAGACAGCGATATTCAAATAATGCAAAGTTTATGTTT
This sequence comes from Vicia faba, assembly GCA_948472305.1. NCBI lineage: Eukaryota > Viridiplantae > Streptophyta > Magnoliopsida > Fabales > Fabaceae > Vicia > Vicia faba. The sequence continues at coordinate 1,311,943,218 of OX451738.1, read as the reverse complement.
GTCTCAAAGTTTTTTTTCGTTTTGGAAAATGCGTTTTTAGCAGAAAACTTTTTATAAGACAAATCAACACAAGATTTAGAGTAAAGCCTTACAGGAGTCAGGATACCTTTTGTAACAGTATGCTTTCGAATTAACCCATGCTTCAATTAGGACTTTTGAAGGGTTGTAACGTGGCTTGGTTCACGGTTTAAAAAAAACAAAGGATAAAGGCTCAAAGTATATTAATACCCACCCGCTCTTCGTGATGTTCTCCAACCTAAGCTCAGTTAATTGTGCGTCACACTCTGTTTCGAGTTTGGAACGACTTTTGGGCGATGGTTCACCAGTTGAATTTGGGGAGACAGTCATCATCTCCTCTTTTCTTTTTCAACATTTTTTCATGTTGTTGAGGATTTTGTAATGACCTCACTATTTTGATTTTGATTTGTTATCCCTAACTTTTGCCTGGCTATTCCCGTTTTTGAGATTACAGTCAGCGGGATGCCCCAGCTTTCTTAAGCCTTCTTTATAGGTTTTGGCTTGGTGGGCTTTTCTCTTTTGAGAGATTGACTGTCTACGTGATAGGGAACCACCCTTGTCTTTTGATTCCAAAGGAATGCTTTCTTTCTTGACATCGTTCGTTGTATTAAGAACTGAGAGTTTGCGACTTCAATGCGCATTTTCTTTTGAATTAACTGAGATACTACCCTGCCCCAGGTTTATATCAAAGGTTTCGATTGTTTAGAACAGAAAACTCCTACTTCTTTGGCTCGAAGGGGTTGACTAGGGATTAACTTCCTTATAACTCCAGTGTTTGGGAATTGAAAGAAATGCCTGTACATCATCAGCAAGGTCTGTTCAAAAGCATACTGTATAAGATCATGGTATTGTTTCGTCATCCTCCCTCTAAAGGCTTACAGCTTTTTATCAAGAGTTTAAATATCATAAAGAAAAGCATAAGAGTAGTGAAACGCATGGATGAATTCAAGACAAACATATGCAATGCATTAATGAAAACAGAGTTTAACATCAACAGATAATTGTTTGACAACAAAAGAAATTACAACTTTGAAAATTCAGAATGAAACAAATACAATCTCAGTAATTTGGCACAGGAGGAGTGATCATGCTGGAGTCTCTGGGGGACCAAACTCAATCTCCTTGGCATCGATCATGTCTTGGATCTTGTTCTTCAGAGGCCAACAGTTGTTGGTATCATGCCCCGGGCTATCAGAGTGGTATTCACATCTTTCATTGGGGTGATAGGTAGGAGCAGAAGTATTTGGGTTCCGGAGAGGGGCCCTCAAAGTAATCATATCCCTTTTCAACAAGTGTTGCAGTGCCTGAGACAGTGACATGTTGATCTTGGTGAACTGCCTCTTAGGTGCGACCTCCTTATGCTGATGCCCCTGTCTTTGTTGAGAAGGTATAGGATTAGGGATCAAGATTGCCCCTATATGTTGGTCATGACGACCCTTTTGACTGTTCGCGGTATTGGACTCTTTCTTTCCGTTGTAGGGAATTATCTGAGTATCGGAGGTTGTGGCTCCCTGGATCTTTCCACTCTTGATGCCAGCCTCGACCCTTTCGCCAGTCAGTATTAGCTCGGTGAATCCGGCTGAAGAGCTTCCAATTAAGTGATTAAAGAAAGGCCCAGTCAAAGTTCCCATGAAGATGTCAATCAGCTCTCTGTCAATTAAAGGGGGTTGCACCCTACCAGCCAAATCTCTCCACTTTTGAGCATACCCTTTGAAGCTCTCGTCAGATCCCATGGTCATGTTCTACAACTGCACACGAGTTGGTGCGAGATCAGCATTGTACTGATACTGTTCGTAAAAGGCCCCGGCTAGATCTTCCCAGGTGTGGATGCGAGAACTCTCCAATTGATAGAACCACTCGAGATGAGCCCCTACTAGACTTTCTTGGAAGAAATGGATCCAAAGCCTCTTATCAGCTGTGTATGGTTAAATCTTGCGGACATAAGACCTTAGATGCATCTTAGGGCAAGAAACTTCGTCGTATAGAGCAACGGTAGGAACTTTGAATTTTGGAGGGATGACCAATCCAGGAACCAACCCCATGTCTCCTAAATCCAAGCCAGTTATTTGTTGGATCTCCATAGCATTAAGGCGATCCTCCAACTCTTTGTACTTGTCATCAGTGAGAGGATATTGTTCCTCAGAGTAGTCAGCTTCAGCTTTATCAATCTCCACATTGTGGTCTTCTTCAAGACTAACTACTGTGTTGGATGGAGTTGCAAGGTCTTGGGTCTTAGGCCTTCTCCTCAAGTTCAGGATGCGGGCTGCCTTCTTGGATTTCTTCTTGTCTTTGAGAAGAAGAGCTGTCAGATCCTCTTGCCCTTTACCCATAGCCAGCAGCATTTGTTGGAATTGAGCATTTTGAGCCTGGAGCTCTTTCACTGTTTGTTCCATATCCATCTTACTGAAATAAACAGTAGGAAGAATAAGGAGACCTGTAGGGGAGAAACCTGTTATGCAAAGATATGTATGGTATATATGCAATGTTTTCGAGGATCTCTTGGGGTAAACACAAGAGAACGTTAGAGGTTGAACTTCGATCTTTGATTGGAGAACTTTGCACCGGTGGATGTCTTCCCACGAGAATCAAGCTCACCATGTCGAGTGGGTCATAGCCACTGATTCAAGTTGTTGTTCTTGATCTTTGTTTGGAGAGTTTTGTATCGGTGGATGTCCTTCCACGAGAATCAAGCTCACCATGTCGAGTGGGTCATAGCCACTGATTCAAGTTGTTGCACTTGATCTTTGATTGGACTGGTTAGAGGAGAAACCTCTTGCCCCTTGATAGATGTCTGGTTCAACGTAACCCTGCATCAAAAGAACCCTCGAGATCCTTGAAATGGTTATTAAAAATGCTATGGTATGATGTCATGATGTTATGTACATGTATGCACAAGCAAGTGTATATACAGGCAAACAATATTCACACAAAGCAAACAAGTCCTTAGGTTTAGGCTTGCATGGGGTCTAGGTACTACCCTCTTGAAGTTGGTGGGCTCAACCTGTCCTATTAGAAGTAACCGGGTTCTAAGGATCCCAATATCACTGGATTGCTTTCATTGTTCATCGTTTCGATTTAGCCACTGAACTGGCGACCGAAATATTCCAGGAAAACAACCCTCAATTGGGTGTAGTATCGAGTATCAACCAACCTCGGACCGCACCAAAGTCAGTTATCTCACTACCCTAACAAGGCCAAGATGGTTCGATTAAGGTTCCTAAGGTCAGTTGATGCTTCATGACACCACGCGGCGGCCCCGTACTCTCCTTGACTGAACTCAAGGGTCACCGGTACACACCAAAGTGCCACATCAACGTAGCAGACTGTTTCAACCATGTCGGTATACCCCGCACAGTTCCCTCACAGCCTTGTTGCTACTTTCTAAGAAGGTATCCCCAGATCCGGGTTAGGATCTATAAAACTCCGATACAAAGCCCACAAATGTAAAGCAAACAAAGCAATCAATTGAAAGAAAAGGTGATCTAAACCCTAAGGTAACCCCACTTTTAGAATATCCCCAACAGAGTCGCCAGTTCTGTGATACGGTGGGAGAACTGACTAGTGTTTTGCGTTCGTATTCGCACTTGTGCGGTTGAGCAAGAGTCGCCACCGACTTTTTATTTTATCCTAAAGGAAAGGTTTAAAAAGCACAGCAAAAACCTTTTGAGATATTTCTTGGGTTCGGGGGGTAGATTATGAAAAGGGAAGGTATTAGCACCCTTTTCATCCATGGTTATCCATGGGCTCTTAGTTACTTGGTTTTTTAGATCACTTGCCTTGTTTTTCGATTGCTTTGAAAATGGTGTGTGTGTGGGTGCTTTTGAAAATATTTTGGAAGAAGATGCCTTGTCTTAGGCAACTAATGTATTTGACTCGTGATTGAGTGTTTTACAAAAGTGTGGATCTTTTCGAAAAGATGTTTCAAATGTTTTTTTTTGAGAGTTTGTTTTGAAAGTGTTGTGGATTGTGGTTTTTGAAAAGAAGGCAAGCGTTTTTGCAAATTGATCTCAAGTAACTAAGAGTTTCGTCTACCCTATTGTACTCAAAGGTTTTTATTATGTTTTAACCCCTTTTAACAATTTTGTTCCACCATTGAATTTGATGGACAATCTTGCGTTTAGGAAGTTTATTCGGGACGGGCGCGGGTCATCGTATGGACCATGAATGCAATGGTGCCAAGTGTCTTTGGCAATTTGCTTTGAAGGGACTATGATCATTCCGTTTAGGCAACACTTTGAGACTTATGATCATTTGATTTTGTTTTGCCAAAGATACTCGACGTGCAAGCATGGCCCATTTTGGAAGGCAACATGTGGGATTACCCTAGAGGGTGCAAGTGTGATTGTGTATTGATTACATGTATTTGTCTTGTATTAGGTTATCTAACGTTTGATTTTATGTACATACAAACCCTAGGTCTAACCATGGTATAATTGGAAAACTGTAAATTGCGGAATGTAAAATCTACGCTATTACATAATGGTATCCGGGAGTGGGGGGTATAAATGCACAAAAGGGGATGAGACTTATGGTATCCAATAAGTTACAACCAAATCGAATTTGCGATCAAAATGTAAACATCGAATATACAAATATAAGATAAAAAATGTGTATAGGGCAATGTGAATGTATTTGTGTAAGTGTACATGTATATGTATTGTGTGTAATTATTTACAGGTGCGATAATGTGAAATTGAAGCGTATTAGGGTTTTTGACCTAGATATGTATTTTAATGAATCTTTGATTTCTTTTAATATATACAAAAAAAAATGTTCAAGTTTTAATTAAGAAATGTATCTTTATTTATTTATATACAAAAAAAGTATTTTAATCAAATGTTTGTGAATTTTAATATTAGAAAAATGTATTTAAATTATTATATACAAATATGTATGTTAATTAAAAAGTTTTCAATTTTAATTATATGATAAAAAAAGTATTTTATTATTTTATATACAAATATATACTTAAAAAAGATATTTTAAATATATGATAAAAAAATGTATAATATTATTTTATATACAAATATATACTTAAAAAAGATATTTTAACTATATGATAAAAATATGTATAATATGTACAAAATATATTTTAAATAAAAGAGTAAATAAATAAAAAGAAACAAGTATTTTCAATTTTAATATGTGAAAAAAATGTTAAGTTAGAAAAATATATGGTTTAGTAAAAAAGAAAAAGATTAGTGTTTGTTATAAGAAATGTTAGTGATTTTGTTGGGCTTCAGAGGGACTTAGAGACGGGTCAGGCCCATGTTAAACTTGAAACGAATTTAGGGTTAGGGATTTGGTTCATTTGAGGCGAAAACGCTTAGGGTTTGGGACGGCGCCGTTCGTACTTGTTCGTCTTCTCCGATCATCAACTTCCTGAGCGCTTCTCTTTCCGGCCACCAGCGTCACCCTCCAAACCTTTCTTCCCTCCAAGGCATAAGCTCCGTGTTCTCTTGATACAAGGTTAGATTTTAGTGTTTATGCTCTTATCTCTGTTTTTACGAATTTGCGTGTTTTAATTTGAGTTCTGATTCTTAAATTTGTACTATTATGAGGTGGTGAAGAAGAAAGGGGGAGAAGATTGGCTACCTTCGCTCTTGGGAGATGGAGGAGAGGCGGAGTGGAGGCGCTGAGGACGGCCGGAACAGTGAGGGAAACGTGACGCTTGCTCTTGGTGACCCTGGTATCTTTTATCTGGTTGCTTTTTTCTTGCCTATGGTTTTTATGATGATGTTCTGAAAAACCCTATCTTGAAATATATTCATTTCTTTATCTTTTTTCTTCTACTACATGTCGCCCTTGAGCATTTGTATGCCTTTGAATCGTTGCCTTGCCTATGATGAAGCTTGCTTCTGAGGCCCTTGAATTGCTTCTTTCTTCTTCTTCTCTCGTGTTGCCCTGTGTTACCTTGAACTGGATGCCTTCTGAGATGCCTCTTTTGTATGCTTATGTTGCCTTGATTTGTTTTGCCTTTGGATTATTGAGCTTGCCCCATGATGTGTATACTGAGGGCTTAGGAGTTGGTTTTTTGAATGCTTTTTGACAGGTTAATGGTTGTCTTGTATGGTTATGAGGTTGGATGGTTTTAGTGATGGTTGAGGTAGCTTGTTATGTTGAGGTTTTTCAGGTTCTGAGTTTGGTAGTGCAGTAGGCTTGAAGTTCTGGTTTTTTTGCTTGACAGTAGGCAGGTTGTTATGCTTGACTTCAGATTTGAACTTGGTTTCTCAGGTTTTAGGATGGGTTTGAAGTGTTTTTGTAAGTTTGATGCAGGTTCTTTGCCTTGACAGAAAATGAGGCTTCAGGTTTTTATGAGGTTTGGCCTTCAGGTTTGCCTCATAACTTAGCAGGTTTTGCTTACAGTAGGTTATATGTTTTTTTGTTGTGAGGCCTGAGTTTTGTATATACAGGTTAAAGGCTTTGGGATGTGTTTGATGGTTTTGAGTTATGCTAGTAGATTGGGTTCTGTTGAGGCTTATGCTTTGGTTTGTATCTTTATCAGTAGACAGGTTTTGGGGCATTAGCAGGTTTTGTATATTTTCTTGCCTTTGGCAAGAAGTTCTGCTCTCCTTGCTTGCTGAACTGTATTCTCTTTTTGTATATCTTTTTATGTCTTCTCTCCCTGTCCTGCCTAAAGCCTGAACTCTTATCTTTCTTCTTTTCTCTATGGTACAGTAGGACATTATAATATGATTTTATGCTGTACTTTCTTGGTTCTGAAGGGGCCCCTTTATTCTGGGAAATGATGATTAAGATTTAAGTTGCTTGCATAACACATTATTTCTGCATACTTTATCCAACTTTGACAGCTTGCTACACTTTATCTTTTCTTTGATATCTTTTCCAAATCCTTTTTGACAGCTTTTGAGTGGATTTTGTACTTTGACAGTAAAATGCACTTTTGGCTAATCTTTGAGTAGACTTTGGCATTTGATAGGAAGTGGGAATTGGGTTTTTCAGTTTAGTTTGAATTTGAAGTTTGAGATTTTATGCAGCTTGAACTTTGGAATTTATGCATTTTGCATTCATGAATAAAAAATGAAATTCTTCCCTCTTTGTGAACCGGGAGAAATCCCGTGATTTGCAGAGAGGGTCAACTGATCCCAGTCAGTGGCCCCCTAATGATGAGCAAATTTTATCTGTCTTTTTTAATTCAACTGCTTTCTGACTTTTCTTCTTCTTTTTGCAGATAAAAAATGGAGCACCGGAGCGAAGTGAAGAATGAAGAATTAGAAATAGGATAGAATTCTTATTTTCAATTTAATTTTTGTACACTATTATTATTTTAAATACTTTGTAATAAATACTCGTATCCAAATAATAACAATTGTAACAACTATTAAATATGAAATAAAAATTCCATTGACATTTAATTCTTTTCCATTCCTTTTCTTTATTTACTTGTTATTTATAATTCCTTAAATTAAATAAAATGAAAGTTAAATTTCAAGTATTTAATTCTTAGAACCATAAATAATCAACTAAACCTTGTTGATCAAAATAAATGGACTGGACGTCTCCATCATTCAAAGCAACGCACAGTCGAACACAAAAACTGATCAGATGCAATCCTCTTTTTCACTGATTCTTTGCCAAGCACTGTAATTCCAAACTGCATATTCTTTTTGACTGGCTCAAACAAAACAACATGAATTCAAACCACTGTCTCTTTTACTGATTAAATCAAGATAATGTGAATTTAACCCGAATCTCGGAATAAACTGCAACGCGCTGTAGAATTTTAATCTTTCTGAGAATATGCCCACAAAACCTTAACTCCTGACTAAATGCCAAATAGCGCTCGCTTGATCAAAATTGAACCAAAAATCATCCAAAACCCTAAGCCAACTGTGAAACAATCCAGAGCCCTGAAAATCAGTAAAAACCCTAATTTCGCTTGACTGACAAGAAAAGTCCGTTTGTCCGATTCTTGAGCCAGTTTAAAAAAATCAGGAAAGGCTTGAAGCTGAGATTTCTTAGGGAAAAATGTGAGGGAAAATTTTGGGGTACAACAGTTGCCCCTGTTCAATCTTCTTGGACCTGAAGAGTTAGATTGGCAAGTTTGCCTTTCGCGACTTGAAGGTAAAAGAAGATTGGACACTAAAGTGCCCAAAAAATTTGCACTCGGCGATCTGATGGTGGAGGTGAATGGGCTTAAAGATGCCATTTGGTGATGGGCTTAGAGATGCCATCTGAGAATGGGCTTACAGGTGCCATTCGGCGGCTGCTGGTAGGAGGATGGGCTTATAGATGCCATCTGGACATGTTGAACTGTATGTCAATGGTGAGTGGACAAGTATCAGAAGGGCCTCCATGTTTTGGGACATCTCTGAATCGGGATCTTGAACAAGCAACAGATTGACGTCCATATCTGGAGAATCTGTAAGCTATCTGAGATTGAATAAGCAATAGAGCAGCATCCGTTGTTGGGACATGTCCGTAAACTATTTTCAAAAATTGTGAAGAGTCTGAACAAGTTGGTAGATTGGCATCCGTTGTAGGGAAGAACCTGTAAACCATTTTCAGAAGTCTTGAAGTTGAAGAGGAACCGGTGTAGGGTTTCTTGATGATGCGTCCGAATGAATCTGGAATAAGTATCAGAATGTCGTCGTGTCTGGGTCACATCTGAACTATTTCTGGATGAATCTTGGGAGATGATCTGTGTCTGTCGACTGATCTTACCTGAAAAGGCAAAGGGTTAGTTGTATGCAATGTTATGATGCATGATGCAATGTACGTGACATCAATATTTATGATATGAATGTGATGAATGCGCATGTAAGCTGATGAGCTATTCTTGCTGAGGATAACTGAATCCGAGATGGCTGGAGATAAAAGCATCTTGACTGCTGCCGGGGAAAATAAATCCTTGGCTGCTGCTGGGGAAGATAAACCCTGATGACCTCTACTGGGGAGTTCCAAATTAGTAGACTCATGCTGGGGAGACCAGATTGAGAATCTTCGGCTTGATGGGAAGTAAACCCTGGCGACTTCACTGGGGAACTCAAGATTTGCCCTCTCCAAAACTCTGTGGGGAGAAGGTTCAATGGTCTGGCTCCGCTGGGGACAGGTTTGAAATTTTAGATCTGCTGGGGATACTGAAACTTAAACTCTGAGGGGAATTGAATTCCGGAGGATTCTCTGGCTGGGGATTTGCAAAGATAAGTTACTGCTGGGGAATTGTGACGAACTCCGCTGGGGATAGGAAGAATCTTCTGATTGCTGTAGGTGTTGGTCTGGGATAAGTTACTGAATGTCGCCATCTCTGGGTCACATCTTGAACTATATCTAGAAAGTCTGAATAAGTTATAGAATGTCGCCATGTCTGGGTCACATCTTGAACTATATCTGAAATGAAATTCTGAATGAGTTGCAGAATGTCGCCAAATCTTGGGTCACATCTGAACTATATCTGGAAAGAAATTCTGAATGAGTTGTAGAATGTCGCCAAATCTTGGGTCACATCTGAACTATATCTGGAAAGTCTGAATGAGTTATAGAATGTCGCCATGTTTGGGTCACATCTTGAACTATATCTGGAATGAAATTCTGAATGAGTTGCAGAATGTCGCCAAATCTTGGGTCACATCTTGAACTATATCTTTGAAAGTCTGAATGAGTTATAGAATGTCGCCATGTCTGGGTCACATCTTGAACTATATCTTTGAAAGTCTGAATGAGTTATAGAATGTCGCCATGTCTGGGTCACATCTTGAACTATATCTTTGAAAGTCTGAATGAGTTATAGAATGTCGCCATGTCTGGGTCACATCTTGAACTATATCTTTGAAAGTCTGAATGAGTTATAGAATGTCGCCATGTCTGGGTCACATCTTGAACTATATCTTGTCTTTTGAGGTGATAAGGAAATTGTTGAACACTTTTGACATTCGAATGCCCCAAGCGGTGATGAAGGAGTCTTGAATCAGATTACTCTGCATACTGAGAGATTTCTTGAAATCTTGACTGGACTGCCCCAGGTTAACTGAACTTCGAAAGATCTGTTGAAACCTTGACTGGACTTCCCCATGTAATGCCCCTTGTTGATAGGAGATTTATAATGGAAGTGTCATCCTCTTGAAGTGATTTTGCTCACTGAGAGAGTTTTCGTTCCTCCGAACATTCGCCGTATGAAATTCTTCGCTGTCAAACAAAAAGTCAAATGCAGACAGCGATATTCAAATAATGCAAAGTTTATGTTTGTCTCAAAGTTTTTTTTCGTTTTGGAAAATGCGTTTTTAGCAGAAAACTTTTTATAAGACAAATCAACACAAGATTTAGAGTAAAGCCTTACAGGAGTCAGGATACCTTTTGTAACAGTATGCTTTCGAATTAACCCATGCTTCAATTAGGACTTTTGAAGGGTTGTAACGTGGCTTGGTTCACGGTTTAAAAAAAACAAAGGATAAAGGCTCAAAGTATATTAATACCCACCCGCTCTTCGTGATGTTCTCCAACCTAAGCTCAGTTAATTGTGCGTCACACTCTGTTTCGAGTTTGGAACGACTTTTGGGCGATGGTTCACCAGTTGAATTTGGGGAGACAGTCATCATCTTCTCTTTTCTTTTTCAACATTTTTTCATGTTGTTGAGGATTTTGTAATGACCTCACTATTTTGATTTTGATTTGTTATCCCTAACTTTTGCCTGGCTATTCCCGTTTTTGAGATTACAGTCAGCGGGATGCCCCAGCTTTCTTAAGCCTTCTTTATAGGTTTTGGCTTGGTGGGCTTTTCTCTTTTGAGAGATTGACTGTCTACGTGATAGGGAACCACCCTTGTCTTTTGATTCCAAAGGAATGCTTTCTTTCTTGACATCGTTCGTTGTATTAAGAACTGAGAGTTTGCGACTTCAATGCGCATTTTCTTTTGAACTAACTGAGATACTACCCTGCCCCAGGTTTATATCAAAGGTTTCGATTGTTTAGAACAGAAAACTCCTACTTCTTTGGCTCGAAGGGGTTGACTAGGGATTAACTTCCTTATAACTCCAGTGTTTGGGAATTGAAAGAAATGCCTGTACATCATCAGCAAGGTCTGTTCAAAAGCATACTGTATAAGATCATGGTATTGTTTCGTCATCCTCCCTCTAAAGGCTTACAGCTTTTTATCAAGAGTTTAAATATCATAAAGAAAAGCATAAGAGTAGTGAAACGCATGGATGAATTCAAGACAAACATATGCAATGCATTAATGAAAACAGAGTTTAACATCAACAGATAATTGTTTGACAACAAAAGAAATTACAACTTTGAAAATTCAGAATGAAACAAATACAATCTCAGTAATTTGGCACAGGAGGAGTGATCATGCTGGAGTCTCTGGGGGACCAAACTCAATCTCCTTGGCATCGATCATGTCTTGGATCTTGTTCTTCAGAGGCCAACAGTTGTTGGTATCATGCCCCGGGCTATCAGAGTGGTATTCACATCTTTCATTGGGGTGATAGGTAGGAGCAGAAGTATTTGGGTTCCGGAGAGGGGCCCTCAAAGTAATCATATCCCTTTTCAACAAGTGTTGCAGTGCCTGAGACAGTGACATGTTGATCTTGGTGAACTGCCTCTTAGGTGCGACCTCCTTATGCTGATGCCCCTGTCTTTGTTGAGAAGGTATAGGATTAGGGATCAAGATTTCCCCTATATGTTGGTCATGACGACCCTTTTGACTGTTCGCGGTATTGGACTCTTTCTTTCCGTTGTAGGGAATTATCTGAGTATCGGAGGTTGTGGCTCCCTGGATCTTTCCACTCTTGATGCCAGCCTCGACCCTTTCGCCAGTCAGTATTAGCTCGGTGAATCCAGCTGAAGAGCTTCCAATTAAGTGATTAAAGAAAGGCCCAGTCAAAGTTCCCATGAAGATGTCAATCAGCTCTCTGTCAATTAAAGGGGGTTGCACCCTACCAGCCAAATCTCCCCACTTTTGAGCATACCCTTTGAAGCTCTCGTCAGATCCCATGGTCATGTTCTACAACTGCACACGAGTTGGTGCGAGATCAGCATTGTACTGATACTGTTCGTAAAAGGCCCCGGCTAGATCTTCCCAGGTGTGGATGCGAGAACTCTCCAATTGATAGAACCACTCGAGATGAGCCCCTACTAGACTTTCTTGGAAGAAATGGATCCAAAGCCTCTTATCAGCTGTGTATGGTTAAATCTTGCGGACATAAGACCTTAGATGCATCTTAGGGCAAGAAACTTCGTCGTATAGAGCAACGGTAGGAACTTTGAATTTTGGAGGGATGACCAATCCAGGAACCAACCCCATGTCTCCTAAATCCAAGCCAGTTATTTGTTGGATCTCCATAGCATTAAGGCGATCCTCCAACTCTTTGTACTTGTCATCAGTGAGAGGATATTGTTCCTCAGAGTAGTCAGCTTCAGCTTTATCAATCTCCACATTGTGGTCTTCTTCAAGACTAACTACTGTGTTGGATGGAGTTGCAAGGTCTTGGGTCTTAGGCCTTCTCCTCAAGTTCAGGATGCGGGCTGCCTTCTTGGATTTCTTCTTGTCTTTGAGAAGAAGAGCTGTCAGATCCTCTTGCCCTTTACCCATAGCCAGCAGCATTTGTTGGAATTGAGCATTTTGAGCCTGGAGCTCTTTCACTGTTTGTTCCATATCCATCTTACTGAAATAAACAGTAGGAAGAATAAGGAGACCTGTAGGGGAGAAACCTGTTATGCAAAGATATGTATGGTATATATGCAATGTTTTCGAGGATCTCTTGGGGTAAACACAAGAGAACGTTAGAGGTTGAACTTCGATCTTTGATTGGAGAACTTTGCACCGGTGGATGTCTTCCCACGAGAATCAAGCTCACCATGTCGAGTGGGTCATAGCCACTGATTCAAGTTGTTGTTCTTGATCTTTGTTTGGAGAGTTTTGTATCGGTGGATGTCCTTCCACGAGAATCAAGCTCACCATGTCGAGTGGGTCATAGCCACTGATTCAAGTTGTTGCACTTGATCTTTGATTGGACTGGTTAGAGGAGAAACCTCTTGCCCCTTGATAGATGTCTGGTTCAACGTAACCCTGCATCAAAAGAACCCTCGAGATCCTTGAAATGGTTATTAAAAATGCTATGGTATGATGTCATGATGTTATGTACATGTATGCACAAGCAAGTGTATATACAGGCAAACAATATTCACACAAAGCAAACAAGTCCTTAGGTTTAGGCTTGCATGGGGTCTAGGTACTACCCTCTTGAAGTTGGTGGGCTCAACCTGTCCTATTAGAAGTAACCGGGTTCTAAGGATCCCAATATCACTGGATTGCTTTCATTGTTCATCGTTTCGATTTAGCCACTGAACTGGCGACCGAAATATTCCAGGAAAACAACCCTCAATTGGGTGTAGTATCGAGTATCAACCAACCTCGGACCGCACCAAAGTCAGTTATCTCACTACCCTAACAAGGCCAAGATGGTTCGATTAAGGTTCCTAAGGTCAGTTGATGCTTCATGACACCACGCGGCGGCCCCGTACTCTCCTTGACTGAACTCAAGGGTCACCGGTACACACCAAAGTGCCACATCAATGTAGCAGACTGTTTCAACCATGTCGGTATACCCCGCACAGTTCCCTCACAGCCTTGTTGCTACTTTCTAAGAAGGTATCCCCAGATCCGGGTTAGGATCTATAAAACTCCGATACAAAGCCCACAAATGTAAAGCAAACAAAGCAATCAATTGAAAGAAAAGGTGATCTAAACCCTAAGGTAACCCCACTTTTAGAATATCCCCAGCAGAGTCGCCAGTTCTGTGATACGGTGGGAGAACTGACTAGTGTTTTGCGTTCGTATTCGCACTTGTGCGGTTGAGCAAGAGTCGCCACCGACTTTTTATTTTATCCTAAAGGAAAGGTTAAAAAAGCACAGCAAAAACCTTTTGAGATATTTCTTGGGTTCGGGGGGTAGATTATGAAAAGGGAAGGTATTAGCACCCTTTTCATCCATGGTTATCCATGGGCTCTTAGTTACTTGGTTTTTTAGATCACTTGCCTTGTTTTTCGATTGCTTTGAAAATGGTGTGTGTGTGGGTGCTTTTGAAAATATTTTGGAAGAAGATGCCTTGTCTTAGGCAACTAATGTATTTGACTCGTGATTGAGTGTTTTACAAAAGTGTGGATCTTTTCGAAAAGATGTTTCAAATGTTTTTTTTTGAGAGTTTGTTTTGAAAGTGTTGTGGATTGTGGTTTTTGAAAAGAAGGCAAGCGTTTTTGCAAATTGATCTCAAGTAACTAAGAGTTTAGTCTACCCTATTGTACTCAAAGGTTTTTATTATGTTTTAACCCCTTTTAACAATTTTGTTCCACCATTGAATTTGATGGACAATCTTGCGTTTAGGAAGTTTATTCGGGACGGGCGCGGGTCATCGTATGGACCATGAATGCAATGGTGCCAAGTGTCTTTGGCAATTTGCTTTGAAGGGACTATGATCATTCCGTTTAGGCAACACTTTGAGACTTATGATCATTTGATTTTGTTTTGCCAAAGATACTCGACGTGCAAGCATGGCCCATTTTGGAAGGCAACATGTGGGATTACCCTAGAGGGTGCAAGTGTGATTGTGTATTGATTACATGTATTTGTCTTGTATTAGGTTATCTAACGTTTGATTTTATGTACATACAAACCCTAGGTCTAACCATGGTATAATTGGAAAACTGTAAATTGCGGAATGTAAAATCTACGCTATTACATAATGGTATCCAGGAGTGGGGGGTATAAATGCACAAAAGGGGATGAGACTTATGGTATCCAATAAGTTACAACCAAATCGAATTTGCGATCAAAATGTAAACATCGAATATACAAATATAAGATAAAAAATGTGTATAGGGCAATGTGAATGTATTTGTGTAAGTGTACATGTATATGTATTGTGTGTAATTATTTACAGGTGCGATAATGTGAAATTGAAGCGTATTAGGGTTTTTGACCTAGATATGTATTTTAATGAATCTTTGATTTCTTTTAATATATACAAAAAAAATGTTCAAGTTTTAATTAAGAAATGTATCTTTATTTATTTATATACAAAAAAAGTATTTTAATCAAATGTTTGTGAATTTTAATATTAGAAAAATGTATTTAAATTATTATATACAAATATGTATGTTAATTAAAAAGTTTTCAATTTTAATTATATGATAAAAAAATTATTTTATTATTTTATATACAAATATATACTTAAAAAAGATATTTTAACTATATGATAAAAAAAATGTATAATATTATTTTATATACAAATATATACTTAAAAAAGATATTTTAACTATATGATAAAAATATGTATAATATGTACAAAATATATTTTAAATAAAAGAGTAAATAAATAAAAAGAAACAAGTATTTTCAATTTTAATATGTGAAAAAAATGTTAAGTTAGAAAAATATATGGTTTAGTAAAAAAGAAAAAGATTAGTGTTTGTTATAAGAAATGTTAGTGATTTTGTTGGGCTTCAGAGGGACTTAGAGACGGGTCAGGCCCATGTTAAACTTGAAACGAATTTAGGGTTAGGGATTTGGTTCATTTGAGGCGAAAACGCTTAGGGTTTGGGACGGCGCCGTTCGTACTTGTTCGTCTTCTCCGATCATCAACTTCCTGAGCGCTTCTCTTTCCGGCCACCAGCGTCACCCTCCAAACCTTTCTTCCCTCCAAGGCATAAGCTCCGTGTTCTCTTGATACAAGGTTAGATTTTAGTGTTTATGCTCTTATCTCTGTTTTTACGAATTTGCGTGTTTTAATTTGAGTTCTGATTCTTAAATTTGTACTATTATGAGGTGGTGAAGAAGAAAGGGGGAGAAGATTGGCTACCTTCGCTCTTGGGAGATGGAGGAGAGGCGGAGTGGAGGCGCTGAGGACGGCCGGAACAGTGAGGGAAACGTGACGCTTGCTCTTGGTGACCCTGGTATCTTTTATCTGGTTGCTTTTTTCTTGCCTATGGTTTTGATGATGATGTTCTGAAAAACCCTATCTTGAAATATATTCATTTCTTTATCTTTTTTCTTCTACTACATGTCGCCCTTGAGCATTTGTATGCCTTTGAATCGTTGCCTTGCCTATGATGAAGCTTGCTTCTGAGGCCCTTGAATTGCTTCTTTCTTCTTCTTCTCTCGTGTTGCCCTGTGTTACCTTGAACTGGATGCCTTCTGAGATGCCTCTTCTGTATGCTTATGTTGCCTTGATTTGTTTTGCCTTTGGATTATTGAGCTTGCCCCATGATGTGTATACTGAGGGCTTAGGAGTTGGTTTTTTGAATGCTTTTTGACAGGTTAATGGTTGTCTTGTATGGTTATGAGGTTGGATGGTTTTAGTGATGGTTGAGGTAGCTTGTTATGTTGAGGTTTTTCAGGTTCTGAGTTTGGTAGTGCAGTAGGCTTGAAGTTCTGGTTTTTTTGCTTGACAGTAGGCAGGTTGTTATGCTTGACTTCAGATTTGAACTTGGTTTCTCAGGTTTTAGGATGGGTTTGAAGTGTTTTTGTAAGTTTGATGCAGGTTCTTTGCCTTGACAGAAAATGAGGCTTCAGGTTTTTATGAGGTTTGGCCTTCAGGTTTGCCTCATAACTTAGCAGGTTTTGCTTGCAGTAGGTTATATGTTTTTTTGTTGTGAGGCCTGAGTTTTGTATATACAGGTTAAAGGCTTTGGGATGTGTTTGATGGTTTTGAGTTATGCTAGTAGATTGGGTTCTGTTGAGGCTTATGCTTTGGTTTGTATCTTTATCAGTAGACAGGTTTTGGGGCATTAGCAGGTTTTGTATATTTTCTCGCCTTTGGCAAGAAGTTCTGCTCTCCTTGCTTGCTGAACTGTATTCTCTTTTTGTATATCTTTTTCTGTCTTCTCTCCCTGTCCTGCCTAAAGCCTGAACTCTTATCTTTCTTCTTTTCTCTATGGTACAGTAGGACATTATAATATGATTTTATGCTGTACTTTCTTGGTTCTGAAGGGGCCCCTTTATTCTGGGAAATGATGATTAAGATTTAAGTTGCTTGCATAACACATTATTTCTGCATACTTTATCCAACTTTGACAGCTTGCTACACTTTATCTTTTCTTTGATATCTTTTCCAAATCCTTTTTGACAGCTTTTGAGTGGATTTTGTACTTTGACAGTAAAATGCACTTTTGGCTAATCTTTGAGTAGACTTTGGCATTTGATAGGAAGTGGGAATTGGATTTTTCAGTTTAGTTTGAATTTGAAGTTTGAGATTTTATGCAGCTTGAACTTTGGAATTTATGCATTTTGCATTCATGAATGAAAAATGAAATTCTTCCCTCTTTGTGAACCGGGAGAAATCCCGTGATTTGCAGAGAGGGTCAACTGATCCCAGTCAATGGCCCCCTAATGATGAGCAAATTTTATCTGTCTTTTTTAATTCAACTGCTTTCTGACTTTTCTTCTTCTTTTTGCAGATAAAAAATGGAGCACCGGAGCGAAGTGAAGAATGAAGAATTAGAAATAGGATAGAATTCTTATTTTCAATTTAATTTTTGTACACTATTATTATTTTAAATACTTTGTAATAAATACTCGTATCCAAATAATAACAATTGTAACAACTATTAAATATGAAATAAAAATTCCATTGACATTTAATTCTTTTCCATTCCTTTTCTTTATTTACTTGTTATTTATAATTCCTTAAATTAAATAAAATGAAAGTTAAATTTCAAGTATTTAATTCTTAGAACCATAAATAATCAACTAAACCTTGTTGATCAAAATAAATGGACTGGACGTCTCCATCATTCAAAGCAACGCACAGTCGAACACAAAAACTGATCAGATGCAATCCTCTTTTTCACTGATTCTTTGCCAAGCACTGTAATTCCAAACTGCATATTCTTTTTGACTGGCTCAAACAAAACAACATGAATTCAAACCACTGTCTCTTTTACTGATTAAATCAAGATAATGCGAATTTAACCCGAATCTCGGAATAAACTGCAACGCGCTGTAGAATTTTAATCTTTCTGAGAATATGCCCACAAAACCTTAACTCCTGACTAAATGCCAAATAGCGCTCGCTTGATCAAAATTGAACCAAAAATCATCCAAAACCCTAAGCCAACTGTGAAACAATCCAGAGCCCTGAAAATCAGTAAAAACCCTAATTTCGCTTGACTGGCAAGAAAAGTCTGTTTGTCCGATTCTTGAGCCAGTTTAAAAAAATCAGGAAAGGCTTGAAGCTGAGATTTCTTAGGGAAAAATGCGAGGGCAAATTTTGGGGTACAACACACACACAAGTCCTATAAACCAAAAGCAAGTTGTCTAGGACTTGTACCAACTCCAAGCAGGCCTTTACAAGCATGTAGAGAGTTGTCTCCTCACTTTTCTTAAAGGACAAGCAATAGAGCAAAAAGCCTACAATTGAGAAATCTGTTGTGGAGCTGACTAGAAACCTTCTCTATACTTATACACAAACACATTGCAACCTAACACATGATTTCTCAAGGACAGAAACTCTCTAAAACTCCCTATCACCAAAAACATGTCATAACTTGCAGTTTGAGACCAAGCATAGCAATCCAAAAATCTACTCGTGCGTTTCAAGTTCTAATCACTCAAACACTTAACCTACCTCATATCTAAGTGTTCCAGACCATCACCCCTTCATTGTAACTCCTCCTTCTCCATCTTCCATTTTTGCATTGTAAGATTGTGGGTTGACTTGGATAGAGAGATTCAGGCACTCTCAAAGCAAGGCAAGGATTGGAACACACTCAGGGAGGTTCAGGCAAGCTAAATGAATCTTCAGGCCTTCATAAAACTCACTCAAACTTCATTCACGATCTCAGCTGAAGGAGGTAAGAACTCTAACTTCTATCTCTTCATACAGACATCCATTGGTCTCGATTTGTGAATGGAAAATGTAGATATTATTGTGCTAAAGCCAACCATGTGCATAGATTTCATTTATGTTCATTATGTATAGAGAATTTTATATTTCAAATTTCTGTAAAAATTAGGTTTAAAATTAGGGCCATTGAAATTAGCTTTGATCTTCGACTGATAGTTTACATGAGTTACATGGTTGAAATCGTGGGAAAAAGTACTACCATTTTCATGTTTGAAGTTTCAATTCTCATAGAGAAATGAGAAAGATACAGAGGTTCTGGCTAGCTTGAGGAAGAAGATGAAGTACAGGGAAAGGAGGCATTATGTGTTATGTGTTTTTTATTTCATATGAGTTAACGGATGTACAGCCACCCCGTGGCAAGGCAACGCGTTGAGAATGCCAAGGTCATGGGTTCGAGCCTTGGTGCCTGCCTTTTGCATATTTTCTTATTTTTTGCCATTTTTCTCATTTTTGCAGCGCTGGGCTTTTGTTCATTTGGGCTTATGTTTTTTCTAATGTTACCTCCTGATTACTCAGGACACCCCTCACCTAATTTTATTTTCATTTATTTATTTTATTTTTGTTCATTTCATTAAATATTTTCTTTAACATAAAAAATCATAAAAAATATAAAACATGATAAATATTGCATTTTGTTATTTTATTTTATGTTCACATAAAAAAAATATTTTTTAAATTATATACTAACTATTTTTCTTAAATAAATTTGTAAAATAAAATAGACTTAGATATATTTTTATCCCTTTTTCTTCATACTTGTAAATATTTATTTTGACATATAAAAAGATTAAATATTTTCATAAATATTATTTATTATTTTAAGATAAAAAATACACAAAACTAATACTTAAAGAACTTTATTTTCTTAAGTTAGAAATTAGGGTTAACCACTTTTCAAGAAATAATTTCCTTTTTAATATTATTTGGTTTAATTCAAAACTCTTCTTTATATGAAAAACAAAACAAAAATCTTTTTCTTGCATACATACCATTGTATATTTATATTGTATATTATTTATTCAAATATTCGTACAAATTCGATTTGGTTGTAATAGCTTAATTAGATTTACATTATTGAAAATCCCCATTCATAATTTGTATACCCCACCTCCCATAAAATGTTGTAATAGCGTAGTAATCTTTAAATTACGCAATTTACCGCTTTTATATATCATGCTAGTAATTAGGGCTTGAATGGCAAGATAGAAACAAATCAAATAGAAAACCCTAATCCAAGACAAAATCAAGCATGAAAATAATACACTTGCACACAAGCACCCTTAGGGTAAATCCACTTGGTTGCCTTACATAAAAAATGGCCATATTACGCATGCGAAGTATCTTGGCAAAAACAAACAAGTATAAGATCATAGTACCTGATGACGCTATTCAAAGTTGCCTTACAAAATGATCTTAGTCCCTCAAAAAATGCCAAGATACTTTGTAACATTGCTAATCATGGTTATACGATGACCCACGCCAGTCCCATTTACATCCAAAGATAGGGTTGCTTACCAAATAAATGGTAAGACAACAATATCAAAAGAAAAGAAAATGAACAAGAAAGACATTTTGAGTAGGTAGATTACTTCTAGTTGCTTGCTTCATTTCAAAACAACCATCCTTGCTATTTTCAAAACAAACACACACATTTCCAAACATCTTACAAAGATCGAAAAACATTTTCAAAAAGACAAATATCTTTGTATACATTCTTACGAACGAGAATCATTACAAAGATTGCCTAAACTATGGCCTCTTTTATAAAATACTTTCAAAACCACACAAAGCACAATTTTAAAACAAAAAAAGCAAGTGATCTAGCAACTAACTAAGAGCCCATGGAAAACCATGGATGAAAAGGGTGCTAATACCTTCCCTTTTCATAATCTACCCCCAAAACTCAAGAAACAATCTCAAAGGTCTTTCCTGTGCTTTTTCACCTTTCCTTTTTGGATAAAAGAAAAGTCAGTGGCGACTCTTGCTAACCGCAACATTTGCGATAAAACGCAAAACCCTCAAGTCAGTTCTCTCACCGTATCACAACAAGTTTCACATATATGCCAATTAAACCATGGTCTCTCTTCTTTTTCACATTTTCCTTCAATATTTTCTATCATAGATGCTTTAAGAGCTTCTAATTCCTTTTAGGAATTCGAAACCTTTTGTTCTAGATATAAAAATATTTCTTGTTTGAGGCTAAGCATTTGAAAGCTTCCTTTGCCTCTTGATGTAAAATATTGAAGGAATTTAACAATTCTAAATAAGAAATTTTATCAACATGATCATACTTAGCATGACTTACATTCTTTTTCTTATGATGATGAGTCATTAGACAAAGGTTGATTATTTCTTATTCATAACTTGAGAAACCTTTACTTGAGGAATCACTATCACTCTCCCAAGCAATGTATGATGTTCTAGCTTTGGTTGGTTTCTTTTAATTTTTGGCCTTGGCTTTGTCTTTCTTCAAATAGGGGCAATCCGGCTTGTAATGACCGCTGTGATGCGGTGGGAGAACTGACTTGAGGTTTTGCGTTTGTGTTTGCAAATGTTGCAGTTTAGCAAGAGTCGCCACCGACTTTTATTTTATCCAAAAGGAAAGGTAAAAAAGCACAGGAAAGACCTTTGAGATTGTTTTTGAGTTCGGGGGGTAGATTATGAAAAGGGAATGTGCTAGCACCCTTTTCATCCATGGTTTTCCATGGGCTCTTAGTTACTTGTTTTAGATCACTTGCTTTTGCTTTTCAATTGTTTGAAATGGTGCTTTGTGTGGTTTTGAAAGTATTTTGAAAAGAGGCCATTGTTTTGGTAATCTTTGTAATGATTCTTGTTTGTAAGAATGTATATAAAGATGTTTGTCTTTTGAAAAAATGTTTCAATGTTTGAAAGTTTGTTTGGAAAATGTTTTGAAATTGTGTGTGTTTGTTTTGAAAATAGCAAGGATTGTTTGCAAATTTGATCAAGTAACTAGAAGCTTATCTACCTACTCAAAAGTCATTCCTACACATTTTTATTCCTTTGATGTTGTTGTTTTACCATTGCATTTGGTAAACAACCCTATCTTTGGATGTTAAACGGGACGGGCGTTGGTCATCGTATGACCATAATAGCAATGGTGCCAAGTATCTTAGCAAGTTTTGAGGGACTTAAGATCATTTGTTTTTAGGCAACCAAGATAGCGTCATCGAGGGACTATGATCTTTTTGTTTTGTTTTGATTTTGCCAAGATACCTAGCATGCATACCATGGTCATTTTAAGGCAACAAAGTGGATGAAACCTTAGGGGTGCTTGTCTGTAATGTGTTGTCATTTTTCATGCATTTTTGTCTTGTATTAAGTCATACTATTTGTTTTGTTTTTGGTCTTTGCATACAAAACCCTAGTTTACTATCATGGCATATGAAAGCAATAAAATGTGTAAAGTAAATCTAGACTATTACAACAATATTATGGGGAGGGGGATACAAGTTTTGAATAGGGGGATATTTCTCAAAATAAAATCCTAAAACTATTACAACCAAATTGAATTTATTGTACAAATAATAAATAAACAATATTTAAATATGCAATAAAATTTAAATATGCAAAAAATGTTTTTTGTATTAATTTATGTATGTAAAAATAAATTTATTTAAGTCTTAAAAATAAGAAAAATAAAATGATTATTTTGAAAGGGTGAAAACCCTAATTTTTGTTTAATAGAAAATATATTCTATATTATTTATTTATTCAAGAAAAATAATAATAATGTGTACAAAAATGTTGAAAATTAAAATATGTGAGAAAATATTATTTTAAGTGTATAAATAATAAAAATAAAAATATATAATATTTTTATATTATTTACAAGTTTTATTTAAGAAAATAAAGTATATTAACCTAATAATTTATTTATTATGCAAAAAAAATGATAAAATATAAAAAATAAAGAAAATATTTTCTGGGATTTTTTAATGTTTAGAAAAAAAAATAAAGTCAGAAAATATAAATATGCAAGAAAATACAAAAAAATATAAAATAAAAGGTCAGGGGGGTACAAAAAGTAAAAGGGGGGTGTCAAAAGAAACAAGCCCAAGCGCCAGACCCAACCATCTTCATCCCTGACCTCCAGACAACCACGTGCACGCTTCTGCTATGCAAATCATGTTCTCTCTAATGCTTGCATGAAATCAAAAACTTACAACATGAAACTTATAGCATTTTTAATCACGATTCCAACCATATCCATTTTGTGACCTAACTCTCAAAGGACAGAGAGAATTTTAATGGCCCTAAATTTTGACCTAGTTTTTTCAACAACTTCAATAATCAAATACTCCTAGCACAGTTAATATAAATGGAAGTTATGCATATGTACAGCTCAAGCACGTTACAGGCTACATTTTTTCTTCACAAACCTAAGCTTAATGATGCCTAAATAGAGAGATAGAAACTTGAAAAATACCTTGTTCAGTTGAGTTTGAATATGGTAATGTGGGCACTTTGAGTGAGGCCTGAAGTTCTTGTGAGCTTGCTTGAAGTTCCCTCAAGCTATCCCAATGCTCAGCTGGCCTTGAAGTTGCTTGAAACCTCCTATAGAAGTCAACCTGCAAACTCAGAAAATAGAAATGGTGAAGCTTGAAACAGGGGTTACAGTTGCTTGGCAAAGGCCTGGACAACTTAGGTGTGATGTATGGAATGTGTTTGAAGCCTTGAAACAAAAAAACGCACGAGCAAAATGTGTTTTGGCTAGTGATTTGCAGAGGTTGCCCTGTTTGGGCAGAAAATGGTGATTCATGTGTTTAAGGGTGTTTGAGAGGTGAGCAATTCGTTTCTTAAGCTTGCAACCATTTTTCTTAAGTTGGTTCAAATGATGCTTAGGCTTGGTTTTATCATATACACGAGTTATGTGAACTTTTGCAAGTTGGCTTGTTTTTGAAGAAAAAGTGAGATGACAATGCCCAAAGCTTGTACAGGCTTGTTCCTTAGCTGCACATAGTTGGTGAACTTTGCCTGATATTATGGACTTTGTTTGCAGCAAGAGATTAGGTCCATGGCTCAAGATAAACAAAGTTGCTAAAAGTATGCTTTATCAAAGTAGCATTGTTAACTTTTTGCCATAAATGGAATAAATCAATGTACGATGCTCCATAGCTCAGAAAAAAGCCATTGTCCAATGTGTTTGCATTCAATTTTGGAGTGTAGAAGGGATTAGAACCTGTAAAACCAAGTACAAGCATGCTTAGGACAGATTTGCAACTTGTAACATTGTGAAAAATGCCTTGGACAAAAGTGATAAATTTTCATTTTCATTCCTTCGATTCTCCCTAACAATAAATGATCTTCGAGAATTCTTGGACATTTTGGAAAGCCTGTAACATGCTCTACAATCCATATTTGAAATGCATTTTGAGATTCCTCTTGGAACTATGTGAAAAGTTACCATGAAGTTAGGTCAAAAATCTGCCTAAACTAGGGCAAAATTTCACTAAGTTAAAAAGTTTATGGACCCTTATTCACAAAATCATAACATGAGATCCAAGCATCTTTTGAGAAAACTTTGTGAATCAAAGTTGTATATTTCGTGTAGGACTACAACTTTCATGTTGGAAGTTTTATTTAAATCCAATTGCATCATGGTAAAAAAGTTGGGAAAAGTTGGGGAAAAATAAGAAATTTTCATAACTTAGAAAAATTCTAAGTTATGAAATTTTTCAAACTTAAACCCTAATTTCCAAAATTAGGTTTATTGGTGAAAAAGTTTCATGTTTTGACACATCTTGATTAAAAATGAGCCTTGGCACTTGATTTTGACCAAAAAGTCAAAGTTTGACTTTTCAGTGTATAGTTGATTTTTTATCAGTTGACTGGAAAATTCATCTGTCAATCCAATGCATTTGAGATCTTTTGAACCTTGTGATTAGGTCAAGATGATGCCATTGAGTCCTTGAAGCCATGCTTGAACCCAATTGGTCATTGTCTAGGTTAAAAATCAGAAATTGCCCTTTCTCAGTCAAAACCCTAATTTTGACCATTTTGCCCTTTTGATGATCTGATTAAATTTGTTGAGGAGTTGTGGTCCAAACTTGATCAAATGGTTTATATGATTCTATAATGTTGATGTGGATCAAAAATTATGAGGTTTGACTGTAAAGTGGCCATGGTTGACTTTTTCCCCAATACAATTGATTTTTAGGTCAATTGTCCAATTGACTGGTCAAAAATGTGATTTAAAGCTTGAAACTTGGTATGAGCAATCTTAGAGGTCCAACATGAAGCATGAAAGTCACATGAGGCATTGGAAGTCCAAAAATCCTTGTGCAAACTCAAACCCTAATTTCAAGTTATCAGTGCAAGGAGATGTCTTGAGCTGAGCAAACCCTAATTGGGTCTTGAATTCAAGAAGTCTTGTGAGGAGAAACTTGATAAAATGAGAGGGCAAATTTTGGGATACAACAGCTGCCCCTGTTCAATCTTCTTGAACCTGAAGAGTTAGATTGGCGAGTTTGCCGTTCGTGACTCGAAGGTAAAAGATGATTGGACACTAGAGTGCCCGTAAATTTGCACTCGTCAAAATGTAGTTGAGGAAATGGGCTTAAAGATGCCATTTGGAGATGTGATAGAATCTTGTTGGAGATGGGCTTAAAGATGCCATCCAAGAATGTTTGTTGAAAATCAGGAAAATGAACATCAGAATGGTATCCATATCTGGAACGTATCTGAGTTGTATCTGGAGACTAAATCTGTATGAGCAATGGAATGGCGTCCGTGTCTGAAGCGTATCCGAGCTGTAACCATACTTGAATCTGAATGAATAACAGAATGGCTTCCATGTTTTGAGTGTATCTGTATTGCATCTGAATTTGAAATTTGAATAAGCGACAAAATGGCATCCGTGTTTGGAGCGTCTCTGGGCTGGGGGAAAAAGTCAGAATAAGTGACAGAATGGCAACCGCGTCTAGGGCGTATCTGGACTGGAATCTGAATGTTGAAGTTTGAATGAGTATCAGAATGGCTTCCGTTTCTGGAGCGTATATGAACTGTATCTTGACCTTGAGTTCGAAATGAGTAATAGAATAACTTTCGTGTCTGGAGTGTATCTTTACTGTATCTTGACTTTGAATTCTGAATGAGTAACAAAATGACTTCCTTGTTTGGAGTGTATTCATACTGTATCTGAATAAGAGATTTGAATGAGTAACAGAATGACTTCCGTGTCTGGAGTGTATCCGTACTGTATCATGAATAAGAGATCTGAATGAGTAACAGAATGACTTTCGTGTCTAGAGTGTATCCGTACTATATCATGAATAAGAGATCTGAATGAGTAACAGAATGACTTCTGTGTCTGGAGTGTATTTGTACTGTATCTGACATCTTTGAATATTTGTTAAAGATAGCTGTTAATCTTATCCTGAAAAGGGTAAAATGTTAGCCGAAGCACAAAGTTATGTTGCATGAAACGTATGACGCAATAAAGTGTGTTTTATCAATGTTTATGATATATGAGTGTAATGTATGTGCATGTAAGCTGATTCACTGTCTTGCTGAGGAAAATAAATCCTTGATAGTTGGGGATAATGAAATCTTAGACTGCTGCCGGGGAGAATAAATCCTTGACCGTTGCTGGAGATTCAAAATCTTCAATTGCTGATGATGAGAAACCCTTGGTGACTGTTGGGGATGGAAAAATCCTAACAACCTCTGTGGGGATATGAGAATCCTTCATATCTTGAAGTTAGAGTATTGACAAAATCTGTTGTGAGAGTAATGTCAAACTGCTTGAGAAATCTGCTTGGGAAATCCAGAGAACTTTGAAGACTTCAACTGGGGGTTAAATAATGGGAATCCTTACTCGGCTGGGGAATAGGGAAAATTCTGATGATTTCTGCGGGGAACTAAGAATGAGAATATTTAATCTGCATGGGAATAAAAATTCTGACAGTATCATGCTGGGGAGTAATGAAGACTCTGGCAACTTCACTTAGGGAATCAAGAATGAGAATCTTCAATCTGCTGGGGAGTAAAAACTCAGTGGGGAAGAAGGCTTACTGCTGGAGAGTAAGTTCAGGACTCTGGGGGAAGAAGCTTATTCCTGTTTGGAAAAAGCTCAGGAGTTTGGGTTGTATGCCACTCTATTGGGGAGTTATCCCAGGTTGGGGATAAAAGTTAACTGTTATCTGGTTAATTCTCTGACTTTAAGACAACTTTCTGGGGAATTTAGGGGAAACTGGAATGGTTCCCGCTGGGGATTGATAGTTGGAGATTTGACTCGACTGGGGAAGAAGGTTTCATCTCCGCTGAGGGTCTGTAGTTCAAAGTTTTTACTCTGTTGGGGATTGGGAGTTTGAAGTTTTAACTCTGATGGGAATTAAGGGTTTGAAATTATAACTCCGCTGGGGATATGTATTTCAAGGTTTTAGCTCCGCTGGGGATCTAAATGATGTGCTGCAGGGGATTTCTCTTGGAATAGCCCAAAGACGTTTTCCTATACTTTCAACCTATCAGTAATTATTCTTTCCCATTTTGTTTATTTGTAAACATGTGATTATATTCAAATGCATATGCTCATTTAATAAATCATTGGACGTTTTCAAATAAAACACAAGTGTAAAAAAAAAGGAAAGGAAAATAGTTTTTCTGCACTTTGAAGTATCTTTGTATTAACTTTGTGTAAGTATTTTGTACAAAGGAGACATACATCCTAGTAAGAGAACGTTGTCATAAAAATGAGAAAAATTTATACAAAGAAAGATGGCTATGTGTAAAAAATTCTATGGGGTTCCCATTCTGCTATAGCCTTCGTAATTCTGAATATCTTGTCCATTTGTGGCTTCGTCCGAAGATGATTGAGTTGATCAGAAGCCCAGAGTTTGTTCGTGAAGAGATTGTCCTTAAAGTGATCCGACGATACATAGTCATACGCTTTAATTCCCTAACTTTTTCCTGGACCGCCTTTCAGGTTTTCGATCCACCGGGAAACCCTTTTTTGCCCAAGTCGCCCTTTTGGGTTTTCAACTTGCCGGGTGTACAGATTTTTTTTGTTTATCCCTAACTTTTGCTTGAACCGCCCTTTCGGGTTTTCGATTCACCGGATGCCCCTTTTTTGCCTAGGTGTGTCAACCTAGCGGGTCATTTATGCGTAATATCTTTTGACTATGTCTGCGTTCACAGGGTGCGGCAGGTCGTCGCCGTCCATGGTGGTTAAGATATTGCCCCACCAGAAAAGATGTTTTTGATCACAAATGGTCCTTCGTAAGTAGGAGTCCATTTGCCCCTGGGATCACTTTGCGGCAAGATGGTGCGCTTGATTACCAGGTCCCCGACTTGATATACATGGCGCCTGACTTTCTTGTTGAATGCCTTGATCATCCGTTTTTGATACGCCTGACCATGGCAAATAGCAGTAAGTCGTTTTTTGTCAATGAAGTTAAGTTGATCAAGTTGGGTCTGAATCCAATCGTCTTCACTCAAACCAGCATCCTTCATGATTCTCAAGGAGGGAATCTGAAGCTCGATAGGTAAAACAGCTTTCATGCCATATACCAAGGAATAGGGTGTTGCCTTAATTGATGTGCGTGTCGTGGTACGGTACCCGTGGAGAGAAAACGGTAACATATCATGCCAGTCCTTGTAGGTGACTGTCATCTTATGTATGATCTTCTTGATATTTTTGTTCCCAGCTTCGACAGCACCGTTCATCTTTGGCCGATAAGGAGATGAATTGTGATGTTGAATCTGGAACTGCTCGCACAAGGCGGTGATCATAGTGTTGTTAAGGTTTGTATCATTGTCAGTGATAATCCTTTCGAGGATACCGTACCAGCAAATAAGGTTCTGCTTGATGAAGCGGGAAACAACATTCTTTGTAACAGATGCGAAGGACGCTGCTTCGACCCACTTGGTGAAGTAATCAATGGCCACTAGAATAAAGCGGTGTCCATTGGATGCTGTAGGCTTGATCTCTCCAATCATGTCGATTCCCCACATAGCGAATGGCCAAGGAGCTGTTAAGACATTGAGAGGAACTGGAGGTATATGTACCTTGTCCGCATAGATTTGACATTTGTGACAAGTCCTGGAATGTTGATAGCAGTCAGCTTCTATGGTAGACCAGTAATAGCCTGCCCGTAGAATCTTCTTAGCCATCGTATGCCCGCTAGAGTGAGTGCCAAAGGTACCATTGTGCAGTTCAGCCATGATCTGTTCAGCTTCAATCTTGTCCATATAAAGGAGCAGAATGCAATCATGATTGCGCTTGTACAGGATACCATTGCTCAGGTAGAACTTAGCTGAGAATCTCCTTAAGAACTTTTTGTCGTTGACTGAAGCTCCTTTAGGATATTCTTGAGCCTCGAGATACCTTTTGACTTCATGAAACCAAGGTCGGTCCACTACTTCTTCGGTATTAATCTCGTGACAATGTGCAGGTTCGTCCATTCGTTCAATGGTGATTTGGGGAGCCTCATTATCCCAATTAAGTTTAAACATGGATGACATTATAGCTAGAGCATCTGCTAGCTGATTTTCTTCTTGCGGTAAGTGCTCGAAGGTAATCTGCTCGAAATGTGGTAACAATGTCAAGACATGTTCTTTGTAAGGGATGAGGTTTGGATGTTTAGTATCCCAATCTCCTTTGATCTGACTGATGACCAAAACTGGGTCCCCAAACACAATCAAGGATTTGATTCCCAAGTCTATGGCAGCCTTGAGTCCAAAGATGCAAGCTTCATACCCGGTCGTGTTGTTGGTACAGTGGAAGCAAAGTCTAACAGTGAAAGGTGTATGGCATCCTTCTGGAGAGATAAGTACCGCGCCGATATCGTTGCCAAGTGCATTGGAGGCACCATCAAAGTACAGGGTCCATCGGGATCCTTGTTCAGGTCCGTCATATGGTCTTTTCTCTTCAATGTTGTCCAATGTCATGATATCCTCGTCGGGGAAGTCAAACCTCATGGATTGGTAATCTTCGACAGCTTGATGGGCCAGATGATCGGCTAGCACACTCCCCTTTATAACTTTTTGGGTCGTGTACTGTATATCGTATTCCGTTAGGATCATCTACCATCTAGCAATTCTTCCAGATAGAGTAGGCTTCTCAAAGATGTACTTGATCGGATCCATCTTAGATATCAGCAAAGTGGTACGAGTCAACATGTACTGCCTTAGTCGGCGAGCAGCCCATACCAAAGTGCAGCAAGTTTTCTCGAGCAATGAGTATCGGGTCTCACAGTCGGTAAACTTTTTGCTAAGGTAATAAATGGCATGCTCTTTTCGGTCAGACTCGTCATGTTGGCCCAGTACGCACCCCATTGAATTCTCTAGGACAGTCAGATACATGATTAGCGGTCTTCCTTCGACGGGTGGCATCAAGATAGGAGGTTCTAGCAAATACTCCTTGATTTTATCGAAAGCAATTTGACAATCATCATTCCATTTAACAACCTGATCTTTCTTCAACAGCTTGAAGATTGGTTCACAGGTAGATGTTAGGTGAGAAATGAACCTTGCAATGTAGTTTAGGCGTCCCAAGAAACCTCTGACCTCCTTCTCAGTGCGAGGAGCGGGCATTTCTTGTATAGATTTGACTTTGGCAGGATCAACCTCGATGCCTTTGTTGTTGACAATGAAACCCAAGAGTTTACCGGACCGGACCCCAAAGGTGCACTTGTTTGGATTCAGTCTGAGCTTGTATCCCTTCAACCTGACAAACAGCTTTTGCAGATGGTCGAGGTGTTCTTCTTCAGTTTGTGATTGGTCTATCATGTCATCTACGTAGACCTCTATCTCATGATGTATCATATCATGAAACAAAGCTACCATGGCGCGTTGATAGGTTGCCCCGGCATTCTTCAGTCCGAATGGCATCACTTTGTAGCAGAACGTACCCCACTGTGTAATAAAAGTAGTTTTCTCCATGTCCTCAGGGGCCATTTTGATCTGGTTATAGCCTGAGAATCCGTCCATGAAAGAAAATACCTTGTGATGAGTTGTATTGTCAACCAGGATGTCAATGTGCGGAAGTGGAAAGTCATCTTTAGGGTTGGCCCTGTTTAAGTCTCTGTAATCCACGCACATTCTCACTTTGCCGTCCTTCTTAGGCATGGGCACAATGTTAGCAACCCATTATGGATAGGAAGTAACAGCAAGAAATCCAGCATTGAACTTCTTCATAACTTCTACTTTGATCTTTTCAGACATGTCGGGCCTCATGCGGAGGACTTTTTGTTTAACTGGTGGACAGTCTTCTCTTGTGGGTAGACGGTGTACCACAATGTTTGTATCAAGTCCCAGCATGTCTTCGTATGACCAGGCGAAGATCTCAACATATTCATTCAACAGTTGAATTAAGCACTCCTTGACACTTGGCTCTAGGTTGGCACCCACTCTGACTTCTTTTCTGTCTTCGTCAGTACCCAAGTTGATTGTCTCTAACAGCTCCTCATAAGGCAGAATAGCCCTTTCTTCCTGTTGTAGCAGTCTAGCCAATTCTCCTGGCACTTCACAATCTTCTTCACCTTCGTATTTGGCATGGTAGACCAGATCTTTGGAGTCACTGAAGGCCATAGCAGAATTGTTACCCATGTAATCCAGAATGGAAGGGTATATGCATTTGTGAGTGTGGGTGTGTGTAACGGATAGCCACCTTTAAACAAATAAAATGTAAAAAGAAAGACAATGAACACAAAAGTTTATATGTGAAAACGTCCATGATTCATTAAAATTGCATATGAAGATGAAAAATCAATCCCTTACAAATGGACCTATGTGCCTCGGGTAAGGCACAAGGTTAAAAGTGTATGAATTGTTTGAGAATTATTACAAACCAATAGAAATGTTTGAAAGATAAATTACTGCGGTATGAAAGTAACCGGAACAAAGTCTTTTGCTTCCCAGTTGCACAGTCCTCCGTCAACAGTAGGGAAAATCCAGTCTTCCAAGTTGCTCTCCTCTTCACTATCCTCCAAAGAATTAACTCCATGATGAGTGATCTTCACTGGTGGCCCTCCAGCACGGGCGCGGCGTACAACCTTTTGAGCAGAAGAAGTGAATCCCAAGCCGAATTTATCTGACTTGAAAGGAAAGTCGGGAAGCTGCCCCAAGATTGTGCTTCCTCCTTCTTCAATCACAGCCTTTGCATCCTTGAGAGACGACATCCGAGGTGGAGGTCTGGTAATCATGGGTACAGAAGACACTGTCTTGGTTGCCGCAATCTCCTGAACTACCTCTTCAAAATGCTGAAAAGGGGTTTCAATGAATTCGCCATCCAATTCTACATAGCGGAAAGAATTTAGATGGATTATCATGTATTCCTCTTCACCGTGAACAATTATGATTTTCCCCTGGACAGGGTATTTGAGCATTTGATGCAGAGTAGAAGTGACAGCTCCAGCATTGTGAATCCAGGGTCTTCCCAACAAGCAAGAATAGGAAGGACGGATGTCCATCACATAGAATGTGGAGTTGAAGGTTTCAGTTCCCACTTTAATCGGGATGTCCACCTCCCCGTGGACCATCCTTTTAGAACCATCAAAGGCTCTGACAATTATATTGCTGGGCTTCAAGGTTAAACTTTCACAATCCAGTCTATCCAAGGCTTTCTTCGGCAAGACGTTTAGCGATGAACCAGTGTCTACCAGTACGTGTGCTAGGGTAGTCCCTCTGCATTCCATCGAGACATGCAAAACGTCATTATGTTTTCTCCCTTTTGAGGTCAAATCTGCATCGGAGAATCCTAGACCATTGTCAGCTATTAAGCTAGCTACACATTCCTGGAACTGATCCGCGGAGGTTTCCTGTGGCACGTGGGCCGTCTTCAAAAATCTGATCAGAGCTTTAGCATGAGCTTCTGAACAAAGCAGCAGGGCCAACATAGAGATCTTTGAGGGGGTTTGCCCAAGTTGTTCCACAACATCATAATCGCTTTTCTTGATTATTTTCAAAATCTCTTCCATTTATTTTTGAGAGGTCTCAGGGATGACCAATGGCTGAGCCCTCGTCCTGACGGGCTCTTCTTGGATCCCTTTCCCTCTATCATCAGCAGCAGCAGAGGGGACAACCACAGGAGTTACAACTTCTTCAATAATTGGAATTCTCATAGATATGTTTACCGGTGCAGGGGTAACCTTAGAAGCAGCTGAGGTCCAAAGATTGCCTTTGGAGGGGAAATCTCTGGAGAGAAAATTCTTCCACTGTGGGTGATTTTGCTCGTTCCGGCAATGTTTCCAATGTCGGAAGTCTCTTCATTAGAACTCTCTTCAGTTGATTCAATTTGTTTAATATCGTGGTAGTAGATTTCTCCACCATAGCTCCACGGTACTGATTTGTCGAACTTGTACGGGACGGGCTCGGGTATGGTTATCTTCAAAGGTACATACTTCGGAGCGGATGTAATCTTAAAATGTCTTTTGGAGACCTTGGAAATATTGGTGGATATGGTTATTATTGAAACATCATTGACAGGAGTCAGTGTAACAGGGGTCTTTTCAAAAAGGATTTCTTGGTTATCCATTAGGCGTTGGATGCCTAACTTCAACAATGGATAGTCGGTTGGTAAGGATGAAAAAAGGTAGCAATCTTCTTCACAACCTTGGAAAATCCCAGCCTTTAGCAAATTCAACTTGATTATCGGTAGCGGAGTCATCAAATCATCAACAGTAGCAATAAAAAGATCTTCTTCAACAGCATGGGCATTGTGGCCATGCTTTGGCATTGGAGCAGAGATTACATTCGGCTTTTCGGGGGCGTCGAATTTAACTTCTTTAGCGTCTATCAAATCCTGAATCTTATTCTTGAGGGCCCAACAATTGTTGGTGTCGTGCCCCAGGCTGTCTGAATGATAAGCACACTTGGCGTTCGAATGGTAGTAAGGAGAAGCTGTATTCGGATTCTTCGGGGCCTCTTTCAGACTGGCAAGGTTTAACTTCAAGAGATAGGGTAGAACCTGAGCAGGAGTCATGTTTATCCGGGTGAATTGTCGTACAGGCCTTTCCACCCTTGTTTGGTTGGTTTTGGGTTGATTGTTTCTGGGCTGATCAGCTGCAGACTTCTGAATCATTACGGCCTCGGCCACTGGCCGATGCTCAACTCTTCCTTGACCTCTTTGGGAGTAAACAGCTGATACTTCTTTCTTTGCTGGAAAAGTCTTTTTGATGGCAGCGGAAGCAGATGCATCCTTTTGAATTTTCCTACTCTTTATGTTGGCTTTAACTCTCTCACCAGTTAGAATCAACTCGGTGAACCCTGCAGACGAACTTCCAATCAGGTGACTGAAAAAGGGACCTGACAGTGTACCCAAGAACATGTCTACTAGTTCCCTCTCAGATAAAGGTGGTTGTACTCGTCCTGCCAAGTCTCTCCATTTTTGGAAATACTCTTTGAAACCTTCATTTAAGACCATGCCCATACTCTGTAATTGAGTACGGGTTGGTGCTAAGTCCGCATTGTATTGATACTGTTTGTAGAAGGCGGCCGCCAAATCTTCCCAATTAGGCACATCAGACCTCTCCAACTGGTAAAACCAATCCAGCTGCATTCCCGAAAGACTGTCCTGGAAAAAATGGACCCACAGGTCTTTGTCAGAAGAATGTGGTTGAATTTTCCTGACATAGATCGCAGGTGCATCTTGGGACAAGACAACCCATCGTACTTAGCAAACAGAGGTACTTTGAATTTAGGAGGGATTACAATTCCAAATACCAACCCTAAATCTTCAAAGTCCAGCCCAGGCACTCTCTGTATCTCCATTCCAGCTAGACGCTCTTCCAAGTTCTTGTATTTGTTATCTGCAGGAGGGTACTGCTGTTTAGAATAGTCTTCATCCTCCTCCTCTTCTTCTTCCTCAGAATCAGATGGCACTGCAGTTTCCTTTCCTTTTCTTACCCCTTCATCAGATGTTGAGGGGAAATCCTGGACTCTTCTGGTTTGACCTTCAAACCTTCTGTCCATGGTAGCCACACCAACTCTCTTCTTCTTTTTCTCTTTTTCCTTCTCTAGCAAGGTCTTGAGCTCCTCCTGCCCCTTAGCCAAGGTCAGAAGTAGCTGTTGAAACTGTGAATTCTGAGCTTGTAAGTCTTTGACCGTTAGTTCAATATCCATCTTGCTAAAATAAACAGCAGAGAGATGAGGAAACTTGGTGTGAAGACCTGCTTATGTGTATGATGAATGATATGTATTCATGTAATGCATTCAAGTATTCAGAAATTCAAATTTGTTTCAAACAAAAAAAGAACACACGTCATATTAATAAGATAGAATTTGTTAGTACATCAATGCCCCATGGGCAAAATAATACAAAATTCTAAGGTAAAAATATGTTGCGCATACTTTTTGGTGCAACGTAGGTGTTGAGAGTCTGCTCTGAGTGAGTTCTAAAACCTTCTTCTCACTTGCGTAGAATTGGGCTTCGAAAGTATCGCGTTCTCCCTTGAGCTGTATCTAACTCCTTTGTAAATCTTTGAGTGATGTTGGCATGTCAGGATGTAGGAGGGTGTATGGAACCTCTCCTTCCATAACAGACTCTATAATCACAGGGAGGATGTAGGGGTAAGGCATCATAAGACTTTGGGCGTGGGTTCGTACCCACTTGAGGTAAGGCTCAAGTAGGATGGAATTCTTGTGTCCCAAGGTCTTACTGTTCACTTTGTTGGGCATCCTCCAAGCTCGGATAAACCTTTGTCGGAGTCTTTGATCGTCGTTGTCAAAGTCGAAAACCAAACCTTGAATCAGCATGTCATGTGGGCCATCCCTTCGGGCATACCCAAACTGTCTCAGAGCCAAGCATGGGTTAGAGGTGATGCCTCCCCTAATGCCAAGTAGAGGGACATTAGGGAATTCCCCACAACGGTCAATGATGATGACATTCTCTTTTAATCGAGAACACCAATGATAATCTGAATGGGTAAGAGTCATCAATCGTTGTGACCACCTCAAACCTTGCTCATTCTTCAAGACTGATTAGGGAAGATGAGAAATAAACCATCTCGTCAGTAGAGGAGTGCAACACATGAGAACTCCTCTTTTCCTCATTCTTCAAGTGTGAAAAGAGTGGAGGATATCCCCAAGCAATATAGGCACCGGGTTGCGAGTCATGAAGATTTTGATAAAACTCACATCTATAAGTTGATCATGGTTAGGGAACAAGACCATCCCATAGATGAGAAGGGCTACAATCTCCTCAAAAGCTTGTAAGTCCAAAGAATTCCAGCAGCTTTGGGCTTTCTCAAACAGAAACTTTGACAAGAAGCCTTTGACACCACTTCTAGTTTCCCAATGTGTTGTGACATCAGATGAGTGCAAGTGTAAGGCTTGAGCAATCTCTTCTGGATTTGGATCTCTTTCTGTACCATTGAAGGGTAGTTGATTGAGAATAGGAATCCTCAGGAGTTGGGAAAATTCCTCCAAAGTAGGCACAAGTTGGTAGTCAGGAAATGTGAAGCAATGATGCAAAGGGTCAAAGAACTGGAAGAGAACTTTCAGCATATCCTCCTCAGTGTTGGCAGTGACTAAGTTAAGAAGACGACCATGCCTCTCGGTGAATGGATAATTATCAGGAATCCTTGAAGCAAGCTCCTTAAGTTAAGGAGGAATTCTCACAAGGTTGACTTGGATATTTTTCCTACGAAGTGATTCCATTACCTACAAAACAGGAACAAAGATGAAGATCCAGATCCTTGAAGTGGTTAGTGGATGCATATGATGCTTTATGATGTTCATGATGTTATGCACAAGTACATATATACAAACAAATCACACAAGTTCCTAGTTTAGGCTTGCATGGGGTTTCATAGGTAAGTACCCTCTGGAAGTTTAGTTGGCTCAACCTGTCCTAAAAATAGTAACCGGGTTCTAAGGAGCTCAATATCACTGGATTATTTTCTGCGTTCATTGTTTCAGTTTAGCCACTTTACTGGCGACCAAAATATTCCAAGAAAACAACCCTCAATGAGTGTAGTATCGAGTATCTACCAACTTCAGACTGCACCAAAGCCGGTCATCTCACTACATCCTAAAAGGCCAAGTTGGTCAAGTAAAGGTTCTAAAAGTCCATTAGTGCTTCATGACATCACTCAGTGGCCCCGTATTCTCTTTGATTGACTCAAAGGCTACCGGTACCCACAAATATGTCGCACTAATATACTAATTGCTTCAACCATGTCGGTATACCCCGCACAATTTCCACAATGTGTTGCTATTTACCTATGAATGTTTCCCAAATCCGGGTAGAGGATTTCAAACCCAAACAATAGAACCAAATGTAAAGCAATCAATTCAAGAAAGATAAGCATGTAAAGGTGATCTAAAACCCTAAGGTAACCCCACTTTTATAAAAGTCCCCAGCAGAGTCGTCAGTTCTTTGATGCGGTAGGAGAACTGACTTGAGGTTTTGCGTTTGTGTTCGCAAATGTTGCGGTTTAGCAAGAGTCGCCACCGACTTTTATTTTATCCAAAAGGAAAGGTAAAAAAGCACAGGAAAGACCTTTGAGATTGTTTTTGAGTTCGGGGGGTAGATTATGAAAAGGGAAGGTGCTAGCACCCTTTTCATCCATGGTTTTCCATGGGCTCTTAGTTACTTGTTTTAGATCACTTGCTTTTGCTTTTCAATTGTTTGAAATGGTGCTTTGTATGGTTTTGAAAGTATTTTGAAAAGAGGCCATTGTTTTGGCAATCTTTGTAATGATTCTTGTTTGTAAGAATGTATATAAAGATGTTTGTCTTTTGAAAAAATGTTTCAATGTTTGAAAGTTTGTTTGGAAAATGTTTTGAAATTGTGTGTGTTTGTTTTGAAAATAGCAAGGATTGTTTGCAAATTTGATCAAGTAATTAGAAGCTTATCTACCTACTCAAAAGTCATTCCTACACATTTTTATTCCTTTGATGTTGTTGTTTTACCATTGCATTTGGTAAACAACCCTATCTTTGGATGTTAAACGGGACGGGCGTGGGTCATCGTATGACCATGATAGCAATGGTGCCAAGTATCTTAGCAAGTTTTGAGGGACTTAAGATCATTTGTTTTTAGGCAACCAAGATAGTGTCATCGAGGGACTATGATCTTTTTGTTTTGTTTTGATTTTGCCAAGATACCTAGCATGCATACCATGGTCATTTTAAGGCAACAAAGTGGATGAAACCTTAGGGGTGCTTGTGTGCAATGTGTTGTCATTTTTCATGCATTTTTGTCTTGTATTAAGTCATACTATTTGTTTTGTTTTTGGTCTTTGCATACAAAACCCTAGTTTACTATCATGGCATATGAAAGCAATAAAATGCGAAAAGTAAATCTAGACTATTACAACAATAATATGGTGAGGGGGATACAAGTTTTGAATAGGGGGATATTTCTCAAAATAAAACCCTAAAACTATTACAACCAAATTGAATTTATTGTACAAATAATAAATAAACAATATTTAAATATGCAATAAAACATAAATATGCAAAAAATGTTTTTTGTATTAATTTACGTATGTAAAAATAAATTTATTTAAGTCTTAAAAATAAGAAAAATAAAATGATTATTTTTTAAAGGGTGAAAACCCTAATTTTTGTTTAATAGAAAATATATTCTATATTATTTATTTATTCAAGAAAAATAATAATAATATGTACAAAAATGTTGAAAATTAAAATATGTGAGAAAATATTATTTTAAGTGTATAAATAATAAAAATAAAAATATATAATTTTTTTATATTATTTACAAGTTTTATTTAAGAAAATAAAGTATATTAACCTAATAATTTATTTATTATGCAAAAAAAAACATATGATAAAATGCAAAAAATAAAGAAAATATTTGTTGGGATTTTTCAATGTTTAGAAAAAAAAATAAAGTCAGAAAATATAAATATGCAAGAAAATACAAAAAAATAAAAATAAAAGGTCAGGGGGTGCAAAAAGTAAAAGGGGGTGTCAAAAGAAACAAGCCCAAGCGCCAGGTCCAGCCATCTTCATCCCTGACCTCCAGACAACCACGCACGCGCTTCTGCTATGCAAATCCTGTTCTCTCTAATGCTTGCATGAAATCAAAAACTTACAACATGAAACTTATAGCATTTTTAATCACGATTCCAACCATATCCACTTTGTGACCTAACTCTCAAAGGACAGAGAGAATTTTAATGACCCTAAATTTTGACCTAGTTTTTTCAGTAACTTCAATAATCAAATACTCCTAGCACATTTAATATAAATGGAAGCTATGCATATGTACAGCTCAAGCACATTACAGACTATATTTTTTCTTCACAAACCTAAGCTTAATGATGCCTAAATAGAGAGATAGAAACTTGACAAATACCTTGTTCAGTTGAGTTTGAATATGGCAATGTGGGCACTTTGAGTGAGGCCTGAAGTTCTTGTGAGCTTGATTGAAGTTCCCTCAAGCTATCCCAATGCTCAGCTGGCCTTGAAGTTGCTTGAAACCTCCTATAAAAGTCAACCTGCAAACTCAGAAAATGGAAATGGTGAAGCTTGAAACAGGGGTTACAGTTGCTTGGCAAAGGCCTGGACAGCTTAGGTGTGATGTATGGAATGTGTTTGAAGCCTTGAAATAAAAAACGCACGAGCAAAATGTGTTTTGGCTAGTGATTTGCAGAGGTTGCCATGTTTGGGCAGAAAATGGTGATT
The DNA here is from genome assembly GCA_948472305.1 of Vicia faba. Classification (NCBI taxonomy): domain Eukaryota; kingdom Viridiplantae; phylum Streptophyta; class Magnoliopsida; order Fabales; family Fabaceae; genus Vicia; species Vicia faba. Next base: position 1,311,903,724 of record OX451738.1, on the reverse strand, counting down.
CTTGTGTTTAAGGGTGTTCGGGAGGTGAGCAATTCGTGTCTTAGGCTTGCAACAATGTTCTGAAGTTGGTTCAAATGATGCTTAGGCTTTGTTTTATCAGATACACAAGTTATGTGGACTTTTGCAAGTTGGCTTGTTTTTGAAGAAAAGGTGAGATGACAGTGCCAAAATCTTGTACAGGCATGTTCCTTAGCTACACATAGTTGGTGAACTTTGCCTGATATTGTGGACTTTGTTTGCAGCAAGAGATTAGGTCCATGGCTCAAGATAAACAAAGTTGCTAAAAGTATGCTTTATCAAACTAGCATTGTTAACTTTTTTGCCATAAATGGAATAAATCAATGTACAATGCTCCATAGCTCAGAACAAAACCATTGTCCAATGTGTTTTAATTCAATTTTGGAGTGTATAAGGTATTAGAACTTATAAAACCAAGTACAAGCATGCTTAGGACATATTTGCAACTTGTAACATTGTGAAAAATGCCTTGGACAAAAGTGATAAATTGCCATTTTCATTCCTTCGATTCTCCCTAACCATAAATGATCTTGGAGAGTTCTGGACATTGTGGAAAGCTTGTAACATGCTCTACAATCCATCTTTGAAATGAATTTTGAGATTCCTCTTGGAACTATGTGAAAAGTTGCCATGAAGTTAAGTCAAAAATCTGCCTAAACTAGGGCAAAATTTCACTAAGTTAAAAAGTTTATGGACCCTTATTCACAAAATCATAACTTGAGATCCAAGCATCTTTTGGGAAAACTTTGTGAATCAAAGTTGTAGATTTTGTTTCTTTGAATCCAATTGCATCATGGTGAAAAAGTTGGGAAAAAATAAGAAATTTTCATAACTTAGAAAAGTTCTAAGTTATGAAATTTTTCAAAAAACCCTAATTTCCAAAATTAGGTTTCTTGGTGAACAAGTTTAATGTTTTGACACATCTTGATGAAAAATGACCCTTGGCACTTGATTTTGACCAAAAAGTCAAAGTTTCACTTTTCAGTGTACAGTTGATTTTTTATCAGTTGACTGGAAAATTCATTTGTCAATTCAATGCATTTGAGATCTTTTGAACCTTGTGATTAGGTCAAGATGATGCCGTTGATTCCTTGAAGCCATGCTTGAACCCAATTGGTCATTGTCTAGGTTAAAAATCAGAAATTGCCCTTTCTCAATCAAAACCCTAATTTTGACTATTTTGCCCTTTTGATGATCTGATCAAATTTCTTGAGGAGTTGTGGTCCAAATTGATCAAATGGTTCATATGAGTCTATAATGTTGATGTGGATCAAAAATTATGAGTTTTGACTATAAATTGGCCATGGTTGACTTTTTCCCTAATACAGGTGATTTTTAGGTCAACTGTCTAATTGACTGGTCAAAATGTGATTCAAAGCTTGAAACTTGGTATGAGCAATCTTAGAGGTCTAACATGAAGCATTAAAGTCACATGAGGCATTGGAAGTCCAAAAATCCCTGTGCAAACTCAAACCCTAATTTCAGGTTATCAGTGCAAGGAGATGTCTTGAGCTGAGAAAACCCTAATCTGATCTTGAATCCAAGAAGTCTTGTGAGGAGAAACTTGATAAAATGAGAGGGCAAATCTTGGGGTACAACAACCGGGTTTGCCACAATGGTAGAATGATCCTCGTGACTTAGGCTTCTTACTTTCATCTTGCTTGGTTGGTTGAGAGTGGCGTCTATAATTGATGAGATTCTTATCCGAATGCTGAATTTCGTTTTTTCCGGAGAAATCTATTGTATTTTCTTACGAACAGACCCATATCCTCATCCGGGCTCTCATCGTCATCACTTGATTCACTTTCATATGAAATTGAGGTGGATGACTTGGAGCTTGAAGCCTTTAGTGCTATAGACTTCTTTTCCAAGTCCCTTGAATTTTCCTTCTTTTCTTTCTTTTCATGCTTTCCAAGGCTCATAAGCTCTTGCTCATGTTCTTGAAGCTTACCATATATTGTTGTGAGATCCAAAGTATTTAGATCATTGGCTTCCTTAATTGCCATAATTTTAGGTTTCTATTCCCTGCTAAGACATCTCAAAATTTTGTTAGTGGCAACAAAATTGGTAATTACATGACCAAGTGTATGCAAGCGATTCATTATATGAGAAAATATCGTTTGCATGTCGGCGATGGTTTCACCTTGCTCCATGCGAAAGAGATCAAACTCTTGCGTCAAAGTATTGATTCTAGCCAATTTTACATTATTTGTACCCTCATGGGTGACTTTCAAAGCGTCCCACATTTCCTTATCTGTAGCACAATGTGAGACCCGAAAATACTCATCAACTCCTAGAGCTGCTATGAGCATGTTTCGAGCATTCCAGTCATAGGCATAATTTTTCTCATCTTTTTCATCCCATTGTGCTTCCGGTTTAGGAACGGTTATCCCGACAGCATTTTGCATAGTTATTGTAACTGGCCCATCTTGGATAACCTTCCATATTTTCCTATCAACAAACGTGATATGGACACGTATACAATCTTTCTAATAGCTATAATTTTCACCTGTGAAAACGGGTGCTCTATTGTACGCCCCTTTTAGATCACAATCCATTTCTAGAAGTTGTATGTGAAGCACTGGATAAACCAGTGCTCTGATACCACTTGTAAGACGATGTGACGGATCTAGAAGGGGGGTTGAATAAATCCCTTTAAAACTTTTGCGTGTTTTGTAAAATTGTTTTTATCAGAGAGCAACAACCCTGAATCTGATCGTCTAAACTTTACGTATTGGAAAGATCGGATATGCGAACCAACTTAATGAAAATGATGAGAAAGAATCACAATAAAAAATGAATATGATGAATCACTTTAGCCAGTTTAACAAGGTGTAAGTTATTACCAATTTGTTGCGGAGAAGATAAAGCAAATTTATAAGTTGTAAATTCACCAAACACTTGGTGTACGTACTACACAAGGTTTGGTTATACTCAAATTGTAGTGATTATATCGATTCGAATGAATGCTATGTGAGTTTTAAATTTTAGTTTATCACTACATGTATCTTGTATGAATGAGAAAGTTGATAACTCACAAATTTAAGCAGATAGAAATCAAATAAAGAAAACTAAAATGGGCACGGTATTTGTTAAGGCAGTTCACCCTGTAGTCCTCATGTGGGCTACTTTGCCCTATTGTACCCTAAAATTTGCCCTCTCACTTATCAAGAATTTGCTCAAAAGATCTCCTTAGACTCAATACTGCACTAGGGTTTGATCAGCTCAAGACACCTCCTTAAGCACTGATGACCAAAATTAGGGTTTGAGTTTGCACAAGTATTTTTGAACTTTCAATTCCCCATATGACTTTCATGGATCATTATGGATCCCCAAGATTACTCATGTCAAGTTTCAAGCCTTGGATCACATTTTTTATTAGTCAATTGAGCAGTTGACCTAAAAATCAGTTGTATTGGGGAAAAAGTCAATCATGGCCACTTTACAGTCAAACTTCATAATTTTTTATCCACGTCAACATTTTAGACTCATATTTATCATTTGATCAAGTTTGGACCACAACTCCTCAAGAAATTTGATCAAATCTCCAAAAGGGCAAAATGGTCAAGATTAGGGTTTTGACTGGGAAAGGGCAATTTCTGATTTTTGACCTAGCAAATGGTCAAATTGGTTTAAGGAATAATCTCAAGAGTATAATTGCATCATTTTTACCTAATGACATGGTTCAAAACATTGCAAGCCCATTGGATTGACAGATGAATTTTCCAATTAACTGATTAAAAGTCAATTGTATACTAAAAAGTCAAACTTTGACTTTTTGGTCAAATTCAAGTGCCAAAGATCATAATTCATCAAAACATGTCAAAATATGAAAATTATTCATCAAGAAATCAAAAAAGTCAAGATTTCATTTTGAAAAGTCAAAATTTCTAAACTTAGAAATTTTTCAAAGTGTTGGAAATTTCTTATTTTTTCATAACTTTGAGCAAACTTTTCACCATGATGCAAGATGATTCAAGAGAAACTTCCAACATGAAAGTTGTAGATCTCCATGAAATATATAACTTTTATTCACACAATTTCTTCCAAAAGTGCTTGGATCTCAAGTTATAATTTTATGAACATAGGATCATGAAACTAAACACTTAGTGAAATTTTGCCCTAATTTGGTCAGGATTTTGACCCAACTTCATGGCACTTTTTCATATAGTTCCAAGGGGAATCTTTAAAAGCAATTCAAATATGAGTTGTATAGAATATTACAATATTTCCAAAATATCCAAGAACTCCTTGAGATTATTCTTAATTAGGGAGAATCGAAGAGAGGAAGTTAGGGTTTTGTCACTTGAATTACAAGTCATTTTTGATGAACAGATGAACCAAATCCATGCTAGGCTACATAATATTTGCTTTGCAGGCCTCAATATTGTTTTTCAATCCATAATTAAATGTTTACACAGCTGTTAGGGCTTTGATCCAAGCAATTGAGCTATTATCCAAGTTGCATTTCCATTAATGGCACAAAGTTAACATTGCCATTCTTGTAAAGCAAGCTTTTCGCATAAAGTTCACTCTTGAGACTCTAACTTGTTCCCTATGATCACACTCCATCCACAAAGTCATAAGAAAGCTTGTTTAAAGCATAACCACTCTATCTTAGCAAGTACACAAGGCTTTGAAACTTGAATTTCTCAAAAATCACATGTTATGCATAAACTTGTGACTTTGAATTCTGATCAACAAGAGGTCTCCAAACTTGTTTCTTATAAATAGAGTCACTATTTGTAAGTTAGAGGACGAGCTTAAGCACCCTGAAATACACCAAAACTCTCTCAAATCAGAAATTTCCCAAAAACTCCATTTTTGCACAGTTTCTGACCTTGAACATCAAACTCACATTTCCCTCGTGCGTTTCTTGGCCTTTTAGTTTCTAAAGCTTCCTTACATCAAGTGTAACCTATCCCTGTCCCTGTTTCATTACTGTAACATCATTTACCATTCCTCCATAATCAAAAACAGAGCATTGCACATTGACTTCTCCAAGTCATTTCAACCACTCTCAACTCAAGCAAACCATTGCATTAGCTTCCTAGGACCTCAAGGAATCTAACCTAATCATCACCATCACTTGAAACAAGCTCAAACTCAAAACACGATTTCCAATTTTGAGTTAAATTTTCTCAACTTGGAACTCTTCATACGGGCATCATCAATAGTTTATTTGTGAACAAAACATGTAGATATCATTGCCCTAAAGCTAACCATGTCCATAGTTTCCATTAATTTTGCTTGAGCTTAGAGAATTTTGAAACTGAAATTTATGATATTTTTAGGGTTCAGATTAGGGCCATTAAAATTCATGCTCATCTTTGATCTATAGTTTTAATGCTTTACATTTCTGGAACCGTGAGAAAATTTTCTACAAGTTTCATGTTTACAGTTTTCATTTTTGATGAGAAATGAGCAAGTTATAGTTGGTCTCGCTGGAGGTTGAAGATGAAGTCTTTAGGGCGCATTTTGCCTTGTATATTTATTGTTTTGCTTATGTTAACGGATGTATAGCCACCCCAGTGGTAGAAGCGCGCGCCTGTAACCTTAGGGACCTGGGTTCGAGCCCCAATGGTACCCTTTTGTATTTTTTATATGTTTTACAATTCTGACTTTTTTTGTTTACAGGGCACTGGGCCTCTTTGGGCCTGGCTTTTTTTTTTTTGCTAGCTAACCCCCTTTTCTTTATACGCTCCTGGCCCAATTTATTTTATTTTCTTTTGTATTATTATTTCATTTATTTTCTTAAATATTTTCTAAATACTAAAAAATCATAAAATACAAAAAACATGATAGATTTATATTTTGGCTTATTTTATTTTATTTTTTCTCACAATATTTTTTATTTAACTATACATTATTTATTTTTATTAACTAATCTTGTAAATTAAATTAAAACTAGGTTAATATTTATTTTCTCTTTACACCCATTAAAAATATTATTTTAATATAAAAAGGACCAAAAATATTTTATAACACTAATTATTTTCAAGACAAAAATACAAAAAAATATACTTTTCTTATAAACTTAATTTCTTTTTTAATCAATTAATAGATTTAGATTTTTATTTAAAATATTTTCTTAGTAAATTTAGGTTTTATTTTTATTTAATTATTTTCTTCTACCTAATTAGGTTAAAAATCAAAACCCCTTTTATCATGAAAAATCAAACAAAAATCTATTTTATTTGCATTTACATTCTTGCATATTTATCTATTTTTGTACATTTATTCATTCAGTTCTTGTACCAATTCAATATGGTTGTAATAGATTAATTAGGTTTATTTTATTGCAATCCCCATTTACAATTTGTACACCCCCACAAATGTTGTAATAGTGTAGTAACTTTAAATTTCGCAATTTATCGCATTTATATAACATGCCAGTAATTAGGGTTTGTATGGAAAGACTAAAACCAATATTCATAAAACCATAATTCAAGACAAAAACAAGCATGAAAACAATGCACTTGCACACAAGCACCCATAGGGTTATTCCACTTGGTTGCCTTATACAAAATGGCCATATTACACATGTAAAGTATCTTAGCAAAAACAAGCAAAATACAAGATCTTAGTCCCTCGATGACGCTATCTAAGTTGCCTTTCAAATAATCTTAGTCCCTAAAAAAGAATGCTAAGATACTTTACAACATTTCTAATCATGGTTATACGATGACCCACGCCCGTCCCGTTTACATCCAAAGATAGGGTTACTTACCAAATCAATGGTAAGATAACAATGTCAAAGGAAAGAGGAAATGAACATGAAAGAATTTTGATTAGGTAGAATGCCCCTAGTTACTTGCTCACTTTTAAAACAAAACACCCTTGCTATTTTCAAAACAAACACCTACACTTTCAAAACATCTTACAAACTTGAAAAACATTTTCAAAAGATCAACATCTTTGTATACATTCTTATGAATGAGAATCATTACAAAGATTGCCTAAACAATGGCCTCCTTACAAAATACTTTCAAAAACCACACAAAGCACAATTTCAAACAAAAGCAAGTGATCTAGCAAGTAACTAAGAGACCATGGAAAACCATGGATGAAAATGGTGCTAATACCTTCCCTTTTCATAATCTACCCCTCGAACTCAAGAAATAATCTCAAAGGTCTTTCCTGTGCTTTTTCACCTTTCCTTTTGGATAAAAGAAAAGTTGGTGGCGACTCTTGCTAACCGCAACATTTGTGATCAAACACAAAACCTTCAACTCAGTTCTCCCACCGTATCACAGAACTGGTGAATCTGCTGGGGATTATTCTAAAAGTGGGGTTACCTTAGGGCTAGATCACATTTATTTGCTTTCATTGTTTGACTTGTATGCTTTACATTATGGTTCTTTGGGTTTGAATCCTCTACCCGGATTTGGGATATATTATAGGTAAGTAGCAATACATTGTGGAAACTGTGCGGGGTATACCGACATGGTCTAAGCAATAGCTACGTTAGTGCGACATATTTGTGGGTACCGGTAGCTTTGAGTTAATCAAAGAGAATACGGGGCCGCTGAGTGATGTCATGAAGCACTAATGAACTTTTAGAACCTTTACTTGACCAACTTGGCCTTTAGGATGTAGTGAGATGAACGACTTTGGGGCAGTCCGAAGTTGGTAGATACTCGATACTACACTCATTGAGGTTTGGTTTCTTGGGATATTTCGGTCGCTATTAAAGAGGCTTGTGCTGAAACAATGACCAAGGAAACAAACCGGTGATATTGAGCTCCTTAGAACCCCGGTTACTATTACTAGGACATGTTTAGCCAACTAAAATTCAAGAGGGTACTTACCTATAAAGCTCCATGAAAGCCTAAACCTAAGGACTTGTTTTCTTTGTTTGTATATTCATATTTGTACATAACATCATGAACATCATAACATCATACACATTCACTAACCATTTCAAGGATTTTGGGATTCATCTTTGTTCTTGTTTTGTAGGATATGGATTCTCTTTGCAGGAAAACTATTCAAGTCAATCTTGTAAGGATCCCTCCACAACTTAAGGAGCTAGCCTCAAGGATTCCTGAAAACTCTCCATTCACCGAGAGACATGGTCGCTTACTCAACTTGGTCACTTCCAACATAGATGAGACATGATGAATGTGCTCTTTCAGTTCTTTGATCCTTTACACCATTGCTTCACATTTCCCGATTATCAACTTGTGCCAACTTTGGAAGAGTTCTCCCAACTCTTGAGGATTCCCATTCTCAACCAACTACCTTTCAATGGTACAGAAAGAGACTAAAATCCAGAAGAGATTGCTCAAGCTCTACACTTGCACTCATCTGATGTCACAACTCATTGGGAAACAAGGAGTGGTGTCAAAGGTTTCCTAGTAAAGTTCTTGTTTGAGAAAGCCCAAAACTGTTGGAATTATTTGGACCAGCAAGCTTTTGAGGAAATTGTGGCTCTCCTCATCTATGGGATGGTTTTGTTTCCAAATCCCAATTAAATCATAGATGTGAACACCGTCAAAATTTTCATATCTCGCAACCCGGTGCCTACATTTCTAGGGGATATCCTGCACTCTTTTCACACTCACACAATGAGGAAAAGAGGTGTTCTTATGTGTTATACTCCTCTCTTGGCAAGATGGTTTATTTCGTATCTTCCCCAATCTGTATTGAAGAATGAGCAAGGCTCAAGATGGTCACAAAGGTTGATGACGCTCAAGCATTCAAAAATTCATTGGTGCTCCCGATCCATAGAGAATGTTACTATTGTCGACCATTGTGGAGAATTCCCTAATGTCCCTTTACTTGGAATTAGGGGAGGTATCACCTACAATCCCTGTTTAGCTTTAAGACAGTTTGGTTACGCCCGAAGAGATGGCCCACATGAGATGTTGATTTAAGGTTTGGTATTTGACTACAACAACGAAGATCAAGGTCTTCGCCAGAGATTTATCCGAGCTTGGAGGATATTGAACAAGGTAGATAGAAAGACTTTGGGGCATAAAATTCCATCCCTCTTGAGCCTTACCTCAAATGGGTACGAACTCGTGCTCAGAGTTTTATGATGCCTTATCCCTCCATTCTCCCAATAATCATTGAGCTTGTCATGGAAGGAGATGTTCCATATACTATCCTACATCCTGACATGCCCACCTCTCTTGAAGATCTACAAAGAGATTAGATACAACTCAAGGGGGAGTGAGATACTTTTGAAGCCCAATTCTACGCAAGCGAGAAGAAGGTTTTGGAACTCACTAGGCTACTTCATGAGGAGCAGACTCTGAATGCCTACATTTCACCAAAGAGGATGCGTACTACCTTTTTATCTTAGAGTTCTAGTATTATTTTTCCCAAGAAGGCATTGATGTACTCAAGCTTTAATTTATTAATATAACGTGTGTTTCTTTTTTTGTCTAAAACAAATTTGAATCTTAAAATCCTTGAAATCATTGCATATGCATTTATCATTCATCATAACATAAGCAGGTTTCTTGCAACAAGTCTCCTCATCTCTACTGTTTATTTCAGTGAGATGGGTCTCGAGCAAACGGTGAAAGACCTCCAAGCTCAGAATGCACAATTTTAACAGTTGTTCTTAACTCTAGCCAAAGGACAAGAAGAGTTGAAGACCTTGTTGGTTGAGGAGAAGAAAAAGAAGATGAAGAAGATAACCGGAGTTCTAAACACGGGAAGAAGATTCCACAGGCATACAAGAAGGACCCTAGACTTTGCAACGACATCCGGTGAGAAAGACAATCAAGATGTGAAGGGAAAGGAAACAGTTGTTTAGTCTGATTCAGAGGAGGAAGAGGAAGAAGAAGACTATTCTGAAAAACAATACCCTCCAGTCGACGACAAGTATAAGCATCTAGAAGAACGGTTGAGTGCAATGGAAATCCAAAAAGTGCCTGGCTTGGACTTTGAGAAGTTGGGCTTAGTGTCGGGGATTGTCTTTCCTCCTAAATTCAAAGCACCTGTGTTCACCAAATATGACAAAGTCTCATGCCCCAAAATGCATCTCCGTTCCTATGTGAGGAAAATCCATCCCCATACCGCTAACAAAGATTTATGGGTACACTTCTTCCAAGACAGTCTGTCTGGAACTCAACTTGATTGGTTTTATTAGCTAGAAAGAGCCAATGTTCATAACTGGGAAGATTTTGCTGCAGCCTTTTACAAACAATACCAATACAATGCTGATCTTGCGCCTACCTGTACTCAACTACAAAGTATGGCCATGGTTTCAAGTGAAGGCTTCAAGGACTATGCGCAAAAATGGAGAGACTTGGATGGAAAAGTTCAACCTCCTCTATCTGAAAGATAATTGGACGATGAAGGAATCTAGGACGATTACTACCTCAGTAGGATGATGAAGGAATCTTGGACGATTACTACCTCAACGGGATGATAAAGGAATCTTGGATGACTTCTACCTCAGCAGGATGATGAAGAAATCTAGGACGATTACTACCTCAGCAGGATGATGAAGGAATCTTGGACGATTACTACCTCAGCAGGATGATGAAGGAATCTAGGACGATTACTACCTCAACAGGATGATGAAGGAATCTTGGACGATTACTACCTCAGCAGGATGATGAAGGAATCTAGGACGATTACTACCTCAACGGGATGATGAAGGAATCTTGGACGATTACTACCTCAGCAGGGTGATGAAGGAATCTTTGACGACTGCTACTCCAAAAGGTAATGACTTTTATCTGTTGATCGATCTTTCCTGAAAAGGTAAAGAGTTAGTTGTGTGCAATGTCATGATGTATGCATTGTGTAATGATGTTCTCAAAGTAAATGAGGTCGTGCCGTATGCACTTTATCATGTATGTAAATAGGAGATGTGAAATGTGATATGTTTATGAATGTATTTTCGTCTGGGAAAATAAATCCTTGACAAATGCCGGGGAGTTTGTTAAATGTTGGGCTGATGTTGAAGAGTTGAGTTCTTCGTTTCCGCTGGGGATGATGAACGAAGATGATTGCAAGGATAAACCGGTAGGAGAAGATGACTCCGTTGGGGAATAAACTTGGTGAAGAGATTACTCAGCAGGGAATTATTCTGTGGGAAGAGATGCTTCGCTGAGATTTTAACGATAACTCTGTTGGGGACTCCGTTGATAAGCTCTGTTGGGGATTTCGTTGATGAACTCCGCTGGGGGATAGAAAGAACTTCGCTGGGGGATGATCTTTCCGTTGCAACTTGCTGAGGATAACCCAGTTAGACTCTGGTGGGAGATAACTTTTGTACTCTGCAGGGGACAAGCTTCCAGAATCTACTGGGGAGATGATTCAACTTTGGCGGGGAAGCCTTTTTCAGACTGTGCTGGGAAAATAGCTCCACTGGGGGTATCTTGTATTCTACCGGGGAACATTCTTATACTCCGTTGAGGAATATTAAGAACGTCGGGGATGCTTACTGGGGAATATCTGTATACTCCACTGGGGAATATTATGACTTACTGGGGATACCCAACTTTTTAGGGCTGATGGTAGACCAACTCTGCTTGGGGAGAGTATTGCTGATTCCTTTGTAGTTGCAGGTCTCAGTGGGGAAAGCTACCATTATTGTTTTACTCTTGGGGAGTGAAGGTATCTTGGTCATACTCTTCAACTGAACCTATCTTGGTACCTTGAGGACAGCGCAGCTTGTACAGTTTGGACAATTCTTATTGCCCCAGTTTCTGCGGGAGAAGAAGGCCTATGAGGTGCTTGATAACCGCCAATTGACAAATATTCCTCTGGTAGGCAAGTAACGAGATGACTGGACATAGTCGTACGCTTTTGATCCCTAATTTTTGCCTGGACCGCCCTTTCGGGTTTTCAGTCCATCGGGATATCCTTTTTTGCCCAAGCCGCCTTTTCAGGTTTTCGACTTGCCGGGTGTACAGATTTTTCATTTTCATCCCTTATTTTTTCCTGAACCCTTTTGGTTCGCCGGGAATCCCTTACTTTTGCCTAGGCCAGTCGACCTAGTGGGTCTTTGATTATGCGTAGTATTTTTTTTTACTATGTCCATGTTCTCAGAGCGTAGGGAGTTGTCACTGTCAGTAGCATTGTGTTGCTATACCACCAGAAGATGTTTGATCATGCAAGATTCATTGCTGGAATTCATGTCCAATGCCCCAAGTGACTCAGGCGGAGATTTGCCCCTGGCTATTTGGCATTTTGAGAGATTCCTTGAATCTTGACTTGACTGCCCCAGATGATGGACAATGATCATGCCGTGCCCCTTGATTGGAAGTGTTTCTTCCACTTGAGGTGACCCTCCTTTTTTTATTGAAAAGGTTTTTGTTCACTAGATATTCGTCGTGCGAATTTCTCTGCTGTTTAAACAAATAGTCATATGCAAACAATGTTATTTTAAGAATGCAAAGCTTATGTCTGTCTTGAAGTTTTTTGAAAATGCAGTTTTCAATAAAACAAGTGAATTTTTGTAAAATGTGATGTCAACTCAAGATTTTACAGCGAGCCCTACAGGAGTCAGGGTACCTTTTGTAACAGTATGCTTTCGAACTAACCCATGCTTCAGCTAGGACTTTTAAGGGTTATAACGTGGCCTGGTTCACGGTTTAAGAAATAAAGGATAAAGGCTCAAATTTTATTTGTACCCACCCGTTCTTCGTGATTTTCTTCGATCCTAAACTCAGCTAATCATGCACTAGACCTTGTTTGAGTCTTTGCTCTGATATTCCAGTGATGGTTCGGATACTGATAGTTTATTTTGAATAGGCAGTCATTTCTTTCGAGATTTTTTTTCTTTTCAGGACCTCTTTCTTTTTGATTTTATCATCCCTGTCTTTTTGCCTGAACTGTTTCTTTTGTGATTACAGTCAGCGGGATGCCCCAGTTTTTGTAAGTCTCCTTCATAGGTTTTGACTTATTGGCCTTTTGTTTTTGAAAGATAACGACTGCCTGTCCTTACGATTATACGGAACTATCACCGTCTTATGTCTCGGAAGAACTTCTTTGATGCCATTCATTGTGCACCTGGATCAACTGAGAAAACTACCCCGCCCCAGGTTATGATTAAGGGTTTTAATTTTTGAAAAGAAAAACTCCGACTTCTTTGGCTCAAAGGGGTTGACTAGGGATTATCTTCCTTATAACTCCACTGTTTAGGATTTGAAACAATTCCTGTACCTCATCAGCGGGGTCTGTTCAAAAGCATACTGTAAAGATTGTGGTATCGTTTTCGTCATCCTCCCTCAAAAGGCTTAGCATTTTTTAATCGAGAGTTGAATCATCAAAAAGTGGAAGCAATTTTAAGCATAGTGAAAACAATTAATTCAAAACAGACACGTGTGATGCATTAATGAAATAAGAGAGTTTGACATGATAATTATTGTTTGAATAAGCAAAGAAAAATACAACTTGAAAATTCAAATAAAACAAAAGCCTTCAATGATTTGGCATAGGAGCAGTGATTATGTTTGGAGTCTCTGGAGGGTCAAACTGGATTTCTTTGGCATCAATCATGTCTTGAACCTTATTCTTCAGGGCCCAACAGTTGTTTGTGTCATGTCCCAGACTGTCAGAGTGGTATGCACACCTTTCATTGGGATGATAGGTAGGAGCGAAAGTGTTTGGATTCCGGAGAGGAGCCCTTAATGTAATCAGCCTTGCCTTCAACATTTGCTGTAGCGCTTGAGTCAGTGACATGTTGATCTTAGTGAATTGTCTTTTAGGTGCGACCTCCTTACGTTGATGCCCCTGTCTTTGTTGAGCAGGCGTAGGATTATAGATCAATATTTCTCCTACGCGTTGGTCATGACGACTCTTTTAACCATACACAGCATTGGACTCTTTCTTCCCATTGTAGGGCTTTTTCTGAGCATCGGAGGGTGTAGCTTCTTGAATCTTCCCGCTTTTGATGCCAGCTTCAATTCTTTCACCAGTCAAGATAAGGTCTGTAAACCCGACTGAAGAATTTCCGATCAGATGGTTGAAGAACGGACCAGACAGGGTCCCCAAGAACATATCAACAAGCTCACGGTCAGTTAAAGGTGGCTGCACCCTTCCAGCCAGGTCTCTCCACTTTTGGGCGTATTCCTTAAATCCTTCACCCGTCCCTAGTGACATACCCTGGAGTTGGGTACGCGTAGGAGCGAGGTCAGAATTATATTGATACTGCTTATAGAACGCAGTAGCCAGATCCTCCCAGTTACGAATACTGGCCCCATCCAGCTGATAGAACCACTCGAGTTGAGTCCCTGAAAGACTATCCTGGAAGAAATGGATCCATAAATTCTTGTCAACGGTGTAAGGTTGGATCTTCCTTACATACGACCGAAGGTGCAGCTTAGGACAGGAAGCTCCGTCATATTTGGCAAAAGCATGTGCCTTAAACTTATAGGGAATCACCACCCCAGAGGATAAGCCTAGATCTCCAAAGTCCAACTCGGGCACATTCTGTATCTCCATAGCACTTAAGCGGTCCTCCAACTGTTTATACCTATCCTCAGCAGGAGGATACTGTTCATCATCATAATCCGTCTCGTTGTCGGAGACCACGGGACTAGGAACCCTTCTCTCTTGTGGATTGTCTTTGCCTACAAATGAGGTAGTCAGCTCAACCTCATTCTGCAGTCCATTCCCAAATCTGCGTCCAGTGTTGAACAAGACGGTCCTCTTCTTCTTCTTCTTCCTCTCTTTCAGAATCAGAGTCTTCAAATCCTGTTGACCATGGGCTAGGCTCATAACCAACTCTTGGAACTGGGCATTCTGGGCCTGGAGGGTCTTGATAGCTTGTTCAGTGGAAGGCTTGGCAGACATGATGATTGCTGAAATAAATAGCGAAGGAGATAAGTGACCTTTAGAAAGGGTACATGTAATGCATATGATGACATGAAATGCGTATGATTTATGTATGCAATGTTTTCAAGGATCTCGCGGGGTAAACAGAGAAACTTGTTAGAAATTGAATCTGGTAGCTTGATTGAAGGAACTTCATGTTGCTTAGAGTCCTTCTTCAAGAGTCAAAGCTCACCATATCGAGTGGGTCATAGCCCCTGACTCAAGTCATCATGTTTTGATCTCCAAACAACCTTGGCTAGTGGAAAATAAATCCCCTTTTCCCCTTGCTAGACAGTTGGTTCATCATGACCTGCATCACAAACCCTTTAGATCCTTGAAATGGGTTAGTCCTTATGCAAGATGTATGCAATGTTATGATGTCATGATGTTATGATGTCATGGTAAAGGCACACCACAAGTATTCACAAAAGGCAAACATGGTAAAGGCACACAAGTCACACAAGAGAGCCCTTAGATTTCAGGCAGGCATGAAGTTTAGGTACTACCCTCTTTCAGTTTCAGTTGGTTAAGACTTGTCCTAGAAAATAGTAATCGGGTTCTAAGGAGCTCAATATCATTGGATTGTTTTCTATGTTCATTGTTTTGATTTAGCCACTTAACTGGCGACCAAAATATTTCAAGAAAACAACCCTTAATGAGTGTAGTATCGAGTATCTACCAACTTCGGACTGCACCAAAGTCGGTCATCTCACTACCCCTAAAAAGGCCAGGATGGTCAAGTAAGGTTCTAAGGTCAGTTGATGCTTCGCGACACCACGCGGCGGCCCGGTACTCTCCTTGACTTGACTCAAGGGTTACCGGTACTCACCAAAGTGCCACATAAATGTAGCAACTGCTTCAACCATGTCGGTATACCCTGCACAGTTCCCTCACAGTTTGTTGCTACTTCTAAAGGGTATCCCCAGATCCGGGTTAGGATCTATAAAACTCCGATACAAGCCCACAATATTAAAGCATTCAAGGCATACAATTGAAAACATGGTGATCTAATCCTAAGGTACACCTCACTTATAAAGTCCCCAGCAGAGTCGCCAGTTCTGTGATCGGTGGAAATAGAACTGACTGTTTTGAAATGTTGGTTTGCGAAATATCGAGGTAAGCAAGAGTCGCCACCGTCTTTTATTTTATCCAACAAGGAAAGGACAAAAGCACAGCAAAATTCCTTTTCGAGATGTTTCTCGGTTCGGGAGGTAGATTATAGAAAGGGAAGGTGTTAGCACCCTTTCTATCCGTGGTTATCCACGGGCTCTTAGGTACTTGCTCACTATGTTTTCAAAAAGATTTGCTTTTCTTGTGTTTGTGGGTTTTGAAAAAAGTTTTGTTTGAAAACTTCGATTTAACTCTTGTATCTGTCCTCAAGAGTGTATGAAGTGTTTGTTTGAAAACTTTTGTCAGAAAAGTGTAGGTGCGAAAAGTATTTTTGTTTTGAAAGAGCAAGTACCTGAGAACCTCTACCTACTCAAAGAAATTAAGATGTGTAAATGTCCTTTAGACAGTACTATCCCACTATTGAGAAGTAGGTAGCACCGTCGTTGGAGTTTTTGGGTCAATTCGATTATAGGGACATGTGTGGTCACCAAAGCAATAGTATGACGCCTTAGCGGTAACCCTAATGTCTTAGATCTTTTTTCATCTGAGGCAACCGTTTCGAGGCAACTTGATCTTTAGACAGGAGGGCAACCTCTAAAACACCTTATACTCAATGACCACGTCGAGGCAACCAAGTGAGGTGTACCCTAGGAGTGGCATGTGCGAGTGTGTCACGTTTCAGTTTATATTATCTTTGCACGTGTTATGGTGAGCTACGGGTTGATTTTAATTTCAGAGATAAATCTTGTCATGCATAGCCTAATTAGCAAACATCTAACAGTTAATAGTTGCGGAAATTAACTCTAAACTATTACAAGGCGTCGAGTATTTACATCGCCAAAAACAACCCTTGAAATAAAATGCGGAAAGTAAAAATAAAGCGATAAATAATTAAAGTCCTAATTAAGAGCTATTATATTCCGGGAAACAGATACAATAATATGATAAAATGGATCGCGTGCGGGAAATTAAATCAGATGCAAGTTTTTTGGGGTTTTGACCCTTTTTTGAAAGAAAGTGATTTTTTTGGTTATTTTTGAATTAAATGGAATTAAATTAAATGAATAATTAAATTAAATTAAATAATGAAAATATTTTTGGATTTTTGAGTTTTTTAAAGAAATAAAATAAATTGAATTAATGCTAATAAAAACCTAATATTCTAAATTGATTTTAAATATTGCAAAAAATATTAAAAGTTAAATCTAATTAAAGCTAAATTGATTAAATTAATTTATTTACAAAAATAAAAGTGATGACGTTAATTTTAATAAATAAAATATTTTTTTGTGTTTTTGATTTTATTAGGAAAAATGTTAATTGGTTAGTGATTAATAAAAAGAATAACGATTAATTAATTAAAGGAAAATAATAAAAATAGAGAGAGAGTTTAGGTGTATACGGGCCTGATTGGAGGGGTGAAACAGCTATTGGCGTCATGTGTAAACTGTTTTGTTTTGGCCATTTGTGTTTTGCCTTTTGGCCATTTGTGTTCTGGCCTCAACGTTCCTTAACCTTCTCAGGATGTCTGCCTCGCCATGTATTGGTGTCATGTGTAAGTTGTTCTGTTTTGGCCATTTGGCTTTTGGCTTTTGGCCATTTGTGTTTTAGCCTCAACGTTCCTTAATGAACCTGCATGGGATCCTGTCTAAATCTGCAGTGTTGAATCTCATGAACACATTAAATAAATTACTATATATCATAAAATACAAATAAAGCCAATATATGAAGAAATTTAATATTTAGGTCAATATGACATGTATGAATGATTATACCCTTTTGATCATGGAGATCAAATCAACCTTACCCTTACTGGAAAAGTAGTGACATGAATGCTTTTATACCCTTTTGATCATGGAGATCAAGCCAGCCTTACCCTTACTGGAAAAGTAGTGACATGAATGCTTTTATGCCCTTTTGATCATGGAGATCAAGCCAGCCTTACCCTTATTGAAGAAGTAGTGAGATGTTGGTTTGTAACTGGGATGGCTTGTTTGTAGTGAGATGTTGGTTTGTAACCGGAATGGCTTGTTTGTAGTGAGAGAAGGATTTGTAATAAGGATTTCAAGGTTTTAGGGTTCTTGAAAGAATTTGATATTCTGAAAGCGTTGTGGCAAGGGTCTTTTTTTCTTCTCGTTTGTGTGAAAAGAATGTGATTATATAATGGAAATTAGGGTAAAGAAAATGGGCTTTGAATGTGCAATTGGGCCTCCAATGTTCACTTGAGTTCGTCACTTTCCAGGCTAAATGGCAGGGACTTAAGTGCAATTTTTGAAGTTGAAATGTGAAAACAAAATGTAGCCGATATCGAGAACTAACTCCTGTCCGAAAATCGGCTCAATCGGATAAATGGTGAATTAGTTATGAATTTTTGAAGTTTCAGCTCAGACAAACTTATTTTGGGTTCCAGTGTCGACTCTCACACGTTCTTAAATAAAAAACTGGTATTGATCGGAGCATAATCCGGTCTCGACTTTTGAAGCAAAGTAGTAGATCTATGAGTCAGTGACCTTGTGTAAAAATATGAGCCCAATCCGATAAAAATTGACCGAGTTATGAATTTTCGAAGTTTCGGCCCAGATGAAATAATATTCAGCATTCAGGATTTTCAGCGTGTCACGCACTATGAGCAAAAAATGAAGGCCTTTTGTATACCGTTTGAACTCATACCTTCTGTGAAAATGTAGCCAACTCAATTTTTGAAATTTTGGCGCCGAAACCAGCTCGATACGATGAAAATCGACCAAGTTATGATTTTCTGAACATGACGCAAATAAACTCCTGTCACAAATTTTCTGTATGGAAATACTTGATAAATCCACATTTTTGAAGACTTTCTGATTGAAATTGGCTTCCATCCGTGAGAGATGAAAACATAGATGACGTCAAGACGGAATTTTGGCCACCGGAACGGGTTCAAAACGAGGTATGATCTTCAAGTTATGAATTTTTTAGCGCGTAAAAACTGCACTTTCAGCACACTTTTTTCACCATATTTCTTCGAGAAAACTCACACATTCGAATACCTTCTTTAAAGAATTGACTCTTGAGCCGAACCTGGATTTGAGAATATGTTATCAGAGATATCTTGGCGAAATAACACCTGAATATGACGCGCCGGGTTGGACTTGTGAATTTTTCTTGAAATGTTTTGAGAAATATGAGAGGGCAAATTTTGGGGTACAACACGATCAAAAGCGCAGCGGAATTTAAAATTTTCCTTTAGCGATCCTTATGAATGAACATGGTCAGTGATAGAAATATTTACCTCTTGTGGCGATTCAGACCTTTGATGTTGTGATCACGAGCGTTGATGAAGAACAACGCCTCTACTCAGTCCACACGAACAAATCGCTTCCGGTCACAGTGCTAGCTGATCACGAACGGAAACCTTGAGTGAGAGAGAGAATCAAAAACGAAATTGCATCAAGTAAAATTGCTTCATCACAAGGGATCTATTTATAGAATCACTCGTGTGGGCTACAAGCTAAAAACCCAATTAAGGCTATAAGCTAAAAGCCCAATTAAGCTTATGGACATCATACCTTATGATGTACCATATATCACTTATCCACGTGGTACCTTACCACTTTCCGTATTACACTTAAGTGCACCGTATCTTACGGTGTTCCTTATTTATTCTATCTCTCATCAACCTGTCCTTATGTGTGTGACCCTGTAGGTTTTTGCAACGTTGGCAATTATATTAAATCACACATTTAATATAATAAACAGTGAGCGGTATCTAGCAACACATCACTGTTACCCAAGTCACGAAAATGTCATGTGATCTGACCAAACATTTTCCGTGATAATATTTGTGTTGTACAATTACCCTTTTGCCCTCATGTCTATATTGAACACAAGGCATACATTGTGTCACCCTTGTCCAGTTCAATATTGGGCCCTTAGACATTTATCCTGTTATGCAGGATGAGCAAATTCCATCTAGGTCACTCATGTCCCTTAGCATGCTTTGTGAAGTACCCATCAACCGTCTTTATAGTCATCCAGTTATGGATGACGTTTGATCAGCAATAAAGTACTTGACTCTACATCTAGGATCCATAGTGGTTTCAGGTCGAAGGGTGGTATACACCATTATCATCATGAGAATAACTTATGACACTTTGCATAACATTCTATGTAGTATTCTCATAGCGGGTCAATCCAGTATAAATATTACTCCTAATATTCATACCTATGTCAAGACTTGATAACTCCTTATCTATGATCCATGAGATGTGATCATCAATCTATCTTCATAATAATCTTAATGCTTTAATGTTATCCCACTTCACATTAAAGCTTGACTACGGATACTTTAAGAATAGTGTCTTATGTTTAATGGGATCTCATGATTAAGTCACACTTAACATTTCATTAAACAAATAAACCATTCTAGGGACTTTATTATTTTGAAAAGCAAACATAATAAAGAAATGTCTTTTATTATTAATAAATAATTCGATACAAGTACCAAAAGTATTGGCCTCTAGGGCTTACACCAACAATCTCCCACTAGCACTAGAGCCAATCAGGCATACCCCTAATACCCATAGATCTAGTATGTCCATCATGCTTCAGTTGCGCAAGAGGCTTTGTTAATGGGTCAGCAACATTGTCAAGTGTAGGTACTCTGCATATTCTCACATCTCCCCGATCGATTATCTCTCGAATGAGATGATAACGCCTAAGTATGTGTTTGGATCGTTGGTGAGATATAGGCTCCTTAGCTTGTGCGATAGCACCATTGTTATTACAATAGAGATCAATGGGATCCACAATGCTATGGACTATGCCAAGTTCACTAATGAACTTCTTGATCCAAACAGCTTCCTTTGCTATAGTTGAGGCAGCAATATACTCAGCCTCGGTTGTAGAATCAGCAACTGTATCTTGCTTTGAACTTTTACAGCTCACAGCGCCACCATTTAAACAAAACACATAACCAGGTTGCGATCTAAAGTCATCCTTATCTGTCTGGAAGCTAGCATCGGTGTATCCAATTACAGCAAGCTCGTCCTGACCTCCATATATCAAGAATGAGTCCTTAGTCCTTCTCAAGTACTTAAGGATATTCTTGACAGCTACCCAATGAGCATCACCGGGATTAGACTGGTACCTACTCGTTGCACTTAAAGAATACGAGACATCTGGTCGATTACATAGCATGGCATACATGATAGATCCTATTGCAGATGCATATGGAATCTTATCCATGCGATCCCTTTCTTCCTTACTTGAAGGGGATTGTGTTTTTGACAGACACATGCCATGTTGCATAGGTATGAATCCTTTCTTGGAATCATGCATATTAAAGCGTCTCAACACTTTTTCTATGTATGTACTATGACTTAGGCCAACCAGTTTTTGTGACCTATCTCTATAGATCCTGATTCCTAATATATAGGCTGCTTCACCTAGGTACTTCATTGAAAAGAATTTCCCTAACCAAGTCTTCACTTGTTGCAAGGTAGGGACATCGTTTCCAATGAGTAATATGTCATTTACATATAATACCAGGAATACGATCATGCTCCCACTAACCTTCTTGTAGACACAAGGCTCATCTTCATTCTTGATGAATCCATATTGTTTTACTGTTTCATCAATACAAAGATTCCAGCTTTTGGAAGCTTGCTTCAATCCATAAATTGATCGCTGTAACTTACATATCTTTTGGGCTTCTTCTGGTATGTCAAATCCTTCAGGTTGTGTCATGTACACATCCTCAAGAAGATTCCCATTAAGGAAAGCAGTTTTGACATCCATCTGCCATATTTCATAATCATGATATGCAGCGATAGCAAGTAAAATCCGAACAGATTTAAGCATTGCAACTGGTGAAAAGGTTTCATCATAGTCAACCCCATGAATTTGTTTATAGCCTTTTGCAACCAGTCTTGCCTTATAGGTATGTACCTTACCATCCATGTCAGTCTTCTTTTTGAAGACCCACTTGCATCCTATAGGGTTAACTCCTATAGGAGGCTCTACCAAGGTCCAAACCTAGTTTGTGTACATGGAATCCATTTCATATTTCATGGCTTCTAGCCACTTCTCGGACTCAGGACCAGTTATGGCCTCTTGGTACGTCACAGGCTCATCTTGATCCATGAGTAATACATCACCCTGATCACTTATGAGATATCCATATCTCTCAGGTTGTTGACGTATCCTCCTTGACCCACGCTGGTCTTGTTCTATTTGAGCAGGTTGCTCTTCCACAACTACTTGTGTTTCCTGCTCTAATTCCTCCATAGGTGTATCAATGCTTTGTGGTTCTTGAATTTCTTCAAGCTCTATTTTCCTCCCACTGATTCTTTTGGAAATAAAATCCTTTTCCAGAAAAACTCCAGTTCGAGCGACAAACACTTTGCCCTCATAAGGATTGTAGAAGTAATACCCTCTTGTTTCTTTAGGATACCCCACAAATAAGCATTTGTCAGATTTGGGCTCAAGCTTAGTTGAAATTTGTCGTTTCACATAAACTTCGCAACCCCAAATCTTCATGTAATATATATGTGGTTTCTTACCACTCCATATCTCATATGGTGTCTTCTCAACCTTTTTAGATGGAACCCGGTTAAGTGTGTAAGCTGCAGTCAATAGTGCATGTCCCTAAAAGGAGTTCGGAATATCGGTGTGACTCATCATGGATCGGACCATGTCTAACAAGGTTCGATTTCTTCTCTCAGATACACCATTCCATTGTGGTGTTCCGGGAGGAGTAAGTTGGGATAAAATCCCACATTCCTTTAGATGGTCATCAAACTCTAGGCTTAAATATTCACCGCCTCGATCTGATCGGAGAACTTTAATATTCTTACCTAGTTGGTTTTGTACTTTATTCTTGAATTCCTTGAATTTTTCAAAGGTTTCAGATTTGTGTTTCATTAAATACACATAACCATATCTACTGAAATCATCAGTAAATGTGATGAAGTATTGAAAACCTCCTCTAGATGGTATGTTCAATGGTCCACATACATCAGTATGTATGAGGGCCAAAAGATCATTAGCCTTTTCACCTTTTCCTGTGAATGGGGACTTTGTCATCTTTCCAATTAAACAAGATATGCATGTCTCATATGATTCATAATCAAAAGAGTCCAAGAGTCCATCTTTATGGAGTTTGGAAATGCGTTTCTCATTTATGTGGCCTAAGCGACAGTGCCAAAGGTAGCTTGGATTTAACTCATTAGGTTTAATTCGTTTAGTATTAATGTTATAAATTGGCATTTCAAGATCAAGGACATATAGTCCATTGTTCATTTGTGCAGAAGCATAGAATATATCATTCAAATAAATAGAGCAACAATTGTTCTTTATTATAAATGAAAAACCAAACTTGTCCAAACAAGAAACGGAAATAATATTCCTACTAATTGCAGGTACATAATAACAGTTCTCTAACTGAATTATTAAACCACTAGGTAAAGTCAAAACATAAGTTCCTACGGCTAAAGCAGCAACATTTGCTCCATTTCCAACTCGTAGGTCAACTTCACCTTTTGCCAAATCTCTACTCCTTTTTAGCCCCTGCACATTAGTACAAATGTGAGAACCGCATCCAGTATCTAATACCGATGATGCAGAAGTAGATAAATTAATTTCAATAACAAAAATACCTGAATTTGAAGTCCCTACTCCATTGTTCATATCTTCCAGGTACTTTGGGCAGTTTCTCTTCCAATGTCCGGTCTTATCGCAATGGAAGCAAGTGCCCTCCTTTGCTATGCCTCCACTAGGCTTCAAAGCAGGAACAATAGGTTTAGGCTTGGCAACTTCCTTGCCTTTCCCTTTACCAACCTGCTTGGTAGGCCTCTTGTTCAGCTTCTTTCCATTACTGACCATCAGAATGGACTTCCCTTTTGTCTTCATATTCTGCTCAGCAGTTTTCAACATGCTTAGCAATTCTGGAAGACTCTTATCCACGTCATTCATGTTGAAATTCATGATAAACTGATTAAAGCTATCTGGCAACGATTGCAAGATAAAATCAGTTGCAAGTTCCTTTCCAAGCGGAAACCCTAACCTTTCAAGGTTCTCCACATACCCAATCATTTTGAGTACATGGGGACCTACAGGGTTTCCCTCAGATAACTTGCTGTTAAAAAGGGCCTTTGAAACCCGAAACCTCTCATTTCTTGCCTGCTCTTGATAGAGCATTTTCAGATGTCCGATCATATCGAACGCTGACATGTTCTCGTGTTGCTTTTGCAACTCCGAGTTCATAGTAGCTAGCATGAGACAAGCGGCTTCGTTAGCATCATCAAAATGCTTCTTATAAGCATCTCTTTCTGCCTTAGGTGCCGAGCTAGGCGGTTCCTCTTCAAGAACAGGTGTCTCCAAGACATACAGCTTCTTATCGTGCTTGAGGACAATCCTCAGATTTCGGTGCCAATCCAGGAAATTTGTCCCAGACAATTTTTCCTTATTTAGGATTGATCGCAAAATATGGTTGTTTGTTGTCATGGTAATCTACAAAAAATTGAAAATATAAGTATCATTAAAACAACATATTTAATTAGGCCTTTAATCAAATATGCTCCCACTATTTTACTCAAACCAAATGACCCTCATCATTTGATTCGGAAAATCCCGTTGGAAGACTTTCTAGTGGGTCGAGATCCACATTTCACTTCGTTCTAAGTCAGCGTTAGGCTGATTACACAAAACTAGGTTATTTAGGTAGGAACTCCTTCCAATTGTATCTCATACAACTCTCGAATATTTTCAGTTGAGTGAATAACTCCTTATTCTAATTCATCATATGAATCATTCCCAACTCTTGCTTCTAAACATGTATAATCTTATTATAATGTGTTTAGTTAAGTTTGACCCATTGTTTTAGCAGTTGGATATTACAATCATCCCATCGCACCTTACTAATATAGAACATGCACCTCGCGTAGGCGAAACCTACATTGTTCGATACTAGTCTTGATGAGTGCTAAAACTTGGAAAGCATGAACTTAATATTTAACTTGAGGGATTTTGTTATTAGTTTGATCTCACCGGCTTAACATGCAATTCGTCTCTCTTATGCATCAACATACAAACACATGCATCAATATACATAAAAGGATACAGTTATGGCCCCTAGCGCAATTGTTCTCCCAAGCCAATGAGAGAACCTAAGCTAACCTAATAACGATATAAACTTCTCCAAGCAAGATCTCCAAGGTTATCCTCCTTTGATATTGTATTCTTCTCTTTCTTCATAACATTACCTTACATAAAAGAAACTCGTTTTACATACGAGGGAGTGAGATGAGAAAAGAAGTTACATCAAGAATTTTAGAGAGAGGCACGACACGCAGGCCGTATTTTACAATCCCAAAACAAAATAAAGGAAAAAACTAAGGCCATAACTGATCACCACAAGACAGTAATAATAAACACACTTTTATTATTAGTTTAAATTTTGTTAATTAAAAAAAGGCAAATTAAATTTCGACGATTGATCACACTACGCAGAGTTAGCCGGGGGTTCCGCTGCCCGGTCAGTAGACGGTGGTTCCGCTGACCGTTCAGCGGAAGGGGGTCAAGGGGGAAGCGCCCCGATGTAAAATTTTAATGAACAATTCATTTGAAATCGGCGTCATTTTCGCACAACTCTTATGCATTCACAACCCTAATCGCATAAATCTGCAACAACACAACCCTTGTGCCGTCATGAACCCTAATGCAACAGTTTCATGCTGTCAAACACATTTCGATTGATAATTCAGTATGATTAATCACATGCCATTGCTTCACCATACTAATGTCGGATTTCGAAGCATATGAACCGTGATCGGTCAAAGGAATAACAATCATCAAGTGTTTGAATGAACGAAACAGGAACAGTATATCCCATATACCATCATTGCATCAGATTTACTTATATCATATATAAAAGTGATCGATCTTATTTGTGTAACCTATGGACGATCGATGTATCGCTGCTTCACCATACTAATGTCGGATTCCAAAGCATAGTCAACATCAATCATCCAAATCGTACACAACAGATGCCAAATTTAATTACTCGTTTATTATTCAATTCATTCTGGTTTTAATCGAATCAAAACAGAAAATATAGAACATAAACAACTATCAGATCCATGGTTTCGTAAGTGGCTCTGATACCACTGAAGGAAAATTGCGATTAAAAGCGCAGTGGAATTTAAAATTTTCCTTTAGCGATCCTTACGAATGAACATGGTCAGTGATAGAAATATTTACCTCTTGTGGAGATTCAGACCTTTGATGTTGTGATCACGAGCGTTGATGAAGAACAACGCCTCTACTCAGTCCACACGAACAGATCGCTTCCGGTCACAGTGCTAGCTGATCACAAACGGAAACCTTGAGTGAGAGAGAGAATCAAAAACGAAATTGCATCAAGTAAAATTGCTTCATCACAAGGGATCTATTTATAGAATCACTCGTGTGGGCTACAAGCTAAAAGCCTAATTAAGGCTATAAGCTAAAAGCCCAATTAAGCTTATGGACATCATACCTTATGATGTACCATATATCACTTATCCACGTGGTACCTTACCACTTTCCGTATTACACTTAAGTGCACCGTATCTTACGGTGTTCCTTATTTATTCTATCTCTCATCAACCTGTCCTTATGTGTGTGACCCTGTAGGTTTTCGCGACGTTGGCAATTATATTAAATCACACATTTAATATAATAAATAGTGAGCGGTATTTAGCAACACATCACTGTTACCCAAGTAACGAAAATGTCATGTGATCTGACCAAACCTTTTCTGTGATGATATTTGTGTTGTACAATTACCCTTTTGCCCTCATGTCTATATTGAACACAAGGCATACACTGTGTCACCCTTGTCCAGTTCAATATTGGGCCCTTAGACATTTATCCTGTTATGCAGGATGAGCAAATTCCATCTAGGTCACTCATGTCCCTTAGCATGCTTTGTGAAGTACCCATCAACCGTCTTTATAGTCATCCAGTTACAGATGACGTTTGATCAGCAATAAAGTACTTGACTCTACATCTAGGGTCCATAGTGGTTTCAGGTCGAAGGGTGGTATACACCATTATCATCATGAGAATAACTTATGACACTTTGCATAACATTCTATGTAGTATTCTCATAGCAGGTCAATCCAGTATAAATATTACTCCTAATATTCATACCTATGTCAAGACTTGATAACTCCTTATCTATGATCCATGAGATGTGATCATCAATCTATCTTCATAATAATCTTAATGCTTTAATGTTATCCCACTTCACATTAAAGCTTGACTACGGATACTTTAAGAATAGTGTCTTATGTTTAATGGGATCTCATGATTAAGTCACACTTAACATTTCATTAAACAAATAAACCATTCTAGGGACTTTATTATTTTGGAAATCAAACATAATAAAGAAATGCCTTTTATTATTAATAAATAATTCGATACAAGTACCAAAAGTATTGGCCTCTAGGGCTTACACCAACAGTTGATGTATATCCTCAGAGAAATCAAGATAGGGCCAAACGTCGTCCAATGGTGGGGGTTGTTATGAATCCTAAACTTGTGCCTGATCAGAAAAGAAACAATTAACCAATAATGGAAAGACCAGGCAGACAATTCACCAAAATTAATATGACACTATCTCAAGTATTGCCACATTTGTTAAGATCCAATTTAGTGACTTTGGGAGAAGCTCCAAAGAACCCTAACACAACCTCTCCTCACTATCATCCAAATGCCCGCTGTGAATACCACTCTGAGAGTCCCGGCCATGACACTAACAACTGTTGGGCTCTAAAGAACAAAGTACAAGACCTCCTTGAAGCCAAAGAAATTGAATTCGATGCGCTAGAAAAGCCCAATGTCATTTCCGCCCCTATGCCCAAACATGGCCATAATACCAACGTCATTGAAGAAGATATGTTTGTTACTACAGTTGATGAACTTATGACCTCACTCCTGATTATCAAAAAGAACTTATTGAATGCCAGTGTTTTCCCAGGCTGTGATGAAAGCTGTCATTTCTGTTTGTCCTCACCAACCAACTGTCCTTTGTTGAAAGCAGTCGTTCAGTGCCTAATAGACAACAAGGAAATTTTGTTCAAAAAGGCTTCTGTTCCACCTTTTTCTTATAATGATGTCTCCATCGTGACCATTTTCGACAATTCTTCCAAGGTCTCCACCAAAAGTCCCGTTAGAATTACACCAGTTCCAAAAGTAGCTCCTTTGATAATTACAATGCCTGGACCAGTCCCGTATTTGTCAGACAAAACCGTACCATGGAATTATGGAGGGGATGTCTACTACCATGGTATCAAGCAAGATTAGCCAGCTATCGGAGATTCAAGTTCTGAGAAGATTGACTTTGATGTCAGTAATATTGCAGGGACTAGCAAGATTACCCGAAGCAGAAGGATATTCTCTCCAAAAATTGCTCCTCCAAAAGCAGTTTCTGGACCCGTAATCATTCCTGTTGTTGGTGCTCCTCCAAAGGCCGTTCCCAGTCCTACAATAATCTCTGCTAATACTCCAACCGACAAAGCTGTTACAACCCCTGTTATCACTCCTATTGACATTCCTGCTGCCGAGTTAACTGAGACTCGAGGTAAAAGTATTTTGATTGAGCATGTCCAGACGAAGGCACAATCATTGGCTATCCCTGAGACCTCCCGGAAAGAGATGGAGGAAATTCTAAAGATCATAAAGAGAAGTGGCTACAATGTAGCTGAGCAACTGGGGAAAACTCCATCTAAAATTTCCATGCTGGCTTTACTACTAACTTCCGAGGCGCATGCAAAGGCCTTGGTAAAATTCCTAAAAACCGCGCATGTACCCCAAGAAACATCTGTCGATCAGTTCCAAGACTGTGTAGATAACTTGACTGCAGATAACAGCTTAGTTTTTTTGGATGCTGATTTAACACCAAGAGGGAGGAAGCATAATGAGTCATTGCACGTCTCAGTTGAATGCAGGGGCACAACCTTGGATCATGTCTTGGTTGACACCGGTTTGTCTCTGAATGTATTTCCTAAAAAGGATCTTGATAGGCTTGACTGTGAGAGATTGACATTGAAACCAAGCAACATAGTAGTGAGATCCTTTGACGGCTCAAAAAGGATGGTGCATGGGGAAGTGGATATCCCCATAAAGGTTGGAACCCAAACATTTGATTCTTTTTATGTAATGGATATTCGCCCTTCATATTCCTGCTTGCTAGGCCGACCATGGATCCACAATGCTGGCGATGTTACCTCTACGCTGCACCAAATGCTGAAATATCCGATTCAAGGGAAAATCATCATTGTTCATGGAGAAGAAGAGTATATGATCATCCATCTCAATTCCCTCAGATATGTGGAGTTAGATGGTGAATTTATTGAAACTCCATTCCAGCATTTTGAAGAAGTTCCGCAAGATATGGCAGTAACCAAGGCTGTGTCTCAAGTTCCCAAGATTACAAAGCCTCCACTTAGGATGACATCTTTGAAGAATGCCAAGGAAGTAATAGAAGAAGGTGGGTGCACTATGTGGGGATAACTCCCAGATATCCTATACAAATCTGACAGGTTTGGCCTGGGTTTCACTTCAGGTGCTCAGAAGGTTGTACACCATGCTCGTGCTGGAGGACCACCCTTAAAGATCAGAAACCGTGAGGTCAACGCGGTAGAGGATGATGAAGATAGTTACAACCTGGAGAATTGGATTTTCCCAACTGTCAGTGGATGGCTCAGCAACTGGGAGGCTAGAGATTTTGTCCCGATCACTTTTATCCCACTGTAATTTGTCTTTACATTTTGTTGGATCTGTAATATTAAAACAATTCAGACTCTTAAAACCTTGTGTCTTACCCGAGGCACAATGGTCCATTTGTAAGGGTTATTATCTCATTTCCATATGACATCAATGAATCATGGACGTTTTTGCATACAAACTTTGTGCTCATTGTTTTTCTTTTTTACATTTTTATTTCTTTCAAAGATAGCTATACTCTTACACACACTCACACTCACAATGCAGGTCTACATCCTTTCGGGATCCCATGGGTAACGGTTCTGTTATGGCTTTCTGTGACTCTGAAAATCTAATCTACCAAGCCAAAGACGAAGGTGAGAAAGATTGTGAAGTACCAGGGGAACTTGCCAGGTTACTACTACAAGAAGAGAGAACCATTCAGCCCCACAAGGAACCGGTGGACACCATCAATCTAGGTACCGAAGAAAACAAAAGAGAGGTCAAAGTGGGTGCCAATCTGGAACCCAGTGTCAAGAAGCGTCTAATTCAGTTGCTACACGAATATGTTGAGGTCTTTGCCTGGTCGTATGAGGACATGCCAGGACTTGATACGGATATTGTGGTACATTGTCTACCTACAAAAGAGGACTGCCCACCAGTGAAACAAAAGGCCTGTCGAATGCGACCAGATATGTTAGAGAAGATTAAAGTTGAAGTCATGAAGCAATTCAACGCTGGATTCTTGGCCATCACCTCTTATCCGCAATGGGTTTCCAATGTTGTTCCCGTGCCCAAAAAATACGGCAAGGTACGAATGTACGTGGACTACATAGATTTGAATAGGGAAAGCCCTAAGGATGATTTCCCACTTCCCCAAATTGATATTCTAGTTGACAATACGGTACAACATAAGGTGTTTTCCTTTATGGATGGTTTCTCAGGCTACAACCAAATCAAAATGGCATCTGAAGATATGGAGAAAACAACCTTTGTCACACAGTGGGGCACATTCTGCTACAAGGTTATGTCATTCGAGCTGAAGAATGTTGGGGCAACCTATCAGCGTGCCATGGTGGCTCTATTTCACGACATGATACATCACGAAATAGAGGTTTATATGGACAACATGATAGCCATATCTCAAACAGAAGAAGAGCATCTTAACCATTTATAGAAACTCTTTGGGAGGCTAAAGAAATAAAAACTAAGGTTGAACCCAAATAAATGCACGTTTAGAGTGAGGTCTGGTAAACTCCTAGGTTTTGTTGTCAGCAATAAAGGAATCGAATTGGATCCCGCCAAAGTGAAAGAAATACAAGAGATGCCTGCTCCTCATACTGAGAAGGAAGTCAGAGGATTCTTGGGTTGTTTAAACTACATTGCCAGATTCATTTCTCACTTGACAGCTACTTGTGAACCAATCTTCAAATTACTGAAGAAAGATCAAGTAGTCAAATAGAATGATGAGTGCCAAACTGCCTTCAACAAGATCAAAGAGTACCTACAAGAGCCTCTTGTTTTGATGCCACCAGTCGAGGGAAGACCTTCGATCATGTATCTAACTGTTTTGGAAAATTCAATGGGGTGTGTGCTGGGGCACCATGACGAGTCTGAACGAAAATAGCATGTTATTTATTACTTGAAAAAAGTTTACCGACTGTGAAACAAGATATTCACTGCTCGAAAAAACTTGATGCGCTCTGGCATGGGCTGCTTGCTGGCTAAGGCAGTATATGCTGACCCATACTACCTTGTTGATATCTAAAATGGATCCAATAAAATACATCTTCGAGAAGCCTTCACTCTCTAGTAGAATAACGAGATGGCAGATGATCCTGACAGAATATGACATACAATATACTACCCAGAAAGCAATAAAGGGCAGTGTACTAGCTGATCACCTTGCTCACCAAGCTGTAGAAGACTACCAGTCCATAAAGTTCGAATTCCCAGATGAAGACATCATGATGGTAAATAACTGTGAAGAATTCAAACCATATGACGGACCTGAAAAAGGATCCCGATGGACCCTGGTTTTTGATGGGGCATCTAACACACTCGGAAATGGTATTGGTGTTGTACTCATATCTCCGGAAGGGTGTCATACTCCTTTTACGGCAAGACTCTGCTTCAATTGTACAAATAACATGGCGGAATACGAAGCGTGCATCTTTGATCTCAAAGTTGCCATAGACTTGGGGATCAAATCGTTGAATGTATTCAGAGATTCAGCTTTAGTTATCAGTCAGATCAAAGGGGAATGGGACACCAAACACCCCAAACTTATCCCTTACAAAGAACATGTTTTGACATTGCTCCCACATTTTGAGAAGATTACCTTCGAGTACTTCCCCCGAGAAGAAAATCAGCTAGCAGACGCACTAGCCACAATGTCATCTATGTTTAAACTTAAATGGGATAACGAGGCTCCCCAGATTACCATTGAATGAATGGATGAACCAGCACACTGTCACGAGATTAATACTGAAGAAGTAGTGGACCAGCCTTGGTTTCACGAAGTCAAAAGGTATCTCGAGGCTCAAGAATATCCAAAAGGATCTTCAGTCAATGATAAGAAGTTCTTAAGGAGATTCTCTGCTAAATTCTTCCTTAGTAATGGCATTCTTTACAAACGCAACCATGACTCTGTGTTACTTCGGTGCGTAGACAAGGTTGAAGCTGAAAGGATCATGGCTGGATTACATGAATGCACTTTTGGCACCCATTCCAGTGGGCATACGATGGCAAAGAAAATCCTACGGGCAGGCTATTAATGGTCTACCATGGAAGCAGATTGTTATAAACAATCTCGAACTTGCCACAAGTGTCGGATTTATGCTGACAAAGTGCATGTACCTCCGGTTCCTCTGAATGTCTTGATGGCTCCTTGGCCCTTTGCTATGTGGGGGATTAATATGATTGGGGAAATCAAGCCAACAACATCCAATGGACACCACTTCATTTTGGTGGCCATTAACTATTTTACCAAGTGGGTAGAAGAAGCTTCTTTCGCTTCCCTTACCAAGAATGTTGTCGCCCAGTTCATCAAGCAGAACCTTATCTGTTGTTACGGTATCCCGGAGAGGATCATTACAGACAATGGTACAAACTTGAACAATACTATGATCACTGCCTTGTGCGAGCAATCCAAGATCCAGCATCACAATTCTTCCCCTTACCGGCCAAATATGAATGGTGTTGTCGAAGCCGCGAATAAGAACATTAAAAAGATCATACAGAAAATGACAGTCACATACAAAGACTGGCATGATATGCTACCATTCGCTCTCCACGGA
Source organism: Vicia faba (assembly GCA_948472305.1). Taxonomy (NCBI): domain Eukaryota; kingdom Viridiplantae; phylum Streptophyta; class Magnoliopsida; order Fabales; family Fabaceae; genus Vicia; species Vicia faba. The sequence continues at coordinate 1,311,870,785 of OX451738.1, read as the reverse complement.
TATCGTACCACAGCTCGCACATCAACCGGGGCAACACCCTATTCTCTGGTTTACAACATGGAAGTTGTCTTGCCTATTGAGGTCCAGATCCCCTCTCTGAGAATTATGAAGGACGCAGAGTTGAATGAAGAAGATTGGATCCATACTCGACTTGATCAACTAAACTTGATTGATGAGAAAAAGTTTACTGTTGTCTGTCATGGTCGAATATATTAAAAACGGATGATCAAGGCTTTCAACAAAAAGGTCAGACAACAAGTATATCAAGTTGGGGATCTGGTGATCAAGCGTATCATACTGTCGCAAGGTGATCCCAGGGGAAAATGGACTCCTACATATGAAGGACCATTTGTAATCAAGAACATATTCTCTGGAGGAGAAATGATCCTAACCACCATGGATGGCAACGACCTGCCGCACCCTACGAATGCAGACATAGTCAAAAGATACTACGCATAAGAGACCCGCTAGGTTGACACACCTAGGAAAAACAAGGATATCTCAACGAACCAAAAAGGTTTGGGTAAAAATTAGGGATAAAACAAAAAAATTTGTACACCCGGCAAGCTGAAAACCCGAAAGGGTGGCTTGGGCAAAAAAGGGGTTTCCTAGTGGGCTGAAAACTCGAAAGGGCGGTCCAGGAAAAAGTCAGGGAATTAAAGCGTATGACTATGTCCTGTTGGATCACCTTACAGACAATCTTTAGCTTCAACTGACAAACTCAGAGGTTCTGATCAATTCAATCATCTTCGGACGAGGCCACAAATAGACAAGATGCTCGGAGATACGAAGGCTATAGCAGAATGGGACCCCCATGGAATTATTGCATGTAACTATCTTTTCTTTGTATCAAAATTTTCATTTTTTACGACAGTATTCTCTTACTAGAATATTTGTCTCATTGTACAAAAATACTTACTCAAAGTCAATACAAATATATCCCTTTGAAAGTGCAAAACTATCTATTTTTTCTTTACTCTTGTGTTTTATTTACAAAAACGTCCAATGATTCATTTTTGAACATATGCATTTGAACATAATTACTGTTTATAAATAAACAAATTAGAAATACAATCATTGATGGCTTTAAGAGATAGGGAAATCTCTCTAAGTTATTTCCATAAAATCCCCCGTAGTGTGCAATTTAATCCCCAGCGGAACAAAGCTTCCAGTTATCAATCCCCAGTAGAAGTCGTCAAATTTCTCAAGATTCCCCAAGCAGGATTTTTTTTTCAAGTAGTACATGGCATTTCCCGTACAACAGAGTTTATTTCTCTAAAGATAAATTCATCAACACTAGACTTCACAACATGAAGACTCATATTCCATATCCTCAACAGCAGTCAGGGATCTATTTTCCCCAATCCAACAGCAGTACAACAGATTAGCTCACATGCGCATACATCGCACCCATATATCATAAACATTGATAACATGAATGCATTATACTATGCATTTCATACAACATAACATTGCACATTAGCTAACATTTTACCTTTTTCAGGATAAGATTAATCAACAACTACCATTAACAATATTCAAAGTTTTCAGATACAGTTCAGATACGCTCCAGACACGGATGCCATTCTGATACTCAGTCAGATTCAACTCTCAGATACAGTTCAGATACGCTCCAGACACGGATGCCATTATGATACTCATTTAGATCCAACTCTCAGATACAGTTCAGATACGCTCCATACACGAATGCCATTCTGATACTCATTCATATTTTTTCTCAGATACAGTTCAGATACGCTCCAGACACAGATGTGATTCTGATACTCATTCAATTCTCAATATCCATATACAGTTTAGATACGCTCCAGACACGGATGCCATTCTGATACTCATTCAGATTCATCTTTTAGATACAGTACAAATACTCTCCAGACACGGATGCCATTCTTATGCTCATTCAAAATCTCAACTTTCAGATACAATTCAGATACGCTCCAGACACGGACGCTATTCTGATACTCATTCAGATTCTCTTTCAGATTCATCAATCACTTTTGGATGGCATCTACAAGCCCATCACCAACATCTTTCTATCACTTCTCCAAATTGCATCTTTAAGCCCATTCCCTTTACCATCACACCACCGAGTGCAAATTTCTGGGCACTCTAGTGTCCAATCATCTTCCACCTTTGAGTCATGAATGGTAAAACTCGTCAATCTAACTCTTCAGGTTTAATAAGATTGAACAGGGGAAGCTGTTGTACCCCAAAATTTTCCCTCTCACTTATCAAGAATTTGCTCACAAGATCTCCTTAGACTGAATATTGCACTAGGGTTTGATCAGCTCAAGACACCTCCTTGACCACTGATGATCAAAATTAGGGTTTGAGTTTGCACAAGGATTTTTGAACTTTAAATGCACCATATGACTTTCATGGATCATTATGGATCCCCGAGATTACTCAAGTCAAGTTTCAAGCCTTGAATCACATTTTTGATCAGTCAATTGAGCAGTTGACCTAAAAATCAGTTGTATTAGGGAAAAAGTCAATCATGGCCAATTTACAGTCAAACTTCATAATTTTTTATCCACATCAACATTTTAGACTCATATATATCATTTGATTAAGTTTGGACCACAACTCCTCAAGAAATTTGATCAAATCTCCAAAAGGGGAAAATGGTCAAAATTAGGGTTTTGACTAGGAAATGGCAATTTCTGATTTTTGACCTAGAAAATGGTCAAATTGGTTTAAGGCATAATCTCAAGAGTTCAATTGCATCAGTTTGACCTAATGACATGGTTCAAAACATTACAAGTCCATTGGATTGACAGATGAATTTTCCAGTCAACTGATCAAAAGTAAACTGTATACTAAAAAGTCAAACTTTTGACTTTTTGGTCAAATTCAAGTGCCAAAGATCATAATTCATCAAAACATGTCAAAATATGAAACTTATTCATCAAGAAATCAAAAAAGTCAAGATTTCATTTTGAAAAGTCAAATTTTCTAAACTTAGAAATTTTTCAAAGTGTTGGAAATTTCTTATTTTTTTCATAACTTTAAGCAAAATTTTCACCATGATGCAAGATGATTCAAGAGAAACTTCCAACATGAAAGTTTTAGATCTCCATGAAATATATGACTTTTATTCACACAATTTCTTCCAAAAGTTCTTGGATCTCAAATTATAATTTTATGAACATAGGATCATGAAACTAAACACTTAGTGAAATTTTACCCTAATTTGATCAGGATTTTGACCCAACTTCATGGCACTTTTTCATATAGTTCCAAGTGGAATCTTCAAAATCAATTCAAATATGGGTTGTATAGCAAATTGCAAGCTTTCTAAAATGTCCAAGAACTCCTTGAGATCATTCTTAAGTAGGGAGAATCGAAGAGAGGAAGTTAGGGTTTTGTCACTTGAATTACAAGTCATTTTTGATGAACACATGAACCAAATCCATGCTAGGCTGCATAATATTTGCTTTGCAGGCCTCAAACTTGTTTGTCACTCCATAATTAAATGTTTACACAGCTGTTAGGGCTTTGATCCAAGTAATTGAGCTATTATCCAAGTTGCATTTCCATTAATGGCACAAAGTTAACATTGTCATTCTTGTAAAGCAAGCTTTTTGCATAAAGTTTATTCTTGAGCCTCTAACTTGTTCCCTCTGATCACACTCCATCCACAAAGTCAGAAGAAAGCTTGTTTAAAGCATAACCACTCTATCTTAGCAAGTACACAAGGCTTTGAAACTTTAATTTCTCAAAAATCACATGTTATGCATAAACTTGTGATTTTGAATTCTGATCAACAAGAGGTCTCCAAACTTGTTGCTTATAAATAGAGTCACTATTTGTGAGCTAGAGGACGAGCTTAAGCACCCTGAAATACACCAAAACTCTCTCAAATCAGAAATTTCCCAAAAACTCCATTATTGCACAATTTCTGACCTTGAACATCAAACTCACATTTCCCTCGTGCGTTTCTTGGCCTTTTAGTTTCTAAAGCTTCCTTACATCAAGTGTAACCTATCCCTGTCCCTGTTTCATTACTGTAACATCATTTACCATATCCTACATAACCAAAAACAGAGAATTGCACATTGACTTCTCCAAGTCATTTCAACCACTTACAACTCAAGCAAACCATTGCATTAGCTTCCTAGGACCTCAAGGAAGCTAACCTGATCATCACCATCACTTGAAACAAGCTCAAACTCAAAAAAAGATTTCCAGTTTTGAGGTAAGTTTTCTCAACTTGGAACTCCTCATACATGGATCATCAATAGTTTATTTATGAACAAAACATGTAGATATCATTGCCCTGAAGCTAACCATGTCCATAGTTTCCATTAATTTTTCTTGAGCTTAGAGAATTTTGAAACTGAAATTTATGAGATTTTTAGGGTTCAGATTAGGGCCATTAAAATTCATGCTCATCTTTGATCTATAATTTTAATGCTTTACATTTCTGGAACCGTGAGAAAATTTGCTACAAGTTTCATGTTTACAGTTTTCATTTTTAATGAGAAATGAGCAAGTTACAGTTGGTCTGGTTGGAGGTTGAAGGTGAAGTCTTCAGGGCGCGTTTTACCTTGTATATTTATTGTTTTGCTTATGTTAACGGATATATATCCACCCCAGTGGTAGAAGCGCGCGCCTGTAACCTTAGTGACTTAGGTTCGAGCCCCAGTGGTACCCTTTTGCATTTTTTACATGTTTTACAATTCTGACTTTTTTTGTTTGCAGGGCGCTGGGCCTCTTTGGGCCTGGCTTATATTTTTTTATTTTTTGCTAGCTAACCCCCTGTTTCCTTTATACGCCCCTGGCCCAATTTATTTTATTTTATTTTTTATTATTATTTCATTTATTTTCTTAAATATTTTCTAGATACTAAAAAATCATAAAATACAAAAAAAAATGATAGATTTATATTTTGCCTTATTTTATTTTATTTTCTCACAAAATATTTTTTATTTAACTATATATTATTTATTTTTATTAACTAATCATGTAAATTAAATTAAAACTAGGTTAATATTTATTTTCTCTTTACACCCATTAAAACATATTATTTTAATATAAAAAGGACCAAAAATATTTTATAACACTATAATTATTTTCAAGACAAAAATACAAAAAAAAATACTTTTCTTATAAACTTAATTTCTTTTTTAATCAATTAATAGATTTAAGTTTTTATTTAAAATCTTTTCTTAGTAAATTTAGGTTTTATTTTTATTTAATTATTTTCTTCTAGCTAATTAGGTTAAAAATCAAAACCCCTTTTATCATGAAAAATCAAACAAAAATCTATTTTCTTCGCATTTACATTCTTGCATATTTATTTATTTTTGTTTATTTATTCATTCAATTCTTGTACCAATTCAATATAGTTGTAATAGATTAATTAGGTTTATTTTTTTGCAATCCCCATTTACAATTTGTACACCCCCTCCCCACAAATATTGTAATAGCGTAGTAACTTTAAATTTCATAATTTATCGCATTTATATAACATGCCAGTAATTAAGATTTGTCTGGAAAGACTAAAACCAATATTTAGAAAGCCCTAATTCGAGACAAAAACAAGCATGAAAATAATACGCTTGCACACAAGCACCCCTAGGGTTATTCCACTTGATTGCCTTATACAAAATGGCCATATTAAGCATGTAAAGCATCTTAGCAAAACAAGCAAAATACAAGATCATAGTCCCTCGATGACGCTATCTAAGTTGCCTTTCAAATAATCTTAGTCCCTCAAAAAGAATGCTAAGATACTTTACAACATTCCTAATCATGGTTATACGATGACCCACGCCCATCCCATTTACATCCAAAGATAGGGTTACTTACCAAATCAATGGTAAGATAGCAATGTCAAAGGAAAGAGGAAATGAACATGAAAGACTTTTGAGTAGGTAGAATGTCCCTAGTTACTTGCTCACTTTCAAAACAAAACATCTTTGTTATTTTCAAAACAAACACCTACACTTTAAAAACATCTTACAAACTTTAAAACATTTTCAAAAGATCAACATCTTTGTATACATTCTTACAAACGAGAATCATTACAAAAATTGCCTAAACAATGGCCTCTTTACAAAATACTTTCAAAAACCACACAAAGCACAATTTCAAACAAAAGTAAGTGATCTAGCAAGTAACTAAGAGCCTATGGAAAACCATGGATGAAAAGGGTGCTAATACCTTCCCTTTTCATAAACTACCCCCCAAACTCAAGAAATAATCTCAAAGGTCTTTCATGTGCTTTTTCACCTTTCCTTTTGGATAAAAGAAAAGTCGGTGGCGACTCTTGCTAACCGCAACATTTGCGATCAAATGCAAAACCTTCAAGTCAGTTCTCCCACCGTATCACATGCCCCCAACTCTAGAATCTAGAATTAGGATATGAAATTAATTTTGCAAAGTTTGTAAGAGAAGATACAATAACCACAATTTAAAATCACTTGATGAATCTTGTATGTTGCACTCCTCTTCCCTTGATTCCAGATGAATCAAGTATGCTAAATCTTGAAGAAACACTCCTTCTACTTTGAATGACTTTGTACTCAAGAAATTTTGGCCCCAAATCCTTCTTCACAATCCTCCGGTTACCGCTACCCGATTGAACACTCCACGGTCTTCTAATCCTTTAGCTCGACTGAATTCAACGAAGAAAAGATTTGTGATAAAACCCCCAATTTTGGAGGACAAAACCCCAATGGTTTTATTCAAGAAAAAACCCACAAAGATCTATACCCAAATCTGAAATTGCACTTTCAATTCGAACGTTATCAACACAGACCCAAGAACTTGATCAACAAAAATGATTGTTTGTAGTTGTTGATAATTGATGAGAGGTTGAAGATGAAGAGAACTCTTGTGTATATCTTTCACTTTTTCTTATTGTTAGTAAAACAGAGGCCAAAATAATATTTATAGGTCATTCCCATGATGTAACAGCATAGTAGAAAAAATGAGACAATTTAGCGATGCGTTGACTCATGCAGGATATACAGAAGGCGTATGCCTTCCCGAGCGAGAGAAATGTTAAAATTCCTTAAGTCATGTGCCGACTCATTGTTTTGATGCACCGACTCATGTTTTCCCAGAACTATGCGTTGACGCATAGAGACGGCGTGCACCTTCCCGAGCGAGAGATGTTGAAATTCCTTCAGTCATGCGCCGACTCTTTCCCTGATGCTCCGACTCATGTTCTCCCAGAACCATGCATCGACGCATAGAGGAGGTGTGCGCCTTACCTGATGTTTCCAAGCCAAAATCTTCTTCTCATGAGCCGACCTAAGGATCCATGAGCCGGCTCATGCAGTCTATTTTGAGATAAATGCTTATTTTTGATGTTTCTCACTTGTACATGTTTGAAGAAAGATATATTTGCACATATAGGTTTTTGACAATCATTAAAACTCAGTTATTTCACTTTTTCCCTCACAGTTATCACTCTCCTTAGGATTTTCGATTTGTTTTTCACTACCGGTTTTTACAATATCCACATGCTCCTTAGAGAATGGTCCTAGAGGTTTTTGTTCAAGCAGGGAGATTTGAGTCTCCAAGGCCATGTTATGGACGCGAGGGACTCAACCACATTATTCAGCTGCCTAAGGGTTTCATTATTTTGAAGACTTTGATTTCTTATCTCTTCATTTTGGACAGTCTGTGTCTCTATAAAGTGCTCTATCACAAATTCTAGCCTAGAGTGAGTTAGTGTCGCATTAAAATCCTCCATTGGTGTTGCGAGGTTGAAATTATGGGATTCATGCAGTTCCTCAAAGTGAGTTAGCGCCACATTTTGTGTTTCCACATAACTCTCCATCATCATAGTTTCTATCCTAAAGCGATTTAGTGTCGCAGTCATATCCTCCAGTAATGTGTCGAAAGTGGAATTTCGGGATTCTTGTGATTCCTCAAAATATTGGGTGTGGTGATCGTAGAGGAAGTTTGGTTGAGGATAAGTTAGCATCGCATTGTAATCCTCCAGTAATATTTCGAGATCAGATTTATGGGATTCTTGCGACTCCTCAAAATGTTGGGATTGGTATTTGTAGAGGTAATTTGAGTGAAAGTGAGTTAGTGAAGCATTAAAATCTTCCATCACTATTTCGAGGTCACATTTATGGGATTCTTGTGATTCCTTGAAATACTAAGAGTGGGATTTGTAGAAAAAATTAGGGTGATCCATAGTAATTAAGGTAAGAGTGCCTTAGTCTATACGGTGCAATAATAGAAATAAAAATATTGACTGTTGGTCCCCGACAACGACGCCAAAAACTTGATGCTTTTGCAAGTGCACATAAATATCGAAGTAATATAAAAGATTGTTGAACTCACAGAGACTAATGTCAACCTACTGTAATCTATCATTGCTTTATAAATCTAAGGCCATTGAATAATTGATTTAGGGGAAACTAAGAGCTAAAACAAAGACTAAAATAATATTAAAGAAATATAAAATAAAAGAGAGACTGGAATGTGTATTCTGCATACCTCCCAGACTCTATAACTCGTTGGCTTGTACTGATGTTAAAAATGTGTTTAGTAGAAAATACCGATTTAAAGACAATATCTCACACTCTCGTGGTTTTGAATAAAGTCATGTTCCTTAACCATAGGATTTTGCTCTCGCTCGCCCACTTGAATCAAGGAACACGTTTTGAAAACTGAACAAGGTTTAATTAATTATAAAGCGCTCTCACTGTATTTAGGATTACTGTCTAGTTTTTACTATCTGGTTCGATTCCCACGCTCTCGTAGTGCCGGCTCAAACCTCAATTAATTTCCCACTCTCGTTGCAAAACCGTGTTAAATAACATCGCATCTCGTGACAAGGCTATTTAAATTAAGTTTAAAAATAAAGACCAAAACATACTTTCTAAATAAAATATTAAGCCAACATTCGTTACCGAGTCCCGTCGGAGACGACGATCCTCACATACTGGATTCTAAATAATTTTGCTAGACATAGAACTAATTTAAAATGAATTAAACATAAAAAATTAAATTAAAAGCAACATGGTAATTAAATTAACAATCATAAACGATAATAATAATAATAATAAAGCAGTAAAGAGAACATGTAAATAAGAAACTGAATTAAAACTGAAATTAATCTTCAATAATCCAGCAAGCTTATGATCTAAACGTACAAATGAAAGGTCTTAAAACTAATGGTGTGGTAGTTCCTAGATGTGAGAAACTACCACTTTTACATACTGAGCTTTCTGCCTAGAAACTAAGAATAATAATCTGCGTACAAAAACTTGGATGTCTCAAACTAATATCTAAGATCCTATATATAGAGAAATAAAATGGAAGTTACAGCTTTATGTGAGAAGTGGTGGAGATAATGGAGAAAGTGGAGAAAGAAGTGGAAAAATGGGAAGTTGACAAGATCATGGAGTGATAATGGAAAGTTGAGAAAATCATGGGAGCTTCATTGCAGACGTGAAGAGAATTTCGTGTTTAATACTGAAATTAACTTGTTCGATCGCCATACAATGTGTGCCAAGGGGAACACATATTTGACTTGTACCGAGCGGGACATGTTGTTTGCCGAGGGGCACACTAATGTAACTTGTGGTGGGCGGTATATGCTTGTGATGGGCAGCATGGCTTTCTGTCATCATATTTTCTGCATTTTCTGCAAATTTGACTCTTTTCTTCTTCATTTCTTCCTCTTTTATCCCTCTTTCATAATGTAAGCCTCGTGAAATGTAAATACCTGAAATGAAGTATAAATATCAGCATAACAAGATGAAATGAATAAAAAACAATATAAAAGTGCATATGAATCAAGTCATAAATATGATATAATTTCGTGTTATCAAGGGATTCGAAAATTTATGAGTAAAACTCACTTCCAGTTAAAAACTAATGATGTGATCAGTATTAGAGTGATGAGAGCTATATTGTAGCAACAAATTTGGAGAGAATTGATGGAGGAATCTACCTGTTGAGTTCAAATTCATAGCTCTGAAACTTGACTTGGCTAGCACGATTCAGGAAACTTCAAGACTTGGTACTTCTTCTATTAGCTTCAGTGAAGTTCAAAGATAAAGAATCAGCAAAGAAATTAGGTCAAAGAAGCTTTAGAATTGAATTTGAAGTTGTAGAATTAGGAGTTATAGAGGGAGTTCAACAGGGGTTCTTTGGCTCTCTAAAGCTTGTCCAATGAGTGGGTATCATTCTCTATTTATAGGGAAGTGAATGGAATCGAGAGGAAGGGTGAATGATGCAATTTGAGTTGAATTTGTGCACACCATGATCATGACAAAAGTGTGACTTGTAAGTTGTCAAAACTCAACCATTCCCTGTGTTTTGATCCTTAATCCAGCCTTAGAAACTTGGTTAAACATGTTTAAGTGGAAAGTGCACACAAAATTGGTGATTAGAGGTCACATTATAGAAATCAAATTCTGACTTCAAGAGAAAACTTAAGTTCCAAGGTACTGACTTTGCAGCCATGGTGCAAGCAACTCATGGACCTTTATGGAATGATTCTTGAAGCATTTGAAAGATCTCACCACAAACTTCACATTGTGTTAAGAAAGACATCATTTAGAGATACGAGCAAAAAGTTATGATCAATTGAAATCGTGAAAAACACACGGATCTTTATACATATAAATATTTCTAAGTATTAAACTTCAAAATGACCAATGATGTTCTTTAAAATCACATGACCTTCCACTCAAAATTTGATCTTGATACTTGAAGATGGAATGAAGTAGACTTCTTGAATTGAATTGTGGAATTGAGATCACTCAAAAATCATAAAACCCCCAAAACCCTTTAGGCAAATGATTGTCTTTTAACATACTTATCACCATATTCATAATGGTTCAATTCTTCCTTTTTGCGATTCCATTATGCTGTAGAGTGTAGGGTGACACCACCTCATGCATAATCTCTTCCTTTTCACATAATTTGTCAAATTCTTTCGACACATACTCTCCACCACCATCAGTTCTCAAAACTTTGAGCTTTCAACCACTTTGCCTTTCGATCATAAACTTAAACTTGGAAGATACCTTGACCACTTCACTTTTCTTCTTGATCAGGTAAGTCCATAACTTTCGATTGAAATCATGTATGAATGTGACAAAATACTTATTACCTCCATTCGACTCAATCTGGATTGGTCCATATACACCAGAGTATATGATTTCGAGAATAGTCTTTGATTTGCTTCTTGGATCATTGCTGAAGTTATTCTTATGTTGATTCGCTTGCACAAACTCCTCACACACTTCGTTTAGAATGTCAATTTCTGGCAATTCTGAAATCATATTTCTTCTTTTCAAATCTCTGATGTCTCTAAAGTTGAGATGGTCAAGTCGATAATGTCATATTCACTCATCTCTGCTAGTTATAGTTGTTAAGCATTTGTGCTCCATCACATTTAGTTCAATCTTGAAGGTCCTATTTTGAGACATATGAGCCTTTAAGATTAACCTTCCATTTGTGTGGACGACTCTCATTATCTTGTTTTTGATAGACACTTTATAATTCTTTTCAACCAACTGCCTTATGCTGAGCAAATTGCTCTTCATGCCTGGTATGTACAGCACATTGGAAATTACTGTCCTCTTGCCATTTTCCCTCATAATCAGAACATCACCAATACCTTCAGTTGCTAGAGTATTGTCATTTGCGAATTTCACAATATTCTTCATCGAGGGATTTATGTTGACAAATCAATCTTTCCTTCCAGACATGTGTGATGAGAATCCTGAATCCAAGAACCATTAGTCCTTGAATTTCTCTTAATATCTTGTTATGACCATAAACATCATTTCTTCTTCTTATTCATACTTTGCAAACTTTGCATCAATTTCTTGATTCTTTCGCTTTTCTGGACAATCACTAGAATAGTGACTATACTTTTGACAATTGTAACATTAAATGTGACTCTTGTTAGGCTTTCTACCACCACATTTTCCTCTATTAGCAACACCACCTCTTTGGTTGCCTTGGTATAAGGGTCTTCAAAGCTTTAAATTCGTTGATAAATTCTAAATCTTCTTCCTCATTATCAACAACAACAATAAAAGCAAAATCAATACAATCCTTAAACATTAAATCTCAACAACAACAACAAAATCAATAGAATCTTTAAACATTAAATCTCAACAACAACTAATAAATAAAATCAAGATAATCGTTAAATATTAAATCTCAACAAGAATAACAACAACAACAAAAACAATATTAAACATTTTACCTAATACAACAACTAACATTAATAGGTTACTTTCATGCTTAATTTCTTAACTAAGATTAAACATTTTTAACAATGAAGTACTATTGAAGAGATTACATTAAGAAAATCAACTTTGAAATATTTTTCTGCTCTTGCTTTCAATATTATTGTTTTTATTATATTTAGTTTACATTTCAACACTTTGCATCCAATATGGATAGTTCTGACATTCATGTTCTGATTGTCTGATGAAAGTTTCAAACAAATCAACAATGTTTTATGTGGATTGATGAGTTGACAATGTATTGACCATTGTTAATTTATAAATTAACGACAAAGATTTGTAACTTAATTTTTCATCAAACTGGTCACAAATGAAAAAATAAAATAAAATACGCTACGTTACCTCTCAGTTTTCAACTTAACCCAAGTAATAGGTCATAAAAAAATTTTAAAAATTAAAAAATGAAAAAATATAGTTGTTGAAATTCGAAAACATGTCTCTAAATACTTTACCCCTCAATTTCCAGCTCAAGTGAGGTAGTAGGTCATTAAAAAGTTTAAAAAAAAAAATTAAAAAGTGCTAAAATGTAGTTGTTGGGATTCGAAAGTGTGTACTCTAAATACTTCACCCCTTGATTTTTAACTCAACTAAGATAATAGGTCATATAGTTTTATTTTAATTTTAAAATTAAAAGGTGCTAAAATTTAGTTGTTGTGATTCAAAGACGTGTCCTCTAAATATTTTATCCCTTGGTTGTTAGCTCAATCGAGGACATATGTGAAATTTTTTAAATAAATAAAATGTAACACGTCAATGGTTTAAACCTCGATTTTTTGGTTAGGTGAGATGAAAATATTGCCATAAAATATATTATTTGTAGTAGTGTCAACATCATAAGAGTCACAAGTGAAAGAGTTGAAGTAAGCCAATGTGTCCCACCAAATCACAAAATATATCCCAATTTTCACTTTCTTCGTAGCCTCTAATGGTGTTTCACCACCACCTTTAACCTTTGATCTATCAACTTCATAAACTCTAAACTTCACCAAATCACTTTTACAAAAACTCTTCTCTGTCTCAAAATTCTTTACTGATCAAAATTTTTCAACCCCGAGAAATGTAAGATGAAGAGGCTTCTTCAATAACAACAAATCTCTATGATTTTTCTCTTACACGAGAAGGTAAAAACGATTGTTTTCTTTTTCCTAAGACAACATCAAAACCACAACAAAAATAGGATGAGAGGCGTTCAACAAGAAAACTTCAGAAGTATATGACTGAACAATCAAGAAAGAGAAGAGAGAAAAACATGATATTTAGAGTTTTAAGTGAAGAAAGAAGAGAAAGAGAAAAACTCATATATTTTCGGATCTAAAAATTTAGTAATGATATAAGAATATATTTAAATAATCAAAAAAGACATATCAGATAAATATATCCAACTAGATTTCTACCTCTGTTAAATTTAATGATATTTGACAAAATTTAACGAAAATGACTAAATCGGATAACACAAATATTTTTAAAGATTTAAAGTATAATATTTTTTAGTTAATGAATCAAAAGAAAATATTAAATAAAATTAATAAACTAAAACATATATTAAGTCTATAGATAAAAAAAAGTAATTTTAATTAAACGGTCTAATTTTAAAAATATTAATATTATTATTAAATAAATATTTTATATTAAATAGGTTTAACTATAAAATTCGGGCGTATAATTAACAAAAGAAATCTAATCCTTTTCGTTCTAGGTTAGGCATATGGTTATTTTTCTGCGTTTCCCATTTAATTATTTTCCAGTGAAAACAAAAACCCGTTTTCTTATTCACAGTAACAATAACAACCATAACCATGACGGCTACCTCCGCCGAAACCCCTCTAACAAACTAAACTCCGCCGCAGCTCCTCTTCTCCACGACTCACTTCCGGCGTCCAACAACAGCAACTTCCCGGTACCACCTTCCGCAAGAATGGAATCCTCGAAGAATCAATACGAATCCCTCTCTTCCGTCGATGAAGACGATTCTAACAAATGCACCGATTTCTACGATATCTATGGTCCTGAGGTTTATATATCTTATACATATTCTTTTATTTTTCTATTTAATTTAATTTATTGATAACATTATTTGGAAGCTATCTAACACCGTGTCGGGATCAGACACCTGCACTGCACCGATACTTGAGATTAAGTTTAATTTATTTATTTTTTCAAATTATTACCTGTGTCGCGTGTCAGGATCGTGTGCTTCGTAGTTTGGAGGTTAATTCCCTTTTTGAGTGTTTGGAAAGGGAATGCAATTTTGTAAGTCTCTTCATATATTTAACGGGAGTTGCTTACTTTCTTATTGCAGGCTAAAGCAGATGTTGTTTTCAAGTCACCAGAAGAAGATAGATCAACTCTGAATCTCGCTGTAGGTTCTTACCAACACTGTTATTTGAATTTTGAATTTGAAATTATTCATGACTGTGGTATTTTACAGGATGTTCAAGGACTTGTAACTTGGGTTCTCGGTGAAGGTTTCATGCCATCATGGGTTTTTATCAAGGTACTAATCATTTTTTCCTTTCTTTTGTTTCGAGAATGACTAAATGGATTTTGTTTCTAATTGTTTAGTACTTGCTGTATTTTAAGTTTAGTTCATTGAGTGGGGTTAGCTCTTGTTAGGAGCCATCAAAAAAGTGAACTGGTTGAACAATTGGCCATCTATGATGCATAGGTACGGGTACAGCATTTTAATACAGGGTACGGCGTTTTAATACAAATCAAGGCATGGGTACGTCAATAGAAAACAAAAACCAGTCAATAAAATATACTAATAGAAAACTAAATTGTTCAATTTACGGCAAAACATCACAATAAAAGTCTAAATAATAAAAAATTGTGTTAGGTTATCATAACAAATAAACTAAAATACATAAACATATTATATTAATACTCCCTCCATCTCAAAATAATAGTCGTTTAAGGTTGTTACACGGAGATTAAGAAAAGTAATGATTGCGTCAATAAAAGTAACTTTTTTACAAATTTACCCTTTATTACTATTGGTTGTAGTACATTGTCATACTTGGAAAGAGTGTATGCAAGGGGTAAAATTGGTAAAAGTTAATTATATTGCATTGGAAAAGTAAAAAAACTATTATTTTGAGACAACTTTTTGAGGCTGGAAAGATAATTATTTTGAGACAGAGGGAGTATATGAGAAAATCATAAATTTCACTCGAAAAAATAATATAAAAAAAGTACCATGAGTACGGTACGTGTACCCAGTACTTGTATGTCACCATTTTAAAATTACCCATGCTTTAGAGTACGTCACAGTTTTAAAAGTACCCGTGCTTTAGAGTTGGCCATCAACTATCCCATGGGCTGAGGAGTAGAAGGTCTATGTGAAGGGTAGAAAACCTTGCTTAAAACGTTTATGTTTGATTTCTCTTGTCAATGGTCCCATTCGGTAGATGATTTTCAAAGAATCGTTATAAACACACCTTCCAATTTTAGTAGCATTACTTAAACTTGTAAAGAACTTGCCCATCCTTCTTACCAAACAACAATGTTGGTGTTGATAGTGCGCATTCTCAATAGCAAACATCTGCTACTGAAACAATATATTTTATTGTACTGTACTATATTTCATAGTAAAACGTTCCATATTTTCATTCTTTCGAGATTTTCTGAATTAATGACTATGCAACCTAGTGGTATTGTGCTTATTATAATTTTGGTGAATCTGAATAGGCTTTGCCATGATTTATCTGATCCGACATGCCTAGGTTTTTGTTGATGTAAGAAAAACAAGTCTTCTCAATCTTTATACTTCCTAAAGTGAAGTGTTTTGTTGATGTAAGAAAAACAAGTCTTCTCAATCTTTATACTTCTTAAAGTTATGAGTGTCTTTAAACTTAGAAAAAGTTAGACAATATTGATAAGCGATAAAACTCAATATGAGCTAGGTAATCATTCCCTTATGTCCAGTATATGAAGTCACTATTCTTGTTATCAGAAGATAAGGTACTCCAATAAAATATTTAAGGACATTATAAGATACTATCTTATATTCTAATAGTCTCCCTCAAGCTAAAGCTTACTAAGTTCTATTACATGAAAACAATGTATTGCTCCACAACAAATAAATAAACAGATGGAAAGGAAACTCAGGGATGCGGGTGAAGTCGGAGAAAATTGCTATAAAGATAGCCTAGCCAGGAATGATCATCAACTTGAGAGAAAGTTCCACATTGGACGTGATATGGTCTGAAAATGAGTTTATAAGTGAGTGGAGTTCCTCAGCTTACAAGTCTGTTTTGTAGGGTTGAGATAGGCCAAATCCCAACTCAGTCAATAGAAAATGGTGTTGGATAGACCATCAAATTAAACTCGTACCGCATATCAGACTTTGTTTTACTACAGTCACTAATACTACACTCATGATTTGCAGAATAAACCTCTTATTCACAAAGTGGTTATGCTCTATATGCCAGGACTGGATGCAGCTTTGTACTTGTCACTGTCCAGAACGCTTCCTAATTTAAAAAAATCGTGTGGCAAACCAAGACCAGTCCTTGCTCTCAGGTCTGTTGAAACTTGAAAATGCATTCAGTTATTTTTTTCCTTCAAAATGTTGTCTCTGAACTCAATTTTTTTTTCATTTGGTTAGCTGTATATCAGATAATATGCAGACAATAGACGCCCTACTAACATGCAGGCAGAAAAGAAAAAGGGATCTAAATGGTTCAAGTACACCAAAATCTACTCAGACATCACAACAAGGTCTGTAGAATAATTTTCTTGAATTTTGGATTCATTTTAAGATCATCTTCTATGTACTTTAACTAAAAAAATATTACAACCTGTCAGTGCAAATGCAAGTAAAGACCTGTGATTCCTTATACATCTCTAATGCAGAGTTAATACACGTTCGCATAAGTTTGCTGCTTTTACTGTGTTGCTTCTCTTGGAGCAATTACTGGCCATAAATGCGATTGCATCATTTTCAAGTTTAAAGCAATAAGTTAATAACAATATAAGTTTGGTCTCTGTATGAAACATGTGACATCTTTGTGCAGAAGGCTGTAGTGCTACCCTCAATCTATCATTCACGGAGCTTACTAAAGACATACCTTTCCCCATTACATACTATACACTAACAGAGAAAGATCTGGATGAGAATGGATATCCTGTTAATAAGCCAGGTGATTTTAATTCTGCTACCCAATTTTATGTTGATCTTTATGACCATTTGCATACTAAACGTTTTTTTTTTTGTTGCCGATTTTGCACAGGTTTTCTTCCTACTCTTCCCGCTCCTCCGGGGGCTCCTTTTCATGAGATGTTAGCAGTTGATTGTGAGATGGTAAGTCAATCACTATCTCTTTGGTTTAATAATATTACTGTTTATGACAATATTGATAAACTTTCAATGTTTTCTCAGTAAGAGGGAGTGGATTTCTTTGTTTAGGAAATATTCTAATATTATGATATTCCTGCATTTTGAGTGTTTGCTTATGAGAGTGAGAATAATCTTTTTAAATTCGCTGATCGTGTGTCATAATCTTAGCGGGATAATAACATAGGGGTTTCTTTCAATTTCTCAATGTGAAAAATGAATTAATAATGACTAAAATCATACAATGACAAAGTCTAGTGAAGGGAAAGACCAATTTTTCCTCCACTTAAACTGGCTTTGGAGCTTAGTTTGTTTTACAACCCTCGTCAAATCTGGGTATCGAAATGAGAGAATGAATTATTTGTCTCCCATTGCTTTATTATTATTATTATTATTTTGTTGTTATCTTGAGCTTGTTTATCTGAGTGCAACATTGCTTGATTAATAGTGTTACTTGGTTGAAGAGAAACCAAATGCTACTGGATTCATTTCATATTCATGGAACTAAGTTGTAGCCTGTAGGTAACTAAAACTATTAACCCAAATTTTATTGGAACACAGTATTTTGAATAACTTTAATCTATATAGATGTACAAATTGTTATTGAAATTTTATTTGGTATTCTATAGTATGAATGTAATTTTTGTCAATCTCGTTCTCTTTTTTATTTGTATTGTTTTTATGCATAGTGCATCACAGGTGAGGGGTTTGAGCTGACAAGAGTTACTCTCGTGGATGTCAAAGGACAGGTGCACACTGATTTTCATTTTGCACATTTTTTTTGTAGAATGTAGACCTAGTATGAATAGCTATTTTTTGAAAAGAAATTCAAAAAAATTAATTTTTTTTATCACTAATCAAGTTTGAATCTTAAGTTTGTTTCGATGTGTTTATATTCATTGGATTATGTATAAAATTGAATGTTGTTTTTTACTTGTGCATTTTGAACTTGAAAGTTGTATTCTGAGCACTCCCCATCATGAAAGGAACTATATAAGGTGTGGACTCCCCTCCACGTATAAATTCATTTTTAGGTCTTATCTCTCATCTAATGTGGGACACATCATATAATTACACGCCTAGGACTGGACGTTTGAAGTGTGACCCAAGTGAGTCGACAGCAGGTGGCTCAAAATATCTTTGATAGGCTCTGATACTATCTTAGGTTTTTATATTAGGTCTAACTCATCCTTACTTCCTTCCCACCACTTAGAAATTCATTTTCATGCCTTATCTCATCAAATGTAGAACTTGAAATACGAAGATCAGACTGATCTTTACAAGTGGCGTCTCCTATATGACAGTTTATCATTTAACCGACTACTGTGTGCTGTCTCTCCAGCCATAGTAACTTCCATATTGGCTGTTGCATAGTCAGGTTCCACTACATCATCACCCTTCACTTATATTCCCTTTGGCAGGGAAACTTAGTTGAAAAAAAATTATAACTAGAAGCTTAGGAAGATTAATGACAAATTCAATATAACCGTCCTGCCAAACTTAAGAAGGGATTGCAAAGGCTGTAGCAGACCATCCGGGGAGGAAGCTGTGTATTTTAGCCTTTGACAAACATCACAGACCTGCACAAACTCTTTTGTAGCAGTACTAAAGCCATTTTAAGCCCATGGTTCTGTTTTGGGCGTCTTTTATTCTGTCTGACATACAAATGTAGGAACTTTATTAACCATTTTACAATTTGAGACTTGGTCAACTCATCAAAATTGAGAACATTGACTTGCAATATTGTAATTTTTCCATGTATATTCAACCATTAGTTTTTTTTAAAAATCTTTTCAGGTTTTGTTAGATAAATTGGTTAAACCTTCAAATCCTATCACTGATTACAACACAAGGTGAGCTGTTTTCTTCCTATTTTACACCCACTTTGAGTTATATGTGTGCTGGGTGAATTTTATACTTTTAATGTTTCTCTATATGATTGTTTTATTGATGAAAGGAAAGCGAAAAGATAATGATGAGAATAAAAAATTCTAAAATAGAAAGCGAGGGAAAATTGGAAAGTTATTTTTCCCTATGGTCTACTATTTTGTTTAACTTGAACAAAAATTGCCGGATGTCATGCAGATTTAGTGGAATAACTTCTGAGATGTTAGATGGGGTGACAACAAGTCTGACAGACATTCAGGTTGTGCAATTGACTTGATCTGTTTCTTGAAAAATAGTTGTTAGTGCTGAGCTATTTCAGTTGAAACTATATTTTTTGTTGACATAACCACAATTGCTTCCCATGTTCAGAAAGAGTTTCAGAAACTGGCTTACCAGGAAACTATTCTTGTTGGGCATTCTTTGGAAAATGATTTATTAGCATTGAAGATATCACATGACTTGGTCATTGACACAGCAGTATTATACAAACACCCCCGAGGGTCTTCCCATAAATCTGCTCTTCGGTTTCTTACTAAAAGATTTCTTTCAAGAGAGATACAGCAATCAGGGAATGGACATGACAGCATTGAAGATGCTAGAGCTACCATGGAATTGGCAGTATTGAAGATAAGAAATGGTAAGTAACTCTTCTACATGCATTATTTATGCAAGCTTTGTGTGGATGTTACTTAACTACTTACGGTTTTTAGTACATAAAATTGAAATTGAAGAATGTTTTTGGTGTAATTTATGATAGAAAAGTACTACCCAACTCTAAAGGAAAATATTTACAACTCAGATGTTGTGATATTGTATAGGACTAAGTGATTGGCCATTTGGCTGTACAAAACCGAATTACTGTGCCTCCCATGTAGATAGCTATGTTGGCGGGCTAAGGATCGATGGAGATCTAGGGTTCAAACACTGCACACTAAAATAACTACTAACTTACTAACGTTTACTTATTAAAAAAAACAAAAGACAATACAAAACCAACAGGGAAACAAGTTGTAATGCTGTGATGGTATTATGGATGAGTATTCACGAGACAATAGAAATGGTTTGGAATGTCTGAGGAAGATTCATAGAAGCGGTCATAAGTGGGTAGATCATATGAAAGATAGTCCAGTAGTTTGATGTTGAAAGAGATCAAGGAAAACTACAGGTTAACCCATTAAGAAAGATTTTGATTTAAATGGTTTGTCATTATATTTGATACTTAGTTTTAAATAGTTTCTGTCATGTGTTGATATCTTATTTTTTATTAATAGAAATGCATGTTCTTAATAGTCCATTTCACATAACCATGTTTGTAATATATACTGTAAATAATATTTTCTTACTATTTTTGGGTATTACCAGTCACCATTTTGAACTACTGCTTGGGGTTGACATGCTTCAGTAAATTACCTTTAAGGGAACTGTATTCCATACGTTAATGCACCTGCGGTTTCACTATCTTATATGCGGACAATTTTGTACTGAAGTAGTATGATTCACGTATGACTAAAAAATTTAAGAATGCAGGGAAAGTATTATTTTAGTTTTTGTTTATTTATTGTTTTATGTTTTGGTATTATCCCTATATATTCACATGGTTTGCCATGTTGTTAGCATAACTGTGATGACATGCTCTTGGCATTTACTCTTGAAACAGGGCCTGACTTTGGTGCTCCTCCATCCTTTATGCGGAAAAAGCTCCTTTCCATTTTGAGTGAGTCTGGAAAAAATTCAGCAATGATTGATGACATATCCATTGTAAAACGATTTGCCTCGGAGTCCTCTAATGCAATTCCTGTGACATCTGATGAAGAAGCACTTACAAAAACCATCAAGGAGGTAACAAATGTCTTATTGCTATGGCCCTGTTTTGATATTCAACTTAATTGAGCGTCTATCTTATAAGTGTTACTAATATATGAGCTGTTTCTATAATTGAAGATACAATGAAGTCAAATAATTTTTATATAAGTTGTAAGCTGTATTCATAAGTTATTATGGAGAGCTTATGGAAATATCATTAGTTGTTTTCGTAAATTCTTCCAAGCAGTCTCTCAAGCAAGGTTGTTAAACTTGAGACTTTAAGTCAACTCGTTTTGGCTAGGTGGATTCGACTCGTTCGAACGAGTCTATCTCATTAAAATAATATTGAAATTAATATATACATGATGTTATGCTTAATATAATATAATAAATGCATCAATATTTCAAAATTTCGACTTGATAATGAAGCAAAAGTATACCAAATTACCATAATAAAGTGTTATAATCATAAACTTGTATCAAACTACATAAATTAAGTTTACAATTGTTTAAAGTTAAAGCAAACCAAAAAACACAACTTAAATAAATGAAATTTCACAAAGCAACAAACATATCGAGGGATAATAGATGTCTCTCACAACAACACTAAACACATGAGTTTTCATTTTAAAGCTGATATAAATTAAAACACATAAACAACTAAACCAAATATCTATAAATTTTGATCAAAATTTTATATTTCAAGGTCAAAGCAATTTAAAATCATAAACTAATAGTAAAGTTGAGAGTTTATTAATTTTATCTGAGCTTACTTGACTCGTAAGAGTTTGCAAAAAAGAGGGTTTACCTGCGAGTTAATTAGTTTTAATAACCTAAAATCGTAAACTCGTAATAGTTTAAACGACAACTCCCGAGTTAACAACCTTGCTCACAAGTGTTTATGCCCGAAGAGTAGATAAGCTCAAATAAGTCAATCCAAACAAGTTCTGTATTTGAAAGTGTTTTTCTTTTTGATTATCAGTTACAAATGGTCCTTATTTGTTTCAGTTGAAGAATGAAAAGGTGCATTTTATCTGGACTCAGTTTTCAGAGTTACACTCATACTTGAAGAAACAAGCTGAGGATTCAGATAGCTTGAATAAAAATATTGCAGAGATGATTGCATTACATACATGTCAGAAGAATAAGTCAAACGGGAAAGGCCTCAAGCCGAATATATCTTCTGAACTGAAGGAAATTGTTACTCGCATGGATAATAAAATTCATAAACTGTATAAGTCATTACCAACAAATGCTATGATGATAGTTTGCACCGGTCACGGAGACACAGCAGTTGTTCGTAGGTAAGATATGCATGCCTTTTATGTCCAATTATTCTATATTTGTTTTGTTTTTACTGCAATACTTTTTCACATTACAGTAATCTAGGTGTAAACTAATGCTTAATAGCCAGAGAAGGATATTAATCTTTCCCAATTGAGTCTAAGAATAAAAGTCTCTGTTTGGGTAAGTCTAGAAGTTTCATCAACAGGAGTCAATTTCGAGTAACAGATTTTCTTTTGTAATTTATTGTTTCCCCGTAGACACTGGTTTACATTAGACTCATTGATATTAAATTGTAATCCTTACCTACAATAGTTGAGATTTAAATTTACAATTCGATGTGATTATACAAGAGGATTCGGCTTATTCATTTTCAATCAGTAGAGATCTTGAACTTGCAAAGCTAGGGTTTTACTTTTTAAACATGTTTATGATGATTTGGATGAAAGTTAAATGTTTTTTTTAACCCCTTTTCCCCTTTTTTTCAAAGGTTGAGGAAAATGCTTGAGGAGGAAGGTGAAAGTAATTTTGGTCGTGAGAAGATTTTGGAAAGCTTGCAAGAGTTTCAAGCTAGAGCTGAAGTAGCATTGTGTTTTGTAGGTGTAAAACACTGATTATAGAATATTTCGAAATTAACTTAAAGCTGTTTTTTTATAACCGGTGGCGATTGGCCCTATTTATTATTGTTAACGTTTTAAATGTAAATATTTGTTAGGTCACATGGCAAGAACTCTATAAAATGTGTTGAGTTCCATGAAAATTTTGAAGATCAGAGTCCAAAAGTGTTGTACTTTATTCTGCTTATTTTTTCTGAAATTATTTGTTGT
The DNA here is from genome assembly GCA_948472305.1 of Vicia faba. Classification (NCBI taxonomy): domain Eukaryota; kingdom Viridiplantae; phylum Streptophyta; class Magnoliopsida; order Fabales; family Fabaceae; genus Vicia; species Vicia faba. Next base: position 1,311,847,386 of record OX451738.1, on the reverse strand, counting down.
TTTAGTCAATTCGCATTTGTATCAATGTATTTTTTTCCCTTCATACCAGATTTACAATTGTTCTTCAAATTAAATCTGTTTAGTTTATAGTTATAAATTGTTTTTTCTTTCTTAGTAAATAATCTTCAAATGCAAAAAGTAAGTCATCTTCAGAACAGTTTGTGAGTATTGGAAAAGAATTGAGTTGAATTGGTGAGTATGTTTAATTTTGTATTTTTTGTTTTTATATAATAATTTCTAACAACCAAAGTGTGGTTAAAACAGCTGTAAACGAGTTACTAAGAAGAAATGTAAATTATGGTAACAAGCAAACAACAATGTAGTTACAATCCTAAGCATAACTGTTATATGTTGTAATATACTACTACAATGTCGTTCAGCCATGTTAAACACTTAAATTACATCAAGTTTGCACATAGTATACATCTGATCAGAACATCATGAACCACAAACTAAACACATAGATAAACTAAACAAGCAACCATATAACAAAAATGAGTGAACAGTCACTTTAGTCCCTAAATGTGAGCCCATGTCACTGAGTATGTATTTTGTTTTTGTCAGTAATTTTATGAACTAAATTGACTAACAAAAAACACATCAGAGGATCAAACTAATTAACAGATGACACATACGAGACCAAACGGCTTAAGGAAAGACACATTCAAGTATGTTTTTCTAATTTCGAAAATTTATGAACTATAGTGACACCGGCTCACATGGTAAAGGATTAAAATGTCTATTTACTCGGTTTTCATGTTTACTTCCAAGCTGAAGCAACAATCAAGTTTTTGTCCTCCCATCCAAAATGAAGTGCTCCCATTTCCTCTTTTATCTTGTACTTGTCACAGTACTGCCTAATGAGTTCCCTAATTGCTTCTTCCACATTTGTACTCATTGGTGATGAAGTGAATCCTGCCATTCTCATCCTTGCCCTCCATTTTCCAGCGACTTCGTACCGCTCTATCCTCTCCTCGCCTTCGCACGCGATGATATTGACAATGTCTCTTGCCAAGCATTGCCTTTCAACATTCACCCTATCTTGGCTCTCTCTCGGAAGAGTGGCGTCGAGTGACTCAAACACAGCAGAGTAGTAACTGTAGGCTTCAACGAATCTCGGGAGAAACGGAGAAGTGTTTGTGTTCACGTCTTGCTCCACGACTGTTACGAGTTTTGGTTTAAGGCTCTTGACCATGCGAAGAAGCTGGTCTCGTTCATTTACCGTTGACACACTTTCGTCGCGCATGTGATGAAGCTGGAATGCAAAGTTCACCACAATTGCTTCCCCGGCACGACAGTTGAGCATTGATGGAGTGACAATTGAAGAACTTGATGCTACGGCTCGGAACTCAAATGGCAATCCGAGTACTTCTGCAAGCTTTTCAAGCCTTTGTCCAATGATACTTAGACCTCCAACAGATCGTTGCACGGATTCAGGATCGTCAACGCCAGTCAATCTCACAAAAGGCGGCTTACCTGGCCTAGAAGCAAGTGTTTGTATTAGGGTTATATATTGGCTTCCTTGGTTGATATCAAAATCTATTATGTGAACCTTCTTATCATCTTTAATAGCCTCAGCAATAGCACCATTTGCTGCGATAAATCCAAATTTAAAACACGGGCACACCTCGAATAGGATCTGCATTGACGCTAGACGATCTGAAGAAGGAGGTTCCTTGCATTTCAAAGCTTTATAAATACAATTTCCAGACGAAGCCAAACGAGCCGCAAGTCCTTCCACCATGTAGGCCGCAATTCTATCGGAAGGATCTCCATTAATCGAAACCATCTGCCTGAGATCATCTATCATAGCCGAGGCTTTTCCTTCATTTCCTTCTGAAAGTGCACTAGCACATTCATAAAGTAACTGCTTCGGCGTCCGAGGACAGATCTGTGATATTTCTTTGGTGCAACTGCTGCTACTAAGATTCGAATCTGATGACAGAGATTCCTTTGGCGAGTCATGTTGTGACATGTTCTGAACGAGATTGGCACACTCAGCAAAGTCAGGATCAATGTCCATGCTTTGTACAGTTCTAAACATGTTTTCCTCATCATCGTCGTCATCATCATTATTGTCACTAAGCAACGCCCTCTCCAATTCTTGCAGTTTCAATCGCATTTCACCATCAAACTCAAAGCAATCCGGGCTCTCGTTTTCCAATAAATCTGACTCAAAGTTCGACTGATAGGCATCATGAAGCCTTGTCGATGAAACATAAGTATCAAATGGGTTATCGGTGACCACAGAAGTTCCAGAACTAGCTCTGATCTGGTAAGAATCACACTCAGCGTGAACCGAATTTCCCGATACACCAGAACTCGACGGTTCTATCAGTTCTTCTGTAGGTGAATCAAGGAAGTATTTTTCATAACTCTCACTTGAGTAAGAATCATTCATGTACATGCGTCTGTGCTTATCAGGAACGAAATTATGAGAGGACAAGCCGGGTGCAACATCAGTTCCCTTTAGCGAGTATAGTTTGGCATTCCTGTAAGACGCATCAGCCAACTCTGACGATATAATCAATGACATAGTTTTACTTCAAGTCAATCAGCTCACATAAAATTTCAGTCTATACACAAAACAAGAAGATCGATCAGTCACAGAAACGCTTTAAATTCTGCAATCCATTAAGCAAATTTTGTTCACGCCTTAAATAAATAGTTAAATAGGTCAACTAGCTCACCTATGAAATATAGTCAAAATCTTCTAGGATGCCTTTGCTGAAATAAGATAAACAAAACAGAAGAACACATTTCGGTTAGAACAACCGATCTATTTTAAGAATGACAGAAACATAAAAAATGCAATTTAGAGTTTAGTACTTTACAAACTGAGACTCTTATGAAATCAGCACTAAGATATTGAACAAACTCAAGAAGTAGGGTAAAGAGAGTTCAAAATCAAACATCTTTTTTGATCAAAATTAGTTGTTAGCTTTGGTCAAACATTGATGAACATAGTTGCAAAAAAAAAAAAAAAAAACAATCTTAACACAGCAAAGAAGATGATATTGTTCCAAAAACATCATTTTTTTTAATCATAAGCCATAAAGAACACATAAATAAACCTCCTGCTATGAAAAACACAACTGAAGTTAAAAAAAAATTTTTTTTGGAGATAATACCTATGACCATGTTTTTTTTGTTTAGCATAGGAAGAATCTGGAACACACTAACAACGTTATTACAAGACAAAACAAAAAGATTAAAACCAAAAAACACATGAATATATATATATTGTTCAAAATCTCATTTCAAACAAAAAAGCAAAAATCAAGAACAAATGAAGAGTAAGATAGGTATAGAAATTTTTGTATGCACCTGATGCAACCAAAATTGAAGAATTGAAGCAATTTAGTTGATATGTAAACCTGAATATTGATTGAAATAGGAAAAAGAAGAGAAACTGAGGTAAAGTTTTGACCAAGTGATAGAGAGATTATATCAAGAAAAACTCTTAAGACTGGTTAATATATTAATATATTTTTTGTTTGTTTGGTGAAAATCAACGAATCATATAAAATGAATTAAATATTTGAGGAGCGTTTTGGAAACGATACATAGATAGATATTGAAAGAATATAAAATTGTACTTATCCAGACTTTAAAATTATGAAAAATTGTCTATTTTTTATATTTTAAATTTGAGTTGAAGAGTTAAAAAAAAAAAAAAACTCTAAAACGATGATTCTACACTAGCTTCACAAAAGATCGATACACCACATCATTATCAACATTATATTTTGTTAGATAGTTATCATTAACATTTCTCTCCTTTAAGAGTATGACATATTTTAACTTGTCATTCTCTAGAGAAGAATTGGGGTATACTGATGTCAAACATTATCAGACTCTAAGATAAATTTGACAGGAGTCAGAATATCACATCAGATCTTTGATGTCAAATTTTCATGCCACACGTAATTCATGATATTACACCATCAGCTCATCATGAAAGATATTGAAATAATCAATATTATCCGCAAAACCGTGAATTCAAGCACCATCAACATTTCAAATCGATTCATCAAAGTCTGAGATATCGGGATTACCGAGGCTACTACCATTAACATTCAAAATTATATTATTACCTTTGTGTGCATTCCACGTGATTGTCCTCGTTGGATGAGATAAATTATGTTTGAGAAAACATTTAGCTAAAAAATTAGCATAATTTATCGTGATGGGTTTTAAAGTATAGGAAAATACCATTTCACTCATAAGACAACGTTTGCTTGTAGTGCGCCATAACTACTAGCAAGCAACTAAAAGATAGAGTCACCATCGATGTCATGTCTAATTCAATCATATAAATTACCCTCTTGGAAGAAAAGTGGTTAAAGAAGCCGATAGATTTTCAAAAATGAATAGCAAATTCACAGTCTCTCAGGAAGTGTAGAGTCGTCTCAGCATTTTAATTATATCTAGGACATAGATCCGTCTGGAGCATATCACAATGACACATTGATCTCATAAGAAGGAATTTATGTAAAATCGTCCAAAAAAGAATTTCACCTTCTCAGGAACAGAAATATGTCACACCCACTTTCAAGAGTTATTGTCTGCTCTATTATAAATAAATTCAAGTTTGTTGAGCCAGTTATAACCATTTCAAGCAGTATAGATAACATTTAAATTGTCTTTCTAAGTTAATCGGTCAGACACAAGAGAATTCAAACAAATGGAAAACACTTTCAGGCGAGCACAAACAACTGCATGAATATTAGTATATAATAAATTGAATTTTCAATTCTCATTCAAGTAAAAATCATTCACTCGTATTTCCAGATCATGGATATTCACATAGAGAGCCTGTTTCGCTAGTTTTCCTACATCAGACCAATTGGAAAACAAGAAAAAGGAGTTCCCGTATCCTAATCTATATTCAAAGCCATCTTTAAGAGCAAAGAGAGATTTCATAATTACATTCCAAGTAATTGATCCCAACTTCTTTTTTATATTAAGTAACATTTCCTTACCGATGTACTTATACTTTAAAACTTGGACCCATAGGGAGTCACAATCCCTATAGAGACCTCAAACCAACTTATCCAACATAGAAGTATTGGTCTCTCTTGCTTTTCAGATCTTAATACTACCCAGTTTTTTGGGCTTAGTGATTTTATTCTAGCAACCAAGATGCACAGCACAGTTGAATTACCTTTCCATAAAAAATTCTTAGTCATCCTCTCAATAAATCACAAGTTGGTTGCGATAGCCAGGCCATTTGCACATAATAATTTGGGATGGAGTTCAAGATAAACCTAATCAGAATCAAACAACTAGGCTTGTTTAACAATTTATGTTGCAAAAATGCTAATCTCTGACTGATTTTCTTCTCTAGGAACTCAAAGTCCCTGCGTTAAAGACGATCATGCAACATAGGAAATACCAAGTATTTCTCTTTATTAGGAGTTCACTAGATACCTGTGTTGGAGACAATTAATATATTTTACTCCTCTTAGTGGTAGGGAAAAATAACACCTTTGATTTAACAACATTCACTTTAAGACCAAAAAACATGGGAAAATGATTCATGATATCATAAATGATCTCTTCCTAGGAGTTAGAAATATTCACAAAAATAAGAATATCATCCGCAAAAATAAATGTGATAGTAGGGTCCATTATGAGATAACCTGACAGGTTTCCAATGAACTTCATCGACTACCTTGATGATTGTATGGGAAAAGAACTCCATGCAGATAATAAAGAGATAGGGTGAAAGGGGGTCACCCTGCCATAATTATCTAGTTGGAACAAAATTTGATAGTTGTCTCCCATTCCAAAGAATAGACATGGAGGAGCTAGTTACACAGTGCATGATCAATTTCATAGTCATGGAAGGAAACATGTTTCACTTCAAACAAAATTTCAAGAAATCCCAATTAACATGATCATAGACCTTTTCAAGATCAGTATCATGTAAGCTTTTTTATTTTGAGACTTACACATAGAATGCATTGCTTCTTGGAGGATAATGATATTATCAATTGTCTGCTTACTAGGCAAAAACTACTTTGAAAAGGGTCCAACTATCTGATTTAGATAAAGATGTAATATGTTAACCATAACATTTGCAATAAGATTGTAAATAGTGTTGCACAAGCTAATGAGCCCGAATTCCTTAAAATTTTGGGGACAGACTACCTTAGGAATTAGTACGATAAGAGTCTTAGAAAGAGAGGAGCGAAAGCTATATGTCACAAAAGCATCTGATATAAGTTAGGCAACATCATCTCCAACTATATACCAAATTTGTTTAAAGAAAATACCATATATTCTATCATGACCAAGAGCCTTGAAAGGGTGCATTTGAGTCAACACATAAGTAACTTCTTCATTCGTCACCTGTTGAGTCAAAGAGTGTCAGGATTCTTTAGTAAGGATCGAAACCATAGTTGAGTAACTCATACTAGCGAGGAGTATAGGAGATGTAAGGCAGAAAAAATCTTTAAAATAATTCAGTGTTTCTTCCTTGAGAATGATGTCATCATTGCACCAAACACCACTGGAAAGATGAAGGCCATAGACTTTATTTTTCTTCCGCATGATTACCGTCTTGGTATGAAAAAATTGGTGTTACGATCTTACAGTTTAAAATTCTTTCAACAAAAATTTAAAATAAGTATTTTATTACTTTGTTAAAAAAATAAAAAAAATTCAATTGAAGTATTTGAATTGACTAGAATTTTAATTTTACTACAATTTCCAATTACTATTCAAACACACTCTAATTGTATTATTTAAGAATTTCCAAAAAAATAATATTCCATTTTGAAAATCAAAATGAAATACTTATCAAAATAATAAATATATAATTTTTATACATAATTGATTTATTTTGGTTTTTTCAACAATATCATAATTCTACTTGTTAAATTATTTTTAGATTTTATCAAATTCATTTATCCTTTTGTTTTTAATTAATTTTCATGTACTCTTAATATAATTTTTTTTATATTGTCTATAAATCACAACCACTCATATTCATTATACTTGATAAAATCATAATGAGTGACAATTTCTATTTGTGTAGGACTATATGAGAAGTTTAAGATTGTTGCGGTGTTAGAGAAAACTCACATAAGGATTGTGAGAAGTTCTGTATATGAGTAATTATTGAGTAAGCTAAATGTCTTTCTCAATCTTATGGTTGATGTATTCACCCGGATCTCTTGGGATTTGATCTTAGACTCCAAGAAAGAGGTTACAATATTCTTCCCTCTCAGAAGCGTGGGGAGTGAGAAGTTATTTCCCCAATTATCCTGGAGAACATGACTTTATTTTTTAACTTCCCCCCTCGAGCCATTATTGGGTGGGGACACATCATTCCCCATGTTTTCCTAAGTGGGCGAGTGATTCAGTCAAATGTAAAATGCTATAGATAATTGACAAACATTGTGCAATAGGTGCATATTATGATAAACGAGTGCACACTATAAGGACGTGGCGGCTAGGCACCCTCATTTGGGTGAGGTAAGCCATTTTCCTTCCCAGGTGAATCTCGTGTGGCTTATTGTGAATCCTTTACAAATATACCAATACATAGTTCCTCAAGCATGCAGGTTGTAAAGGACGAAGTGATTTAGTTTTATCACCTCTTCACATATAAATGAGTTAGTCAAGCATAACTTTGGGTGAGTCCCTCAGGCATGCTTGGAGAGAGTTTCTCAAGTACGACATAGGGTTAGTCCCATAGGCATGGCCTGGGACGAGTCCCTCAGGTATGGCATGGGGGTAAACCTCCTGGTGTCAATGAGGTGAATCCTCAAACATTAGTTGAGGTAAATCCCAAAACATCAATTTGAGGTGAATGCATACACAACATTAAATGTGATCAATGATTATTTAGTCTTGGGAATTCAAATTGCCCTTAGTCCTCACATGTGTCAGAAATTTGAGGAATCTTTTGCCACTGTTGGAGAACCTAGTGAGAGGTCCTTAATTACCCTTACGACTAGCCTTCAAATCCCTATAAAAGGGATTCAACATTAACTATTTTATCTTTTCACATATCTTCATCTTTAAAGCTTCCAACAAACCCCCTTATAGTAGGTCAAGAGCACACTAAATTTTGAGTTTGCTCAAGCTCAAGATCTCAATCCCCATTTTTCGATACAGGTCTATTACATTTTCTTCCCTTTCCCTCTGTATGTCGATACTTATAGATTTAGATGAGAATGAAAACCTAGTAGGGACTTTGACTCACGATGAATGCATAAAAATATGGAATCATTGCTATAGAAATTCCAAACATACTGATGGGATGCTTGATTACAAATTAGTGAAACTAGTCATGTTCGCTAGGTGTGAGAGTTTCATTAGTGACGACACTAGTGGTAGAGATAATGATTACTTTCTCCCTTTTATTCTATTTGGAAACAAGAAGTTAATGTCAACAACTGATCCTGAATACAAGCTTGTCGAGGATTTCAAGACCTATTATACTCGTGAGAAGAGGATAGCCTCATTTCAAAGTTATGTCAAGCTCTCATGTTTTGGTGATAAGAACAAAGTTATTTTAGAGGTGTGCTGTAAGGTATAGAGATTTAATATGGTAGTCTTAAATGACCTGCACAACCCCTGTTTCTTCATGCACCTCCCTATTATTTATGATTTAGGGGTTTTAACTCCATTCGCCCCATTTGAAGCAGAGGTTCTAGCGGTGTCCAACATTGCCCCTCCCAGATTTCTCCCAACTGCTTGATTAGGCATTTGAAATCATGTGTCAGCAACTAGAAGTCTTCCCTAACATAGGGATGTTTTCTCATGTGTGGGGATAAAGGTGGGTGTATTACCTTGAGTGCCTTGCCTAGAAGATCATTGTTAAAACCTCCATTATAATCATTATAAAAATTGGAAAGACATGTTTGTGAGAGTTAAGGGCCGAGATGGCACCTATATGGTCACAACCAAGATAGATGAAACTCATAGCTTCCCTTTAACATGAACATATAATTCACTATGATCAACGATTCTAACTTTGACTACTTTGCGCTCGATGAAAGTGATGTGGTTCATCTTTTGGGGGCATACAAGTTCGTGAGCTATCGTACCTTGATTGAATTAGATCAAAGGAAGGACATCGATATAGGAAAATATTTGATTAAGTCTCAAGAACATAGTGATCCCTATTTTAGGATTATTAATTATCCAGGATACTTATGTTTTTCTCATATGTTTTTGAAGAGAAAATGTCCTCTATCTCTCTAGCTAAAAGCAAAAAGCGCATGGCCAAAAATAAGGAAAATTGTCATAAACAAGGGACTAATAATCCAAAGAGTCCCCTAGACAGTTTAATTACTAAGGGGAACAAGGGCACACTGAGGGTGACACCCCTAATGAGCCGCATACCACTAAAATAAAAAATAAAGGCATGTGTTCCTCCTCTCTCTCAAAGGAGAATGCAACCATGACCTTTGAAGAGGATAAGGTAGACAATTATTCTTTGCCAACTGGGAATGACCCGCCTCCTCAGTATTCCATGTGGGACGATCCCACATTTGATGCCATAAAATTTATCGGGCTATTATAAGACCATTTTTAACAAGGCGCCTCATAAGCTGTCTAACTTGAAGAAGAATCATGTGTTGAGGGTCTTGATAATGGAGTAGGTTCAAAGAGATAAAACAACTAAATTGTGAATGAGATAAAGTCTAAGCTCTCTACTTCCCAAGGAAATATCGCCAAAGTTAAGGAGATAATGAATAACTTGGTCAGGGAGAAGAAGGATCTGAAAAACCAAACTTGAAGCAGTGTCGTCAAAGGCTTAGGATCTCAAAGTCTCAGAGAAGAGCCTGAAGGAGTCCTCAGAGGATGCAATTTTCTATAAAAAGAAACTGGAGGAAGAGTTGTCCACACTTAAGGATAAATTAATTTACACTTCCTATTTTTATTTTGAGATGGTGGAGGAGTAAGTAGCCTTCCTCTACCCAGAGTTAGAACTGAGTCAAATGGATATCTTCAAAGTGGTTTGTGACAACCAGTTGTTGGAAGAAGAAGAGGTTCCACCTCTTGAGAAGCCCGAGGAGTCTATTGATGAGGGATCCCAAATTGAGCATGAAGGTGACAAGACAATATCATAGGAAACTCCAAGGAGGATGTTGTTTGCCAAGAGATTACCTCAGAAGAAAGGAGACCCTAGGAGGATCGTTGTTAAACATATGGTTTTGTCATATTTACTCTTTGCAGCCTTTTGTAACTTTGAGCTTGGGGATTTTTGTGTAATGACTCTACCCTTAGAATTTTTTGTGTAATTATTAATGGCGCCCTTAAGGGATTTATGTACCTTTTTCCCCTAGGGGATTGATCAATGAATTGGTCGTCTCATATTCCTTTCCCTTATTTTTTTCTTATGCAAATAGTTTTTTATAATGTTTTAAGTAAGGTTCTCTCTATTGTATGACTTAATAAGGAGGCAAAGATCCCTCCATGAGGATCTAGTGTAAGTAATTTCCATATGGGTGACTGTTAGCTCCTGAATTCGACACCTACACATGTTAGTCATACTGGCCAAGAATAGGTTGAATAAATCTAAAGTTAAAGACGCTTCAATAGAAGAGTTTGTGATGTTAGTTGTGTCGAAGCTATGCTAAGAAGAGAAGAAATACTTAGATAAATTTTTTAAGTTAAAAGGAGTGTTCAACCAAGAAGCCTTTGCCCTTCGACCAGGAAACTTCGTATCAACAACAAGTGATTTTGAATCTGAAGAAAGGAGGGAAAAGTAGTTCACCTGGAAGTTGAAGAAAGCAACGTGGCATAAGGACAAAAGTTGAAGTGCACGCAAAGGAAACTTGTCCTCATCTTAGAGCGAGGCAACTCCTCGACGGTTACCTAGTTCTAGTATAAATATAGGGATTCTATGTAGATTTCCGTGTGTTCAACTAATTGTACAAGTCACTCAATATTATTCGAGTACCCGCTGCGTGAGAAAGAATACTGAGAATGTACGTTTGAAACACCATATTTTATAATCAAAGTCTTTTAAATTCCTTTTTTACATTCCTTGCCATTCTTGCTTACAGCCTTTTATCTTACTTGCAAAGTTTATTTTCCCTTGCATTTTCCTTGCACTTTTTACCAGATTTCTACACTTAAACTTATCTCAAACCTCTACCTTCCTCAGTCAAATGTGTTCTTTATTAAAATTAGCATTTTTATCAAAACAACACAAATATTTAGCATATGTCCTAGGATCAAACTGATCGATCCTACAAGTAACCAAAAATGACCCTTTTTGGAAGATCAGTAATTGTTTACCAATTTTCACAGTAAACAAATTGGCACACCTGGTGGGATCTTGCTAATTTTTGTTTGCTTGTTTATATTAACATAAATGCTTTACATAATTTATTTTCTTTTACAAAGTATTATATGTTATTAAGAAGTGGTAAATTAACCACCAACGAGTGTACAACTAGGACAAGAAATAGTGAAATGGCTAATCAGCCAAATAATGGAGAAATACCTCCATCAATTACTGCAGAAACAGCGGTTATACCAACCGTTAGTGAAACTATCTCCTCATCCGTTGGTTCGGCACCAACGTTGACAGTAACACAAACGGGACCAATACTTTCGTATGTAGGTCCCAGAGGTCCATTTGGAACACCCCCACCAAGGGTAAATCTAGGATCTCGACCCTATGTTCCCCCAGGATTTTTGACAGCCTGGATGGGTCGAGACCAGCCTTATGGCATGCCAACTACTGAAATGTCTAGTCTTATGAATGTTGCATCCACATTTTCAGAACCTTTAGTGAGTGCGTCTTTGCCATTACAGGGATCTGGAACCGGTATGACGAATTTAGGTAGAAACCAACTCTTAGGAGGGGCATCCCATGCAATACCAAGCCTCACAAATGCTTCTACAACAATTTTGAGGCAACAAATGGACGAAAGTAACCATGATATGGTACAAATATTGGCACAAACTTTGAATACAATGCTGAACCCTCTAATACAAAATACCACACAGTCGAATAAGTAAATGACAACTCAAATGACACGCATGTCTGAATTTTTTGGGGTTCCCCGACCTATTAGACAACCCAAGAGAGCGCCAATAAGAGGGAATCAGGGTATAGTCTTAGAGGAAGATGTGACCATTAACCAAAATCTACAGCCAGTTGAAATGAACCATATAATGGAGATCGAACAACCTAGGGTCGAAATACCCAGAGTTCCCCCACAGATCCCTAGAGATGTCGATCAAGGTGTAATTATGGTAAATAGAAACCAAAATGCTGATGAAGTGATACAGCAGGTTCGACACCATAATTATGGAACAAATAATAATCTGACAGCCATGATCGAAAGAATCATGATTCTGAATGGAATGGACATTGGCTTTCATAGGACAAACTTTACATCCCCATTGTCAGAGTATATCTTGCAAACAGATTTACCCCATAGGTGGGTAGTTCTAAAGTTCACCAAATTTTCCAGGGATACAACAGAATCTACGGTCGAACATGTGGCGAGATATTTGATAGAAGCTGGGGAAATCTCAAATAACGAGAGCCTTAGGATTAAGTACTTCCAAAGTTCCCTTACTAAAAATGATTTTACTTGGTTTACCACCCTCCCAGCCAATTCGATCCACAATTGGAATCAATTGGAGAGATTGTTCCATGAACAATTTTACATGGGACAAACCAAAATAAGTCTGAAAGAACTGGCTAGTGTGAAAAGGAGATTCACTGAGCCAATAGATGAATATCTAAATAGATTTTGACTCCTCAAAGCCAGATGCTTTACACAATTTCCTGAGCATAAGTTGGTCGAAATTATTAGAAAAAAATTAGATGCCCAATACTTGAGGGCTATGGCCCAATTGGTCGATAGAGTTAGACAGGTATGTCGTACCCCAAAATTTGCCCTCTCATTTCTCAAGGATTCTCTCACAAGGTCTTCTATGACGTCAAGTTTGCAGTACTGACACATTAATTTAGACTTGGAATTGGCACAAGGGCGAAATGGTCATATGCACTGAAAAGTCAAACTTTGAATTTTGATCAAAATAAAGTTTCAAGAATCACATTTAATCAAGACATGTTGAAATATGAAGTTTGTTTCATCAAGAAATTCAAAAGTCAAAATTCTAAAATACTTAGAATTTCTCTAAGTGTTTAAGAAATATGACAAGCTCAGAACTTCTGATCAGATTATCACCATGATGCAAGTTGATTCTAGAAGAATTTATAACACAAGAGTTTTAGATCTCAATAAGACCTAAAATATTGTAGAACAAAATTCCTCCTGGAAATGCTGGAATTTCAAGTTATAAATGTTCAAAGACACGCCCACGAAACTGGAACACTCAGCAAATTCTTGATACTTTCAAGACAGATTTTGTTTAGAACTTCTGGGCCAGTTTTCACAAACGTTCAGTCAGAGTTTGCAAAAGTAATTCAAAGAAAGTCTACAAAGCATGGTATAAAATTTCAGAAAAGTCTGAGAACTCCTTCAGAACATGCTGGAGCGAAAAGATTAAAGGATCAGAAGTTGGATGTTTTGTTCTAAGTTGCGTTGATGCTGAACTTCTGGCTCATATCTAAGCTATGATACACAATCTCATAGCACTGGATTTCTGGTTTGATAAATCTCATCATCATTTAATGTACACAACCACTTTTGAGTTTTTATCCAAAGGATTTCCGCACGTGTGAGAGAGAAGTACCATTGATGTCCTTGAAAAGCAAACTGTTGTACAAGTTTATGCTGGGCCCATGCTTTGATTTTGCCTCCGAGGGTACTTTTCCTTAATTCATGCTTACAAATCCAGCTTAGGCACGGCTAAAATCTGTTAACCTTACTTGTTTGAACTTGCTTCAAGAACAAGTCAGTGCCTAGTGTATGATGGTTGTACTTTTGACTTCTCCAAGCTACTAAATCCTTGCCTATAAATTGAACTTCATTTGCAACTATAAGGGGGGGGGGGGGGGGGGGATTTTAAAATTAGCCTTAAAAACCTTATTGAAATTTCAAAGAATTGGAAACTAAAAGCATAAACACAAAAAACCTGCTAAGCTTCTGTTTCTTTTCTTGCCCAAACTCTAATTTTCTTGCACATCTCTTGGCCAAGTTAGAAACAATCCCAAATTCTGTTTACAGACTGCAATTCCATCTCCACCAACTTCCATTTTAAAAATCAAAACTTTGATTCTTGGTTGTTCCAGAATTTTCCAGCCATTCCTTAGCTCAAGTTAAAGATTGTTCCAGCCTTCTGAGCACGTGAGAAAGCTGACCAGAATATCACAGCAGCCTGAACCAGACTCTGATTTAGAACAATCTCCAGAAGCAAGGTAAGTTTCTTCTTACTTGTATCTCGTTGCTTAGGCATTTCTAGGCTTGCATTTTCAAAGATACAATGTAGATATCATGGCTCTAATTCTGTACATACTCGGATTTCATGTATTTTTGCCTAAGTAGAGAGAATCTCAGTTCATAACTTCTTGAGGAAACTAGGACTCAAAATTAGGATTAGCAAAATTCATGCTTGCTTCTGATTTACAGTTCTAATATTTTATACTTCTGAAACCATGATGAAACTTGCCATAACTGTTATGTGTGCATTTTCTGTTTTTGTTGAGAAATGGCTAAGCTGCAGATGCTCTAACTGGCATGGAGAAGAAGCTCATCATCAGAACTTACTTTGTGTTATATGTTTATGTTTTTGCTTCTAATAACAGATGTATAACCACCCTAGTGGTAGAGAGTGTGTGCATAAGACATTAGTGTTAAGGGTCCTGAGTTCTAATCCCAGAAATACCTTTTTGTTTTTTTTTACATTTACTTCCTGACACTTTTACCCCATTAATTGGACCAGAATTTCTAGATCAATCCCTTTAATTGCTTATCAAAACATTGATCCTGGACCAAAACTTCTAGACATTTCCATCCAACAACATTGACACTTCACTTACCCGTTATCAGAATTTCTAGATGTCCAACTACATCAGAACTTCTAGATTCTCTCAATAACTGGAACTTCTGACCTTCCAGTAATATTAGAACTTCTAGGTTGACAATTACATCATAACTCCTAGGATTTCCTTTGTCCCCAGCAACCCTAGAACTTTAGTGTACCCGGACCCAGAACTTATGACCGTCCCCTTTCTGCTAACATTTTCTTTCTGACTTGTAGCGCACCAGAGTCAGAGCTTCTTACTTCAGCAATGCACTGATTTTGATTCTGACTTATTTTTCTCTTATTATTATTTATCATCATTTTTATTTTCATTAATCAAAAACACCAAAAACTTTTTTATATTCACATACTTTATTTTATTTCTTTTAAAACCAAAAGACTAAAATTATTTTCTTAAACAAAACAAGTCCATTTCATTTCTTGTACATTATTTCAATATGGTTGTAATAGATAATTAGGACTTTAATTTCTTGCAATCCCCATTTGTAAATTTATACACCCCATTCCCTTAATGATGTAATAGTGTAAGACTTTACTTTTCCGCATTTTTATTGCTTTCATATACTGCTAGTAATTAGGTGTGTATGGCAAGATAAAACCAACCAATAGCAAACCCTAATAAAGACTAAATACATGTAAATTAATCCACTTGCACACAAACACCCCCTAGGGTAAATCCACTTGGTTGCCTTACTAAAATAGCCATATTTTGCATGTGAGATATCTTAGCAAAAACAAACAAAATACAAGATCATAGTCCCTCAATGACGCTATCAAAGTTGCCTTTCAAAAATGATCTTAGTCCCTTAAAGAGAATGCTAAGATATCTTACAACATTGCTAATCATGGCTATACGATGACCCTTGCCCGTCCCTTTTACATCCAAAGATAGGGTTACTTACAAAATCAATGGTAAGATAACAATGTCAAAGGAAAGAGGAAATGAACATGAAAAACTTTTGACTAAGTAGATTATTCCTAGTTGCTTGCTCATTTTCAAAATCAAAACATCCTTACTATTTTCAAAACAAACACCAACACTTTCAAAACATCTTACAAACTTGAAAACATTTTCAAAAGATCAACACTTTGTATACATTCTTACAAACGAGAATCATTACAAAGTTTGCTCAAACAATGGCACCTTTTCAAAAATACATTCAAAAAACACACAAAGCACATTTTTAAACAAAAGCAAGTGATCTAGAAAGTAACTAAGAGCCCGTAGATAACTACAGATTAAAAGGGTGCTAATACCTTCCCTTTTCATAATCTACCCCCCGAACTCAAGAAATAATCTCAAAGGTCTTTCCTGTGCTTTTTCACCTTTCCTTTTGGATAAAAGAAAAGTCGGTGGCGACTCTTGCTAAACTGCAACATTTGTGATCAAACACAAAACACCCAAGTCAGTTCTCCCACCGTATCACAAGGTAGAACGTCTTAAAGCTGAAAAAGCTAAAGCAACTAAGACTCATCGAAGAGAAAGGGTAGTGTAAGTGTTTGCTTGTTGGCATTAATTTTTGGTAAAACCAGATTTGCGAATGTCATGATTGATGTCATAACATTTTGGGATAAAGACAAATTCTGCAGAAGGAATGTTCTACAGGAACAACTTAGTATGAGTGAATATTATGATGATTAAGCTATGATCATATGTACTGAATTCTACCAAAATTAGTGAGCAGGATACATGATGTCATAACCAATGTTAAGACATCCTGTACTGATCAAGTTGTTGTGCAAATTTATTGTTCCTGAGAATTTTCAGGAATATGGTGTGCTATTCTAAGTTGAAGTATATTGACTAGATCAGATGCTCACGTGGATATTAGGTTAACCTTGCTTAACCCTAATCTATTATGATGAAAGCCCAAGACCAAGTCTTTAGGTTAACTTTGGTTAACCCTAGCTATTTTTATGGAAGCCCAAAATGAAGAATAGACTGCATATATATTTCTCACGAATCCTAATGGTGTGTAGCGCTTTTTAGAGAAGATCAATAAGGCATTTTGTAGATAGTTTTAGTAATTACTGTGAGCCAAGCAATTATCACTTGATAAGTGACTTGGAGTAGGATTTGGTTGTAAGGGTTATTTATCACTCAAATCTTTGAAGCACGAGTGTTATGTCTCTTGATTAAAGCTTTGAAGCAAAATCAAGCGCGTGTATTGAAGAATGTCTTCATAATCTTATTAATCAGTAGATTAGTATCACTGCTGTGATTGAGGGGGAGTGAGTAGGAACTCAGGTTTAAGTAGGACTTAGATTGAAGTTGCATTGGGTAGGTCTTAAGTGAAGGAGATAAACTGGTTGGTTTATTCCTAAATTAATACCTCTTATAGTGAATTTCCTCCCTGGCTTGGTAGCGCCCAGATGTAGGTGTTGTTATACACTAAACTGGGTTAACAATTGATTGTGTTCTTTACTGTCTTTTAAATTACTGTTTGGTTTGTGTACAATTTGTCAGATACGGTGTCATAACATTCACTGTGACATTAAGTATCTGTTGCCAGAATTTCAATTGGTATCAGAGCAGGAACCCTGCCTGTCTTTCTGGGTGAGATCTAGGGATATTATTTTCTGGCGCTATGGACAAGGAAGGAGGATTTGGGAATAGACCACCTATTATGGATGGATCAAACTATGACTACTGGAAACCTCGTATGATTGCCTTCTTGAAGTCACTGGACAATAAAGCTTGGAGAGCTGCTGACAAAGGATGGAACCATCCCACCATAACTGGGAAAGATGGGACGATTAGTCTGAAACCTGAGGAAGAATGGAGCAAAGAAGAAGAAGAGTTAGCCCTGGGTAACTCTAAAGCATTGAATGCCTTGTTCAATGGAATGGATAGAAACATATTCAGACTAGTACATCAATGTGAACTGGCCAAGGATGTTTGGGACACTCTCAAAACCACCCATGAGGGTACATCCAAAGTAAAAATGTCAAGACTTCAGATGCTCACTACCAAATTTGAGAATCTAAGGATGAAGGAAGATGAGACCATTCATGAGTTTCACATGAACATCTTGGAAATTGCCAACACCTTAGGAGCATTGGGAGAAAAGATGTCAGAAGAAAAGTTGGTGCGAAAGATTCTCAGATCCTTGCCTAAAAGGTTTGCAATGAAAGTGACTGCTATAGAGGAAGCTCAGGATATCTGCAACTTGAAGGTTGATGAACTCATTGAGTCACTTCAGACATTTGAGATGGGGATCAATGACAATGTTGACAAGAAAAACAAGAGCATAACCCTTGTATCTAATACTGAATATGAAAGCAAGGAGAGTGATGAAGAGAATATATCAGAAGCTATAACTATGCTTGGAAGGAAGTTCAACAAACTCATCAAGAGAATGAACCCAAAGTCAAGGTCAAATGTCAAGAACATTTCCTCTGACATTAGCAGATCCTATGACTCCAGCAGAAGAACTAAGTCTGAAGAAAAGGGAAATCAAAGCAGAGAAATCCAATGCCATGGATGTGAAGGATATGGGCATATTCGAGCTGAATGTCCTACCTTTCTAAAGAAACAAAAGAAAGGAATGTCTGTTACTTGGTCTGATGGTGACTCAGAAAGTGACTCTGAAGAAGAATCTGCTAAACTAGTTATTGCACTATCTGGTGTTTGTAACTCTGATAATGATTCTAGTGATGAGGAAGTGACATTTGAAGAACTTGCTGACTCCTACAAGAAGCTATGTATCAGAAGTGCTGAAGTCTGTCAGCAAAATGAGAAACAGAAAAAGCTCATAGTGAAGTTGGAGGCTGAGAAGAAGGCAGACACTGCTACTATAAGCCATCTCAAAGGTGAAGTTCTGATGTTGAACTCCAAACTTGATCAGATGACTAAGTCTGTCAAGATGTTAACAACTGGAACTGACAAGTTGGAAGAAATCCTTCAGGCTGGACAAAATACAGGAAACATGTCTGGTCTAGGATTTGTGGCTGCAAAGAAATCTGCTGTTGACAAGAAGAAGACCAGGCCTGATAAACAAATGTCAAAGCAGATGTCACAACATAGGACTCAACATCAAGAACAGAGAAATATGAAGAAAAAGTATCAAAGATGGAGATGTCATTATTGTGGGAGGTTTGGTCACATAAAGCCATTCTGCTTCAGATTATATGGATATCCTAATCAGACCCCATATGTCAAACCTAAGACTAACACGGCACCATATACTCAATAGTGGAAGAAAAAGACTGCAGCCCTGATAGCTCACACCTCCCTTAGAGTTTCTGCCAAGGAAGACTGGTACTTTGACAGTGGATGCTCTAAACACATGACTGGAATCAAGAATCTGCTGAATGATGTCAAACCTTATGCTACTAGTTATGTCACTTTTGGAGATGATGCTAGAGGAGAAATCAAAGGAGTTGGAAACTTGGACTGCCCTGGAGTTCCAAACCTAAATGAAGTGTTGTTGGTAAATGGTTTGACTGCTAATCTCATAAGTATCAGTCAATTATGTGATCTAGGATTCAAGGTCAACTTCACCAAGTCTGAATGTCTTGTAACTAATGAAAAACAAGAAGTTGTAATGAGAGGAGTCAGATCAAAAGACTACTATTACTTATGGGAGTCTGAGAACACTAACTACTCTTCTGTGTGCTCTATAGCCAAAGAAGAAAAGGAAGTGAAACTGTGGCACCAAAAACTTGGTCACTTACATCTTAGAGGGATGAAAAAGATCATATCCATGGAGGCTGTCAGAGGGATTCCAAGGCTTCATATTGATGAAGGGAGAGTCTGTGGTGAATGTCAGGTTGGAAAGCAAACTAGAATGTCACATCCAAAGACAATACATCTGACCACCTCTAAGGTGCTAGAACTTCTACATATGGATCTGATGGGTCCCATGTAGGTGGAAAGTCTTGGTGGAAAGAGATATGCCTATGTTGTTGTGGATGATTTTTCCAGATTCACCTGGATAAACTTCATTAGGGAAAAGTCTGATGTATTTGATGTATTTAAGGAATTGTGGAAAAGAATTCAAAGAGAAAAAGAAGGATGCATTGTCAGAATCAGAAGTGATCATGGTAAGGAATTTGAAAATAGTAAGTTTGATGAGTTCTGTTCCTCAGAAGGAATCAATCATGAGTTCTCTTCACCTATAACTCCTTAACAAAATGGAGTTGTGAAAAGGAAAAACAGGACTATACAGGAATCTGCCAGAGCAATGATACATGCCAAGAAGCTTCCTATTCATTTTTGGGCTGAAGCTATGAATACAGCCTATTATGTCCACAACAGGGTCACCTTGAGAAAGGGAACATCATCCACCCTTTATGAACTATGGAAAGGAAGAAAGCCTACAGTGAAGTACTTCCATGTCTTTGGGAGCAAATGCTATATTCTGACAGATCGTGAACAAAGGAGAAAGATGGACCCTAAAAGTGATGAAGGAATATTCCTAGGATACTCTACCAACAGCAGAGCATATAGAGTGTTCAATTCCAGGACCAAAGTTATGATGGAGTCTATAAATGTCATAGTTGATGATCACCATGAGGAAACAAATGTCCCATATGATGTTGAGACACTCTTTGAGACTTCAACACAAGTGTCTAAAAAGGATGATGTGCCTAATCCTACTCCATCAGAGTTTGAATCAAAGGAAGCTAACAAAGATCCTTCCATCAGAATTCAGAAAGATCATCCTAAGGAACTCATCATAGGAGATCCTAACAGTGGAGTCACTACAAGATCTAGAGAAATCATCACAAACTCTTGTTTTATGTCTAAGATT
The DNA here is from genome assembly GCA_948472305.1 of Vicia faba. NCBI lineage: Eukaryota > Viridiplantae > Streptophyta > Magnoliopsida > Fabales > Fabaceae > Vicia > Vicia faba. Next base: position 1,311,826,690 of record OX451738.1, on the reverse strand, counting down.
GGACCAAAAAATGTTAAAGAGGCTTTGACTGATGAATACTGGATTGGAGAAATGCAAGGTGAATTGAACCAGTTCAAGCAACATGAAGTATGGGAGTTAGTTCCTAGACCAGAAGGAACAAACATCATTGGCACAAAGTGGATCTACAAGAACAAGTCAGATGCTGAAGGAGTTGTCACCAGGAATAAGGCAAGGCTTGTTGCTCAAGGATACACTCAAGTTGAAGGGGTTGATTTTGATGAGACTTTTGCTCCTGTAGCCAGACTGGAATCAATCAGACTTCTCTTGGGAGTTGCTTGTCTCCTTAAGTTCAAGCTGTTTCAGATGGATGTGAAGAGTGCCTTCCTAAATGGGTACTTAAATGAGGAAGTGTATGTGGAACAACCTAAAGGATTTGTGGATCCAAACTGTCCTGATCATGTCTACAAATTGAGGAAAGCATTATATGGTCTGAAACAAGCTCCTAGAGCTTGGTATGAAAGGTTGACAAAGTTCCTCACTGACAAAGGATACAGGAAAGGAGGTTTGGATAAAAATCTTTTTGTCAAGGATGAAGGAGGAAAGATAATGGTAGCTCAAATTTATGTTGATGACATAATGTTTGGAGGAATGTCAGATAAAATGGTTAAACATTTTGCTAACCAGATGCAATCTAAATTTGAAATGAGCCTCATGGGAGAATTGACCTACTTTCTTGGACTACAAGTCACACAGATGGAAGACTCAATTTTTCTGTCTCAAAGCAAGTATGCAAAGAATATTGTCAAGAAGTTTGGGATGGAGAATGCCAGTCATAAAAGGACTCCTGCACCTACTCATTTAAAGTTGTCCAAAGACACAAGTGGGGCAAATGTGGATCAAAGCTTGTACAGAAGCATGATAGGAAGTCTGCTATACTTAACAGCCAGCAGACCTGACATTTCCTTTGCAGTTGGAGTATGTGCAAGATACCAGGCTGAACCCAAAGTAAGTCACATCAACAAGGTGAAAAGAATTCTGAAGTATGTGAGTGGAACTTACAATTATGGCATTCTGTACTCTCATGGATGTGAACCAATTCTGTCTGGTTATTGTGATGCTGATTGGGCTGGTAGTGTTGATGATAGAAAGAGCACCTCTGGAGGATGCTTCTTTTTGGAAATAATCTTGTTTCTTGGTTCAGCAAGAAAAAAAACTGTGTGTCTCTATCTACTGCTGAAGCTGAATACATAGCAGCTGCTAGCAGTTGTTCTCAAATGATCTGAATGAAACAGATGCTGATTGAGTATAATGTCACACAAGATGTCATGACAAATTGTGTGTCTCTATCTACTGCTGAAGCTGAATACATAGCAGCTGTTCTCAAATGATCTGGATGAAACAGATGCTGGCTGAGTATAATGTCACACAAGATGTCATGACATTGTACTGTGACAATTTGAGTACTATTAACATATCCAAGAATCCTATACAACACAGCAGGACTAAGCATATTTACATTAGACATCACTTCATCCAAGATCTTGTGGAGGAGAAGGTGATTAAGCTGGAACATGTTGCCACTGAACTACAATTGGCTGATATTTTTACCAAGGCACTTGATGCTAGTCAGTTTGAGAATTTAAGGGGCAAGCTGTGTATTTGCCAATATGAAGAGATGTAGCAATTAATTTTGCTTAATGCAAGGTTTGAAAGAGATATTTTAATCAAGTTTATTCTGATTGGGCTAATCATTTGTTTCCCTCTTTCTTTACAAAAGTTTAAGAAGAGGAATAGACATATTTATATCTCCCTCTTCTCAGTTTGCTGCATCACTCTCCATTCCCTCAAAAGAAAATTTCACACTCGCTGTCACTTGTATTCTCAATCTCTCAAGATGTCTCAACAATCTGTGTCATCATCTTTATCAAAGGCAACTGCATCTTCCTCACCCATTGACACCGAACCTAGGGCAAACGTAAACCCCATGGATGCTGATGTTCTTGAGGTAACTCCACTTCGTGCAATGGAAGCTGATCCTACTAAGGTCAAGAAGCTGCGAACCAGACATGCAAGAAGATCACAAGCTTCTCCCTCTGGTAAATCTTCTCAACCATCATCCTCTGTTCCTCCAGAGATAGCTAATAGGGAAGGTTCTGCTTATGTGCATCAAGCTATTGCCAGACTAGTCACTAGGATTCTTAATGAGAATCACTCTGATCCTGGTGTATCTGTACCATTGAACCAAGAAACTACTAGCCCTAATTTAGAAAGTGGTCCCAATGTCACTCAGAATGTTGAGACACCTGATGACAACATTGAGAATTCTCCAGAGAAACCTGATGATCACCAGACCCCTACTGATAAGGCTGTTGAACCTCCTGTCATTGATGCTGATGAAGAACAGCATGATGGATCTGCAAGAAGCTCACCAGAAGATGCTGCTGAAAATAGTGCTTCCTCAGGGGATGACAGTACCTGAAGGTCTGTGTTTGCTGAGTTGTAAAGATTGATGCTGGAACTTGCTGCTGCTATTTGATACCTTCTCTCTGTTTTTGTGTATTTTGGATTTCCTTTTGATGACTGTATAACTTGAAGTACTAGATCCTTTGGCCTCTTTATGGCTAAAAAGGGGGAGAAGTAATTGTGGTAATTTTGGTAGAATTGGATATTGGTAGTTAGATTAGCTGTTATTAAAAATTCTGCTGCATTCTAATCTCTGATTGTTTAGGGGTTTTAGCCAAAAATTTGCCAGGGGGAGTTTGTAAGTGTTTTCTTGTTGGCATTAGTTTTTGGTAAAACCAGATTTGCGAATGTCATGACTGATGTCATAACATTCTGGGATAAAGACAAATTCTGCAGAAGGAATGTTCTACAGGAACAACTCAGTATGAGTGAATATCATGATGATTAAGCTATGATCATATGTACTGAATTCTACCAAAATCAGTGAGCAGGATACATGATGTCATAACCAATGTTAAGACATCCTGTACTGATCAAGTTGTTGTGCAGATTTATTGTTCCTGAGAATTTTCAGGAATCTGGTGTGCTATTCTGAGTTGAAGTGTATTGACTAGATCAGATGCTCACGTGGATATTACGTTAACCTTGCTTAACCCTAATCTGTTATGATGAAAGCCCAAGACCAAGTCTTTAGGTTAACTTTGGTTAACCCGAGCTATTTTTATGGAAGCCCAAAATGAAGAATAGACTGCATATATATTTCTCACGAATCCTAATGGTGTGTAGTGCTTTTTAGAGAAGATCAATAAGGCATTTTGTAGATAGTTTTAGTAATTACTGTGAGCCAAGCAATTATCACTTGATAAGTGACTTGGAGTAGGATTTGGTTGTAAGGGTTGTTTATCACTCAAAGCTTTGAAGCACGAGTGTTGTGTCTCTTGATTAAAGCTTTTAAGCAAAATCAAGCGTGTGTATTGAAGAATGTCTTCATAATCTTATTAATCAGTAGATTAGTATCACTGCTGTGATTGAGGGGGAGTGAGTAGGAACTCAGGTTTAAGTAGGACTTAGATTGAAGTTGCATTGGGTAGGTCTTAAGTGAAGGAGATAAACTGGTTGGTTTATTCCTAAATTAATACCTCTTATAGTGAATTTCCTCCCTGACTTGGTAGCCCCCAGATGTAGGTGTTGTTATACACTGAACTGGGTTAACAATTAATTGTGTTCTTTACTGTCTTTTAAATTACTGTTTGGTTTGTGTACAATTTGTCAGATACAGTGTCATAACATTCACTGTGACATTAAGTATCTGTTGCCAGAATTTCAGGTAGCATATGTCGAAATGGACGATGACGATCCAAAGACATCTAATGATCCTATAGCTGTCGAAGAAAGAGAAATAGATTTAGTAGAAATAAAGCAAGGGCCACCGTACTCTTGTAGATTGCTAATGCCCTTAAATGAGAAGAATCCTACTGAGTCTGAAAAGAACAGTGATTGATTCCCAAAAAAACATATAGTTTCGACGTCACAAAATGTGACGAGATATTTGACTTGTTAGTTAAAGATGGCCAAATGATAGTGCCCCCAGGGGAAAAATGCCTCCTTTAGAACAAAGAAAGAAAAGAGGTTTTTGTAAGTATCATAATTTTTTGGGCCATAAAACTTCATAATGTTTTCTTTTCAGGGATCTCGTTCAATGAGCGATCAAAGAAGGCAGACTCAAATTTGCTGACAAACCTCCGATGAAAATCGATGCAAACCCATTGCATGTTGATGCCCACTATGCTGAACCATCAGGCATCAACATGGTCGAAGTTTCATAAGACTTCGTCAATAAGCCTGTTTTTGGCAGTTTCACTGGGAACATCTCCAGAAAGACTGTCGAAGGGGTGAAAAAGGCTACTGAAGGCCTAAATAAAGGAGCTACTGAAGGCTCAAACAAAGGGACTAATGCAGGTTCTTATTTAGTTTCCGTCACGGGTTCGACAGAGGACTTAGAAGCCAAGATGCAAAGGCTGAATATCGCTGCCAAGAGCAACGTAGAAGTCAATATGGTTGAAGTATCTGAGGCGAAGGCTTCAGAAGATGCCATCAGACAAGAGGAAGTCAATAAAACTGCATTTCCTAAAGAGAATGAGAATCTGGCATATTTTCTGCAACGATGCCAGAAAAAGAAGTCTGAAGTCATGTTGTGTCCAAGATGCAACTCCATCTTCGACAAAAAGGCTGCAGAACACATACATGGTGTGAGGGCAGTAAAGGAGAAATGGGGCACCGATACCCAACCCAACATGGATCCCGAGGTCAAATATGATCCCAAAAGAGGATATTAGAATGGACCAATGAACCAGGTGAAGTGGCCATCAACTTTCAGGCCTCCAACAAATGTCCCTGTGGATACTTGGCTGAAAATAACAAGCAGGAAAAGGCCCAGTGAGGAGAAATGGAAAATATTCGATGTGCCAAGAGGATCATCCTTGGACTATAGGAAGGAATTCCAAACTACAACAAAAAACAAAGTGGCTCATGTTTCGAGCAACTACAAGGGAAAAAAACCCCATGTCGTGCTCCCAGTGGAGGAGATATCAAAGATGGAGAAAAGCCGAAAGAAAGGCTACCGAGGAGCCTCAACCAGAATCAAGCACCAATGTGCCACAAAGAAAGGGAAAAGGAAAACAAAGAAAGCCTTTGGAAATAAAACCAATTGCTAGAAGATTGGTGTGGCCAGAACAAGGTGAATTAAATGATGAAGGTAATTATGAATCTGATGCTACTTTGGATATTATGGTGAATGTTGTGTCAGTACTACCCAGGGAATACGACCGCTAAGTCGAAGTCAAAGAGACTGACTGGGAGGTCGAACTGGAGATAGCCAAACACATGCCAATTTGTTATTACGTTATGAACAACGACTGTGTCGAAGAGCAGAATGCTTTCTTCGAACGCCCCACTGAGGCAATGAAGAATCACGTCAAACCATTGTTCATCAGAGCAAAAGTAGGGGAAGCAACCATAAACAAGGTTCTGGTTGATTGTGGAGCCACAGTCAACATAATCCCACAATGCATGTTGAGAAAGATGGGCAAAGGGGATGAAGACATCAAACCCCATAACATGGTTCTATCGAACTATGAAGGTAGAGTTGGGACCACCATGGGGGTAATACAGTTGGAACTTAAAGTGGGTTCCATAGTTCGAACAATGATGTTCATGGTCATCTCTGCAAAACCCAACTACAACATGCTCTTAGGTAGAGAGTGGATACATGGCATAGGAGCAGTGCCATCATCAATGCACCAACGTGTTACCATTTGGCACCCATATGGTATAGTGGAAAATATCGAAGCAAATTAAAGCTACTATATGGTCGAAGTTAATATTGTCGATAGAATAAACTTCGACAGAAATCTGGCTCACATAGGGCCATGCAATCCTCCAGACTTTGATTTGGCACCAGCACCAAATACCTTTTGCCCCCTCTACCTACACTCTGACCATGGGTTCCAGTGGGATAGAGAAGATTTATCAAACATTGACTATGGAGGAGTTGATGACATATGACCAACAGGCCGGGGAAGTGAATTCAGTGATGATGACTGAATCACAAGCTTTACAAAAGATTTCGGCATATGTAGCCGAAAGTAGAATGATAGCATCCTTAAAGGCTGAAGTCAAGTATATGGATTTCGAAGCCAATGAGCAAGTGTTTCTTCCAGAAGGTCCTGGGAAAGACTTCGAACCAGAACCACATGACTTAAGAAGGGAGGAAGAAAGAAGCCAGAGGCTAGATGCCATCTATGATGATGAGCCTTTGGGTTTTGAAAAGGATCTGTTGGCAGACAATGTTAAAATGCTAGTGCAAGATCCTCTGGAAGAAATAGACCTGGGCGAAGTTTGGTGAAAAGACTAACATACATCAGTGCAAAGATAGATCCAAAGCTCAGGGTAAAAATAATCCAATTGTTGAATGAGTTTAGAGACTGCTTTGCATGGGATTATGATGAAATGCATGTTCTCGACAGAGGATTGGTGGAGCTTCAACTGCCAATAAAGCCTGGAAAAAAGCATGTCAAGCAAAGTCAAAGGCATTTTGCACCAGAGATCCTGTCGAAGATCAAGACGAAAGTCGAAAGACTACTAAAATGCAAGTTCATCCGAACGACCAGGTATGTCGAATGGATCACAAATATAGTACCTGTTATAAAGAAAAATGGTACCTTAAGGGTGTGCATTGATTTTAGAGATTTAAATGCTGCAACACCCAAAGATGAATATCCAATGCCTGTGGCGGAAATGCTTATCGATTATGCCACTGGCTTTGAATGCATGAGTATGCTTGATGGATACTCTGGGTATAATAAAATTTTCATTGGTGAAGAGGATGTGTCGAAAACAGCATTTCGATGCCCTGGAGCTTTAGGTACTTATGAATGGGTAGTGAAGCCCTTTGGCCTAAAAAATGTAGGGGCAACATATCAAAGGGAAATGAGTTCCATATTCCATGATTTTATTGAAACTTTTATGCAGATTTATATTGACGATATTGTTGTCAAATTTGTTTCAGGGAAGAAGAATCACATAGACCACCTTCGACAGTCCTTCGAAAGGATGAGAAGCTATGGTCTAAAGATGAATCCTCTAAAGTGCGCTTTCTGCGTCAAAGCAGGGGACTTCTTAGGCTTTGTGGTCCATAAAAAGGGAATGAAAATAAACCAGAACAAGACCAAAGCCATTTTGGAAGCGAAAGCGCCAACTAGCAAGAAGGAGTTGCAATCTCTACTTAGCAAGATAAATTTCCTGAGGAGATTTATATCCAACTTAATTAAGTGGAAAAACACAAGCCTTCTCACCACTACTTCGACTCAACAAAGGAGGATTCGAGTGGGGGAAAGAACAACAAGAGGCCTTCGACAAGATTAAAGGATACCCCACCAAGCCACCTATTCTAGTACCTCCTTGTAGAAATAGGAGTATGAGATTATACATAGTTGCATCAGATAAAACCTTAGGAAGCATGTTAGCTCAAGAGGATGAAAGTGGTGTCGAAAGACCCATCTATCACCTCAATTGAGTTCTAAATGATGCAGAAACTAGATATAGCAAAGTTGAAAAACTATGTTTATGTATTTACTTCTCATGTACAAAACTCAAACAATATATTAAACCAGTTGATGTTTACGTTTCGTCTCATTTTTATGTTTTCAAATATATGTTGTTGAAACCCATTTTACACAGTCGAATAGGTAAATGGGCGCTTGCATTAATTGAGTATTCATTAACCTTTATGCCGCTCAAGGTTGTAAAAGGTCAAGTGGTAGCAGACTTTATATTTGACCACTCAATAAATGAAGAATCATTAAACTACTTGGAGATCGAACCCTGGAAGTTATACTTCGACAATTCCAGTCATAAAAATGGAACTGGAGTAGGAGTTCTAATTATTTCTCCAAATAAAATTCCAACAACATTCAAGTACAAGATCGAAGGTTCTTGTTCAAACAATGAGGCTGAGTACGAAGCTCTAATCGTAGGCCTTGAAATCTTCTTGGAATTGGGGGCAACTCGAGTCGAAATAATGGGAGACTCAGAGTTAGTCATAAGGCAAGTTACAAAAGAATACAAATGTATAAGAGAAAATCTTATCATGTATTTTGTAATATCCAATCGTTTGTTGAAAAACTTTGAAGTGATCAACATTCGACATATACCAAGATTGGAAAATCAAGTGGCTAATGACTTAGAACATATTGCATCCAGATATAAAATTTCGAAAGAAAAATTACAACAAGCAATCAAAGTTAGAGGAAGAGTAACATCAACTAAGTTGTCTCCAACAGATTTAGAAACAACAAAACTAGGGTACGCTGACCAAGAAAACTTCGAAATTTTGTTTATAGACAATCTAGCAGAACAAGATTGGAGAAATCCTATAGTATATTATTTGCAAAATCCAATGGCTTCGACACAACGAAAAACAAAGTATAGGGTGCTAAGTTATATTCTAATGGGAAACGAGTTATTTAAAAAGACACCTGAAGGAGTACTACTGAAATGCCTAAGTGAAACAGAGGCATACATAGCCCTTTCAACTACACATGCTGGGGTATGTGGGGCACATGAAGTAGGCCATAAAATGAAATGGTTGCTGTTTCGACAAGGATTATATTGGCCTACTATACTAAAAGATTGCGTGGAGTTTGCAAAAGGCTGCCAAGAATGTCAAATACATACATGCATCCAGCATGTACCTGCAAGCGAACATCTCTCAATTGTGGAAACCTTTGCCTTTTAGGGGATGGGCTTTGGATCTTATTGGGGAGATTCAACCAACATTGTCTAAAAGCCAGAAATATATATTGGTGGGAATTTACTATTTTACTAAGTGGATTGAAGCAATTCCTTTAGTCAATGTAGACCAAGAGAATGTCATTGAATTTGTTCAAAAGAACATTATATATAGGTTTGGAATCCCTGAGACAATAACAACCGACCAAGGATCAGTATTTACTGGTCGTAAAGTGCAAGAGTTTGCTACAAAAATGGGATTCAAATTGTTAACATCTATGCCTTACTATGCGCAAGCTAATGGACAAGTTAAAGCGGCAAATAAGGTAGTAATTGGCTTGATAAAGAAGTGTGATACGGTGGGAGAACTGACTTGGTTATTTTGTGTTTGATCGCAAATGTTGTGGTTAGCAAGAGTCGCCATCGACTTTTCTTTTATCCAAAAGGAAGGCTGAAAAGAACGGGAAAGACCTTTGGGATGTTTTCTTGAGTTCGAGGGGTAGATTATGAAAAGGGAAGGTATTAGCACCATTTTCATCCGTAGTTATCTACGGGATCTTAGTTGCTTTCTAGATCACTTGCTTTTGTTTGAATGTGTGCTTGTGGTGTGGGTTTTGAAAGTATTTTGAAAATGTCTTTGTAATGATTCTCGTTTCTATAAGAACACGTACAAAGTGTTGTTTCGAAAATAGTTCAAAGAGGTGTTTGTGGAATGTGTTTTTGAAAGTGATTTTGAAAAGGTGTCTTTGTAATGGTTCTCGTTTCTATAAGAATGCATACAGAGTGTTGTCTTTTGAAAATGTTTTAAAGAGGTGTTGGTGTATAAAATGTTTTTGTTGTGAGCAAGCGAGCAACTAGGAGCGATCTACCTACTCAGAAGGTATTAAATGTTCTTTTCCTCCTCCTTTAGATGTTGCTATCTTACCATTGATTTGGTAAGAAGCCCCATATTTGGATGTGAAGGGATCGACGTGGGACGTTTGTATAGTCATAGAAGGCAACCTATAGGATGTTTTAGCAATGTTGTTTTAGGGACTAGATCATTTACTGAAGGCAACATCGAGGGTCATTAAGGGACTACGATCTTTTATCAAGGGTTTTTGCTAAAACGCCCATATTCGAGGGACATGACTATTTTTCCAATAGGCAACAAGTGAGATTACCCTAAAGGTGCATGTGTGAATAGTGTGTTTGATTGCATGCATTTAGTCTTTGATTTTTGGGTTGTCTATTTGTTATTTTTATCTTGCCATACACACCTAATTACTAACATTATATGAAAGCAATAAAATTGCGGGAAAGTAAAGTCCTACACTATTACATCATTAAGGGGAATGGGATGACATATTTACAAATGGGTATTGCAAGAAATTAAAGTCCTAATTATCTATTACAACCATATTGAAATAATGTACAAGAATTGAAATGGACTTGTTTTGTTTTTGTAAAGAAATAAGTTTATTTAAGAAAATATTTTGATCTTTTTGTTCTTAAAGAAATAAAATAAAACATGTGAATCTGAAATATTTTTTTGGTGTTTTTGGTTATTAAAAGCTAAAATAAGATAAATAAGAGAAAGGGGAGTCAGAATCAGCACGTTGCTAAAACAAGAAGGAACAAAAGTTATGACTCTGATACGCTGCAAAAGATAAAATGTTAGTGAGAAAGTGGAGGGTCAGAAGTTATGGGCCTGGTGTTGTACCCCAAAATTCTCCCTCTCATTTTATCAAGATTTCCCCTCACAAGACTCTTTGGACTCAAGACCAGATTAGGGTTTGCTCTGCTCAAGACCTCTCCTTGCACTGTTGACTTGAAATCAGGGTTTGAGTTTGCACAAGGATTTTTGGACTTACAATGCCTCATGTGACTTTCATACTTCATGTTGGACCTATAAGATTGCTCATACCAAGTTTCAAGCCTTGAATCAAATTTTTGCCCAGTCAATTGGACAATTGACCTAAAAATCAACTATATTGGGGAAAAGGTCAAATGTGGCCAATTTACAGTCAAACCTCATAATTTTTGATCCACATAAGCATTATAAACTCATATGAACCATTTGATCAAGTTTGGACCACAACTCCTCAAGAAATTTGATCAGATCATCAAAAGGGCAAAATGGTCATTTTTAGGGTTTTGACTGCAGAAGGGCAATTTGTGATTTTTAACCTAGCCAATGGAAAATTGGGTTCAAGCATGGATTCAAGGACTCAATGGAATCATCTTGACCTAATCACAAGGTTCAAAAGATTTCAAAAGCATTGGATTGACAGATGAATTTTCCAGTCAACTGATCAAAAATCAACTATACACTGAAAAGTCAAACTTTGAGTTTTTGGTCAAAATCAAGTGCCAAGGGTCATTTTTCATCAAGATGTGTCAAAACATGAAACTTGTTCACCAAGAAACCTAATTTTGAAAATTAGGGTTTAAAATGGAAAATTTTCATAACAGAAATTTTCTAAGTTATGAAAATTTCTTATTTTTCCCCAACTTTTCCCAACTTTTTCACCATGATGCAATTGGATTCAAAGAAAACCTCCAACATGAAAGTTGTAGTCCTCCACAAAATCTACAACTTTTATTCACAAAGTTTTTAAAAAGATGATTCGATCTCAAGTTATGATTTTGTGAACAAGGGTCCATGAAACTTTTAACTTAGTGAAATTTTGCCCTAGTTTAAGCAGGATTTTGCCCTATCTTCATGGCAACTTTTCACCTAGTTCCAAGTGTAATCTCAAAATGAATTTCAAATATGTATTGTAGAGCATGTTACAAGCTTTACAAAATGTCCAAAAACTCTCCAAAATTATTTGTGGTTAGGGAGAATCTAAAGTTTGAAAATGGCAAATCATCACTTTTGTCCAAGGCATTTTGCACATTGCTATAACTTGCAATTCTGTCCAAAGCATGCTTGTACTTGGTTTACAGGTTCTAATCTCTTCTACACTCATAAATTAAATGAAAATACATTGGTTAGAGTCTTTTTTCTGAGCTTTAGAACATTACACATTGAATTAATCCATTTTTGGCAAAAAGATAACAATGCCATTTCCATAAAGTTCACTTTATGCAATTTTGTTTCTCTTGAGTTGTGAACCCAATCTTTTGCAGCAAACCAACTCCACAAATATCAAGAAAAAGTATACCAACCATGTTCAGGCTTTGAGCTAGCAAGTACATCATTTGGCATTGTCAACTCACCTTTTGCTTCAAAAACAAGAAAGCTTGCAAAAGTGAGATAACTTTGGAATCTGATAAGAGCAAGATTTGTATTCATTTCAAACAAGTTTAACACAATATACCAAGTAAAAAAAACGAGCTAACAAGTTCTCAAACCCTCCAAAACACCAAAACACCAACTTCTGCCTAAAACAGGGCAAGTTCTGCAAATCACAAGCCAAAACCAATTCCACTCGTGCATTTTATCCCAAATCACTTCAAACACATTCTAAACAATACATCTAAGCTGTCCAGACCATTCTCAAGCCACTGTAACTCCATTTTCACACTTCACCATTTTTACTTTGAAGCTTTGCAGGTTGAGTTCTACAAGCACATTCAGACCATTTCAAAGCAAGCCAAGCATTGGGGAAGGTTGAGTGAACTTCAGGCAAGCTAACACGACCTTCAGGCCTCATCAAAAACCCCTACATTGCCATATCCAAACTTGACTGAAACATGTATTTTGTAAACTTCTATCTCCTTATTTAGGAATCATTAGGCTTAGGTTTGTGAAGCAAAAATGTAGCCCTTAATGTCCTTGAACTGTACATATGCATAGAATTCATTTATGTTAACTGAGCTAGGAGTATTTGATAGTTGAAGTTACTGAAAAAACTAAGTCAAGATTTAGGGCCATTGAAATTCTCTCTGGTCTTTGAGAATTAGGTCAAGTTTTTTACATGGTTAGAATCGTGTGATCATGAGCTATAACTTTCATTATGCAAGTTTTTGTTTTTGAGCACGTATGCAGGAGTTACCAATTTGAACATGGCGCGCGCGTGTTTCTGTTCCAAGGACAGGGACGAAGTGGAAATGGGCTGAGCTTGGCTTGTTTCTCCTATTGGCACCCCCTGTTTACTTCCTACACCCCCTTGGCCCATTGTTTTTATTTTTTCATATTATCCATTTCTATTTTCATTTTCTGACTTTATTTATTTTTCTTGAACATTAAAAATCATCAAAAATATTTTCTTAATTTTTACATTTTTATTTTATTATTTTTATTATTTTTTATGACAAAAAATAGTTTATTAGGTTAAATATAATTTATTTTCTTGAATAAACTTATGAATAATATAAAAATATTATACATTTTATTTTTATACACTTAAATAATATTTTCTCACACATTTTAATTTTTTAACACTTTTGTATATATTTTTATTTATTTTCTTGTACATAAATGAATAAATAAATAATAATAGAAATATATTTTCTTTTAAATCAAAACTAGGGTTTCCACCCTTTTCAAAAAAATAATCATTTTTATTTTCTTACTTTTTTAGGCCATAAATAATTTATTTTACATACATAAAATAAATACAAAAAGAATTTTGCATATTTATATTTAATTGCACATTTAATTACTTGTTTATTTATTTATTTGTAAAATAAATTCAATATGGTTGTAATAGTTTTTAGGGTTTATTTTTGAGCAATATCCCCTTATTCAAACTTGTATCCCCCTCCCCATAATAATGTTGTAATAGTCTTAGATTTACTTTTACGCATTTTATTGCTTTTATATGCATGCTTAGTAAATTAGGGTTTGTATGATAACAAAAAAATCAAAACAAATAGCATGACTAAAAAACAAGACAAAAATGCATGAAAATGACAACACAATGCACACAAGCATCCCTAGGGTTTCATCCACTTGTTGCCTTTAAAATGGCTATGGTATGCATGCTAGGTATCTTGGCAAATCAAAACAAAACAAAAGATCATAGTCCCTCGATGACGCTATCTTAGTTGCCTATACAAAAATGATCTAGTCCCTCAAAAAAAAGCTTGCTAAGATACTTAGCACCATTGCTATCATGGTCATACGATGACCCGCGCCCGTCCCGTTTAATATCCAAATACAAGGTTGTTTACCAAATACAATGGTAAAACAACAATGTAAAAGGTTTAAAAATGTGTAGGAAAGATCTTTGAGTAGGGTAGACAACTCCTAGTTACTTGATCAACTTGCAAAACCATCCTTGCTATTTTCAAACTATCACACAAATTCAAAATAATTTCCCAAAACAAACTTTCAAACATTGAAATATTTTTCAAAAGACAAACAAACACCTTTGTATACATTCAAACAAGAATCATTACAAAGGTTGCCTAGACAAAGGCCTCTTTTCAAAATACTTTCAAAACCACACACAAAAGCACCATTTCAAACAATTGAAAAGTAAAAGCAAGTGATCTAAACAAGTAACTAAGAGGCCATGGAAAACCATGGATGAAAAGGGTGCTAGCACCTTCCCTTTTCATAATCTACCCCCCGAACCCAAGAAAACATCTCAAAGGTATTTCCTGTGCTTTTTGACCTTTCCTTTGGATAAAATGAAAAGTCGATGGCGACTCTTGCTAAACCGAAACATTTGCGAACACAAACGCAAAACCTCAAGTCAGTTCTTCCACCGTACCACAGAACTGGCGACTCTGCTGGGGATATATCTAAAAGTGGGGTTACCTTAGGGTTTAGATCACCATTACATGCTTACCTTGTTTGCTTTGATTGCTTTACATTTGGTTCTTTTGTTTGGGTTTGAATCCTCTACCCGGATTTGGGAAACATTCATAGGTAAATAGCAATACGTTGTGGAAATTGTGCAGGGTATACCGACATGGTTGAAGCAATAGCTATATTAGTGCGACATATTTATGGGTACCGGTAGTTTTTGAGTTAATCAAATAGAATACGGGGCCGCTGAGTGATGTCATGAAGCACTAATGGACTTTTAGAACCTTTACTTGACCAACTTGAACTTCTTTAGGGGTAGTGAGATGACCGACTTTGGTGCAGTCCGAAGTTGGTAGATACTCGATACTACACTCATTGAGGGTTGTTTTCTTAGAATATGTTGGTCGCCAATAAAGTGGATAAACTGAAATAATGAACACAGAAAATAATCTAGTGACATTGAGCTGCTTAGAACCCGATTACTATTTATAGGACAGGTTGAGCCAACTAAACTTCAAGAGGGTACTTACCTATGAAACCCCATGCAAGCCTGAAACTAGGAACTTGTGTGATTTGTTTGTACATATATACTTGTGCATAACATCATGGACATCATGAAGCATCATATGCATCCACTAACCATTTCAAGGGTTTGGATCTTCATCTTTGTTCCTGTTTTGTAGGTCATGGAATCACTTCGCAGGAAAACTATTCAGGTCAACCTTGTGAGAATTCCTCCTCAACTCAAGGAGCTTGCTTCCAAGATTCCAGAGAATTCTCCATTCACTGAAAGACATGGTCGACTTCTCAACTTGGTCAACTCCAACATAGAGGAAGACATGGTGAAAGTTCTCTTCCAGTTCTTTGACCCCCTACACCACTGCTTCACATTTCCTGATTACCAGTTAGTGCCTACTTTGGAGGAATTTTCTCAACTCCTGAGGATTCCTATTCTCAATCACTACCCTACAACGGTACAGAAAGAGATCCAAATCCTGAAGATGTTGCTCAAGCCCTACACTTGCAACCATCTGATGTCAAAGGTCATTGGGAAACCAGAAGTGGTGTCAAGGGCTTCTTGGCAAAGTTCCTGTTTGAGAAAGCTCAAGAATGCTGGAATTCTCTAGACTTACAAGCTTTTGAGGAGATTGTAGCTCTTCTCATCTATGGGTTGGTCTTGTTCCCTAACCCTGACCAACTTATAGATGTCAATGCTGTCAAAATCTTCATGGCTCGCAACCCGGTGCCTACTTTGCTTGGGGATATCCTCCACTCATTTCACACTCGAACAATGAGGAAAAGAGGTGTTCTCATGTGTTGTACTCCTCTACTGGAAAGATGGTTTATTTCTCATCTTCCCCAATCAGCCTTGAAGAATGAGCAAGGCTTGAGGTGGTCACAACGGTTGATGACCCTTACACATTCATATGTTCATTGGTGTTCTCGATCCAGAGAAAATGTTATCATCATTGACTGTTGTGGCGAATTCCCTAATGTCCCTCTACTAGGCATTAGGGGAGGCATTACCTACAACCCCTGCTTGGCTCTGAGACAGTTTGGGTATGCCCGAAGGGATGACCCTCATGACATGCTGATTCCAAACTTAGTTTTTGACTTCAACAACGACGATCAAGGACTTCGACAAAGGTTTATCCGAGCTTGGAGGATGCCCAACAAGGTGGACAGTAAGACCTTGGGACACAAGAATTCCATCCCCCTTGAGCCTTACCTCAAGTGGGTATGGACCCGCGCCCAAAGTCTTATGATGCCTTACCCCTACGTTCTTCCTGTGATCAAAGAGCCTGTTATGGAAGGAGAGGTTCCATACACCCTCCTACACCCTGACATGCCAACATCATTAGAAGATTTACAAAGGAGTTGGATATAGTTCAAAGGAGAACGCGATACTTTTGAAGCCCAATTCTACGCCAGTGAGAAGAAGGTTTTGGAACTTACTCGTCAACTTCACGAAGAGCAGACTCTCAACACGTACATTGCACCGAAAAGGATGTGCAACGTCTTTTTACATTAGAATTTTGTATTATTTTGCCCATGGGGCATTGATGTACTAACAAATTCTATCTTATTAATATGATGTGTGTTCCTTTTTTTTACAACAAATTTGAATTTCTGAATCCTTGAATGCATTACATGAATACATATTATTCATCATATGCATAAACAGGTCTTCACACCAGGTTTCCTTATCTCTCTACTGTTTATTTCAGCAAGATGGATATTGAGCAGACAGTTAAAGACTTACAAGCGCAGAATTCACAGTTCCAGCAGCTACTCATGGCCCTGGCCAAGGGGCAGGAGGAGCTCAAAACCTTGCTAGAAAAGGAAAAAGAGAAAAAAAAGAAGAGAGTTGGTGTGGCTACCTTGGGTAGAAGATTTGAAGGTCAAGCTAGAAGGGTTCTGGATTTCCCCTCAACATCTGATGAAGGGGTAGGAAAAGGAAAGGGAGCTGCAGTGCCATCTGAGTCTGAGGAAGAAGAGGAGGAAGAGGATGAAGATTATTCTGAACAGCAGTACGCTCCTGCAGATGACAAGTACAAGAATTTGGAAGAATGTCTGGCAACCATGGAGATATAGAGAGTGCCTGGGCTGGACTTCGAAGAGTTAGGGTTGGTTTCTAGAATTGTGATCCCCCCTAAGTTTAAGGTGCCTATATTTGCTAAGTACGACGAGTTATCTTTCCCAAAGATGCACCTGCGGTCTTATGTCAGGAAAATCCAACCACATTCTTCTGACAAGGATCTGTGGGTCCATTTCTTCCAGGACAGTCTTTCGGGGACGCAGTTAGATTGGTTCTACCAACTAGAAAGGTCCGATGTGCATAATTGGGAGGATTTGGCTACTGCTTTCTACAGACAGTATCAATATAATGCGGACTTAGCACTAACCCGTACTCAATTACAGAGTATGGGCATGGGCTCTAATGAAGGCTTTAAAGAGTATGCCCAGAAATGGAGAGACTTGGTGGGATGAGTACAACCACCTCTATCTGAGAGGAAGCTGGTAGATATGTTCTTGGGTACACTGTCAGGCCCCTTTTTCAATCACCTGATTGGAAGTTCGTCTGCGGGGTTCACTGAGTTGATTCTAACTGGTGAAAGAGTTGAAGCCAGAATCAAGAGTGGGAAAATTCAAAAAGATGCATTTGCTTCCGCTGCCATTAAAAAGACTTTTCCAGCTAAGAAAGAAGTCTCAGCTGTCTACTCCCAAAGAAGTCAAGGAAGAGTTGAGCGTCGGCCAGCGGTGGGGGCTGTAATGATTAAGAAGTCTGAAGCTGATCAGCCCAGAAATAATCAACCCAGAACCAACCAACAAAGGGTGGAAAGGCCCGCACGACAATTCACCCAGATAAACATGAATCCCGCTCAAGTTTTACCCCATCTCCTGAAGTTAAACCTTACCAGTTTGAGAGAGGCCCCGAAGAATCCGAATATAACTTCTCCTTACTACCATGCCAACGCCAAATGTGCTTATCATTCAGACAACCTGGGGCACGACACCAACCATTGTTGGGCCCTCAAGAATAAGATTCAGGATTTAATAGATACTAAAGAAGTTGAATTCGACGCCCCTGAAAAGCCGAATGTGATCTCTGCTCCAATGCCAAAGCATGGCCACCATGCCCATGCTGTTGAAGAAGATCTTTTTGTTGCTACTGTTGATGATTTGATGACTCCGCTACCGATAATCAAGTTGAATTTGCTGAAGGCTGGGATTTTCCCAGGCTGTGAAGAAGATTGCTACCTTTGTTCATCCTTACCAACCGACTGTCCGTTGTTGAAATTAGGCATCCAACGCCTAATGGATAATCAAGAAATCCTTTTTGAAAAGACTCTTGTTACACCGACTCCTGTAAATGATATTTCAATAATTACCATATCCGCCAATCTTTCCAAGGTCTCCAAAAGACCTGTTAAGATTATATCCGATCCGAAGATTTCACCTTTGAAGATAACCATGCCGGGCCCATCCCGTACAAGTCCAACAAATCAATACCATGGAATTATGGGGGAGAGATCTTTTACCACGGTATTAAACAAGTTGAATCAACTGAAGAAAGTTCTGATGAAGAGGCTTCCAACATTGGAAACATTGCTGGAACGAGTAAAATCACCCGCAGCGGAAGAATTTTCTCTCCGGAGATTGCTCCTCCACGGGCAATCTTTGTACCCTCAGTTGCTCCTAAGGTTACTCCCGTACTGGTCAACATATCTGCGAGAACTCCGATTATTGAAGAAGTTGTTACTCATGTGGTTGTACCCTCTGCTGTTGTTGATGATAGAGGGAAAGGGATCCAAGAAGATCCCGTCAGGACGAGGGCTCAGCCGTTGATCATCCCTGAAACCTCTAAAAAAGAAATGGAATAGATTTTGAAAATAATCAAGAAAAGCGATTATAATGTTGTGGAACAACTGGGGTAAACCCCCTCAAAGATCTCTATGTTGGCCCTGTTGCTCTGTTCAGAAGCTCATGCTAAAGCTCTGATAAGATTTTTGAAGACGACCCATGTGCCCCAGGAAACCTCTGCGGATCAGTTCCAGGAATGTGTAGCTAGCCTAACAGCTGACAATGGTCTAGGATTCTCCGATGCCGATTTAACATCTAAAGGGAGAAAACATAATGACGCTTTGCATGTCTCGGTGGAATGCAGAGGGACTACCCTAGCACACGTTCTGGTAGACACTGGTTCTTTGCTGAATGTCTTGCCGAAGAAGGCATTGGATAGGTTGGATTGTGAAGGCCTAACCCTGAAACCCAACAATATCATTGTCAGAGCCTTTGATGGTTCTAAAAGGATGGTCCACGGGGAGATGGACATCCCGATTAAAGTGGGAACTGAAACCTTTAACTCCATATTTTACGTGATGGACATCCGTCCTTCCTATTCTTGCTTGTTGGGAAGACCCTGGATTCATCATGCTGGAGCCGTCACTTCTACTCTGCATCAAAAGCTCAAGTACCCTGTCCAGGGGAAAATTGTAACTGTGCACGGCGAAGAGGAATATATGATAAGCCATCTTAATTCTTTCCGCTATGTGGAATTAGATGGGGAATTCATAGAGACCCCTTTCCAACACTTCGAGGAAGTTTCTGAAGATATTGCAACAACCAAGACAGTGTCTTCTGTACCCATGATTACCAGACCTCCGCCTTGGACGTTGTTGCTCAAAGATGCAAAGGTTGTGATTGAAGAAGGAGGAAGCACAATCTGGGGGAAACTTCCTGATTTTCCTTTCAAATCTGATAAATTCGGCTTGGGTTTCACTTCGGCTAGTCAAAAGGCTGTGCGTCGCTCCCGGGATGGAGGGCCACCAGTGAAGATCACCCATCATGGAGTCAATGCTTTGGATGATAGTGAAGAGGAGAGCAACTTGGAAGAATGGATTTTCCCTACTGCTGACGGAGGATTGAACAACTGGGAGGCAAAAGACTTTGTCCCCATTACTTTCATAAATCAGTAATTTATCTTTCAAACATTTATGTTGGTTTGTAATAATTCTTGAACAATTCGTACACTTTTAGCCTTGTGCCTTACCCGAGGTACATAGGTCCATTTGTAAGGGTTTGATTTTTCATCTACATATGCCATTTTAATGAATCATGGATGTTTTCACATATAAACTTTTGTGTTCATTGTCTTTCTTTTTTACATTTTATTTATTTAAAGGTGGCTATCCCTTACACACACCCACACTCACAAATGCAGATACCCTTCCATTCCGGATTCCATGGGTAACAATTCTGCTATGACCTTCAGTAACTCTGAAGATCTGGTCTACCATGCCGAATACGAAGGTGATGAAGACTGTGAAGTGCCTGGAGAATTGGCTAGACTGCTACAACAGGAAGAAATGGCTATTCTACCTCATGAGGAGCTGTTAAAGACAATCAACTTGGGAACTGAGGAAGACAGAAAAGAAGTTAGAGTGGGTGCCAACCTAGAGCCAAGTGTCAAAGAGCACCTAATTCAGTTGTTGAATGAATATGTTGAGATCTTCGCCTGGTCATATGAAGACATGCCAGGACTTGATACATATATTGTGGTTCACCGTCTCCCTACAAGAGAAGACTGTCCACCAATTAAACAGAAAGTCCGCCGCATGAGGCCCGACATGTCTGAAAAGATCAAAGCTGAAGTTATGAAGCAGTTTAATGCTGGATTTCTTGCTGTTACTTCCTATCCACAATGGGTTGCTAACATTGTGCCCGTGCCTAAGAAGGACGGCAAAGTCAGAATGTGTGTGGATTACAGAGATTTAAACAGGGCTAGCCCTAAAGATGACTTTCCACTACCATACATTGACATCTTGGTTGACAACACAGCTAAGCACAAGGTATTTTCTTTCTTGGACGGATTTTCAAGGTACAACCAGATTAAAATGGCCCCTGAAGACATGGAGAAAACTACTTTTGTTACACAGTGGGGTACGTTCTGTTACAAAGTGATGCCATTTGGACTGAAGAATGTCGGGGCAACCTATCAACACGCCATGGTAGCTTTGTTTCATGATATGATACATCATGAGATAGAGGTCTATGTAGATGACATGATAGCCCGTTCACAAACTGAAGAAGAACACCTCGACCATCTGCAAAAGCTGTTTGTCAGGTTGAAGGAGTACAAGCTCAGACTGAACCCTAACAAGTGCACTTTCGGAGTCAGGTCCGGTAAACTCTTGGGTTTCATTGTAAGCAAAAAAGGCATCGAGGTTGATCCTGCCAAAGTAAAAGTTATACAAGAAATTCCTGCCCCTCGCACTGAGAAGGAGGTCAGAGGTTTCTTGGGACGCCTAAACTACATTGCAAGGTTCATTTCTCACCTAACATCTACCTGTGAGCCAATCTTCAAGCTGTTAAAGAAAGATCAGGTGGTTAAATGGAATGATGAATGTCAAGTTGCTTTCGATAAAATCAAGGAGTATTTGCTAGAACCTCCTATCTTAATGCCTCCCGTCGAAGGAAGACCGCTAATTATGTATCTGACTGTCCTAGAGAACTCAATGGGGTGCGTATTGGGCCAACATGAAGAGTCTGGCCAAAAAGAGCATGCCATTTATTACCTTAGCAAAAAGTTTACCGACTGTGAGACCCGATACTCACTGCTCGAGAAAACTTACTGCCCTTTGGTATGGGCTGCTTGCCGGCTAAGGCAGTACATGTTGACTCATACCACTTTGCTGATCTCTAAGATGGATCCGATCAAGTACATCTTTGAGAAGCCTGCTTTGTCCGGAAGAATTGCTAGATGGCAGATGATCCTGACCGAATATGACATACAGTACACGACCCAAAAAGCTATAAAGGGGAGTGTACTAGCTGACCATCTGGCCCATCAAGCTGTCGAAGATTACTAATCCATGAGGTTTGACTTCCCCGACGAGGATATCATGACATTAGACAACATTGAAGACTTCAGACCATATGACGGACCTGAACAAGGATCCCGATGGACCCTGTACTTTGATGGTGCCTCCAATGCACTTGGCAACGGTATCGGCGCGGTACTCATCTCTCCACAAGGTTGCCATACACCCTTCACTTCTAGACTTTGCTTCAGCTGCACCAACAACATGGCCGAGTAGGAAGCTTGTATCTTTGGTCTCAAGGCTGCAATAGATTTGGGAATCAAATCCTTGATTGTGTTTGGGGACTCAACTTTAGTCATCAGTCAGATAAAAGGAGAGTGGGATACTAAACATCCAAACCTCATCCCTTACAAAGAACATGTCTTGACATTTCTACCACATTTCGAGCAGATTACCTTCGAGCACTTCCTGCGAGAAGAAAATCAGCTAGCAGATGCTCTAGCTACAATGTCTTCCATGTTTAAACTTAACTGGGATAATGAGGCTCCCCAAATCACCATTGAACGGATGGACGAACCTGCACACTATCACGAGATTAATACCGAAGAAGTAGTGGACCGACCTTGGTTTCACGAAGTCAAAAGGTATCTCGAGGCCCAAGAATACCCTGAAGGACCTTCAGTCAATGATAAAAAGTTCTTAAGGAGATTCTCAGCTAAGTTCTTCTTGAGCAATGGTATCTGTGATACGGTGGGAGAACTGACTTGAGGTTTTGCGTTTGTGTTCACAAATGTTTCAGTTTAGCAAGAGTCGCCACCGACTTTTTATTTTATCCTAAGGAAAGGTCAAAAAGCACAGGAAAGACCTTTGAGATGTTTTCTTGGGTTCAGGGAGTAGATTATGAAAAGGGAAGGTGCAAGCACCCTTTTCATCCATGGTTATCTATGGGCTCTTAGTTACTTGTTTAGATCACTTGCTTTTGCTTTTCAATTGTTTGAAATGGTGCTTTGTGTGTGGTTTTGAAAGATGTTTTGAAAAGAGGTCATTGTTGTGGGAACCTTTGTAATGAATCTTGTTTGAATGTATACAAAGATGTTTTTGTCTTTTGAAAAGATTTCAATGTTTGAAAGTTTGATTTGGGAAATGTTTTGAAATTGTGTTGTGAGGTGTGTTTGAAAAATAGCAAGGATGTTTTACAAGCTTTTGATCAAGTAACTAAGAGCTATCTACCCTAATTTACTCAAAGATCTTCCTTAATGTTTTTAACCCTTTTGACAGTGTTATTTCACCATTTTATTTGGTGAACAACCTTGTATTAGGATGTTAAATGGGACAGGCGCGGGTCATCGTATAGACCATGATAACAATTGTGTCAAGTATTTTTGGCCAATTTTGAGGGACTTGATCATTTTATTTAGGCAATCAAGATAGCGTCATCGAGGGACTATGATCTTTTGTTTTGCTTTTGTTTTGCCAAAGTACCCAACATGCATACCATGACCCATTTTTGAAGGCAACAAGTGGATTGTAACCCTAGGGGTGCAAGTGTGTATTATGTTTGATTTTCATGCATTTTTGTCTTAGATTAGGTCAAACTATCTGTTGATTTGGATTTTTGCATACAAACCCTAATTCTCTAATCATGGCATAATTGAAAGCGTAAAGTGCAAGAATTTAAAATTCTAAGCTATTACAACATGATTATAGGGATGAGGGTACAATCTTTGAATGAGGGGTATTTGACAAGAAATATAAATCCTAGTTTACTATTACATCCAAATTGAATTCACAATACATAAATATTTAAATGGACAAAAATAAATAAGTATATCAAATAATATGAATTATACAAAAAGGTTTTTTGTTTACTTATGTATGTAAAAGTATTTAATGTGAAAAATAAAGAAATAAATAAAAAATTTGTTTTATTTGGTTAAGGGGTAAAACCCTAATTTTCTTTAAGAAAATAAATACATTATATTATTTATATACAATAAAATATATTAATATATGTAAAAATAAAATATACTTAGAAAAAAGTATTTTTTTAGTATAAATAAAAATAAAAGTAAAAATGTAATATTTTGTATTTTTTTATTCTAGAGTATTTAATAAAATAAAAAGTATATATTTATATATGTATATTAATCAAATTAAATATGTACAATGTAAAATAAAATATGTACAAAAATAAAATATATTTAGGAAAATATTTTTAGTATGAAAAATAAAGAACAAAAATAAAAGTATAAATTATATATATTTTTCAAGTCTTAATAAATAATGTAAAAGTATTTAAATTGTTTTTTAGGTTAGAAAAATAAAATAAAATGCAAAATAAATGTGAAAAAATTATGAAAATATTTTTGAGCATTTTTTATATTTGGAAATAAATAAACAAAATCAAAAACGAAAACAAAAATGCAAAAATATATAAGAAATTGGGCCAGGGGGTGAAAAAATGAAAATGGGAGGTGTCAAAAGCAAGCCAGGCCAAGCCCAGCCCAAGCCAGCTTCATCTTCAACCTTCAGACTTGAAAACGCGCGCGTGCCCTTATTCAAATACCAGATCCTGTATACGAGCTCTATTGCAAAAACACACAACATCAAACTTGTAGAGAATTTCAAGACGATTCCAACCATATAAAAAACTAATCCTAACTCTCAAAGACCAAAGAGAATTTCTCTGGCCCTAAAATATGACCTAGTTTTTTCAGCATGTTCATGGATGGAATTCTCCTAGCACACTTAATATAAATGAAAACTGAGCATATGTACAGCTTCATGGCAATGAACACTACATTTTTTATTCACAAACCTAAGGCTAAATGTTCCTAAATAGAGAGATAGAAAGTGGAGAAAAACCTGTTTCAATTGGATTCGTGTAGGGCAATGTAGTGATTTTCAACAAGGCTTGAGATGTCTGGTAGCTTGCTTGAACTTCACTTGACCTTCTCCAATAGCTAGCTTGCCTTGAATGTCCTTGAATCAGCCTATAGAACTCAACCTGCACAAGCTCAAAATGAAAATGGTGAACACTGTAAATGGAGTTACAGTTGGTGTTTGAGGTTTGGGATAGCTTGGGTGAGTTGAACGGAAGGTGTTTGAAGCAACTTGGGGCAAAACGCACGAGCCAAATGAGCTATGGAACTCAAGTTGCAGAACTTGCCCTATTTTGCCGAAGGAATGTGATTTATGGCTATGGGGTGTTTAGAGGCTCAAGCAATCGTGTTTCTAGCTCAAAGGGGTGTGAGAAAGATGTTCAAACTGTTTGCATAAGTTGATATTGGCTGGTTTTCAAGTTCTCAAGTTTTTGACAAGTTTCATATTTTTGAAGTAAGAATGTGGAAGTGAAGTTACATGCCTATACAGGCTATCAAATATGCTTGCATACTTTGCTCTTGGCCCCTCCAACTTGTGGATTTAATTTTCCCTCTGAGATATGGACCAATTCTCAAGGGATAGTGGTTTGACATAAAGCACATTATGGCAAAAATGGAAATGTGCCTTTTTCTACTTAGGGCTTAATCTTGTGTATAATGTCTAAATGGCCAAAACAAAAGCTTAGACTGATGGATTTGCATTTAATTATGGAGTGTGAAGTGATTTAGAGGCCTGCAAACTAGTATAAGGCATGCTGAATTGAAAATGCAACTTGTATGAACATGAATATGCCATGGGTGAAAAGTGAGTTTTTGCCAACTTCAAGCCTTCGATTCTCTCTAACCACAAATGTGTTTAAGGAGTTCATGGACAATTTGGAAATCTTGCAACATGCTCTATAATCCATATTTGAAATGCAACTTAAGAATCTAAGTGGAACTATGTGAAAAATGGCCAAGAAGATAGGTCAAAATCCTGCCTAAACTAGGGCAAAATTTCACTAAGTTAAAAGTTTTAGGGACCCTTGTTCCAAAAATCATAACTTTAGATCCAAGCTTCTTTTGAGAAAACTTTGTAATTCAAAGTTGTAGACTTTGTGGAGGACTACAACTTTCATGTTGGAGGTTTTATTTGAATCCATTTGCATCATGGTGAAAATGTGGGGCAAAGTTAGGAAAAATTAAGAAAATTTCATAACTTAGAAAAATTCTAAGTTATGAATTTTTTTTTCATTTCAAACCCTAATTTGCAATTTTGGGTTTCTTGATGAACAAGTTTCATAATTTGACACATCTTGATGAAAAATGACCCTTGGCACTTGATTTTGACCAAAAAGTCAAAGTTTGACTTTTTAGTGTACAATCAAATTTTGATCAGTTGACTGAAAAATTCATCTGTCAATCCAATGCAATTGAGGTCTTTTGAACTTGTTGATTAGGTAAAGATGATACCATTGAGTCCTTGAGTCTATAGTTGAGCTTAATTTGCCATTGGTTAGGTCAAAAAGTCAGAAATTGCCTTTGTACAGTCAAAACCCTAAAAATGACCATTTTGCCCTTTTGGTGATCTGATCAAATTTCTTGTGGAGTTGTGGTCCAAACTTGATCCAATGGTTCATATTATTTCATAATGTTGATTTGGGTCAAAATTCATGAGGTTTGACTGTAAATTGGCTACAATTGACTTTTTTTCCAATACAGTTGATTTCTAGGTCAACTGTCCAATTGATTGGGCAAAAATTTGATTCAAGGCTTGAAACTTGGTATGGACAAACTTATGAGTACAATATGAAGTATGAAAGTCAATTTGAGCATTGAAGGTCCAAAAATCCTTGTGCAAACTCAAACCCTAATTTAGGTCATCAGTGCAAGGAGAGGTCTTGAGCAAAGAAAACCCTAGCTTGATCTTGAGTTCAAAGAGACTTGTGATGAGAAATGTTGATAAAATGTGAGGGAAATTTGGGGTACAACAGTTTCCCCTATTCAATCTTCTTGAACCTGTAGAGTTAGATTGGCAGGTTTTCCTTTCGTGACTCGAAGGTAAAAGAGGATTGGACACTAGAGTGCCCGTAAATTTGCACTCGTCAAAATGTAGGTGAGGGAATGGGCTTAAAGATGCCATTTGGAAATGGTAGAATCTTGATGGTGATGGGCTTAGAGATGCCATCCAAAACTTTGTTTATTGAAAATCATTAGAATGAACATCAGAATGGTATTCGTACTTGGAACGTATCTGAATTGTATCTGAAGACTGGGTTCGTATGAGCAAAGGAATGGCGTATGTGTGTAGAGCGTATCCGAGCTGTAACTGTATTTGATTCTTGAATGAATATCAGAATGAATGCAGTGTCTGGAGTGTATCTGTATTCTGAATGGGTGGCAGAGAAACATCTGTGTATGGAGCATCTATGTGCTAAGGATAAACTCCAAATGAGTGACAGAATGGCAACCGTGTTTGGAGCGTATCTGGACAGTATCTGAATTTGAGATATGTATGAGTAGCAGAATGACTTTCATGTTTGGAGTGTATCTGTACTGTAACTGGGATCCGGACAAGTGACAAAATGATTTCCGTGTCTGGAGTGTATCTGAACTTGAAGTTGATAGTTGAATTTGAATGAGAAATAGAATGGCCACCGTGTCTGGAGCGTATCTAGTCTGTATCTGATTGCTGAAGTCTGAATGAGTAATAGAATGACCAACGTGTCTGGGGTGTATTCATACTATATCTTGACTTGAAATTCTGAATGAGTAATAGAATGACCGCCGTGTCTGGGGGTGTATCCATACTGTATCTGAAATCTTTGAATATTTGTTAAAGGTAGATTTTAATCTTATCCTGAAAGGGTAGAATGTTAGCTTAAAACACAAAGTTATGTTGCACGCCATGTATGATGCAATAAAATGTTTTCTATAAACGTTCATGATATATGAATGTAATGTATGCGCATGTAAGCTGATTAGCTGTCTTGCTGAGGAAAATAAATCCTTGATAGCTGGAGATAATGAAATCTTTGACTGCTTCCGGGGAAAGTAAATCCTTGACCGATGTTGGGGATTCCAAAAATCTTTGATTGTTGAAGATGAGAAAACCTTGCTGATTACTGTTGGGGATAGAAAATCCTTGGCAACCTGCGGGGATTATCAAAACTTTGACAACTTCTGTGGGGATGTGAGAATCCTTCATGACTTTCCTGGGGAAATAAGGAAAAATCCGACGATCTCTACTGGGGAATTAAAACCTGGGAGGCTTCAAATGGAGAAACGGGAACTAGAATCTTCGTCCTGCCGGGAATTAACTCTGTGGGGAGAGTGTTTATTCTGCCGGGGAAATCAGGAGCTTGGGTTGTATGCCAATCTACTGGGGATTCCTTGTTTTATGGAGAACTCTGCTGGTGAATCGGAGGAAGTTGGATAGTATTCCACCGAGGTTTAAGATTTGAAGTTTTGGACTCCGCTGGTGATGAAAGTTTAGAGTATTCTGGCTCCGCTGGGGATCAGGAGTTTTTTTAGAAACTTAACTCTGATGAGAATTTTGAAACTTAACTCCGTTGGGGATATGTACTTCAAGGTTTTAGCTCTGTTGAGGATCTGAATGACATACTGTAGGGAATTTCTTCTGGAATAGCCTAAAGACGTTTTCCTATACTTTCGACCTATCAGTAACTATCCTTTCTTATTTTGTTTTATTTGTAAGCAGTGATTATATTCAAATGCATATGCTCATTTTAAAAAACCATTGGACGTTTTTCAAATAAAACATAAGTGTAAAAAGAAAGGAAAGGCAAACAAATTTCTGCATTAGAATATCTTTGTATTAACTTTTGTAAGTATCTTTGTACAAAGGAGACAGACATCCTAGTAAGAGAATATTGTCGAAAAAATGAGAAAAATTTTATACAAAGAAAGATGGCTATGTGTAACAATTCCATGGGGTTCCCATTCTGCTATAGCCTTCACAACTCTGAGCATCTTGTCCATTCGTTGCTTCGTCCGCGGATGATTGGATTGATCAGAAGCTTGGAGTATTGTCCGTGAAGAGATTGTCCTTAAAGTGATCCGACGAGACATAGTCATACGCTTTAATTCCCTAACTTTTTCCTGGACCACCCTTTCGGGTTTTCGATCCACCGGGAAACCCTTTTTTGCCCAAGTCGCCCTTTCGGGTTTTCAACTTGCCGGGTGTACAAATTTTTTTATTTATCCCTAATTTTTGCCTGAACCGCCCTTTCGGGTTTTCGATTCACCAGGACGCCCCTTTTTGCCCAAGTCTCCCTTTCGGGTTTTCAACTTGCCGGGTTATTTATGCATAGTATCTTTTGACTATGTCTGCGTTCGCAGGGTGCGGCAGGTCGTCGCCGTCCATGGTGGTCAGAATCATTGCCCCACTAGAAAAGATGTTCTTGATCACAAATGGTCCTTCGTAAGTAGGAGTCCACTTGCCCCTGGGATCACTCTGCAACAAGATGATCCGCTTGATTACAAGATCTCCGACTTGATATACTTGACGCCCGACTTTCTTGTTGAAAGCCTTGATCATTTGTTTTTGATACGTCTGACCATGACAAGCAGCAGTAAGTCGCTTCTCGTCGATCAAATTAAGTTGATCAAGCCGGGTATGAATCCAATCGTTTTCACTTAAACCAACATCCTTCATAATCCTTAAGGAAGGAACCTGAACTTCCATAGGTAAAACAGCCTCCATGCCATATACCAAAGAAAAGGGGGTTGCCCCAGTTGAGGTACGCGCCGTGGTACGATATCCGTGCAGAGCAAACAGTAACATCTCATGCCAGTCCTTGTAGATGACCGTCATCTTTTGAATGATCTTCTTGATATTTTTGTTCGCGGCTTCAACAACACCGTTCATCTTTGGCCGATAGGGAGATGAATTGTGATGTTGAATCTTGAACTGCTCACACAGAGCGGTGATCACAGTGTTGTTCAAATTTGTACCGTTGTCCGTGATGATCCTGTCGGGGATACCATACCGGCATATGAGATTCTGCTTGATGAAGCGGGCAACCACATTCTTTGTAACGGAGGCGAAGGAAGCTGCTTCGAGCCATTTGGTAAAATAATCAATAGCGACCAAGATGAAGCGATGTCCATTGGATGCCGTAGGCTTGATCTCTCCAATCATGTCAATTCCCCACATCGCGAATGGCCAAGGAGCTGTCAGAACGTTGAGAGGAACTGGAGGAATATGTACCTTGTCAGCATAGACTTGGCATTTGTGACAAGTATGGGAATATTGATGACAATCAGCTTCCATGGTAGACCATAGTAGCCTGCCCTTAGAATCTTCTTAGCCATCGTATGTCCGCTCAAGTGGGTGCAAAATGTGCCGCTATGTATTTCAGTCATGATCAACTCAGCTTCAACCTTGTCCACACAACGAAGTAGAACACAATCATGGCTACGCTTATATAAGATACCATTGCTCAGGAAGAATTTGGCAGCAAATCTCCTTAAGAACTTTTTGTCATTGACGGAAGCTCCTTCAGGGTATTCTCGAGTCTGGAGATACCTTTTGATTTCATGAAACCAGGGTTGTTCCACTACTTCTTCGGTATTAATCTCATGACAGTGCGCAGGGTCGTCCATTCGCTCGATGGTCATTTGGGGAGCCTCATTATCCGAGTTGAGTTTAAACATGGAAGACATTGTAGCCAAAGCATCTGCTAGCTGATTTTCTTCTCGCGGGAAGTGCTCAAAGGTAATCTGCTCGAAATGAGGCAACAATGCCAGGACATGTTCTTTGTATGGGATAACATTAGGATGTTTAGTGTCCCACTCTCCTTTGATTTGACTGATAACCAAAGCTGAGTCCCCAAATACGACCAAAGATTTGATTCCTAGGTCAATTGCAGCCTTGAGACCAAAGATACAAGCTTCATACTCGGCCATGTTGTTAGTGCATCTGAAGCAGAGTCTAGCGGTGAAAGATGTATGGCAACCTTCAGGAGAAATAAGTACCGCACCGATACCGTTGCCAAGTGCATTTGAAGACCCATCAAAGTACAGGGTCCATCGGGATCCTTGTTCAGGTCCGTCATACGGCCCGTTACCTTTAATGTTGTCCAATGTCATAATGTCCTCGTTAGGGAAGTCGAACCTCATAGATTGGTAATCTTCGACGGCTTGATGAGCTAGATGGTCAGCTAGTACACTCCCCTTTATAGCTTTTTGGGTTGTGTACTGGATGTCATACTCAGTCAGGATCATTTGCCATCTAGCGATTCTTCCGGATAAAGAAGGCTTCTCGAAGATGTACTTGATCGGATCCATTTTAGAAATCAGCAAAGTGGTATGTGTCAACATATACTGCCTTAGCCGGCGAGCAACCCATACCAAAGCGCAACAAGTTTTCTCGAGCAGTGAGTAGCGAGTCTCACAGTTGGTAAACTTTTTGCTAAGGTAATAAATGGCATGCTCTTTTCGGCCAGACTCGTCATGTTGGCCCAGTACGCACCCCATTGAATTATCCAAAACAGTCAAATACATGATTAAAGGTCTTCCTTCAATGGGTGGCATCAAGATAGGAGGTTCCAGCAGATACTCCTTGATCTTATCAAAAGCAGCTTGACAATCATTGTTCCATTCAACCACCTGATCTTTCTTCAACAACTTAAAGATTGGCTCACAAGTAGATGTTAGGTGAGAGATGAACCTTGAAATATAGTTTAGGCGTCCCAAGAAACCTCTAACCTCCTTCTCAGTGCGAGGGGTAGGCATTTCTTGTATAGATTTGAATTTGGCAGGATCAACCTCAATGCCTTTGTTACTGATGATAAATCTCAAAAGTTTACTGGACCTGACTCCGAAAGTACACTTGCTAGGGTTCAGTCTGAGCTTGTATTCTTTTAATCTGACAAACAGCTTTTGCAGATGGTCGAGGTGTTCTTCTTCTGTATGTGAACAGGATATCATGTCGTCTACGTAGACTTCAATATCATGATGTATCATGTCATGAAACAAAGCTACCATGGCTCGCTGATAGGTTGCCCCAGCATTCTTCAGTCCGAATGGCATCACTTTATAGCAGAAGGTACCCCACTGCGTAACAAAAGTAATCTTTTCCATGTCTTCGGGGGCCATCTTGATCTGGTTGTATCCCAAGAATCCATCCATGAAGGAAAATACCTTGTGTTGAGCCGTGTTGTCAACCAAGATGTCGATGTGTGGTAGTGGAAAATCATCTTTAGGGCTAGCCCTATTTAAGTCCCTATAGTCCACACACATTCTGACTTTGCCGTCCTTTTTAGGCACGGGCACAATGTTAGCAACCCATTTTGGATAGGAAGTAACAGCCAGAAAGCCAGCATTGAACTGCTTCATCACCTCAGCTTTGATCTTTTCAGACATGTTGGGCCTCATTCGACGGACTTTTTGTTTGATTGATGGACAGTCTTCTCTTGTAGGGAGACGGTGAACCACAATATCCGTATCCAGTCCCGGCATGTCTTCTTAGGACCAGGCGAAGATCTCAACGTATTCATTCAACAACTAAACTAGACGCTCTTTGACACTTGGCTCCAGGTTGGCACCCACCTTAACCTCTTTCTTGTCTTCCTCTGTTCCCAAATTGATAGTCTCTAGCAACTCTTCATGGGGCATAATAACCCTTTCCTCTTGTTGCAAAAGTCTAGCTAACTCTCCAGGCACTTCACAGTCTTCATCACCTTTGTACTCGGCATGATTGACCAAATCTTCAGAGTTACTGAAGGCCAAAACAGAATAGTCACCCATGGAATCCGGAGTGGATGGGTACCTGCATTTTGTGAGTGTGGGTGTGTGTAAGGGATAGCCATCCTTAAACAAAATAAAATGTAAAAGGAAAAAAAATGAACACAACAGTTTATAGATGAAAACATCCATGATTTATTAAAAATGGCATATGAAAATGAAAAGTCAAAACCCTTACAAATGGACCTATATGCCCCGAGTAAGGCATAAGGTGAAAATAGTGTATGAATTGTTTAATTATTACAGACCAACATAGGAAATTGTTCAAAGATAAATTACTGATTGATGAAAGTGATGGGAACGAAGTCTTTCGCCTCCCAGTTGCTTAATCCTCCTTCAACGGTTGGAAAGATCCAATCTTCAAATTTGTCTTCTTCATCATCATCTTCTAAGGCATAAATTCCATGGTGAGTGATTTTTAAGGGTGGTCCTCCAGCCCGGGAGCGACGCACAGCTTTCTGTCCAGCGGCAGTGAAACCTAGTCCGAACTTGTCCGTCTTGTGAGGAAAATCAGGAAGTTGCCCCCACACTGTACTTCTTCCTTCTTTGATTACAACCTCTGCATCTTTAAGGGATGCCATCTGAGACACATGCTCGGAAATGATAGGCACATCAGTCATTGTCTTTGCTACTGCGACTTCAGGAGAAACCTCTTCAAAGTGTTGGAAATGTGTTTCTATGAATTCGCCATCTAACTCCACATAACAGAAAGAGTTAAGGTGACTTATCATATACTCCTCCTCACCGTGAATCGTTATGATCTTTCCATGGACCAGATACTTTAGCATTTGGTGTATGGAATAAGTGACTGCCCCAACATTGTGGATCCATGGCCTTCCCAACAAACATGAATATGAA
The DNA here is from genome assembly GCA_948472305.1 of Vicia faba. Classification (NCBI taxonomy): domain Eukaryota; kingdom Viridiplantae; phylum Streptophyta; class Magnoliopsida; order Fabales; family Fabaceae; genus Vicia; species Vicia faba. The sequence continues at coordinate 1,311,793,478 of OX451738.1, read as the reverse complement.
GGACGGATGTCCATCACATAAAAAGTAGAGTTGAAAATTTCTGTCCCCACTTTGATTGGAATGTCCACTTCTCCGTGAACCATCCTCTTAGAACCGTCGAAGGCTCTAACAATGATGTTACTGGGCTTTAGGGTCAAACCTTCACAGTCCAGTCTTTCCAACGCCTTCTTTGGTAGAACATTTAAAGATGAACCGGTGTCAACCAGAACATGGGCAAGTGTGGTCCCTCTGCATTCTACCGAGACATGCAGCACATCGTTATTCTTTCTTCCCCTCGACGTCAAATCAGCATCAGAAAAGCCAAGACCATTATCGGCTGTAAGGCTAGCCACACACTCTTGAAACTGGTCCGCAGAAGTTTCTTGAGGCACGTGTGCCGTCTTTAGAAATTTGATCAAGGCTTTGGCATGAGCCTCTGAGCAGAGTAAGAGAGCCAACATGGAGATTTTTTAAGGGGTTTGCCCTAGCTGCTCCACGACATCATAGTCGTTCTTCTTGATTATCTTTAAGATTTCTTCCATCTCTATTTGGGTGGTCTCGGGGATAACCACAGTCTGAGCCTTCGTCCTGACAAGCGCTTCTTGTATCCCGTTTCCCTTATTGGTAGTAACATCAGAGGGTCTAGCTTCGGGTGCGTCAATTTCTTCATTTATCGGACTTTGCAAAGATGGCTTGACAGGCACAGAAACTCTTGAGGGTCCGAAGACTGCTCGTGGAGGAGCAATCTCCAGAGAGAAGATCCTTCCGCTGTGAGTTGTCTTGCTCGTTCCTGTAATATTCCCTATATCAGGGGTTTCATCATCGGAATTCTCTTGGACTGATTCGATCTGTTTGACACCATGGTAGAAGATCTCTCCTCCGTAATTCCATGGTATCGTCTTGTTAGATTTATACGGGTTAGGCCCCGACATGGTAATTTTCAGCGGCACAAACTTAGGATTAGGCGTAATCTTAACAGGCCTTTTGCAGGTCTTGGAAAGATTGTCGGAGATGGTTATTATAGCAATGTCATTGATTGGAGTATCAAAAGTAACAGGAGTAACATGAGTGATAGTAGCAACAGGGGTTTTCTGAAAAAGGATCTCTTGGGTATCCATCAGGCGTTAGATGCCTGATTTCAACAGTGGGCAGTCAGCTTGCAAGTTTGAACAAAAGTAATAGTATTTTCCACAGCCTGGGAATATCCCGACTTTCATCAAATTCGCTTTAATCATTGGTAACTGAGTCATTAATTCATTAACGGCGGTAACATGAAGATCTTCTATAACGGCATAGACATTATGACCATGTTTTGGCATAGGAGCAGACATCACGTTGGGTTTTTCGGGAGCATCAAACTCTACCTCCTTGGCATCTATCAGATCATGGATCTTGTTTTTAAGAGCCCTACAGTTGTTGGTATCATGCCCTACACTGTCCGAGTGGTATGCACATTTTGCATTGGAGTGATAATAAGGAGAAGAGGTATTGGGGTTTTTTGGAGCTTCTTTCAAGTTGGTAAGGTTCAGCTTTAACAGATGAGGGAGGACTTGAGCCGGTGTCATATTGATTTGGGTGAATTGCCGTTGTGGCCTTTCTACCCTTTGTTGATTAGCTCTTGGTTGATTTCTGCGAGGTTGGTCGGCTGAGGAGTTTTGGATCATCACAGCCCCTATCGTTGGTCGGCGCTCTGTTCTCCCTTGGTTTCTCTGGGTGTGAACAGCAAAAACTTCCTTCTTGGCTGGGAAGGTCTTCTTAATAGCAGTGGAAGCGGAGACATCCTTCTGAATTTTACCACTTTTAATGCCAGCTTCGACCCTTTCACCGGTCAGAATTAATTCGGTGAACCCTGCAGATGAGCTCCCGATCAAATGATTGAAGAATGGACCTGACAGGGTCCCTAAAACATGTCAACCAGCTCTCTATCTGACAATGGTGGCTGCACCCTTCCAGCCAAATCCCGCCACTTCTGGGCATACTCCTTAAATCCCTCATTAGAGGCCATACCCATACTCTGTAGTTGAGTACGAGTAGGCGCTAAATCTGCATTGTATTGGTATTGTCGGTAGAAAGCTGCAGCCAAATCTTCCCAGTTATGGACATCGGATCTCTCAAGTTGATAGAACCAGTCCAATTGCGTGCCTGACAAACTATCTTGAAAAAAGTGGACCCAAAGATCCTTATCAGAAGAGTGAGGTTGGATCTTTCTGACGTAGGACCTCAGATGCATCTTTGGACAGGACAAACTGTCATACTTAGCAAATGTAGGTACTTTGAACTTGGGAGGAATGACGATCCCAACAACCAACCCTAGTTCTTCGAAATCTAAACCAGGTACCCTTTGCAACTCCATGGATGCCAACCGATCTTCAAGATTTTTATACTTATCATCCGCCGGCGAGTATTGCTGTTCGGAGTAATCTTCATCCTCTTCCTCTTCTTCTTCTTCAGCTTCAGATTCAGAAGGCATCGCAACTCCTTTTCCTTTACTAACCCCTTCATCAGACGTCGAAGGGAACTCGAGGACCTTTCTAGCCTGGCTTTCAAACCTTCTTCCCATAGTGGCCATACCAGTCCTTTTCTTCTTCTTCCCTTTATCTCTCTCTTTTTCCAACAGTGCTTTAAGGTCCTCCTGACCCTTTGCTAAGGTCATGAGGAGTTGTTGGAATTGTGAATTCTGTGCTTGCAGATCTTTAACCGTCTGCTCTAAATCCATCTTGCTGAAATAAACAGCAGAAAGATAAGGAAACCTGGTGTGAAGACCTGTTTATGCATATGATGAATGATATGTTATTCATGTAATGCATTCAAGGATTCAGAAATTCAAATTTGTTGTAAACAAAAAGAACGCACGTCATATTAAGAAGAAATTTGTTAGTACATAAATGCCCCATGGGCGAAATATTACAAAATTCTTAATGTAAAAAGACATTGCGCATCCTCTTTGGTGCAATGTAAGTGTTGAGAGTTTCCTCTTCGTGCAGTCGGCGGGTAAGTTCCAAAACCTTCTTCTCACTGGCATATAAGCTGGCTTCAAAAGTATTCCATTCTTCTTTGAGTTGTATCCATCTCTTTTGTAATTATTCCAATGATGTTAGCATGTCAGGGTGTAGGAGGGTGTATGGAACCTCTCCTTCTCTAACAGGCTCTTTGATCACGGGAAGAATGTGAGGGTAAGGCATCATAAGACTCTGGGCGCGGGTTCGTACCCACTTGAGATAAGGCTCAAGGGGGATGAAATTCTTGTGCCCCAGTGTCTTACTATCCACTTTGTTGGGCATCCTCCAAGCTCTGATAAACCTTTGTCGAAGTCCTTGAGCGTCATTGTCGAAGTCGAAAACCAAGTCAGGGATCAACATATCATGAGGACCATCTCTCTGGGCATATCTAAACTGCCTTAGAGCTAAACATGGGTTGTAGGTGATGCCTCCTCTAATGCCAAGTAGTGGGACATTAGGGAATTCCCCGCAACGATCAATGATGATGACATTTTCTATGGACCGAGAACACCAATGAACATCAGAATGTGTGAGAGTCATCAACCGTTGTGGCCACCTTAAACCCTGCTCATTCTTCAAAACTGATTGGGGTAGGTGAGAAATAAACCACCTTGCTAGAAGAGGAGTACAACACATGAGAACACCTCTTTTCCTTATTGTTCGTGTGTGAAATGAGTGTAGGATGTCCCCAAGCAATGTAGGTACAGGATTCCGAGATATGAAAATCTTGACAACATTCACATCTATAAGCTGATCAGGGTTGGGGAACAAGACCAACCCATAGATGAGAAGTGCTACAATCTCCTCAAAAGCTTGTAGATCTAGAGAATTCCAGCAGTCTTGTGCCTTCTCAAACAGAAATTTTGCCAAGAAACCCTTGACACCACTTCTGGTTTCCCAATGACCTTTGATATCAGATGGTTGCAAGTGTAAGGCTTGAGCAACATCTTCAGGTTTTGGTTCTCTTTCCGTACCGTTGTAGGGTAGTTGATGGAGAGTAGGAATCCTCAAGAGTTGGGAAAATTCCTCCAAAGTAGGTACTAGTTGGTAATTAGGGAATGTGAAACAATGGTGTAAGGGGTCAAAGAACTGGAAGAGAACTTTTACCATGTCTTCTTCAATGTTGGAGTTGACCAAGTTGAGAAGTCTACCATGTCTTTTAATGAAGAGATAATTCTCTGGAATCTTGGAAGTAAGCTCTTTGAGTTGAGGAGGGATTCTCACAAGGTTAACTTGAATTGTTTTCCTGCGAAGAGATTCCATGACCTAAAAAACAAGAACAAATATGAAAATCCAAACCCTTGAAATGGTTAGTGGATGCATATGATGCTTTATGATGTTCATGATGTATGCACAAGCATATGTACAAACAAGTCACACAAGTTCCTAGTTTCAGGCTTGCATGGGGTTTCATAGGTAAGTACCCTCTTGAAGTTAGTTGGCTTAACCTGTCCTATAAATAGTAACCGGATTCTAAGGAGCTCAATATCACTGGATTATTTTCTGTGTTCATTGTTTCAGTTTAGCCACTTAACTTGCGACCGAAATATTCCAAGAAAACAACCCTCAATGAGTGTAGTATCGAGTATCTACCAACTTCGGACTGCACCAAAGCCGATCATCTCACTACCCCTAAAAAAGGCCAAGATGGTCAAGTAAGGTTCTAAGAGTTCATTAGTGCTTCATGACATCACTCAGCGGCCCCGTATTCTCTTTGATTGACTCAAAGGCTATCGGTACTCACAAATATGTCGCACTAATATAGCTATTGCTTCAACCATGTCGGTATACCCCACACAGTTTCCACAACATATTGCTATTTACCTATGAATGTTTCCTAAATCCGGGTAGGGATTTTAAGCCCAAACAAGAGAACCAAATGTAAAGCAATCAAAGCAATCAAGATAAGCATGCAAAGGTGATTTAAACCCTAAGGTTACTCCACTTTTAGATATTTCCCCAGCAGAGTCGCCAGTTCTGTGATACGGTGGGAGAACTGACTTGAGATTTTGCGTTTGTGTTCGCAAATGTTTCGGTTTAGCAAGAGTCGCCACCGACTTTTTATTTTATCCTAAGGAAAGGTCAAAAAGCACAGGAAAGACCTTTGATATGTTTTCTTGGGTTCGGGGAGTAGATTATGAAAAGGGAAGGTGCAAGCACCCTTTTCATCCATGGTTATCCATGGGCTCTTAGTTACTTGTTTAGATCACTTGCTTTTGCTTTTCAATTGTTTGAAATGGTGCTTTGTGTGTAATTTTGAAAGATGTTTTGAAAAGAGGCCATTGTTGTGGCAACCATTGTAATGATTCTTGTTTGAATGTATACAAAGATGTTTTTGTCTTTTGAAAAGATTTCTATGTTTGAAAGTTTGACTTGAGAAATGTTTTGAAATTGTGTTGTGAGGTGTGTTTGAAAAATAGCAAGGATGTTTTACAAGCTTTTGATCAAGTAACTAAGAGCTATCTACCCTAATTTACTCAAAGATCTTTCTTAATGTTTTTAACCCTTTTGACAGTGTTATTTCACCATTGTATTTGGTGAACAACCTTGTGTTAGGATGTTAAACGGGACAGGTGCGGGTCATCGTATAGACCATGATAGCAATTGTGTCAAGTATTTTTGGCCAATTTTGAGGGACTTGATCATTTTATTTAGGCAACCAAGATAACGTCATCGAGGGACTATGATCTTTTGTTTTACCAAAGTACCCAACATGCATACCATGGCCCATTTTTGAAGGCAACAAGTGGATTGTAACCCTAGGGGTGCAAGTGTGTATTATGTTTGATTTTCATGTATTTTTGTCTTTGATTAGGTCAAACTATTTGTTGATTTGGATTTTTGCATACAAACCCTAATTCTCTAATCATGGCATAATTGAAAGCGTAAAGTGCAAGAATTTAAAATTCTAAGCTATTACAACATGATTATAGGGATGGGGGTACAATCTTTGAATGAGGGGTATTTGACAAGAAATATAATCCCTAGTTTACTATTACATCCAAATTGAATTCACAATGCATAAATATTTAAATGGACAAAAATAAATAAGTATATCAAATAATATGAATTATGCAAAAAGGTTTTTTGTTTACTTATGTATGTAAAAATATTTAATGTGAAAAATAAAGAAATAAATAAAAAATTTATTTTATTTGGTTAAGGGGTAAAACCCTAATTTTCTTTAAGAAAATAAATACATTATATTATTTATATATAATAAAATATATTAATATATGTAAAAATAAAATATACTTAGAAAAAATTATTTTTTTAGTATAAATAAAAATAAAAGTAAAAATTTAATATTTTGTATTTTTTTATTCTAGAGTATTTAATAAAATAAAAAGTATATATTTATATATGTATATTAATCAAATTAAATATGTACAATGTAAAATAAAATATGTACAAAAATAAAATATATTTAGGAAAATATTTTTAGTATGAATAAAAATAAAGAACAAAAATAAAAGTATAAATTATATATATATTTTTCAAGTCTTAATAAATAATGTAAAAGTATTTAAATTGTTTTTTAGGTTAGAAAAATAAAATAAAATGCAAAATAAATGTGAAAAAATTATGAAAATATTTTTGAGCATTTTTTATATTTGGAAATAAATAAACAAAATCAAAAATGAAAACAAAAATGCAAAAATATAAAAATATAAGAAATTGGGCCAAGGGGTGAAAAAATGAAAATGGGAGGTGTCAAAAGCAAGCCAGGCCAAGCCCAGCCCAAGCCAGCTTCATCTTCAACCTTCAGACTTGAAAACGCGCGCGTGCCCCTGTTCAAATACCAGATCCTGTATACGAGCTCTATTGCAAAAACACACAACATCAAACTTGTAGAGAATTTCAAGACGATTCCAACCATATAAAAAACTAATCCTAACTCTCAAAGACCAGAGAGAATTTCTCTGGCCCTAAAATATGACCTAGTTTTTTCAGCATGTTCATGGATGGAATTCTCATAGCACACTTAATATAAAGGAAAACTGAGCATATGTACAGCTTCATGGCAATGAAAACTACATTTTTTATTCACAAACCTAAGGCTAAATGTTCCTAAATAGAGAGATAGAAAGTGGATAAAAACCTGTTTCAATTGGATTCGTGTAGGGCAATGTAGTGTTTTTCAACAAGGCTTGAGATGTCTGGTAGCTTGCTTGAACTTCACTTGACCTTCTCCAATAGCTAGTTTGCCTTGAATGTTCTTGAATCAGACTATAGAACTCAACCCGCACAAGCTCAAAATGAAAATGGTGAACACTGTAAATGGAGTTACAATTGGTGTTTGGGGTTTGGGATATCTTGGGTGAGTTGAATGGAATGTGTTTGAAGCAACTTGGGGCAAAACGCACGAGCCAAATGAGCTATTGAACTCAAGTTGCAGAACATGCCCTGTTTTGCCAAAGGAATGTGATTTATGGCTATGGGGTGTTTAGAGGCTCAAGCAACCGTGTTTCTAGCTCAAAGGGGTGTGAGAAAGATGTTCAAACTATTTTCATAAGTTGGTATTGGCTGGTTTTCAAGTTCTCAAGTTTTTGACAAGTTTCTTGTTTTTGAAGTAAGAATGTGGAAGTGAAGTTACATGCCTGTACAGGCTATCAAATATGCTGGCATACTTTGCTCTTGGCCCCTCCAACTTGTGGATTTGATTTGCCCTCTGAGATATGGACCAATTCTCAAGGGATAGTGGTTTGACATAAAGCACATTATGGGAAAAATGGAAATGTGCCTTTTTCTACTTAGGGCTTAATCTTGTGTATAATGTCCAAATGGCCAAAAAAAAAAGCTTAGACTGATGGATTTGCATTTAATTATGGAGTGTGAAGTGGTTTAGAGGCCTGCAAACTAGTATAAGGCATGCTGACTTGAAAATGCAACTTGTATGAACATGAATATGCCATGGGTGAAAAGTGAGTTTTTGCCAACTTCAAGCCTTCGATTCTCTCTAACCACAAATGTGTTTGAGGAATTCTTGGATAATTTGGAAAGCTTGCAACATGCTCTATAATCCATATTTGAAATGCAACTTGATACTCCAAGTGGAACTATGTGAAAAATGGCCAAGAAGATAGGTCAAAATCCTGCCTAAACTAGGGCAAAATTTCACTAAGTTAAAAGTTTTAGGGACCCTTGTTCCAAAAATCATAACTTTAGATCCAAGCTTCTATTGAGCAAACTTTGTGATTAAAAGTTGTAGACTTTGTGGAGTACTACAACTTTCATGTTGGAGGTTTTGTTTGAATCCATTTGCATCATGGTGAAAATGTGGGGCAAAGTTAGGAAAAATTAAGAAAATTTCATAACTTAGAAAAATTCTAAGTTATGAATTTTTTTTTCATTTCAAACCCTAATTTGCAATTTTGGGTTTCTTGATGAACAAGTTTCATAATTTGACACATCTTGATGAAAAATGACCCTTGGCACTTGATTTTGACCAAAAAGTCAAAGTTTGACTTTTCAGTGTACAATCAAATTTTAATCAGTTGACTGAAAAATTTATCTGTCAATCCAATGCAATTGAGGTCTTTTGAACTTGTTGATTAGGTCAAGATGATGCCATTGAGTCCCCGAGTCTATAGTTGAGCTTAATTTGCCATTGGTTAGGTCAAAAAGTCAGAAATTGTCTTTGTATAGTCAAAACCCTAAAAATGACCATTTTGCCCTTTTGGTGATCTGATCAAATTTCTTGTGGAGTTGTGGTCCAAACTTGATCCAATGGTTCATATGATTTCATAATGTTGATGTGGGTCAAAATTCATGAGGTTTGACTGTAAATTGGCCACAGTTGACTTTTTTCCCAATACAACTGATTTCTAGGTCAACTGTCCAATTAACTGGGCAAAAATTTGATTCAAGGATTGAAACTTGGTATGGACAAACTTATGAGTCTAATATAAAGTATGAAAGTCAATTTGAGCATTGAAGGTCCAAAAATCCTTGTGCAAACTCAAACCCTAATTTAGGTCATCAGTGCAAGGAGAGGTCTTGAGCAGAGAAAACCCTAGCTTGATCTTGAGTCCAAAGAGACTTGTGATGAGAAATGTTGATAAAATGAGAGGGAAAATTTTGGGGTACAACAATATCCTATACAAGCGCAATCATGATTTCATTCTGCTCCGTTGTGTGGACAAGGTTGAAGCTGAGCAGATCATGGCTGAACTGCACAATGGTACCTATGACACTCACTCTAGCGGACATACGATGGCTAAGAAGATTCTACGGGCAGGCTATTACTGGTATACCATGGAAGCTGACTGCCATCAACATTCCCGGACTTGTCACAAATGTCAAATATATGCGGACAAGGTACATATACCTCCAGTTCCTCTCAATGTTTTAACAGCTCCTTGGCCGCTCGCTATGTGGGGAATCGACATGATTGGAGAGATCAAGCCTACATCATCAAATGGACACCGCTTCATCCTGGTGGCCATTGATTACTTCACCAAGTGGGTCGAAGCAGCTTCCTTCACATCCGTCACAAAGAATGTTGTTGCCCGGTTCATCAAGTATAACCTCATTTGCCGGTACGACATTCTCGATAGGATCATCACTGATAACGGTACAAACCTGAACAACACTATGATCACCGCCTTGTGCGAGCAGTTCCAGATTCAACATCACAATTCATCTCCCTATCGGCCAAAGATGAACGGTGCTGTCGAAGCTGCAAACAAAAATATCAAGAAGATCATTCAAAAGATGACAGTCAGCTACAAGGACTGGCATGAGATATTACCGTTTTCTCTTCACGGGTACCGTACCACGGCGCGAACATCAACTGGGGCAACACCCTATTCTTTGGTATACGACATGGAGGCTGTTTTACCTATCGAGGTTCAGATTCCCTCCTTGAGAATCATGAAGGATACTGGTTTGAGTGAAGACGATTGGATTCAGACTCGGCTTGATCAACTTAACTTGATTGATGAAAAGCGACTTACTGTTGTTTGTCATGGTCAGACGTATCAAAAACGGATGATCAAAGCTTTCAACAAGAAAGTCAGGCGCAAGATATATCAAGTCGGGGATCTTGTAATCAAGCGGATCATCTTGCCGCAAAGTGATCCCAGGGGAAAATGGACTCCTACTTACGAAGGACCATTTGTGATAAAAAACATCTTTTCTGGTGGGGCAATGATATTAACCACCATGGATGGCAACGACCTGCCGCACCCTGCGAACGCAGACATAGTCAAAAGATACTACGCATAAATGACCCGGCAGGTTGAAAACCCGAAAGGGCGACTTGGGCAAAAATGGGCATCCCGGTGAATTGAAAACTCGAGAGGGCGGTTCAGGCAAAAATTAGGGATAAAAAAAAAATTTGTACACCCGGCATGTTGAAAACTCGAAAGGGATACTTGGGCAAAAAAGGGTTTCCCGGTGGGCTGAAAACCCGAAAGGGAGGTCCAGGCAAAATTTAGGGAATTAAAGCGCATGACTATGTCTTGTTGGATCACTTTAAGGACAACCTCTTCACATACAAGCTCCGGGCTTCTGATCAACTCAATCATCTTCGGACGAAGCAACAAGTGGACAAGATATTCAGAGTTACGAAAGCTATAACAGAATGGATACCCCATGGAATTTTTTTTTACACATAGCCATCTTTCTTTGTATAAACTTTTCTCAATTTTTATGACAACGTTATCTTACTAGGATGTCTGTCTCCTTTGTACAAAATACTTACACAAAGTTATTACAAAGATACTTCGAAGTGCAGAAAACTATTAGCCTTTTCTTTTTCTTTACACTTGTGTTTTATTTGAAAACGTCCAATGATTTATTAAATGATCATATGCATTTGAATATGATCAGTGCTTACAAATAAACGAAATAGGAAAGAATAATTACTGATAGGTTGAAAGTATAGGAAAACGTCTTTAGGCTATTCCAAGAGAAATCCCCTGCAGTACATCATCTAGATCCCCAACGGAGCTAAAACCTTGAAATACATATCCCCGAAGGAGTTAAATTTCAAAATCCCCACCAAAGCTAAGTTTTCAAACTCTCAATCCCCAGCGGAGCCAAAAACTTTGAACTACAGACCCTCAGCGAAGATGAAACTTTCTTCCCCAACGGAGTCCAAAACTTCAACCTTTAAACCCCGGTGGAAAACCATCCAGTTTCCTCCAATTCCCCAGAGAGTTGTCTTAAAACCAGATAATTCCCCTGCAAGTTATCTTAGAACCTGATAATTTCCCAGCAAGCTGCTTTGAAGCCTGACAGCTAACCAAACGACAGCTTTAGATAATTCCCCAGTAGATTGACATACAACCCAAACTCTTGAACTCTCTCCATAACAGGAATGAGTTGTTCCCCACAGAGTCTCCTAAAACTCTCCACCAGTATAGCTATTCCCCACAGAGTTTTTACTACTCTCCAACAGAATAAACTTTCTCCCCGCAGAGTTATTCTTATTTCCCAGCGGATTGAAGATTCTCAATCCCCAGCCACAGTCATCAAGGTTCTCAGGACTCCCCAAGCAGGTTTCCCAAGCAGCACTCGACATTATTCTTACAACAGAATATCTATCATCTTCCAACTTCAAAGGACTTGAAGGATCCCTATATCTCCAGGAAAGTCGGGAAGGATTCTCACATCCCCACAGAAGTTATCAAAGGTTTTGAATCTCCAACAGTAGTCAAGGATTTATTTTCCCCGACAGCAGTCAAAGATTTTATTATCTCCAGCTATCAAGGATTTATTTTCCTCAGCAAGACAGCTAATCAGCTTACATACGCACACATTACATTCATATATCATAAACATTGATAAACACATATATTGCATCATACATTTCATGCAACATAACTTTGTGTTTCAGCTAACATTTTACCCTTTTCAGGATAAAATTAACAGCTATCTTTAACAAATATTCAAAGCTCAAATACAGCTTAGAGATGCTCTAGACACGGATGCTATTCTATTGCTTATTCAAATCAATGCTCAGATTCCTGTTCCAGTTTAAATTATGAAGCCCAGATTCGACCGGATAATATCTTGATCATACTGAAGCCCGAAGATCGACCGGAAAAATAATTGAATCCCCAGCAAATTACTGTGAAGCTTGGAATCGACCAGATAGCAGTACAAAGTACCATGAAGCCTGAACTCGACCAGATAGTGATACACCTTAAATTCAAGTTGTGAAGCCCGGATTCGACCAGATAGTATCTTGATATCTCCAAATACCGTGAATCCTGGACACGACCAGATAATGGTAAAAGACACTGAAGCCTGGACTCGACCAGATATCAGTTTAAGACACTGCGAAGCTTGGATTTCGACCAAATAGCAGTTTACTTGGCTAATTACTAAGAAGCCCGAAATCGACCGAATATTAGTGTGCCTTAAATTCAAGTTGAAGCCCGGAGGCGACCGGATAACAACTTAATTCCTTCTAAATCCTGGAGTACGACCAAATAAGAATTGAGAAATTGTGAAGCCTGGAGAACGACCAGATAGCAAGTTTAATCTCATCCCCCCAGTAAGTCACTGTGAAGCCTGGAATCGACCAGATAGCAGTCAGTCTTATTTTCCTCAACAAACACTGTAAACATGGAGCACGACCAGATAGCAGTTCATTTTCACCTCTTCAACCAAGAGATGATTCCCCAGTAGAATAACGGATGACTTAAGCTCCTAAAATTCTATTTCTACCACGACAAGGACCAGCATTCCCTGGCGTAGTCCTCCTCAACAACAGGTATACGGGATCTAGCAAAGGAATTTCTTATGCGATCGACACGTTTTTGGATGGAATCTTTAAGCCCATCTCCAACAAGATTCTATCAACCTATCCAAATGGCATCTTTAAGCCCATTCCCTCAACTACATTTTGACGAGTGCAAATTTACGGGCACTCTAGTGTCCAATCATCTTTTACCTTCTAGTCACGAACGACAAACTCGCCAATCTAACTCTTCAGGTTCAAGAAGATTGAACAGGGGAAACTGTTGTACCCTAAAATTTGCCCTCTCATTTTATCAATATTTCCCCTCACAAGACTCTTTGGACTCAAGACCAGATTAGGGTTTGCTCTGCTCAAGACCTCTCCTTGCACTGTTGACTTGAAATTAGGGTTTGAGTTTGCACAAGGATTTTTGGACTTCCAATGCCTCATGTGACTTTCATACTTCATGTTGGACCTATAAGATTGTTCATACCAAGATTCAAGCCTTGAATCAAATTTTTGCCCAGTCAATTGGACAGTTGACCTAAAAATCAATTGTATTGGGGAAAAAGTCAACTGTGGCCAATTTACAGTCAAACCTCATAATTTTTTATCCACATCAACATTATAGACTCATATGGACCATTTTATCAAGTTTGGACCATAATTCCTCAAGAAATTTGATCAGATCATCAAAAGGGCAAAATGGTCATTTTTAGGGTTTTGACTGCAGAAGGGCAATTTCTGATTTTTAACCTAGCCAATGGCAAATTGGGTTCAAGCATGGATTCAAGGACTCAATGGCATCATCTTGACCTGCTCACAAGGTTCAAAAGATCTCAAAAGCATTGGATTGACAGATGAATTTTCCAGTCAACTGATCAAAAATCAACTGTACACTGAAAAGTCAAACTTTGACTTTTTGGTCAAAATCAAGTGCCAAGGGTCATTTTTCATCAATATGTGTCAAAACATGAAACTTGTTCACCGAGAAACCTAATTTTGAAAATTAGGGTTTAAAATGGAAAATTTTCATAACTTAGAAATTTTCTAAGTTATGAAAATTTCTTATTTTTCCCCAACTTTTCCCAACTTTTTCACCATGATGCATTTGGATTCAAAGAAAACCTCCAACATGAAAGTTGTAGTCCTCCACAAAATATACAACTTTTATTCACAAAGTTTTCCCAAAAGAGGCTTGGATCTCAAGTTATGATTTTGTGAACAAGGGTCCATGAAACTTTTAACTTAGTGAAATTTTGCCCTAGTTTAGGCAGGATTTTGCCCTATCTTCATGGCAACTTTTCACCTAGTTCCAAGTGGAATCTCAAAATTCATTTTAAAGATGGATTGTATAGCATGTTACAAGCTTTCCAAAATGTCCAAAAACTCTCCAAAATCATTTGTGGTTAGGGAGAATTGAAAGTTTGAAAATGGCAAATCATCACTTGTCAAAGGCATTTTGCACATTGCTATAACTTGCAATTCTCTCCAAAGCATGCTTGTACTTGGTTTACAGGTTCTAATCTCTTCTACACTCATAAATTAAATGCAACTACATTGGTTAGAGGCTTTATTCTGAGCTTTAGAACATTACACATTGAATTAATCCATTTTTGGCAAAAAGATAACAATGCCATTTCCATAAAGTTCACTTTATGCAATTTTGTTTCTCTTGAGCTGTGAACCCAATCTTTTGCAGCAAACCAACTCAACAAATATCAGGAAAAAGTATACCAACCATGTTCAGGCTTTGAGCTAGCTAGTACAGCATTTGGCATTGTCAACTCACCTTTTACTTCAAAAACAAGAAAGCTTGCAAAAGTGAGATAACTTTGGAATCTGATAAGAGCAAGCTTTGTTTGTATTCATTTAAAACAAGTTTAACACAATATACCAAGTCAAAAACACGAGTTAATAAGTTCTCAAACCCTCTAAAACACCAAAACACCAACTTCTGCCCAAAATAGGGCAAGTTCTGCAAATCACAAGCCAAAACCAATTCCACTCGTGCGTTGTCCCAAATCACTTCAAACACATTCTAAACAATACATCTAAGTTGTCCAGACCATTATCAAGCCACTGTAACTCCATTTTCACACTTCACCATTTTTACTTTGAAGCTTTGCAGGTTGAGTTCTACAAGCACATTCAGACCATTTCAAAGCAAGCCAAGCATTGGGGAAGGTTGAGTGAACTTCAGGCAAGCTAACACGACCTTCAGGCCTCATCAAAAACCCCTACATTTCCATATCTAAACTTGACTGAAACAAGTATTTTCTAAACTTCTATCTCCTTATTTAGGAATCATTAGGCTTAGGTTTGTGAAGCAAAAATGTAGCCCTTAATGTCCTTGAACTGTACATATGCATATAATTCATTTATGTTAACTGAGCTAGGAGTATTTGATAGTTAAAGTTACTAAAAAAACTAGATCAAGATTTAGGGCCATTGAAATTCTCTCTGGTCTTTGAGAGTTAGATCAAGTTTTTTACATGGTTAGAATCGTGTGATCATGAGCTATAACTTTCATGTTGCAAGTTTTTGTTTTTGAGCACGTATGCAGGAGTTACCAATTTGAACATGGCGCGCGCGTGTTTCTGTTCCAAGGACAGGGACAAAGTGGAAATGTGCTGGGCTTGGCTTGTTTCTCCTATTGGTACCCCCTGTTTACTTCCTACACCCCCTTGGCCCATTGTTTTTATTTTTTCATATTTTCCATTTCTATTTTCATTTTCTGACTTTATTTATTTTTCTTGAACACTAAAAATCATCAAAAATATTTTCTTAATTTTTACATTTTTATTTTATTATTTTTATTATTTTTTATGACAAAAAATAGTTTATTAGGTTAAATATAATTTATTTTCTTGAATAAACTTATGAATAATATAAAAATATTATACATTTTATTTTTATACACTTAAATAATATTATCTCACACATTTTAATTTTTTAACACTTTTGTATATATTTTTATTTATTTTCTTGTACATAAATGAATAAATAAATAATAATAGAAATATATTTTCTTTTAAATCAAAAATAGGGTTTCCACCCTTTTCAAAAAAATAATCATTTTTATTTTCTTACTTTTTTAGGCCATAAATAATTTATTTTACATACATAAAATAAATACAAAAAGCATTTTGCATATTTATATTTAATTGCACATTTAATGACTTGTTTATTTATTTATTTGTAAAATAAATTCAATATGGTTGTAATAGTTTTTAGGGTTTATTTTTTAGCAATATCCCCTTATTCAAACTTGTATCACCCTCCCCATAATAATGTTGTAATAGTCTTAGATTTACTTTTACGCATTTTATTGCTTTTATATGCATGCTTAGTAAATTAGGGTTTGTATGATAAAAAAAAAATCAAAACAAATAGCATGACTAAAAAACAAGACAAAAATGCATGAAAATAACAACAAAATACACACAAGCATCCCTAGGGTTTCATCCACTTGTTGCCTTTAAAATGGCCATGGTATGCATGCTAGGTATCTTGGCAAATCAAAACAAAACAAAAGATCATAGTCCCTCGATGACGCTATCTTGGTTGCCTATACAAAAATGATCTAGTCCCTCAAAAAAAAGCTTGCTAAGATACTTAGCACCATTGCTATCATGGTCATACAATGACCCGCGCCCGTCCCGTTTAACATCCAAATACAAGGTTGTTTACCAAATACAATGGTAAAACAACAATGTCAAAGGGTTAAAAATGTGTAGGAAAGATCTTTGAGTAGGGTATACAACTCCTAGTTACTCGATCAACTTGCAAAACCATCCTTTCTATTTTCAAACTATCACACAAATTTAAAACAATTTCCCAAAACAAACTTTCAAACATTGAAATATTTTTCAAAAGACAAACACCTTTGTATACATTCAAACAAGAATCATTACAAAGGTTTCCTAGACAAAGGCCTCTTTTCAAAATACTTTCAAAACCACACACAAAAGCACCATTTCAAACAATTGAAAAGCAAAAGCAAGTGATCTAAACAAGTAACTAAGAGCCCATGGAAAACCATGGATGAAAAGGGTGCTAGCACCTTACCTTTTCATAATCTACCCCCCGAACCCAAGAAAACATCTCAAAGGACTTTCCTGTGCTTTTTGACCTTTCCTTTGGATAAAATAAAAAGTCGGTGGCGACTCTTGCTAAACCGAAACATTTGCGAACACAAACACAAAACCTCAAGTCAGTTCTCCCACCGTATCACACCTGGGTACACCAAGTTCTGAGGTTGAGGGGTTCAGAAGCTATAGCGTAGCTGGGAACCTAGAAGTTCATATATCTCTGGCAAGTTAGAAATTCTGGTTGTTTGAGAGAGTGAAGTGATTATGCTATTAGGTGAGGATATCTAGAAGTTCTGATCTAGGAGTATCGTCTGACAGATAAATGGGTAAAAATGTCAATAAATAAACCTAAAATGATCCTTCTGGGGTTAGAACCCAGGACCCTTAGCTCTATTGCCTTATGCACATGCTTTCTACCACTGGGGTGGTTGTACATCCGGTATCAGAAGCAAAAGCATAAACATATAACATAAAATAAGTTCTGATGATGAGCTTCATCTCTTTCTCCATGCTAATCAGAACATCTGCAACTTAGTCATTTCTCAATAAAATAGAAAACACAAATATAGCAATTATGGCAGGTTTCCATCATGGTTTCAGAAGCATAAAAAAAGTCAAGACTATAAATCAGAAACAAGCATGTATCTGCTAGTCCTAGTCTCCTTAAGAAGTTCTGAACTTATGTTCTTCCTATTTAGGAAGGCAAATACATGAAACCTCAGAATATGTACAACATCAGAATCAGGATGTCTACATTGTATTTTGAACATGCAAGTCTAACAATGCTTAAGTGATATGATGAGAGTCAACAGAAACTTACCTTGCAGCTAGAAAAGTGTTCTAACTACTTGTAACGTTCTGATCAACTTCCTTACGTGTTCAGCAGACTAGAACAACCTTTAACTTGGGTTATGAATGGATGGAAAATTCTGGAACAGCCAAGAAGTAAAGTGCTGACTTTTTGAGGTGGAGACTGATGGGGAATGTGTTACAGTCTGAAAATAGAAGTTAGGATAGTTGTTAAGTGTATATCAAAACTTTTATGGATGATTTGGTCAAGAAACACTTGCGGGAAATTGGAGTTTGAAAACAAGAATAAAAAACTAGCAGGTTTTGTATTTGTGTTTGCAGTTTCGGATTCCTGGAAATTTTAGCATGGTTTCAAGGCTTTTTTATTTTCAATTTTTCTCGGCCCCCTTCACAGTTGCAAATGAAGTTCAATTTATAGGCAAGAACTTTGTAGCTTGGAGAAGTCAAAAGTACCAACATCATGCTAGTGTGCTGGTTTGTTCTTGAAGCAAGATAAAAAGTATGGTGGTTAGCAGCTTTTAGCCGTGCCAAAGCTGGATTTGTAGGCATGAATTAAGGAAAAGTAACCTCAGAGGCAAAAGCAAAGCATTGGCCCAACATACTTTTGTACAAGAGTTTGCTTTTTTCAAGGAAAACAATGTACTTCTATGTCACACGTGGGGAAATCCTTTGGATAAAAACTCAAAAGTGGTTGTGAGCATTAAATGATGATGAGATTTATCAAACCAAAAATCCTTCAATATGAGATTATGCATCATAGCTTAATTCTGGATCAAAATTTCAGCATCAGTGCAACTTATAACCAACATCCAACTTCTGATCCTTTAATCTCTTTGCTCCAGCATGTTCTGAGTGAGTTCTCAGACTATCCCAAAAGTTTGTAACACACTTTGTAAATCCTCTTTGAATTTCTCTTGCCACTTCTGACTGAACCTATGTGAAAACTGGCCCAGAAGTTCTAACCAAGTCCTGTTTTGGAAAGGTCCAGAATTTGTTGGAAGCTTCAGTTTCATGGACGTGACTTTGAAGATGTATAACTTGAAATCCAAGCATTTCTAGAAGAAGTTTTGTTCTGCAATATTTTAGGTCTTATTGAGATCTAAAACTCTTGTGTTATAAGTTCTTGCAGAATCAGCTTGCATCATAGTGAAAATCTGGCCAGAAGTTCTGAGCTTGTCATATTTCTTAAACACTTAGAAAAATTCTAAGTATTTAGAATTTTGACTTTTCCAAAGTAATTTTGACTTTTTAATTTCTTGATGAAGCAGACTTCATATTTCAACATGTCTTGATAAAATATGATCCTTGAAACTTGATTTTTATCCAAAAGTCAAAGTTTGATTTTTCAGCATGCAATTGACCATTTTGCCCTTGTGAACGACTTTCTTGGAAAATTTGTAATTCAAGGCTTAGAATTGGATGGAAGCAAACCTGATGGTCCAAGATGATCCTTTGAGAAATGAGAGGGAAAATTTTAGGGTACAACAGCTTCCCCTGTTCAATCTTCTTACGCTTGAAAAGTTAGATTGGCGAATCAACCATTCGTGACTTGAAGGTGGAAGATGATTGAACACTAGAGTGCCCAGAAATTTGCACTCGATGATGTGGTGGTTGATTGTGTAGGGAATGGGCTTAAAAGATGCCATTCGAAGGTGATTGTATCTGGACTGCATTTAAGTGACAGAATGACATCCGAATCTGGATCGTATATGAACTGTACTTGAATGAGTGACAGAATGACAACCGAATCTGGATCGTATCTGGACTATATTTGAATGATTGACATAATGACATCCAAATATGGATCGTATATGGACTGTATTTTAATGAGTGACAAAATGACATCCGAATCTGGATCGTATCTAGACTGTATTTGAATGAGTGACAGAATGACATCTGAATCTGGATCGTATCTGGATTGTATTTGAATGAGTGACAGAATGACATCCGAATCTGGATTGTATCTGGACTGTATTTGAATGAGTACAGAATGACATCCGAATCTGGATCATATCTTGATCATATCTGGACTTTATTTGAAAGGAATCTGGAGTAAGTATCAGAATGTAAGCCATATCTGGATCGCATCTGAACTGTTTCTAGAAGAGAATCTGGAGTAAATATCAGAATGTCAGCCATATCTGGATCACATTTGTACTGTTTCTAGAAGAGAATCTGGAGTAAGTATCAGAATGTCAGCCATATCTGGATCGCATCTGCACTGTTTCTATAAGAGAATATGGAGTAAGTATCAGAATGTCAGCCATATCTGGATCGCATCTAAACTGTTTCTAGAAGAGAATCTGGAGTAAATATCAGAATGTCAGCCATATCTGGATTGCATCTGCACTGTTTCTAGAAGAGAATCTCAACAAGATGATGAACGAATCTTGGATGATTTCTACTCCAAAAAGATGATGAAGGAATCTTGGACGATTACTACCTCAGTAGGATGATGAAGGAATCTTGGGCGATTACTACCTCAGAAGGATGATGAAGGAATCTGAGACGATTACTACCTCAACGGATGATGAAGGAATCTGTTGACTGATCTTTCCTGAAAAGGTAAAGAGTTAGTTAAATGTAATGCCATGATGTATGAATTGCGTAATGATGTTCTCAAAATAAATGAGATTGTGTCGTATGCACTTGTCATGTATGTAATATGATGCATGAAAGGTGAAATGTTATTTGAAGTGTATCTTCATCTGGGAAAATAAATCCTTGATAAATGCTGTGGAATCATTAAATCCTGGACTGTCGTTTAAGAGTAGGTGTGTCTTCAAACTTTGCTTAGAGTGTTTCCTCCGGGGATTCCTGTTTTGTTATTTGAGGAGAATTCTGCCGGGGAATGTTGAAGACTCTGTGGAGAGTGTTGATTCCTGCTTGGGGAAAAGAGTTCAGGAGTCTTGGTTGTCCGTTGCTCTACCGGGGAGTTATCTTGGGGAAGATTTAAGTTAACTTTTATCTGGTCGTATTCCAGGCTTCACAGTAACTTGCTGGGGATTGTAGAGTAGTCTACTGGGGAAGAGGAGTTGTGGTCCTCTGATTTGTAGTAGTCGGAGAGGCAAACTCAAGCTGGGGAATCCTGCTGTTTGTTGGGGAAATAAACCCTGTTGCTGGTCTGTTGGAGAGGTGGCGGCTTCACTGGCAGAAATCCTCGAGGATTCTTAAGGTCGACTCAGCTGGTGAGAAGTTTTCAGAGATTGAAACTCTGGCTGGGAGTCATCCTATGAGAAGGATTTTGGGGAGATTTGTTACTACCCCTAGTAGCAAGTGTTTGTGGCATTGCCAAGAACTAATTGACTGTATGTAACCCTTTATTGGGATTTGCGTTCAATTCCCCAAGTGAATTAGATGGAGACCTGCCCTTGGTTATTCAACACTTCTTGAGAGATTTCTTAGAATCTTGACTGGACTGCCCCAGGTGTGCTGGATAGTGACATGTCATGCCCCCTTGTTGATAGGAGATTTTTCATTGGAAATGCCATCCCACTTGAAGTGATTGTGTTCACTGAGTGAGCTTTCGTTCATCGGATATTCGTTGTGTGAATTTCTCCGCTGTCAAACAAATAGCCATATGCAAACAACGATATTCAAATAATACAAAGTGTATGCTTGTCTTGAAGTTTTGAAAATGCGTTTTAGCAAGTAAAGAAATTTTGTAAGAAAAGTTCAACTCGGGATTTTGAGTAAAGCCTTACAGGAGTCAGGATACCTTCGGTAACAGTATGCTTTCGAACTAACCCATGCTTCAATTAGGATTTTTGAAAGGTTGTAACGTGTATTTGTACCCGCCCGTTCTTCGTGATGTTCTTCATTCCTAAACTCAGCTAATTGTGCATTTGAAATCCAATTGAGTCTAGAATGACGTTATGGTGATGATTCAGACAAGTTTAGTTTGTTGGAAAGCAGTTATTTTTCGCAACATTTTTCATGTTGTTGAGGATTTGTAGTGACCTCTTTCTTTTGTTATCCCTAATTTTGCCTGACTGTTCTTGTTTTGAGATTACGGTCAGCGGGATGCCCCAGCTTTCTTTAAGTTTCCTTCGTAGGTTTTGACTTATTGGGCTTTTATTTTCGAGAGATAATGACTGCCTATTTGGTAGGTGTGATACGGTGGGAGAACTGACTAGAGGTTTGCGTTTGTATTCGCAAATGTTGCGGTTAGCAAGAGTCGCCACCGACTTTTTATTTTATCCTAAGGAAAGGTTAAAAAGCACAGAAAAAACCTTTTGAGATGTTTTCTTGGGTTCGGGGAGTAGATTATAGAAAGGGAAGGTATTAGCACCCTTTCTATCCATGGTTATCCATGGGCTCTTAGTTACTTGCTTAGATCACTTGCCTTTTGTTTTCAATTGTTTGAAATGGTGCTTGAGTGTGTGGGTTTGAAAATATTTTGAAAATGTTTTGAAAAGATGCCAATGTGGTGGCAACCTTTGTAATGATCCATGTGGGGATGTATACAAAGATGTATGTCTTTTGAAAAGGTTTTCATTTGTTTTTGAAAGTTGTTTTGAAAGTGTAGTGGATTGTGGTTTTTGAAAAGAAGGCAAGTGTTTTGTTTTGCAAGTTGATTCAAGTAACTAAGAGGTTATCTACTCCTAAATTTCTCAAAAGATTATTGCTATACTTTAACCCTTTTAACAAGTTTGCACCACCATTGTATTTGGTGGGCAACCTTGTGTTAGGATGTGAAAGGGACAGGCGCGGGTCATCGTTTAGACCATAATTGTAACGACGTTAAATGTCTTTGGGCAATTTCTCTAAGGGACTTGATCATTTGTTTTGTTTGTTTTGAAAAGTTTTATCGAGGGACTATGATCATTCAAACTGTTTGCTTTGCCCAAAGATGTTCAACATACAATATGGCCCATTTATTTGAAGGCAACAAGTGGAATACCCTAGGGGGTGCAAGTGTGATTTGTGTGTTCATTTTCATGCTTGCTTATCTTGTATTAGGTCAAACTATTTTTTCATCGTTTTTTCGCATACAAACCCTAATTCTAGCATGTTATTATTAGAAAGCAATAAAGTGCGAAATTAAAATTACTAAGCTATTACACAACCAAATATGGGAAGGGGGGTACAAATGTTCAAATGGGGATATTGACAAGAATTTAAATCTAAATTGTTACATCAATTGGATATTTGCATAGTAAATAAATTGCATAATTTAAATGTAAATTAAATAAATATGTGAAATGTAAAAAGAAAGTTTTTATGTGTATGAGAAAATATTATTTATGTAAAAGGAAAAAAGAGAATAAAAATGTATTTATTTTTTAGTATTTTGAACTTAGGGTGAAAAAACCCTAATTTTTAAATAAAAGGTATTATTATCTAATTTAATTCTACTATTTATTTATTATTCATAAAAAAAATAAAATAAAATGAAGTGTATTGTGAAAAAGGTATTTTTTGTATCAAATATTAAATAAAAATGAAAAAATCAAATATTTTTATATTTTTGTCTTAAATATATTAATAATCATATATATATATGTTTTATTAAACCCTAGATATGTATTATACAAAAATAAATATTTATTTAACATTTTAATAAAATAAATAAAAGAGTATTTTTTGTGTGAAATATTTTCAGAAAGTAAATAAAAATAAAAAGTGTATTTACATTATTTTTACATTTATTCTAATAATCAAATATATATATTTATGTACAAACTAAGAAAATAAACAAATAAATATGCAATAAAATGCAAAAAATGATGGAAAAAATATTTTTAATTTTTAAATGACATGAGAAAAAATAAACAAAGTCAGCCAAAAAAGAAAAAGTCAAAAATGTTAAAAAATGAGCAAATGGGCTCAGGGGGGTGTAAACATGAAAATGGGGTGCAAAAAGAAAACAAAATCCAGGCCCAGCCCAGACCACTCCTTCTTCAACCTCTGTACAGCCTCCTTCAAGCTAAAACACGCGTTTTTTATCTCTGGATTCCTGGCTTTTTAGCAAAAACTCATAACATGAAAAATGTAGAGCATGAAGAGACGGTTTCAACCATATAAAGAACATGTCCTATCTCTCTAAGATGAGGGAGAATTTCTCTCCCCCTCTTTCCTGACCTAATTTTTCTACCATTTTCAGAGCTCAAATTCTCTCTACTCAGGCAAAAGAAATGAAAAGTAAAGCTATGTACATGTTCAGGGCTATGAGTAGGACCTTGTTTCTTCACAAACTTAAGACTAAAGATGCCTAATAAGAGAGATACGAATTCAAACTTTTACCTGTGCAGTTGAACTTCTATGTGGAGAATGAGAGACTTTCAGTGCAATGTAATGATTGGAAAAGCTTCCTTGAGGTCCAGGGATGCTTTTTCAATGCTCACTTTGTCTTGAACCTTCTTGTATCAAGCTATAGAACTTCACCTGCAAGTCAAAGATGTGAAAATGGTGGAAGTGGTTAGAGCAACTACAGATCGTGCCTTAGCTTCTGGATAGCTTGCATATGTTGTAAGGAAGGTAGAGGAACAGGTTTGGACAGAAATGCTTGAAGGGATTGAGAGATTGCACTCAAACTGCAGGGGCACCCCTGTTTGTGCAGTTTGAGGATGATTCTGAGATGGAGGGTGTTTGAAAGGGAAATGGCTCGTGCAAAAGCTTGAATGTGGTCTATGGAATGTGTTTGATATCTTTTGTGCTGTGTTCTTTTGCTGATATGAGAGATAGCATATGTTATGGACCTTTCTTCACACTTAAGCTACTAAAAGCAAATTGGTGTTCTAGGTCAGTATAGGACCCCCTAATGTGCTGCATCAACTCCTCTTGATCAGTGTGTTATGCCCATAATCTTGTGCTAAGCAGATCTTCTATGTACTTGTTTGATTTACCAATTGACATAAAGCTAAACTTTTCAAAAATGGAAATTCCACTTTATCTAGTTTAGGATTAAACCATTATGCAATGTTAGAACACAAAGAACATGACCTTAACACATTGAATATGCATTAAATTATTGAGTATGAAATGGTTCAAGGACCTGTAATCAAGTATAAAGCAAACTGATTTCAAATTGGCAAGGTTATGAACATGTCTTGATGAAGAACAAAAGTGAATTTTTGCCAACTTGTGAAATTCGAATCTCTTAAGTTATGAGGTTGTTTGATGAGTTCTTGGACATTTTGGAAAGCTTGGAATGTGTACTACAATCCATCTTTGAAATGAAAATCAAAATTCCAATTGGAAGGGTATGAAAAGTGGCCTTGAAGTAGGGTAGAAAACCTTGTCAAAATAGGTCAAATTTCACTAAGTTAAAAGATGGTTTGGTGCCCTTATTCAAAAAATCATAACTTGAGATACAAGCTTCAAATGAGAAAACTTTGTGAATCAAAGTTGTAGATTATGCAACAAGCTACAACTTTCATGTTTTGACTTTTGTTTGAATCCAAATGGATCATGGTGAAAAGATGGGGCAAAGTTGGGAAAAAATTAGGGTTTTTCATAACTTAGAAAAATTCTAAGTTATGAAAAATTCCACTTTCAAACCCTAATTTGCATTTTGTGATTTCTTGGTGAACAAGTTTCATGATTTGGCATGTTTTGATGAAAAATGAATCTTGACTCTTGATTTTGACCAAAAAGTCAAAGTTTGACTTTTCAGTATACAGTCAAAATTGATCAATTGACTGGGAAATTCAACTGTCAATCTTGTGTACTTGGGATCTTTTGAGCTTGATGAACATGTCAAGATAATTCCATGGGGTCCTTGAGTCCATAGGTGAACTTGGTTTGCCATTGGCTAGGTCAAACAGTCAAAAATTGCCTTTGTGCAGTCAAAACCCTAAAAATGACCATTTTGCCCTTTTGGTGATCTGATCAAATTTCTTGTGGAATTGTGATCCAAACTTGATCAAATGGTTCATATGAATTCAAAATGTTGATGTGGATCAAATTTCATGAGGTTTGACTGTCAATTGGCCACAGTTGACTTTTTCCCCAATACAGCTGATTTCTAGGTCAACTGTCCAATTGACTGGGTAAAACTTGGAATCAAGACCTGAAACTTGGTATGGGTAAACTTGGGAGTCCAATATGAAGCATGAAAGTCATTTTAGGCATTTTAGGTCAAAACATCTTTGTGCAAGCACAAACCCTAATTTGAGTCCACAGTGCAAGGAGAAGTCTTGAGCAGAGGAAACCCTAATTGTATCTTGATCTTTAAATGTTTTGTGATGAGAAAATGTTGAGGAAATGGGAGGGCAAATTTTGGGGTACAACAGTTGCCCCTGTTCAATCTTCTTGGACCTGAAGAGTTAGATTGGCAAGTTTGCCTTTCGTGACTCGAGGGTAAAAGGAGATTGGACACTAGAGTGCCCGGAAATTTGCACTCGCATGTTGAAGTATCAACAACGTGGTGTCGGGAATGGGCTTATAGATGCCATTTGGGAGAGATGGTGGATAGGGAGATGGGCTTTGTAGATGCCATCTGGAAAAGTGACAGCACTTTGTCGGGAATGGGCTTATAGATGCCATTTGGAAGTGTTGATCGCATAAGAGATTCCTTAGCGAGAACTTGTGTATTTAAGAAAGACATATGTTTTCCTGGCTTGTTACAGGTGTTTGATCTTTAGTCTCCTTATGCAGATATGCCCTGGCTAGATACAGGTATTGAATCTGCAATCGGTTGCTCACAAATGTGCCCTGGCTGGATACAGGAGTCGAGTCTGGAAATGGTCGTCAAATAGATGTGCCCTGGCTGGATACAGGAATCGAATCTTCGAACCCTTCAGACGTGCCCTGGATAGATACAGGAGTCGAGTCTGGAAATGTGGTCAACAGATATGCCCTGGCTGGATACAGGAATCGAATATGGAAATGTGGTCAACAGATATGCCCTGGCTGGATACAGGAATCGAATCTGGAAATGTTGTAGTTGATAGATGTGCCCTGGTTGGATACATGAGTCGAATCTTTGAACCCTTCAGACGTGCCCTGGCTAGATACAGGAATCGAGTCTGGAAACTGATCACTCTCAGATGTGCCCTGGCTAGATACAGGTATCGAATCTGGAATTGTGATAGTTGAAGGTAGTCGTTTTTGAGATTGTCTTTTTTTCTGAAAAGGCAAAGACGTAAGCTGTATGCAATGTCATGATGTATGATATGCATGATGTCATGATGTTCAACATTTGATGTTGTATGTGTTTCATCATGTATGTAAGCAAGATGTATGAAAATGTGAAATGTTTATGAGTGTAATTTCATCTTAGGAAAATAAATCCTTGACGAATGGCCGGGAAGCTGCTTTGCGGAAAAGATACTTGGCCGAAGTTCTGATGAGAGGCCTGCTGAGGACTTTAACGATGGATTCCGCTGAGGATAATGATGATAAACTCCGCTGGGGAAACCTCAAAGATAAACTCTGCTTGGGAATACAAAAGATAGACTTCGCTGGGGATTGAAGGAACTTTTGCCGAGAACGGTCTTCCGTGGCTTTTAGCTGAGGATAACCCAGTTATAAGTCCTTGTGAGGAAATAACTCTAAATAAAACTTGGGCGAGACGTTCGTACTTCGCCGGGGATAAGCTCGCAGAATCTACTGGGGATGATCTTTTAAGACCTGCCGGGGAAGGTTGTGTCTTTTTCAGGATCGACGGGGAATCGACTCCTGCTTGGGGAAAGTGCTGCTGAACCTTGTTTTACTCCGCGGGGAGTTAAGATGATTTGGCCACATTTTCAGTTGATCCTACCTTGGTGCCTTGGCGGACAAAACAACTAGACTGCATTAGACAACTCCACATTGCCCCTGTCTTTGATGTCACTTGTAATTAATCTCTTGTTTTATGTGCAAATATTTATGAGTCAGCAATTTAATGTCAAATGCATATATCAAAAATAAACATTGGACGTTCTTCGCAAGACAAAACAGAAAAAAAGAAGACAATGGTAATTTGTATGGACAAGTGAATTTGTATTGATTTAAACTTTGCCTGTGAATAGGCGTTTTTGTACAAGAGGCTGACATCCTAGTAAGAGGACATCGCCAAAAGTATAGAATTTACAATTTGAAAAAGAAAACAAAACAGCTATGTAAACAATCCCACTGGGTTCCAACTCTGCTATTGCCTTTATGTCTTCGAATGTCTCATCGCTTTGCTGCTTAGTTGAAGATGAAGCCGATTGATCAATGCCGAAATCTGGAGCCAGATAGTTGATGCCGAATTCCGGACGCGAAGTGGTCCAATGAGACATAGTGTTACGCTTTTATCCCTAACTTTTGCCTGGACCGCCCTTTTGGGTTTTCGGTCCACCGGGATACCCATTTTTGTCCAAGCCGCCCTTTCAGGTTTTCGACTTGCCGGGTGTACAGATTTTTTCATTTCATCCCTTATTTTTGCCCGAACCCTTTGGTTCGCCGGGAAGCCCTTATTTTTGCCTAGGTATGTCAACCTAGCGGGTCTTTTATTTATGCGTAGTATTTTTTCACTATGTCTGCATTGGCAGGGTGAGGAAGGTCGTCACCATCCATGGTGGTTAGGATCATGGCTCCTCCTGAGAACACACGCTTAACCACAAATGGCCCTTCGTAAGTAGGGGTCCATTTGCCCCGGGGATCACTTTGAGGAAGGATGATGCGTTTGATTACCAGGTCCCCAACTTGATACTCTTGCGGTCTGACTTTCTTGTTAAATGCCCTGATCATCCGTTTCTGATACGTTTGACCGTGACAGATAGCAGTGAGCCTCTTTTCGTCAATCAGATTTAGTTGATCAAGTCGAGTCTGGATCCAATCATCTTCATTCAAGTCTGCATCCTTCATTATCTGAAGAGAGGGTATCTGGATTTCAATCGGCAAGACTGCCTCCATGCCGTAGACCAAGGAGAAAGGAGTTGCCCCGGTTGATGTCCTTGCTGAGGTGCGGTACCCATGAAGAGCGAATGGTAACATCTCGTGCCAATCTTTATAGGTCACTGTCATCTTCTGCACAATTTTCTTGATATTTTTATTGGCTGCCTCTACAGCCCCGTTCATCTTCGGCCGATAGGGGGAAGAATTGTGGTGCTGTATCTTGAATTGTTCACAGAGTTCAGTGATCATTTTGTTATTGAGATTGGTACCGTTGTCCGTAATGATTCTTTCCGGGACACCGTACCGACATATCAGATTATGCCGGATGAAACGCGCCACGATGCTCTTGGTTACCGTGGCATATGAAGCTGCCTCAACCCATTTCGTGAAGTAATCGATCGCCACCAAGATGAAACGATGCCCATTGGATGCCGTTGGTCGGATCTCACCGATCATATCGATGCCCCACATTGCGAAAGGCCAAGGTGCCGTCAGGACATTCAAAGGAACCGGAGGGATATGCACCTTGTCAGCATAGATTTGGCATTTATGACAAGTTCGGGAGTGTTGGTAACAATCGGCTTCCATCGTGGACCAGAAATATCCTGCCCGAAGGATTTTCTTAGCCATGGTGTGTCCACTGGAATGGGTCCCAAATGTACCTTCGTGCAGTTCCATCATGATTTTCTCTGCTTCAACCTTATCCACACAACGTAACAGAGTTGAATCATGATTCCGTTTGTAGAGAATGCCGTTGCTGAGGAAGAATTTTGCAGCAAATCTCCTCATGAACTTCTTATCATTGACAGATGCACCTTCGGGATATTCCTGGGCTTCCAAGTACCTCTTCACCTCGTGATACCAGGGTTTTTCAGTCACCTTCTCGGCCTCGAGCTCGCAGCAGTATGCCGGTTCATCCAACTTCCAGATTATGATTTGGGGAGCCTCATTGTCCCATTTAACTTTGAACATCGAAGACATCGTGGCTAGTGCGTCCGCTAGCTGATTCTCTTCTCTGGGGAAATGCTCAAAAGTTATCTCTTCAAAGTGAGGGAGCAAGGTTGACACATACTCCTTGTAAGGAATAAGATTCGGGTGTTTCGTATCCCACTCGCCTTTGATCTGATTGATCACGAGAGCGGAATCTCCGAAGACACTTAGAAACTTGATCCTTAAATCGATCGCAGCTTGTAAACCCATGATACATGCCTCATATTCTGCCATGTTGTTGGTGCAGCTGAAACATAATCGGGCGGTGAGTGGAGTATGAGTCCCCTTGGGAGATATGATTATAGCGCCGACGCCGTTACCCAAAGCATTGGAGGCTCCGTCAAAATGCATAGACCATCGGGATCCTTCCTCAGGTCCTTCATCCGGTCCAGGTACTTCACAGTCAGTTACCACCATGATGTCTTCGTCCGGAAAATCAAAGTTCAATGATTGATAGTCGTCCACAGGTTGGTGTGCCAAATGATCAGCCAGTACACTTCCCTTAATTGCTTTCTGAGTTGTATACTGGATATCATATTCTGTTAAGATCATTTGCCATCTCGCTATTCTCCCAGACAGAGCGGGCTTTTCAAATATGTACTTGATGGGATCCATCTTTGAAATCAATAAAGTAGTGTGAGTCAACATATACTGTCTCAGCCGGCGAGCAGCCCATACAAGAGCGCAGCAAGTTTTCTCAAGCAGTGAGTAACGAGACTCACAGTCGGTAAACTTTTTGCTCAAGTAATAAATAGCATGCTCTTTTCGGCCAGACTCGTCATGCTGCCCCAGCACACACCCCATTGAATTATCAAGCACTGTCAAGTAAAGTATCAGAGGTCTTCCTTCCACCGGTGGCATAAGAATGGGTGGCTCTTGGAGATATTCCTTTATTCTTTCAAAGGCGGCCTGACATTCATCATTCCAGCGTACCACTTGATCTTTCTTCAGTAATTTGAAGATTGGCTCACAAGTAGCAGTCAGATGTGAGATGAATCGGGCAATGTAATTCAGTCGTCCTAGGAACCCTCTGACTTCTTTCTCTGTTTTTGGAGTCGGCATCTCTTGTATGGCTTTTACCTTGGCAGGGTCCACTTGGATACCTTTATCACTTACGATGAAACCTAGCAATTTTCCGGACCTCACCCCAAAGGTGCATTTGTTGGGATTCAATCTCAGCTTGTACAACTTGAGTCGGTCAAACAACTTCCTCAGATGATCAAGGTGTTCCTCCTCAGTTTGAGACCTTGCAATCATGTCATCAACGTATACTTCAATCTCATGATGGATCATATCATGAAATAAAGCAACCATGGCACGCTGATAGGTTGCCCCAGCATTTTTTAATCCGAATGGCATGACCTTATAACAGAAGGTCCCCCACTGAGTTACAAATGTAGTCTTCTCCATATCTTCAGGAGCCATCTTGATCTGATTATACCCTGAGAAGCCATCCATGAAGGAGAACACCTTGTGTTGAGCTGTATTATCAACAAGGACATCGATGTGAGGTAGGGGGAAATCATCCTTGGGGCTGGCCCTGTTCAGATCCCTGTAGTCGACACACATTCTGACTTTACCGTCCTTCTTCGGCACTGGCACAACATTGGCAACCCACTGAGGGTAAGAAGTTACTGCAAGGAAACCCGCATCGAACTGTTTCATCACCTCAGCTTTAATCTTCTCAGACATCTCTGGACGCATTCGTCGAACTTTTTGCTTTACTGGAGGGCAATCTTCCTTGGTTGGCAGATGGTGAACTACAATGTCGGCGTCCAAACCAGGCATATCCTCATAGGACCAAGCAAAAATCTCCATGTAGTCTTGTAGCATCTGGATCAATCGTTGCTTCACGCTGAGTTCTAGATTGGCACCAATCTTGACCTCTTTCCTATCTGTCTCAGTACCCAAGTTAATTGTCTCCACAGGCTCTTCATGTGGTTGAATAGCCCTCTCTTCCTGTAGTAGCAGTCTTGCGAGTTCACCAGGCACTTCGCAATCATCTTCACCTTCGTCTTCGGCCAAGTTGATCGGATTTTCGAAGTCATAACTGGCGGTAGCAGAGCTGTTGCCAGTGAGATCCAGAGTGGATTGAAACCTGTATAAGTGAGTGTGTGTAAATATAGCTGTTTTGCAATATGTATAACACAGAAAGAAAAGGAACACAAGATTTGAAATGCAACAAACGTCCAATGTTTTGATTGATGATATATGAAAATGTCATACAAAAAGCCCTCACAAATGGAGCTACGATGCCCCGGGCAGGACACCGAGCCAACAGAGTTTTAACATATTGTTTGTTACAAATTTGGAAATCAAAAAGAAATCAATTACTGCGTGACAAATGTGATAGGGGTAAAATCCTTTGCTGTCCAGTTGCTTGGTCCGTCGCTGGCAGTCGGGTAGATCCAATTATCAAACTCAGCTTCCTCCACATCCTCCTCGATAGCATTCACCCTTGAGCTGGAAATAAACACCGGAGCCTTTCCAATCTTCTCTTTGCGCACTGCCTTCTGAGCCTCTGCAGTAAAGCCTAGCCCAAACTTGTCGTTCTTCTGAGTGAAGTCAGGAAGCTGACCCCAGTGTGCACCATTGCCTTTCTGAACCACAGCCCGGGCATCCCTTAGGGAAACCATCTTCAAGGAATCATTCTCTTCGGCCATTGTCTCCGCAGCTGCTGAAATTGGATGTACCTCCTCGAAATGTTGGAAGGGAGTTTCAATAAATTCTCCGTCCATCTCGATGTACCTGAAGGAATTCAAATGGCTCACCATATACTCCTCTTCTCCTTGCACAGTGACGATTTTCCCCCTGACAGGATACTTCAGTTTTTGGTGCAAGGTGGAGGTCACGGCCCCAGCTTTATGGATCCAAGGTCGACCCAACAGACAAGAATACGACGGCCGTATATCCATCACGTAAAAGGTGGAGTCAAACACTTGAGAGCCCACACGGATAGGGATGTTAACCTCTCCATGAACCATCCTCTTGGAACCGTCAAAGGCCCTGACGATGATATGGCTGGGTTTCAACTCCAGGCCTTCATAATCCAGACGATCTAAAGCCTTTTTCGGAAGAACATTCAAAGAAGAACCAGTGTCCACCAATACATGTGCCAGAGTAGTGCCCCTGCATTCAATAGAGACATGCAGGGCATCATTGTGGTCTCTCCCTTTTGCGGTCAGGTCAGCATCTGAAAAGCCTAAGCCGTTGTCCGCTGTCAGATTTGCTATGCAGTCAGTGAACTGAACTGCAGACGTCTCCTGCGGCACGTGGGCCGTCTTGAGAAATGAGATTAATGCCTTTGCATGGGCCTCGGAACATAGTAATAAGGAAAGCAGGGAGATCTTGGAGGGTGTATGCCCCAACTGCTCGACAACATTAAAATCACTTTTCTTTATTATTTTCAGAATCTCCTCCATTTCTTGTCGGGAGGCCTCAGCATTCACGGGTATCGGTGCCTCCATCCGGGCAGGCTCTTCTTCAATCCCTTTGCCCCGAGCATTTGATGACTCGGCAGCAGGGGACACAATTTGATCAGCAACAGGACTTGGTAAACTTGCAGGTTTTATGAGGAGGGGTTTTCGAATAGCGGGCGGCGCAATGTCAGGCGAGAAGAGCCTGCCACTGCGGGTGACTTTAGCTGGACCGGTGATATCGCAGATACTGGCACTAACATCAAATTCTTGCTTGATTCCATTTACATATATGTCTGCCCCATAATGCCAGGGGACAGCTTTATCAGACACGTAGGAGAGGGGTCCTGGAACAGTAATGATCACAGGCGCAACTGTCAAGATTTGAATAGGCTTCTTTGGGGGAGCCTTGATTGGATTTTTGAAGATGGTAATCACGGACACTTCTTTCGTCGGAACCAAATGAACAGCAGTCTTTTTGAATAGAATCTCCTTGCTATCCATTAGGCCTTGGATGCCTAACCTTAGCAAGGGACAATCAGATAGGGAAATAGCACAGAATGGGCAACCTTCGCCGCAACCCGGAAATAAACCGGCCCGCAGTAGGTTCTTCTTAATAGTCTTCAAAGGGGTAACAACTTCATCTATCGAAACAGCATACACTTCTTCCTCAATGGCATTTACCCTATGCTGGGGCATAGGAGCCGTTACAACATTTGGTCTTTCCGGCGCTTCAAACTGAATTTCTTTTGCGTCAATTAGATCTTGCACTTTGTTTCTCAAGGCCCAACAATCATCAGTAGTGTGCCCGGGACTATCAGAATGATAAGCACACCGGGCATTCGGGTTGTATTTAGGAGACGCGGTGTTGACGACCTTAGGAGCTTCTTTGAGGGTCACCAGGTTGGTGGATAACAGTTGGGGTAAAATTTGAGATAATGTCATACTCAATCGGGTATACTGCCTCTTGGGCCTTTCACTTCTTTGTTGATTGTACTGCTGAGGAGCAGCAACAGGTTTGGAGATGACCAAAGCATTAACGGCTTGGCGACTTTCGGGCTTGACTTGCCTTCTAGGGCCATAAACGGCGCTGGCTTCTTTCTTAAATGGCCTCTTCTCAGCACTTGTAGAGGCAGCCTTCTGTATCTTGCCTGACCTGATGCCAGCTTCAATTCTCTCTCCCGTTAATATCAAATCTGTGAACCCAGCGGAGGAGTTACCAACCAAATGATTGAAAAACGGACCAGACAACGTTCCCAGAAACATATCAACCAGCTCTCGATCAGTTAATGGAGGCTGCACCCTGCCAGCCAAATCTCTCCATTTTTGAGCGTACTCTTTGAACCCTTCACCCGTCCCTAGAGACATACCCTGAAGTTGGGTACGTGTAGGAGCGAGATCAGAATTGTATTGGTATTGTCTGTAAAATGCAGTTGCCAAATCTTCCCAGTGTCGGATGCTAGCTCCGTCCAATTGGTAGAACCATTCAAGTTGTGACCCCGAGAGGCTGTCTTGGAAGAAGTGAATCCAGAGGTTTTTATCCGCCGTGTAAGGTTGGATTTTCCTTACATACGACCTCAGATGCAGCTTTGGGCAGGAGACCCCATCATACTTGGCGAAGGCAGGCGCCTTAAACTTGTGTGGAATTACTACTCCGGAAGATAATCCCAAATCTCCGAAATCCAGTCCTGGCACGTTCTGAATTTCCATAGCGCTTAAGCGGTCCTCCAATTGTTTGTATCTGTCAGCAGCAGGTGGGTATTGTTCCTCGTTATAGTCCGTCTCGTTGTCGGAGATTGCGGGACTAGGAGCTCCTCCCCCTTGGGGACTGTTTTTCTCAGCAGAAGAAGTGGTTGGATCAGCTTCATTGTGGAGTGTGTTCCCAAATCTGCGTCCGGTGTTGAACATCGCCGTCCTCTTTTTCTTCTTTTTCTTCAGGAGTAGAGTCTTCAACTCTTGCTGACCCTGGGCTAGGCTTAGGACCATCTCTTGAAACTGTGCATTTTGGGCCTGAAGGGCCTTGATTGCTTGCTCACTGGATGATTCCGGATTCATGATGACTGTGCACACAAACAGCGAAGAAAATTAAGCAACCTGTGAAATAGGGTACCTGCTATGCATATGGTGCAATGGAATGCGTATGTATGCAATGCATTCAAGGATTTAGAACATTCAAACTTTGTTGTAGACAAAAAGGAACGCACATCATATTAATAAGGAGAAATTCGTTAGTACATAAATGCCTCATGGGCCAAATATTACAAAATAACCCCTTAAGGTAAAAAGACATTGCGCATCCTTTTTGGCGCGATGTAGGTGTTGAGATTCCTTTCCTCGTGCAGCAGGCGGGTGAGTTCCAGGACCTTCTTTTCACTAGCATGTAGACTGGTCTCAAGAGAATTCCGTTCTTCCTTAAGTTGGATCCAGCTCTTCTGCATCTCTTCCCAGGAGGTGGGCATGTCAGGATGTTGAATGGTGTAGGATGCTTCTCCTTCCAAGACTGGCTCTTTGATTACAGGTAGCATGTGAGGATAAGGCATTACTAACTTCTGGGAGCGGGCTCGTACCCACTTGAGATACGGTTCCAACGGGATGGAGTTCCGGTGTCCCAATGTCTTGCTGTCTATCCTATTTGGCATCCTCCAAGCTCTGATAAATCTCTGACGAAGTCCTTGAGTATCGTTGTCGAAGTCAAAAACTATGTCGGGAATTAACATGTCATGAGGGCCATCCTTCCGAGCATAACCAAACTGTCTCCAAGCCAGGCATGGGTTGTAGGTAATACCTCCCTTGATTCCAAATAAAGGAACATTAGGGTACTCCCCACAACGATCAATGATAGTGACGTCTTCCCTGGACCTGGGACACCAATGTATATCTGCATGCGTGAGAGTCATTAACCGTTGTGACCATCTCAAACCCCGCTCGTTCTTCAAAACTGATTGTGGAAGATGCGAAATAAACCACCTTCCCAAGAGAGGAGTGCAACACATAAGGACACCCCTTCTCCTCATGGTTCGAGTGTAACATGAGTGAAGGATGTCCCCCAACAGTGTAGGTATAGGATTCCTGGTCATAAAGATCTGGACAGCACTGATATCAATAAGCTGATCTGGGTTAGGGAACAACACCAAACCATAGACAAGGAGGGCTACAACTTCTTCAAAAGCTCGTAGGTCAAGAGAGTTCTAACATTCTTGGGCCTTATCAAACAGAAACCTAGCTAAGAACCCTTTGATACCACTTCTAACTTCCCAATGTCCTTTGAGGTCGGATGTCTGTAGGTGCAAGGCTTTAGCAATCTCTTCAAGCCTGGGTTCCTCTTCCGTACCGTTGTAGGGTAGTTGATCGAGGATAGGGACCTTCAGAAGTCGGGAGAATTCTTCCAATGTAGGCACCAACTGATAATCCGGGAAGGTGAAGCAGTGATGCAGAGGGTCAAAGAATTGGAACAGGACCTTTATCAAGTCCTCCTCAATGTTGGTGTTAACCAAGTTGATGAGTCTTCCATGTCTCTCACTGAATGAAGAACCCTCGGGAATCCTGGACAGAAGCTCCTTAAGCTGAGGAGGGATCTTTACAAGGCTAATCTGAATTGTCTTTCTGCGAGCAGTTTCCATGTCCTATAAAACAAGAACAAAGATGAAGATTCGAAACCCTTGAAACGGTTAGTCAATGCTCATGATGTTTGTATGATGTAATGATGTGATGATTAAATGCACTATAAACATTCACAAAGGCAAACATGGTAAAGCATACAAGTCACACAAACCCTTAGAGTTTAGGCCTGCATGGGGTCTGGGTATTACCCTCTTGAAGTTTTGTGGGCTCAACCTGTCTTATCAAAAGTAACCGGGTTCTAAAGGTCCCAATATCACTGGATTGCTTTCATTGTTCATCGTTTCGATTTAGCCACTGAACTGGCGACCAAAATATTCCAGGAAAGCAAACCTCAATTGAGTGTAGTATCGAGTATCAACCAACCTCGGACTGCACCAAAGTCAGTTATCTCACTACCCCTAAAAGGCCAAGATGGTTCAATTAAGGTTCCTAAAGTCAGTTGATGCTTTATGACACCACGCGGCGGCCCCGTACTCTCCTTGACTGAACTCAAGGGTTACCGGTACACACCAAAGTGCCACATCAACGTAGCAGACTGCTTCAACCATGTCGGTATACCCCGCACAGTTCCCTCACAGCCTTGTTGCTACCTAAAAGGGTTTCCCCAGATCCGGGTTAGGATCTATAAAACTCCGATACAAAGCCCACAATATGTAAAAGCAAACAAAGCAAGCAATTGAAAACAAAGGTGATCTAAACCCTAAGGTTACTCCACTTTAAAAGTTATCCCCAGCAGAGTCGCCAGTTCTGTGATACGGTGGGAGAACTGACTAGAGGTTTGCGTTTGTATTCGCAAATGTTGCGGTTAGCAAGAGTCGCCACCGACTTTTTATTTTATCCTAAGGAAAGGTTAAAAAGCACAGAAAAAACCTTTTGAGATGTTTTCTTGGGTTCGGGGAGTAGATTATAGAAAGGGAAGGTATTAGCACCCTTTCTATCCATGGTTATCCATGGGCTCTTAGTTACTTGCTTAGATCACTTGCCTTTTGTTTTCAATTGTTTGAAATGGTGCTTGAGTGTGTGGGTTTGAAAATATTTTGAAAATGTTTTGAAAAGATGCCAATGTGGTGGCAACCTTTGTAATGATCCATGTGGGGATGTATACAAAGATGTATGTCTTTTGAAAAGGTTTTCATTTGTTTTTGAAAGTTGTTTTGAAAGTGTAGTGGATTGTGGTTTTTGAAAAGAAGGCAAGTGTTTTGTTTTGCAAGTTGATTCAAGTAACTAAGAGGTTATCTACTCCTAAATTTCTCAAAAGATTATTGCTATACTTTAACCCTTTTAACAAGTTTGCACCACCATTGTATTTGGTGGGCAACCTTGTGTTAGGATGTGAAAGGGACAGGCGCGGGTCATCGTTTAGACCATAATTGTAACGACGTTAAATGTCTTTGGGCAATTTCTCTAAGGGACTTGATCATTTGTTTTGTTTGTTTTGAAAAGTTTTATCGAGGGACTATGATCATTCAAACTGTTTGCTTTGCCCAAAGATGTTCAACATACAATATGGCCCATTTATTTGAAGGCAACAAGTGGAATACCCTAGGGGGTGCAAGTGTGATTTGTGTGTTCATTTTCATGCTTGCTTATCTTGTATTAGGTCAAACTATTTTTTCATCGTTTTTTCGCATACAAACCCTAATTCTAGCATGTTATTATTAGAAAGCAATAAAGTGCGAAATTAAAATTACTAAGCTATTACACAACCAAATATGGGAAGGGGGGTACAAATGTTCAAATGGGGATATTGACAAGAATTTAAATCTAAATTGTTACATCAATTGGATATTTGCATAGTAAATAAATTGCATAATTTAAATGTAAATTAAATAAATATGTGAAATGTAAAAAGAAAGTTTTTATGTGTATGAGAAAATATTATTTATGTAAAAGGAAAAAAGAGAATAAAAATGTATTTATTTTTTAGTATTTTGAACTTAGGGTGAAAAAACCCTAATTTTTAAATAAAAGGTATTATTATCTAATTTAATTCTACTATTTATTTATTATTCATAAAAAAAATAAAATAAAATGAAGTGTATTGTGAAAAAGGTATTTTTTGTATCAAATATTAAATAAAAATGAAAAAATCAAATATTTTTATATTTTTGTCTTAAATATATTAATAATCATATATATATGTTTTATTAAACCCTAGATATGTATTATACAAAAATAAATATTTATTTAACATTTTAATAAAATAAATAAAAGAGTATTTTTTGTGTGAAATATTTTCAGAAAGTAAATAAAAATAAAAAGTGTATTTACATTATTTTTACATTTATTCTAATAATCAAATATATATATTTATGTACAAACTAAGAAAATAAACAAATAAATATGCAATAAAATGCAAAAAATGATGGAAAAAATATTTTTAATTTTTAAATGACATGAGAAAAAATAAACAAAGTCAGCCAAAAAAGAAAAAGTCAAAAATGTTAAAAAATGAGCAAATGGGCTCAGGGGGGTGTAAACATGAAAATGGGGTGCAAAAAGAAAACAAAATCCAGGCCCAGCCCAGACCACTCCTTCTTCAACCTCTGTACAGCCTCCTTCAAGCTAAAACACGCGTTTTTTATCTCTGGATTCCTGGCTTTTTAGCAAAAACTCATAACATGAAAAATGTAGAGCATGAAGAGACGGTTTCAACCATATAAAGAACATGTCCTATCTCTCTAAGATGAGGGAGAATTTCTCTCCCCCTCTTTCCTGACCTAATTTTTCTACCATTTTCAGAGCTCAAATTCTCTCTACTCAGGCAAAAGAAATGAAAAGTAAAGCTATGTACATGTTCAGGGCTATGAGTAGGACCTTGTTTCTTCACAAACTTAAGACTAAAGATGCCTAATAAGAGAGATACGAATTCAAACTTTTACCTGTGCAGTTGAACTTCTATGTGGAGAATGAGAGACTTTCAGTGCAATGTAATGATTGGAAAAGCTTCCTTGAGGTCCAGGGATGCTTTTTCAATGCTCACTTTGTCTTGAACCTTCTTGTATCAAGCTATAGAACTTCACCTGCAAGTCAAAGATGTGAAAATGGTGGAAGTGGTTAGAGCAACTACAGATCGTGCCTTAGCTTCTGGATAGCTTGCATATGTTGTAAGGAAGGTAGAGGAACAGGTTTGGACAGAAATGCTTGAAGGGATTGAGAGATTGCACTCAAACTGCAGGGGCACCCCTGTTTGTGCAGTTTGAGGATGATTCTGAGATGGAGGGTGTTTGAAAGGGAAATGGCTCGTGCAAAAGCTTGAATGTGGTCTATGGAATGTGTTTGATATCTTTTGTGCTGTGTTCTTTTGCTGATATGAGAGATAGCATATGTTATGGACCTTTCTTCACACTTAAGCTACTAAAAGCAAATTGGTGTTCTAGGTCAGTATAGGACCCCCTAATGTGCTGCATCAACTCCTCTTGATCAGTGTGTTATGCCCATAATCTTGTGCTAAGCAGATCTTCTATGTACTTGTTTGATTTACCAATTGACATAAAGCTAAACTTTTCAAAAATGGAAATTCCACTTTATCTAGTTTAGGATTAAACCATTATGCAATGTTAGAACACAAAGAACATGACCTTAACACATTGAATATGCATTAAATTATTGAGTATGAAATGGTTCAAGGACCTGTAATCAAGCATAAAGCAAACTGATTTCAAATTGGCAAGGTTATGAACATGTCTTGATGAAGAACAAAAGTGAATTTTTGCCAACTTGTGAAATTCGAATCTCTTAAGTTATGAGGTTGTTTGATGAGTTCTTGGACATTTTGGAAAGCTTGGAATGTGTACTACAATCCATCTTTGAAATGCAAATCAAAATTCCAATTGGAAGGGTATGAAAAGTGGCCTTGAAGTAGGGTAGAAAACCTTGTCAAAATAGGTCAAATTTCACTAAGTTAAAAGATGGTTTGGTGCCCTTATTCAAAAAATCATAACTTGCGATACAAGCTTCAAATGAGAAAACTTTGTGAATCAAAGTTGTAGATTATGCAACAAGCTACAACTTTCATGTTTTGACTTTTGTTTGAATCCAAATGGATCATGGTGAAAAGATGGGGCAAATTTGGGAAAAAATTAGGGTTTTTCATAACTTAGAAAAATTCTAAGTTATGAAAAATTCCACTTTCAAACCCTAATTTGCATTTTGTGATTTCTTGGTGAACAAGTTTCATGATTTGGCATGTTTTGATGAAAAATGAATCTTGACTCTTGATTTTGACCAAAAAGTCAAAGTTTGACTTTTCAGTATACAGTCAAAATTGATCAATTGACTGGGAAATTCAACTGTCAATCTTGTGTACTTGGGATCTTTTGAGCTTGATGAACATGTCAAGATAATTCCATGGGGTCCTTGAGTCCATAGGTGAACTTGGTTTGCCATTGGCTAGGTCAAACAGTCAAAAATTGCCTTTGTGCAGTCAAAACCCTAAAAATGACCATTTTGCCCTTTTGGTGATCTGATCAAATTTCTTGTGGAATTGTGATCCAAACTTGATCAAATGGTTCATATGAATTCAAAATGTTGATGTGGATCAAATTTCATGAGGTTTGACTGTCAATTGGCCACAGTTGACTTTTTCCCCAATACAGCTGATTTCTAGGTCAACTGTCCAATTGACTGGGTAAAACTTGGAATCAAGACCTGAAACTTGGTATGGGTAAACTTGGGAGTCCAATATGAAGCATGAAAGTCATTTTAGGCATTTTAGGTCAAAACATCTTTGTGCAAGCACAAACCCTAATTTGAGTCCACAGTGCAAGGAGAAGTCTTGAGCAGAGGAAACCCTAATTGTATCTTGATCTTTAAATGTTTTGTGATGAGAAAATGTTGAGGAAATGGGAGGGCAAATTTTGGGGTACAACAGTAGGGAACCATTACTGTCTTTTGATTCTAGAGGAATGTTTTTGATGTCATTCATTGTATTACAAGATGAGAGTTTGCGGCTAAACACGCGTTTGAATCAACTGAGAGACTACCCTGCCCCAGGTTTTGATTAAAGGTTTCAAATTATGCAAAAACAAAAAACTTCTACTTCTTTGACTCGAAGGGGTTGACTAGGATTATCTTCCTTATAACTTTAGTGTTTAGGATTTGAAAGAACGCCTGTACATCATCAGCAAGGTCTGTCCAAAAGCATACTGTATGAGATTATGGCATTGTTTTCATCATCCTCCCTCTAAAGGCTTGTAACTTTTAGCAAGATTTGAATGTCATAAAGAGAGTTAAAAAGCATAGTTTTGTACCCTAAAATTTTCCCTATCATATTTCCCAATACATTTCAAGAAGAATCCCCAAGTGGCTCAAGATTGCTCAAGAGTTGAACAGTCAAGTCATCTCCTAAGGCAGTCAATCTCAAATTAGGGTTTTGTGTTGCATCAAGGTCCTTGCACCCAAATGACCTCAAGTGCTCCCCAATGTCCTAATATGTTCTCAAGTTCGTCCATGTCAAATTTCAAGCCTTGCAGAGGAAGTTTGGTCAGTCAATTGCTCAAGAGGCCCAAAAATCGACTATGTTAGGGCAAAAGTCAACTGTGACCTATGAACAGTCAAACCTCAATATTTTTTGTAAACATTCTCATTTTGAAGTATAATTCATCATTTGATCAAGGGTTGATCATGATTCATCAAGGATTGCTCAAAATTCATCAAGACTCAAAAGTTGCTAAATTAGGGTTTTGCAGGAAAAGTCAACTCAACTTTGACCAAGCATAACTTTCTCATACTTTATGCGAAATGACTCATCCAAATATCATTTTGAAGAAGCTGCAATTTACTACAATCCATCTTCACACCCCAAGATCAATAAACGCACTCACAAAAAGTTACAAATTTGGACATTATAGGTCATTTTTGAAAGTCAACAAAAACACCTTTTTTTCCAAAGCTTATAACTTGAGCATGGAATATCAAAATGATATGATACCCAAAGTGTTGGTTAGAGGACATCTCAAGGTTTCTAAAAAGTCCAAGAACACTTCCAAAAGTTCAAAATTGAAGAAGTTATGCATTGCTGAAGTTGGGCATTTTTCCAAAATTGCCAAAAGTCAACTATCCCCAAAACTTCAAATTTTTTCAAATGGGCCCACTTTTTTCCACTTGATTTGATCTTATCACACTACACACGTGTCCTATCTTCAGCCTTGTGTCCAATTATTAATTTTTCTATTTTATTTGTATTTTATTGATTTAATTCATTTTAAATCAATTTAAATCCAAATAAAATCCAAATCTTAATCACTTGGTATCTTTTTTATCATTACAGGTCTTAAATATCATCATGTACACAATCAAATCCGAATCAAGCCATGTTATGAACAAAATATTAGATTTGGGACATTTTTGGAAGCTTTGTAATGGGGGATCATATCAAATCCAAAATCATCAATGCATAAGGATTGAAAGCCCAATATTTGACCTAATACAATGCTTGATACATACACAACACAAAGACACGAAATTGAGAACCTGAAGGCTGCATAATCACCAATACAAAACTTGAAAAAAACTCAAAAAAAGGGTGAAACTGAAATCCATACTAGAGGCAAATTCAAGGCCAAAACTCAACGTGGTTCTCTTGCTAGACATCCACTGAATCTATTGGAATCAAAAGCAAGCTCTGAAACCTCCTAACTCGTGCTGTAAGTCTCCTTGAACACCACCCTGTACATGAAATCGAAACCTCTCATTCTTGCATCTTTTTGACAAACCATGGATATATTCTTGATCCTTGTATGATTTCTAAGCTTTCTACATTATTTAATTGTATTTTTATAGCCTGTAACGCCATGCCCGAATCTAGGGTTCTTGTTTCTTGTTTTTAGGCGTTTTGGTTTCAGGCAAAATCAGGGGAATTGTTGGATATAGATGTGTTCACGAGACCCAGACGAATCAAACCATGGTCTTGGAATTAATTTCTATGGCCTAGGATAGATTTTAAAAGGCAGCTACGAATTTAGCTGCGGATGAAAATCCGCAGGTAAATAACCAGGTTCTCATGAGGAAGATGAAGACGCGGCTTGTCCCAATTGGACCATTCAAACCAATCTCGCGCGTTTTTATAATTTCTGGCATATTAATTGTTTTTTACATATATTAATTGTTGTTTATTATAATTATAAAAGAAGCGTAGTGGCTCAGTGGCTAGGGCGTGTGTTCATTAGCTAACAGGACCTGGGTTCGAATCCCAGGTCCACCATATTGCATATTATTATTTTGTTTCAGGTATTCAAGCGCTTTTCAGCAATTAAGGCCCATCATACACCATCACCCAGATGCTTGCCAGATGGCCTCCTGGCCAAATCTGATGGCCAAAGGGTGATGTCCACCATACACCCAAGTCAGCACACGCGTGGAGAAGCAGGAAAGTCAACCAGGCTGGCTTGTATTAGGCCTTGAAAATTGCTATTCTCACATCCAGAATCAGGCCCAAACCCCCCATTGGGTTATTTCTTTTCTTTTTATATTTCTTTTATTCAATTGTTTTGTTTATTTATTTTATTATTTAAACTAACCAATTAAATTATTTTCCTCATAAAATCAAAAGCACAAAAATATATTTTATTTATTAAAATTAAATTCATCACTTTTATTTTTGTAAATAAATTAATTTAATTAATTTAGTGTTAATTAGGTTTAACTTTTAATATCTTTTGCAAATAATTAAAATTAATGTAGAATTAGGTTTTTACTAACTTTTAATCAATTTATTTTATTTCTTTAAATATTCAAAATTCCAAAAATATTTTCATTAATTAATTAATTTAATTGTTAATTTAGATTTAGTTTCTTTTAATCCAAAAATAACAAAAATCTCTTCTTTAATAAAAAAAAGGGTCAAAACCCTAAAAAATTCCGCATCCGGTTTAATTTCTTGCACGCGATCCATTTGATTCCAATATTGTAATTGTTTCCCGGTATGTAATAGTTTTAATAGGACTTTGAATTATTTTATCGCTTTCTTTTATTTTCCGCATTTTAAATTAAAGGGTTGCTTTTGGCGATGTAAATAACCGACGCCTTGTAATAGTTTAGATTTAATTTCTGCAATTTAAATTTCCGCAAGTATACACTGTTAGATGTTTGATAATAAGGAATGCATGACAAGATCAAATCTTTAACCTAAAAGCAACATAGCTCACCCATGACATGTACAAAGATAAATAATTGAAAATAACACACTCGCACATGCGCACTCTTAGGGTACACCTCACTTGGTTGCCTTCGAACATGGTCATTGAATATAGGAAGTTTTAGAGGTCGTCCTCTTGTCCAAAGATCATAGTTGCCTCGAAACGGTTGCCTCAGAAAAATGATCTAAGACATTAGGGTTACCGCTAAGGCGTCCTAACATTGCTTTAGTGACCACACGTCCCTTAATCGAATTGACCTTTAAAACTCCAACGATGATGCTACCTACTCCTCAATAGTGGGATAGCATTGTCTAAAGGACATTTGCAATGATTAATTCCTTTTTCGAGTAGGTAGATGGTTCTTAAGTACTTGCTCCTTTTAAAACAAAACTTTTCACACTTACACCTTTCAAACAAAAACTTC
This sequence comes from Vicia faba, assembly GCA_948472305.1. Classification (NCBI taxonomy): domain Eukaryota; kingdom Viridiplantae; phylum Streptophyta; class Magnoliopsida; order Fabales; family Fabaceae; genus Vicia; species Vicia faba. Next base: position 1,311,748,507 of record OX451738.1, on the reverse strand, counting down.
TTTCAAACCCACAAACACAAAGAAAAGCAATTTTGAAAACACTTTGAGCAAGTACCTAAGAGCCCGTGGATAACCATAGATAGAAAGGGTGCTAACACCTTCCCTTTCTATAATCTACCCCCCGGACCCGAGAAACATCTCGAAAAAGGAATTTTTCTGTGCTTTTTTCCTTTCCTTGTTGGATAAAATAAAAGACGGTGGCGACTCTTGCTTACCGCGACATTTTGCGAAAACAAACGCAAAACACGAACCAGCATTCCAAAACAGTCAGTTCTCTTCCCACCGTATCACAGAACTTGCGACTCTACTGGGAAGATTAATAAGTGGGGTGTACCTTAGGATTAGATCATTGTGTTTTGAATTGCATGCTTTGTATGATTTACATTTATGGGCTTGTATCGGAGTTTCTATAGATCCTAACCCGGATCTGGGGGATACCCTTTAGGTAAGTAGAAATAAACTATGAGGGAACTGTACATCATAGACCGATACGGTTGAAGTAGTAGCTACGTTGGTGTGGCACTTTAGTCTGTACCGATATCCCTTGTGTTGGAACGAGGAGAATATGGGTCTTCTAAGGGGTCATTAAGCACCAACTGACCTTAGAACCTTTAAATTGACCAACTTGGCCATAGAACAGTAGCAGTATGCTACACTCATTGAGACTAAACTCTCGCGATGATTCCGGCCGCAGGAAAATGTTGCTAAACTGGAATTATGACCGATTGAGGGTAGTCAGTGATATTGAGATCCTCTAGAACCCAGTTACTATTTTTAGGACAGGTTTAAACCAACTGAACTGAAAGAGGATAGTACCTAAGCTCCTTTCCATCCTGAAATCTAAGGGCTCTCTGTGTGACTTGTGTGCCTTTACCATGTTTGCTGTTTGTGGATACTTGTGGTGTGCTTACTATCATGACATCATGACATCATGATATCATAACATTGCATACATCCTGGATAAGACTAACCTATTTCAAAGACAGGAGGGATTCATCTTTGTTCTGTTTTGTAGGTCATCATGATGCCCATGCGTAGGAATACCATCCGGATCAACTTTGTCCAGGTTCCTACCTTGCTTAAAGATTTGATTGCAAAGATGCCTGATACTACATCCTTCCTCAGGAGACATGGTTATCTTCTCAGTTTGGTCACTTCCAAATTGGACGAGCAGATGATGAGTGTCCTAGTCCAGTTCTATGATCCTCTGTACCACTGTTTTACTTTTCAGGACTACCAGCTGGTTCCCACCCTAGAAGAGTTCTCTGAATTGCTCGGTATCTCTGTTCTAGAATAGACCCCGTTTACTGGTTGGGAGAAGACCCTTAGGCCCGAAGAGATTGCTGCAGCCCTTCATTTGACCAAAGAGGAGGTAATGGCTAATTGGGAGACTAGAAGTGGAGCAAAGGGCTTTCTGACTAAGTTCTTGGTTGGTAAGGCTAACTATTTCTGGGATAGCCTAGACTTCAAGGCATTCGAGGATATTCTGTCTCTTCTGATATACGGCTTGGTATTGTTTCCGAACTCTGACTCCTTTGTTGATGTTAATGCGGTAAAGATCTTCATCTCTCAGAATCCGGTGCCCACTCTCTTGGGTGACATTCTTCACCAGCTCTATGCTCATACTGCCCGAAAGCGGGGAACCTTGATGTGCTGTGCTCCGTTATTGGTGAGGTGGTTTATTTCGCACCTTCCTAAATTAGTGCTGAAGAACAAAGAAGGCATGGGCTGGGCCTTTAGGGTTATGTCTCTCTCACATAATGACATCATCTGGAATCTCAAGGGTATGGACGAGGTGACTATTATTGATCGATGTGGGGAGTACCCCAATGTTCCATTGATAGGAATCCATGGAGGAATTTCTTACAATCCGTGCTTAGCCTTACGTCAGTTTGGGCGTGCCAGAAGAGAAGGACCTCATGAGATGCTAATGCCTCATATCATCTTTGATTTTCAAGGGGATAGCGACGAGCTACGTCGTAGATTCATAAGGGCTTGGGATAGAGTTCACCAATCTGATCCACATGAGCTGGGCCCAAAGAATTCTCTTCCGATGGAGCCATATCTCAGATGGGTCTGTATCCGTGTCCAAAAGCTGGGTATGCCATATGAAGATGTCCGACCTGTCATTCTTGAAGTTGCTAATGAAGAAGGGGTTCTTCCAACCATCATCCATCCTCATATGCCCACTGACATTAGGGCACTGAAAAGGTCTTGGATGTAATTGAGGGAAGAACGAGATTCTTACCGAGAAAGGTTCAATGAGCAAGAGCAGAAGATCCAGAAATTGACTAGGCAGTTGGAGAACGAGCAGATTCTCAACGACTATGTCCGCACTGATAAGAAGAGGCCATGGGAGCGTTGATTGACCTTTGATGATTTCCTTTCTAGCTTTTATTTACTTTTCAGTATTTCCTTTCATGTAACGCCTTAAGGGCATTAGTTGAACAATTTGAATTCCAAAGTTTTTCTAATAAAGTGTGTTTCATTTCTTGTTTACAAATTTGAATCTCCCGATTGTCTTTGAAATCATGTCATACGCATTTCATCCCATGCACTTCATAAACAGGTACCCATTACAGGTCTCTTATCTTCTTCGTTGTTTATTTCAGCACTCATCATGTCTGCTGAACCTTCAACTGAGCAAGCCATCAAGGCCCTCAAGGCCCAGAATGCCCAATTCCACGAGCTGTTCATGAATCTAGCTAAGGGTCAGCTAGATCTGAAGACCTTGATTTTGAAAGAGAAGAAGAAGAAGAAGAAGAAGAGGACAATCCTGTTTAACACAGGGCACAGGTTTGGAAATAGGCTTCAGAATGAAGTTGATTTGACCACCTCATCTGGAGGAAAAGATAGTCAAGAGGAAAGGAGGGCTCCTAGCCTTGTGGTCTCCGACAACAATACGGACATCAACGAAGAACAATATCCTCCTGTTGAGGATAAATACAAGCAACTGGAAGACCGATTGGGTGCTATGGAAGTTCAAAAGGTGCCTGGTCTGGACTTTGGTGATTTGGGTCTATCATCTGGGGTAGTGATTCCCCACAAGTTCAAGGCACCAGCCTTTGCTAAGTATGACGGAGTTTCTTGTCCGAAGCTGCACCTCCGGTCATATGTGAGGAAGATTTAGCCTTACACTGCTGATAAGAACCTATGGATCCACTTCTTCCAAGACAGTCTCTCAGGGACTCAACTTGAGTGGTTTTATCAGTTAGACGGAGCCAGTATTCGCAGTTGGGAAGATTTGGCTACTGCTTTCTACAGGCAGTATCAGTACAACTCCGACCTCGCTCCCACGCGTACCCAACTCCAGGGTATGTCAATGGGAACGGGTGAAGGATTCAAAGATTATGCTCAGAAGTGGAGGGACCTCGCCGGAAGAGTACAACCACCCTTGGCTGATCGGGAGCTTGTGGATATGTTTCTGGGGACCCTGTCTGGTCCATTTTTCAACCATCTGATCGGAAGCTCTTCATCTGGGTTTACAGAGCTGATATTGACCGGTGAAAGGATTGAGGCTGGTATTAAGGCTGGTAAGATACATAAGTGTGCCTCATCAAGCACCGAGAAGAAGCCCTTTAAGAAAGAGTCCAGTGTTGTCTACAGTTCAAGAAGCCAGAGTAGACCTGAACACCGCCAAGCTGTTAATGCGGTTGTAATTTCAAAACCTACTGGTGCTCCTCAGCACAACAATCAACAAAAGGATGAGAGACCTCGAAGGCAATTCACTCGTCTTAGCATGACCTTATCTCAGATTCTGCCATAGTTGCTGAAGACCAATCTGGTGATTCCAAAGGAAGCCCCGAAGAATCCAAATATAACATCACCAAAGTATAACCCTAATGCCCGCTGTGCTTTCCACTCTGATAGCCCGGGGCATAATACGAATGATTGTTGGGTTTTGAAGAACAAGGTACAAGAATTGATCGATGCGAAGGAGATTGAGTTTGGAGCACCAGAGAAGCCTAAACAAGATGCAGGGGTGAATGCTATCAGGGATGATGATGATGAAGAGTTTGATATCAACAGTTGGATCTACCCTACGACCGACGGTGGATTAAGCAACTGGACAGCGAAGGATTCTATGCCCATTTCTGTTATCACCCAGTAATAAAACTTTTTGTTTTGAATTTGTAACAGACAATGTTTTAAACTTTATGGCCCAGTGTCTTACCCGGGGCACTGTGGCTTCATTTGTGAGGGCTTTATGTGTGTCATTTTCATATATCATTAATAAAAGCATTGGACATTCTTAAATTTCAAATTTTGTGCTCCTTGTTTTTCTTTATTATATATTGCAAAACAACTATTTTACACACACTCACATATACAGGTCCACATCCACTCTGGATCCTACTGGTAACGACTCTGCTACTGCCGGTTATGACTTCGAAAATCCGATCAACTTAGACGAAGACGAAGGCAAAGATGATTGCGAAGTGCCTGGTGAACTTGCAAGACTGTTACTTCAAGAAGAGAGGGTTATTTAGCCGCACGAAGAACCGGTGGAATCAGTGTATCTGGGTACTGAGACAGACAAGAAAGAAGTCAAGATCGGTGCAAATCTGGAGCTTAGTGTGAAGCAACGGTTGATTCAGATGCTGCGTGACTATGTTGAGATCTTTGCCTGGTCTTACGAAGATATGCCTGGTTTGGATACTGATATTGTGGTTCACCGCCTTCCTACCAAGGAAGATTGTCCTCCAGTGAAACAGAAGGTCCGCCGAATGCGCCCAGAGATGTCTGAGAAAATCAAGGCTGAAGTTATGAAACAGTTGGACGCCGGTTTTCTAGCAGTTACTTCTTACCCTCAGTGGGTGGCCAATGTGGTTCCCGTACCGAAGAAGGATGGCAAGGTTCGAATGTGTGTTGACTATAGGGATCTGAACAGGGCGAGCCCCAAGGATGACTTTCCTCTACCTCATATCGACGTTCTGGTTGACAACACCGCTCAGCATAAGGTATTCTCCTTTATGGATGGTTTCTCCGGTTATAATTAGATCAAAATGGCTCCCGAAGACATGGAGAAGACTACCTTTGTTACTCAGTGGGGTACCTTTTGCTATAAGGTCATGCCTTTTGGATTGAAGAATGCTGGGGCAACGTATCAGCGTGCCATGGTTTCTTTGTTTCATGACATGATCCACCATGAGATTGAAGTTTACATCGACGATATGATTGCAAGGTCCCAAACTGAGGAGGAACACCTTGACCATCTGTAGAAGCTGTTTGACAGGTTGAAGTTGTACAAGCTGAGGTTAAACCCGAACAAGTGCACCATCGGGGTGAGGTCTGGTAAGCTACTAGGTTTCATTGTAAGCGATAAAGGAATTCAAGTGGATCCTGCCAAGGTGAAAGCCAAACAGGAAATGCCAGCTCCCAGAACAGAGAAAGAAGTCAGAGGCTTTCTGGGACGTCTGAACTACATTGCCTGATTCATCTCGCACCTGACCGCTACTTGTGAACCAATCTTCAAGTTACTGAAGAAAGATCAAGTAGTACATTGGAACGATGAATGCCATGCCGCTTTTGAAAGGATTAAAGAGTATCTCCAAGAGCCACCTATTCTAATGCCTCCAATTGAAGGGAGACCTTTGATCTTATACTTAACAATACTCGATAACTCAATGGGGTGTGTGCTGGGTCAACATGACGAGTCTGGCCGAAAAGAGCATGCTATTTATTACCTTAGCAAAAAGTTTACCGACTGCAAGACCCGATACTCGTTGCTCTAGAAAACTTGCTACGCTTTGGCATGGGCTGCTCGCCGGCTGAGACAGTATATGCTGACTCACACCACTCTGTTGATTTCAAAGATGGATCCAATCAAGTATATCTTCGAAAAGCCTGCCTTGTCCGAAAGAATAGCAAGATGGCAGATGATCTTGACTGAGTATGACATCCAGTATACGACCCAAAAGGCAATTAAGGGAAGTGTGTTGGCAGACCATTTGGCACATCAGGTAGTGGATGATTACCAGTCTATGAACTTTGAATTCCCGGACGAGAGTATCATGTTAGTAACTGATTGTGAGACACCTGGACCGGATGAAGGACCCGAGGAAGGATCCCGATGGTCTATGTACTTTGATGGAGCTTCAAACGCTTTGGGTAACGGCATTGGCGCTGTGATCATATCTCCTAAAGGCTCTCATACTCCATTCACCGCCCGACTATGTTTCAACTGCACCAACAACATGGCGGAGTATGAAGCATGCATCATGGGTCTTCGAGCAGCAATTGACCTAAGGATTAAGTTTCTAAGTGTCTTCGGAGATTCCGCTCTCGTGATCAGTCAGATCAAAGGCGAGTGGGATACGAAACACCCAAATCTTATTCCTTACAAGGAGTATATGTTGACATTGCTTCCTCACTTCGAGGAAATAACCATTGAACACTTCCCTAGAGAGGAGAATCAGTTGGCGGACGCACTGGCTACGATGTCCTCTATGTTCAAAGTCAATTGGGATAACGAAGCTCCCCGGATCATCATTGAAAGACTGGATGAGCCTGCACATTGTTGTGATCTTGAGAGTGAAGAGGTAACAGAAAAGCCCTGGTATCATGAGGTGAAGAGGTATCTTAAAGCTCAGGAATACCCCGAGGGTGCATCTGTTAATGACAAGAAGTTTATGAGAAGGTTCACAGCAAAGTTCTTCATCAGCAATGGCATTCTTTACAAACGTAACCATGATTCGACTTTACTGCGTTGTGTGGATAAGACTGAAGCAGAAAAGATCATGACAGAGTTACATGAAGGTACTTTCGGAACTCATTCCAGTGGACATACCATGGCGAAGAAAATCCTACGGGCAGGATATTATTGGTCCATAATGGAAGCCGACTGTTATCAGCATTCTCGGACATGTCATAAGTGCCAAGTCGATGCTGATAAGGTGCACATACCTCCTATTCCTCTGAACGTCTTGACGGCACCTTGGCCTTTTGCAATGTGGGGCATTGATATGATCGGCGAGATCAGACCTACATCGTCCAATGGGCATCATTTCATCCTAGTAGCGATTGATTACTTCACGAAGTGGGTTGAAGCAGCTTCCTTTGCTACTGTAACCAAGAATGTCGTGGCACAGTTCATTCGGCACAATCTGATTTGTCGATACGGTGTACCAGAGAGGATCATTACAGACAATGGTACCAATCTCAACAACAAGATGATCACTGAACTCTGCGAGCAATTCAAGATACAACATCACAACTCTTCTCCCTACCGGCCGAAGATGAATGGGGCTGTAGAAGCGGCAAATAAGAACATTAAGAAGATTGTGCAGAAGATGACAGTGACGTACAAAGACTGGCACGAGATGTTACCATTTTCTCTTTATGGGTACCATACCTCAACGCAGACGTCAACAGGGGCAACACCCTATTCCTTGGTATATGGCATGGAGGCAGTCTTGCCTATTGATGTTCAGATACCCTCTCTTAGAATCATGAAGGATGCAGGTTTAAGTGAAGATGACTGGATTCAGACCCGACTTGATCAGTTGAACTTAATCGACGAAAAGAGACTTACTGCTATTTGTCATGGTCAGACGTACCAAAAACGGATGATCAAGGCATTTAACAAGAAAGTTAGACGACAAGAGTATCAAGTCGGGGACCTAATAATCAAGCGCATTATCTTACCTCAAGGTGATCCCATGGGCAAATGGACCCCTACTTACGAAGGGCCATTTGTTGTTAAGAACATTTTCTCAGGAGGAGCTATGATTCTAACCACCATGGATGGTGACGACCTTCCTCACCCCGTCAATGCAGACATAGTGAAAAGATACTACGCAAAATCAAAGACCCGTTAGGTTGACTGGCCTAGGCAAAAATAAGGGCTTCCCGGCGAACCAAAAGGGTTCGGGCAAAAATAAGGGATGAAAATGAAAAAATCTGTACACCCGGCAAGTCGAAAACCTGAAAAGGCGGCTTGGGCAAAAAAGGGTATCCCGGTGGACTGAAAACCCGAAAGGGCGGTCCAGGCAAAAATTAGGGATCAAAGCATAACACTATGTCTCATTGGATCACCTTGCATCCAGACTTCGGTATCAACTGTTAAGCTCAGACGACACTAATCAATCTGATTCATCTTCAACCAAGCAGCAAAGTGATGAGATGCTCGAGGGTATAAAGGCAATAGCAGAGTTGGAACCCAGTGGGATCATTCACATAGCTTGTTTTGTTTAGTTTTTCACAAATTGTGTAAATTCTATTATTCGGCGGCGTTCTCTTACTAGGACGTCAACCCCTTGTACAAAAACACCTATTTACAGGCCAAACTTCAAAATCAATACAATTCATTCTCAAAGAAATTTCAAACTGTTTTTCCTTTATCTGTTTTGATTTGCAAAGAACGTCCAATGTTCATTTTTGATATATGCATTTGACATTAATTGCTGCTCATAAATATTTACATGTGAAACAAAAGATGAATTACTGGTAATATCAGAAACAGTGGCAATAAAAATTGTCCAAGCTGTGTAGTTGCTCTATCCACCAGGTACAAATGTAGATTCGGCTGAAGAATATGGCTAAGGTACTTTCACTCCCCACAGAGTAAGAACAGTAATGGTAGTTCTCCCAGCTGAGACTTGCGGCTATGAACGAATCAGCAATACTCTCCCCAAGCAGAGTTTATCTACCATCAACACTAAAAGGGTCTTAACATTCACCAGCGAGTATAAGAATATCCCTGGAAGTCTTAATATTCCTCAACGGAGTATAAGAATGTTCCCCGGCAGAATACAAGATACCCTCCAGTGGAGTCAATATTTCCCCAGCACGGTCTGAAAAAGCTTCCCCAACGGAGTTAAATCATCATCCCCAGTAGACTCTGGAAGTTTATCCTCAGCGGAGTACAAAAATAAATCTCCCCAGCCGAGTTCAAAAGATCATTCCCAGTAGAACTCAGAGGTTTATCCCCACAAGAGCCTAACAGGTTTATCCCCAACAATTTGCAACCGAAAGATCATCCCCAGTGAAGTTCTTTCCTTTTACCAGCAGGAATTCAATTCCTCGACAGATTCAATATCACCAGCAACGGTAATCCACCCCAGCGGAGTTTATCAGTGGAATATTCAGCAGAACATCTCTTCCCCACAGAGTAATTCCCCTCGGAGTAATCTCCTCATCAGTTTATTCCCCAACAGAGCTCTTTTCTCCTACAAGTTTATCACCTTCGTTCATCATCCCCAGCGGAAACGAAGAATTCAACTCTATTCTCCAGCAGTTCCGGGATTTATTTTCCCCAGTTAAAACATCACATTTCCATACATTATAATACATGCATATACGCATCATATAATACAATCTCATTTATATTGAGAACATCATTGCTGGATCCATATCATGCATTGCATATGACTGACCTTTGCCTTTCAGGAAAGATACAATTAAGGTTCTCACCAGTCAAAGGAGACAAATCCAGTTAAATCGATTCCTAAAGATTTTTCTGATGCAAACTCAGTCAAAGGAGACAAATCCAGTCAAAGGAGACAAATCCAGTCAAAGGAGACAAACCCAATCAAAGGAGACAAATTCAGTCAAAGGAGACAAAACCAGTTAAATCGATTCCTAAAGATTTTTCTGAGGCCAAGCAAGTCAAAGGAGACAAAACGAGTTAAATCGATTCCTAAAGATTTTTCCTGAGGCCAAGCCAGTCAAAGGAGACAAAACCAGTTAAATTGATTTCTAAAGATTTTTCGGAGGCCAAGCCAGTCAAAGGAGACAAAACCAGTTAAATCGATTCCTAAAGATTTTTCTGAGGCCAAGCCAGTCAAAGGAGACCAAACTAGTTAAATCGATTCCTAAAGATTTTTCTGATGCTAATCCAGTCAAAAGAGACAAGACCAATTAAATCGATTCCTAAAGATTTTTCTGATACAATCCAGTCAAAAGAGACAAGACCCCCTCTGGTCCAGTTAAATCGATTCCTAAAGATTTTTATGATGCCAACCCCGTCAAAGAAGACAAAACCACCTACCAATAATCTCCAAAGGGCATCTGTAAGCCCATTCCCGACATCACAATGTTGATACCAGTTCATGCGAGTGCAAATTTCTGAGCACTCTAGTGTTCAATCATCTTCCACCTTCGGATCACGAAAGGCCCAAAAGCCAATCTATACCCTCAGGTTTAAGAAAATTGAACAGGGGAAACTGTTGTACCCTAAAATTTGCCCTCTCATATTTCCCAATACATTTCAAGAAGAATCCCCAAGTGGCTCAAGATTGCTCAAGAGTTGAACAGTCAAGTCATCTCCTAAGGCAGTCAATCTCAAATTAGGGTTTTGTGTTGCATCAAGGTCCTTGCACCCAAATGACCTCAAGTGATCCCCAATGTCCTAATATGTTCTCAAGTTCATCCATGTCAAATTTCAAGCCTTGCAGAGGAAGTTTGGTCAGTCAATTGCTCAAGAGGCCCAAAAATCGACTGTGCTAGGGCAAAAGTCAACTGTGACCTATGAACAGTCAAACCTCAAGATTTTTAGTCAACATTATCATTTTGAAGGATAATTCATCATTTGATCAAGTGTTTATCATGATTCATCAAGGATTGCTCAAAATTCATCAAGACTCAAAAGTTGTTAAATTAGGGTTTTGTAGGAAAAGTCAACTCAACTTTGACCAAGCATAACTTTCTCATACTTTATGAGAAATGGACCATCCAAAACTCATTTAGAAGAAGTTGCAGTTTCCTACAATCCATCTTCACACCCCAAGATCAAGAAATGCACTCACAAAAGGTTACAAATTTGGACATTATAGGTCATTTTTGAAAGTCAACAAAAACACCTTTTTTTTCAAAGCTTATAACTTGAGAATGGAATATCAAAATGAGATGAGAACAAAAGATTTGGTTAGAGGACATCTCAAGATTTCTAAAAAGTCCAAGAACACTTCCAAAAGTTCAAAATTGAAGAAGTTATGCATTGTTGAAGTTGGGCATTTTTCCAAAATTGCCAAAAGTCAACTATCCCCAAAACTTCAAATTGTTTCAAATGGGCCCACTTTTTTCCACTTGATTTGATCTTATCACACTACACACGTGTCCTATCTTCAGCCTTGTGTCCAATTATTAATTTTTCTATTTTATTTGATTTTTATTGATTTAATTCATTTTAAATCCAAATAAAATCCAAATCTTAATCACTTGGTATCTTTTTTATCATTACAGGTCTTAAATATCATCATGTACACAATCAAATCCAAATCAAGCCATGTTATGAACAAAATATTGGATTTGGGACATTTTTGGAAGCTTTGTAATGGAGGATCATATCAAATCCAAAATCATCAATGCATAAGGATTGAAAGCCCAATATTTGACCTAATACAATGCTTGATACATACACAACACAAAGACACGAAATTGAGAACCTGAAGGCTGCATAATCACCAATACAAAACTTGAAAAAAACTCAAAAAAAGGGTGAAACTGAAATCCATACTAGAGGCAAATTCAAGGACAAAACTCAACGTGGTTCTCTTGCTAGATATCCACTGAATCTATTGGAATCAAAAGCAAGCTCTGAAACCTCCTAACTCGCGCTGTAAGTCTCCTTGAACACCGCCCTGTACATGAAATCGAAACCTCTCATTCTTGCATCTTTTTGACAAACCATGGACATATTCTTGATCCTTGTATGATTTCTAAGCTTTCTATATTATTTAATTGCATTTTTATAGCCTGTAACGCCATGCCCGAATATAGGGTTCTTGTTTCTTGTTTTTAGGCGTTTTGGTTTCAGGAAAAATCAAGGCAATTGATGGATATAGATGTGTTCATGAGACCCAGACGAATCGAACCATGGTCTTGGAATTAATTTCTATGGCCTAGGATAGATTTTAAAAGGCAACTACGAATTTAGCTGCGGATGAAAATCCGACTGTAAATAACCAGGTTCTCATGAGGAAGAGGAAGCCGTGGCTTGTCCCTATTGGACCATTCAAACCAATCTCGCGCGTTTTTATAATTTCTGGCATATTAATTGTTTTTTACATATACTAATTGTTGTTTATTATAATTATAAAACAAGCGTAGTGGCTCAGTGGCTAGGGCGTGTGTTGCACCCCAAAATTTGCCATCCCTTTTCTTCAATATTTTCTCACCACAAGACCCTTGGAGCTCAAGATCAAGTTAGGGTTTGCTCTGCTCAAGACTCCTCCTTGCACTGTTGACCCAAATTAGGGTTTGAATTTGCACAAAGATGTTTTGACCTAAAATGCCCAAAATGACTTTCATGCTTCATATTGGACTCTCAAGTTTACCCATACCAAGTTTCAAGCCTTGATTCCAATCTTTGCCCAATCAATTGGACAGTTGACCTAGAAATCAGCTGTATTGGGGAAAAAGTCAACTGTGGTTAATTGATAGTCAAACCTCATGAAATTTGACCCACATCAACATTGTGAACTCATATGGACCATTTGGTCAAGTTTGGATCACAATTCCACAAGAAATTTGATCAGATCACCAAAAGGGCAAAATGGTCATTTTTAGGGTTTTGACTGCACAAAGGCAATTTTTGACTGTTTGACCTAGCCAATGGCAAACCAAGCTCATATATGGACTCAAGGACCCCATGGAACTGTCTTGACATGTTCAACAAATTCAAAAGATCCCAAATGCACAAGATGGACAGATGAATTTTCCAGTCAATTGATCAATTTTTGACTGTATACTGAAAAGTCAAACTTTGACTTTTGGGTCAAAATCAAGTGTCAAGATTCATTTTTCATCAAAAAATGTCAAAATATGATACTTGTTCATCAAGAAATCAAAAATCACAAATTAGGGTTTGAAATGAAGAATTTTCATAACTTAGAAATTTTCTAAGTTATGAAAATCCCTAATTTTTTCCTAACTTTGTCCCATTTTTTCATCAAGATTCATTTGGATTCAAACAAAAGTCAAAACATGAAATTTGTAGTCCATTGCAAAATCTACAACTTTGATTCACAAAGTTTCCTCTAAAGAAGCTTGTACCTCAAGTTATGATTTTTGGAACAAGGGTGCAAAACATTCTTAACTTAGAAAAATTTTGACCTATTTTAGGCAGGATTTTTTCCTAACTTCATGGCTACTTTTCACATGCTTCCACTTGGAATTTCAGTTCGCATTACAAAGATGGATTGTAGTACACATTCCAAGCTTTCCAAAATGTCCAAGAACTCATCAAACAACCTTGTGGTTAGGGAGAATCGAATTTGGCAATATGGGCAAAACTCACTTTGTTCATGGCCAATTTACATGTCCATAACTTTGCATTTTTGAACTCAGCATGCTCTAAGCTAGATTACAGGTCCTTTATCTCATCCACACTCATAAATTTAATTCCAATCTTTTATGTTTAAGCCTTATCTTGTGTGTTTAACCATTGCATACAAGATTAACCTTAAAATGGAAAAAGCAATATATCCATTTTTGAAAAGTGGAACTTTATGTCAAGATTGCAATCTCTGAAGTACAATGCAAATCCTTTTGGTACAAGTTAAGGGACATAACACACTGATCAAGACTAAAGTGTGCAACACATTTGAGGGGTCTGCACAAGTCTAGAAACCAACTTGCCATTTCTTGCTTAAGATAGAAGAAACTTGGCATAACACATAACAACTCTCATTTTTTGTCAAGACAAGCTAAGACAAACTTGTTGTACACCTTCCAAACATCAAACCTAAGCTAAGGCACGAGCAAAACACCTTCCAAACCTCATCAAACCTCAAAACACCATCCTACTGCAGAAAACAGAGTCACCTCTGCAGTTGGACTTCCATAACTCAATCCACTCGTGCATTCTTGCTAAAACCAGTTCATACACACTCTATACCACATATGCAAGCTATCCCAAGCATTGGACACGACCTGTAACACCTCTAACCAACTTCACCATTTTCACTTTTTCTGTTTTGCAGGTTGATTGCCCTAGCTTGATTCACTTGGTTTCAAAGCAAGCTAAAGGTTGGAATAGCATCCCCGGACTTCAAGCAAGTTGTACCAATCCTCACCTTTCCTTGAAAGTACCTCCATTGCCAGACACGATCCAAGCTGAACAGGTAAGTTCATAGACTTCTATCTCTCAATCTAGGAAGAGTTTGCTTTAAGTTTATGAATGAAAAATGTTCTACTCATGTCCCTGAAGCTATACATATCCTCACTTTCCATTTATATTGCATATGCTGAGAGAATTTAAGACCTGAACATTGACAAAAACTTAGGTTAAGAATTAGGGATGGAGAAATTCTCTCTCATTTCTGAGAGTTAAGTTAAGTTTTTTATATGTATGGAATCGTGGCTTGATGCTTGACATTTTTCATGTTGTGAGTTTGTGCTGAAAGTCCAGGAATCATGAGATAGCAGGAAGCACGTGTTGCTCTGTTTTTTTGTTCAGAGGTTGAAGACAAAGTCTTCTTGGGCTGGGCCTGACTCTTTTTCCTTTTTGCACCATGTTTTTACATTTGCACCACCCTGGCCCATTTTGAGTTTTGTTTGTCATTTTCAATTTTTTCTTTTTGATTCTGATTTGTTATTTTTTATTAAAGCATAAAAAATATTAAAAACATTTTTCCCACATTTTTTTGCATTTTTATTTGATATTTATTTGCTTTATTTAGTTATATATGTAAATAAATACATAATACTTTTTGTTTAGAATATTAAAAATAATACAAAATACTTTTATTTTCTGATTTTTATTTTATTTTACCTTTGAAAACATTTTATAAAAAATATACTTTTTTTTAATAATATTAAATATTTTATTTTTTGTACATATTTGATATATTTAATAAATAATGTAAATACTTATAGATTTATTAGTATATTTAGGGAAAATACAAAGAATTAATACATTTTATTTTTATTAATATTTTAACCTCAAAAATACTTTTTTTACAATATACTTTCTTTTTATTTATTTTTTGCACATAATTAATAAATATTGCATATAATAAGTAATTAATACATTTTATTTAAAATTAGGGTTTTGCCCTAAATACCTAAAAATACCAAAATTAATTCATTTTATTTTTGTTTATTTGACACATAAAAAAATACCTTTTTTCAAACATATAAAATCATTTTCTTGCATCTTGCATATTTATTGTATTTTATTTAATTGGTATATTAAATAATTTGTACAATTCAATTTGGATGTAATAGTTTAGGTTTTAATTTCTTGCTAAAATATCCCCATTTGAACATTTGTACCCCCCTTCCCATATATTGTGTTGTAATAATTTAGGACCTTTAAATTCCGCACTTTAAAAGCTTTCTAAATATGCCATGTTAGAATTAGGGTTTTGTATGAAAATAAAAAACAACAAGTAGTTTGACCTAATTTCAAGATAAACAAGCATGAAAATGAACAAACACCAATCACACTTGCACCCCTAGGGTTACTCCACTTGTTGCCTTCAATAATGGGCCATATTGCATGTTAGGTATCTTTGGCAAAAACAAGACAATCAAATGATCATAGTCCCTCAATGACGCTTTCGAAAATTGCCTAAAAATGATCAAGTCCCTTAAAGGAAAAATTGCCAAAGATACTTGGCACCATTGCAATCATGGTCTAAACGATGACCCGCGCCCGTCCCGTTCACATCCTAACACAAGATTGCCCACCAAATACAATGGTGGAATAAAATTGTTAAAAGGGTTAAAACATAGCAAAGATCTTTGAGAAATTTAGGGTAGATAGCTCTTGGTTACTTGCCAACTTGCAAAACAAAAACCCTTGCCTATTTTTCAAAACACATATCACAACACATTTTCAAAATAACTTTCAAAAACACTGAAAACTTTTCAAAAGACATACATCTTTGTATACATCCCAACATGGATCATTACAAAGGTTTCCACCACATTGGCCTCTTTTCAAAACATTTTCAAACCCACACACAAAGCACCATTTCAAACAATTGAAAATCAAGGCAAGTTGATCTAAGCAAGTAACTAAGAGCCCATGGATAACCATGGATAGAAAGGGTGCTAATACCTTCCCTTTCTATAATCTACTCCCCGAACCCAAGAAAACATCTCAAAGGTTTTTGCTGTGCTTTTTAACCTTTCCTTAGGATAAAATAAAAAGTCGGTGGCGACTCTTGCTCAACCGAAACATTTGCGAAAACAAACGCAAAACCCAAGTAAGTTTTCCCACCGTATCACAGAACTGGCGACTCTGCTGGGGATTTTTTTTAAAAGTGGAGTAATCTTAGGGCTTAGATCACCCTCTTGCATGACTAATTGTTTGTTTTGATTGCTTTATATCTTGGCTCTCTTATTTGGGTTTGCAAATCCTACACCCGGATTTGGGGAAACATTCATAGATAGCAATACGTTGTGGAAACTGTGCGGGGTATACCGACACGGTTGAAGCAATAGCTATATTAGTGCGACATATTTGTGAGTACCGGTAACCCTTGAGTTCAATCAAGGAGAGTACGGGGCCGCTGAGTGATATCACTAAGCACTAATGACCTAGAACCTTACTTGACCATCTTGGCCTTTTATTAGGGGTAGTGAGATGACCGGCTTTGGTGCAGTCCGAAGTTGGTAGATACTCGATACTACACTCATTGAGGGTTGTTTTCTTGGAATATTTTGGTTGCTAGTTAAGTGGCTAAACCAAAACAATGAACAATGAAAACAATCCAGTGATATTGAGCTCCTTAGAACCCGGTTACTATTTATAGGATAGGTTTTTAAGCCAACTACACTCAAGAGGGTACTTACCTATGAAACCTCATGCAAGCCTGAAACTAGGGTTTTGTGTGATTTGCTTGTACATATGTTTGTGCATACATCATGAACATCATGAAGCATCATATGCATTCACTAAGCATTTCAAGGGTTTAGATCTTCATCTTTGTTCTTGTTTTGTAGGTCATGGAAATTCCTCACAGGAAAACTATCCAAGTCAACCTTGTGAGAATCCCTCCTCAACTCAAGGAACTCACATCAAGAATTCCGGAAAGCTCTCCCTCCAGTGAAAGACATGGTAGACTGCTCAGCCTAGTCAGCACCAGCATTGAAGAGGATATGGTAAAGGTGTTGTTTCAATTCTTTGACCCCCTTCACCACTGTTTCACTTTCCCCGACTACCAATTGGTGCCCATTTTGGAGGAATTTTCTCAACTCCTGAGAATTCCTATCCTTAATCAACTACCTTTCAATGGTACGGAAAAGGAACCAAAGCCTGAAGATGTTGCTCAAGCACTACACTTGCAACCATCTGACATCAAGGGGAATTGGGAAACTAGAAGAGGTGTCAAAGGCTTCTTAGAAAAATTCTTGTTTGAGAAGGCACAAGAGTGTTGGAATTCATTGGATCTACAAGCCTTTCAAGAAATTGTGGCCCTCCTCATCTATGGTTTGGTCTTGTTCCCAAATCCTGACCAGCTTATAGATGTCAATGCCGTCAAGATCTTCTTATCCAGAAATCCAATACCAACTTTGCTTGGGGACATTCTTCACTCATGTCACACTCGAACCATGAGAAAGAGGGGTGTTCTCATGTGCTGTACTCCTCTCCTTGCAAGGTGGTTTATTTCGCACCTTCCACAATCTGTCTTGAAGAATGACCAAGGCCTAAGGTGGTCACAACGATTGATGACCCTCACTCATTCTGATGTACATTGGTGTTCTCGGTCCAGAGAAAATGTCATCATCGACGATCGTTGTGGAGAGTTCCCTAATGTTCCATTACTTGGCATTAGAGGAGGCATTACCTACAACCCTTGCCTAGCTTTGAGACAATTTGGATATGCACGGAGGGATGGCCCTCATGACATGTTGATTCCTGACCTAGTTTTTGACTTTGACAATGATGCGCAAGGACTTCGCCAAAGATTCATCAGAGCTTGGAGGATGCCTAACAAGGTTGACAGCAAGACACTGGGGCACAAGAACTTCATCCCTCTTGAGCCTTATCTCAAGTGGGTACTGTGATACGGTGGGAGAACTGACTATGGTTTTGCGTTTGTTTCCGCAAATGTTTCGGTTGAGCAAGAGTCGCCACCGACTTTTTATTTTATCCTAAGGAAAGGTTAAAAAGCACAGCAAAAACCTTTTGAGATGTTTTCTTGGGTTCAGGGAGTAGATTATAGAAAGGGAAGGTATTAGCACCCTTTCTATCCATGGTTATCCATGGGCTCTTAGTTACTTGCTTAGATCACTTGCCTTTTGTTTTCAATTGTTTTAAATGGTGCTTGTGTGTGTGTGGGTTTGAAAATGTTTTGAAAAGAAGCCAATGTGGTGGCAACCTTTGTAATGATCCATGTGGGGATGTATACAAAGATGTATATCTTTTTGAAAAGGTTTTCATTTGTTTTTGAAAGTTGTTTTGAAAGTGTTGTGAGGTGTGGTTTTAGAAATAGGCAAGTGTTTTAGTTTGCAAGATTGATTCAAGTAACTAAGAGGTTATCTACTCCTAAATTTCTCAAAGTTTATTGCTATGTCTTAACCCTTTTAATAAGTTTGTTCCACCATTGTATTTGGTGGACAATCTTATGTTTAGGATGTGAAAGAGACGGGCGCGGGTCATCGTTTAGACCATAATTGCAATGGTGCCAAGTATCTTTGGGCATTTTCTTTAAGGGACTTGATCATTCAATTTGTTTGTTTTGAAAAATGTTATCGAGGGACTATGATCATTCAATTTGTTTGTTTTGCCCAAAGAGACCTAACATGCAATATGGCCCAATTTGAAAGGCAACAAGTGGAATACCCTAGGGGGTGCAAGTGTGATTTGTGTGTTCATTTTCATGCTTATTTGTCTTGAGATTAGGTCATAACTATTTTATCGTTTTTTTCGCATACAAACCCTAATTCTAACATGGTATAATTAGAAAGCAATAAAGTGCGAAAATAAACTTACTAAGCTATTACAAAACCAAATATGGGAAAGGGGGTACAAATGTTCAAATGGGGATTTTGACAAGGAATTTAAACCTAAAACTATTACATCAATATTGAATTTATACAATTTAATTAATGTATAATAATTAAAAAAATGGAATAAAATATGCAAGATGCAAAAATGTTTTGTATATGTATGAAAAAAAGTATTATTTATGTAAAAATAAAAGATAATAAAAAGGTATTATTTTTGGAGTTTTTTCATATTTTGGGGCAAAACCCTAATTCTATTAAATAAAATGTGTTATTATTTAATTTAATACAAGTATTTATTTATTATGTACAAAAATAAAAATAAAATGAAGTATATTATAAAAAAGTATTTTTTATATCAAATATTAATAAAAATGAAAAATATAAGTATTTTTGTATTCTAACCTAAATATATTAATAAATATATATATATATATATATATATATATATATATATATATATATATATATATATATATATATATATATATATATATATATATATATATATATATATATATATATATATATATATATATATATATATATATATATATATATATATATATATATATATATATATATATATATATATATATATATATATATATATATATATATATATATATAATATATATATATATATATATATATATATATATATATATATATATATATATATATATATATATATATATATATATATATATATATATATATATATATATATATATATATATTATATATATATATATATATATATATATATATTATATATATATATATATATATATATATATATATATATATATATATATATATATATATATATATATATATATATATATATATATATATATATTAAGTTCTAAATATGTATTATATATATAAATAATAATAGTTTTTAATATGTATAAAAAAGTATTTTTTGTGTAAAATATTTTCAGAGGGTATAATAAAATAAAAATGAAAATAAAAGTATTTTTACCTATTTCTCAATATTTTAATGAAATGTATATATTTATTTATCTAAGTATTAATCAAAAGAAAATCATATAAATACCTAATAAATTAAAAATGGTGAGAAAAAATATTTTTATATTTTTTATGTCATGAGAAAAAATAAACAAAGTCAATCAAAAAAGAAAAAGGTCAAAAAGTCAAAGAAATAAGCAAATGGGCCTTGGGGGTGTAAAAGCAATCAGCATGGTGTGAATAAGAAAAATACACAGGCCCAGCCCAAAAGACCACTGTCTTCAACCTCCAGCAACAATGTTTGAAAAAACGCGCGCCCTGTTCCTCATCTTCCAACTCTTGATTCCTGGCTTTTTAGCAAAAACTCATAACATAAAAAATGTTCAGCATGAAGAGACGATTCTAACCATATGCATAACTTGATCTAACTCTCTAAGATGAGGGAGAATTTCTCCTCCCCCAAATCCTAACCTAGTTTTTCTGCCATTTTCAAACTCCAAATTCTCACAGCTCAAGTAAAATAAATGAAAAGTAAAAACATGTACGTGTTGAGTGGCATGAGTAGAACCTTGTTTCTTCACAAACTTAAAGCTAATGATGCCTAATAAGAGAGATACGAATTCAAAAACTTACCTGTTCAGTTGAAGTTCTATCTGGAGATGTAGGAACTTTCAGTGCAAGGTGATGATTGGAGAAGCTTCCTTGAGGTCCAGGGATGCTATTCCAATGTTTACTTTGTCTTGAAAGCTTCTGAATCGAGCTAGAGAACTTCACCTGCAAGTCAGAAATGTAAAAATGGTGGAAGTGGTTAGAGTGATTACAGGTCGTGCTTTTGCTTTTGGTTAGCTTGCATAGATGGTATGGAAGGTGTGTGAACTGGTTTTGGCAAGAATGCTTGAGAGAAAAAGAAGTTGGCACTCAAACTGCAGAGGCAGCTCTATTTTTGCAGTTTGATGGTTTTTTTTGGTTTGGTGATGTTTGGGAGGCCAATGGCTCGTGCAATAGCTTGGTTATGATGTGTGTAATGTGTTTGATAACTTTGTTCTTGTGTTTGTAAGCTGGTTTCTGAGTTGGTACAAGTTATGACACTTTTCTTCTTTTTTAAGCAACAAAAGCCAATTTATGTTTCTAGGCATCTAGAGGACCCCTAATCCTGCTGCAAAACTTCTCTTGATCAGAGTAATTTGTTCATAATCTTGTGCCAATCAGATTTTCAATGTACTTGTTGGATTTTCAATTTGACATAAAGTGAACTTTTGCAAAAATGGATAGTTTACTTTTTCCAAATTGGGATTAATCCTTTAGACAATGCTTGAACTCAAAGAACTTGGTCTTGGCACAAAGAATATGCATTAAGTTTATGAGTGTAACTTGGTTTAAGGACCTGTAATCAAGGGCATGCTGGTTTTGAGAAGTTTGCATAACTTATGAACATGAAAAATGGCCAAATCAAAAGTGAGTTTTTGCTATATTGTGAAATTCGATTCTCCCTAACCATGAGGTTGTTTGATGAGTTCTTGGACATTTTGGAAAGCTTGGAATGTGTACTACACCCCATCTTTGAAATGCAAATTTAAATTCCAAGTGGAAGTGTATGTAAAATGGCCTTGAAGTGGGGTGAAAAACTTGTCCAAAATAGGTCAAATTTTTACTAAGTTAAGAATGGTTTAGTGCCCTTATTCAAAAAATTGTAACTTGAGATACAAGCTTCAAATGAGAAAACTTTGTGAATCAAAGTTGTAGATTATGCAACAAGCTACAACTTTCATGTTTTGACTTTTGTTTGAATCCAAATGAATCTTGGTGAAAAAGTGGGGCAAAGTTGGGAAAAAATTAGGGTTTTCCATAACTTAGAAAAATTCTAAGTTATGAAAAATTCCATTTCAAACCCTAATTTGCATTTTGTGATTTCTTGGTGAACAAGTTTCATGATTTGGCATGTTTTGATGAAAAATGAATCTTGACTCTTGATTTTGACCAAAAAGACAAAGTTTGACTTTTCAGTATACAGTCAAAATTGATCAATTGACTGGGAAATTCAACTGTCAATCTTGTGTACTTGGGATCTTTTGAGCTTGATGAATGTGTCAAGACCATTTCATTGAGTCCTTGAGTCCATATGTGAGCTTGGTTTGCCATTGGCTAGGTCAAACAGTCAAAAATTGCCTTTGTGCAGTCAAAACCCTAAAAATGACCATTTTGCCCTTTTGGTGATCTGATCAAATTTCTTGTGGAATTGTGATCCAAACTTGATCAAATGGTCCATATGAGTTCATAATGTTGATGTGGGTCAATTTTCATGAGATTTGACTGTCAATTGACCACAGTTGACTTTTTTCCCAATACAGCTGATTTCTAGGTCAACTGTCCAATTGACTGGGCAAAATTTGGAATCAAGACTTGAAACTTGGTATGGATAAACTCGGGAGTCCAACATGAAGCATGAAAGTCATCTTAGGCATTTTAGGTCAAAACATCTTTGTTCAACCACAAACCCTAATTTGGGTTAACAGTGCAAGGAGAAGTCTTGAGCAGAGGAAACCCTAATTGGATCTTGATCTTCAAAGGTCTTGTGATGAGAAAATGTTGAGGAAATGGGAGGGCAAATTTTGGGGTACAACAGTTGCCCCTGTTCAATCTTCTTGGACCTGAAGAGTTAGATTGACAAGTTTGCCTTTCGTGACTCGAGGGTAAAAGGAGATTGGACATTAGAGTGCCCGGAAATTTGCACTCGCATGTTGAAGCATCAGTAAATGTGATGTCGGGAATGGGCTTATAGATGCCATTTGGAAGTGTTGATCGCACAAGAGATTCCTTAGCGAGAACTTGTGTATTTGAGAAAGACAGATGTTTTCCTGGCTTGTTACAGGTGTTTGATCTTCAATCTCTTTATGCAGATATGCCCTGGCTAGATACAGGTGTCGAATCTACAATTGGTCGCTCACAGATGTGCCCTGGCTGGATACAAGAATCAGGTCTGGAAATGTGGTCAACATATATGCCCTGGCTGGATACAGGAGTCGAATCCGGAAATATCGTCAACAGATATGCCCTGGCTGGATACAGGAGTCGAATCCGGAAATGTGGTCAACAGATATGCCCTGGCTGGATACAGGAGTCGAATCCGGAATTGTGATAGTTGTTAGATATGCCCTGGCCGGATACAGGAATCGAATCTTCAAACTCTTCAGACGTGCCCTGGCTAGATACAGGAGTCGAGTCTAAAAATGTGGTCAACAAATATGCCCTGGCTGGATACAGGAGTCGAATCTTCAAACTCTTCAGACATGCCCTGGCTAGATACAGGAATCGAGTCTGGAAACTGATCACTCTCAGATGTGCCCTGGCTAGGTACAGGTATCGAATCTGGAATCGTGACAGTTGAAGGTAGTTGTCTTTGGGATTGTCTTTTTCCCTGAAAAGGCAAAAACATAAGTTGTATGCAATGTCATGATGTATGACATGAGATTGTGTTGTATGCACTTTATCATGTATGTAAGTAAGATGTATGAAAATGTGGAATGTTTATGAATGTAATTTCGTCTTAGGAAAATAAATCCTTGACGACCGGCCGGGGAATTGCTCTGTGGAAGAGATATTTTGCCGAAGTTTTGCTGAGAGGCCTGCTGAGGACTTCAATGATGGACTCCGCTGGGGATAATGATGATAAACTCCGCTGGGGATTGAAGGAACTTTGCCGAGGGCGATCTTCTGTGGCAATTAGCTAAGGATAACCCAGTTATAAGTCCTTGTGAGGAAATAACTCTAAATAAAACTCGGGAGAGACGTCCGTACCCTGCAGGGAACAAACTTCCAGAATCTACTGGGGGTGAGCTTTAAGACCCACCGGGGAATGTTGTGCCCTTTTCAGGATTGACGGGGAGTCAACTCTGCTTGGGGAAAGTACAGCTGAATCTTGTTTTACTCTGCGGGGAGTTGAGATGATTTGGTCACATTCTTCGGTCGAATCTACCTGGGTACCTTGGCGGACAAAGCAACCAGACTGCATCAGACAACTTCATATTGCCCCTGTTTCTGATGTCACCTGTAATTAATCTTTCGTTTCATGTGCAAATATGTATGAATCAACAATTTTAATGTCAAATGCATATATCAAAAATGAACATTGGACGTTCTTCGCAAAACAAAACAGAAATAGAAAAAAAACAATGGCAATTTGTATAGACAAGTGAATTTGTATTGATTTGAATTTTGCCTGTGAATAGGCGTTTTTGTACAAGAGGCTGACATCCTAGTAAGAGAATGCCGCCGGATACCATAGAATTTACAATTTTGAAAAGGAAACAAAACAGCTATGTGAACAATCCCACTGGGTTCCAACTCTGCTATCGCCTTTATGTCTCTGAGCGTCTCATCGCTTTGCTGCTTAGTTGAAGATGAAGCTGATTGGTCGATGCCAAAGTCTGAGCCAGATAGTTGATGCCGAATTCCGGATGCGAAGTGATCCAATGAGACATAGTGTTACGCTTTATCCCTAACTTTTGCCTGGACCGCCCTTTCGGGTTTTCAGTCCACCGGGATACCCATTTTTGCCCAAGCCGCCTTTTCAGGTTTTCGACTTGCCGGGTGTATAGATTTTTTCATTTCATCCCTTATTTTTGCCCGAACCCTTTTGGTTCGCCGGGAAGCCCTTATTTTTGCCTAGGTATGTCAACCTAGCGGGTCTTTTATTTATGCGTAGTATATTTTCACTATGTCTGCATTGGCGGGGTGTGGAAGGTCGTCACCATCCACGGTGGTTAGGATCATGGCTCCTCTTGAGAACACATGTTTAACCACAAATGGCCCTTCGTACGTAGGGGTCCATTTGCCCCGGGGATCACTTTGAGGAAGGATGATGCGTTTGATTACCAGGTCCCCAACTTGATACTCTTGTGGTTTGACCCTCTTGTTAAATGCCCTGATCATCCGTTTTTGATACGTTTGACCATGACAGATAGCAGTGAGCCTCTTTTCGTCAATCAGATTTAATTGATCAAGTCGAGTCTGGATCCAATCATCTTCACTCAAGTCTGCATCCTTCATTATCCGGAGAGAGGGTATCTGAACTTCAATTGGCAAGACTGCCTCCATGCCATAAACCAAAGAGAAAGGAGTTGCCCCGGTTGACGTCCTTGCTGAGGTACGATACCCATGAAGAGAGAATGGTAACATCTCGTGCTAATCTTTATAGGTCACTGTCATCTTCTGCACAATTTTCTTGATATTTTTATTAGCTGCCTCTACAGCCCCATTCATCTTCGGCCGGTAGGGAGAAGAATTGTGGTGCTGTATCTTGAATTGTTCACAGAGTTCAGTGATCATCTTGTTATTGAGATTGGTACCATTGTCCGTAATGATTCTTTCCGGGACACCGTACCGACAGATCAGATTATGCCGGATGAAACGTGCCACGACGCTCTTGGTTACTGTGGCGTAGGAAGCTGCCTCAACCCACTTCGTGAAGTAATCGATCGCCACCAAGATGAAGCGATGCCAAGGTGCCGTTGGTTGCCGTTGGTCGGATCTCACCGATCATATCAATGCCCCACATTGCAAAAGGCCAAGGTGCCGTCAGGACGTTCAGAGGAACCGGAGGGATATGCACCTTGTCAGCATAGATCTGGCATTTATGACAAGTTCAGGAGTGTTGGTAACAATCAGCTTCCATTGTGGACCAGAAATATCCTGCCCGAAGGATTTTCTTAGCCATGGTGTGTCCACTGGAATGTGTTCCAAATGTGCCTTCATGCAGTTCTATCATGATCTTCTCTGCTTCAGCCTTATCCACACAACGTAGTAGAGTTGAATCATGATTCCGTTTGTAGAGAATGCCGTTGCTGAGGAAGAATTTTGCCGCAAACCTCCTCATGAATTTCTTGTCATTGACAGAGGCACCTTTAGGGTATTCCTGAGCTTCCAAGTACCTCTTCACCTCATGATACCAGGGTTTTCCAGTCACCTTCTCGGCCTCGAGATCGCAGCAGTATACTGGTTCATCCAACTTCCAGATAATGATTCGGGGAGCCTCATTGTCCCATTTAACTTTGAACATTGAAGACATCGTAGCTAGTGCATCTGCTAGATGATTCTCCTCTCTCGGGAAGTGCTCAAAAGTTATTTCTTCAAAGTGGGGAAGCAAGGTCAACACATACTCCTTGTAAGGAATGAGATTTGGGTGTTTCGTATCCCACTCGCCTTTGATCTGATTGATCACGAGAGCGGAATCTCCGAAGACACTCAGAAACTTGATCCTTAAGTCAATTGCAGCTTGAAGACCCATGATACATGCCTCATACTCCGCCATGTTGTTGGTGCAGTTGAAACATAATCGGGCGGTGAGTGGAGTATGAGTTCCTTTGGGGGATATGATTACAGCGCCGACGCCGTTACCCAAAGCATTGGAGGCTCCGTCAAAATGCATAGACCATCGGGATCCTTCCTCAGGTCCTTCATCCGGTCCAGGTACTTCACAGTCAGTTACCACCATGATGTCTTCGTCCGGAAAATCAAAGTTCAATGATTGGTAATCGTCCACAGGTTGGTGTGCCAAATGATCTGCCAGTACACTTCCTTTGATTGCTTTCTGAGTTGTATACTGGATATCATACTCTGTCAAGATCATTTGCCATCTCGCTATTCTCCCAGACAGAGCAGGCTTTTCAAATATGTACTTGATGGGATCCATCTTTGAAATCAACAAGGTAGTGTGAGTCAGCATATACTGTCTCAGCCGGCGAGCAGCCCATACAAGAGCGCAACAAGTTTTCTCAAGCAGTGAGTAACGAGACTCACAGTCGGTAAACTTTTTGCTCAAGTAATAAATAGCGTGCTCTTTTCGGCCAGACTCGTCATGCTGCCCCAACACACACCCCATTGAATTATCAAGCACTGTCAAGTATAGTATCAGAGGTCTTCCTTCCACTGGTGGCATAAGAATGGGTGGCTCTTGGAGATATTCCTTTATCTTTTCAAAGGAAGCCTGACATTCATCGTTCCAGCGTACTACTTGATCTTTCTTCAGTAATTTGAAGATTGGCTCACAAGTAGCAGTCAGATGTGAGATGAATCGGGCAATGTAATTCAATCGTCCTAGGAAGCCTCTGACTTCTTTCTCTGTCTTCGGAGTCGGCATCTCTTGAATGGCTTTAACCTTGGCAGGGTCCACTTGAATACCTTTATCACTTACAATGAAACCTAGCAATT
Organism: Vicia faba; assembly: GCA_948472305.1. NCBI lineage: Eukaryota > Viridiplantae > Streptophyta > Magnoliopsida > Fabales > Fabaceae > Vicia > Vicia faba. Next base: position 1,311,721,423 of record OX451738.1, on the reverse strand, counting down.
TTCCGGATCTTACCCCAAAGGTGCATTTGTTGGGATTCAACCTCAGCTTGTATAATTTGAGTCGGTCAAACTACTTCCTCAGATGGTCAAGGTGCTCTTCCTCAGTTTGAGACCTTGCAATCATGTCATCAACGTATACCTCAATCTCATGATGGATCATATCATGAAATAAAGCAACCATGGCACGTTGATAGGTTGCCCCAGCATTTTTTAACCCGAATGGCATGACCTTATAACAGAAGGTGCCCCACTGAGTCACAAAGGTAGTCTTCTCCATATCCTCTGGAGCCATCTTGATCTGATTATACCCTGAAAAACCATCCATGAAGGAGAAAACCTTGTGTTGAGCGGTATTATCAACAAGAACGTCGATGTGAGGTAAGGGGAAGTCATCCTTGGGGCTTGCCCTGTTCAAATCTCTATAGTCGACACACATTCTGACTTTACCGTCCTTCTTTGGCACTGGCACCACATTGGCAACCCACTGCGGGTAAGAAGTCACTGTAAGAAACTCGGCATCGAATTGCTTCATAACTTCAGCTTTGATCTTTTCAGACATCTCTGGGCGCATACGTCGGACTTTTTGCTTTACCGGAGGGCAATCTTCCTTGGTTGGCAGGTGATGAACTACAATGTCGGCATCCAAACCAGGCATGTCTTCATAGGACCAAGCAAATATCTCCATGTAATCCTGTAGCATCTGGATCAATCGTTGCTTCATGCTGAGCTCTAGATTAGCCCCAATCTTGACCTCTTTCATATCTGTCTCAGTACCCAGGTTGGTCGTTTCTACCGGCTCTTCATGTGGTTGAATAGCCCTCTCTTCCTGGAGCAGCAGTCTTGCGAGTTCACCAGGCACTTCGCAATCATCTTCACCTTCGTCTTCGGCCAAGTTGATCGGATTCTCGAAGTCATAACTGGCGGTAGCAGAGCTGTTACCAGTGAGATCCAGAGTGGATTGAAACCTGTATAAGTGGGTGTGTGTAAATATAGCTGTTTTGCAATATATATAACACGGAAAGAAAAAGAGCACAAGATTTGAAATGCAACAAACGTCCAACGTTTTGATTGATGATATATGGAAATGTCATACAAAAAACCCTCACAAATGGAGCTACGATGCCCCAGGTAGGACACCGAGCCAACAAAGTTTTAACATATTGTTTGTTACAAATTGGAAATCAAAAGAATTAATTACTGCGTGACAAATGTGATAGGTGTAAAATCCTTTGCCGTCCAGTTGCTTGGTCCGTTGCTGGTAGTCGGGTAGATCCAATTGTCAAATTCTGCTTCCTCTACATCCTCCTCAATAGCGTTCACCCTTGGGTTGGAGATAAACACTGGAGCCTTTCTGATCTTGTCCTTGCGCACATCCCTCTGAGCCTCTGCAGTAAAGCCCAGTCCAAATTTGTCAGTTTTCTGTGTAAAGTCAGGAAGCCTGCCCCAGTTAGTACATTCACCTCTCTGAACCACAGCCCGGGCATCCTTTAGGGAAGCCATCTTCAAAGGAACATTCTCTTCGACTGTTGTTTCTGCTGCTGCTGAAATTGGATGCACCTCCTCGAAATGCTGAAAGGGGGTTTCAATAAACTCCCCGTCCATCTCAATGTATCTGAAGGAATTCAAATGGCTCACCATATACTCCTCTTCTCCTTGCACAGTGACGATCTTCCCTCTGACAGGGTACTTCAGCTTCTGGTGCAAGGTAGAGGTCACTGCCCCAGCTTTATGGATCCAAGGTCGACCCAGTAGACAAGAGTACGATAGACGTATATCCATCACATAAAAAGTAGAGTCAGACACCTGAGAGCCCACACGAATAGGAATGTCAACCTCTCCATGAACCATCCTTTTTGAACCGTCAAAGGCCCTGACGATGATATTGCTGGGCTTCAGTTCCAGGCCTTCACAATCTAAACGGTCTAAAGCCTTTTTTGGTAGAACATTCAAGGAAGAACCAGTATCCACCAATACATGCGCCAGAGTAGTGCCCCTGCATTCGATAGAGACATGCAGGGCATCATTGTGATCTCTTCCCTTCACAGTCAGGTCAGCATCTGAGAAACCTAAGCCATTGTCTGCTGTCAGATTTGCTACGCAATCAGTGAACTGGACTGCAGATGTCTCCTGTGGCACATGGGCCGTCTTGAGAAATGAGATCAAGGCCTTAGCATGGGCCTCGGAGCATAGCAATAAGGAGAGCATGGAGATCTTGGGTGGCGTATGCCCCAGCTGCTCGACAACATTGAAATCACTCTTCTTTATTATTTTCAAGATTTCCTCCATTTCTTGTTGGGAGGCCTCAACATTTATAGGTATTGGTGCCTCCATCCGGGCAGGCTCCTCTTCAATCCCTTTGCCCCGAGCATTAGATGACTCGGCAGTAGGGGAAACAACTTGATCAGCAACGGGAACAGGTACACTTGTAGGTGTTATAAGGAGGGGTCTTCGAGTAGCGGGCAGTGCAATGTCAGGCGAGAAGAGCCTGCCACTGCGGGTGACCTTGGCTGGACCAGTGATATCGCAGATACTGGTGCCAGTGTTGAATTCTTGTTTGATTCCATTTACATATACGTCTGCCCCGTAATGCCAGGGGATAGCTTTATCAGACACGTAGGAGAGAGGCCCCGAAACAGTAATAACCACAGGTGCAACAGTCATGATTTGAACAGGCTTCTTCGGGAGAGCCTTGATTGGATTATTGAAGATGGTAACCACATAAACTTCTTTTACCGGAACCAACTGAACAGCAGACTTCTTAAACAGAATCTCTTTGCTATCCATTAGGCTTTGGATGCCTAACTTCAGCAAGGGACAACCAGATAGGGAAACAGCACAGAACAGGCAACCTTCACTGCAACCCGGAAATAAACCGGCCAGCAGTAGATTCTTCTTGACAATCTTCAGAGGGGCAGCTAGATCATCCACAGAAACAACGTACAACTCTTCCTCAATGGCATTTACTCTATGCTGGGGAATAGGAGCAGTTACAACATTCGGTCTCTCAGGCGCTTCAAACTGAATTTCCTTTGCGTCGATAAGATCTTGCACTTTGTTTCTCAAGGCCCAGCAATCATCAGTAGCGTGCCCGGGACTATCTGAATGATAAGCATACCGGGCATTTGGGTTATACTTAGGAGATGCAGTGTTGACGACCTTAGGAGCTTCTTTGAGGGTCACCAAGTTGGTTGATAATAGTTGGGGTAAAATTTGAGATAATGTCATACTCAGCCGAGTATACTGCCTCTTGGGCCTTTCACTTCTTTGTTGATTGTACTGCTGAGGAGCAGCAACAGGTTTTGAGATGACCAAAGCATTGACGGCTTGGCGACTTTCGGGCTTGACTTGTCTTCTAGGACCATAGACGGCACTTGCTTCTTTCTTAAACGGCCTCTTCTCAGTACTGGTGGAGGCAGCCTTTTGTATCTTGCCTGACCTGATGCCAGCTTCAATTCTTTCTCCTGTCAGAATCAAATCCGTAAACCCAGCGGAGGAGTTACCAACCAAATGATTGAAAAATGGACCAGATAAAGTCCCTAGGAACATATCAACCAGCTCACGATCAGTCAATGGAGGCTGCACCCTGCCAGCCAAATCTCTCCATTTTTGTGCGTACTCTTTGAACCCTTCACCCGTTCCTAGAGACATACCCTGAAGTTGGGTACGCGTAGGAGCGAGATCAGAATTGTATTGGTATTGTCGGTAGAATGCGGTTGCCAAATCTTCCCAGTGTCGGATACTAGTTCCATCTAATTGGTAGAACCATTCAAGCTGTGACCCCGAGAGGCTATCTTGGAAGAAGTGAATCCAGAGGTTCTTATCCGCCGTGTAAGGTTGGATCTTCCTTACGTACGACCTCAGATGCAGCTTTGGGCAGGAGACCCCATCATACTTGGCGAAGGCAGGCGCCTTAAACTTGTGTGGAATTACTACCCCAGAAGATAACCCCAGATCTCCGAAATCCAGTCCCGGCACATTCTGAATTTCCATGGCGCTCAAGCGGTCCTCCAATTGCTTGTATCTGTCAGCAGCAGGTGGGTATTGTTCGTCGTTATAGTCCGTCTCGTTGTCGGAGACTGCGGGACTAGGGGCTCCTCCCCCTTGGGGACTGTTTTTCTCAACAGAGGAAGTAGTTGGTTCAACTTCATTATGGAGTGTGTTCCCAAATCTGCGTCCGGCGTTGAACAACGCAGTCCTCTTTTTCTTCTTCTTCTTCAGGAGTAGAGTCTTCAACTCTTGCTGACCTTGGGCTAGGCTTAGGACCATCTCTTGAAACTGGGCACTTTGGGCCTGTAGGGCCTTGATTGCTTGCTCACTGGAGGAGTCTGGATTCATGATGACTGTTCAAAATAAACAGCGAAGGAGATTAAGCAACCTGTGAAATAGGGTACCTGCTATGCATATGGTGCAATGGAATGCGTATGTTTTATGTTTTCAAAGACAAACAAGATTCAACTTTGTAGACAAAAAAGGAAACACACTTCATTAGATTAAAATTTTCAATTGTTCAACAATTTGCCCTTAGGCATTACAGGAATGAAAAATACTGGAAAGGAAATAAAACTATAAAAAGAAATATCCAAAGCTCATCAATGCTCCGATGACCTCCTCTTCTCAGTGTTGATGTAGTTGTTCAGGACCCGCTCTTCCTCCAATTGCTTAGTCAGCCTCTGGATCTTCCGTTCCTGCTCGTTGAACTTCTCCCGATAGAAATCCCGTTCTTCCTTTAGTTGTGCCCAAGATCTCTTCATCGTGTCAAAATCAGTGGGTATCTGAGGAGGGAGGACAGTTGGAGGAACCCCATCTTCATTAGGAGATTCAAGAATGAGAGGTCTAACAGCTTCGTATGGCATACCTAACCTCTGAGCACGGATGCGGACCCATTTGCAATAGGGCTCCATTGGTAGAGAGGTCTTTGGTCCCAACTCATGTGGGTCAGCTTTGTGAATTCTGTCCCAAGCTCTAATGAATCCATGGCGTAGTTTGTCACTGTCTGCCTGAAATTCAAAATGGAAGTGAGGAACCAGCATTTCATGAGGCCCATCTCCTCTGGCTCTTCCAAACTGACGGAGAGCTAAGCATGGATTGTAAGAGATTCCTCCTTGGATACCAATCAACGGAACATTAGGGTATTCTCCGCAACGGTCAATAACAGCTACCTCATCCAAACCTCTGAGAGTCCAGGTGATGTCATTATCAGTGAGAGACATTAACCTCCGAGCCCAACCTTTTCCTTCTTCATTCTTCAGCACGAACCTAGGAAGGTGCGAAATAAACCAACTTACTAGCAAAGGAGCACAACACCACGGAGTTCCCCGTTTTCGAGCAGTACGAGCATAGAGTTGTTGTAGAATATCACCCAAAAGAGTGGGTACTGGATTCCGAGACATGAAGATCCTTATGACATGGATACTGATAAAGGTGTCAGGGTTGGGAAACAATACCAGACCATAGATCAAAAGAGCCAGAATATCCTCGTACGCCTTGAAGTCCAAGTCATTCCAGAAATCATTAGCCTTGCCAACCAGAAATTTGACCAAAAAGCCCTTTACCCCATTTCTAGTTTCCCAATTGGACAATACCTCTTCTTTGGTCAAGGGGAGAACTGCAGCAATCTCTTCAGGCCTAGGAGTCTTTTCCAAACCAGTGAATGGAGTTTGTTCCGAAACAGGGATCCCAAGCAAATAAGAGAATTCTTCCAGGGTAGGAACCAGCTGGAAGTCTTGAAAGGTGAAACAATGATACAGAGGGTCATAAAACTGGGTCAGAACACTTATCAGTTGTTGGTCCCAGTTTGCAGTGACCAAGCCAAGGAGAGAACCATGTCTGTTGATGAAGGAAGAAGTGTTTGGAATCCTTCCAACCAAATCCTTGAGTAAAACTGGTGGTTGAACAAAGTTGAGCCGGACAGTATTCCTACGCACGGGCATCATGATGTCCTACAAAACAGAGCAAAGATGAAACTCTTTTGTCTTTGAAATGGGTTAGTCCTTTATACAGGATGCATGCTATGGTATGATGGCATGATGCTATGATGAAACACACCACAAATATTCACACAGGCAAATAAGGCACACAAGTCACACAAGACACCCTTAGGTTTCAGGCCAGCATGAATTTCAGGTACTACCCTCTTTTGGTTTTGTTGGTTAAAACCTGTCCTATCAAAAGTAACCGGGTTCTAGAGGATCTCAAATCATTGGCTACCCTCAATCGGTCATAACTCCAGCATCGCAATCTTTTCTCGCGGCCAGAACCATCTCGAGAGTTTAGCCTCAATGAGTGTAGCATACTGCTACTGTCCTAATAGCCAAGTTGGTCAATTTAGGGTTCTAAGGTTGGTTGGTGTTTAATGACTCCTTAGAAGACCTATATTCTCCCCGTTGCAACACAAGGGATATAGGTACAGACTAAGATGCCACACCAACGTAGCCACTGCTTCACCCATGTCGGTCTACGCCGGACAGGTCCCTCACAGATTATGCTACCTAAAAAGGGTATTTCCCAGATCCGGGTTAGGATCTATGAAACTCCGATGCAAAGCCCACAAATATAAAAGCAAACAAAGCAAACAATTGAAAACAAAGGTGATCTAAACCCTAAGGTTACTCCACTTTAAAAATTTTCCCCAGTAGATTCGCCAGTTCTGTGATACGGTGGGAGAACTGACTATGGTTTTGCGTTTGTTTCCGCAAATGTTTCGGTTGAGCAAGAGTCGCCACCGACTTTTTATTTTATCCTAAGGAAAGGTTAAAAAGCACAGCAAAAACCTTTTGAGATGTTTTCTTGGGTTCGGGGAGTAGATTATAGAAAGGGAGGGTATTAGCACCCTTTCTATCCATGGTTATCCATGGGCTCTTAGTTACTTGCTTAGATCACTTGCCTTTTGTTTTCAATTGTTTTAAATGGTGCTTGTGTGTGTGTGGGTTTGAAAATGTTTTGAAAAGAAGCCAATGTGGTGGCAACCTTTGTAATGATCCATGTGGGGATGTATACAAAGATGTATGTCTTTTTGAAAAGGTTTTCATTTGTTTTTGAAAGTTGTTTTGAAAGTGTTGTGAGGTGTGGTTTTAGAAATAGGCAAGTGTTTTAGTTTGCAAGATTGATTCAAGTAACTAAGAGGTTATCTACTCCTAAATTTCTCAAAGTTTATTGCTATGTCTTAACCCTTTTAATAAGTTTGTTCCACCATTGTATTTGGTGGACAATCTTATGTTTAGGATGTGAAAGGGACGGGCGCGGGTCATCGTTTAGACCATAATTGCAATGGTGCCAAGTATCTTTGGGCATTTTCTTTAAGGGACTTGATCATTCAATTTGTTTGTTTTGAAAAATGTTATCGAGGGACTATGATCATTCAATTTGTTTGTTTTGCCCAAAGAGACCTAACATGCAATATGGCCCAATTTGAAAGGCAACAAGTGGAATACCCTAAGGGGTGCAAGTGTGATTTGTGTGTTCATTTCCATGCTTATTTGTCTTGAGATTAGGTCATAACTATTTTATCGTTTTTTTCGCATACAAACCCTAATTCTAACATGGTATAATTAGAAAGCAATAAAGTGCGAAAATAAACTTACTAAGCTATTACAAAACCAAATATGGGAAAGGGGGTACAAATGTTCAAATGGGGATTTTGACAAGGAATTAAAACCTAAAACTATTACATCAATATTGAATTTATACAATTTAATTAATGTATAATAATTAAAAAAATGGAATAAAATATGCAAGATGCAAAAATGTTTTGTATATGTATGAAAAAAAGTATTATTTATGTAAAAATAAAAGATAATAAAAAGGTATTATTTTTGGAGTTTTTTCATATTTTGGGGCAAAACCCTAATTCTATTAAATAAAATGTGTTATTATTTAATTTAATACAAGTATTTATTTATTATGTACAAAAATAAAAATAAAATGAAGTATATTATAAAAAAGTATTTTTTATATCAAATATTAATAAAAATGAAAAATATAAGTTTTTTTGTATTCTAACCTAAATATATTAATATATATATATATATATATATATATATATATATATATATATATATATATATATATATATATATATATATATATATATATATATATATATATATATATATATATATATATATATATATATATATATATTAAGTTCTAAATATGTATTATATATATAAATAATAATAATTTTTAATATGTATAAAAAAAGTATTTTTTGTGTAAAATATTTTCAGAGGGTATAATAAAATAAAAATGAAAATAAAAGTATTTTTACCTATTTCTCAATATTTTAATGAAATGTATATATTTATTTATCTAAGTATTAATCAAAAGAAAATCATATAAATACCTAATAAATTAAAAATGGTGAGAAAAAATATTTTTATATTTTTTATGTCATGAGAAAAAATAAACAAAGTCAATCAAAAAAGAAAAAGGTCAAAAAGTCAAAGAAATAAGCAAATGGGCCTTGGGGGTGTAAAAGCAATCAGCATGGTGTGAATAAGAAAAATACACAGGCCCAGTCCAAAAGACCATTGTCTTCAACCTCCAGCAACAATGTTTGAAAAAACACGCGCCCTGTTCCTCATCTTCCAACTCTTGATTCCTGGCTTTTTAGCAAAAACTCATAACATAAAAAATGTTCAGCATGAAGAGACGATTCTAACCATATGCATAACTTGATCTAACTCTCTAAGATGAGGGAGAATTTCTCCTCCCCCAAATCCTAACCTAGTTTTTCTGCCATTTTCAAACTCCAAATTCTCACAGCTCAAGTAAAATAAATGAAAAGTAAAAACATGTACGTGTTCAGTGGCATGAGTAGAACCTTGTTTCTTCACAAACTTAAAGCTAATGATGCCTAATAAGAGAGATACGAATTCAAAAACTTACCTGTTCAGTTGAAGTTCTATCTGGAGATGTAGGAACTTTCAGTGCAAGGTGATGATTGGAGAAGCTTCCTTGAGGTCCAGGGATGCTATTCCAATGTTTACTTTGTCTTGAAAGCTTCTGAATCGAGCTAGAGAACTTCACCTGCAAGTCAGAAATGTAAAAATGGTGGAAGTGGTTAGAGTGATTACAGGTCGTGCTTTTGCTTTTGGTTAGCTTGCATATATGGTATGGAAGGTGTGTGAACTGGTTTTGGCAAGAATGCTTGAGAGAAAAAGAAGTTGGCACTCAAACTGCAGAGGCAGCTCTGTTTTTGCAGTTTGATGGTGTTTTTTGGTTTGGTGATGTTTGGGAGGCCAATGGCTTGTGCAATAGCTTGGTTATGATGTGTGTAATGTGTTTGATAACTTTGTTCTTGTGTTTGTAAGCTGGTTTTTGAGTTGGTACAAGTTATGACACTTTTCTTCTTTTTTAAGCAACAAAAGCCAATTTGTGTTTCTAGGCATCTAGAGGACCCCTAATCCTGCTGAAAAACTTCTCTTGATCAGAGTAATTTGTTCATAATCTTGTGCCAATCAGATTTGCAATGTACTTGTTGGATTTTCAATTTGACATAAAGTGAACTTTTGCAAAAATGGATAGTTTACTTTTTCCAAATTGGGATTAATCCTTTAGACAATGCTTGAACTCAAAGAACTTGGTCTTGGCACAAAGAATATGCATTAAATTTATGAGTGTAACTTGGTTTAAGGACCTGTAATCAAGGGCATGCTGGTTTTGAGAAGTTTGCATAACTTATGAACATGAAAAATGGCCAAATCAAAAGTGAGTTTTTGCTATATTGTGAAATTCGATTCTCCCTTACCATGAGGTTGTTTGATGAGTTCTTGGACATTTTGGAAAGCTTGGAATGTGTAATACACCCCATCTTTGAAATGCAAATTGAAATTCCAAGTGGAAGTGTATGTAAAATGGCCTTGAAGTGGGGTGAAAAACTTGTCCAAAATAGGTCAAATTTTTACTAAGTTAAGAATGGTTTAGTGCCCTTATTCAAAAAATTGTAACTTGAGATACAAGCTTCAAATGAGAAAACTTTGTGAATCAAAGTTTTATATTATGCAACAAGCTACAACTTTCATGTTTTGACTTTTGTTTGAATCCAAATGAATCTTGGTGAAAAAGTGGGGCAAAGTTGGGAAAAAATTAGGGTTTTCCATAACTTAGAAAAATTCTAAGTTATGAAAAATTCCATTTCAAACCCTAATTTGCATTTTGTGATTTCTTGGTGAACAAGTTTCATGATTTGACATGTTTTGATGAAAAATGAATCTTGACTCTTGATTTTGACCAAAAAGTCAAAGTTTGACTTTTCAGTATACAGTCAAAATTGATCAATTGACTGGGAAATTCAACTGTCAATCTTGTGTACTTGGGATCTTTTGAGCTTGATGAATGTGTCAAGACCATTTCATTGAGTACTTGAGTCCATATGTGAGCTTGGTTTTCCATTGGCTAGGTCAAACAGTCAAAAATTGCCTTTGTGCAGTCAAAACCCTAAAAATGACCATTTTGCCCTTTTGGTGATCTGATCAAATTTCTTGTGGAATTGTGATCCAAACTTGATCAAATGGTCCATATGAGTTCATAATGTTGATGTGGGTCAATTTTCATGAGATTTGACTGTCAATTGACCACAGTTGACTTTTTCCCCAATACAACTGATTTCTAGGTCAACTGTCCAATTGACTGGGCAAAATTTGGAACCAAGACTTGAAACTTGGTATGGATAAACTTGGGAGTCCAACATGAAGCATGAAAGTCATCTTAGGAATTTTAGGTCAAAACATCTTTGTTCAACCACAAACCCTAATTTGGGTTAACAGTGTAAGGAGAAGTCTTGAGCAGAGGAAACCCTAATTGGATCTTGATCTTCAAAGGTCTTGTGATGAGAAAATGTTGAGGAAATGGGAGGGCAAATTTTGGGGTACAACAGGTACGAACCCGAGCCCAGAGTCTAATGATGCCTTACCCCCATGTTCTCCCTGTGATTAAAGAGCCCGTTAAGGAAGGAGAGGTTCCCTACACCATTCTATATCCTGACATGCCTACATCGTGGGAGGAGATGCAGAAGAGTTGGATCCAACTCAAGGAGGAACGGAACACTTTTGAGGCCAGCTTCTACGCCAGTGAGAAGAAGGTTTTGGAGCTTACCCGCCGACTCCATGAGGAAGAGACCCTCAACACCTACATCGCACCAAAGAGGATGCGCAACGTCTTTTTACCTTGAGAAGTTTTTGTAATATTTGGCCCATGGGGCATTTATGTACTGACAAATTTCTTCTTATTAATATGACATGCGTTCTTTTTGTTTGCAACAATTTTGAACTTTCTAAATCCTTGAATGCATTGCATACATAAGCATACCATTCATCATGTGCATAAGCAGGTCTCCACACCAGGTTTCCTTATCTTTCTGCTGTTTATTTCAGTAAGATGGATCTCGAACAGACGGTCAAGGACTTGCAGTCTAAGAACGCACAGTTTCAACAACTCTTGATGACCTTGGCTAAGGGTCAGGAGGATATGAAGATCCTGCTTGGGAACAAAGAGCAAGTGAAAAAGAAGAAGAAGAGAGTCGGGGTGGCTACCTTGGGGAGAAGGTTTGAGGGTGAAGCCAGAAGAGTCCTTGAATTTCCCCCTACATCTGAAGAAGGAACCAGTAAGGGGAATGCGGCTGCGGTACGTTCTGAATCTGAGGTTGAAGAAGAAGAGGCTGAAGAAGACGAAGACTACTCAGAACAACAATACTCGCCCGCCGATGATAAGTACAAAAGCTTGGAAGACAGGTTGGCAGCTATGGAGCTGTAGAGAGTTCCCGGTTTGGATTTCGAAGATTTGGGATTAATTGCTGGAATTGTGATCCCCCCGAAGTTCAAAGTGCCAATTTTTGCAAGATATGATGGGCTGTCCTGTCCAAAAATGCACCTAAGGTCATATGTCCGAAGAATCCAACCTCACACATCTGACAAAAACCTTTGGGTACATTTATTTCAAGATAGCCTGTCTGGAACTCAGCTAGACTGGTTTTATAAGCTGGAAAGGTCGGAGATACGTAGTTGGGAGGATCTGGCAGCTGCTTTGTATCGCCGATATCAGTACAACTCTGACCTAGCACCAACCCGTACTCAGCTGCAGAGTATGGGAATGGCCTCAGGTGAGGGATTTAAGGAATACGCCTAGAAGTGGCGCGATCTGGCTGGAAGAGAGCAGCCACTTCTTTCCGATAGAGAACTTGTTGATATGTTCCTAGGGACCCTGTCTGGTCCATTCTTTAATCATCTGATCGGTAGCTCTTCCTCGGGGTTTACTGAATTAATTCTGACTGGCGAGCGGGTAGAAGCCGGTATCAAGAATGGGAAGATTCAGAAGGATGCCTCTGCATCTACAATTGCTAAGAAATCATTTCCAGCGAAGAAAGAAACAGTTGTTGTGTATTCTCAAAGGGGAGCAGGAAGAAGTGAGCGCAGGCCGACTGTGGGGGCCGTAATGATCCAAAATCCACCAAATGATCAGCCTCGCAATAACCCGTCCAGACCTAAACAACAATGGGGAGAACGGCCACCACGGCAGTTCACCCGCATTAATATGACGCCCGCGCAAGTTCTTCCACACTTGTTAAAGCTGAATCTCACAAATATCAAAGAAGCGCCGAAAAATGTGAATACGACCTCACCAGCTTACAATGCCAATGCCAAGTGCGCCTACCATTCCGATAGCGTCGGACATGACACAAATAATTGTTGGGCGCTGAAAAATAAAATTCAAGACTTGATAGATGCAAAAGAGGTGGAGTTCGATGCTCCAGAGAAACCAAACGTGATATCTGCTCCGATGCCGAAGCACGGTCGAAATGTCCATGCTATTGAGGAAGATTTGTATGTTTCTGATGTCAATGACCTGATAACTCCGCTGTTAACCATCAAGTTAAATCTGTTAAAGGCCGGGATTTTCCCGGGACGCAAAGAAGACTTCTACTGTTGTTACTCTCTGCCAATTGACTGCCTGTTATTGAAGAATGGCATCCAAGGCCTGATGGACAGTCAACAAATTCTGTTTGAAAAAGTTCCTGCTATTCCAACCCCTACTGAAGATGTTTCAATTATCACCATTCACGCCAATCTTTCCAAGGCCGTCAGAAAGCCTGTTAAGATTACATCTGCTACAAAGTATGTTCCTCTGAAGATAACTATGCCAGGGCCTGTCCCCTACAGTTCTGAAAAGTCAATACCATGGAATTACGGTGGAGAAATCTACTACCATGGTATTAAACAAGTTGAAGTAACCGAAGGAAGCTCTGATGAAGAAGATGCCAGCATTGGAAACATTGCCGGCACAAGCAAGATCACCCGAAGTGGGAGAATATTTTCTCCAGAGATTGCCCCCCCAAAGGCAATCTTTGGACCCTCATCTGCTGCCAAAGTTATTCCTGCACCAATAAAACATTTCGCTAGAACCCCATTGATTGAAGATGCTGTTGTTCCTGTTGTTGTCCCTCCAACTTCTGCTGATAAGGGTAAAGGGATCCAAGATGAGCTCGTCAGGACGAGGGCTCAACCTTTGGTCATCCCGGAAACCTCTAAGAAAGAGATGGAGGAGATCTTGAAGATAATTAAAAAGAGTGATTATGACGTGGTAGAGCAGCTGGGGCAAACCCCCTTGAAAATCTCCATGTTAGCATTGCTACTTTGTTCAGAGGCGCACGCCAAAGCATTGATAAAGTTCCTGAAGACCGCCCATGTACCCCAGGAAACCTCTGTCGACCAATTCCAAAACTGTGTAGCCAGTCTTACAACAGACAACGGTTTAGGTTTCTCTGATGCTGACCTAACCTCAAAAGGAAGAAAACACAACGACGCATTACATGTGTCAGTAGAATGCCAAGGGACTACTCTGGCCCATGTTCTAGTCGACACTGGTTCTTCTCTGAACGTGCTGCCTAAGAAGGCCCTCGACCGATTAGATTGTGAAGGCTTGGAGTTATGGCCAAGTAATATCATTGTAAGGGCATTTGACGGGTCAAAGAGAATGGACATGGGGAGGTAGACATTCCCATTAAGGTTAGCACAGAGGTGTTCCCCTCAACTTTATATGTGATGGACATCCGTCCGTCATACTCTTGCTTATTGGGAAGACCATGGATACACAATGTTGGGGCAGTCACCTCTTCCCTACATCAAATGCTGAAGTACCCTATCAAGGGAAAGATCGTAACCGTCCACGGTGAAGAGGAGTACATGATCAACCACCTGAACTCTTTCCGATATGTAGAGGTAGAAGGTGAATTCATTGAGACGCCATTCCAGCACTTCGAGGAAGTCTCTCCTGAGGTGGAAGTAGCAAAAGTGGTAGCTGAGGTACCAAAGCAGATGGCCAGGATGGCATCTCTAAAAGACGCGAAGGCCGCAATGAAGGAAGGGAAGAGCTCAACATGGGGGCAGTTGCCGGACATTCCTCACAAAACACACAAGTTTGGTTTAGGATTCACTGCTGCGGGGCAGAAAGCTATGCGCCGCTCAAAGGTTGAAAGAGCACCCATCAAGATCTATCCTTATGGGATCAATGCTTTGGAAGGTGAAGACGAAGAGGCCAACATTGAAGATTGGATCTACCCAACCATCGAAGGGGGACTACGCAACTGGGAGGCAAAGGACTTTGTCCCCATTACTTTTATTAATCAGTAATTATCTGTCAAACATTTCCTTTGGTCTGTAATAATTTCTCTTGAACAATCCGTACACTACTTTTTCACCTCATGCCTTGCCCGGGGCATGTAGGTCCATTTGTAAGGGTTTTGATTATCTTCATATCCATATGCCATGTTTAATGATTCATTGGACGTTTTTCATCGATAAACTGTTGTGTTCATTTTCTTTCCTTTTTGCATTTTTTGTTTAAAGATGGCTATCCCTTACACACACCCACGCTCACAAATGCAGGTACCCATCCACTCTGGATTCTATGGGTGACTATTCTGCTATGTCCTTCAACAACTCTGAATATCTGCTCAATCAGGCTGAGTATGAAGATGACGAAGGTTGTGAAGTACCAGGGGAACTAGCCAGACTTCTACAGCAAGAGGAAAGGGCCATCTTACCTCACGAAGAGTTGTTGGAAACTGTCAATTTAGGAACAAAGGAAGACCGGAGGAAGTGCAAGTGGGTGCCAATCTGGAACCAAGTGTCAAGGAGCGCCTGATACAGCTGTTAAATGAGTACGTTGAAATCTTCGCCTGGTCTTACGAAGACATGCCAGGTTTAGACACAGACATCGTGGTTCACCGTCTCCCTACAAGAGAGGATTGTCCACCGATCAAGCAAAAAGTCCGCCGAATGAGGCCCGACATGTCTGAGAAGATTAAAGCAGAAGTGATGAAACAATTCAACGCTGGCTTTCTGGCTGTTACATCCTATCCATAATGGGTTGCTAACATCGTTCCAGTTCCTAAAAAAAGATGGCAAGGTTAGGATGTGTGTAGACTACCGGGATTTGAATAGGGCCAGCCCCAAAGATGATTTTCCGTTACCGCACATTGACATTTTGATTGACAACACAGCTCAGCACAAAGTGTTTTCCTTCATGGATGGATTCTCGGGCTACAACCAGATTAAAATGGCCCCCGAGGACATGGAGAAAACAACCTTTGTTACACAGTGGGGTACTTTCTGTTACAAGGTGATGTCGTTCAGACTGAAGAACGCAGGGGCAACTTATCAACGCGCCATGGTAGCTTTATTTCATGATATGATACATCATGAGATCGAAGTTTACGTAGACGATATGATAGCTCGGTCACAAACAGAGGAGGAACACCTTGAACACCTGGAAAAGCTGTTTGCCAGGTTAAAAGAGTACAAACTCAGGCTGAATCCAAGTAAGTGTACTTTTGGAGTTAGGTCTGGTAAACTTCTAGGGTTTATTGTCAGCAACAAAGGCATTGAGGTCGACCCAGCAAAAGTAAAAGCAATACGAGAGATGCCTGCTCCCCGTACTGAAAAGGAGGTTAGAGGGTTCTTGGGGCGCTTGAACTATATTGCCAGATTCATCTCTCATCTGACTTCTACCTGTGAGCAAATTTTCAAATTATTAAAGAAAGATCAGGTAGTCGAATGGAACGACGATTGCCAAGCTGCTTTTGATAAGATCAAGGAGTATTTGCTAGAACCTCCTATTCTGATGCCTCCCGTCGAAGGAAGACCATTGATCATGTATCTGACCGTTTTGGATAACTCAATGGGGTATGTTTTGGGCCAGCATGACGAGTCTGGTCGAAAAGAGCATGCTATTTATTACCTTAGCAAAAAGTTTACCGACTGTGAGACTCGCTACTCACTGCTCGAGAAAACTTGCTGTGCTTTGGTATGGGCTGCTCGCCAACTAAGGCAGTATATGCTGACTCATACCACCTTGTTGATTTCCAAAATGGATCCTATCAAGTATATCTTCGAGAAGCCTGCTTTATCTGGAAGAATAGCTAGATGGCAAATGATCCTAACTGAGTATGACATCCAGTACACCACTCAAAAAGCTATAAAAAGGAGTGTACTAGCTGATCATCTAGCTCATCAAGCTATCGAAGATTATCAATCCATGACATTTGACTTCCCAGACGAGGACATCATGAAATTGTACAACATTGAAGGTAACAGACCGTATGACGGACCCGAAAAGGGATCCTGATGGACCCTGTACTTTGATGGTGCTTCAAATGCACTTGGAAACGGTATTGGTGCGGTACTCATTTCCCCGGAAGGTTGTCACACTCCTTTCACGGCTCGACTCTGCTTCAGCTGCACAAACAACATGGCGGAATATGAAGCTTGCATCTTCGGTCTCAAGGCTGCTATAGACTTGGGGATCAAATCTTTGATCGTGTTTGGGGACTCGGCTTTGGTTATCAGTCAAATCAAAGGAGAGTGGGATACCAAGCATCCTAATCTTATCCCATACAAAGAACATGTCCTGACATTGCTGCCTCATTTCGAGCAAATTACCTTCGAGCATTTCCCGCGAGAAGAGAATCAGCTAGCAGATGCTCTGGCAACAATGTCTTCTATGTTTAAACTCAACTGGGATAAAGAGGCTCCCCAAATCACCATCGAGCGAATGGATGAACCTGCGCATTGTCACGAGATTAATACCGAAGAAGTAGTGGAACAACCCTGGTTTCACGAAATCAAAAGGTATCTCCAGACCAGAGAATATCCTGAAGGAGCTTCCGTAAATGACAAGAAGTTCCTAAGGAAATTTGCTGCCAAGTTCTTCCTGAGCAATGGCATCCTCTATAAGCGCAACCATGATTGTGTTTTACTCCGATGTGTTGACAAAGCTGAAGCGGAGTTAATCATGACAGAGATGCACAGCGGTACATTTGGCACCCATTTGAGTGGGCATACTATGGCTAAAAAGATCCTAAGGGCGGGCTATTACTGGTCTACCATGGAAGCAGATTGCCATCAGCATTCCCGTACTTGCCACAAATGTCAAGTCTACGCTGACAAGATTCATATTCCTCCGGTTCCTCTCAACATGCTGACAGCTCCTTGGCCATTTGCAATGTGGGGCATTGACATGATTGGAGAGATCAAGCCCACGACATCCAACGGACATCGCTTCATCCTAGTGGCCATTGACTACTTCACCAAATGGGTCGAAGCAGCTTCTTTCGCCTCTGTCACTAAAAATGTGGTTGCCCGCTTCATCAAGCAAAACCTTATATGCCGGTATGGTGTTCCAGACAGGATCATCACAGACAACGGTACAAATCTGAATAATACTATGATCACCGCATTGTGCGAACAGTTCAAGATTTATCATCACAATTCATCTCCTTATCGGCTGAAGATGAACGGTGCTGTTGAAGCTGCGAACAAAAACATTAAGAAGATCATTCAGAAAATGACAGTCACTTACAAGGACTGGCATGAGATGTTACCGTTTGCTCTGCATGGATACCGTACGACGGCACGTACTTCAACCGGGGCAACCCCATTTTCTTTGGTATATGGCATGGAAGTTGTCCTGCCCATGGAAGTTCAGATTCCCTCTTTAAGGATTATGAAGGACTCTGGTTTGAGTGAAGATGATTGGATTCAGACCCGACTTGATCAACTCAATTTGATCGACGAGAAGTGACTTGCTGCTGTGTGCCATGGTCAGACGTATCAAAAAAGGATGATCAAAGCCTTCAACAAGAAAGTCAGACGTCAAGTATATCAAGTCGGAGATCTCGTAATCAAGCGGATTATCCTGCCGCAAAGTGATCCCAGGGGCAAATGGACTCCTACATACGAAGGACCATTTGTGATCAAGAGCATATTTTCTGGTGGTGCAATGATTCTGACCACCATGGACGGCGACGATTTGCCGCACCCTGCGAACGCAGACATAGTCAAAAGATACTACGCATAAAATAACCCGACAAGTCGAAAACCCGAAAGGGCGACTTGGGCAAAAATGGGCATCCCGGTGGACCGAAAACCCGAAAGGGCGGTTCAGGCAAAAATTAGGGATAAAACAAAAAAATCTGTACACCCGGCAAGTTGAAAACCCGAAGGGGAGACTTGGGCAAAAAGGGGTTTCCCGGTGGATCGAAAACCCGAAAGGGCGATTCAGGCAAAAGTTAGGGAATTAAAGCGTATGACTATGTCTCGTCGGATCACTTTAAGGACAATCTTTTCATCAACCAGCTCCAAGCTTCTAATCAATCCAGTCATCGGCAAACGAAGCATTGAATGGACAAATGTTCAGAGTTGTGAAGGCTATAGCAGAATGGAATCCCATGGAATTGTTTCACATAGCCATCTTTCTTTTGTATAAATTTTTCAATTTTTACGACGGCATCCTCTTACTAGGATGACTGTCTCCTTTGTACAAATATATACATAGAAAGTTAATACAAATACTTTTCCAAATACAGAAATTTGCGTTGTCTTCCTTTTCTCTTTTCTTTTGCACTTATGTTTTGTTTGAGAAACGTCCAATGTTTTGTTAAATAGGCATATGCATTTGAACATAATCATTTCCTTATGAATCAAGAAAGATGATTAATGGTAGGTTAAAGGTACAAATAGATATCTTGATGCCCTTTCAGAAGGAATCCTCAGCAGAGTTAAACTCCAAATTCCCCAGCCAGAGAACCTTCCAGAACTCGATTCCCCTCAGAGTTAAGTTTCAGAATCCCCAGTGGAGCCTTAAAAATCTGAAAATCCAATCCCCAGCGGAGCTAAAATTTCCAGCCATCAATCCCCAACTGAACCAGGCTAGTGAACTTTCTCCCCACAGGGATACTTGCCACTCAAACTGAAGATTCTCAGTCATACCTCTCCAGCATGAGTCTATCAGATTCTGAACTTCCCCAGTAGAGATCTTCAGGAATTCTCATTCCCCGCAAATTACCAAGGAAGGTCTGTTCCCTAGCAGTAGTTCTAGGATCACTCAACGATTGAAGGTTTTGCATCTCCCCAAGCAGAATGAAGACTCTCATTATCAGTTCCTCACAGGATGATCAGAGGTTCTCCGGTGAAGATCTCCTCAAGACAAGAATCCCCAAAAGATTGGTATACAACCCAAAGCTCCTAATTCTCCAGCAGTAGTCAACAAGGATGTTTCATCCTCAGCAATCAAAATTCTTGTCTTCCCCTGCAACAGTCAAAGATTCACTTTCCCAGCGGCAGTCAAGATTCTTTGTTTCTGGGATTCATTTATCCTCAGCAAAGACAGCTCATCAGCTTACATGCGCATTCATTACATTCATATATCATAAACATTGATATAACATATATATTGCATCATACATATCATGCAACATAACTTTGTGTTTTAGCTAACATTTCACCTTTTTCAGGATAAGATTGAAAGACTATCATTAACAATTATTCAGATACAGTATGGATACACCCCAGACACGGCGGTCATTCTATTACTCATTCAGAATCTCAAGTCAGATACAGTATGGATACCCCCCAGACACGGCGGTCATT
Organism: Vicia faba; assembly: GCA_948472305.1. NCBI lineage: Eukaryota > Viridiplantae > Streptophyta > Magnoliopsida > Fabales > Fabaceae > Vicia > Vicia faba. The sequence goes on along the minus strand of OX451738.1, from coordinate 1,311,701,501 downwards.
CTACTAATCATTCGTACTACAGCAATCAGATAAAGACTAGATACGCTCCAGACACGGCAGCCATTCTATCTCTTATTCAGATTCATTTATCCACCTCAAAGTTCAATGCATTCCAAACACGAATACCATTCTGACCCTTACAACAGCAGTTTAATTCTCTCCAGTGCGTTCGCCACAGAAGTCATCCTGTCATTTGTCTAGATCCCAGTTACAGTTTCAGATACACTTCAAGCACAAAAGTCATTCTATTACTCATACGGATCTCAATCCCAGTTACAGTTTCAGATACACTCCAGACACGGAAGTCATTCTGCTACTAATACAACTTTCAACTTCAGATACAGTCCAGATATGCTCCAAACATGGTTGCCATTCTGTCACTCATTCAGAATTTGTCCCTAGCACGCAGTTGCTCCATACAGATGTTTCTCTGCTACCCAGATACAATACAGATACACTCCAGACACGGCAGTCATTCTGATATTCGTTCTACATTTCAAACACAGTTACAGCTCAGATACGCCCCCGACACGGAGGCCATTCTTCTGCTCATACAAACTCAGTCCTTAGATACAGTTCAAATACATTCCAGACACGGATACCATTTTGATCCTGATTCTTCTGACCCGTCACACTACAGTTCAACAAACCTTCCAGATGGCATCTTTAAGCCCATCTCCGACAAGATTTTGTCACCCTTCAGATGGCATATTTAAGCCCATCTCCAAATGGCATCTCTAAGCCCATTCCCATATCCATTGTTCTGATAAGTGCAAATTTAAGGGCACTCTAGTGTCCAATCTCCTTTTACCTTCGAGACGCGAAAGGCAAACCTGCCAATTTAACTCTTCAGGTGCAAGAAGATTGAGTAGGGGAAACTGTTGCACCCCAAAATTTGCCCTCCCTTTTCTTCAATATTTTCTCACCACAAGACCCTTGGAGCTCAAGATCAAGTTAGGGTTTGCTCTGCTCAAGACTCCTCCTTGCACTATTGACCCAAATTCGGGTTTGAATTTGCACAAAGATGTTTTGACCTAAAATGCCCAAAATGACTTTCATGCTTCATATTGGACTCTCAAGTTTACCCATACCAAGTTTCAAGCCTTGATTCCAATCTTTGCCCAGTCAATTGGACAGTTGACCTAGAAATCAGTTGTATTGGGGAAAAAGTCAACTGTGGTCAATTGACAGTCAAACCTCATGAAATTTGACCCACATCAACATTGTGAACTCATATGGACCATTTGGTCAAGTTTGGATCACAATTCCACAAGAAATTTGATCAGATCACCAAAAGGGCAAAATGGTCATTTTCAGGGTTTTGACTGCACAAAGGCAATTTTTGACTGTTTGACCTAGCCAATGGCAAACCAAGCTCATATATGGACTCAAGGACCCCATGGAACTGTCTTGACATGTTCAACAAATTCAAAAGATCCCAAATGCACAAGATGGACAGATGAATTTTCCAGTCAATTGATCAATTTTTGACTGTATACTGAAAAGTCAAACTTTGACTTTTGGGTCAAAATCAAGTGTCAAGATTCATTTTTCATCAAAACATGTCAAAATATGAAACTTGTTCATCAAGAAATCAAAAATCACAAATTAGGGTTTGAAATGAAGAATTTTCATAACTTAGAAATTTTCTAAGTTATGAAAATCCCTAATTTTTTTCCTAACTTTGTCCCATTTTTTCTTCAAGATTCATTTGGATTCAAACAAAAGTCAAAACATGAAACTTGTAGTCCATTGCAAAATCTACAACTTTGATTCACAAAGTTTCCTCAAAAGAAGCTTGTAGCTCAAGTTATGATTTTTGGAACAAGGGTGCAAAACATTCTTAACTTGGAAAATTTTTGACCTATTTTAGGCAGGATTTTTTCCTAACTTCATGGCTACTTTTCACATGCTTCCACTTGGAATTTCAGTTTTCATTACAAAGATGGATTGTAGTACACATTCCAAGCTTTCCAAAATGTCCAAGAACTCATCAAACAACCTTGTGGTTAGGGAGAATCAAATTTGGCAATATGGGCAAAACTCACTTTGTTCATGGCCAATTTACATGTCCATAACTTTGCATTTTTGAACTCAGCATGCTCTAAGCTAGATTACAGGTCCTTTATCTCATCCACACTCATAAATTTAATGCCAATCCTTTATGTTTAAGCCTTATCTTGTGTGTTTAACCATTTCATACAAGATTAACCTTAAAATGGAAAAAGCAATATATCCATTTTTTAAAAGTGGAACTTTATGTCAAGATTGCAATCTTTGAAGTACAATGCAAATCCTTTTGGCACAAGTTAAGGGACATAACACACTGATCAAGACTAAAGTGTGCAGCACATTTGAGGGGCCTGCACAAGTCTAGAAACCAACTTGCCATTTCTTGCTTAAGATAGAAGAAACTTGGCATAACACATAACAACTCTCATTTTCTGTCAAGACAAGCTAAGACAAACTTGTTGTACACCTTCCAAACATCAAACCTAAGCTAAGGCACGAGCAAAACACCTTCCAAACCTCATCAAACCTCAAAACACCATCCTACTGCAGAAAACAGAGTCACCTCTGCAGTTGGACTTCCATAACTCAATCCACTCGTGCATTCTTGCTAAAACCAGTTCATACACACTCTATACCACATATGCAAGCTATCCCAAGCATTGGACACGACCTGTAACACCTCTAACCAACTTCACCATTTTCACTTTTTCTGTTTTGCAGGTTGATTGCCCTAGCTTGATTCACTTGGTTTCAAAGCAAGCTAAAGGTTGGAATAGCATCCCCGGACTTCAAGCAAGTTGTACCAATCCTCACCTTTCCTTGAAAGTACCTCCATTTCCAGACACGATCCAAGCTGAACAGGTAAGTTCATAGACTTCTATCTCTCAATCTAGGAAGAGTTAGCTTTAAGTTTATGAATGAAAAATGTTCTACTCATGTCCCTGAAGCTATACATATCCTCACTTTCCATTTATATTGCATATGCTGAGAGAATTTAAGACCTGAACATTGACAAAAACTTAGGTTAAGAATTAGGGATGGAGAAATTCTCTCTCATTTCTGAGAGTTAAGTTAAGTTTTTTATATGTATGGAATCGTGGCTTGATGCTTGACATTTTTCATGTTGTGAGTTTGTGCTGAAAGTCCAGGAATCATGAGATAGCAGGAAGCACGTGTTGCTCTGTTTTTTTGTTCAGAGGTTGAAGACAAAGTCTTCTTGGGCTGGGCCTGACTCTTTTTCCTTTTTGCACCATGTTTTTACATTTGCACCACCCTGGCCCGTTTTGAGTTTTGTTTGTCATTTTCAATTTTTTCTTTTTGATTCTGATTTGTTATTTTTTATTAAAGCATAAAAAATATTAAAAACATTTTTCCCACATTTTTTTGCATTTTTATTTGATATTTATTTGCTTTATTTAGTTATATATGTAAATAAATACATAATACTTTTTGTTTAGAATATTAAAAATAATACAAAATACTTTTATTTTCTGATTTTTATTTTATTTTACCTTTGAAAACATTTTATAAAAAATATACTTTTTTTTAATAATATTAAATATTTTATTTTTTGTACATATTTGATATATTTAATAAATAATGTAAATACTTATAGATTTATTAGTATATTTAGGGAAAATACAAAGAATTAATACATTTTATTTTTATTAATATTTTAACCTCAAAAATACTTTTTTTACAATATACTTTCTTTTTATTTATTTTTTGCACATAATTAATAAATATTGCATATAATAAGTAATTAATACATTTTATTTAAAATTAGGGTTTTGCCCTAAATACCTAAAAATACCAAAATTAATTCATTTTATTTTTGTTTATTTGACACATAAAAAAATACCTTTTTTCAAACATATAAAATCATTTTCTTGCATCTTGCATATTTATTGTATTTTATTTAATTGGTATATTAAATAATTTGTACAATTCAATTTGGATGTAATAGTTTAGGTTTTAATTTCTTGCTAAAATATCCCCATTTGAACATTTGTACCCCCCTTCCCATATATTGTGTTGTTATAATTTAGGACCTTTAAATTCCGCACTTTAAAAGCTTTCTAAATATGCCATGTTAGAATTAGGGTTTTGTATGAAAATCAAAAACAACAAGTAGTTTGACCTAATTTCAAGATAAACAAGCATGAAAATGAACAAACACCAATCACACTTGCACCCCTAGGGTTACTCCACTTGTTGCCTTCAATAATGGGCCATATTGCATGTTAGGTATCTTTGGCAAAAACAAGACAATCAAATGATCATAGTCCCTCAATGACGCTTTCGAAAGTTGCCTAAAAATGATCAACTCCCTTAAAGGAAAAATTGCCAAAGATACTTGGCACCATTGCAATCATGGTCTAAACGATGACCCGCGCCCGTCCCGTTCACATCCTAACACAAGATTGTCCACCAAATACAATGGTGGAACAAAATTGTTAAAAGGGTTAAAACATAGCAAAGATCTTTGAGAAATTTAGGGTAGATAGCTCTTGGTTACTTGCCAACTTGCAAAACAAAAACCCTTGCCTATTTTTCAAAACACATATCACAACATATTTTCAAAATAACTTTCAAAAACACTGAAAACTTTTCAAAAGACATACATCTTTGTATACATCCCAACATGGATCATTACAAAGGTTGCCACCACATTGGCCTCTTTTCAAAACATTTTCAAACCCACACACAAAGCACCATTTCAAACAATTGAAAATCAAGGCAAGTTGATCTAAGCAAGTAACTAAGAGCCCATGGATAACCATGGATAGAAAGGGTGCTAATACCTTCCCTTTCTATAATCTACTCCCCGAACCCAAGAAAACATCTCAAAGGTTTTTGCTGTGCTTTTTAACCTTTCCTTAGGATAAAATAAAAAGTCGGTGGCGACTCTTGCTCAACCGAAACATTTGCAAAAACAAACGCAAAACCCAAGTCAGTTCTCCCACCGTTCACAACGTGTGTTCATTAGCTAACAGGACCTGGGTTCAAATCCCAGGTCCACCATATTGCATATTATTATTTTGTTTCAGGTATTCAAGCGCTTTTCAGCAATTAAAGCCCGTCATACACCATCACCCAGATGCTTGCCAGATGGCCTCCTGGCCAAATCTGATGGCCAAAGGGTGATGTCCACCATACACCCAAGTCAGCACACGCATGGAGAAGTAGGAAAGTCAACCAGGCTGGCTTGTATTGGGCCTTGAAAAATGCTATTCTCACATCCAGAATCAGGCCCAAACCCCCCATTGGGTTATTTCTTTTCTTTTTATATTTCTTTTATTCAATTGTTTTGTTTATTTATTTTATTATTTAAACTAACCAATTAAATTATTTTCCTCATAAAATCAAAAACACAAAAATATATTTTATTTATTAAAATTAAATTCATCACTTTTATTTTTGTAAATAAATTAATTTAATTAATTTAGTGTTAATTAGGTTTAACTTTTAATATCTTTTGCAAATAATTAAAATTAATGTAGAATTAGGTTTTTACTAACTTTTAATCAATTTATTTTATTTCTTTAAATATTCAAAAATCCAAAAATATTTTCATTAATTAATTAATTTAATTGTTAATTTAGATTTAGTTTCTTTTAATCCAAAAATAACAAAAATCTCTTCTTTAATAAAAAAAGGGTCAAAACCCTAAAAAATTCCGCATCCGATTTAATTTCTTGCACGCGATCCATTTGATTCCAATATTGTAATTGTTTCCCGGTATGTAATAGTTTTAATAGGACTTTGAATTATTTTATCGCTTTCTTTTATTTTTCGCATTTTAAATTAAAGGGTTGCTTTTGGCGATGTAAATATTCGACGCCTTGTAATAGTTTAGATTTAATTTCCGCAATTTAAATTTCTGCAACTATACACTGTTAGATGTTTGATAATAGGGAATGCATGACAAGATCAAATCTTTAACCTAAAATCAACATAGCTCACCCATGACATGTACAAAGATAAATAACTGAAAATAACACACTCGCACATGCGCACTCTTAGGGTACACCTCACTTGGTTGCCTTCGAACGTGGTCATTGAGTATAGAAAGTTTTAGAGGTCGTCCTCTTGTCCAAAGATCATAGTTGCCTCGAAACGGTTGCCTCGGAAAAAAGAATCTAAGACATTAGGGTTACCGCTAAGGCGTCCTAACATTGCTTTAGTGACCACACGTCCCTTAATCGAATTGACCCTTAAAACTCCAACGACGATGCTACCTACTCCTCAATAGTGGGATAGCGTTGTCTAAAGGACATTTGCACAGATTAATTCCTTTTTCGAGTAGGTAGATGGTTCTTAAGTACTTGCTCCTTTTAAAACAAAACTTTTCACACTTACACCTTTCAAACAAAAACTTCTTTCAAACCCACAAATACAAAGAAAAGCAATTTTGAAAACACTTTGAGCAAGTACCTAAGAGCCCCTGGATAACCACAGATAGAAAGGGTGCTAACACCTTCCCTTTCTATAATCTACCCCCCGGACCCGAGAAACATCTCGAAAAAGGAATTTTTCTGTGCTTTTTTCCTTTCCTTGTTGGATAAAATAAAAGACGGTGGCGACTCTTGCTTACCGTGACATTTTGCAAAAACAAACGCAAAACGTGAACCAGCATTCCAAAACAGTCAGTTCTCTTCGCACCGTATCACACATAGTTTAAATGTAATGGAAACGAATGGATCAATTCAAGACAAAGATATACGATGCATTAATGATATAGGGTTTAACATTAATAGATAAGTGTTTGAACAACAAAAGAGATTACAACTTGGAAATTCAAATGAACAAAAGATTTCAATGATTCGTCATAGGAGCAGTGATCACGTTTAGAGTCTCTGGAGGGTCAAACTCGATCTCATCGGCATCAATATGTCTTGGACCTTGTTCTTCAGAGCCCAACAATTGTTCGTGTCTTGTCCCGGACTATCAGAGTGGTATGCACACCTTTCATTGGGATGATAGGTAGGAGAGGAAGTGTTGGGGTTCCGGAGAGGAGCCTTTAACATAATCAACTCTTCCTTCAACATGTGTTGTACCACTTGAGCTAGTGACATGTTGATCTTAGTGAATTGTCTTTTAGGCGCGACCTCCTTACGTTGATGCCCCTGTCTTTGTTGAGCAGGCATAGGATTAGAGATCAAGATTGATCCTACGTGCTGGTCATGACGACTCTTTTGACCATGCACATCATTGGACTCTTTCTTCCCAATGAAAGGTTGTTTCCCTGTACTCGAGGATGCACCCCATTGTAACTTGGATTAGTCAAAAGCACCAACATCATGCTAGTGTGCTGGCTTGTTCTTAAAGCAAGATAAAAAGTATGGTGGTTAGCAAATTGTAGCCGGGCCTAAGCTGGATTTGTAGGCATGAATTAAGGAAATGTACCCTCAGAGGAAAAATCAAAGCATGGGCCCAACATACTTTTGTACAAGAGTTTGCCTTTTTCAAGGACAACAATGTACTTCTATGTCACACGTGGGGAGATCCTTTGGATAAAAACTCAAAATTGGCTGTGAGCATTAAATGATGATGAGATTTATCAAACCAGAAATCCTGCAATATGATATTATGCATCATAGCTTAATTTTGGATCAGAAGTTCATCATCAGCGCAACTTAGAACCAAGATCCAACTTCTGATCCTTTAATCTCTTTGCTCTAGCATGTTCTGAGCGAGTTCTCAGACTTTCCCAAAAGTTTGTAACACGCTTTGTAAATCCTCTTTGAATTGATCTTGCCACTTCTGACTGAACCTATGTGAAAATTGGCCCAGAAGTTCTAACCAAGTCCTATTTTGGAAAGGTCCAGAATTTGCTGAAAGCTTCAGTTTCATGGACGTGACTTTGAAGATGTATAACTTGAAATCCCAGCATTTCTAGAAGATGTTTTGTTCTGCAATATTTTAGGTCTTATTAAGATCTAAAACTCTTGTGTTAGAAGTTCTTCCAGAATCATCTTGCATCATGATGAAAATCTGGCCAGAAGTTCTGAGCTTGTCATATTTCTTAAACACTTAGAAAAATTCTAAGTATTTAGAATTTTGACTTTTCCAAAGTAATTTTGACTTTTGAATTTCTTGATGAAACAAACTTAATATTTCAACATGTCTTGATGAAATATGATCCTTGAAAATTGATTTTGATCCAAAAGTCAAAGTTTGATTTTTCAGCATGCAATTGACCATTTTGCCCTTGTGAACGACTTTCTTGGAAAATTTGTAATTCAAGGCTTGGAATTGGATGGAAGAAAACTTGATGGTCCAAGATGATCCTTTGAGAAATGAGAGGGAAAATTTTGGGGTACAACAAGAAGCATGTAGGAAAAAAGCCAAAGAATTGGCATAAAACGTTGGACCAAATCTTATGGGCATGTCGAACTTCTCCTAAGGAAGCTAGCAGAACGACACCATTTCGATTAATCTATGGCCATGAGGTAGTTTTTCCAGTAGAAATTTGTCTGCAGTCAACAAGAATTCAAAAACATCAAGATATCCCTTCCGAAGCTTATTGGAATATGATGTTAGACGAATTGGTCGATTTGGACGAAGAAAGACTGAGAGATTTAGATCTCTTAAGGATACAGAAGAAAAGAGTGGACAAATATTACAATAAAAGAGTAAAACCCAAGACATTCTTGCCTGAGTATCTGGTATGGAAGGTAATTCTCCCAATGGATCGAAAGGATAAAAATATGGAAAAATGGTCTCCTAAATGGGAAGGACCTTTTAAGATTATCCAAACATTTTCTGGTGGTGTCTATGATATCTAAGAGTTAAATGAATATCAAAGGCTCTTGAGAGTAAATGGTAAATACTTGAAAAAGTATAGACCTGTACTTTAAGAGGTTAAAATAACCAATGTTTAATCTCAGTCGAAGTAAAGAGCCAAAATGGAAAATGCATTAAGCAACCAAAATGGCTATAAGTCATTACAAAAACATAATTATACAAATAAAAAGTCAAAATCAAAATGGGAGGCTGGCTTTGATTTGGAGATATTTGATCTTCTGCAGCTCTAAAAGTCTTTCGCACAAAGCCTTTGACCGATGAAGAGCTTCGATTTTAGCATCTAATGCTTGGGCCTAATCAACATATTTTAATCCATCGCTGAGTTCCTCTTGGCTCTCAGAATTAGTGTTGGTAGCAAGAATTTCTTCTTTTCGTTTATCATTTGCGGCAATCTTAGCCTCCAATTCTCTGATCTGAGCCTTCTTGCTGGTTGTATTTTGGTCGATTTCTTCGACTTCTTTCTGCCTAGCCTCTTGTTCCTTCGACAGATCCTTTAGCCTTGAAGTTGATTCAGCGGCAGCACCCCAGGCATCAGCTACATGGCCATTGGCCTCTTCAATTTCTCGATTGAGAGTCCTTCGGCGATTGTTATCAGCTGAGACCTAATCGATGATTGAAGTCAAATCTAAAATAACGTTGGCGATGTCAGGAGAGGCGGAAAGAGGTCAACAGCTCTTAAAGTGGTCTTCGGAAAGGAAGGAGCAGTAGGTTCTCCCACTAAGGTCAACATTAAATCTCTTTTAAAAAATTTGCGCCTTGACTTTCTGAAGTGCCTCCTCAGAGGAGATGTTGAAGTAGATTTGCCAAACGCAGTCGAAGCATTGTGACTTTGATCAGAAGAAATTTCTCTACCCTAGAGTATGGCATTCAAGTAGCCAAGAGAATTATTCTGTTTTAGTAATGCCAAATCCTCCTTAGTACGGGACCCTGTCGAAGTGACTCTCTCATTGGTGACACGGGCCATATTTTATCCGAGAGATAAATCCTGTATCTGGACATGGGCACCTTCAACATTTGCAGGGTTTCTTGCTCCCCCTGTAGAGTTCTCTCTCTCATCAGCCTCCATAATATCCTCATTTTGATTCTCTCCCTTTGGTCAGAATCCTCCTCACCAGGGATTTCTTTATTCTGCTCCCCAACAGTTGCAACTTGATGCTCAGAGGTTTGGTTCACCTCGTTGGCTGAGCTCATAAAGGATCCCTTTGCTGAAGAAGGCCTATAAGTGGGATCGCCCTTACTGTTTATTAAAGTGACAAATTCTTCTACAGGTGTAGGAGCCTGTTTGGAAATGCCACCAGTGGTTGGTAGAAGGCGAAAAGCGCATGATTGACTTTTTTGGCCAAAAAGAAGACAAGTGTCGAATGGGAATATCAAAGGATGACTATTTCTTCTGGCGTCGAAATTGACATTCTTGGGGGGAAATTGTTTAGCTCTTGAATTCGACACCTACACGTGTTAGTCCTACTGGCCAAGAATAGGTTGAAGAAATATAAAGTTAAAGACGCTTCGACAGAAGAGTTCGTGATGTTAGTTGTGTCGAAGCTATGCTAAGAAGAGAAGAAATACTTAGATAAATTTTCTAAGTTAAAAGGGGTGTTAGACCAAGAAGCCTTTGCCCTTCAACCAAGAAACTTCGTATCAACAACAAGTAATTTTGAATCTGAAGAAAGGGGGGAAAAGCAGTTCACCTGGCAGTTGACGAAAGCAACATGGCATAAGGACAAAAGTCGAAGTGCATGCTGAGGACACTTGTCCTTATCTTAGAGTAAGGCAACTCCTTGACGGTTACCTAGTTCTAGTATAAATATAGGGATTCTATGTAGATTTCTTAGTGTTCAACTAATTGTACAAGTCACTCAATATTATTCAAGTACCCGCTGCGTGAGAAAGAATACTGAGAATGTACGTCTGAAACACCACATTTTATCATCAAAGTCTTTTACATTCCTTTTTACATTCCTTGCCATTCTTGCTTATAGCCTTTTATCTTACTTGCAAAGTTTATTTTCCATTGCATTTTCCTTGCACTTTTTACCAGATTTCTACACTTAAACTTATCTCAAACCTCTACCTTTCTCAGTCAAATGTATTCTTTATTAAAATTAGCATTTTTATCAAAACAACACAAATATTTAGCATATGTCCTAGGATCAAACTGATTGATCATGCAAGTAACCAAAAATTACACTTTTTAGAAGATCAGCAGTTGTTTACCAATTTTCACGGCAATCAGGGACAAGGACTCTTCTATTAGGATCCAACATAGGTGATTGCCTCTATGGACGGAGAGGAATCCTCCATGAGGATCCATCATAAGTGATTGCCTATATGGGCAACAAGGATTCCTCTACGAGGATCCATGATAAGTGATTTCCTCTATGGGAGGTTTTGATAAGATTTCCCACTAAAATCCTTAATTCTTGCAAAAGTAAAGCAATAATATTCCAAAACTTATATAACAACATGAAGGGCCTTATTAAAAACCCATTATACCAACACATGTTAAAAGAGTTCTCCTCATAAAACCAAGAGTATCATGAAAACTAAATCATACACACGACATATATGGTACATTGCCTTAATGAATCCAAATAAATTAAACTAAACTAAACTTGGGATACCACATAAAGTAATTAATGGTTCTGACTAGTCTCTTTATTTTCCACATTCATGCTCCTATAGAGTAGGACGACTTGATTTTCATCTTTGGTAGTTATCTCTTGTGGTTTGACTCCCAACTTTAAGTCTACAACATCCAATTCATGTGCATTTACCTGTTGGTCGTGGACCGCGATTATAGTCACCCTTTTCAGTTTTAGGATCTCTAGGTAACATCTCATGGCGATCTCTTAGCCCCCTTGGACAACCCTCACTCATCCATTAGGAAGTTGGTATTTCATGCATAAATATAATATGGATAAGGCGGATCTAAGATGGTTGAAAGGAGGTCGACCTATAATCATGTTATATGAAGAAGGCACATCTATAACAAGATATCTTACCTTGATTATTCTTTCACTCTCCATAACTCCAAACACGGTATTCAAGGTAATATACCCTTTTACTCGCAATTGATCACTTGAGAATCCTACAAATGAACCTTGGAAAGCTTTGAGATTATCCAAATCCATGTGGAGTATTTCAAAATCGTCTCAATAAAGGATGTCCGAAGAGCTTCCTAGATTAATTAGTACTCTCTAAATCTAACATTCATCATATTTTACAGTTATGACCATAGGGTCATTGTGATGCAGATGAATGCCCATTGTGTCTTACTCATTGAAGGTAATCTCAAACTTCATTATTCCCTTATTTCCAGAGTCAGGGCTCGTGGGAAAGTCCTCGATGGTTAGAATTTGGTGTGTGAACCTTCTACATGAAAAGCTAGTATTCCCGCCTCTAGAGAATCTTCATATCATGGTGTTAAGGGTGTGGTGCACAAGTCTATCTTCACCCTTTCACTTGGTTCCCTACCCTTCTTGAGTCTGATAATCCCAAAGGAATTTAACCCTAGAGAGATAAATCCTCAAAGGGTATGGGTGGAATCACACAAGGCATATTTCTTCAAATGGCCCTATTGGATTAAGAGTTATATCACTTTCTTGAGTTGGTAGAAATATTGTGTGATCCCCTTTAAACTTGTGAAACTCGTACCAACTATTGGGTTCATGCCTAATGATGTATGACTTAGGGGCTGACATAAGAGGAATTTTATGTATATGGTGGACATCACGCCATATCAGCCCGCGAAGAGTGTTCAAGAGCGTGAAGCTTTTTGCAAGCCTCCCGCTTTGTTTGAAGGTCGCCTTGTCTTTTACATGAGAGGTTTAATGATTCTTGCATGGTTTCTACAACTTATCATAGTTGCCAACTACTCTTTAATTAACATGTATTACCTTATTTTCTACATTGCTTTCCTCCAAGGATGTTATCGGCCTTTACGTGTGGGATTCATTAAAATGTCCAACCCTTAATCTATTTTGGAAAGCTTTTGGTTTGTGTGGACGACCTTGATAGTATCTTTATTAAAGATAATGATATATCACTAAAAAATTAAGTAGGGACCTGGCGAATGTTGAACATGTTAGTGGTAGACATATTTCTGTGTTTGTTCGCCGCAAATTGATGGACCAGTTAATTTAATGGGTATTGATAGTTGGTGATAGAGAGTCATGGTAGGATCGTGTACCACATTAATGTTTCACCTTTGGAGGTGTTAGAGAAAACTTTCATTTCAGAGAATATGAGGCTCTAATAATTGTCATATGTGTGTTATTGGAGGTGACATGTTCTTTGAGGTTGCCGCATCCATCAAACTTGGCTAGTGACAATGGATTGAAGTTATCTAACACTATTACTCCCCATATCTCATCAGAGGGAGGTTATGTGTTATGCTTCAGTCTCCTCGATAGGTTCATCCCCATGTTGGTGTTGTTGGATGTGAAGGGCGTTTCCCTCTAAAGTATGATTTTGACGACAGAAGTCATCCATGACGACACACATTTCTGCCAAGGTGTCCTCATTGTAGGTATTATTATTGGACAAAGTCGCTACTGTTTTATTCTTCATGTTGGATGAAGGGGTTAAAGATATAAGTAAAAATCAGATTGTTTGATGCAATGGCCGCCCATGTCAGTTTTACCTGGCGCCAATTGTACTTGATAAAATCATAATGAGTGATAACCATTAGTTGTGTAGGGTTGTATGTGTTATAACAAAATTGGTTTGTATCATATCCCTAAGATTTTGATGATAACAAAGTATTTAAAGAGCAATTAGGTATACTAATATGTGTTTAAGTGTGCAGGATCCTGGACTAAAGTTTGCGATAGAAACTAAGCTATGGAACTAGAAATTGAACATTAAGGAGAAGCTGAAAGAACTATAGTCTGAAGGATCATAACTTGAAGACCAGTTTCTAAAGAGGTTAACTTATGAAGACTAAAGTTTGAAGAAATTCAACATCTGAAGATCCAGACTCTGAAGGATGAGACACTAAAGAGGTCAACATGTGAAAATCAGACTCTGATGGAAGTCAACATCTAAAGGATCAGAACCTGAAGACTCTAGACTCTGATTAGGTCAGTTTTTAAAGATCAATGTCAACCTATGAATACCTAGAACCTAGAGGATCTGAAGCTAAGACTCATACTCTGGAGGATTAGAACCTAAAGACAATCAAGCCTTAGAACCAAGGATTCTGACAAGTCTCTATCAAACTCTAAGGTCAATTTGTCTTCTACTGGTCACGTGAAGACTTAGCAAAAAGTTGCAGAAGCCTGAAGAATTGCAACTGTTAATTCCTTTTGTAGCAAAGGAGTTTCAAATTGCAGTGCAACGACATTAACCATTCCAGGAAGCTTTCAATAGATATGTTGATACTTCTCTCAAAGTCTCATTTTTTCAAGATGTCTTCTCCAACGACTCTTTCATGGTTCTCTATATAAGAAGCTAAAGAATTTGAGAAACATACACCATTGCGCATTGACAAGAAAAGAGAAGTTACTCTGTCGAATTTGTAGCACAATCTTAACTTATAACTTATTACCATTTGTATATTCTTAAAAGTTCTTCAGTCGTAGAGTCTTGTTTGTGTTGTATTCTGTCTACACCTCTAATTGTACATCAAGTGTAGTTTATCACATTCTCTTAACATATTTTTATAGAGTTAAAAGTCTCTTGCTTGTGTGATTGGGCATTGGAAGTATCTTGCTTGTGTGCTTAAGCATTTGGAAGTCTCTTGCTTATGTGCTTGAGCATTTGGAAGTCTCTTGCTTGTATGCTTGCAAATTGAAGTCTCTTACCTGTGTGCTTGAGAAATTAGAAGTATTTTGCTTGTGTGCTTGAGTATTTAAGTCCCTTACTTGTGTGTTTGGGCATTGTAAGTCTCTCGCTTATGTGCTTGAGAAAATTGTAATTAGATTTGATTATAGTGAAAATTTCTTAGAAGTGAAAGGGGATTGGACTACTCTCGGTTTGTGGTAGGAACCAATATAATTGCTTGCGTCTCTCTTTCTTTTCTCTCAACCTCTAAACTATTTTATTCCACTTCTAAACATTAACTCCTAATCAAATTCTAAACCTTGGGTTCAGAATCTAACAAGAGATCTTTGGAGAAAAAGAAGTAATTCTAATTCAGATTCTTGATCTACTGTCTAGAATCTTATAAGAAATCTCATAAGAGAAAGAAAAAGAGAGAAAAAGAAAACACAATGCAACCCCCTTTCTTGTGGTTTTCTCACCTTCAGTATGATGGGTGTAGGAATGTTGTGGTATTAGAGCAAGATCACATAGGGATAGTGATAAGCTTTGTATATGAGTGATTGCTAAGTAAATTAAATATCCTTTGCAACTTTATGGTTGAGGTATTATATTAACCTCTTGGGCATGGATCATAGGCCCCAAGAAAATAGTTACAATATGCTTCCATATTAGGAGCATAGAAAGTGAGCAGTTATTTCCCCTAATATCTTGGAGATCGTGGACTTATTCTTTGACTTCCCTTCCCGTTCCGTTACTGGGTGGGGATACGTCATTCCCCATGTTTTCGTAAGTGGACTATTAATTCGGTTAAAGAGTGAATGTTGCAGATAATGAGCGAACATTATGGAAAATGGGCGCATATTATGATAAACAGGCGTACATTATGAGGAATGGGAGGATAAGTACCCTCATTTGGACGAGGTGGGCCATTCGCCTTCTCCTGGTGAATATCGTGTGGCCTCTTGTGGATCCTTTGTAAATATACCAATACATTCATGATTTTAAAAAATAGTTGTGCTTAAAGTTAAACATTTTCAACAATTTGAAGATTGAGATTGATTGAAATATAATTTTTTATAGTCTATATCAATTAAAATAATTCATTTTATCGAAATAATTCTTTGAGCATTAATGTGTGAGTTTTATTTGTATATAACATTAGTGTTAAAAGTTTTACACGGTAAATAAACTATTATTGTGGGATGATTAAAAATATTTAATTTTAATTTCTATACAACTAACACATATATATATATATATATATATATATATATATATATATATATATATATATATATATATATATATATATATATATATATATATATATATATATATATATATATATATATATATATATATATATATATATATATATATATATATATATATATATATATATATATATATATATATATATATATATATATATATTTAAATATAATCTTTTTACTGTTATAGTTTATGTTCTGGGCCGTTCACAAGACATTGCAATAGGTTTAAGAGTGAACCTCGAGTGAAAAGGCGCACAAAATAGGTAGACTTTTGTTTACACCAGAATCAGACAATTCTGCTCTTCGTCCAAATCATCAATCACCATCTAATTCAATTTGACGTCTTTCTGCATAGTACACTGCATCACATGTGAGTGGTTCCAACTGCTCTCGATATATATAAGGGTAAAATGCACCATTTCAGGTATTGAAATTCATTCTCACTCGCCCATTACTTCTCTTTTTCCCACTAGTTTGAGCCTTAGAGTGCCAACCTTATAGATCCTCGATGTACCGTCAGATAATAAGTATTGCTCCACCGCAACAAGACACAAGTTTTACCACCTCATCTTTCATTTCTAGTTCCTAAATGAGAAGTGGTGTTGTCTGTAGGAATAAAATTTTGATTCTCGCTAATTTCCATAAAAAATTATGATTTCTCCACCAAAGATCCAAATCATCGATCTTGTTTCTTGAAGTTTCAATCTCTTCTTTGAAAAAATCTATTATCAGATTCTTCCAACATGGTGACATTCAAAGCCACTCGATCTTCTATTCAAGACAAGTTGTTGATGTATCTACAACCATAAAAGCTTTCAAAGGTTTTCCTCTTCCTTCTCTGGTAGAAGACGATTTAATTATGGTGGCATTTCCATCTGACCCTCCGCAACAAGATTCTAATCCTCCAAGATTTGGTCAAGGAGCGTTCCAAGCTCTCACATTCTTCAGATCCATACAACAACCTCATTAGGGTGAACTATTATAACGACCTTCTTCAATATTTGTTATTCCTATACATGAAATTCCCCTAATCCTTCAACTATTGCAAGCGAATCTTAGAGTGCAGGGAGCCACCAACTTTCTATATAACATCTTTAACATAGTTCACCTACAGAACTCACAATTTATGACTTATAGAATACTCAAGATTGAAGATAACTATAAATACACTCCTCCAAGAGAAGATATTATACGCGAGACAACCTCCCTGGGAAATCAGACCGCCACGATAGAGTTAATTCATGTTGGCACAACTATGCTACAAAGAGAAGTCTTGAGGTCACTAGCTCACAACCGAAGTCGATGACATAGTACTTCCCCATCCAATTATGAAGGTAGGAACAATAGTCATACTCCTCTTGAGGTTTGTTGTCCTCATCGTTCATCAAAAAGTCATTTTCAAAGAAGGGAAAGACATGAAATGAATGCTTCAACTCCAAAGTGATAGAAGAACCTGTTGTGTATCTGCATCCTTGATAATATAATCTTGATATCTTTGGAGAAGCTTTTTAAGCAACAAAGTTACAATAGAACTAGAAATCCAAACAAACATACTGAGCATGTAGATAACATACTAGATTACTACCCTAATCAGAGATGTGATATATGGTTCAAAACCCTTATAGATGGGAGTACAAATTTGTGGAAAGATTTATGCGACACTTTCTCTGTCGAATTTACCGCATGAAAGCTTCAACCCACAAACATGGTCATAATCACTAGAGTCACTTAGAAAAGAAGGAAACCCTTCACAAACGCATTGGTTCATGAAAGTGACAGTAGCAATGAGGGCTTAAATGACAGACTAAAATGTCAGATGTTCAAGAAGGGGTTGAGTATGAATTACATGTTATGATAAAATTCGAGGTTTGAGGGAGCCCGTAAGCTGAGTGATATGGTGAATAGGTCACAACCATATATCACTTATGACGAAGAGTTCCTTAATAAAGAAAGGAGACTCATGTTACGACCGAGCATAAGAAAGAGATAAAAATGTCGCAGAGAAGACAAGGACTGCAAATCCAAACTAGGTTCATCGCCTACACCCCCTTGAACACTTTGAGGGAGAAAAATATGGAAAGAGTGTGTGAAAACCAAGTTTAAAGAAGTCGGGATTAGGAATTCATACCTGGTAAGAGAATCATCTAGAAAGGACGAGTCCAAATATTATCGTTTCCATAAAAGTCACATTTATAATGCTAATGAATGAATCCATATGAAGGATGCAAAATAAGATTTGATTAAAAAGAGGCGACATAATGATTACCCTTAGGATAATGAGCGAAAATGTGGTTAGAACAATAAGAGGGAGCTCAGGGATAATATAAACTGACTTATCGCAAGCTGAATTATCATAACATCCATGATGAGCAATGAAAATATATGTTGATTTAGTTGGGGAAAGAAGGATACATAAGACCCTACATCATCACAAAAGAGGACAAAGGAAAGTTGATAGAGACCAATGCAGCCTCCTGATCGGGACTTTATGAGTCTGTCGGGATACTAACTGCAAGTATACAGTTCAGTCGTTCTAGTTTTAAAAGATTATCGAACCCACAGAGACTGAGGATCAATCGCATACGATCTAATGCTACAGTTTGTCTAACTAAGCGATGAATATTCGATTTTTGGGGGAAACAGTTTAATTAAAAATAATAGTACTAGTTATACCGGTATGTAATAATCGGACTTAGGGAATTCGGTGAATTGCTTGGCCTAAAAAGTATTTCGGTAAAAGCTAATTGTTTAAAAACCTGAAACATACACTCTCGTGTTTATGAAATAAGTCATGCTACTAAACCTAGTGGATGCACTTTAAATTTAATAACACTTTTTGAAAACAATTTGAGTTTAATTAATTTATTAAAACACTCTCGTGTATTTAAAAATCAATGTTTCGTTACCACTATCTGGGTTGAACCCCAGCTCTCGCATGCAGGTTCTTGCCTTAATTAATTTCCCACTCTCGTGGCAAAATCGTGTTAATTAACCTCTCACTCTCGTGACAAGGTTAGTTAAATTAATCTTGGAAATTGGAAACCAGAAATTGTTTTATAAATATTTTTGGCCAAGGTATCACTGAATTCCTTTAGTTCTTACGGGTCACATACCGATATTAATAATTTAGCCGGACATAATTAACTTGGAAGAAATACAATTCAAAATATAATTCATAACAACAATTGGCATAATATAAAAACTGAATAAATATTAATTTCAATAAAAACCTGGAATCAAAGTTGCTATGGTAATCTTGAAGTATTACAATAATCCTTAAGCTTGATTGCAGTAAATAAATTGTGTTAATTCTTGAATGAAGAATTAACACCTAAGACTAAAGCTTGAAATAGAAATTACAGTAATATAGAAAAAGCTCAAAAACAAGGAAATAGAAATAATGCAGAAAAATAGAAATTTGGTCTGTAGAAAATTCTTCGACCCCTGCAGCTTTGCACTACCACACATATATATAGCAGAGAAAATGGCAGTTGAAAGTGTCTTGAGAAGGGGCTTGAGTGGCGTAAAAATAGGATGCATGGTCACTGAGTGGAGGAAATATTGGAGAAGGATTCTTCCTCACGTTGCCCACGTCTCCACCAAAGCATAACGTTCCTCTTTATGCGCGTGACGGTCGTCACAGGTGGGTGACGGTCGTAATGCGCTTAAATAGCGCATTAAGCTCGTCAACAATGTGTTACGAGCGTTATTTCTAGTTGGGGAGGCGTGACGGTCGTCACAGGGTGTGACGGTCGTCACAGGTGCAAAAATCCAAACTTTGTATTTTTAGTTCTTTTTCTCTTTGTCTATTGTCTAGCCTTCTTCATGTTGTCCTTTTCCATTGGTTTGAGTTGACAAATGTTATACCTGTAAAAAGACAAATAAACTCGGAATAATCGGGGGTTAGACGACTGAATGTAATATAAAATCGATAAAAAGCGTAGTAATTATACGATACGTTTTCTTGTTATCACCTCCCTCATTTTGCAGTTAAAAGAATGACAATTAAGCCCCTAGCGGGTAAAATGAATAATTATAACTTGACACCTATAGGGGAAGGTTTTGGATAAGAGATAAAGCCGACCACCACACACCCAACCAATTCCCTCATTGGACATTAAGCAATGGTTATAGCCACTTTGTTATATTTCTGAATTTTCTCTAGTACAAGCAACATACAAAAATATAAAGATTCAAACATCAAAACAATGTCAAGACAAATGTTGGAACATCTAATTTGACATCCTGAACAGATTTAAAACATAAATTTAAATTGCAGAAAGATAAAACTAAACACAGTGATATGTTAACCCAGTTTGGTGCTAACTCACCTACTTTGGGGGCTATCAAGCCAGGAAGGAAGTCCACTATTAGCAGTATTAGTTCAAAGCTAAACTAGTATCAAGTTTACAACTTCTCTCTTAATCCTTACCTAGTTCTACTTCTACCTAGGTCCTCCATAGATATGAGAAATTGGCATCCCACTTCCAATCACCTTAGTGATAAAAGACCTATCCCAATTATGATACGGTGGCAGAACCGACTGTTAATACTGGTTTTTCATTTTTTATTTGCAAATATAAGGTAAGCAAGAGTCGCCATCGACTTTTCTTTTATCCAACAAAGGAAAGGGTGAAAAGAACAGAAAAAGACCTTTTTCGAGAGTTTTTAAGTAAGGGGGTAGATTATGGAACGGGAAGGTGTTAACACCCTCTCCTTCCGTGGTTTTCCACGGGCTCTTAGGTACTTGCTTATTTTGAAAATTGCTTTCATGTTTGTGTGTTTTGAAAAGTTTGTTTGCTTTATGCTAACTCTTGTATCAGTCCTCAAGAGTGTTGGTCAAGTGTTTTTTTTTAAAATGTTTTGAAAGTGTAGTGTGAAAAAGATTATTTTTGAGAAAATACCTAACAGTTATCTACCTACTCGAAAAAGGTGTTCTTTTCCTTCTTCCCTTTAGATAGTGCTATCCTACTATTAGTGAGTAGGTAGCCCTATCGTTGTATGTTGAGGGACTATCGTATGGACGTTTACAATCACTAAGGAAATTGGGCAAGAACTCTTAGTAATTGTCCTAAAGTTCTAAGATCACTTTTTAACTGAGGCAGCATCGAAAGGGACATCGAGGGACTTGTGATCTCTTGAACTAAAGGAAAGCCACTAAAAATTCTCACGTTTCGAGAATTGTGACCGCTTTCGAAGGCAACCAAAGTGGGAGATACCCTAGGGGTGAGCATGTGCAAGTGTATTGATTCATTTCATTTATCTTGCGCATTTAGGGTTATCTAACGTTTTCTTTCCAGTCTTTTCATGCAATCCTATTAATCTAAGCAGCCAATAATAATGCAGAAAATAAATTGCAAAAAATAAAATTCCTAAGCTATTACAAGGCCTTGGGTCAATTACATAAATATCACAAGAAAATTAAAATGCGGAATTTTAAACCTAATTAAAGCTATTACAAACCGGGAAACAGTTACATAATGGGAAAAGAAAAAAAATGGAAAAAAGATAAACGCGCGAAGAAACAAGACGGGAACAAGTTGAAAAGTCCTAAAAATCTAATTATTTAATAAAACATTTTTGTATTTTATTGAGAAAAAGATTTGAAATTTTAACCTAATTTCTAATTAATTTTAATTTAAAGAAAACAAGTTAAAGTAATTAAATTAACTAATTTTCAAAAGATTAATTTTAATTATGAAAAACCTAATTCTATTTTTTTTGTGATTTTTTGTTGATTTTATGATTAAAATAAAAATGGTTTTAAAACAATTAAAATAAAAATAAATAAATTGAAAACAAAAATAAGAGAATGGGCCTGATGGTGTTAGGAAATTTGGGAGGTGTATTTTTTGAATTCGCTGGGCCCAGATCACACCAGCCCAATTCTTGCCTGAGATCCAGTGGTGCTAGCTACTGGGGGTTCGCCGTGGAGGGTTGATTGCTGGGCGCTGGATCTGATCTTGTAGTGATCTGATGGATGAGATCTGGAGATGCATGGTGGACGTATTAGGATGCAATTCACTGGATCCTGCAAGAAATGTTAACAAAATAGGAAATGGATGGACCTGGGATCGAACCCAGGTCCCTTCTTTCGCACGCTTGCACTCTTACCATCTGCGCTACCCATTCATTCATGATTATAACCACTTAATAATATTATATGTGAAAATCAAATCTAGGTCATCAAAAAAACACACGCGTTCAGTGGCCCCACGGGGTTTTAAACAAACCAATCAGATCATATGGAAATGCCACACATGCCTTCGCCTGGGTCAGGGGAGTCAACGAAATCAGAGTTGTACTCCGGTCATCTTCTCCGGCCAAGTAAATATTCAAACCTGCAAAAATGTGAGGGTTAACATGCACAAAGGACCCTACTCCCCTTGAAATTTTCCCAGGAATCCAAATATGGGGTTAGTTTGGTCTGAAGGTCCCTAAATCAGGAGTTTTGCAAGCTTCAGTTTGTGAAGTCCTAACAATGGCATCACATGATTTAAGCCTCGAAGCTTTCATGCGAAATGTCCAACCTGCCCTAACTGATGTCCTGAACACAAATCAAATCATTAAAACCATCAATAATGCATAAAATTCTAGTTTTAATTTTGTCAAACCTTGTTAACTGGTGGTACTTGATCGCGATGATTTGGGATTATGTGAGCTTTGAGGATGATAGGAATGGACTCCTAAGACCTCCAGGAGGCTGATAGAGTGCTTAGATCTGGGGAGGACTGGCTGAATCATTGAAACCGCTTGCACTTCTTTGGAAACCTTTTTTTGAAAATTTTCTAGTGCTTTGGGAGGTAGCTGCGCATGTCTTTTCTCTTCTGACTTTGTTGTATATATATGAGGGCAAGATTAGGTCAACAAATGTGGTTCCCATCTTTGTACATTATGATGAAAAGATATGATCTCAATCTTACATAAAACTTTCATATTTGATCCAATCTCATGCCAATCTATTTTCATGCGTTACTGCCAGCCTGTTATGAGTTGTTTGGTCCTCCAATATGATGGAAATCAAAAGCTGACATGTCCCTACAGATCCATTTCCATTCTAATTTTTTCTCTTCGAAGACTTTAAGCTCCAATTCTAATTACTCAGAGCTTTCCTCATCAGAACATTGTTTCCTTCGAAGGCTCTGAATTCTAATTCGAATTACACCAGCTTCAATATCATGGCTCCTTCGATTAAGCCACCCTCTGCTTCGATTGCTTGATTTGAAGAAAATTAACCTGGTCGAATCAGCTCTCGTGGAGTTAGGAACAAACAAGGCAAGAATCTGGCCTTTAACTCAGGAATTGAATCCACGATCATAATTGAATTCTTGCCATATTTGCAAGGAAAACATGCCATTTTAAACTTTGGGTGAACCTGGACAGGTTATGATAGCTTTTTTGTTCGAATTTGGCTTAAGGCTTTCATCATGGTCTCTTCGATTAAGTCTCATGATTTTCTCTCTTCGATGGCTTTGAACTAGACCAATCAAAGCATTATCTTATTGACTGGTCGAAGTGTTGTTCTGCTCTTTTCGATCTCATTTTCTCTAACTAGGACAATTGGAATGTCACTCTGTTGATATGTCATCGAAGCATCACTTGGTTAACATGCCTGTCAAAATACACTTTGTATGCCCTAACGAAAGACATCCTTACTTAAGATGTCCATCGAATTTGCCTTGTTTAAGATGCCCATCGAAAGACCCTTTGGCATGCCAATTGAAGGACCTTTTGCAGATGCCAATCGAAGGGCACTTTGTAGATGCCAATCGAAGGATACTTAACCATCATTCAAAAAATTTCATTTTCTTTAGGCAAATGTTTGTAACCACTTATGCAAGAGAAAATCTTGGAAAAACATGAGAGGTCAAATTTTGGGGTACAACACCAATCACAGGGGATGTCTATAAATAAGTCACAGTCATAACAACCTGAAACTAAAATAGGAAGGACACACTTTCAAATTACAAATACTCAGTCTTGATTAAAAGCTTTGACCAAGAAAAACACTCAGAGTTGCTTAAAAGCTTCCTCCAAGAACAATACTCACTCTTGCTTCACATAGGAGAATAGTAAGTCTATCACATGTATCAAAATATACAAGGGTGAAAAACACCTACACAATACACAAGAGACTCTCAAAACCTAAGACTGTTTTCTTCCCCTAATTTTACAACTATTGAAAGATAAAAGTTGGCACTTTAGGTTTAGGTCTTCTCTTTAAATACACTTCTTCAATCCATAGGCTTCGATATTCTGAGTCCAGAAGTTTCTTGATCCACGAGTTGAGAGTTGTATTTGTTGTGCAGCAAAATCTCCTTAAATCTTGGAACCACCAATACAAAGTTTCCTAAATTATCTCAAGGATCCAATTTAGTAAATAATGTACAACTGGAGATATAAAACCTTGTTCCAGATAAAATCTTCTTGACTTGCAAAATTAACTAAAACATATCCAACATAAATATTCCAGAATCAAATTAAATATGTCAGGATTTAAAACAGTAGTGCCTGCTATATTGCAGAACTAGATCAAGATGACATGACATCTGCCTTTGACATCTGAATGAAAACACATAACAACTAAACTGTTATGATAGTTGATAAAGATGCTGCAACATCTTATTCAATAACAACATAGAACCATGTTTAAAACATACCTAGCCAAAATTTAGCCAACCATAAAGACATAGAACTAACAATTTCCCTTTATTTCAAGTAAAAATGTACATGTTGATAGGAAGTAATGCCTTTCTTCCAGTAAAAATAAATGAATTTTACTAAACACTTTTCATTATGATCATAAAGGATGGCCAAAATGTCGAGATTCTGGAGACACCATAAGAAAATGAATAAAGAAATCAAGCCCCCACTGTAAATGACTCAGGGGTGTTTCCATAAATGCTACTAGTATAAGACTAAAGCAATCAAAACCCCACAACATAAGTGCACAGATAAAGAGAACAAACCATAATGTGATGATTAAGGGTTTACCCTTTTCTTGGTAGCAAGATGTAAGAACAAGATTTGAATCTATGTTTAAATCTCTAAGTTTTGATGATAACAAGCATACACTTTATGAAGAACAATTTTAGTTCTAATGGTTTCATTGAGTGTGCGGATACATGATATGAATTCTGGATAGTCTTAATCAAGATATCATCATAATCACATTACCACTCAGAAGAAGAACCATTGAGTTATGTTTCTAATGAAACATCAGTAGGCCTGTGGAATATTGAATGTTCGACAAGAAAAGAATCTCAATAAGTTTCCAAGAAGAAAAGAGTTTCTGATAAGATGCTGCTACAAGATCAGAAATCAAGAGTATACAAGAAACAAGCTTACAATGCAGAAGATCAGAAGTCAAGATTCGGTCATTGGAAGAGCTGTTGCTTGGATTCTAAAGATGAAGTCAAGACTCTGAACACATGTCAACAAATATTCTACTCCAAGATCAGAAGTCAAGATTTACTCATCAGAAGAGTTGCTGCTCATAGTTCTGAAGACAAAGTCAAGATTCTGAAGACTCCGAGAACTCATGGAATACGTAATTTCATTCAACATCAAAAGTATTCCATCAAAAGAAATGAAGAAAGGTCTTGTGGAATCACTTCTAATCAGAATCTCAAAGTCCATCAGAAGACAAAATCAAATTATGATATTTTCTCAAGCTAATCTACTCAATAGAAGTAATATTCATTAGAAGATAAATGTCATCAGAAATACCACTGCACTCAACAAAAGAAATTTTGTGACCACTTCTATAGAAACACCAACAGTTCTAAGGAATGCTAAATGTTCATCAGAAAGAGAATCAATACAAAGATTAAGAGACCAGAATGAAAATATTCAACGATAAATCATATGTAATGATATAAGTCGTTACTTCAGAAACCAGACATCAAATATGCAACTTAGAAAAGTTGATTATCAAGTAATCAATACAAGGTCAAGATCAAATAGAAGGAACTCAACATGAAAAATCAGATGTACTGATATAAGCTGTTGCTTCAGAAATCAGACATCAGATAAGCAACTAAGAAAAGATGATAATTAAAGTATCAAGACAAGATCAAGATGTAGTAGATCAGAAGAGCTTTCACTCAAAGAAGTTGTTCATCAAATAAGTTATTGCTTGTATATCTGGAGACAATGTTCAAATATCTGATAGACCATGACTCTACAACAAAGAAGAATCTTCTGGATCAGTATCACTCCTCATATCAGAAACAATCCAACAAGAAGAAAAGAATCAAAGCTCAAGAATTCAAAGACTTAATAACCAGATAGGTTGTTATTGTAATATCTGATTTCAATGTTTATCATTAGAAAAGCTTTTGATATCTTCATCAGAAAAGCTTTCATGAACTATCAAGACTTGTTTTATTCAGATAGGTTGTTGTTGATCATTCTGAAAACAAGAATCAACTATTGAAAGTAACTTAAGAGAAACATCTTCTCAACACAAAATTCATCTCTCAGATCAGAAAAAAATATGCCTTCAAGAGTAGTTCTAGATTAGAAGAAAAGCTTTGTGTTTTAGATAGGTTGTTGCCCATAATTCCGAAGACACGATCTGGTTCTGACACTCTGGTGTTTGTAACACCCCGATCTCGTTGAATTATTTTTATTTAAATTAATTAGATGATGTGATGTATTTTCATGCTTTAGTGAATCTTTTGTTGTGTTGTGATGCATTTGTTGGGAATTAGAGGCCTTAGGAATTATTGGGTTAAGATGATAAGGGTGTATGCCCAAAAGTGTAGAAACATGAGGTGTAGAGAGATAAATAGTTTATTGGAATTATTTAGATTAGAATATTGGATTAAATACCATAGTATAAAAATAAAATAAATATTATTAGTAGAATAATAAAACTATTATTTTATTTAATTGGGAAGACTTAAGTCAGTATTGGGATAAAAAGATATTAAGAAGAGAAAAGAAAATTAGAACATAGATACAAAAAAAGAAGCGTAGAAGTGAGAATAAGAGAAAGAGCACTAAGAGGCTAGGGCAAGAAGCTTCACTGTAGGAATCAAGAACTGACAAAATCAAAGGTAAGGGTGGTATTCTAACACTATAATGGGTTGCATAATGATGGGTATGGTAGTGTTTAGATTCCATGATTGTGTGTTCTTGATTTTCTCCCTATTTTGCTTTATTGGGGTTTTTCCCATTGATGAATTTTTTGATGCATCATGTGTGGAACTGGTGAAATTAGAGGAGGTAAGTTGAATGGAATCGATAGGCAATGTTGGTGAATAATTAGTGTGATTAGAAAATACTGTTTTGATGGAAATATTGGG
The DNA here is from genome assembly GCA_948472305.1 of Vicia faba. Lineage (NCBI taxonomy): Eukaryota > Viridiplantae > Streptophyta > Magnoliopsida > Fabales > Fabaceae > Vicia > Vicia faba. Next base: position 1,311,674,329 of record OX451738.1, on the reverse strand, counting down.
AGTTTGGGTTTTGAAAAATGGAAAATTGTACTTTCAAAAGTTGCAGATTCTTGATTTTTGCAACACTGGTAACTGCTTACTAGTCTGGTGGTAACCGGCTACCGCGTTAAAATTTTTGAGCTCTGGTTCAATGCTAACCGGTTACCAGGATTGAGTAATCGGCTACCTGTTGAAAATTTGGAAAATACTGGGCCTGTTTTGCATGCAGTAACCTGTTACTGGTATTGAGGTAACCGGTTACCGTTGGAGAATTTTGTGTGATTCACTACTGTTTCATGCAGTAGTCGGTTACTGGTATGGTAGTAACCGGTTACCACTGTGTTGGACCGAATTTTTGTAAAATTGAAAATTTCATAACTTTCACCCCGGGTGTCTGTTTGACGCGCCGTTTGGATCGATGGTAAGATAAAATTATTTTCTATACTATAAAATGAATTATAACATGTTAGATAATTATTTTACCAACATTTATGCTTATCTGTGTATATTCCTGAGTAATGTGCCATGAATTGTGTTGCGATTGAGTAAGATGATGTTGTATGAATAATTCAATTGTTTTTCACGATGTATTGCATGATAATGATGATGATGATGATGATGATGATGGCCTCTATTGGCGTGGCATTGGTGAACAAGGATAATCAATGTAAAGCATGTTATTGCATGTTAGTGTTGCATGCATTCATGAATAATGGCCTGTATTAGCGAACGATGGTCTGTATTGGCGTTATGATGTTGCTTCCCTCAGTTGGCATTATTATGATGAGGGTTTTTCCCTATTGGTACCACATGCATTAGGTCAATGTTAGTCTCATTGCATTTCACTATGATTGATAACTTGATGTTTTGATGATGAAAGAATATGAGTTATATTATGACGAATATTATGTGTTGTGTGTGTATTTGCTTATATGATGATGTACTTTGTGGTATGATGAATAAAGTAAAGGCGTGAGGTAAAGAAGCATGATTATGCATACTTAAATTGCTATCTGTTCGTTATTATTTTTTATTTTGTATTGTTATGATATCTCACCCCTTCTGTTTGAATGTTTCCTCTACATGGGTAATGTGCAGATGATCCGAAGTAGCCCAAGTTTGAGGTTGAGGTTAGCAGAGGAGTTGCCTCATTTTGCGTAGATTGAGTCGGTGCCAGCTTTGATATGTAACACTTGGTTGATTTGCATTTGTTTTATTTATGTTGGGAGTCAACTATTTTAGAACTCCATTTGTTGGATTTATTTGATGGTTATGTTAAATTTTGAATTATGATAATTATAACTCATGCTGAAGAGTCAAGAATAATTACTATGGATATTTTCTGCTCCGAATAAATGAAATGAATGTTCAGACTTGGTGAACATGTGATTATGTGTTGCATATATTATTCTATGAGCATGTATGATGTATGAAGACGTGGCATCCTATTTTTGATGTTTTTATTTTTATGAATTAATTTACTTTGATCTTTGGTTAAATTATCGACAGGGAAATAGGGTGTTACAGTGTTCCTGCGCTACAACAACAAAGTAGTTTCTAAACTACTCATTAGTCAATCATCAGAAGAACGAAGACAAAGTGATTGATCTCTTCCAAGCTTAATACTTCAGAATCAGAAGTATATCATCAAAAGATAAAAATTAAGAAACTTAGTCGAGAAGAAAATAGTACAATAACAATATTATTAGTAGTTGTTATCCCACTGACGTACACCATTACTACAAGCAACATGTATAGGAAAGTGATGTTTCGTACTGTTCCAAACCTCTCTTGAATATATCCGTTGGGATTCAACCGTTGGAAGGAGAAAAGACTTCTCTATCATTACAACGACTCTTTTCATCTAGAGGCTATATAAAAGACTAAAGCTTCAAATTCAAATTGACGAAGATATTGGCAAAGTACATAATGTCTAAGTCCAAACAACGTTACTGTTCTTAATAGAAAATATTTACAATGTTGTAGAGATGAAATAAATAAGCAAGGAGTTGGTGCTCATATCTTTCTTAATGAAGAAAGAAGATGAAGATGAAGAATTATACAAGATGTTATTCAACTATTAATCATATACGTCTTGGAAGAATTATGAAGAAGCAAGGAGTTGTTGCTCATATCTTGCTCAACAAAGAAGATGAAGACAAAAAAACTACAAGATGGTGCATTTAATTTAGATTATATTCATCTATGTAGAAAGATTGTAAAACACAAGATTTGTTGCTCAGATTCTGTTATTTCTTAAGAATCTTTATGTAAGTTGTTTGTACTCAAGAGTTGTTGCACATAATTGTGTCAAACAATATGTACTTAAGATAAGAGTAATCTGCTTGATAAGAAGCACTCATGTAATCTCCAGAAAAACAATTTTGTTTAGAATTGGTGGTTCCTCAAGTAATTGAGTGAAGATCAGAAAGCTTGTGAAGATGAGTTACCGCGGCCTTCGTAGATGAAATCATATTCTAAGGAGACCAGTTGGTCAGAATCCTTATGGTTTAAATGACCGCTAACATCTCTAAGTGTACCATATGGGTTATAAATCTTAGGAGATCACTGGCTGAGGGTCATTATAAGAAATCCCTCATAGAAAGATCAGGTTTGATCAGATTTTTGATAGGGTCGATGATCGTTATATCTCGTAGAGATCACTGAACGTATCATTGTGTTGTTTCTCAAGTGATCGAGTGAAGATCAGAAGACTTGAGATGAAAATGGTTGCGAGTCATTGTGAAATCCTGTTAAGAAGACCGGGTAAGTCAGATTTCTTAAGGGGTCAATGGTTGCTTATCATTGTGTTTGTTAATCACTGGCGAGTAGCCCATACGATTGTAATCAATTTAGTTATAGTGAATTAAATCCTTGTTGAAGGAAAAATTACCTGAGGAGGTAGGATATGAGTAGCCTAGTTAATGGTGAACCTGGATAATTGAATGTGTCTCTTTATATTTATTTCATTCTATATTCTTTCATAGTTAAATCAATTAATTTTCTAAAGGGGGATATTTTCTTAAAACCCAATTCAAACCCCATTTCTTATGTTTTTATCTACCTTCAATTGTTATCAGATCCCAACTCTGTTATTTATTTTTGAATCAAACACTTAACCGTGTAGAGAGATACAACAAGAGAAAAACTATGAATATTATAGATAGAAATGAAAGAAAGAGAGATCCTTTATAACATTGAGGTCTATCATAAAGCTTCAAGGCTCTGAAAATCATTTCAGAATTATAAAGAATAAGATGCATCTGAAGATATTATGTCAACCTTCAACTGACCAAATTAGAAGAAGAAATCATCAGAGAGTTGTGGAAGAATAAAGAAGATCAGAAAACCCATAATCAGAAACAAGACCTATATTGAATAAGAAATCATCAAGTCACCAGGTTTGCAATTTATCTATTTTTCTGACAAACTCGACCAGATTCTTCTACCAGTTAGAAGCTGTCTTTTTAAGAAAAAGTCTTTATCTTCAGTCCAGAATATTAATAATTTTTTTATTCCTTTGCACATATCTCTTAATTTCCATGGCTCTATGAAATAAATTCTCTTATCTGAAACATTTAGGATTCTATATGTTTGTCCGTTTTGAATTTATGGATTTTTTGTCATTTCAATTTAAATAATTTATTTTTTGTAATTAATGTGACTAACATACTTGGTAAAAATGCGTTATTGGAAATAGGAAATGTTATAACTCTACACCTCTTTATATTCTAGGGTCTATTCCTTCTCTTTCTATCATCTTGAAACTCGTCAGTTCACTCCTTCCATAAGTCTTCATTTATTACGGATCAACTTTAATATCTCTTGCTACTGTTACATATCTTTTCACCAGTCAATCTCTTTTATATGTTCATCTTTTTAAAATACTTTTGGTTCATTTTTCTTTCATCCATCCTTCCTTTCACCAAATCTTTTTCTCCTTATGGCTTCCAAAACATTCCATGGTTTTGAATAACTCCTTGAAGTTATCTGTAAACTTCGTCCATTCTTTTCTCGGCTAAGCAGTGATGATCTCAGTTTCATACAATGTATCATTGTGCAAAGGTGGTCCAACTACATTTCTATGTTGAAAGGGCCCATTTACCCTTATTTGATCAAAGATTTTGGCTATATGCGTCTGTTGATGACTCATCCATTTCTTCAACTATTTTTGGTAATACCGTCACCGTTACTCCAGCATCTATTGCAACTTCAATTGGGTGCAATCAAGATGGAACCAATGTTGAAGATTTTAAAAACACTCACTCCTTCGTGGAAAGACTCGGCACCATTCACGACACTTCTGAGAGATACGAACCAAACAATCCTTAAAATCTTACCTCAATTACCACTGTTTGATTTCAGCTCTTATTATCCGACCTTCGTCCTAGAGGAGTAAACCTAGATTTCTTAGCCTATGAAGACATAGTTCTTATCCACTTCCTTGTGAATAATGTTAGAGTCAACATGCCTCAATCCATTTTCAACTATCTAAGGGATTCGATTTCTGCTTCAAGAAATCATCACCAGTCCTTCATTCCTTTTGGAAGAGTTTCCTCTGCTCTCTTTTCCATAGCTGGAATAGTTGAAGTCGTTCACAAAAATGGACCTGAAGATGCACTTGAAGAATATATATGTGACGCCTTTAGGGTTTAATTGTGTATTTCTTCTGTTTGTCAAGTATGTTATGTTTTTAAGTCATTTAGTTCTTGCATAATAAAACATTTCCCTATTTTAAAGTGTGTGTGTGTGTGTGTGTGTTTTTATTTCAGTAAAATTTGATATTACATAAATTTATCTGATTTATCCTCCTCATGAAGTTTTCTCTCAATTAAATTTGAAATTGCTCTCAATAAAATTCTTGTACTATCAACAAGTTTTCTTCTTATTGCTTTTTGATTCTTAATCAAGCAAATAGTGAAACATCTTTAAATTAACCAGAGACATTGATGAGCATAGTTTATCCTCTTTCATGTTTCTTCTGTCACTTTGTATTTTCTATCTCTCACTTAGAATCATGTGAATTAAAGTTTTTGTTCTGTCTTCTCAGTCATTTATTGTAGTGTCTTCCTAGTCTAATTACCTTACGTAAGGAAATCATTTCTCCTATTGTTCATGTTTTCTCGTTTCCTATTTATTCCCTCATTTTTTTCTCACTTCATAACCCTCCAAAATCCTCTATCAAAATGTCTCTCACCTCAACCCAATAACCTTTCATGGAGATGATGACCTGTTGGAAGTTATCAAATAAAACCATCCAAAACTTTTCGGTGTTGGTAAGGATTTTCACCTTAGCATTAATTTTCAAAATTGGAATCGCTACCTTTGTGTTCTAAAAGGACCCATCTATCCAAATCTTGTAAAAATTTTTTTGGAAAAATGCTTCTGTTTGTTCCAGAGCTATCTCAATCTCTTCAAGTATCTATGATTGGGATGTTTTCTTCACTGCTGCATGCATTGTTGATGCAATCAAGTGTCCTCGAATGGGTATCATCACTAGTCATGCCTCTCTTAGCAGCATTCATGATTCAAAGATGATCTCCATCTTTGACGCATCTTCTGAGTTTGATTCTACAAACCCTGAGAATCTTAAGCCTTTTGCCAAATATTGGTTTCACTTTATCTTGACAAATATTTGTCCTTGTGGTGTTAACAAAAATGTCTTGACAAATGATGATAAGATCTTGATCTTCTGTTTGCTCAAGCTTATTTCGATTAATATTCCTCAAATTATTTTCAATCATCTAAAAGAGTTTATCACTTCATCTAGAAATTTGAACAAATATTTTATTCCCTATAGAAGAATCTTTCCATAAATGTTTGTTCAAGGGGAGATTGTAAGAATAATTCGCAGGATTCATGCTAGTCCTAGTGATGCTCTGAAATAAGATATGTGTGAGACGTTTGATGATCAATGATTCAATTAGTTGTTAATTCTATTATTTATTTTTAATATTTTTCATTATGTATTCTGGTGATTGTATGTGTGTACTTATTTTTTGTAATCTATTGTCTCTTAAATTTAATATGTGTTGTATTCTGTCTGCTCTATGTTTAATATGTGTGCTTTGCATTCTCTCTGCTTTTAATGAATTCAAGTTTTTCAGTTCTTTTGTTTAATCCTATGTCTTCGCATTCTTGTATTAATTTTTTTAAATCAAGTATTTGTTTATCTTTTTCATTATGATAAAAAGGGGGAGAAGAAATAATGATTTTGATTAATAACATTTCTCTAAAACCCTATGATAATGTGACTTAACTTCTATAAGAACATTGTGAAAGAAATACTGTATTCGCTCTGATAAATCTAGTTCTAATAAAAAAACGATCAATGTTTCTAATGTTGTAAGAAATCAGGATAATCTGATAATCTCAAAAGGTTAAATCTAATGATAGATCAGATTCCGAAAGAATAACATTGCTCCTAAGCTCTGAAATATCACAAGTTTATGATTTAGAGGGAGATTGTTTATCCCAGAGGGAGTTTTCTAAACTATTACTTTACTTTGTTTATGATTTAACCCTGTTGTACCCCAATTTTTGCCCCTAAGGTCCCTTCATCATACCATGTTGATTCCATCACAACAAGATCACATTAGGATTTTGGTTCCCCTCCCTATATTTAGCTTTGCTCTTTGAGGAATCACCAAGCACCTTGACTTGTGTTCTTTTTTGATCATGAATATTTTTGTCTTGATTTCTTCTTTTAATTAATAAAATGCAATGTTGGTTTGTCTTGCTTGTTATCCATGTAGGTAAAGGCAATAAGATTCAGCAAGTTGCTCCATGGGTTAATGAGTTTATTTCCATGTCCTAGTTAATAAAGCTTGAGAAGTTCAAACCTCACCATTGGTTTTTTTGGAAGGAATGGCATGACAAGGTTATTTTGGTTCACCACATTTCAAGATTATCAAATTTGATCCAAAAAGGTACAAGGGGTTGATTGAAAAAAATAGTCATGTTTGGACAAGACTTTGTTCCATTTGGCCACAAGTGCATATTTCTCTCAATTCTCAAGATATGGAAGTGGTTGTGGTTTCTATGAGTTCTCATTATCATCCTAAACAACTTATTTTTATAAATCATTTGTTTTGGTACAAGAAGTTTATTCAAAATTGTCAAAGTTCCTCAAGGCATGTTTCTTGATCTAGGAGCTAGGGTTTTGAACTTCAAAGGAGTATATCTTGCTCATATTTTGGTATTTTTAAGTGATTACAAAGACATCCTTCTCTTCAAAGGGTTATCAACAAATCACTTCAAAAGTTACAAGGAGTTTTCATGTGGAAGAAACTTGATGAAGAAGAAAGATTACAAGTCCTCCAGATGAATCCCCAATTTTCCATTTGTGACTTCAAATGATCATAACTTGGTCAATTTTTATCACCTTGAGCCCATTCTTTTTCCATAATGATCTTTAGGATGTGAACTTTATTCCTTATTTTATGTGAAAAGTGAGAAAATGGATGGAAGTTGCCTTAAGGATACAAAAGATTATAGGTCATTTCATGATTTTTTGCCAACTTCAACAATTCATAACTCTCTCAATTTTTGGAGATTTTGAATGTTTCAAGTTGAAAAATGTCATTAAATAGGTCTATTTCATGCCATCTTTTTTGGTCAAGAGCAAATTCCAAGAGGAAGGACATGTTTGGATGCAAAACATTATAGGTCACTTTTGAAGACAAACTTGAAATATTTCTAAGTATGGAAAGTCAACCTTTTTCCCCAACTTTGACTCAATAAAACTTTCATCTCAAGCATCCATTTGATCCCATTATTTTTCTATTGTAAAGCTTGTAACCTCATCTTTCTAAAGCATCAAGAATCATGCCCTAGGACCCCTTGAGCTGAGAATGCCATTGGTCAGAAGTTGACAATTTGAAACTGAATTTTTCACCAAGTCAGAAGTTTGAAATCCTTGATTTGGCTTCTAAACACTTTGTTTCTGCGCGTTTTTGCTTCTGAACGTGTTTAGTGATCTTCCAGAAGTGATTAGCATAGCAAAACACGTGTTTTGGATGAGTTTTTGATCAAATTGGAAGTCACACTTTTCTTGTTTGCAACTTCACACGTTTTCCCTCCAAACTTCATCATTTCACACGCTTGGACATTCCATTTGATTCCCTATAAATAGAGGGTCATTCCCCATTCATTTCCTCAAGCTTGAATAGTCAGAATCACCCTGCCAAACTTGTTCCATAACTCAAAATTCAGCAACTTTGAAATCCATATACAAGCCTTTTTCAATCCAATTTTTCATCAATTCACCTTCCTTGATCTTCCATGAAGCTAACCATATAATTACATTCAAGAATCGTGCCCTATATTGCTCCATAGAAGTCCAATTTCAGAGCTTTGCAACTCAACTTCAATAGGTAGATTCCTTCATCAATTCTTCAAAACTTTGATATCATTGTGATGCTCTCATTGCCCTGGTTCTAGTTGCAACACTTGCTTTTTTACTGGAAACACGTTTTGACCATGAAATTTCAAATCCATTTTCATAACTTTCCTTCTAAATTGCTTGAGCTACATTTTATATAAATTTGGCGCGAGGGTGTGGTTGTCTTCGTCTTGAAGAGATGAAGCGAATGACATAGGTCTGAGCTTCTGATTTTACAGTTTGAGAGACCTGCAATTCACGTTGGCTGGAAGTTGAAGATGAACTACGTGTCATCTTCCAACCAATGATGGCGTGCCACTTGTTTTTTTTTAAATTCTGATTTTATTTTTGATTCTATGCTTTATTCACTAATGACCATGATATGCACAGCGCGCCAGATCCCTTGGATCTGATTACTAATGTGTTTTGACTCTCATCCAATGGTCCACATATTTTTGACTTTTATTTTCTTTTCTGATTTTTATATTAAATTATTTTAAACTTCAAAATATCATAGAAAATTCATTTTAAGTCCAAAAATTCTGGAAAAATTCTGAAAATTTTTTTTGATTATTCTCTTTCTGATTTTTATTTTTTCACAATTTAATTTTGTGTTTTGGTATTTTTTTTATATAAATTTTCACTTTATTTGAATTGTTTTAAATGTTTAAAAATACTTTTATGCATTTTTAAATTCTGAAAAAATTATGGAATAATCCAATGATATTATGACAAATATTAGTGACCTCACTTATTTTTTATTTCTGACTTAGGTATTTTTTATCATTTTTAGTTCATTTTACTCATTTCTTTTAATTTTAAAAATAGTTTCTGACTTTAAAAAATTACCAAAAAAATTATGAGATCATTTGAGTCCTTTTCTGATTTTCCTATGGACTTGCTTTTTATTTCTAGATCAATTTGAACATAGTTGATATTTTTCTCTTTTATTTTTATTTTAAAACATTTTTTAAACCTTTTTTGTATATATTAAATGTAATATTATTTTGTGACTATTTTCTGGATGATCTTTGGTTAAATTTTTGATCATGAACTTTATTAACATCATTGGATCCATGGTGTTGAGTCTAACTCCACAAAAATGGATGAATGATTTTAATAATAGTTTGATTAAATTTAATTCAAAAGTGATTTGTACATTCTCTCCCACTCCTCTTCATCTCATCCATTTCTTATTGCACTAAGTGTTATTGGAGCATGATCTCTATATCATGTCTCAAAACAAATGGTGTATAAATTGCTATTGACCGGCCTCAAAATAGGTGCGACTTCTATATAAGTCCACTTACGATTGCTTAACATAGCGCTAAATTTTGTCCCGATTCAAATAAATGATCATTCGTGGCCCAAACTTATGTTTGCAAGCCCAAGTATGTTAATTTGATCTCTTTGATCCAATAACCTTGAGATTCATTGTGTTGAGGCTTTGGTTCTACCAATCCTCTAATGGATCTACAACACCTTTGCTCAACGCGGATCACTTAAACATCGTTGATCATTAAATGGTACTCATGAAGATTCCAAATGGATGATATACTTGACAAAAAGAAAATGCAACTTCTTGTGTGGAGGCTTTGGTTCTATCAATACTCTAATGAGTTCCAAATTCAAGTTTCAAGATGATCATTCAACTAACCACTAATCACTAATAATTGACTTTATCCTTTATTTTTATTATATATATATTTATTTTTATGCACTATTTACTTTTAGCATTTACATTTCATGCCATTTTCATCTTTGTTCATTTGAGTATTTACCTTCTTGTCATCTTTATTTTTGCTCACTTGAGCTTTACTTTTCTTTTTCAAAACACCTAATAATCAATATAAACCCTAAAAATCTTTAATGATACTTGGACTATTTCGCTACTATCCTTGGAATTATGGAGCATTGGACTTTTTGGACTTAGGATTAGAAACCTTGGCCTATGATTGGAGACCTTGTGACCTTATCTGATTATTTTGTCTGGAGCTCTTGAGGTTTACCTCAAGGCATTGGGTTGTTTGTTTGTTTTGTGTGCAGGTTATTGTGATTACATTCTTTGTTTGTAATCTGGAACTCACCCGTATACAGTCGTTACTCTGCCCAATTTTTTTTGAAGACCTAATACACTTGAAGTTTGGTTCTCACAAGAGGTCTAGTATCTTTGCTTGCTTGGTTTCAATCCAAAGAAGGGGAATTCTATCATGGCTCATAATGTCAAGTATTGGATTTTTGTTGGTTAGATGGTTCTTATCCCTAACTTTTACCTTATGCTTTATGATAGCCTCTTCTTCTCCTCCCATCTTCTTTAATTTCAAAAATCTTCTCCCTTCTTTTGAAAACTCTTCTTGTTTTTAAACTTGAACCACTTTCATAATAAACTTGGACTTAGGTCCATTCATTTTTAAAACCTTTTCATAAATAAACTTCAATAAACTTAATAATACTTTGACATTTTTTGTGAGAAGACTAAAAGTCAATAAATCTCATTTAAAACCATTTTGCCACTTTGGCTTTTGTGATCGGTGGATCTGGAACTGACTGTTTAACGCTGGTTCGCGAAATGTCGCGGAAGCAAGAGTCGCCACCGTCTTTTATTTTCTCCAAATGGAAAGGACAAAAGCACAGAAAAATTCCTTATGAGATTGCTCTCGGTTCGGGAGGTAGGTTATAGAAAGGGAAGGTGTTAGCACCCTTTTCTATCCATGGTTATCCATGGGCTCTTAGATACTTGCTCACTTGTGTTTTCAAAAATGGTTTGTTTGCTTTTCAACTGTGGATTTAAAAAGTTTCTTTGAAAATTCAAGTTCGACTCTTGTATCTGTCCTCAAGAGTGTTTGAAAGATTGCTTTCGAAAGCTTTTTGAAAAGGTGTCGGTGTGAAAAGTATTTTTTGAATTTGTTTTGAAATTAGAGCAAGTATCTAGAGTCGTCTACCTACCCTAAGGAATTCGTCTGTGTAGATGTCCTTTAAAGTAGTGCCATCCCACCATTGAGAGGTAGGTAGCACCACCGTTGGAGGTGTGCGGGTCAATTCGAGGTTCGGGACATGGTGATCACCAGAGCAATGGGAAGACACCTTAGAAGCTACCCTCATGCCAGGTTCCCGGATCATGAGAACTTACTAAGACATCTTCTACTCGACGATCACCTTTCGAGGCAAGGCAACAGTGAGGCGTACCCTAGGGGTGGTGTGTGATTTGTGTGTCATGTTCAGTTATTTTGTCTTGTTCATGTCAAAGTGATCTATGCGTTTGTTTTTATTTTTGTCATTCATTCTTGCATGCATTTTATTAGTAGTTAAAAAGATGCGGAAATTAAAATTCCTAAACTATTACAAAGGCGCGGGTCCACATCGCCAAATTAATCCAGGACCCGATTTGACAGCAAATAAATAAAGTGCGAGAAATTTAATTTACACGGCTTCGGGAGAGTTACATAAATATTTAAAAGAAGGAAAATAGAATGCGCGAATTAAATTAAAATTGGAAACGAGGGCGTTGGACCCTTCTTAATGAAATTAAATTAAATGACTAAATTAATTAGATTAAAATAAAAAAAAGAAATTATTTTGGTATTTTTTGGATTTTATGAATTTTTATGACAAAGATTAAATGAAATTAAAATATTAACCCTAATTCTAATTGTTTTTATTTATTTATTAAGAAAACATGTTAAAATTAAACCTAAGACTAATCTAATTATTTACATGCAATTTTGATTTATAAAAATAAATAATATCTAATTATTAGTGAAAAGAAAAGAAAAAAAAGATAAAAAATTGATTAAAACCCTAATTCTACAAATTTTAAATTAATTAAGAAAATGCTTGAATTAAACCTAATTTAATAGCTAAAATTAATGAATAATATTTATTTACAAAATATTAAAATAAAATATATTATTAATTTTGTCTTTTCTGATTTTTTCTATTGTTTTTATGTTTTTATGAAAATAATTAACTTAAAGAAATTAATTAAAAAAAATAATTGAATCAAATAAAAAAAATGAAAAAATATAAAAGAAATTGCAAACCTAGGGGGGTTCTGTCCCCAAATTGGGAGGTTTTGTTCAGTGATTCAGGCCCATTAAGCTCATGGCCTTATTGACTTTTGTGGCTAGCGTGCATATGCGTTGACTCCTGCCCATCATGTTCTTCCAATTATAGCCCTTTGATTCATCTCAGTAGGCACGTGGATGGCTTGATGTTGTGGATGTATGATGGACGCTAGCACTGAAACTACACATAAGCGTTAATAGAAAAATAATATGGAAAGGGGTGGGGGACCTGGGATTCGAACCCAGGTCCCAGGGATTACCAACCAAGTGCCTTGCCAGTGGAGCTGTGAGCGCGTTTTGTATATTATATGACAAACAATTATTATAAAATAAAACAAATCGTTAGTGACTTTTTCGCGCGAAATTTCAAATCAACCAATTATTGCTGGACACTTCATCATCTTCTTCTTCGTTTCGTTTTTCCCTGAAAATAAAAGAAGGTTAGCGGGGGTTTTAAACCCCCCCAAAACATGCGTTTTTCCATAATAGCGAACAAGCCATATGCCCATATAAATTAGGCGCGATGGGTGTTTTGTTTTCGTCCAAGCACACTGAGTTCATTCATGGTATTATGGTGTCCCAATTTTACCATATTCAAAAACCCCTAATTTGAAAGTTGAAGAACCCTAACATCCTTTAATGGTGAAATCGCGTATGAATGATGAAAATGCAATCAAACAACTGGGTTAGCTTCAGAATCAATCAAGGAACATAACTCAAACATTAAAAAGTACTAAAAACGCATGAATCATGATGCAAGCATATGAAAAAATTTCTGTACAGGGCACCATTATTCTCACGTTTCTTGGTGTTAGAGCTTATGGTTTTGATCTGAAAACCTTCCTTGAGGTCTCAGGAAGGCAATAGGATAATTCTTTTGGCTTGAATCGACCTGTAACCTAGTTTTCAGTATTTGACTTTTCTTGAAAAAATGCAAACTTGTTGGTCAGGTTCTTGCGCAGCTGGGCGTTCTTAGGAGTAGGGTTTGCATCAATATATACATGTGAATGATTAGGGTTAAGAAATTGGTCCAAGGAATCAAGGAATTGATGGAGAGGATATTGATTTTCATGGCAAAATATTTTCCAATCTTTTTCATGCAAACTTGATTCCAATCATGTCCAATTATCAATATTCTTTCCAAATCTGATTATACACAAAATCTTGAGATTATTTCATGCACAAAAAGATTTTAAAAAGTTAGGTTTAGTATTTTTCACCTATTTATTTTAATTAAATGAATTATTAATAATTAAAAATCCAAATAAATAAATAAAAATGATAAAAAACTTCCCTTTGGGCCAAATGGTCGTGCACATGCTTTGGATGATGAATTGTGGAAGAAAAAGAGGCCCATTAGCATTTTTAAGACATTTGAAGCAATGTTGACTTTTCAAAATATCCAAAAATTTCCCAACTTCCACAAGGCATAACTTGCTCAGTTTTTAAGCTTTGCTCATGTTCTTGGACATTTTGGAAAGGTCTTTGAGTCCTCTAACCAATGTCTTTGGTCCCATGTCATTTTGATTTACAAATCTCAAGTTATGGCCTTTGACTTAAAGTCCCTTTTTGTTGACTTTTGAAAATGACCTATAATGTTGAAATTGATAACTTTTTGTGAGAGCATTTCTTGGACTTGAAGTGTGAAGAGGAGTTGTAGGAAATGTCATTATCTTCAAAATGAGCTTTGGATGGAATTTTTCTGATAATCCATGTGAAAGTTATGCCTTGGTCAAGTTACAGTTGACTTTTTCAACTGTCCAAATATGGAAACTTTTGCATCTTGATGATTTTTGAGCCAAGCTTTGAGAATCATGATCAAGCATTGATCAAATGATGTTTGTGGCTTCAAAATGAGATGTTGATAAAAAATTTGAACTTTTGACTGTCAAATGACCATTTTGCCCCTACAGTTGACTGTAGTGCAATTAGGGTTTTTGACTGTGCAATTTTGTACTGTAAGTCTTGAAACTTGGTATGAGGATGCTTGACCATGTTTGTAGGCATGTGGGACTTGATTGGACCCTTGGAAACTTCATTTTCTTTGTCAGAACCAAAACCCTAATTTTTGACTGTTAGGAGGCCTTTGAACTGTGCAACCCTTGGGGAATTTTGAAGCTTTGACTTGGCAAATCTTGAAGAATATGGGAGGGCAAATTTTGGGGTACAACAGTTGCCCCTGTTCAATCTTCTTAGACCTGAGGATGCAGATTGGCTGACGTGCCTTTCGTAGTCCGAAGGTGGAAGATGATTGAACACTAGAGTGCCCAGAAATTTGCGCTCACATAGTAGCAGTGTGATGGGGAATGGGCTTATAGATGCCATTTGGAGATTGATGGATAGGATGATGGGCTTATAGATTCCATGCTAAGAGATGATGGAAGGTGGATGGGCTTATAGATGCCATCTGGATGTCGATCGCGTAAGAGACTCCTTAGCGAGAACCTGCGTACCTGTAAAAAAGAAAAATGATTACCTGACCTGTTACGGGAGCTGGTCTTCAAATTCTTTGTGTAGATATGTCCTGACTGGTTACAGGAGATGGATCTGGAGCTTCAAAAGGTGATAAATGAACCAGGGATAGTTACTACCTCAACAGGAACGCTGAGAGAACTTTGGATGACTTCAACCTCAACAGTAATCATTGAGAGAATCTTGGGACGATTACTACCTCCACAGTAACGGGGAGAGAACCATAGGCGACTTCAACCTCAACAGTAATCATTGAGAGAATCTTGGGCGACTTCAACCTCAACAGCAATCATTGAGAGAATCTTGAGCGACTTCAACCTCAACAGCAATCATTGAGAGAATCTTAGGGATGATTACTACCTCCGCAGTATCGGGGAGAGAACCATAGGCGACTACAACCTCAACAGCAATCATTGAGAGAATCTTGGGTAACTTCAACCTCAACAGCAATCATTGAGAGAATCTTAGGCGACTTCAACCTCAACAGCAATCATTGAGAGAATCTTGGGCGACTTCAACCTCAACAGCAATCATTGAGAGAATCTTAGGCGACTTCAACCTCAACAGCAATCATTGAGAGAATCTTGGGCGACTTCAACCTCAATAACAATCATTGAGAGAATCTTGAGCGACTTCAACCTCAACAGCAATCATTGAGAGAATCTTGAGCGACTTCAACCTCAACAGCAATCATTGAGAGAATCTTAGGGATGATTACTACCTCCGCAGTATCGGGGAGAGAACCATAGGCGACTACAACCTCAACAGTATCATTGAGAGAATCTTGGACGACTTTAACTTCAACAGTAACGCTGAGCGAATCTGGGGATGATTACTACCTCTGCAGTATCGGGGAGAGAACCATAGGCGACTACAACCTCAACAGCAATCATTGAGAGAATCTTGGATATCTTCAACCTCAACAGCAATCATTGAGAGAATCTGGGATAACTTCTGCTGAGTCTTTATCAGGAAAATCTGTTTGGGGTCGATTTAACTGGACTAGAGAAGGCCTTGGACTGGATAAGAAACAGAAAATCTTAGGGTCAATTAACTGAACCGGTCTAGGTCTTGAAATGTCTTCAACTGGATAAGAAACAGGGAGATCTTAGGGTCGATCTGACTGAACCAGAGAAGGCCTTGGACTGGATAAGAAACAGAAAAATCTTAGGGTTGATTTAACTGAACCGGTCTAGGTCTTGAAGTATGGCTGATAACTTAACTAGATCTTTCCTGAAAGGTAAAGGTCAGTCATATGCAATGCATGATATGGATCAAGCGATGATGTTCTCAACATAAATGAGATTTGTAAGATATGATGCATATTTGCATGCTATAATGTATGGAAATGCGATGTTTATGCATGTATGTTTTTCGTCTAGGAAAGTAAATCCTTGACGGGTGCCGGGAAGTCACTCCTGGGCTGATATTGGAGAGTATATTTCTGCCTCCACTGGGGATGATAGTTGCAAGAATTCCGGTAGAAGAAGATAACTCCGTTGGGGAATAAACTTGGCGAATGGATTACTCTGCGGGAGAACAGTACTCTAACGATCTTGCTGGGAAGCAATACTCTGTGGGAGAGAGGTATTTTGCTGAGTGTTGATAATAACTTGCTGGGGATACCTTTGTTGTGTTAGAAGTATTAATAGACTTTGCTGGGGATAAGAAGACTTCGTCGAGGACGCTCTTTCCGTGGCTTTTGGCTGAGGATAACCCAGTTATATCCTGGTAAGGAAATAACTCTTTGATAAAGTCGGGAGATGCGTTCGTGCTCTGCGGGGATAAGCTTCCAGAATCTACTGGGGATAAGCTTACTGCTTGGGGAGATGAATTCCAACTTTCCTGGGGAACTGGATTGGACTTTCCTGGGGAAGTTTTGAACTGTACCGGGGAGGTGACTCCATTGAATGTTTGGTATACCGCCGGGGAACAATCTTTAGGTCAAGACTGCCGGGGATGCTTGTTAAGGATGACTGTATATTGCTGGGGATTGTTGAGATCTGCGGGAGGATACCCAACTTCCTTAAGTTTGATAATATAGCTTGGCTGGGGAGAGTGCACTGACTTGTTGGCTCACTCTCTGGGGAATTAAGATGCACCAGTTATGTTCTTCAGCTGAACCTATCTTGATACCTTGGAGGACAGAGCCAATAGATTGTTTGGACAACTCATCGCTGCCCCTGTTTCTGAGGTGGGAGAGGAAGACCTGTGAGGTGCTGATAGTTGTTGATGGGCAAACCTTCTTTTGGTAGGCAGGTGACAAGATGGCGGGACATAGTCGTACGCTTTGATCCCTAACTTTTGCCTGGACTGCCCTTTCGGGTTTTCAGTCCACCGGGATACCCATTTTTGCCCAAGCCGCCTTTTCAGGTTTTCGACTTGCCAAATGTACAGATTTTTTCCATTTCATCCCTTATTTTTGCCTGAACCCTTTTGGTTCGCTGGGAAGCCCTTATTTTTGCCTAGGTGTGTCGACCTAACGGGTCTTTGATTTTGCGTAGTATTTTTTCGACTAGGTCCACGCTCTCAGAATATAGGGAGTTGCCCCTGTTAGAAGTTTTTTGTCATGCCACCACAAGGTATTTGATCAGGCAAGATTCGTTGTTGGAATGCCCCAAGTGACTTAGGCGGAGATTTGCCCCAGGCTATTTGGCCTTTTGAGAGATTCTCTGAATCTTGATTGGACTGCCCCAGATGATGGACCATGATCGTGTCATGCCCCTTGATTGGAAGTGCTTCTGTTCATTAGGCATTCGTCGCGTGAATTTTCCTACTGTTCAAACAAAAAGTCATATGCAAACAAAGTTATGTTAAAAATGCAAAGCTTATGTCTGTTTTGAAGATTTTGAAAATGCATTCTTTTTCATAAAACAAGTGAATGTTTGTAAAACGTGATGTCAACTCCGTATTTACCGTAAGCCTTAAGGAGTCAGGATACCTTTCGTACAGTATGCTTTCGAACTAACCCATGCTTCAGCTAGGACTTTTTAGGGTTGTAACGTGGCCTGGTTCACGGTATAAGAAACAAAGGATAAAGGCTCAAATTATTTGTACCCACCCGCTCTTCGTGATGTTCTCCGAACCTAAACTCAGTTGATCATACGTTAGACCTTGTTTGAGTCTTTGCTCTGATTTTCCGGTGATGATTAGAATGTTGACAGTTTATTTTGAATAGGCAGTCATTTCCCTTTTTTTTTGTCGAGGGTTTGTAGGACCTCCTTCTTTTTGATTTTGCTATCCCTTTCTTTTTTTGCCTGAACTGTTTCCTTTTTTGGAATTACAGTCAGCGGGATGCCCCAGTTTTGTAAATCTCCTTCATGGGTTTTGACTTAATGGGTTCTTATTTTGAAAGATAATGACTGCCTTTCTTTATTGATTGTTCGGAACCATCATTGTCTTCTTTTTTTTTGTAAGGACCTCTTTGGTGCCATTTGTTATGCACTTGGATCAACCGAGAGAACTACCCTGCCCCAGGTTATGATTAAGTGTTTTAAATTTCGAAAAGAAAAACTCCTACTTCTTTGGCTCAGAGGGGTTGACGAGGGATTATCATCCTTATAACTCCAGTGTTTAGGGATTGAAACAATGCCTGTACCTCATCAGCGGTGTCTGTTCAAAAGCATATTGTAGATTATGGTATCGTTTTCGTCATCCTCCCTCAAGAGGCTTAGAAATTATTAACCGAGAGTTGATCATCACAGAAAAATGAAAGCAGTTTTGAATATAATGAAAACAATTGTATTAATTCCAAAACAGACACATGCGATGCTTTAATAGAATAAAAGAGTTTGCTATGACATTAATTGTTTGTATAAGCAAAGAAGAATACAACACGGAAATCCAAATAAACAAAAGTCTTCAATGATTGGGTAACGGAGCAGTGATTATGTTCGGAGTCTCAGGTACTTCAAACTGAATCTCTCCAGCGTCGATCATGTCTTGAATCTTGTTTTTGAGAGGCCAGCAGTTGTCCGTAGTATGCCCCGGGCTATCAGAATGGTATGCGCACCTATCATTGGGATGATAGTTGGGAGCAGAAGTGTTTGGATTCCGGAGAGGAGCCCTTAAGGTGATTAGCCCTGCCTTCAACATTTGTTGTAGTGCTTGATCCAGCGACATGTTGATCTTGGTGAACTGTCATTTGGGTGCGCTCTCCTTGCGCTGCTGCCCCTGTCCTTGTTGAGCAGGTCTAGGATTGAAGATTTGGGTTGCCCCTACCTCATGACGGCTCTTTTTACCGTGCACAGCATTGGACTCTTTCTTTCCATGATGAGGCTTTTTATCAGAAGGTGCAGCCTCTTGAATCTTCCCAGCCCTGATGCCAGCTTCTATTTGCTCTCCAGTCAAGATAAGATCTGTGAACCCAACAGACGAATTCCCAATCAGATGGTTATAGAATGGACCAGACAGGGTCCCCAGGAACATGTCCACAAGTTCACGGTCAGTCAGCGGTGGTTGTACCCTACCAGCCAGGTTTCTCCATTTCTGCGCATACTCTTTAAAACCTTCTCCCGATCCTAACGACATACCCTGGAGTTGGGTACGCGTAGGAGCGAGGTCGGCATTGTACTGATACTGCTTGTAAAAAGCAGTAGCCAACTCCTCCCAGTTACGAACCTTGGTTCCATCCAGCTGATAGAACCATTCTAGATGAGTCCCTGAAAGACTTTCCTGGAAGAAGTGGATCCACAAGTTCTTGTCCACAGTATACGGTTGAATCTTCCGCACATAAGACCTGAGATGCAGCCTGGGACAGGATGCCCCATCATACTTAGCAAAAGAGGGTGCTTTGAATTTGTGTGGGATCACCACACTAGAAGTTAGACCCAAGTCTCCGAAATCCAAACCAGGCACTTGTTGAATTTCCATTGCATTTAGCTTGTCTTCCAACTGCTTGTACTTGTCTTCCGCAGGAGGGTATTGCTCATCATTGAAATCTGTCTCGTTGTCGGAGACCACTGGGCTGGGAACCCTTTCCTCTTGATGACTGCCTTCCCCAACAGATGGAGTAGTCCTCTCAGTTTCATTCTGCAGTGTATTCCCAGATCTGCGCCTAGGGTTGAACAGCACAGTCATCTTCTTCTTCTTTTTCAAGAGCAGGGTCTTCAGCTCTTGTTGCCCCTGGGCCAAATTCATGATCAGCTCTTGGAACTGGGCATTCTGAGCCTGGAGGGCTTTGATGGACTGCTCAGTTGATGATTCAGGATTCATGACGATCGGCTGAAATAAACAACGAAGAAGGTGAGAGACCTGTCAAAAGGGTACCTGCAATGATGTGTATGATATGCATGCAATGTTTTCAAGGACCTCGCAGGGTAAACAAGAAAATTGTTAGCATTGGAAACTGGTGGCTTGATTGAAGGTACTTCATATTGTTGAGAGTCCTTCTTCAAGGGTCAAAAGCTCACCATATCAAGTGGGTCATAGCCCCTGACAACCTTGGCTAGAGGAAAGTAAATCCTCTTTGCCCCCTTGCTAGATGTTTGATTTATCATGACCTGCATCACAAGCCCTTGAGATCCTTAAAATGGATTAGGATGTATGTAATGGTATGATGTTATGGTATGCATGGGGTGATGTAAGTAACCCTGTTATGAGTCCCAATTAAGGACTGCAAACCAAAACCTGCAAGAAACTCAGTAAACTCTGTTATGAGTCCCAATTAAGGAACTATAAACAAAACCTGCAAGAGACTTAGTAAACCCTGTTATGAGTCACAATTAAGGACTAAAACAAAACCTGTAAATAGTTCATGTGTCAGATAAGGCATGCAAGTAGTCAAGTATGAAGGCACACAAGTCACACAAGAGAAAGCCCTTAGAGTTTAGGCCAGCATGGGGTCTGGGTAGTACCCTCTTGAAGTTGGTGGGCTCAACCTGTCCTATTAGAAGTAACCGGGTTCTAAGGGTCCCAATATCACTGGATTGCTTTCATTGTTCATCGTTTTGATTTAGCCACTGAACTGGCGACCGAAATATTCCAGGAAAGCAACCCTCAATTGAGTGTAGTATCGAGTATCAACCAACCTCGGACTGCACCAAAGTCAGTTATCTCACTACCCTAAAGAGGCCAAGATAGTTCAATTAAGGTTCCTAAGGTCTGTTGATGCTTCATGACACCACGCGGAGGCCCCGTACTCTCCTTGACTGAACTCAAGGGTTACCGGTACACACCAAAGTGCCACATCAACATAGCAGACTGTTTCAACCATGTCGGTATACCCCGCACAGTTCCCTCACAGCCTTGTTGCTACTTTCTAAGAAGGTATCCCCCAGATCCGGGCTAGGATCTATAGAACTCCCAAGACAGTCCCACAATTTAAAGCAAGCAAAGAAAGCAATTGAAAACACAGTTATGAACTATCCCTAAGGTACACCTCACTAAAAAAAGAGTCCCCAGCAGAGTCGCCAGTTCTGTGATCGGTGGATCTGGAACTGACTGTTTAACGCTGGTTCGCGAAATGTCGCGGAAGCAAGAGTCGCCACCGTCTTTTATTTTCTCCAAATGGAAAGGACAAAAGCACAGAAAAATTCCTTATAGAGATTGCTCTCGGTTCGGGAGGTAGGTTATAGAAAGGGAAGGTGTTAGCACCCTTTTCTATCCATGGTTATCCATGGGCTCTTAGATACTTGCTCACTTGTGTTTTCAAAAATGGTTTGTTTGCTTTTCAACTGTGGGTTTAAAAATTTTCTTTGAAAATTCTAGTTCGACTCTTGTATCTGTCCTTAAGAGTGTTTGAAAGATTGCTTTCGAAAGCTTTTTGAAAAGGTGTCGGTGTGAAAAGTATTTTTTGAATTTGTTTTGAAATTAGAGCAAGTATCTAGAGTCGTCTACCTACCCTAAGGAATTCGTCTGTGTAGATGTCCTTTAAAGTAGTGCCATCCCACCATTGAGAGGTAGGTAGCACCACCGTTGGAGGTGTGCGGGTCAATTCGAGGTTCGGGACATGGTGATCACCAGAGCAATGGGAAGACACCTTAGAAGCTACCCTCATGCCAGGTTCCCGGATCATGAGGACTTACTAAGACATCCTCTACTCGACGATCACCTTTCGAGGCAAGGCAACAGTGAGGCGTACCCTAGGGGTGGTGTGTG
This sequence comes from Vicia faba, assembly GCA_948472305.1. NCBI lineage: Eukaryota > Viridiplantae > Streptophyta > Magnoliopsida > Fabales > Fabaceae > Vicia > Vicia faba. The sequence continues at coordinate 1,311,652,333 of OX451738.1, read as the reverse complement.
ATTTGTGTGTCATGTTCAGTTATTTTGTCTTGTTCATGTCAAAGTGATCTATGCGTTTGTTTTTATTTTTGTCATTCATTCTTGCATGCATTTTATTAGCAGTTAAAAAGATGCGGAAATTAAAATTCCTAAACTATTACAAAGGCGCGGGTCCACATCGCCAAATTAATCCAGGACCCGATTTGACAGAAAATAAATAAAGTGCGAGAAATTTAATTTACACGACTTCGGGAGAGTTACATAAATATTTAAAAGAAGGAAAATAGAATGCGCGAATTAAATTAAAATTGGAAACGAGGGCGTTGGACCCTTCTTAATGAAATTAAATTAAATGACTAAATTAATTAGATTAAAATAAAAAAAGAAATTATTTTGGTATTTTTTGGATTTTATGAATTTTTATGACAAAGATTAAATGAAATTAAAATATTAACCCTAATTCTAATTGTTTTTTTTATTTATTAAGAAAACATGTTAAAATTAAACATAAGACTAATCTAATTATTTACATGCAATTTTGATTTATAAAAATAAATAATATCTAATTATTAGTGAAAAGAAAAGAAAAAAAGGATAAAAAATTGATTAAAACCCTAATTCTACAAATTTTAAATTAATTAAGAAAATGCTTGAATTAAACCTAATTTAATAGCTAAAATTAATGAATAATATTTATTTACAAAATATTAAAATAAAATATATTATTAATTTTGTCTTTTCTGATTTTTTCTATTGTTTTTATGTTTTTATGAAAATAATTAACTTAAAGAAATTAATTAAAAAAATAATTGAATCAAATAAAAAAAATGAAAAAATATAAAAGAAATTGCAAACCTAGGGGGGTTCTGTCCCCAAATTGGGAGGTTTTGTTCAGTGATTCAGGCCCATTAAGCTCATGGCCTTATTGACTTTTGTGGCTAGCGTGCATATGCGTTGACTCCTACCCATCATGTTCTTCCAATTATAGCCCTTTGATTCATCTCAGTAGGCACGTGGATGGCTTGATGTTGTGGATGTATGATGGACGCTAGCACTGAAACTACACATAAGCGTTAATAGAAAAATAATATGGAAAGGGGTGGGGGACCTGGGATTCGAACCCAGGTCCCAGGGATTACCAACCAAGTGCCTTGCCAGTGGAGCTGTGAGCGCGTTTTGTATATTATATGACAAACAATTATTATAAAATAAAACAAATCGTTAGTGACTTTTTCGCGCGAAATTTCAAATCAACCAATTATTGCTGGACACTTCATCATCTTCTTCTTCGTTTCGTTTTTCCCTGAAAATAAAAGAAGGTTAGCGGGGGTTTTAAACCCCCCCAAAACATGCGTTTTTCCATAATAGCGAACAAGCCATATGCCCATATAAATTAGGCGCGATGGGTGTTTTGTTTTCGTCCAAGCACGCTGAGTTCATTCATGGTATTATGGTGTCCCAATTTTACCATATTCAAAACCCCTAATTTGAAAGTTGAAGAACCCTAACATCCTTTAATGGTGAAATCGCGTATGAATGATGAAAATGCAATCAAACAACTGGGTTAGCTTCAGAATCAATCAAGGAACATAAATCAAACATTAAAAAGTACTAAAAATGCATGAATCATGATGCAAGCATATGAAAAAATTTCTGTACAGGGCACCATTATTCTCACGTTTCTTGGTGTTAGAGCTTATGGTTTTGATCTGAAAACCTTCCTTGAGGTCTCAGGAAGGCAATAGGATAATTCTTTTGGCTTGAATCGACCTGTAACCTAGTTTTCAGTATTTGACTTTTCTTGAAAAAATGCAAACTTGTTGGTCAGGTTCTTGCGCAGCTGGGCGTTCTTAGGAGTAGGGTTTGCATCAATATATACATGTGAATGATTAGGGTTAAGAAATTGGTCCAAGGAATCAAGGAATTGATGGAGAGGATATTGATTTTCATGGCAAAATATTTTTCCAATCTTTTTCATGCAAACTTGATTCCAATCATGTCCAATTATCAATATTCTTTCCAAATCTGATTATACACAAAATCTTGAGATTATTTCATGCACAAAAAGATTTTAAAAAGTTAGGTTTAGTATTTTTCACCTATTTATTTTAATTAAATGAATTATTAATAATTAAAAATCCAAATAAATAAATAAAAATGATAAAAAAACTTCCCTTTGGGCCAAATGGTCGTGCACATGCTTTGGATGATGAATTGTGGAAGAAAAAGAGGCCCATTAGCATTTTTAAGACATTTGAAGCAATGTTGACTTTTCAAAATATCCAAAAATTTCCCAACTTCCACAAGGCATAACTTGCTCAGTTTTTAAGCTTTGCTCATGTTCTTGGACATTTTGGAAAGGTCTTTGAGTCCTCTAACCAATGTCTTTGGTCCCATGTCATTTTGATTTACCAATATCAAGTTATGGCCTTTGACTTAAAGTCCCTTTTTGTTGACTTTTGAAAATGACCTATAATGTTGAAATTGATAACTTTTTGTGAGAGCATTTCTTGGACTTGAAGTGTGAAGAGGAGTTGTAGGAAATGTCCTTCTATTCAAAATGAGCTTTGGATGGAATTTTTCTGATAATCCATGTGAAAGTTATGCCTTGGTCAAGTTACAGTTGACTTTTTCAACTGTCCAAATATGGAAACTTTTGCATCTTGATGATTTTTTAGCCAAGCTTTGAGAATCATGATCAAGCATTGATCAAATGATGTTTGTGGCTTCAAAATGAGATGTTGATCAAAAATTTGAACTTTTGACTGTCAAATGACCATTTTGCCCCTACAGTTGACTGTGGTGCAATTAGGGTTTTTGACTGTGCAATTTTGTACTGTAAGTCTTGAAACTTGGTATGAGGATGCTTGACCATGTTTGTAGGCATGTGGGACTTGATTGGACCCTTGGAAACTTCATTTTCTTTGTCAGAACCAAAACCCTAATTTTTGACTGTTAGGAGGCCTTTGAACTGTGCAACCCTTGGGGAATTTTGAAGCTTTGACTTGGCAAATCTTGAAGAATATGGGAGGGAAAATTTTGGGGTACAACAGCTTTCATCTTTAAACTTTTCTCAAAAAGATTGGACTCTTGTCAATCCTTGTAGTGATGCAAACAACTATACTTCTACAGTATATAGTGAAGAGATATATTTTCCACTTGGGTGTTGAGTGAGACATTGTTGATTTTAAAGTCCAGGTCATATCCTCCACTTTGAGATGATGCAAATTCTCCTTTCTCATAATTGTGAGTAGTAAGTATGTTTTCCACACGGACAATGACAATGATGTCTTATCTCATAAAATTAACCAACACACTTGTGTTTTAAATTTTTTTAAAGAGGAACTATGTGTACCCTGATCCCCTATTGCATGAAAGGTGGTACGTAGACACTAAAGGTTCGCAACCGCGGCGGGTGCAAAAATTATAAATATATTTCTTTTCTCACCTCCACCATATATTTTGCATACAACATTTTTATAGCCAAAATATACAGATTTTACAAAGAGGTTCCTGCAGAGTACCGTAGATGTTTAGGGTGCTAATACCTTCCCTTTGCATAACCAACCCCCATACCTTTAATCTTTCCCCCTTCTTTTGAGTTATTCGCTCTTTTCCCATTCCTTTGGAAACAATAAAGCGCGGTGGCGATTTTATTTTAATTTGTACAAGTCTAATTAATCAAATGGCTTAGTCTTAAACATTTATACCGCTACAAACCCTGTAAAATTGTTTCATCAAAATATATGGTTTTGTCATCATCAAAAAGGGGAAGATTGTAAGGATAAGATTTCGATCTATGTTTAAATCTATAAGTTTTGACGATAACAAGCCTATATTTTTATGAAGAACAATTTTAATTCTAATGGTTTCATTGAGTGTGCAGATACACGATTAGAATTATGGACAGTCTTAATCAAGATATCATCAGAATCACATTACCACTCAGAAGAACCATTGAGTTCTGTTTCTAATGAAACATCAGTAGTTCTATGGAATGTTGAATGCTCGACAAGAAAATAATCTTAATGAGTTTCCAAGAAGACAAAGTTTCTGATAAGCTGCTGCTACAAGATCAGAAATCAAGAGTATACAAGAAACAAGCTTACAACACAGAAGATCAAAAGTCAAGATTCGGTCATTGGAAGAGTTGTTGCTTGGATTATAAAGACGAAGTCGAGACTCTGAACATATGTGAAGAAAGATTCTACTCCAATATCAGAAGTCAATATTTGCTCATCAGAAGGTTTGGTGCTCATAGTTCTGAAGACAAAGTCAAGATCCTGAAGACTCTGAGAACTTATGGTATACGTACTTTCGTTTAACATCAAAAGTATTCCATAATAAGAAATGAAGAAAGGTCTTGTGGACTCACATCTAATCAACATCTCAAAGTCTATCAGAAGACAAGATCAAAGGATGATATCTTCTCAAGCTAATCTACTCAACAAAAGTAATATTCATTATAAGATAAATGTCATCAGAAAGACAATTGCATTCAATAGAAGAAATATTGTGACCACTTCTACAAAAATATAACCAATTTTAAGGAATATTGAATGTTCATTAGAAAGTGAATCAATACAAAGATCAAGAGATTAGAATGAAGATATTCAACGACAAATCAGATGTACTAATATAAGCTATTGCTTCAGAAATCAGACATCAGATGTGCAACTTAGAAAATATTATTATCAAGGAATCAATACAAGGTCAAGATCAGATAGAAGGAACTCAACATGAAAAATCAGATGTACTGATATAAGTTGTTGCTTCAGAAATCAGACATCAAATAAACAACTAAGAAAAGCTGATAATCAAAGTATCAAGACAAGATCAAGATGTAGTAAATCAAAATAGCTTTCACTTAAAAAAGTTATTCATCATATAAGTTGTTGCTTGTATATCTGGAGACAATGTTCAAATATCTGAAAGAACGTGACTCTTTAACAAAGAAGAATCTTTTGGATCATTATCACTCCTCAGATCAGAAACAATCCATCAAGAATAAAAGTATCAAAGCTCAAGAATTTAAAGACTTGTGAATCAGATAGGTTATTATCGTAATATCTGATTTCAATGTCTATCATCAGAAAAGCTTTTGATATCTTCATCAGAAAAGCTTTCACGAACTATCAAGACTTGTTTATTTAGATAGGTTATTATCGATCATTCTGAAAACAAGAATCCACTATTGAAAGTAACTGAATAGAAACATCTTCTCAACACAACATTCATCTCTCAGGTTAGAAAAAGAAATATGCCTTCAAGAGTAGTTCTAGAACAGAAGAAAAGCTTTGTGTTTCAGATAGGCTGTTGCCCATAATTCTGAAGACAATATTTGGTTCTGACACTCTAGTGTTCCCGCGCTACAACAACAAAGTAGTTTCTAAACTACTCATCAGTCAGTCACCAGAAGAACGAAGACAAAATGATTGATCTCTTCCAAGCTTAATACTTCAGAATTAGAAGTACATTATCAGAAGATAAAGATCAAGAAACTTAGTCAAGAAGAAAAGATTATAATAACAATACTATTTATAGTAGTTGTTATCCCACTGACGTACACCATCACTGCAAGCAGCATGTATAGGAAAGTGACGTTTCGTACTGTTCCAGACCTCTCTTGAATATATCTGTTGGGATTTAACCGTTGGAAAGAGAAAAGATCTCTCTATCCTTACAACAACTCTTTTTATCTAGAGGCTATATAAAGAAGACTAAAGCTTCAAATTCAAATTGACAAAGATATTGACAAATAAGACAATGTCTAAGTCCAAACAACGTTGTTGTTATTAATAGCAAATATTTACAACATTGTAGAGATGAAATGAATAAGCAAGGAGTTGCTGCTCATATCTTGCTTAATGAAGAAAGAAGACGAATATGAAGAATTCTACAAGTTGTTATTCAACTATTAATCACATACATCTTGGAAGAATTATGAAGAAGCAAAGAGTTGTTGCTCATATCTTGCTCAACGAAGAAGATGAAGACAAGAAGACTACAAGATGCCGCATTTAATTTAAATTATATTCATCTATGTAGAAAGATTGTAAAATACAAGAGTTGTTGCTCAGATTGTGTTATTTCTTAAGAGTCTTCATGTAAGTTATTTGTACACAAGAATTGTTGCTCAAAATTGTGTCAAACAATATGTACTTCAGATAGGAGTAATCTGCTTGATAAAAAGTACTCATGTAATCTCCAGAAAAATAATTATGTTTAGAATCGGTGGTTCCTTAAGTGATCGAGTGAAGATCAGAAAGCTTGAGAAGACGAGTGGCTGCGACCTTCGCAGATGAAATCCTATTCTAAGGAGACCAGTTGGTTAGAATCCTTATGGGATCAATGATCGCTAACATCTCTAAGTGTACCAGGTGGGTTATAAATCTTAGGAGATCACTGGCTGAGGGTTATTGTGAGAAATCCCTCATAGAAAGATCAGGTTTGATCAGATTTCTGATAGGGTCAATAATCGTTATATCTCGTAGAGATCACTAAATGTATCATTGTGCTGTTCCTCAAGTGATCGAGTTAAGATCAGAAGACTTGAGATGACAATGGCCGCGGATCATCGTGAAATTCTGTTAAGAAGACCGGGTAGGTCAGATTTCTTAAGGGGTCAATGGTTGTTGATCATTGTGTTTGTTAGTCACCGACGGATAGCCCATGCGATTGTAATCAGTTTGGTTATAGTGGATTAAGTCCTTGTTGAAGGCAAAATCACATGAGGAGGGTGGACAGGAGTAGCCTAGTTAATGGTGAACCTGGATAACTGAATGTGTCTCTTTATATTTATTGCATTCTATATTCTTTCATAGTTAAATCAAATAACTTTCTAAAAGAAAATATTTTTTTAAAATCCAATTTAAAAGGGAATATTCTTTCTCGAGTTTAAAGACACACAAAAACATGTTAACATTAATTCCCACCAAAAGCAGACAATCCCTCCCTCCAATGCATCAATCATCGTCTGATTCAATCTAATCATGTTCTCACAAAACACTGCATCACACACAAGCAATTTCAACCTCTTAATATATAACGATAAAATACATTATTTCAAGTATTCAAATTCATTCTCACTCACACACTATTTCTCATTTCTTTCAATAACAAACTTGAAATACAAATCTTATAGACTCATCTCATTCCATCACATCGAAAATATCTCTCCACCACAACAAGATACAACTTCTCCACCTCATCTTTTATTTCTAATTTCCGAGCAACATTTTACGATATTCTTTGTTGTCAATTTTTATGGAAAATACACTTATGTACTAAGTAATTATATTTTTTAAAAAGGGTACTACGTGTATGTGAAAATTTAATAGTCCAATTCCCTGTTCACTTAGTGGGAGTGGACACAAATAAGATAAAAGCAATGAAGCCACTTGCATATGCTTGGTGATGTACAACCTTTCGTCATCACCAACTCCCATGTCTTGTGCTCATTTCTCAAACCGTGTAATCAATGTTCTCAAAACTTTAATTAGGATTAATTAACCTCTTTAAACCACCAAAATAATATTAATATATTTTCTTGAACAGACTGATATAAATATCTAATCAAATATGCATACAAAAAATTTATTTCCCCAAAACTTAAGAGCAAAAAAAATATAATGTGAGATCTTGTACTTTTTGACTAAGTCGTAGTTTCCAAAGTTGTTTCCTTTTTCTTGTTCAAACTTCAAACCTTACTTGTCTGTCACCAACACCAACATTGGTAGGCAACAAAGAGTTGACAATTTTCCTTATCATTTCTGCTACCGCGTTCTAACCTCAAACAATACTATATCAAAATTACAATTTTACCCTTCTATTCTCTTCTCTTCTATCATATATTTATACTATAAATAAAGTTATTCAACAAAGCTAAAGTAGTTATTTTATTTATTATTAGTTTAATTCACCTAAAGTAATTACTACTTTGTTAACTTATCTAAACGTTCTTCTAGTGGGGGAGGAGAGACTAATGTCAAATAATTTTGTATATTAATTGTGTGAAACGAATCAATATGTCACTAATCATGTTCGTCTTTTTTTATCTCTATTACGTGGAATTAGTAACAATCCAATAGGTTAACATCCACATAACTTTTATATTTTAGTATTATATTAATAACCAAGTCTTAATCCTTGTCGATTCATCTTATCCATAGACCAAATTGAAAGAATTGGTGTAGTTGACATAATGATTATAGTTGGTTTAACTTAAAAGTTAATTTTTTAGTGTTAGTTTAAGATGTAAACTCTCCGAATATTATTATAAATAATTTTTATTTTTTTATATATTTAATTATTAATATATCTGATTCATATATGAATTAGATATATTAATAATCAAATATATTAAAAAAATAAAAGTTATTTATAATAGTATCGGAATGATGTAATTAAGTTTTTATCATTATGTTAGTTATTAGGGTCAAATTACTTTTTTGAATTTTGTGTGTAAATGTAGTACTAAGTAGGATCGACATCATACATAGTTGTTGACTTTATTGGCATCCTGTTTGGGAGATATTTTTATTTCTTAAAAACAAAAGTAGAGATTTTGAGACACGGTTTTTGGTAATACTGTCTACTATAAAAGTCACAGGCTTCATGATTCAAGATTTAGTTTGAATTACCTAACCAAAGATTTTAATTAAACATACATAAATCAAGGACGTTGAGAACATGATTGAAACTACACATGGAGGTAGAAAATGATTATATCTAAGAAACAAAAACTATAAAACAAACCAGGGTTATTTATATTAGTTGTAATTCAAATTTAGTATTATATTTTATTTAAGTTTGCTTTTGAGTTTAATTTGTATTTAGGTGTTGTATTTAGGTGTTAGTATAGAAATTCATAGTTGTTACATTTGTAACAGATTGATTTGAGAAATTGAGTTTTGAAAATTAGTTATAGATTTTTTCTCTCTTTTCTTTGTATTTTTTCGTTTTCATCTTCTTCAATTCTTGCGCATCAATGAAGGTATGAACTCTAATAAATTGGTATCAAAAACACTGATTTTGGTTTAAGGAAACACGAGTGTTTGTGAGGTGTGTGATTGATTTCGCTCCTCAAAATCACACTGAATTGAAGTTTGAAATTAAAGAAGAATTACATTTCTTAATTCTTAGGATTCAGAAACACTAGTATTTTGTGAGATTTGATTGATTTGCACAAGAAGGAAGATGAACGGCGGAAATGGTAGCTTGAATACAAAGTTTTTAGTATTCGATAGAAAAAATTGGAATCATGTGTCAATTCAAATGTGAGTGCTGTTTGGAGCTCAAGATGTTCTTGATGTCGCCAATAACTGTTACACGCCAGTTGTAGAAGATGCAACAAAAGCGCAAAGAAACGCGCAACATGATACGAGGAAGAAGGATCAAAAGGCATTGTTGTATATCCATCGTTTGTGAATATGAAGTTGTTTGAGAAGATTGTCGATGCGACGACAATGAAAGTTGCATGGGATACACTAGTGTGGTGCTATGGTGGTGACACACCAGTGAAGAAAGTGAAGTTGTAGTCCCTACGCAAGCAATACAAGAATCTCAGTATGAAGAACAATGAGAAGGTACCAGATTAAATCTCCAGAGTAACTCTGATCACGAATGAGATGAAAGCTTGTGGAGAAACTCTTCATGAACAAGTTATCATTGAGAAGGTACTCAAATCTTTTACTCCTCTGTTTAAGTACATAGTTGTAGCCATAGAACATTATAAAGACACCAACACCGTGAGAATTAAAGAACTTCAGAGTAGTTTAGAGGCACACGAGTTGCGTCTGAATGAAAGAAGTTTGAACATACTCTGAAGGTTTCTTTTGTTAACAAGAACAAGAAACAAGCATGGCTAGAGAACAAGAAAAAGAATGTTCAGAAGTCAGAACCTTCTTCTTCAAGAGAGAAGAAACAGAAGAATGTTCAGAAGGGAAAAGAAAAGTTTGATAAGATAAAGGTTCAAAGCTACAACTGTAATAGATTTGGCCAATTTGCCTCTAACTGCTGGTCAAATAAATAAAACAAGTGTGAAGAAGCCAATATAGTTAGAGGAGATTCAAAGAATGAACTTGTGTTATTGATGGCATTTGAGAATGAAGGTGAAATGATAGACTAGCGGTCTATGGACACTGACTGCTCAAATCACCTAACTGGTAACAAGCAATGACTTACTACTTTTGAATCTAGTAGAAAGACCAAGATCATATGTGTTGATGACAAGTATCTAACTGCTGAAGGAATGAGAAATGTCAGAGTGAAATTGCAGAATGGAAAAATTGCTCTGTTCAAGGATGCATGGTATGTCCCTAGCATGAAGAACAATTTGATGAGTGTAGGTCAGCTGATTAAAAAAGGTTTTTAAGTAACCATGAAGGACAATATATTGAAGTTGTATGACTGTAACCAGAAGTTGATTATGCAGTTTGAACTAGAACGTTCAAGGTGAATGTTGAAATAACAGACACTTAATTCCTTAATGCAACAAGTGTTGCAAGGGAGAGTGATCTGTGACACAAGAGATTGGAGCATCTGAACTTCAAAAGCTTAAGACATCTGAATTCAAAGAATATGGTACTTGGAATTTCTAAGATTGTGGCACCAAAGAAATCATGTGATATATGCATGAAAGGCAAGCAACCAAGATTGTCTTTTTCATCAAAATTGCCTCCAAGAGTAACTCATGCTTTGGGTGTTGTGCATTCTGATTTATGTGGTCCATTTAAAGTACACTCACTTGGAGGAAACAAGTATTTTGTGTCATTTGTGGACGGGTTCACAAGAATGGCATGGGTAACAATAACACTCATAAATTTTAAATATGAGGTGCTTGTTGAGTTCAAGAAGTTCAAAGTGAAGGCTGAAAATTAAAGTGGACAAAGGTTGAAGATCCTCAGAACCAATGGTGGATGCGAGTTCAACTCTGGAAAGTTTTATAAGTTTTGTGAAGAGAATGGTATTGATCCCGATACAAAAGCAAATCCATGAATAAAAACAACAAAGTCTGATACACGAGAATCGAGAAAATTAGATCTGAACTTTTACGGATCAAACCGCCAGCCGGCCTCAGACCTAATATCATCTTGCCACCACCGAATATGCCTCTAGGCTAATTTATAGTTTCTACAATCTCAAAACATATTTCGTTTTCCTCATAACTTACAGTTTAAAGACATACTTCAACAATATCCACCTTGGCTTACAATCGTGGTGATGTCAATTTACCCATCAACCATCTTCATGCTCTCTGTCAATTCAACATCTAATAAACAATTTTTTTCCAAATTTAAGCTCTTCTTGAACCTTAATCTTGCCACTTGCATTCACTTGGTTCCAAACACCTTTTATGATTTATTAGTCTAACAAGCCTAGAAATTTGGTTTTTCAACCTTATGCACAATTTACTAGCAAATGAACTAGTGTTGTTATCGAAGTAATAAAAATAAATTCGTCTCCACAAGGATTGAGAACTTAGAACAAGGTACATTGTGCAATGTAATTAAAAACAGTAAACAAGGGGTTTTTTCAGGTTATTTGGTCAAAAATGAAAGAAATGAGTTTTTATAACAATGATGATTAAGGTGGTGATGTTTTATTATCAGAATCCCCCTATTTCTACTTTATTGATGAAACACACGTTAATAGATATGCAATGACTACATAGTTACACGACAAATTAACTAGCCTGAACATTAATCCCTCGATCTCTCAGGTTAATTGTACCGTTAAACTAGGCAACAAAGCACATTAGTCCCCAAGTCATAATTCATAATTATACTATCCCTAGTCAATTAGTGAGTTCAGCAGTTAAAGTATGCCATATAAACAACCATATGGATAATAGTCATTACTTATCAAAATCAAATCAAATACCATAAAAATCAATAGACAATGAGCACAATCAATAGTTGAATAATAACAAAGAGTCAAAGAAATTACATTAACATCATCCGATCATATGTCACAATCAAATAAAATCAGGTTCATCATAAATAAGACCTAACCTAAGAGGAATCGGCTACTCACATTGAAATAATTCAATGCCATAAGTGTAGACTCAAAGATCATGAAGAATCATAGAAGAAAAATCTCTCTAATGGCTTCAATGGCCTCCAAAATCTCCCAAGTATGTAACTTTATCTCTAGGGAATATAACCCCATTTTTGTTCTCCACTTTTTCCTTTTAAAGCTGTAAAAAGCGTGTCATGAAAGTGTCCTAACATGACCGCATTGAGGAGAAACACAAGCGCTCTATGTAATGATGGCGAAATACATGTACATTATAGAGTAGCGTAAGAGAATTTATTTCCAGCGGGTAGATCTCCTTTTTAGCTTTATTTTACAAAAAACCCTATCTAAAACCGAGTAACGAAACTCCAGATATGATCAAATTACTGGACATATGTCATGATTTAAATTATGCTGAAAATGCTTGTTTCTTCGCAATTTCTTCATTATTTATTCAATAGTTCACTAAGTTCATCGTTCTTTCTCTTGATAGATTTTTGCTTACTTCTTCACACTTTGACATGACTTTTGCTCACTATTTCTTCGATTTCATCCGAATTTTCTTGTAAAAATCACGTAATAATGACTGTTATCACAATCCCAAACTTAAATTGTTGCTCAAGTAACCTGTCTGCACACTGGAAGTTTGTCATAAATATATTATAAACCTTACCAATTGAATGTCACTTACTTTTGTTGATCGAGACATATGTTCCCTGCTTTGATCTAATCAACTCAAATGAGTTCTTCTAGCACCGGTACTCATCCTATCTCTCTACTTACCACCATGCACCCAATTGCAAGAGTGTATTCTCAATCAACATACACGAGTAAAAAATCAATGAATTTGTTGCAAAATTAGTCAGGTCATGTTTAAACACACACATTTGAGGACTTTTAAGGTTGTAACATGGATTATGTCAGGGTAGGATAATTTTGGGATAATAGGATTAAACCTCGGAGTTAGTGTTGTACCCCAATTTTTGCCCCTAAGATTCCTCTATCATCTCATATCAAATCAATCACAACAAGATCACACTAGGGTTTGACTCTTCTCCATATCTTTAGGCTTGCTCATGAGGAATTACCAAGCACCTTGATTTATATATTGTGATCATCTATGTTTTGTATTGATTAATTTTTAACTAATAAATACAATGAATGTTTTCTCTAATTGATGATGCTATAGATGAAAGCACAACACATTTCATCAGGTTGATCTATAGGTTCATGAGTTTATTTCCATGCCTTCTTCAACAAAGTTTCATTGAGATTCAAGCTTCATCATTGAAGATACTTTTAAGTAATATCATGACAAGGTCTAGTATGATTTATCATGTCTCAATTTGTCAAATAAAATCAAAAGATGCAAGATTTGATTGAAGAAGTTTGACCTAATTGGACAAGTTCTTGATTTCTTGGTCACAAGTGCATAACTATCTCAATTATTAATATTTGGAGGTGGTTTTTGTTGCTATGGGTTCTTATTATCATCTGCAACAACTTCCATTCACATGGCAAGAGTTATTATGCAAGGAAGTTTGTCAAAATTGAAAGGATTTTCCAAGTCATTTTGGTGCTCTTGGAGCTAGGGTTTTGAACTTCTAAGGGCTATATCTTGCTCATTTTTTGGTATTTTTGAGTGATTACAAAGACATGATTTTCTTTAAAGGTTATAAACTAGTCACTTCAAAAGTTTCAAGAAAATTTTATGTGGAAGATGCCTAATGATGAAGAAAGATTACAAGTCCTCTAGATAGGCCATCAAATTCCCTTATGTGACTTCAAAAGATCATAACTTGGTCAATTTTTATCTCCTTGAGCCCATTAATTTTCCATAATGATCTTAAAGATATGAAATTCAACTCTTCTTTTATGTGCAAAGCTTGAAAATGGATGGAAGATGCCCTAAGAATGCAAAAGATTATAGGTCATCTCATGAATTTTCACCAACTTCACAAGGCCATAACTTTTTCAATGCTTGTTGTTTGAGTGGTTAAAATTTCACAATACTCTTTAAGGAGTCCACTTCAAGATAGCATCAATGATCAAAGCTCAATTTGGAAGAAAGACCTTGTTTGGAGTCAAAACATTATAGGACTTTTTTTTGAGAAAAAACATAGAATTTTTCTAAGTACAAAAAGTATGCATATTTTTCTCAACTTTGACTCATTATAACTTTTAGCTCAAGCATCCATTTGATTCCATTCATTGCATATTGTAAAGATTGTAACATTATCTTTTAAATGCTTCAAGAATCACGCCCTAAGACCCTTTGAGCTATGAACACCATGGATTCAAAGTTGATACTTTGAAACTAAAGTTTTCTCCAAAGTCAAAATTTGAAATCCATAATCTAGCTTCTAATCACCAAATTGTTGCACGTTTTTACTTCTAATCATGTTTAACAATCTTCTAGAAGTGGTTAGCACCTTGAAACGCAGCGTGTCAGATCCCTTAGATTTGCTTACTAACATGTTTTGACAATGATCCAGTGGTCCAATTTTTTTTTGGCTTTATTTTATTTTCAGATGTTTTTTTTTATATTTATTTGTTTTAAACTTCAAATAATCATAGAAAATCCATTTTTGACTCAAATTATGAAAAAATTCACAAAAATATTTTCAAATATTCTCTTCCTGATTTTTATTTTTTCATAATTTTATTTTCAGATTTGATATTTTTTATAATTTCTCCTTTATTTCAACTTGTTTCTAATTATTTAAAAATACTTTTTGATGTTTTTAAATTTTGAAAAAATTTATAAAAATCATTTTACTCATTTCTGACTTTCTGAAAATTTTCTAGAATTTTATCTTAACTTCTATTATTTTTGATCTTTTTCTTCACTTATTTGAGTGATTTTAATTAATTTTAAAATACTTTTCTGTATTAAAAATTACCAAAAAAATTTATAAAAGTATTTGAGGTTATTTTTGATTTTTCTATGGTCTTTTTAAAATTTTCTTTGATACTTTGAAAATAGTTTGCTATTTTACCTCTTATTTTCATTTAAAAAAAACAATTTAAAAATCATTTTCTTTTTTTATTTTATTTATTAATTACAATTTATTTTTTTGAATATATTCTGGCCATGTGGTTGTTGATCATAAACTTCATTAACATCATTGGATCTTGAGTGTTGAGTTTAACTCCACTAAAATGGATGGATGATTTTAATGATAGTTTGATTAATTTTTGATTCAAATCTATCCCCCCTCTTCATCTCATCCTCCTCTCTTTGTACTATATGTTCTTAGAGGATGATCTATATATCATCACTCCAAACATATGGCTCATAGATTGTTATTGACCGGCCTCAAAATAGGTGCGACTTCTACATAAGTCTACTTACGATTGCTTAACATAACGCTAAATTTTATCCCGATTCGATAAATGATCCTTTGTGGCCCAAACCTATGTTTGCAAACCCAATTATGTTTAATTTGAAACCTTTGATCCAATACTCTTGAGGTTCATTGTTAGGAGGCTTTTGTCTTATCAATCCTCTAATGAATCTTCATAAATTTTGGAACTAAGTGGATCACTTAAACGTCGTTGATCATTTATTGTTGCCTTGAGATTTTGAAATGAATGATATAATTGACAAAAAGAAAATGAAACTTGTTATTGAGAGGCTTTGATTTTATCAATCTTCTAATGAGTTTTCAAATTCAAGTTTCAAGATGGTCATTCAACTAACCTCTAATTTCTAACAATTGACTTTATTTTATGCTTTTACTTTATGCTTTTTACTTTAAGCACATTTATTTTAGCATTTTCATTTCATGCTATTTTCATCTTTGCTCATTTGAGTATTTATCTTTATGTCATTTTTATTTTGCTCATTTGAGCTTTCATTTTCTTTTTGAAGATACCTAATAATCAACTTGGACCATAAAAACTTTAATGTTACTTAGACTATTTGGTTACAATCCTTGGAATTTTGGAGTTATGGACTTCTTGGACTTAGGATTAGAGACCTTGGCCTACCTCGAGACCTTGCGATACTACACTCAGACGAGTTTTTCTTGAGAATATTACTAACTACCGAGTCAATCAGGACGTTTGTAATATCCGAAGGAAGGATGTAGACTCTGGGAACCTCTTAGAACCTTGTTCGGTAGGTAATAAACTATTAGACCATATCTTATGGGTAGTACCTTTGACCTCATGCTCGTGACGTCAAACCTATGATTCCCATATTTGTGATCTTGTGTGTGATTATTGCATCATGCATTCATGCACCCATGATCATCCTTTAAGACATTTTGGTTCAAGGGACTTAAAGTTGACTTTTTGCAAATATCTCATGTACTTTTGACCATGGATTCTGGAAAAAGAAAGACTCGGAAGTACAGTTTCAAGAATCCCAAGATAGAAGATTTGATGAGTCTAATTACCAAGATTAAGAGTTCTACAGATTTTCGGAAGAAATATGGATCCATCATGTCTCTCATGAACCTCAATATGAAGGAGGGTATTCTCTCGAATTTGGTCTAGTTCTATGATCTGATGTATCAATACTTTACTTTCCCTGATTATCAGTTAATGCCTACATTGGAGGCGTATTCTTATCTACTGGGTTTACCTATTATCGATCGTGTTCCTTTCACCGATTTGAAGGAAGAGCAAAATCTCATGAGTTTGCTGCTATGGTTCATTTGGGGAAGTCTGAGATTGAGGCCCACATGACTACCAAGGAGGAATTAGAGGGTTACTCGCTCAGTTTTTATTAGAGAAAGCTTGCTACTTTTCTAGGATGAAGAGTACAGTTTCTTTTGAGGCCATCTTTGCTCTGCTTGCTTATGGGTTATTCTTATTTCTGAACATCGACAACTTTATGGATATTAATTTGTTGTACCCCAAAATTTTCCCTCTCATTTATCAAGAGTTTTCTCACAAGATCTCCTTGAGCTCAAGACTGCACTAGGATTGATCGGCTCAAGACACCTCCTCAAGCACTGATGACTGAAAATTAGGGTTTGAGATTGCACAAGGATAATTGAACTTTTAATTCCCCATTTGACTTTCATGGATCATTATGGACCCTCATGATTACTCATGTCAAGTTTCAAGCTTTAGATCACACTTTTGATCAGTCAATTGAACAGTGGACCTAAAAATCAATTGTATTGGGGAAAAAGTCAACTATGGCCAATTCACAGTCAAGCTTCATAATTTTTGATTCACATCAACACTTTAGACTCACATGTATCATTTGATAAATTTTGGACCACAATTCCTCAATAAATTTGATCAAATCCTCAAAAGGGCAAAATGGTCAAAATTAGGGTTTTGACTGAGAAGGGGCAATTTCTGATTTTTAACCTAGCAATTGGTCAATTGGTTTAAGGCATGATCTCAAGAGTCCAATTGCACCATTTTGACCTAATGACATGGTTCAAAAGTCAACTGTATACTGAAAAGTCAAACCTTGACTTTTTGGTCAAATTCAAGTGCCAAAGATTATAATTCATCAAAACATGTCAAAATATGAAACTTATTCATCAAGAAATCAAAAAGTCAAGATTTCATTTTGAAAAGCCAAAATTTCCAAACTTAAATTTTTTAAGTGTTGAAAATCCATGTTTTTTTTCATAACTGAGCCAAATTTTCACCATGATGCAAGATGATTCAAGAGAAACTTCCAACATGAAAGTTGTAGATATCCATGAAATATACAACTTTTATTCACACAACTTCTCCTAAAAATTCTTGGATCTCAAGTTATAATTTCAAGAACATAGGGTCATGAAACTAAACACTTAGTGAAATTTTGCCCTAATTTGGTCACGATTTTGACTCAACTTCATGGAACTTTTTCATATAGTTCCAAGGTGATTCTTCAAAAGATATTCAAAGATGGGTTGTAGATCACATTGTAAGCTTTCCAAAATGTCCAATAACTCCTTGAGATCATTCTTGAGTAGGGAGAATCGAAGAGATGAAGTTGGTGTTTTGTCACTTAAATTACAAGGCATTTTGTAATGAACAAGAATCCAATTTCAAACCTAGGCTGCATAATCTTTCTTTGCAGGCCTCCTAACTTGTGTATTTATCCATCATTAATGGATTACACAAACTTTTGAGCTTTAATCCAAGTGGTTTAAGCTTTATCCAATCCACATTTCCATTAATGGCCTAAAGTGAACACTTCCATTTTAGAAAAGCAAGCTTTTATGTAAAGTCAATTCTTGAGCCTATAACTTGTTCCCTCTGATCACACTCCATCCACAAAGTTAGAAGCAAGCTTATTTAAAGCATAACCACTCTATCTTAGCAAGTACACAATGCTTGGAAACTTGAAATTCTCAAAAATCACATGTTATGCATAAACTTGTGATTTTGAATTCTGATCAACAACAAGTCTCCAAACTTGTTGCTTATAAATAGAGGAACTATTTGTGAGCTAGAGGACGAGTTTGAGCACCCTGAAATACACACAAACTCTCTCAAATCAGAAATTGCCCAAAAACTCCATTGTTGCACAGTTTCTGACCTTGAACCTCAAACTCACATTTCCCTCGTGCGTTTCTTCGCCTTTTAGTTTCTAAAGCTTCCTTGCATCAAGGGTAACTCATCCCTGTACCTGTTTCACTTCCGTAACACCATTTACCCTGTCTTCCATAACCAAAAACAGAGCATCACAGTTGGACTTCTCCAGACCATTCCAGCCACCCTCAGCTCAAGCCAACCATTGCATTAGCTTCCTAGAGGTCCAAGGAAGTTAACCTGATCATCAGCACTGCCTGAAACAAGCTCAAATCCATTTCACGATTTCCAGTTTTGAGGTATTTTTCTTGAACTTCTATATCATTACTTAGGCATTGTTAGGCTTACATTTGTGAAGATAAAATATAGACATCATTGCCCTGTGGCTGTACATGTCCATAGATTTCATTTATTTTGATTGAGCTAGGAGATTTTTGAGTTTGAACTTTCTGAAATATTTAGATCAGAATTTGGTACTTTTAGAAATTCTCATTCATCCTTGATTTATAGTTTATGATATTTATACGGTTGGATTCACGTGATAAAATGGAGCAATTTTCATGTTTACATTTTTGCAAATGGTTGAGAAATAAGCAAGTTACAGATCCTTTGACTGGAGGTTAAAGATGAAGTACAGTCAGGGCGCGTTTTGTGTTATGTATTATCATTTCATACAAGTTAATGGATGTATAGCCACCCCAGTGATAAAGCGCGCGTCTGTTCACCCCATGGTCCTGAGTTCAAGCCCCAGCGTGACCATTTTGTTATTTTCACATTTTTTTACTCTTTTTGTTCTTTTTTGGCAGCATTTGGGCTCTTCATTGGGCTTAGTTCATTTTTACTCATAATACTCTTTTGTTTACAAATGACCCCCCCCCCCCCCCCCCCCCCCCCCCCCCCCCGACTTTTTTTTATTTACTTTATTTTTATTTTCTTTTTCTTTTATTATTATTATTAATATTAATATTTATTTTATTGACAAAAAAAGAGATAAAAAATATATTTTTATTCAGACTATATATATTTATTTTATTTTCTAGACTAAAAACATAAAAAATATTTTTGTTATAAACTTAACTTTTTTTAATTAATTAGATTTAGGCTTATTTTATTTTCTTAAAATAAACATAGAATTTATGCTTTTCCTAATTTAATCAATTTTCATACTATTTAGTCTAGTGTTAAAATCTTCTCATAAAACTTAAAAATATTTTCTCTTCTAAAATAAAATTAGTTTATCTTTTTTAAGCTTTTTTTGGGTCATTAGGTTAAAAAATAAAAACTTTCTTTAACAAGGAAAAAACCAAATAAAATCCATTCCTTTTTTTTATTCATTACTTTATACATTATTCCTTTTCATATCTTGTACATTTATTTATTCAATTCAATATAGTTGTAATAACTTAATTAGGGTTTAATTTCTTGCAATCCCCATTTATACTTTGTACACCCCCTTCCCACAAACCATGTAATAACTTAGTATTTTTATTTTCTGCAATTTAAATGCTTTATATTCACATGCTAGTAATTAAGATTTGTATGGAAAGAATAAAAATCAATCAAATAGAAAACCCTAATTCAAGAAAAAAAACAAGCATGAAAATAATACACTTGCACACAAGCACCCCTAGGGTAAAATCCACTTGGTTGCCTTACAAAATGACCATATTACGCATATGAGGTATCTTAGCAAAAAAAAATGAATACAAGATCATAGTCCCTCGATGGCGCTATCTAAGTCGCCTTACAAATGATCTTAGTCCCTAAAAGAGAATGCTAAGATGCCTTGCAGCATTACTAATTAGGGTTATACGATGACCCACGCCTGTCCCGTTTACATCCAAAGATAAGGTTACTTACCAAATCAATGGTAAGATAACAATGTTAATAGAAAGGAAATGTACAAGAAAGACTTTTGAGTAGGTAGAATGCTCCTAATTACTTGCTCAATTTCAAACAAAACATCCTTGCTATTCTCAAAACAAACACCTACACATTTCAAAACATCTTACAAACTTGAAACCATTTTCAAAAGATCAACATCTTTGTATACATTCTTACGAACGAGAATCATTACAAAGATTGCCTAAACAATGGCCTCTTTACAAAACGCTTTCAAAAAACCACACAAAGCATAAATTCAAACAAAAAAAGCAAGTGATCAAGCGAGTAACTAAGAGCCCATGGAAAACCATGGATGAAAATGGTGCTAATACCTTCCCTTTTCATAATCTACCCCCCGAACTCAATAAACAATCTCAAAGGTCTTTCCTATGCTTTTTAACCTTTCCTTTTGGATAAAAGAAAAGTCGGTGGCGACTCTTGCTAACCGCAACATTTGCGATAAAATGCAAAACCTTCAAGTCAGTTCTCCCACCGTATCATAGAACTGGCGACTCTGCTGGGGAAATTTTATGGAAGTGGGGTTACCTTAGGGATAGATCACATCTATTTTCTTTCATTGTTTGATTTGTATGCTTTATATTATGGTTCTTTATTTTGGGTTTTAATCCTCTACCCGGATTTAGGATACCTTATAGGTAAGTAGCAATACATTGTGGAAACTGTGCGGGGCATACCGACATGGTCTAAGCAATAGCTACATTAGTGCGACATATTTGTGGGTATCGGTAGCCTTTGAGTTAATCAAAGAGAATACGGGGCCGCTGAGTGATGTCATAAAACACTAATGAACTTTTATAACCTTTACTTGACCAACTTGGCCTTTAGGATGTAGTGAGATGACCGACTTTGGTGCAGTCTGAAGTTGGTAGATACTCGATACTACACTCATTGAGGTTTGGTTTCTTGGGATATTTTGGTCGCCATTAAAGAGGCTTGTGCTGAAACAATGACCAAGGAAACAAACCAGTGATATTGAGCTCCTTAGAACCCGGTTACTATTACTAGGACATGTTTAAGCCAACTAAACTTCAAGAGGGTACTTACCTATGAAACTCCATGCAATCCTAAACCTAAGAACTTGTTTGCTTTATTTGTATATACATACTTATACATAACATCATGAACATCATAACATCATAACATCATACACATTCACTAACCATTTCAAGGATTTTGGGATTCATCTTTTTTCTTGTTTTGTAGGACATGGATTCTATTCGCAGGAAAACTATTCAAGTCAACATTGTAAGGATCCCTCCACAACTTAAGGAGCTAGCTTAAAGTATTTCTGAAAACTCTCCATTCACCGAGAGACATGGTCACCTACTCAACTTGGTCACTTCCAACACAGATGAGGACATGATGAAGGTGCTTTTTCAGTTCTTTGATCCTTTACACCATTGCTTCACATTTCTCGACTATCAACTTGTGCCTACTTTGGAAGAATTCTCCCGACTCTTGAGGATTCCCATTCTCAACCAACTACCTTTCAACGGTACATAAAGAGACCCAAAGCCAGAAGAGATTGCTCAAGCTCTACACTTGCACTCATCTGATGTCACAACTCATTGGGAAACAAGGAGTGGTGTCTAGGGTTTCCTAGCAAAGTTCCCGTTTGAGAAAGCCCAAAGTTATTGGAATTCCTTGGATCTGCAAGCCTTTGAGGAAATTGTGGATCTCCTCATCTATGGGATGGTTTTGTTTCCAAATCCTGACCAACTCATAGATGTGAACACCGTCAAAATCTTCATGTCCCGCAACCCGGTGCTTACTTTGCTAGGGGATATCCTACACTCTTTTCACACTCGCACAATGAGGAAAAGAGGTGTCCTTATGTGTTGCACTCCTCTCTTAGCAAGATGGTTTATTTCGCATCTTCCCCAATCTGTATTAAAGAATGAGCAAGTTTCAAGGTGGTCACAAAGGTTGATGACGCTCAAACATTCAGACATTCATTGGTGCTCCCGATCCATAGAGAATGTTACTATTGTTGACTGTTGTGGGGAATTTCCTAATGTCCCTTTACTTGGCATTAGGGTAGGAATCACCTACAATCCATTCTTAGCTTTAAGACAATTTGGTTACGCCCGAAGGGATGGCCCGCACGAGATGCTGATTCAAGATTTGGTATTTGACTATGACATCGACAATCAAGGTCTTCGCCAGAGATTTATCCGATCTTGGAGGATGTTGAATAAGGTGGATAGAAAGACTTTGGGGCACAAGAATTCTATCCCTCTTGAGCCTTACCTCAAATGGGTACAAACTCGTGCTCAGAGTCTTATGATGCCTTATCCGTCCATTCTCCTGGTAATCATTGAGCCTGTCATGGAGGGAGATGTTCCATACACTATCCTACATCCTGATATGCCCACCTCTCTTGAAGACCTACAAAGAAATTGGATACAACTCAAGGGAGAGCGAGAGCGAGAAGAAGGTTTTGGAACTCACTAGACTACTTCATGAGGAGCAGACTCTGAATGCCTACATCACACCAAAGAGGATGCGAACTACCTTTTTATCTTAGAGTTTTTGTATTATTTTTCCCGAGAAGGCATTGATGTACTTGAGCTTTAATCTATTAATATAACATGTGTTTCCTTTTTGTCTAAAACAAATTTGAATCTTAAAATCCTTGAAATCATTTCATACGCATTTACCATTCATCATAACATAAGCAGGTTTCTTGCAATAAGTCTCTTCATCTCTCTACTGTTTATTTCAGTGAGATGGATCTTGAGTAAACAGTGAAGGACCTCCAAGCTCAAAATGCTCAGTTTCAACAGTTGCTCTTGACCCTAGCCAAAGGACAAGAAGAGTTGAAGACTTTGCTGGCTGAGGAGAAGAAAAAGACAGAAGGTGACCGGAGTCCTAAACATGGGAAGAAGATTTCATGGGCAGACAAGAAGGACCCTAGATTTCGCAACGACATCCGGTGAAAGAGACAATCAAGATGGGAAAGGCAAGGAAACAGTTGTCCCATCAGAATCAGAAGAGGAAGAGGAAGAAGAAGACTATTATGAAGAACAATACCCTTTAACTGATGACAAGTATAAACATCTCGAAGAGCGATTGAGTATAATGGAAATCCAAAAAGTGTCTGGCTTGGACTTTGAGGAATTGGGTTTGGTGTTGGGGATTGTCATTCCCCCGAAATTCAAAGCACCCGTTGTGGTACGGTGGGAGAACTGACTGTGGTTTTGCGTTTGTTTTCGCAAATGTTTCGGTTGAGCAAGAGTCGCCACCGACTTTTTATTTTATCCTAAGGAAAGGTTTAAAAAGCACAGCAAAAACCTTTGAGATGTTTTCTTGGCTTCGGGGAGTAGATTATAGAAAGGGAAGGTATTATCACCCTTTCTATCCATGGTTATCCATGGGCTCTTAGTTACTTGCTTAGATCAACTTGCCTTATTTTTCAATTTGTTTGAAATGGTGCTTTGTGTGTGTGGGTTTGAAAATGTTTTTGAAAAGATGCCAATGTGGTGGCAACCTTTGTAATGATCCATGTTGGGATGTATACAAAGGTGTATGTCTTTTGAAAAGGTTTTCATTTGTTTTTGAAAGTTGTTTTGAAAGTGTTGTGAGGTGTGGTTTTAGAAAATAGGCAAGTGTTTTGTTTTGCAAGTTTGATTCAAGTAACTAAGAGGTTGTCTACTCCTAAATTTCTCAAGGATTATTGCTATGTTTTAACCCTTGTAACAATTTTGTTCCACCATTGCATTTGGTGGACAATCTTGTGTTAGGATGTGAAAGGGACGGGCGCGGGTCATCGTTTAGACCATAATTGCAATGGTGCCAAGTATCTTTGGGCAATTTTTCTTTAAGGGACTTGATCATTTTTAGGCAACTTTTTGAAAGCGTCATCGAGGGACTATGATCATTTGATTGTTTGTTTTGCCCAAAGAGACCTAACATGCAATATGGCCCATTTATTGAAGGCAACAAGTGGAATACCCTAGGGGTGCAAGTGTGATTTGTGTTGTCCATTTTCATGCTTGTTTATCTTGAAATTAGGTCAAACTATTTTTGTTGTTTTTGATTCGCATACAAACCCTAATTCTAACATGGTATAGTTAGAAAGCAATAAAGTGAGAAAAATAAATTTACTAAGCTATTACAACACAATATATGGGAAGGGGGGTACAAATGTTCAAATGGGGGTTTTTTGACAAGGAATTTAAACCTAAACTATTACATCAATATTGAATTATTTACAAGATATTTAATTGCACAAATTAAATAAAATAAGAATAAATATGCAAGATGCAAAAAATGTTTTTTATGTGTATGAAAAAAAGTATTTTTGTATGTCAAATAAACAAAATGAAAAGTATTATTTTTTGGGTTTTTTATGTTTAGGGCAAAACCCTAATTTCTTAAGTAAAATGTATTAATTATTTAATATGTACAACATTTATTTATTATATACAAAAATAAAATAAAAATGAAGTATATTTTTCAAAAAGGTATTTTTTATATTAAATATTAATAAAAAATAAAAGTGTGTATATTTTGTATTTTACCCTAAATATATTAATATGTATATAAATATTTGTATTATTTACTAAATATATATTATATATACAAAACTAATAATATTTAATATTTATAAAAACAAGTATATTTTATATAAAATATTTTCAGAAGATAAAAGAAAATAAAAATGGAAAATAAAATGTGTTTGCACTATTTTAACATTTTTTAAATAAAAGTATATCTATTTGTTTATTTATGTACAAATATTAACCTAAACAAATAAATACCTAATAAATATGAAAATGGTGTAAAAAATATTTTTTATATTTTTAATATCATAAGAAAAAATAAATAAGTCAGGAATAAAAAACAAAAGTCAAAAAATCATGAAAATAAGCAAAATGGGCCTAGGGGGTGTGTGTGTGAAAATAGGGTGTAAACAGAAATAACAAACAGGCCCAGCCCAGAAGGTTGTTGTCTTCAACCTTCAGAAAAACAAATTCAAAAACGCGCGCCTTTCTTCTCAAATCCCTAACTCCTGATTCTTTGATCTTTTGCCAAATCTTTCAACATGAAACCTGTAGAGCTTGAAGCCACGATTCTAGACATATAAAGAAGTCAATCTAACTCTCAGAAATGAGAGAGAATTTCTTCTTCCCCAAATCCTGACCTAGTTTTTATGCCATGTTCAGACTTAAAATTCTCTAAGCATACATAATATAAATGAAATCTAACTACATGGACATGTTCAGGGCTATGAATGTGACATGTTTTCTTCACAAACCTAAAGCTAACAATGCCTGGATAGAGAGATTCGTGTTCATGAACTTACCTGTTCAGTTGAAGTTGTATCTGGTGATTGAGGTACCTTCAGTGCAAGGTGATGATTGGTACAACTTCCTTGATGTCCAGGGATGCTATTCCAAGCTTTACTTTGTCTTGAAACCTTTTGAATCGTGCTAGGGAACTTCAGCTGCAAAACAAGAAAATGAAAATGGTGATGTTGCTTGGGAGTGTTACAGGTCGTGTTTGAGGTTTTGATTAGCTTCAAGGGATGTTAGGGGATGTGTTTGATGTGTTTTTAGCAAGAATGCATGGAAGGTTTGAGCTATGGAACTCAAACTGCAGCAGATACTCTGTTTGGTCAGTTTGAGGGTGATTCTGGGAATGAGAAGGCAATGGAGATGTTAGGGTCGTGTTTCAGCTTAGGATGGATGTTTAGAATGTGCTTGACAAGTTTTCCTCAGCCTGTGTTAACTGATATGAGAGTTGTCTTATGTTATGCAATCTTTCTTCACACCTAAGCAAGAGATGGCCACTTGAGTTTCTAGGCTGATAGAGGCCCCCCTAATGTGCTGCAAACCTTGGCCTTGATCAGTGCAATTAGTCCATAAACTTGTGCCAAAGAGATTTGATCTGTACCACCTGGATTGCAAATTTGACATAAAGTGCAACTTTATCAAAATGGATATATTGCTTTTTCTAAATAAGGATTAAACCTTTATGCAATGCTTGAACACATAGAACATGGTCTTGGCACAATGAGTTTGCATTAAATTTATGAGTGTAAAATAGATTTAGGGCCTGTAATCAAGAGATGCATGCTGATTTGAAAATTGCCTAAGTGTATGAACATGTAACTTGGCCAATTCAAAAGTGAGTTTTTCCCATATTGTCAAATTCGATTCTCCCTAACCATGAGGTTGTTTGATGAGTTCTTGGACATTTTGGAAAGCTTGGAATGTGTACTACAATCCATCTTTGAAATGAAAATTTAAATTCCAAGTGGAAGTGTATGAAAAATGGTCTTGAAGTTAGGTAAAAACCTTGCCTAAAATAGGTCAAATTTTCTCTAAGTTAAGAATGGTTTGGTACCCTTGTTCCAAAAATTGTAACTTGAGCTACAAGCTTCTTTTGGGAAAACTTTGTGAATCAAAGTTGTAGATTATGCAATAGGCTACAACTTTCATGTTTTGACTTTTGCTTGAATCCAAATGAATCTTGGTGAGAAAGTGGGACAAAGTTAGGAAAAAATTAGGGTTTTTCATAACTTAGAAAAATTCTAAGTTATGAAAAATCTTCATTTCAAACCCTAATTTGCAATTCTTGATTTCTTGATGAACAAGTTTCATGATTTGGCATGTTTTGATGAAAAATGAATCTTGACACTTGATTTTGACCAAAAAGTCAAAGTTTGACTTTTCAGTATACAATCAAAATTGATCAATTGACTGGGAAATTCAACTGTCAATCTTGTGTATTTGGGATCTTTTGAACTTGTTGAGCATGTAAAGATAATTCCATGGGGTCCTTGAGTCCATATGTGAGCTTGGTTTGCCATTGGCTAGGTCAAACAGTCAAAAATTGCCTTTGTGCAGCCAAAACCCTAAAAATGACCATTTTGCCCTTTTGGTGATCTGATCAAATTTCTTGTGGAATTGTGACCCAAACTTGATCAAATGGTCCATGTGAGTTCATAATGTTGATGTGGGTCAAATTTCATGAGATTTGACTGTCAATTGGCCACAGTTGACTTTTTCCCCAATACAGTTGATTTCTAGGTCAACTGTCCAATTGACTGGGCAAAATTTGGAATCATGACTTGAAACTTGGTATGGATAAACTTGGGAGTCCAACATGAAGCATGAAAGTCATCTTAGGCATTTTAGGTCAAAATATCTTTGTGCAAACACAAACCTTAATTTGGGTCAACAGTGCAAGGAGAAGTCTTGAGCAGAGGAAACCCTAATTGGATCTTGATCTTCAAGGGTCTTGTGATGAGAAAATGTTGAGGAAATGGGAGGGAAAATTTTGGGGTACAACAGTTGCCCCTGTTCAATCTTCTTGAACCTGAAGAGTTAGATTGGCAAGTTCGCCTTTCGTGACTCGAGGGTAAAAGGAGATTGGACACTAGAGTGCCCGGAAATTTGCACTTGCATGTTGGAGTATCAGCAATGTGATGTCGGGAATGGGCTTATAGATTCCATTTGGAGAGATGGTGGATAGGGAGATGGGCTTATAGATGCCATCTGAAGATGTGACAGAACCTTGTCAGGAATGGCCTTATAGATGCCATTTGGAAGTGTTGATCGCGTAAGAGATTCCTTAGCGAGAACTTGTGTATTTGAGAAAGACAAATGTTTTCCTGGCTTGTTACAGGTGTTTGATCTTCAATCTCCTCATGCAGATATTCCCTGGCTGGATACAGGTGTCGAATCTACAATCGGTTACTCACAGATGTGCCCTGGCTGGATACAGGAATCGAATCCGGAAATAGTCGTCAATAGATATGCCCTGGCTGGATACAAGAATCGAATATGGAACTGTGATAGTTGCTAGATATGCCCTGGCTGGATACAGGAATCGAATCTTCAAACTCTTCAGACGTGCCCTGGCTAGATACAGGAATCGAGTCTGGAAATGTGGTCAACAGATATGCCCTGGCTGGATGCAGGAATCGAATCTGGAATTTTGATAGTTGATAGATATGCCCTGGCTGGATGCAGGAATCGAATCTTCGAACTCTTCAGACGTGCCCTGGCTAGATACAGGAATCGAGTCTGGAAATGTGGTCAACAGATATGCCCTGGCTGGATGCAGGAATCGAATCTGGAATTGTGATAGTTGATAGATATGCCCTGGCTGGATGCAGGAATTGAATCTGGAATTGTGATAGTTGCTAGATATGCCCTGGATGGATACAGGAATCCAATCTTCAAACTCTTCAGACGTGCCCTGGCTAGATACAGGAATCGAGTCTGGAAATGTGGTCAACAGATATGCCCTGGCTGGATGCAGGAATCAAATATGGAATTGTGATAGTTGATAGATATGCCCTGGCTGGATGCAGGAATCGAATCTTCGAACTCTTCAGACGTGCCCTGGCTAGATACAAGAATCGAGTCTGGAAATGTGGTCAACAGATATGCTCTGGCTGGATGCAGGAATCGAATCTGGAATTGTGATAGTTGATAGATATGCCCTGGCTGGATGCAGGAATTGAATATGGAATTGTGATAGTTTCTAGATATGCCCTGGCTGGATACAGGAATCGAATATGGAATTGTGATAGTTGAAGGTAGTTGTCTTTGGGATTGTCTTTTTTCCCTGAAAAGGCAAAAACATCAGTTGTATGCAATGTCATGATGTATGAAATGCATGATGTCATGATGTTCAACATGAGATAGTGTTGTATGCACTTTATCATGTATGTAAGCAAGATGTATGAAATGTGAAATGTTTATGAATGTATTTTCGTCTAGGAAAATAAATCCTTGACGACCGGCCGGGGAATTAAATCCTGGGATGACGTTGAAGAGTAGAGCTCTTCGCTTCCGCTGGGGATGATGGTTGCAAGAATACACTGGTAGGAGAAGATGACTCCGTTGGGGAATAAACTTGTTGGAGAGATTACTCTGCGGGGAATTGCTCTTGTGGAAGAGATACTTTGCTGAAGTTTGACGAGAGCTTCACTGAGGATTTCAATGATGGACTCCGCTGGGGATAATGATGATAAACTCCGTTGGGAATACCAAAGATAAACTCCGCTGGGGATTGTGTTGATAAGTTATGTTGGGGAACTTTGATGAACTCCGCTGGGGATTGAAAGAACTTTGCCGAGAGCGATCTTCCGTGGCAATTAGCTGAGGATAAACCAGTTATAAGCCCTTGTGAGGAATAACTTTGAATAAAGCTCGGAAGAGACGTCAGTACTCTGCAGGGGATAAGCTTCCAGAATCTACTGGGGATAAGCTTCAAGACCTGTTGGGGATATGGATTCCACCTTCCTGGGGAAACTTTTGGAATTGCACTGGGGTATTGATATTCCGCTGGGGAATGCTGCTATCTTGTCTTACTCTGTGGGGAGTTGAGAGAACTTGATCACATCCTTCAGTTGAATCTACCTTGGTACCTTGGCGGACAAAGCAACCAGACTGCATTAGACAACTCTACATTGCCCCTGTTTCTGATGTCACCTGTAATTAGTCTTTTGTTTCATATGCAAATATTTATGAATCAGGAATTTAATGTCAAATGCATATATCAAAAATGAACATTGGACGTTCTTCGCAAGACAAAACAGAAAAAGAAAAACAATGGGCAATTTGTTTGGAAAAGTGAACTTGTATTGATTTTCGAATTTGCCTGTGAATAGGCGTTTTTGTACAAGAGGCTGACATCCTAGTAAGAGAATGCCGCCGAATAACATAGAGTTTATACAACTTTGAAAAGGAAACAAAACAGCTATGTGCATAATATTCCCACTGGGTTCCAACTCTGCTACCGCCTTTATGTCTTCAAGCGTCTCGTCACTTTGCTGCTTAGTTAAAGATGAAGCCGATTGATCGATGCCGAGATCTGAGCCAGATAGTTGATGCCGAATTCTGGATGCAAGGTGATCCAATGAGACATAGTGTTACGCTTTATCCCTAACTTTTGCCTGGACCGCCCTTTCTGGTTTTCAGTCCACCGGGATACCCATTTTTGCCCAAGCCGCCTTTTCAGGTTTTCGACTTGCCGGGTGTACAGATTTTTTCATTTCATCCCTTATTTTTGCCCGAACCCTTTTGGTTCACCGGGAAGCCCTTATTTTTGCCTAGGTATGTCAACCTAGCGGGTCTTTTATTCATGCGTAGTATCTTTTTACTATGTCTGCATTGGCGTGGTGAGGAAGGTCGTCACCATCCATGGTGGTCAGAATCATGGCTCCTCCTGAGAACACATGTTTAACCACAAATGGCCCTTCGTATGTAGGGGTCCATTTGCCCCGGGGATCACTTTGAGGAAGGATGATGCGTTTGATTACCAGGTCCCCAACTTGATACTCTTGTGGTCTGACTTTCTTGTTAAATGCCCTGATCATTCGCTTTTGATACGTCTGACCATGACAGATAGCGGTAAGTCTCTTTTTGTCAATCAGGTTTAATTGATCAAGTCGAGTCTGGATCCAATCATCTTCACTCAAGTCTGCATCCTTCATTATCCGGAGAGAGGGTATCTGGACTTCAATTGGCAAGACTGCCTCCATGCCGTAGACCAAGGAAAAGGGTGTTGCCCCGGTTGACGTCCTTACTGAGGTACGGTACCCATGAAGGGCAAACGGTAACATCTCGTACCGATCTTTATAGGTCACTGTCATCTTCTGCACAATCTTTTTGATATTCTTATTAGCTGCCTCTACAGCCCCATTCATCTTCGGCCAGTAAGGAGAAGAGTTATGGTGCTGTATCTTGAATTGCTCGCAGAGCTCAGTGATCATATTGTTATTGAGATTGGTACCATTGTCCGTAATGATTCTTTCCGGGACGCCGTACCGATAGATCAGGTTATGCCGGATGAAACGTGCCACGACGCTCTTGGTTACGGTGGCGTAGGAAGCTGCCTCAACCCACTTCGTGAAGTAATCGATTGCTACCAAGATGAAGCGATGCCCGTTGGATGCCGTCGGTCGGATCTCACCGATCATATCGATGCCCCACATTGCAAAAGGCCAATGTGCCGTCAGGAAGTTCAGAGGAACCGGAGGGATGTGCACCTTGTCAGCATAGATCTGGCATTTATGACAAGTTCGAGAATGTTGGTAACAATCGGCTTCCATTGTGGACCAGAAATATCCTGCCCTAAGGATTTTCTTTGCCATGGTATGCCCACTGGAATGTGTTCCGAATGTACCTTCATGCAGTTCTATCATGATCTTCTCTGCTTCAGCTTTATCCATACAACGCAGTAGAGTTGAATCATGATTCCGTTTGTAGAGAATGCCGTTGCTGAGGAAGAATTTTGCAGCAAACCTTCTCATGAACTTCTTGTCATTGACAGATGCACCTTCAGGGTATTCCTGAGCTTCCAGGTATCTCTTCACCTCATGATACCAGGGTTTTTCAGTCACTTCTTTGGCCTCAAGATCGCAGCAGTATGCAGGTTCGTCCAATTTCCAGATGATGATCCGGGGAGCTTCATTGTCCCATTTGACTTTGAACATTGAAGACATCGTAGCTAGTGCGTCCGCTAGCTGATTCTCCTCTCTTGGGAAGTGCTCAAAAGTTATCTCTTCAAAGTGGGGAAGCAAAGTCAGCACATACTCCTTGTAAGGAATAAGATTTGGGTGTTTCGTATCCCACTCGCCTTTGATCTGATTGATCACGAGAGAGGAATCTCCGAAGAAACTCAGAAACTTGATCCTTAAGTCGATTGCGGCTTGAAGACCCATGATACATGCCTCATATTCTGCCATGTTGTTGGTGCAGTTGAAACACAATCGGGCGGTGAGTGGAGTATGAGTTCCTTTGGGAGATATGATTACAGCGCCGACGCCGTTACCCAAAGCGTTGGAGGCTCCGTCAAAATGCATAGACCATCGGGATCCTTCCTCATGTCCTTCATCCGGTCCAGGTACTTCACAATCAGTTACCACCATGATTTCTTCGTCCGGAAATTCAAAGTTCAATGATTGGTAATCGTCCACAGGTTGGTGTGCCAAATGATCTGCCAGTACACTTCCTTTGATTGCTTTCTGAGTTGTATACTGGATATCATATTCTGTCAAGATCATTTGCCATCTTGCTATTCTTCCAGACAGAGCAGGCTTTTCGAATATGTACTTGATGGGATCCATCTTTGAAATCAACAAAGTGGTGTGAGTCAGCATATACTGTCTCAGCCGGCGAGCAGCCCATACCAGAGCGCAGCAAGTTTTCTCGAGCAGTGAGTAACGAGACTCACAGTCGGTAAACTTTTTGCTCAAGTAATAAATAGCGTGCTCTTTTCGGCCAGACTCGTCATGCTGCCCCAACACACACCCCATTGAATTATCAAGCACTGTCAAATATAGTATCAGAGGTCTCCCTTCCACTGGTGGCATAAGAATGGGTGGCTCTTGGAGATACTCTTTTATCTTTCCGAAAGCAGCCTGACATTCATCGTTCCAACGTACCACCTGATCTTTCTTCAGTAATTTGAAGATTGGCTCACAGGTAGCAGTTAGATGTGAGATGAAACGGGCTATGTAATTCAGTCGTCCCAGAAAGCCTCTGACTTCTTTCTCTGTCTTTGGAGTTGGCATCTCTTGTATGGCTTTTACCTTGGCAGGGTCCACCTGAATACCTTTATCGCTTACAATGAAACCTAGCAATTTTCCGGACCTCACCCCAAAGGTGCATTTGTTGGGATTCAGCCTCAGCTTGTATAACTTCAATCGGTCAAACAGCTTCCGCAGATGATCAAGGTGCTCCTCCTCAGTTTGGGACCTTGCAATCATGTCATCAAAATATACCTCAATCTCATGATGGATCATATCATGAAATAAAGCAACCATGGCACGTTGGTAGGTTGCCCCAGCATTTTTCAACCCGAACGGCATGACCTTGTAGCAGAAGGTGCCCCACTGAGTCACAAAGGTAGTCTTTTCCATATCTTCCGGAGCCATCTTGATCTGATTATACCCTGAAAAACCATCCATGAAGGAGAACACCTTGTGTTGAGCAGTATTGTCAACAAGAACGTCGATGTGAGGTAGAGGAAAATCATCTTTGGGGCTGGCCCTGTTCAAATCCGTGTAGTCGACACACATTTTGACTTTACCGTCCTTCTTCGGCACTGGCACCACATTAGCAACCCACTGAGGGTAAGAAGTTACTGCTAGAAACCCGGCATCGAATTGCTTCATAACCTCAGCCTTGATCTTTTCGGACATCTTTGGGCGCATACGGCGGACCTTTTGCTTTACCGGAGGGCAGTCTTCCTTGGTTGGCAGGTGATGAACTACAATGTCGGCATCCAAACCAGGCATGTCTTCGTAGGACCAAGCAAAGATTTCCATGTAGTCATGTAGCATTTGGATCAATCGCTGCTTCACGCTGAGCTCTAGATTGGCGCCAATCTTGACTTCTTTTCTATCTGTCTCAGTACCCAGGTTAACTGTTTCCACCGGCTCTTCATGCGGCTGAATGGCCCTCTCTTCCTGGAGTAACAGTCTTGCAAGCTCACCAGGCACTTCGCAATCATCTTCACCTTCGTCTTCGGCTAAGTTGATCGGATTTTCGAAGTCATAACTGGCAGTAGCAGAGTCGTTACCAGTGAGATCCAGAGTGGATTGAAACCTGTATAAGTGAGTGTGTGTAAATATAGCTGTTTTGCAATATATAACACAGAAAGAAAAAGAGTACAAGATTTGAAATGCAACAAACGTCCAATGTTTTGATTGATGATATATGGAAATGTCATACAAAAAGCCCTCACAAATGGAGCTACGATGCCCCGGGTAGGACACCGAGCCAAAAAGTTTCAACATATTGTTTGTTACAAATTGAAAATCAAAAGAGTTAATTACTGCGTGAAAAATGTGATAGGTGTAAAATCCTTTGTCGTCCAGTTGCTTGGTCCATTGCTGGTGGTTGGATAGATCCAACTGTCAAACTCTGCTTCCTCTACGTCCTCCTCGATAGCATTCACCCTTGGATTGGTGATGAACACCGGAGCCTTTCTGATCCTTTCCTTGCGCACAGCCCTCTGAGCCTCTGCAGTAAAGCCCAACCCAAACTTGTCATTCTTTTGAGTGAAGTCAGGAAGCTGACCCCAGTTTGCACATTTGCCTTTCTCGATTACAGCCCGGGCATCCTTCAAGGACGCTATCTTCAACGGAAAGTCTTCTTCAACCACTGTTTCAGCCGATGCCAACGTTGGAGGTACTTCCTCAAAATGCTGAAAGGGGGTTTCAATAAACTCCCCATCCATCTCGATATACCGGAATGAATTCAAGTGACTAACCATGTATTCCTCCTCACTCTGCACAGTAACAATCTTCCCTTTGACAGGGTATTTGAGCTTTTGGTGTAGAGTGGATGTTACTGCCCCAGCCTTGTGAATCCAGGGTCGACCCAACAAGCAGGAGTAAGATGGACGAATATCCATTACATAGAACGTTGAGTCGAAGACTTGGGAACCCACACGAATAGGAATGTCTACTTCACCGTGCACCATCCTCTTAGAACCGTCGAAGGCTCTAACAATGATGTTACTAGGTTTCAATTCCAGGCCCTCATAATCCAAGCGATCCAATGCCTTTTTGGGAAAAACATTCAGGGAAGAACCGGTATCCACCAACACGTGTGCGAGAGTAGTGCCCCTGCATTCTATGGAAACATGCAGGGCGTCATTGTGATTTTTCCCTTTGGCGGTAAGGTCAGCATCCGAGAACCCCAAACCATTGTCAGCTGTCAAATTAGCCACACAGTCAGTGAATTGATCCGCGGAGGTCTCTTGCGGCACATGGGCCGTTTTCAGAAATGAAATTAGGGCCTTTGCATGGGCCTCGGAGCATAGCAGCAATGATAGCATAGAGATTTTGGAGAGGGTATGCCCCAACTGTTCAACAACATTGAAGTCACTCTTTTTAATGATTTTAAGAATTTCCTCCATCTCTTGTTGGGAGGCTTCAACAACAGTCTTTTTTGGTGCCTCCGTCCTGGCAGGCAAATCGGTAGCAACTTCTTTGCCCCGAGCATCAGAGGGCTCGGCGGCAGTAGTGGACACAGGAACTTGAATTGGAACATGCACACTTGCGGGTGTGATGATGAGAGGTTTTCGGATAACTGGTGGTGCAATGTCAGGCGAGAAGAGCCTGCCACTGCGAGTAATCTTGGCGGGACCAGTGATGTTACTGATACTGGTATCGGTGTTGAACTCCTGCTTCACTCTAAGCACATACACGTTGGCCCCATAATGCCATGGGACTGCTTTATCAGACTCATAGGGGAGAGGCCCCGGAACAGTAATAGTAATGGGTGCAACAGAAATAATTTGGACTGGCTTCCTCGGGGGAGCTTTGGTAGGATTGAAAATTGTGACGACAGATACTTCTTCAGCGGAAACAAATGGAACAACAGTTTTCTTGAACATAATTTCTTTGCTACCCATCAGGCTTTGGATGCCTGATTTCAGCAGCGGACAACCGGTAGGGATAACAGCACACAGGAGGCAACCCTTGCTACAACCCGGAAGTAAACCGGATAGTAGTAAGTTCCTCTTAACAGTCAAAAGAGGGGTAGCAACATCATTCACCGAAACAGCATACAAATCTTCCTCGATGGCATTTACTCTATGCTGGGGCATAGGAGCAGTTACAACATTTGGCCTCTCAGGCGCCTCAAACTGAATTTCCTTCGCGTCGATAAGGTCTTGCACTTTATTTCTCAAGGCCCAGCAATCATCAGTAGTATGCCCGGGGCTATCGGAATGATAAGCACAACGGGCATTTGGGTTATACTTAGGAGATGCAGTATTCACGACCTTCAGAGCCTCTTTGATGGTCACCAAGTTGGTTGATAACAGTTGCGGTAAGATTTGTGACAAGGTCATACTCAGCCGAGTATACTGCCTCTTGGGCCTTTCACCTCTTTGTTGATTGTACTGCTGAGGAGCAGCAACAGGTTTTGAAATGACCAAGGCATTGACGGCTTGGCGACTTTCTGGCTTGACTTGTCTTCTCGGACCATAGACGGCACTTGCTTCTTTCTTGAAAGGCCTGTTCTCAGTACTTGCGGAGGCAGCTTTTTGTATCTTTCCTGACCTAATGCCAGCTTCAATTCTTTCTCCCGTCAGAATCAAATCCGTAAACCCAGCGGAGGAGTTACCAACCAAATGATTGAAAAATGGACCAGACAAGGTCCCTAGAAACATATCAACCAGCTCACGATCAGTCAATGGAGGCTGCACCCTGCCAGCCAAATCTCTCCATTTTTGTGCATATTCTTTGAACCCTTCGCCCGTTCCTAGAGACATACCCTGAAGTTGGGTACGCGTAGGAGCGAGATCAGAATTATATTGATATTGTCTGTAGAATGCGGTTGCCAAATCTTCCCAGTGTCGGATACTAGTTCCATCTAGTTGGTAGAACCACTCAAGCTGTGACCCCGAAAGGCTATCTTAGAAGAAGTGAATCCAAAGGTTCTTATCTGCCGTGTAAGGTTGGATCTTCCTTACGTACGACCTTAGATGCAGCTTTGGACAGGAAGCCCCGTCATATTTGGCAAAGGCAGGCGCCTTAAACTTGTGTGGGATTACCACCCCAGAAGATAACCCCAAATCTCCGAAATCCAGCCTCGGCACATTCTGAATCTCCATGGCGCTCAAGCGGTCCTCTAATTGCTTGTATCTGTCAGCAGCAGGTGGGTATTGTTCGTCATTGTAGTCCGTCTCGTTGTCAGAGACTGCAGGACTAAGAGCTCCTCCCCCTTGGGGACTGTCTTTCTCAGCAGAAGAAGTAGTTGGATCAGCTTCATTATGGAGTGTGTTCCCAAACCTGCGTCCGGTGTTGAACAACGCAGTCCTCTTTTTCTTCTTCTTCTTCTTCAGGAGTAGAGCCTTCAACTCTTGCTGACCTTGGGCCAAGCTCAGGACCATTTCTTGAAACTGGGCACTTTGGGTCTGAAGGGCCTTGATTGCTTGCTCACTGGATGAATCTGGATTCATGATGAATGTTCAAATAAACAGCGAATAAGATTAAGCAACCTGTGAAAAAGGGTACCTGTCATGCATATGATGCAATGAGATGCATATGTTTTATATTTTCAAAGACAAACAAGATTCAACTTTGTAGACAAAAGGGAAACACACTTCATTAGATTCAAATTTTAAATTGTTCAACATCTTGCCCTTAGGCATTACAGGAATGAAAAATACTGAAATAGAAATAAAAGCTGTAAAAGGGAATATCCAAAGCCCATCAGTGCTCCCATGGCCTCCTCTTCTCAGTGTGGATGTAGTTATTCAGGACCCGCTCCTCCTCCAATTGCTTAGTCAGCCTCTGGATCTTCCGTTCCTGTTCGTTGAACTTTTCCCGATAAAAATCCCGTTCTTCCTTTAGCTGCGCCCAAGATCTCTTCATTGTGTCAAAATCAGTGGGTATCTGAGGAGGGAGGACAGTTGGAGGAACCCCATCTTCATCAGGAGATTCAAGAATGATAGGTCTGACAGCTTCTTACGGCATACCCAACTTCTGAGCACGGATGCGGACCCATCTGCAATAGGGTTCCATTGGTAAAGAAGTCTTTGGTCCCAACTCATGTGGGTCAGCTTTGTGAATTCTGTCCCAAGCCTTAATGAATCCATGGCGCAGTTTGTCACTGTCTACCTGAAATTCAAAATGGAAGTGAGGAACCAATATTTCATGAGGCCCTACTCTTCTGGCTCTTCCAAACTGGCGGAGAGCTAATCATGGATTATAAGAGATTCCTCCTTGGATACCAATCAACGGAACATTAGGGTATTCTCCGCAACGATCAATAACAGCTACCTCATCCAAACCTCTGAGAGTCCAAGTGATGTCATTATCAGTGAGAGACATTAGCCTATGAGCCCAACCCTTTCCTTCTTCATTCTTCAGCACGAACTTAGGAAGGTGCGAAATAAACCACCTCACTAGCAAAGGAGCACAACACCACGGAGTTCCCCGTTTTCGGGCAGTACGAGCATAAAGTTGTTGTAGGATATCACCCAAAAGAGTGGGTACAGGATTCTGAGACATGAAGATCCTTATGGCATAGATACTGATAAAGGTGTCAGGATTGGGAAACAATACCAGGCCATAGATTAAAAGAGCCAGAATGTCTTCGTACGCCTTGAAGTCTAAGTCATTCCAGAAATCATTAGCTTTGCCAACCAGAAATTTGACCAAAAAGCCCTTAACTCCACTTCTAGTTTCCCAGTTAGCCAATACCTCTTCTTTGGTCAAGGGGAGAACTGCAGCAACCTCTTCAGGCCTAGGAGTCTTTTCCCAACCAGTGAATGGAGTTTGCTCCAAGACAGGGATTCCAAGCAAATAGGAGAATTCTTCCAGGGTAGGGACCAGCTGGAAGTCTTGAAAGGTGAAGCAATGATACAGGGGGTCATAAAACTGGGTCAGGACACTTATCAGTTGTTGGTCCCACTTTGCAGTGATCAAGCCAAGGAGAGAACCATGCCTGTTGATGAAGGAAGTAGTGTTTGGAATCCTACCAACCAAATCCTTGAGCAAAGTTGGTGGTTGAACAAAGTTGAGCCGGATAGTATTCCTACGCACGGGCATCATGATGTCCTACAAAACAGAGCAAAGATGAAACTTTTTTGTCCTTGAAATGGGTTAGTCCTTTATACAGGATGCATGCAATGGTATGATGGCATGATGTTATGATGAAGCACACCACAAGTATTCACACAGGCAAGCATGATAAGGCACACAAGTCACACAAGACAACCCTTAGGTTTCAGGCCAGCATGAAGTTTAGGTATTACCCTCTTTTAGTTTCGTTGGTTAGAACCTGTCCTATCAAAAGTAACCGGGTTCTAGAGGATCTCAAATCATTGACTACCCTCAATCGGTCATAACTCCAGCATCGCAATCTTTTCTTGCGGCCAGAACCATCGTGAGAGTTTAGCCTCAATGAGTGTAGCATACTGCTACTGTTCTAATGGCCAAGTTTGGTTAATTTAGGGTTCTAAGGTCGGTTGGTGTTTAATGACTCCTTAGAAGACCCATATTCTCCTCGTTGCAACACAAGGGATATAGGTACAGACCAAGGTGCCACACCAACGTAGCCACTGTTTCACCCATGTCGGTCTACGCCGGACAGGTCCCTCACAGATTATGCTACCTAAAAAGGGTATTCCCCAGATCCGGGTTAGGATCTATGAAACTCCGATGTAAAGCCCACAAATATAAAAGCAAACAAGGCAAACAATTGAAAACAAGGGTGATCTAAGCCCTAAGGTTACTCCACTTTTAAACAATTCCCCAGCAGAGTCGCCAGTTCTGTGGTACGGTGGGAGAACTGACTGTGGTTTTGCGTTTGTTTTCGCAAATGTTTCGGTTGAGCAAGAGTCGCCACCGACTTTTTATTTTATCCTAAGGAAAGGTTTAAAAAGCACAGCAAAAACCTTTGAGATGTTTTCTTGGGTTCGGGGAGTAGATTATAGAAAGGGAAGGTATTAGCACCCTTTCTATCCATGGTTATCCATGGGCTCTTAGTTACTTGCTTAGATCAACTTGCCTTATTTTTCAATTTGTTTGAAATGGTGCTTTGTGTGTGTGGGTTTGAAAATGTTTTTGAAAAGAGGCCAATGTGGTGGCAACCTTTGTAATGATCCATGTTGGGATGTATACAAAGGTGTATGTCTTTTGAAAAGGTTTTCATTTGTTTTTGAAAGTTGTTTTGAAAGTGTTGTGAGGTGTGGTTTTAGAAAATAGGCAAGTGTTTTGTTTTGCAAGTTTGATTCAAGTAACTAAGAGGTTGTCTACTCCTAAATTTCTCAAGGATTATTGCTATATTTTAACCCTTGTAACAATTTTGTTCCACCATTGCATTTGGTGGACAATCTTGTGTTAGGATGTGAAAGGGACGGGCGCGGGTCATCGTTTAGACCATAATTGCAATGGTGCCAAGTATCTTTGGGCAATTTTTCTTTAAGGGACTTGATCATTTTTAGGCAACTTTTTGAAAGCGTCATCGAGGGACTATGATCATTTGATTGTTTGTTTTGCCCAAAGAGACCTAACATGCAATATGGCCCATTTATTGAAGGCAACAAGTGGAATACCCTAGGGGTGCAAGTGTGATTTGTGTTGTCCATTTTCATGCTTGTTTATCTTGAAATTAGGTCAAACTATTTTTGTTGTTTTTGATTCGCATACAAACCCTAATTCTAACATGGTATAGTTAGAAAGCAATAAAGTGAGAAAAATAAATTTACTAAGCTATTACAACACAATATATGGGAAGGGGGGTACAAATGTTCAAATGGGGGTTTTTTGACAAGGAATTTAAACCTAAACTATTACATCAATATTGAATTATTTACAAGATATTTAATTGCACAAATTAAATAAAATAAGAATAAATATGCAAGATGCAAAAAATGTTTTTTATGTGTATGAAAAAAAGTATTTTTGTATGTCAAATAAACAAAATGAAAAGTATTATTTTTTGGGTTTTTTATGTTTAGGGCAAAACCCTAATTTCTTAAGTAAAATGTATTAATTATTTAATATGTACAACATTTATTTATTATATACAAAAATAAAATAAAAATGAAGTATATTTTTCAAAAAGGTATTTTTTATATTAAATATTAATAAAAAATAAAAGTGTGTATATTTTGTATTTTACCCTAAATATATTAATATGTATATAAATATTTGTATTATTTACTAAATATATATTATATATACAAAACTAATAATATTTAATATTTATAAAAACAAGTATATTTTATATAAAATATTTTCAGAAGATAAAAGAAAATAAAAATGGAAAATAAAATGTGTTTGCACTATTTTAACATTTTTTAAATAAAAGTATATCTATTTGTTTATTTATGTACAAATATTAACCTAAACAAATAAATACCTAATAAATATGAAAATGGTGTAAAAAATATTTTTTATATTTTTAATATCATAAGAAAAAATAAATAAGTCAGGAATAAAAAACAAAAGTCAAAAAATCATGAAAATAAGCAAAATGGACCTAGGGGGTGTGTGTGTGAAAATAGGGTGTAAACAGAAATAACAAACAGGCCCAGCCCAGAAGGTTGTTGTCTTCAACCTTCAGAAAAACAAATTCAAAAACGCGCGCCTTTCTTCTCAAATCCCTAACTCCTGATTCTTTGATCTTTTGCCAAATCTTTCAACATGAAACCTGTAGAGCTTGAAGCCACGATTCTAGACATATAAAGAAGTCAATCTAACTCTCATAAATGAGAGAGAATTTCTTCTTCCCCAAATCCTGACCTAGTTTTTATGCCATGTTCAGACTTAAAATTCTCTAAGCATACATAATATAAATGAAATCTAACTACATGGACATGTTCAGGGCTATGAATGTGACATGTTTTCTTCACAAACCTAAAGCTAACAATGCCTGGATAGAGAGATTCGTGTTCATGAACTTACCTGTTCAGTTGAAGTTGTATCTGGTGATTGAGGTACCTTCAGTGCAAGGTGATGATTGGTACAACTTCCTTGATGTCCAGGGATGCTATTCCAAGCTTTACTTTGTCTTGAAACCTTTTGAATCGTGCTAGGGAACTTCAGCTGCAAAACAAGAAAATGAAAATGGTGATGTTGCCTGGGAGTGTTACAGGTCGTGTTTGAGGTTTTGATTAGCT
Organism: Vicia faba; assembly: GCA_948472305.1. NCBI lineage: Eukaryota > Viridiplantae > Streptophyta > Magnoliopsida > Fabales > Fabaceae > Vicia > Vicia faba. Next base: position 1,311,610,321 of record OX451738.1, on the reverse strand, counting down.
TCAAGGGATGTTAGGGGATGTGTTTGATGTGTTTTTAGCAAGAATGCATGGAAGGTTTGAGCTATGGAACTCAAACTGCAGCAGATACTCTGTTTGGTCAGTTTGAGGGTGATTCTGGGAATGAGAAGGCAATGGAGATGTTAGGGTCGTGTTTCAGCTTAGGATGGATGTTTAGAATGTGCTTGACAAGTTTTCCTCAGCCTGTGTTAACTGATATGAGAGTTGTCTTATGTTATGCAATCTTTCTTCACACCTAAGCAAGAGATGGCCACTTGAGTTTCTAGGCTGATAGAGGCCCCCCTAATGTGCTGCAAACCTTGGCCTTGATCAGTGCAATTAGTCCATAAACTTGTGCCAAAGAGATTTGATCTGTACCACCTAGATTGCAAATTTGACATAAAGTGCAACTTTATCAAAATGGATATATTGCTTTTTCTAAATAAGGATTAAACCTTTATGCAATGCTTGAACACATAGAACATGGTCTTGGCACAATGAGTTTGCATTAAATTTATGAGTGTAAAATAGATTTAGGGCCTGTAATCAAGAGATGCATGCTGATTTGAAAATTGCCTAAGTGTATGAACATGTAACTTGGCCAATTCAAAAGTGAGTTTTTCCCATATTGTCAAATTCGATTCTCCCTAACCATGAGGTTGTTTGATGAGTTCTTGGACATTTTGGAAAGCTTGGAATGTGTAATACAATCCATCTTTGAAATGAAAATTGAAATTCCAAGTGGAAGTGTATGAAAAATG